>JAEIFL010000016.1:0-1311617 GCA_018901835.1 Scaptomyza graminum | reverse complement strand
CCAAACACCGCATCATCAAGAAGGCCTTCGTGGATAGTAATGTGTGAGTTGTAAAAGAACAAAAAAATTAATAGTTATTAATAAAGCAAAAGGCTTGCCAAGCCGTACGCAATCTTGATTTTGTTGTATAGCGTTAAAGTTGTTGATGCCAACAAAAAGCTTATCAGAGGTGCGCGAGTTACGCTAACCCTGCTTCTCCCAAAACTGTCCACCAGCAAAAGCCTCTAGTAAACACTGCACTGCCTAACAAAAGGGGCCGTACGATGGAACTGCTGAGTGAACATAAACCGAAACGAAGAGCAAATGAAGACAGGTCACTTACGACGCACAGTGGCGCCATTTGAGTTTTTTCGTAGCAAAAATCATAACTTTTGAACCAAATGAGATTATCGATTAATTTAAAAAGCATCTGATAGATAATTAATTAATAAAATGAGTATTTGAAATGAATTCTTCGATTTTTAATGGAACAGAAAAAAAAAAATTTTGGAAAATTTTGATAATTTATGTTTTGTTTTAAAGGTTTTTATAATATAAAATTAATATAACAATTAATAAAAATTTTTTTAAAAATATTGTTCACAATTTCACGGTTATGTGTTAAAAATGCGAAGAAATGCATGGGAGGAACTATGTCTTTTTTCACTTTTTTACATTTAAAAAAAAGGGCCAAAAACGGGCAGATTCGGTTTTTTGCATTAGATAGAGGAATAATCCAACAAATTATTTTGAAAATTTGGGAGATATAATATGATATGATTTTTTTTTGTTTTCCATCAAAGTTGAGAAATAGTGAAAAAGTGATGTGTGTCAAGATAGCAACGGTTCGCCAGCAACGAATTTCGGAACTTAGTTCATGAGTCGGAACCACCAGTGAACTTTAGTGTTTTTATATGTTTTTCAGCATGGAATCTTATAAAAATTGATGCAAAAATGTTAAAAAAATGAATTATTTATTGTTTTTATGCATCGTTTGGCATATTTCAGCTTTCCAAGTGGGTAACACAAGTGATTAAAAAATCACATATCCAGCATATCTTAAATATCTCAACTCAGAGAGCACTGCACCGATGATGATATATACTGGATTAAAGCCTATTGTTTCACCTATTTTATGGTTAAATTTTTAAGAAAATCGTTCGTACATTTTTTGAGTAATTTGACAAAGAGTGCAGCTACCTCGAGTCAGCCCCGTACAAAATGACCGCCAAAATACATGCATGGTTCTCAAGCCTTAATATCTTTTTTCAGAGAGCACGGCATAAAATGCACGCTATACCAATATAAAGGTACATGTTTCAGGAAGCTATAGCAATTAAATCTAGAGAAATAGTTCGTACAGATTTTGAGAAAATAAATTAAATGTATTATAACCTTTTGTTGTTCATTTAAAAGGCCTATCGAGTTGGTAGTTCACGCAAGAACTGAATTAATGCGCAACATAAAGCTGGCTGCATTTGTTTACAACTGGAAGCTGATCGGTACATTACATGTATGTAACTGCTAACATTGGCTGCCATATAAACAAAACATTTCCTATATATTAACTTTCTTCAATTAAAACTACTTAATAATAATTATAATATGCATACTTTAATATATGATGATAATGATTTGACAATTTAGGAAACAGCCATACATTAATTTTATAGTTTAAAAAAAGTATTGTTGAATACATAATTTAAAAATATTTTAAAAATAAAACAAAATAAATAATAGCAATTCATTTTGTATGAATTTCTCTAGCTGTTTCCTAAATTGTCAAATCATTAAAGTTGTGGCAAGTCAATAAATGATATACAATTGCCACACACACACATTGAATTTGGATCTTCCCGGCCATAGATAAAGACATTTGCAAAGTTTCAAGTCTCTAGCTTGAAGGGTGTGGAAAAAAGTTGCGTTCATACAGACGGACAGCGGACAGACACCATGACGGACATTGCACAAACCCAATATACTCTTTACCTTCGGTATCGAGTATAATGACGCGTTTGATTCTCTACCTCAATGGTGGCGTGGAAAAGAGAATATTGCTTTAATATTTTGTGAAATATTTTCTAATTTATTTATGTTATATCTATCTTCTGTTGCTAAAATTTTTTATAATTGGTCTTGCAGCCCTTATTGACAAATACATATCTATAAGGGTATATACATATATACCAAAACTGGATTCTGCCACGCCCGAATGATCAGAGCAGGCAACAGAAGAGAATATGCAAACGAAAATAAATGAACAGACACAAATAATAGCAATTTTCAAATTTTTTATTTTTTACATTTCGTTGATGGCCTCAGCCGCAACCGGTGCCTGCTTTTCAAGCTCTTTAATTTTAAGATCCTTTTTTTTATTTGGACCTCCATCTGGGATATTTTGTTGGTGATGCTGCTCACCATTTGCGCCGTCTTCGATTGCTTTGTTTTAAGGCTTTCGGTTTTCTGTTTAAGCTCCTTTATAATTTGCACGTTTGAGTCCGTCTTTTGCGCCGCCGTCAACGCCCTCGATCAACCGCTTTGCGCTGCGCCTTCAGGGCAGCCAACTCACTAGCGCGACTACTGAAAAAGACAAAAAATCCTTATTAAATATTACATATATATATTTTTAATATATATAATAGTAATAATAATATAAAAATAATATAAAGTATGCTTGACATACCTTTTTGCTGGTGCGGGAGCCATTTTAATAATAAAATTTTAAGGACGTTGCGGCTGATGTTGCAGAAAAAATTAGTATGGTAAAGAACCGTATTTCCAAGAATATTTATACATACAATGTTGCCACACAGTTCCATATCGCGCATGTGTTTCTTTGGCATGCAAAGTCAAAATGTACATAATGCTATTTACATAGAATATGCATGATAAATGGTTAAATAATATTATAGTTATGGCTTAAATGCATATTAAAGTTAATATTAAGTAGTTTTAATGAAAAAAAGTTAGTATATAGGAAATGATTTGTTTATATGGCAGCCTTTGTTTACAATGGCATATATGTATATCGATGATACATACATCGTATGTATACATCGTGATTTAATGATAAAAACACATACGTGCCTCCAAAAACAAAACTGTACGAACGATTTTCTTCATTTAAACGGCAAACGAAGTAGAAACATAGTTCCTAATTCGCCCCAACGACCGTGCAATTATGCCGTGCTCTTGGAAAAAAGATAAAAGTTAGCAACCATTTTGGTTTTTGGGCAAAATGCTGCCACATAGTTATATATCTTCACATATGTTTCTTTGGCTAAAAAGTCAAAATGTACATAATGCTAAATAATAAACAATATTATTGTTATTACTTTAATGCATATTATAGTTAATATTAAGTAGTTTTAATTGAAGAAAGTTAATATATAGGAAATGTTTTGTTTATATGGCAGCCAATGTTAGCAGTTACATACATGTAATGTACCGATCAGCTTCCAGTTGTAAACAAATGCATAAAACCCACTCCATATCAGCCAGCTTTATGTTGCGCATTAGTTCAGTTCTTGCGTGAACTACCAACTCGATAGGCCTTTTAAATGAACAACAAAAGGTTATAATATATTTAATTTATTTTCTCAAAATCTGTACGAACGATTTCTCTAGATTTAATTGCTATAGCTTCCTGAAACATGTACCTTTATATTGGTATAGCGTGCATTTTATGCCGTGCTCTCTGAAAAAAGATATTAAGGCTTGAGAACCATGCATGTATTTTGGCGGTCATTTTGTACGGGGCTGACTCGAGGTAGCTGCACTCTTTGTCAAATTACTCAAAAAATGTACGAACGATTTTCTTAAAAATTTAACCATAAAATAGGTGAAACAATAGGCTTTAATCCAGTATATATCATCATCGGTGCCGTGCTCTTTGAGTTGAGATATTTAAGATATGCTGGATATGTGATTTTTTAATCACTTGTGTTACCCACTTGGAAAGCTGAAATATGCCAAACGATGCATAAAAACAATAAATAATTCATTTTATTAAACATTTTTGCATCAATTTTTATTAGATTCCATGCTGAAAAACATATAAAAACACTAAAGTTCATTGGTGGTTCGGACTCATGAACCAAGTTCCGAAATTCGTTGCTGGCGAACCGTTGCTATCTTGACACCCATGAAAAAGTGGATAGTTGGTAAATATCGATTTGTCTGGCCAAACGAAAAACAAACAGTACTTACAATTTTTTTTATTCTTAATTAATAGATCTATCAGTAGAATCAAAAATAATGACGATCTCTTTCCTAGTTTTTGAGATATTGTATCTGAAAGCTGACCAAATTACCTTTATATTGTGTTTTTTATGCAACACTGAAAATCAGACAACTTTGAGGGGCTATATCTTCTAAACAAACAAGTGGATACGTTGCAGTCGGACGCAACCGACTGCGATATACTCGATACCAGTATTAAAACCGGTAAAAAGAGGCCCGATTGCAAAGCAGTACGGATGCGGGGGTGTAAGCTGCCTCAAAAATTGTCTGATACAGATGGGGATGCCACCAGCTATCTTCCTGCCAAATTTGGTGACTCTAGCTCAAAGTTTGTTAAAGGTGGGGGGACGGGGGCTGGGGGCGTTTTGGGTGGGCGTGGCATCCAAATTTTTGATGCAGATCTTTGTGGAATGCCAATTGCAATCTTCCTACCAAATTTGGTGACTCTAGCTCAAAGTTTGTAAAAGGTTCGGGAAGGGGGGCTGGAGCAGTATGGGTGGGCGTGGCTCCAAAATATCATTGGGGGTCGCTACCAGCTATCTTCGCACCAAATTTGGCGACTCTAGCTCAAACACCACGAAAGATACACGCATTCCCGTTTTTAGCGAAGCGTTAGGTTGGTTGGCGGCGGCTAGGGCAGTATGGGTGGGCGTGGCCCAAAAATTTTTGATGCAATTTATTCGGGGATGCCAGTAGCTATCTTCCTACCAAATTTGGTAGCTCTAACTGTAAGGGTGTGCGGAAACGGTGGATATATCGATTTTGAGTTATCGAATTTATCGATTTGCCAGCCTCCCAGTTATCGTATAACCCCAATCTTGACACTTTATCTGTCCCGGCCATAGATAAAGACATTTGCAAAGTTTCAAGTCTCTAGCTTGAAGGGTGTTGAAAAAAGTTGCGTTCATACAGACGGACAGACGGACAGACACCATGACGGACATTGCACAAACCCAATATACTCTTTACCTTCGGTATCGAGTATAAAAATCTGGTTATATTAAAGATGGCAGATTTGAAATCGTTGGAAAATGTTCATGCCTAAAAGTAGGCAGAATCAAACATGAACTGCCGCTCTTACTTCCGCGGCTCTCTCTGCAATAATACATAAGTAACTTCTGTAACATTTGTCTCAATTCCATTTATATTTTATGCTAACTAACTATGTTCCACTTGCATTAACGTTTCACTTAGGAATAAATACTTATCCACAAAACAAGTGTTTTTACTTCACGCATCATGGATAAATATATACCACTTTTCTACACCCAAAGACAAAGAAGATCGGAAAAGCCACCCCACCACTACAGAAAATTTCCCATAAAGTAGGTTCATTCAATATTTTTCTGGGGCAAATGCATTTTTGATTTTTGCCACCTCACTTGTTCTACGGGCTCCACTGTGCGACGACTCTCATATGTTCATCGTTCAAACGAAAGCAACACCGCGCAGACCTTTAACCTATCTTTTTCAACTTCGTTTAACATGTTGTTATTATTAGAATGCATATAAAAGCTTCAACATGTACACTGAGAAAAACAAACTCTAAATATTTGCATGATTGTAATTTTTTTTCTTGCATTTTTTTTACCGAGTATGCTCGTAAAATAAAAAGCAACTAAAATGGTTTAGAAAATTATGAAAAAAAAAAAAAAATAAAAGAAAAGCTATTCATACATACATACACTACCTTTCCTCCAAAGCACAAACAAAGATAAGAAAAAATTGATTTTTTTTTAACCTAAAGTGTAAATACTATGAAAACAATATTTAATATTTTAGGATAGTTCGTGACTAGATTTACAAGTCCGATGAGGTTCGTTTATATTCGTTAAAAAACAACACAACAAAAGTGAAGAAAACCAATAAATCAAAAAAAAAAGAAAATTTTAAATAATGAATTAAAACAAAAATGAAGAATGAAATAAGTAGATCGATAATGTTTATTAGGAATACGATGACATTAGCAATTTTAATTTTAATAAAAACAAAATAAAAACAAATTTTTATTACAAAGCTTTTACTCTAAGCTTAAATATACTTTAAAATATGATACCCTCTCTAAAATATAAAAGAAATTTTGGATGAATATAAATTTAAAACAATGATTGCTTGATAACAATTGGTCTTCCCGGAGGCATGGGACTTTAACGTAATTGTGTAACTTTAATATGAGGTCTTTACTATACGACTTTCGTTGAAGACCATGATAGGGTACAGGATAGGTGGATCGAATAACAGCTTAGACCATACCGCGATTCTTGTCATCTAAATCTGTTTGTTTTTGTATGATGGATTACCGCCAACGCGTCGTGTCGTCGACCGTAGGTATGGATATAGTTTGTTATGGAGTATCGGTTCTAAAGATATTTAGTTTCAGTGGGGACTCTAAAATAAAACCTTAGGTAACGCCGAACAGTAGCAGCAGCAACAACCCACCCCATCCCGGAAGAGCTAGAAATTAATGAGCTGGTTAAAGGATATCTCGAGGAAAAAATGTTTGCCTCGCCGAGCTAATTTAGGTAGAGGTCGTTTGTCGAGATGAAGCAGCTCGTTTAATTTTGAACTTTTCAAATTTATCGGGCGACTGTCGGAGCATTTTTGGAGTTGAAGTAAGCAGGTAACACAGCCACACCAATAACAACAGAATGAATGTGTAAATTGTCTGTCGTCTTGCATATTGCAGAATATCTGCATTCCGTTATTTGCAGCAAAACGACAACCGAAAACAGAATGTTCGGTTATAAAGCTAAGCAAAAATATTAATAAAAGTTCTGATCTGGGGGTAAGACTACTATGTGTAAGTACTCTATGTTTTTGGGCGCTCTCAATCAAAAATCTTCCGTTGACGAAAAGCTTTTCGGGACAATTAGTAGTAAATGGTTCCAAACAGCCAATGATAGGATTAAGTACTATGTATAAGAAATCCAAATAAACATTTATAAAGATAAGACGTAAAAAATATATATAAGTTTAATGTTAATTAAAATCAAGACTTATTTCATAGTTTCCACATTATTGTATTATATATAATAAAAAAATTAAAATAATTCAGACTCCCAAACCCCACTGATAAGTGCTCTTTTTGCAATTAAATCTGCACTACAATCAGCGTCCAATCAGCGTCTGAAAAGAGGATTTTATATGCTTGAACGGGAGGGTGAAAGCAATTATATCTGTGTTAGAAAAGAGTCAGATAAGACTCAGAAATCTTCCACTTATAAGTAAGACCGTTTTCATAGAAAAAACGGTCATTCCGGACTCTTTTTCGTACACATTATGACGGTAAACGCTCATAAAAAAGGGTCAGAAAACGCACATATTACTTGCTGGGTATATTGAGGATTATATAATATTATAATGACAAGCCACATACAAACATATGTACATTGTATTTATTTTACTTTTGGTTTATTTAATATTTTGTCGATGTTGTAATTTAATTCTTTTAGTGTAGCTAATTAAGTAATTTGTCAATTATTATTCCAATACTTTATTACAATTCAGTAGTAGGTTGATCAAAATTATAATTTTCATTTGACTTTGTTTATCAACAATGACATTAAAATGTTGCTTAGTTATAAAGTTTGCTTTTTTCATACATGAGTTCTTCACATAGAAGAAACTTGTAAGCTGTGCATGTGTTTGTAATTGCGATATTGCTCTCTTTACCCACTCACATGAATTTTATTAGAAATAAAAAAATGAGCGTTATTAATGCACTATTGACTAAGCGAAAGCTCTCTCAGCTTTTAAGCTCTGTCTTTATATTTTGTCTTAATCCCTGATTGTATTATTCTGTTATTTAATCTTTTACACAAAACACTATGTTAGTTTCATCAGAAACCTAAAAGACATAAACTTATTTTTATTTTTCTTAAAAAGTAATGTGAGTAGATTTTGTAAAGCACACGCATAACTTATTAAGCGATTATTATTGTTACGTACAGGTGTTTGGTTTTGCATCATTTGTGTATGTGTATACATATTTACATATGTATGCATAAACACTATGTCTATATATACTAAATTTATTCATACATACATATATGTACGCCAGATAAGGTTGCGCTTGACAACGTTTATTAAAACGGAATCACTCGGTTTGTTTCTCTCGTTCTCGTTCTCACTATCACATAACCTTCCTCTCTTTGCGAATTCTACTTGAGCTGCGTGCTGAGCCTATAAAAGGCCGATGCCTACGAACAATCGTCATTCAGTGTGATCAAGCAATTGAACAACTTAACTAAAGTAAAAGTAAAATTCGTGAAGCAATCAATATGCGTCTGGGACAAACAATTCCAAATTTTAAAGCCGAAACCACCAAGGGACCCATTAAATTCCACGAATGGCAGGGCAAATCGTGAGTATTATATATACATACAAACATAATAACTATTTTTTGACTGTTGTTTTTGATATTCTCGTTACAGCTGGGTTGTTCTCTTCTCGCATCCGTCTGACTTTACGCCCGTTTGCACGACGGAATTGGGTCGCATTGCCGTACATCAGCCGGAGTTTGCAAAGAGGAACACAAAGTGTTTGGCACACTCTGTGGATGCGTTGGACTCGCATGTGGATTGGGTGAATGACATTAAGTCGTACTGCCTGGATATTCCCGGCGAGTTTCCTTATCCCATTATTGCTGATCCCACACGCGATCTGGCTGTCTCCCTGGGCATGCTGGACGAGGACCAAAAGAAGGATCCCGAAATAGGCAAGACAATTCGCGCACTCTTCATCATTAGCCCCGATCACAAGGTACGCCTCTCCATGTTCTATCCCATGTCCACCGGTCGCAACGTTGAGTAAGTAAATCTATTTCCGTACAACCAACGGGTCAGCATTTCATTTCCATATCTCTCTTTGTATTCGTAGCGAGATCCTACGCACCATTGACTCCCTGCAGCTGACCGATCGTCTAAAGGTGGTTGCCACACCTGCCAACTGGACCGTGAGTGTATCATGAATTTATTATCATCTTTCAATTTACAATTGTTATAATTTTTACTGTCTAGCCCGGCACCAAGGTCATGATCTTGCCTAGTGTTACCGATGAAGATGCCCACAAGCTTTTTCCCAAGGGATTCGACAAGGTTTCAATGCCATCGGGCGTCAACTATGTCCGCACCACTGAGAACTATTAAAAAATGCAGATGCAATTAATTGTAGTTATTTTAATCCAAAATAGTTTATAAACATTTATGTGTAAAGTGGAATTACATTCATTAAAATTCTTTAATTCGCGTTATATGAGCGAAACTTATGTATATTCTCTGGCCTCTTGAAAATGTATCTTCTGGGAAATATACTATTTAAGAAAATAGATATGCAATGGATTAAACTTGATAAACTCGTCAACCGAGCAACTATAGCTCATACATACATAGTACATATGTACTGTACAGTACCCAGCGGTGAACACCAACTCATGGAGAGGTAATCGACTAGGTGGGGCCTTTTTTCACCGCTGGGTACACATTTTTTGTATGTGTATGTATGTAAAGCTAATATGTAGCTATGCCTCTTTAGCATTCAATTCAAGCAGCATTGACATTTTGATTGAGTATCTAGTTGACATGTAAAACTAAGCTAAACTTGGAATTGCGTAAAGTAAAAAAAAACAAACAAAGCCATGCTTTGTTCTTGCTATGCATATTACTTATTCCGAATAAGTTATTCGAATATTTCGCTTGCACTTGTTGGCATGTTCAATATTTTGGCATTTAGTGTAAAGCTTTCGGCAAAGCTTGGCGCTTTGACTTCGTAACGGTTTTAGCGCAGCTGTTTGTGATAAGTACAACAAAATCACAACAACTACAATAACAATCAGAAGCAGCGACGACGCTGTCGACATTTCTTTGCTTACACCGTTTCGGCTTTGTTTTTATTTGGCCCCTGAATCAGTTCAATTTGAGCCTGGCGCGCGTTCGCTTCGCTAGCCATGCAAAATAAAAAAAATAAAAATGAAATTTAAGCTCAACATCGTTGTATTGTTGTTTTTTGTACGTTGCGTACATTTTTTTCCGTTAAATTTTTAATTGTTCCGTCGCGTGTGCTTCAAATTTACTTCGCCTTTTTGAAAGTGAAAGTGTGTGTGTGTGTATGTGTGCATGTGGGAGAAAGCCTGTAGGAGCACAAAAAATATACACACAGTGCCTAAGTGATCAGATCGTGTTGATGCGTGTCGTGTTTTACATACATACATACATACATATAAATATATATTTATTTGTATCTTATTCTCTATCGATGCAAAAACTACAAGTGTTTAATGTTAGTCGCCTCATAAAAAGCTTTGTGTCCCTGCAGCAACAAAAAAACAACAACAATAATCAGCCAAAAGGTGTTTTGTTCAAAGTTTTGATGGAAACATTAACACCTCCGAAGTAAAATGGCAAAGAGCAGAACAGAAGGTAAAAATAAAAACAAAATAAAATAAAATATGTATATAATGAAAAACTTAAAGCAAGGAAGTGTACGTTCCTGCTGTTGACTTTGGTTTTTACGATAGTTGTCCTTTGGGAATCAGTCCCACTTACTATTTGACATGCAGATAGCGACGATATTTGATTGGTTTCTGTGTGTTTGCTGCTTACAGAACGTAAAAGTTTATTGATTAACTGCAACTGAGAGCCGGTTAAGGGTGCTCCATCATACACTTAATGAAGTTTTTCAATCAAAATATAGTATGTGAATCGAAAACTTCTAATTTATGGCAATTTTGATTTAAATACTATTATGCATAAAAGGCGTGGTGCTGTGGGTGGCAGGTGTGGGATGGAGATCTTTTGGGGGACGTCACCAGCTACATATATACCAAACAGACACATTACGACGAACATTGTAAAAAACCAATAAACTCTTTACTTTAATGATAACACAACACATTCATAGGCTCTCGAAGTTATATCATAAGTGTTTTAATTTAATTTATTAACTAATTGCCCTCTATACTTTGGGAAAACTTAAGCTATAATTGTCATATAAAATTTTACTTAAGCTTCCCCTTAAATAATTTTCCATTATTTATGCTTTACCAACTGATTTATTATATTTTCTGTAACATAAGCCTGGGCTTACCTTAATCTAAGCAATCCCATCGAACAATCACAAAGTCTTTTTGCAAAATGTGGAAACCTTTCTCATATTTAATGACTCAATTAAATTGACACACAAAAGGTTAAACTAGTATTTGCCCTTTTGGCTGCCCAAATTATAAAATACCTAATATGAAACCAACACCAAATTTCTCACAATCAAAAGTTCAGCAAATTAATGCTAAATAATTTAATGATTAAATATATAATTTAAAGCTTATTTTTTTTTTTTTTTTATTTTTTTTTTTTTTTTTTTTTTTTTTTTTTTTTTTTTTTTTTTTTTTTTTTTTTTTTTTTTTTTTTTTTTATTTTTTTTTTTTTTTTTTTTTTTTTTTTTTTTTTTTTTTTTTTTTTTTTTTTTTTTTTTTTTTTTTTTTTTTTTTTTTTTTTTTTTTTTTTTTTTTTTTTTTTTTTTTTTTTTTTTTTTTTTTTTTTTTTTTTTTTTTTTTTTTTTTTTTTTTTTTTTTTTTTTTTTTTTTTTTTTTTTTTTTTTTTTTTTTTTTTTTTTTTTTTTTTTTTTTTTTTTTTTTTTTTTTTTTTTCCTTTATCAGGGATAATTTTTGTTTGCGTCTTGATGAAATGATGAAAATGGAAAGGCTGGGACAGAAATTAGTAAGAGTTTATTTTTGGATCATTTTCCAAATTTGATTATAATACTAGTAGACCCCGACCTGATACCGAAGGTAAAGCGAATATTGGTTTTGCACACTGTCCATAATGGTTTCTGACCGTGTATATTTGGACTTAGATGATACCAGCGACACCAAGCACCGACTTGTTAAAGTGCGAACCCAAGCATAAAGCGATCCACCTTCCAGATGACACAACACTAATTTTTAAAGAGAACAAGTACGAGTGGCACAATGAATAAAGTGGGAGAGATCGTTGTAGACTTAGCATAAGATCCGAAAACAGTTACTTCTAGCATATTTAGAATAATTAGGTAGAAAATTTCTAGTATTTCTGATCGAAACTGCAAAGTTGACTTGGTTGATTAACAACAAAATCTATAGCAAGTCGATACACCTCGAGGTGCAACTTGATTTAAACCACATATTGCTTTATCTCAAAGTTACCAGACTTGGTAGGAAGAAAGCAGGTATATCTCTCAACGATCTGCATTAAAAATTTGGATACCACGGCTATGTCGTTAGGAATTTAGACTTCACTTAAGTTATACCAAAATCTTTTTAACGAAAACGTTTAAAAAAAACTTTTGGTTACTCTAGCTCAATAAGATATCCGCGTTCCAGTTTTTCAAAGGCGGGAAGGCTGCGGGCGGTATGAGTGGGCAAGGCTTCAAAAATTTGAACAAAAACTGTGAAAAGTATATAAGTTCTTGTTTTTAACGAGGCGGTGTAGCTGGGGGCAAGTTTTTGATGATATTTTTTGGGGGACGTCACTTTTCTTGGCACCAAAACTAATGGCTCAAGCTCAAAAACTGAGGAAAATATATACGTTTCCAATTTCTGGGCTGGGGTGGAATGGGTTGGCGAAGTTCCAAAATTCTTAATTCTGTGTTTGTTGGGTCATCTGCATCTGCCGCGCCTTCCATCAGACTCTTAACAACCTGTTTTAATAATGGTATCAGGGGTTCCGTAGTCGGTTGAGCCCGACTGCAATGCTTTCAATTGTTTCAATTAAGACTTGGCAAGATTTAAAAGTTATTAAAAAACAACGGAACTGGAAAGAGGACAGAAAGAGAGAGATAAATAGAGAGAGAGAGAGAGGGAGATAGAAAGAAAAGTAGCTTTAAAATGGCAAAAATGATATAAAAACAATGCCGCAGGTAAAACAAAGAAAGAAGAAGGATCTGAACGATTATGTGGGGCGTTGAATGTGGATTATGCGAGATTGGGAGCGCGAGTGGGTTGGCGGATTTACATTGTTGTGGTGGCGGTTGTTGTTCTCGCTGCTGTGGCACAAAGCAGGTCAAGTTTTCCTTATAAAATATTCCAAGTGCTTGACAAGTCGACAAATTAACAACAAAAGCAACAACAATATGAACATGAGGCAGCATCGTTGTCGGTGCGAAGCTGCCACCGGCTTGGTGCTTGGCGCCACAGCTACTTTTGCGGTTGGTTAGATTAGGTTGGGGGCAAGTAGCACGTGGCATGTGGGCGTTTACAGGCCTTTGGATAATCTAACCAAACAACAGGCTGCTCAAAGACACACACAAAACAGCCACAACTGACGACTTCTTCTTATGGGACATTGTCAGACAAAGCACAATAAGAGAAACCCTTATGAAAGTAAAACAAAACAAAAACTTTTGTGATGGATGTTTTTATGTGCCGACTAATAAATGCACTGCTGAATGGATTTTTTTTTAAATAGAGTAATTTTTAAGAATGAACTGGTAAATATTGAACTGGATTACTATTTACAAAATATTGCTTGTTGAGTAATTTAAATTCGAGTTTCTGCAGTTCCTTTTTTTCGAAAAGAGAAGAAAGTTGAAAACAAATTTGAAACATTAATTATTTAGATTTGAACTTTATATAAAACTTACTAATGGTAAGTTGGATGGAAACAAAAAAAACATTTTTCTGGATAACTTTTCGAAATTTGTTAAAAGTACAAAAATCGCGGATGATCGACATGTTTAAGGTCTTAAAACTTTTTTTAGGCTGAGATTTTTTTCACTTAAAATTACCTTTTGTCATCAGTTAATTCAACAGAAGATTTCTCAGGGAATTGAACTTGAACATGGCATAGAATATTCGAAAAATTTTCCATAACAAATTCTGTTCTTGAGATTTCGTGTGAAAGAGGACACGATCCATTTAAAGTTGCAAAGTGTAGTTTATGATGACAGCTTAAAAGCAACCTTTTAACATTTAGTGCACTCTACTTAAAAGAATTATAGTATTCCGTGATAGTTATACATTTATGCTTACTATTTTATTGCAACACCATGGGACAGAAGTCGATAATTTCCGTCTCGTTTACGCTCACCATGATGATTGGGCTGTTGATGATAATGATGGGAATGATGTTAAGTATAAAGACCAGAGCCAAGGGAATAGAAAAAAAGCCTTGTTAGCAACAAAATAAAAAAACGACATAAAAAGCAAAACGACAAAAATTTCACTTCGCAGTTGTTGTTGATGAAGTTTAAATTTAGAACTTTGAACACAAGAAAATATTGTTCTAACCATTCCATTCCTTTGGCCAGAGCTAAACATGCGAAAGTTTACTTTGTTTATATATTTGGTTTTAGCCCAGAAAAGAGGTTGAATAGGATAGTTAGAGGACAGACATTAGTACCGCATGAAACACGATATTTTGTAATTTTGCCAGACAGCGATGAGTTCTGTTAGCACAAATTAAATTGAATATTTAAAAAAGACTAACATTTACCACCAAATATAAAAAAAAATTGTACAAATATTACTACTACTCTTAATATATTATCTATATTTATAAAAATATGTTGCAAATAGTGATGTGACTTTTTCACTGACAAATGGTCCAACTGAATTCGCTGAAATTAGAGTTGGTTTGTATGGTCGTGTAGATTGTATTTTTCCATGTATGCACGAAATCGGTTGACGCGTTCTCGAGTTACGAATTTTAATATATTATATTAATATATATTATACATGTATCTCCCCCTATAATTATACATGTGATTTTGTCCATATAAAAAAAAAACAACAACAAATAAGTAGGTGCTTCTTACTTAGTCTTACATCAATCGGGGAAAAAAAACGAAAGCAATGAAACAAAAAGCACGTTTAAGAGGTGAAATAGATCAACAACGAGAATATCGCCTCCAAGTGAATATTTGAGAGGAGGAACAGACGATCAACGAGAAAATCATGTGCTCTTTGTTCCTAGAGCAGACGCTAACAAGTTTATTATATAAGAAATAGTACTGTGTAACATTACTTTAATATAGCCGAAGGCCTTAGTAGCCAGTGCTATCATTTCTATGTTAGTTAAGCTTTGTAAGTTTATCTATCAATGTTAATAAATAAATAAATAATACTCTGATACCCAAGGTATAGAGTATATTGGTTCTGTGTAATGTCCGACATGGTGTCTGTCCGGCTGCCTTTCCGTATAAAGCTGGAGACTTACAACAAAGCAAATATCTTAGATAATGTCTGCGTCAGGCATAGTGTCATTAAAGGGACATTACGCCCACTGGGGGGCTAGGGCATCGGCAACATGTCACTCAACCTTGAGGTAAAACTCGATTGAGTGTTTAACTCACATTTTCCACACTTTTTGAGCTACAGCCATTGCATTGGTGGCAATATTGCTCGTAGCATCCCCCAAAGATCTGCATCAAACTATCTTTAAGTGCAGCGCCTGCACCTGCCGCGCCCCGTGCTCCCTTTGCAAGAAAACCTTTAACCACCCCTTTCTATACTGGTCTCAGAGTATACCGCAGTCGGTTACGTCGTTTTGTTTGAAGCACCAGCAATAATGACTAGACATTAAAACTGTCGACCTAAAAATTTAAACTTGTTATAATCATAATCAAAGAAATTATTTAATTTCCACCCATATTTAAAGCTAAATCGCTGTAAAGAGCCTACCAACAGTAAATAATTAACGAGCTTATATGCAAAGGCTCTATCGCCGCAGGCAGTCGGTTGCAGATTATTGCTTTTGAATGGTCTTAATTTGCCTCATCAACATTCTGTTAAGCAACTGACAGTTCTTTAATATTCAATTCTTGATTTTGTTACAATTGGATAATACTTTTTGATTTTTCCAAATGCAGTTTCTGTAAATTGTTTTCCAATGAGTTGTCTCACAGGCAAACCTTTATGGAATTTTTTTTTTTTTCTTTAATAAAAGTTAACCCTTATCCAAATGATGTAAAACAAGTGGAAATGTTAAAGTCGGACGCAGCCGACTGCAGTATACTCGATACCTGTTTAAAAACGGGTAAAAAGAAGCCCGCTTGCAAGGAGGTATGGATGCGGTAGATACATATATACTTTGCTTTCAAAGATGGGATTGAAATAAAAGTTAAAATGAATTGCCAAAATTGTATTATCGTGATGCTTGTAAAAATTAATTGCAACAAAACATGTTTTACCATGATGCAAATATGAGCTATTTTTTTTATAAATAAATAACAAACCATTTTGGTCCATTTCCAGATCTGTTTGCAGAGCACCAAATATGTACTTAAATTTGCAAAACGTTTGCCTAAGAATCAAACTATAAATATATTTAAAACACTAATTAACAAAAAGCTGCTCGAGCTGTGTTCTCCGCTTGCTAATTAATTAATTAATTAGAGAGAGGAAGGGAGGCGGCTAGAGTGACAAATGGCATGCCGCAAAAGGTAACATTTTGTCGGGGACAAACGCAAATTTGTTGTACTAATTAAAAATGCCTAAAGTGCGAAATATTTTATGGCTCAAATGCAACAACACAAAATAAATAATGGGCCACAAAAAGTTAAAGTAAAAGCACACGAATGCGGATGTGCACCTGGCCATGATAATAGGTGTGAAGTTTCAGTACATATAAACATATTTCAATGTATATTTGTAATTGCGAAAATGTTTCACACAAATCAACAAAAAGGAAACACGTTTAAAATTCAGTTTTGATGCAGATCGTAAAAGAATTCATCCACGAAACTTGGTGACTTAAGCATTACAATTGTGTATATTTTATAAACTTTGTTCTTGTTTATCTATTGTCAAGCTAGTTTATAGCCATAGTGTTTGGATAGTCTGACAGCCTCTATAAAAAGATTTTAATACAATACAAAAAACAATACTTCGATATACCCTAAAGGATATTAAAAAAAACGTTAACCTTGAACTCTTTTAAAAGTACCATTAGTTTTTTATTCCTTAATTAGTTCTCATTTTCTTTAACTATGTAGCATGACCATGACCAAGGGCTTAAGAGCAGTTAACTATAAACTTTCGTTACCAATGTGATATGGCAATAATAGTAAACTGCAAGTGAAATTGAATTGCGTATTGCGTATTGCAAGAGCCAGGCTGTCAAAGCTATTAAGAGAAAGGAAAAGGAAAGATAAGAGGACGTACAGAGTGAGGCGCCAAGCTGCAAGGTGCCTGAGTGCCACACCATCGCCAATCTGTGGACACGTTTACGTTCGCCACGGCCCAATCGGGCTAGTGGCGGCGGCTATCTGCTGACGAGCACAGGTGCAACCCGTGAGGATGAGAGTTTCCAAGGCGTCACAGGCTGCAGGAAGCGTCTTGAAGTGGCTACTGATGATTGGAGGCAATGCGATAGCGCTACAACTGCCGCAACTGGCAACGAGTGTTTAATTAATGTGACGGACTTTAGTGATTTTCAAGCCGCAGTGCAGGTGACATCAAAAGAAACTGTGCAAGAGGATTTTCTCACATCTGAATTGCGAGTGCCAAACATCAACAATACAAACAACACCATCAGCAACAGCAACAACAACAACATCAGCAATCACAACCCTACAATTAACAACAATATGTCACGCATTTTACAATCTCGGTATCGCTTTCGTGATCTGCTGCTGGGCGATTTCTCTTTTAACGATGATGGAGAAAGGTAAGTGAATCAAAGTTCTAAACTTCTACAACTAATTAAGCAAAGTTTTCTTTGAATGCTAAGAGATCGACATGTGGTATTTCACATAATGAAATGCATATTCATGCAACATAAAAAGCATATTTAGCTATTAGCTATTAAAATATATAAAATATATATAAATAAATCAGAAATATCTCAAACTAATCATAAAATAACAATTGTATTTTCCTAAAAAAATATTTCTATACATTTAAATAATATAAATCCCTTAAAATCCTGTGAGTGGTTAAAAGCTGCTAAAATAAAATGATTGCTGATTTTTTAATAGCTTCGCCTCCTGTTTTGTGTTCCGCCTGCGTTTTTCAAGACGTTATAAAATATTCAGCTGAGTGAACAACGCCCTTTTTTTTGCTTTGCTCTTTCTATACTTAGTGCCGAAGGTAAAGAGTATATTGCTTTTCGGCAATGTCCGTTCGCCTGTATGAACGCAACTTTCTTCGACACCCTTCGAGCTAGAGATTTGAACCATTGCAAATATCTTTTTCTATTAGCGAAATAGATAAAGTGTCAAAATTGGGTTTCTACGCCTACTATGGGTCCAGATACATATTTCCTACATCTTCACAGCTAGAGCTACTAAATTAAGTAAGAAGATAGATGGCTTCCCAAAAAAAAAAAAACATCAAAAGTGTTGGAGCCATGCCAAACCGTTCCACACCCCCCTCTCCATCACATTTTGAAATCAAAACGCCAATATTTTCTATAGTTTTTGAGCTAGAGTTATCAAATTCGGTGGCAATATAGCTAGTGGCATCCCCCAAAGATTCGCACACAATTATATTTGAACACAGCGTACACCCCTGCAGCAGCCGTACTCACTTTTGTAATCAGGCCTCTTTTAAACCGTTTTTTATGGTGGTATTAAAATATATACCGCAGTCGGTTGCGTCCGACTACAACGATTTAAATTCATTCAATTAAAGTTGAAAAATAACGGCTAAAAATAACGGCAATTGCGTGGACTAACTGCACTTGTACATAGTTAATGGCACTCGCCAGCAAATCGATGTATTGATTTTCACTTGACATGATTACAGGAGCACACAGGATGATTGCAGGGTATATTGTGGCTGATTGTGGGCATATGGGTGTGCAAACTTATGTGCTTAATTATTTACCAACTGCAAAAGCTAAAAAAGAGCCAATGTGTCCCTAGCCTAGATTGGACTTAGAAGCTCGTTACCCCTTGTGATGACCCAAATAGTTGGTGGCCCAACATTTAAAGTGCACAAATGAATTCACATCATCGCTCATGTGTCCCCCAATTGTCAACAGCCTAACAGACGAATTGAACAGCTTAACTTGTGAAGTAAATGCTTTTTAATAGCTTTTTATTACAATAGCTTCACTTGTATTGGAGCTTGTACGTAACTCTCAGAAAAGCGTAGCATACTTTAAGGGCTGAAGAAGTTAACTTTAGCCAACCCTACACTTATAATTCCCAAACGGTTCTAGCTTTGATACGATTTGTTCAGCTAACAGTATTCTTAGTCGATATTCTGACCAAACGGTCGAGGACCAATCTTGTTGAGCTCATATTCTGTGGGCATTGTTCGTACCCATCTTGGCTGTCATACCCATCTTTGCTAACTAACCACGCGTAAACCCTTTGAACAGGAAATGTGTATGATAAATATTATTCCGTAATAAGAATGTTACAATAATGCAAAACTTACCAACAATCAATTTAATTTAACTTAAAGTCCACAACAGCATTGTGTTATTAAGTTGTTGAACAGATATGATGAACACATAATGTCTAAAAGAGCTTACGTCACTTCGTGTGGTCGCTTGTAAATGCACTCAGGTTACAGCCGACAACTAGTTGTCATTAATTATGTTAAAATTAAGCCATTTTGGGCTGTTGTGAATATATGAGTTTTTGCTATGTTCATAATTATAATTGAATAGCTTTATAAACATGCCAATTGCAGCTTTGATGTTATTAAAAATGAAAAAGACACGTGAGCATTTCGGAAGGCTTTGGGCTGTGTAATGCATCTGTATCCATTGCCAGTGCCCGTCTGGGCGAAAGTCGAGATAATAATTCTCAAATGGTTGACAGCAAATTAAACACCTTTGTTGATGCATGTTATTTGTGATAGGTTTAAAATCGAGGCAGTCTGCTGTTGAAATTTTTGCCTCTGCAAACCAGTTGCATTCACGAAATTGTAAGGTACTTTGAGCAAGTGCCAGGCGCAGATGAACTCAATCCTTTTCATGTAGCTCAACAAGCAAGGCTATCCTTGGTAAGCATTACGGTAAAAGCTCTAAAAGCTCAGGGCTCTATATGTTTTGTTTATGTTAAATTTAATACTTAAGACAACATTTAAAAAACTATTATATTTTCTTATACTTTTCTCATGCTGTTAGTTAGCATGTAAATCAGAGTCTTTCTGCCCTAAATTAACCTAACACATGTTAAACTTTTACACATATCAATATTTTCACAGAAATTCCATTTACTTTCTCAGTATATACATATCTTACTTTGAATTCTTCAATTGTAAGACGCGTGTTTTCTCAATGAGGAACAATAAAAATCAACTGCTCAAAATGAAAGCAATTTAAAATAAAATACAGACATACCTGGATAGTGTGAACAAAATATTTGTTCACAGATACAAAGTTATTTTAATACATATTTTTGGAAATGGGCTTTTTTTTTTCCTTTTTAAATTGAATTTGAATAAAATCTACAAATTAAATAAAATTAATAAATAATTAAATTAAAATTAATAATTTTAACTATGTAGCATTCATAAATATCAATTTATTAACAAAATAAAAAAACTTGGTTAGTGTTAACAAACTGGATAGTGTGAACAAATTTCAAAATTTAGAATTTCTTCTTGTTCACACTATCCAGGTTTTTGATCAGCGGATATCAAGTGCTTTTCATTTGAAATCGTTTATTTTAAGATCATATTTCAAGAAAGAAACCAATATTGCTGGATTTTAAGATGATTTGCATTTCAGCGTGAATTCAAAAATAAATATCTTCAGAATAGAACTCAGCTAGCTATATTAAGACAATGCACGTAACTCTGTTTAAATAATACAATAATAGAAGCGCATACGAAGCGTTGTCCCAGAGGTGCCATAAAGTAAGCGATTGTTTCTTTTTGTATATTATGTATTATTAAATGCCTATGTGTGCACGACGTTTGCGAGTCTTGCGGCATACACAATCATATTTGGTTGCCAATGCTCTCGACCTTTTGCATATAATGTGGCGTGAATATTTTAAATTTTCATATGAACGAACTCAGCTGACTGCGACGTGGCTAAGTGGCCGTGGCAGTTGCCTTTCTTATGCCACGATTTCCCTCCAACGCATTCACACAATCGTTGCCACAAACTGTAAGCCCAGCGCCCGCGCTCTTGTGCCACATGCCTTATGCCTTATGCCCTACTTGTCTTTTGGCACGAAAGTGAGAGAATCTTTTGCGTGATGATACCTTAGCGTAAAATGTAACAACGTTTGCTATCGAAGTAAACCTAAATTGGGCTCTTACTTAAAGAATTAACTTTATTCAAATATATTTAATACAATCAAACTAGGTCTATGCGTTTCTGTGTTTCAATATATAATGTGTATGGGGTAGAGGTGGGCGCGGGTCTGTTTCACTAAGTATTTTTTGGGAGGCCCGGCACGACTTTTTTGACGAAGGCCCAGGAGACCGGAACTTTTTGGGCCGGGCCTTTTTGTTTTGACTCGGGCTCGCACAATGCTAAACTTTGTGGCTCCGCCCGCACAGGTACTTTGCAAGCCCACCGACCCCCAAAAAACTGGGGGGGCCTGCGACCATCTCTCCTATAGAGGCCTTTTTTTAAAAAAGTATGTCTTTCATGTTTTTTTATTTAGTCACTTTTTGAAACATTGGAAACACATCTGATTTATATTTCAAAAAAACAGGTTACACAATTAAAAAACAACAAAAATAAAATAGTAATTTTTTAAATCAATTGGAGTAGGAGTTATTGGGCCACATAGTATATCCGAATGAACTACAAATAGAGGTCTTTCTATATATATTTTTTATTTTTATACTCGATACCGAAGGTAAAGAAATGTCTTTATCTATGGCATAGACAGATAAAGTGTCAAGATTGGAGTTCTACGATAAATCCACCTATACCACACACTAGAGATGGGCGTCGGGATCGGGATTTTCGGGAATCCCGCGGGTCTCGAAAAAATTATCGGGATCGGGAGGGATGAGAACGATTTTAAAAAAATCCGGGAAAGTCGGGATAAGTGGTCGATCCCGAAATTCCCACGGGACCCAAACAAAATGTACTCGATAAATGTTCTGAATTCATCGAAATTACCAACCGATTGCATTTTTTAGTGACACGATATATCGCAAGTGCAATAAATGGGAGCATTCAGATGTTTTTTCACTATTACGAAATTCGGTCACTCTTTCCAATAATTGGTGCAGCTATGGCAACGCGTGTTAAAATTTTTTAATTAATTGCCAAAAAAAGTGAAGAAATTGTCTTTTTAAATTCTTCCTCAAAAGCTTCAACACTATTAAGATTACAGATCAAATTGTGGATTTTGTGAAGTGCAAAACATGTAAGGAAGTTATTGCATATAAAACAAAAAATGGCACGTCTGAACTGTACAGGCATAAGTGCGCCAAAAATGAACGCGACGCTTTACAACCAAGCATGAACACATTTTTAAAAAGAAAAGTTCCGTCCGGCGTTGTGGAAAGTCTGGTGCGGGAGGAAAAAAAATTTTCGGGAAAATGTCGGGACCCGTTGGGTAGACAGAAAATGTTTCGGGACAATCGGGATGGGAAAATCAAATTTGATTTCGGGACGGGATGTGATGGGATGCAATTTCTTTCCCGATCCCATCTCTACCACACACCCTCACAGTTAAAGTTACCAAATTTTTTAAGAAGGCATCCCCGAAAAAATTGCATCAAAAATTTTGTAGCCACGCCCACCCATACCACCCTAACAACCTCCAACCACCCCAACACTTCGTTAAAAACGGGAATGCGTGTATCTTTCATGGTGTTTAAGCTACAGTCTCCAAATTTGGTCGGAAGACAACTGGTAGCGACCTCCAATGATATTTACGTGCCACGCTTACTGATACCGCCCCCAGCCCCCCTTTCCCAACCTTTAGCAAACTTTGAGCTAGTGTCACCAAATTTGGTAGGAAGATTGCAATTGACATCCCAAAAAGATCTGCATCAAAAATTTGGATGCCACGCCCACCCATAACGCCCCCAACCCCCACTCCCCCACCTTTAACAAACTTTGAGCTAGTGTCACCAAATTTGGGAGGAGGATAGCTGGTGGCATCCCCATCCGCATCCGTACCCCTAAGCAATCATGCCTCTTTTTACCGGTTTTAATACTGGTATCAAGTATTTCGCAGTCGCCCGACTGCAACGTTTCCACTTGTTATTATTTCCGTAATGTGAACCATCTCTAGGAGTTTTCTTTAAAGCTTTGGAATTGCATAACAAATCTCACAAATATCTCAAAAACGTCGCAAGATTTTAATAAGTTCTTTAAAGCAGAACTCGAAATATTGAACACAACTTCACGCAGAGATTACACTTTCAGTTTAGTATCCATCCTTATTATTATCACCATCATTTTGCTCTAATTGCTTCCCAACATTTAATGATATTGGCAAATATTGCAGACTCTCTCTTAGGCGTCGTTTTTTGGCTATAAGCGAATTTACTTGTTTTCTTATTGCGGCTTGAACTGTATACATTCATTGTGTTTTTCTTTTCTTAGTTTGTATATAAGAAATTGTATTCCATTAAGGGAGACACTGTAGAGAGACTTTTCAAATTAAATTGTTGTGCAAGTATTTATTAAACTTTTAGTGCTCTACATAGTCTTTTACTTTTTTCGCTACCAAATGAAATTGTAACAACAAAATTATGAAATTTAAAATGGATCCAAACATTTTATACCAGCATTTACGATTCACTTCGTAGAGGCCACAAACCCACAGTTTCATCTTAGAAGTGCTCGCATAAAGTAAATATGCATTCAACTGTAAAGATATTGTGTTAAGTAAAACTTATATAAGTATATATCAGGTAGATAACATACTTCCTTGAACCAATAACCTTCGCTAACTGAATGATAAGAACAATTTTGATGCTGAATTGTTAAATCGAACATATAGTTCAATAGGAAAAAGTCGACTAGTCGCGTACAGTAATTTGTAAAGCCATAGAGAATCATCGGAATTGGTATTTTAAATTCATCCGTAATTACTAAGCCCCAATATACATTTACCACACTAAATGCCAAATTTTCAAATCGTGCAGTTAGCATAAGTAATCCATAATCCCTATTAATTTCAAGGGTAGAACGTCCCAACATAGCATGCATTGACCACAAGCGATGAAACTCCTTCAACTCCACTTTCGTAGGATATCTCCTACGTACACATTTCATCAAGTGCTCCAAATTAACATTGATATACTGGTAACAGTATGCAATATCCCAAAGTGCCAAAAAGTAACGATAGTTGGCTATTAGTGATATATTCGATGAATTACCGATGATGAATCCATAGAGAAGAAGAGTCAAGTAATAGTTATCTAAAGGCGTCATCAGGCATGACATCAAGCCGAATAAGCACAGCAAAATCACAGTGCCTAATTTCATATAGAACACCAAACGCAAAGAACTACATTGGTGGTCAGCTGCAACGCTCTCTTGAGCTTTCGCTCGCTTCAGTCGGCTCACAATGCGTTCCATTTTCAGTAGAGCCTTATCCCGAGGGCCACGAGAGATGATCACATAAGTTGTTGTCACATAGGCTACCGAATGGAACAGATAGGTGGTATAATATAATAGGTTCGGCAACAAATCGACTCCCTCGATATGCTGTGAAAAATCATACAACGAATATGGTAATGCGAAAATCACAAAAAGATTCACGAGCAGCGCATAGAAGCGCGTAAGCCATGTCTGACAATAACTTCCAGACACCAAGCGATGTGATGTAACGCCTAAAAATAGAGCGTAGTGGTGGTACAACTGTAAAAGCCACTGGACACGCATTTTCTTTGAAATGCAACACGATACTAAAAGTCTATTTAAATTATTATTATTTATGCGTTCGACCAGTTCAGCCCAATCAACAAATGTTACGCTATCTTTACAAAAAGATCGCTTTAATGAAAATTGGTGGGCATAAAGCTACAGTAAAATTATGCCTTGTGGGCTAACTGCGAATAGTTTGATTGGAATATTTAAAGTTTCCTCTATCCCTAGAGAGAGATAGGAGATTCATATGACTTTTGTATGTTATTTGTATATTATTTTCATCTACACAGTGTACTCCTTTTTCAAATGCATTTGAAATTGCAGCAACAAAATGGAGTAGCTTTACATTTGATATCAGCATCGTCGATTCACTTTAAAGAGGTTACAAAGTTTCATTTTGAAAGTACTACACTGAACCAAAAAATCACCAGATATACTGACGTTTCTACGGTTTTTTACGTTAATATTTCGCCGATGTGTTGTACTATCATTTTTTATATGAGTGTACTTTATATATTCGTGTTTGATGTGACGTAACGTAGAATTGATAGTGTCGAATGTAGAAATGATAGGATCATATCAAACACCAAATTGAAAGTACGCATGTAAGTTTGATAGGAGAAGAATGTACTTTTTATGTCTGTAGATATTATAAAAAAATAAGACTACTTTGATGGTTAATTCAAGTACAGTATAAAGGCTTATACATAAATTGATAGTTAACTTATTGCTGGGGGGACACTACACACAAGTAGCAATACGTAATAGGTCCTTTGTTAATAAATAGTTGATAACTTTACCAAATACCTTTAATATGCTAGAGAAATATTATTGTTATAGATATAATTTATATTTATTTGCTTAATCTTACCGATTACGAAATGTCAATCCTTAGCCGCGACTCAAACATGAGACCTCACGATCGCGGACGCCTTAGCCATTGCGCTGTTGCCGAACATGAATTGTACGCAATTAAGTCTAATGTACACTTATTCAAATAAAACAGATCAACCATGTAAATTGTTACAGGACTTAATATCAATTAAACAGTAAAACAGATCAACTATGTAAATTGTTACAGAAATATTTCAATAAAAATGAAATCACGTTAAATAAATATTATTTAACGCAGAAAATAATGGATATTAAAAATTAAAAGTACAAAATTCAATAATAACGTCGATTGTTCAGTAAATCTGGTTATACAAACGTTTTTCCTATCAAATGTCACAAAATTGCATTTGATAGGTTCTTATCAACTTGTACTTTAAGATTTTTTGGTTCAGTGTACCACGATGCAAAAGTATTTAAGAATTGCTCGATCGGTAAACACCCCAAACGATATTTGTCGGGAGACCAGCGGATTGCAGGGGACTCTGCATTTAATAAAAGGCACAGCCAATATCGCGTGAGAGTTAGGACTCCTTAAATGAACATTTTGCAGTTTGAAAGAAATACGCGCCAGATTGAAGGACTCGAAAGCCAGCGTTTCTTTTGCAATTGGGTTTTTAGTGTGCTGTACTTTGCATAGAAAATGTACAGGGAGAAGTGGATGAAAACTCTGTTGGACAAATTGATGCAGAGTCTAGTGGTGTTAGCTGCGTGGCGGCAGACACGAAAAGGCAATTTTTGTACAATATCATGTTTAATTAAAACACAATTTAATAATTATTTTTTTATGTGTATTTATTTATTACATTTAAATTTCAGCTCTAACTCAAGCTTTTGCATGCGTTCCTTGCTTTCGAGCTTTGTTGCCTTAGCTTAAAATCATTTGCAACTTTAAGCTCCTCAAAAGAAAGCTTACTCTCCTCCAACTCCGTCATCTTCAAAAACTGCTTCTCCTCCAAAGCAAGCCTTCTCTCCTCCACTTCCGTTGTCTTCAAAAACTGCTTCTCCTCTAGAAGCAGTCGCTTCTCGCCAAACTGCCTGCGCTCTGCCTCCATCTTCGTTACCTGCGCCAACAAATTATTATTGTGCTTATTTTTTTTTTTGATTTTTTCACTAACGATGCGTCTGACAAGTCTGTGGAATCTTCCCCCTCAACATGCAAAGAGGCGTCCATCGAAGATTCCTCTTCAGCCTGGTGTTCGCCCGATTCCAACACGACCACATCCATCTCTTTTTTGCCAGTGAAAATCTTCTCGAGCTGCCCGTAATGCGGGTTACATTATAAGTTGTTGCTGCATTTTGCACAACAATTTCAACACCGACTGCAGCCAGATGAAGCTGCATAACTTGGTGATACCAATAATGATACGGAATACATAAGAAGTGCTCTTGCAATGTATTTTTATAATAATAACTAAATAAAGACATAATGTAGTTCTTAAAAATTTTCTTTTGATTTTTTTTTAAACTTCATACATTTTTAATATTTTGTCGTGAAAAGCCTTGTTCTCTTCTGCCACTTTCATGAATACGCGTAATTTTTCTTTTTCTATTTCCAGTTTTTCTCTTTCCATCTCCAGCAACTCATGGCTAACGTCCCTTTTGCGCTTTTTGCCGCTACTTGTTGCTTCTTGTTCTTTTTCAGTCTCCTGAGTTAGCACCGGCAAAGATTGAAAGTCTGATATAATTTAAAAAAAATTTATTTCAATGCTCGTTGATGTTTTTGTATAGATATGCTCTTACTAGTGCTCTCTACCATTTTATGTTTAAAGTTTACTGATTGCGATACGCCTAGTATAGCTTTCACGCAATAGAAATACGGCCAATCCGATGGTGCTTCACCAGACGGTCCAACCTTCGCAAGCTCTATCCTGTATGCAAATTATGAATCAAATATTAACAAGTTGCTGTGGAAGACATAAATGTAATTCAACTTACTTAAATTTTCTTTGTTTGTTGTCCAACTTTGTTTTGATTTCCTTCGCGGAAGGCCCAAACTTTTTCATTTTTTCCGCCATCTCCATGAACACGTGTTGGTTTTTTCGCATATTCTCTTCCCAGAGGGCTTGCAAAACGTGTGTGGCCTCTTCACTCCATACAAATCGAATAATATCTGCTAAAATAGTTCAAAGAAAGAAAAAAAACCAAATAAATTTTATTTTTACCGTTTGCCATTTTGAGTCTCAATGTCGTGTAATTATTTGACTAGAAAAGAAATCATCGAGCATAACAGAAATTTTTTTTGGAGTTTCGAGTACTGTTAACACCAGTTGTACTCACATCTTGGCTAGACGCCAGCATTTAGCACCCATAAAATTTGAATGGGAGATTATTGCTTTAATTTGTGCGCGAAATACAAACATGATTTTGCAAATTACCCGGGTTGTGCAGACATGTTTGCAGCTCTGGGTGCTCCATTAGGACTCCCAGTTCGGTGCGGTAAAGCTTCTAGGGAGGCTCCGTAGGGCGTCCCAAAGGAGAATATTTGCGGGAGAAACGTGCATTTTAAAACACATAAAGAAAGTGTGCTATGAGGACTCCTTAAATGAGCGATTTCGGAGTCCCAAAACGCTTCGTAGATAACCCGCAAGGACTCCGTGGGGACTCTTCTTTTCGCCTATGTTTTTTTTGGAAAGGGTCTCCTTAAATCATCCAAAGATTAACTAGACGGAGTGTTTTGGGATTGGTTTCGGGCTCCGATAATAGTCCGAAGAGGAGTCCCTACGGTTTGCTAAATTTTATTTAGCATTATTTTATTTTAGTTATTGCCATAACGTCAACAGCTTTTTTTTTTCGTTGTCCCTCGCCAGGAGTATTGGGAAGCGACGTTGTCGTCCATAACTTTAAAAGGATCACTTCCGCCTAGCTTTCATCTTGCTAAAAATGTTTAAGATAAATGAAAATTTAATTTTATATAAAACCAAAGCAAACTAATGTTTACCCAAACCCAGTTACTTACCAATTTGTCGCTTAGTTCTGGTGATTTTTTCATACTTTCCTCCAGCTTCTCAAACTCCTCGACAGAGTTGAATTGTTTTTTTACAATTGGAATTTCCTTTTTGGGCGTTTTTAACTTATGAGTCATTGAGAGCTCTGTGAGTTGCCGTGAATGCATTTTCTTGTTATTTTCCTCTAAATTTTCAACTCTATTAGTTAAATCTGAAAGAAATCGAGCATTTGGGTTTAATAAATTCCCTTAGACATTGTTAAAAAGTTTTATTATTTACTCTTAAGCGCTTTGAATAACACGTCCAACACAAATAGGCGATAATTTGCACTGGTAAACTGAAGTGAAACACAAAGCAAATCAAAGACTGTTCGATTCCAAGAAATGCAAATGCACAGAAGAAACAACAAAATAAGAACATGTGACAACATGATTCAGTGCTCCCTTAACGGTACTATGCGGTGCTATACTATAGCAAAACTTATATAAGTATTAATGTTATGTTTAATAGGGATTTTTTTCAATCCTCCTTCTTGCCATTTGCGATGCATCATATGCGTTCACGTTTATTGATGTAGGCGCTTATGGAAGCGAGGGTGACATGAATGCGTTCTCACATTCGACGTTTGAAAAGCGCTGTTCGCGGACACATTCACATTTCCGAATGACAGCATTGTAAACGGTCTGCTTACGCCGTATTACCTTGTTGGTGATGATGCATTCCCGTTGCATGAGCATTTAATGAAGCCGTTCGGGTCCCGGGATTTGACTAGGGAGGAACGTATTTTCAATTATCGGCTAAGTAGAGCTCGCCGATGCATTGAAAATGCGTTTGGCATACTAACGGCTAGGTGGATAGCGGTGCAACGGAGGCTCTTGTGCTCCCCTAGCAGAGCTCAAAAAATTGTGTATGAGAGAAATCCGCAAGCGTATGGCAACACAAGAGATTTAAATATACCGGAAAGTGACAATGACGCAAACGCATATCCCTCACATGGACGAGCGCGAGACTATGCGAAACAAGTAAGGAACCACTTGAAGAACTATGTAAATTCTTCGAGTGGATCTGTACCCTGGCAGTACGAGTCGGCGAGAGTGCCACAATAAAATAAATTCCAATAAATTAAAAACAACCAATGTATTATTATTTCATTTATTTTTGTATGCGTTTTGCAAATTCAGCAATAGCTGCGTGACTTGTGCCACAGCATCATCACTTTCTTTTTCATCCATTTTCGCAAGCATTGACCGCCAATACAAAAAGTGCGGCTCCTTTGGAGTTTGATTTTTGAATTTCTCCACTAATTCTGCTTGGGACACCAGCATGTCCTTCAGCAACTGGTCGTCGTCATCAACCTCAGCAACCTTTCGCTTTTTGGCAATCTTTGGTTTCTGTAAAAATATATGTTTTAAGTATGCTGAAGTAGGTTTTTTTGTTCAATTACTTACATACGAATACTGCGGTTCTTGGTTCGCCGAGCTATTCGACGCATCCAAATCAACATCGATCACCATCGGCACCATAACGTTAGCGCCTGCCTCTTCTTCCCCACTGAAACACGAGCTCATCGATCTAAAATAAAAATAAATAAATTGTTTATAATTTGAAATTAAAATAATATAAATTTAATATGACTTACATCCTCTTTTCCGACATATCAGGCAAAAAAGCCATATGCGCGGCAAACTGCCATTCGCCAATATTTGGGGCCCGAAGCACACTGCCGCCAGCACTCCCACTCTTTGCCCGTTTGCGCCTTTGCTTCAGGTGGTACCTGTGGCTATCGCGTAGCCCCGCCCATGCCATCTTGCAATCATTTACTGCAATGCAAACATGCATATATGTAAATTTAATTTATAATTATGATGGTTAATTTGTTCAAGTTACTTACCATCTTTTCCCAGTTCGGCCCCAATTTCCTCCCAAGCACTTCTTACCAAAATATTATTAAAGTGCAGCTTGTTGGTGAGGTCCCACAAGACTGGCCGACGCTCAATTGCCTCCATCGGCGCAATTTTGTCCAAATCATTTTCAAAATTTTTATAGCGTGACTTGCGTTCAGACATTTTGCGCGGTTTTACTCCCGTAAATAGCTCCTGAATGCTATTTGCTGTCGTACAAATTTAACATAAGATTTTAACAGTTTCATTGTCCAACACTACGTACGGCTCGTAGAGAGTAAATACTGCGGACTTGAAAATGTTATTACTGTACTGGCGCTGTACGAGACCATTTTTATACTCGATACCGAAGGTAAAGAGTATATTGGGTTTGTGCAATGTCCGTTATGGTGTCTGTCCGTCTATCCGTCTGTATGAACGCAACTTTTTTCCACACCCTTCAAGCTAGAGACTTGAAACTTTGCAAATGTCTTTATCTATGGCCGGGACAGATAAAGTGTCAAGATTGGGGTTATACGATAACTGGGAGGCTGGCAAATCGATAAATTCGATAACTCAAAATCGATAAATCCACCGTTTCCGCACACCCTTACAGTTAGAGCTACCAAATTTGGTAGGAAGATAGTTACTGTCATCCCCGAAAAAATTGCATCAAAAATTTTGGGGCCACGCCCTCCCATTCCGCCCCCAGCCCCCGCAGTTTGAAATCAGAAACGCCTATATTTACTTCAGTTTTTGAGCTAGAGCCACCAAATTTTACGCCAAGATAGGTGATGACGATCCTCAAAAAACTGCATACAAATTTTGGATGCCGCACCCACCCATACCGCCCTTGCCCACCTCAGCAGCCCCAACTTTTCGTTAAAAGCGGGAATGAGTGTATCTTTCATGGTGTTTGAGCTACAGTCTCCAAATTTGGTAGGAAGATAACTGGTAGTGACCCCCAAAGATATCTTGGAGCCACGCCTACCCCAAGCCCCCCTTCCCCAACTTTTAAAAACTTTGAGCTAGAGTCACCAAATTTGGTAGGAAGATTGCAATTGGCATTCCACAAAGATCTGCATCAAAATTTTGGATGCCACGCCCACCCAAAACGCCCCCAGCCCCCTTCCCCTTCACCTCACAAACTTTGAGCTAGAGCCACCAAATTTAGCAGGAAGATAGCTGGTGCCATCCCCATCTGTATCAGACAATCTTTGATGCAGCGTACACCCCGGCTGTATCCGTACCCCTTTGCAATCAGGCCTCTTTTTACCGGTTTTAATACTGGTATCGAGTATATCGCAGTCGGTTGCGTCCGACTGCAACGTTTCCACTTGTTTTTATATGAAGTTTTGACAGTACGGGCGCTGTACGGGCTTCTGCGTACAGGCCTTAAATTGTAACAGAAATATTTCAATAAAAATGAAATCACGTTAAATAAATATTATTTAACGCAGAAAATAATGGATATTAAAAATTAAAAGTATAAAATTCAATAATAACGTCGATTGTTCAGTAAATCTGGTTATACAAACGTTTTTCCTATCAAATGTCACAAAATTGCATTTGATAGGTTCTTATCAACTTGTACTTTAAGATTTTTTGGTTCAGTGTACCACGATGCAAAAGTATTTAAGAATTGCTCGATCGGTAAACACCCCAAACGATATTTGTCGGGAGACCAGCGGATTGCAGGGGACTCTGCATTTAATAAAAGGCACAGCCAATATCGCGTGAGAGTTTGGACTCCTTAAATGAACATTTTGCAGTTTGAAAGAAATACGCGCCAGATTGAAGGACTCGAAAGCCAGCGTTTCTTTTGCAATTGGGTTTTAGTGTGCTGTACTTTGCATAGAAAATGTACAGGGAGAAGTGGATGAAAACTCTGTTGGACAAATTGATGCAGAGTCTAGTGGTGTTAGCTGCGTGGCGGCAGACACGAAAAGGCAATTTTTGTACAATATCATGTTCAATTAAAACACAATTTAATAATTATTTTTTTATGTGTATTTATTTATTACATTTAAATTTCAGCTCTAACTCAAGCTTTTGCATGCGTTCCTTGCTTTCGAGCTCTTGTTGCCTTAGCTTAAAATCATTTGCAACTTTAAGCTCCTCAAAAGAAAGCTTACTCTCCTCCAACTCCGTCATCTTCAAAAACTGCTTCTCCTCCAAAGCAAGCCTTCTCTCCTCCACTTCCGTTGTCTTCAAAAACTGCTTCTCCTCTAGAAGCAGTCGCTTCTCGCCAAACTGCCTGCGCTCTGCCTCCATCTTCGTTACCTGCGCCAACAAATTATTATAGTGCTTATTTTTTTTTTTGATTTTTTCACTAACGATGCGTCTGACAAGTCTGTGGAGTCTTCCCCCTCAACATGCAAAGAGGCGTCCATCGAAGATTCCTCTTCAGCCTGGTGTTCGCCCGATTCCAACACGACCACATCCATCTCTTTTTTGCCAGTGAAAATCTCCTCGAGCTGCCCGTAATGCGGGTTACATTATAAGTTGTTGCTGCATTTTGCACAACAATTTCAACACCGACTGCAGCCAGATGAAGCTGCATAACTTGGTGATACCAATAATGATACGGAATACATAAGAAGTGCTCTTGCAATGTATTTTTATAATAATAACTAAATAAAGACATAATGTAGTTCTTAAAAATTTTCTTTTGATTTTTTTTTAAACTTCATACATTTTTAATATTTTGTCGTGAAAAGCCTTGTTCTCTTCTGCCACTTTCATGAATACGCGTAATTTTTCTTTTTCTATTTCCAGTTTTTCTCTTTCCATCTCCAGCAACTCATGGCTAACGTCCCTTTTGCGCTTTTTGCCGCTACTTGTTGCTTCTTGTTCTTTTTCAGTCTCCTGAGTTAGCACCGGCAAAGATTGAAAGTCTGATATAATTTAAAAAAAAGTGTGTGTCACCGTTGATGTTTTTCGCACGACTGATAGTTATACTTCTTGTTTCTACTTGTTGTTGTTGTTGTTGATTTTGTTGTTGCTGGGTTTGTTTTACAGCATTTGCATTTGGATCCATTACACTTAAAATATAAATTTGTGGTAAAGTTACTTGTGGGCTGTTTGTAACTTTAATTGAAGCTTTTATTGATGTGTTAACATCTATAGGCGCGGGTAGCGCAACTATCTCGGTACAATACATGCAAACCTCACACCGCGTTAGATCACACATGATCAGCGTCGACGCTTTCAAAAAAAGCGGTAAGCGTTAGTATAGCAAATAGTATGTGTTTGTTGTAAAAATTTTTTCTCTGCTCAAAATAAGTATGATGGTATTAGTGCTTTGTGCAGCGGCAGAGCGCCCCAGCCCGGGCATGCAGCTGTTAAGCAAAGAGAATGATGACTGTTGAATACCCTAATAAATTATAAGTGTTATTGAGGACGTGTACTTCAATAATATATTTGCTATAAATGCATACTTTTATTAGTATAAGTTGGCGCTTAGCAAACAATTGCGAAACTACTAAAATAGTTTAATAATATTAATTGATTAATTGATAAATATAGCAAATAAGCTTGTTAGGGTATGCAGAAACATCATTCGTCCAAGGCAATTCTGTTTTGCTTCTTCGTGAATGCACAGACACAACACACACACACACTTACAGACAAACATAGCGGACTTCTGTAATAAGAAAATGAACTGACGAATGAAGAATCTTATGTACCCTAATATTATATAAGTGCTACTGTGGATATTATATATATGCAATAATTGCATACTTAATAAGAATAAGTTGGCGCTTAGCAAACAATTGAGAAATTACTAAAAATAGTTTAATAATATTAATTAATTAATCAATTAATATAGCAAATGAACTAGGTAGGGTATCCCACACCATCATTCACTTATTAAAGAAGTTCGTTATGTTTGTTTGTAAGTGTTTGTGTGTGTCTGTGCGTATTTATGCGTATGGCAGTACCGTTTCTATAGAAAAAGGAATTAGCAATATGAAATATTTTCACATATATCGTGCTATCGCGCTCTATTGTATTTGTGTTTTGTGTTTATGCTTTGTGCTATATTTTCACGTATATCTCTCCATCGCGCACTCACATATTTATAAACACGTATTGTATTGTAGTATTGTATTTTTGTTTTGTGTTTATGCTTTGGCATGTCGATAATTTTCTGTCGTTTCTTTGGTATGTCGTTCTGTTTTCTGTCGTTTCTTTGGTCAGTCTCCTGTAAGTTAGCACCGGCAAAGATTGAAAGTCCTCGATATAGATTTAAAAAAAATTTATTTCAATGCTCGTTGATGTTTTTGTATGGATATGCTCTTACTAGTGCTCTCTACCATTTTATGTTTAAAGTTAACTGATTGCGATACGCCTAGTATAGCCTTCACGCAATCGAAATACGGCCAATCCGATGGTGCTTCACCAGACGGTCCAACCTTCGCAAGCTCTATCCTGTATGCAAATTATGAATCAAATATTAACAAGTTGCTGTGGAAGACATAAATGTAATTCAACTTACTTAAATTTTCTTTGTATGTTGTCCAACTTTGTTTTGATTTCCTTCGCGGAAGGCCCAAACTTTTTCATTTTTTCCGCCATCTCCATGAACACGTGTTGGTTTTTTCGCATATTCTCTTCCCAGAGGGCTTGCAAAACGTGTGTGGCCTCTTCACTCCATACAAATCGTATAATATCTGCTAAAATAGTTCAAAGAAAGAAAAAAACCAAATAAATTTTATTTTTTGCAACGAAGTTCAAAATGATCTTCCAAGTTTGGGTAGGTCAGCTAATCATTATGTCGGAGGTCGTAATGTGAGGCTTATGAGAGAAAGTCTGACCAATTATGTAAACAATCATTATTAAAAAAAATATATATATGTGTAACATTTAAAAAATATGTTTATTTTTGTGATTGGCGGGCTTGCGCTCGCAAAATGGTTATTTCACCATAAATTTTGGTAAAAAATGTGTCTAGCACATCTGATGGCAAGTCCTCCAACAGCAACTCCATTGTTCTTAAGTGTGCCCAGACTATTGGATTCTTTTCTGCTGGCACTGGCGCACTTAACTGAGCAGCAGCAACTTGCAAGCTCTTTGCAGCTTTGCTAATTACTTCCAAACCAATGTCATCCTTCGAGCGCTTACTTTTCCGGCTGAAACTTTCATCTTCATCTTGATCCATACAAGTTGCGATTGTTATGTCGCTGTCGTTGAGGCTGTTGTCAGTGTGGTTTGCATCAGTGTCGCAGGTAAGGTTACTGTCGACCGTTGCGTTGTCGCGAGTACTAAAAAGAATTAATTAGTGATATATAATGATAAGAAATATTATTTTTATACCGTCGTGGCGCTAAACTTTGCCTAAGGAAACCAAGTGACTCAAAATAGCACCATGGTTCCTTGTACATCTGCCTGCTGCCTGAACTGGAATACATTTTCTTCATTTCTTTTACGAAACGCTCCCGCAACAATTTCCATCGATGCTTGCTTTCACTTACTGTTAAAATTTGCCCAATTGGTGTCAGATTTTTGCTCAATTTCCACAATTGCGCCGGTTTTGTGGGGAGCATTACTACCAGTTTCACCAAGTTGGCCCCAAGAACCGCATTCGCTTAAGTGGGGCGGCGTAAAGTTGTCAGTTTGGGGATGTCAACATTGGCTAAATTCCAAACGAATAATTGATTCAAAGGGAGGGGGCCAAAATCATTACTTCTTAGCATTTATCGATTTGATTCAATTTATCGTCGCCCCCAGTTATAGACCCTTTTTATCTTCCCGCCATAGATAAAGACATTGAAAGTTTCAAGTCTCTAGCTGAAGGGTGTGGAAAAAGTTGCGTATACAGACGGACAGACGACAACGACAGCGACAGACGGACAGACGGACAGACACACCAGACGGACACACAACCAATATACTTTACCTGGTTAATATAAAAAGCGAAACCATTAGTATTGAAGATCTGTTGCTGATTTCATAAAAACGCACCTGATTTTTCGCACTCCAGCAATTCTATACCACACCTTTTGTTTCACCAAAATATTGAAATAGTTGTTGTTCCTTTTGTCATACAATAAAGGATGCGGTTGCGACAGCGACAGCTCTAGAGCGCACAGCATCGGAGCATGTTTTCAGTGAAACTTTGCTTAGGCGACAAAGCATTCGTAAAAAAAAAACTGAACGAATTCGTGCGCAAGCATCGTTTGGGCAGATACACGACGTAGCATATGTTGAAACTTTGCCAACTTCGATGCTTTGAGCTAGCAAGCATCGTTTGGTTGGGCCTTAAGCCAGAGCGTTATGTGGTCCGTGCTCATTGGCTGGTTTGCAGTCAGGGGTAACCGACTGTATTTGAACGGAGCCTCACCGATACCTGGCCGCCTCGGTGAGTATACCTGGCCCCGGCGTGTTACTGGGGGCTATGACACGCCGGTACTACTTTAACATACACTCGTGGGAATCATTTATGGACCAATAGAAAATTTTACAAAACATGCGGGGCTTAACCGCAACCCAGACAGCAGAGCGGATGGAAGAGGCGGCTCTGGACGAAAGCGGCAGGCTGACGCCGCGCAGGGGCCAAGCCCCTCACTCCAAGAGCTTTGCTCGGCCGAAGGGCTCGTCCCCAAGCCGAGTACCTCGAAGAGTGTAGAGACTTTCAAGTCTCAAGTGGCTGTCAAGCAGGCCGCCACACGGACGGACGCAGGTGGTGGGTCTGCAGTGCCCGGCACTGCGCCGGTGGCTGCCCTGCGGGCTAACGCAGCAAGCGGGGGCAACGCCGCAACACCCTCTTCTGTACCACAGATGAGGCTGCAGCAGAGAAGCCGCCTCTACCGGCACCAGGCCAGCCTGGCGGCTCTGGCGACCCGCTAAGGCAGGGCCTCAGCGGAGCCGGTCGCAAGTGGTTCCTTCGGTACCCGAGCGTGGCTTGAAGCCGGATGAGGCACGCAAGGAGCACCGGGCACCGACCGCGTCTCCAGTCGAGCGAACCGACGGCCAGGCCGTGGCGGGGAGGAAGCGACAACTTCACCATACGTCAACTGAACTCCCCAATGACCATAAGAGAACGAAGGGTAGAGGCAACACGGCTCCGGAGGGCCAAGGAACCTCAAGTGGTTCGAAGCGACCGCAGGCGGTCACGTATGCCAGTGTAGCCAAGGGTACCAATCTAGCTATACTGGCTCGTGACTTCCCGAGGAGGCGGCTGACCAAGGAGGAGCTGTCGGCGGTGGAGATAGCCCTAGTCGACGAGATGAGGAAGGGCTGGACCGCCAGCCTTAACTTTTATGGCATCCAATTTCGGGATGGTCTAGTCCTAGTGGACTGTCTCGACGAGAATGCCAGAAAGTGGCTGGAGCTGAAGGTGCCCAGCATTGAGTGTGGAACTCCGCACATGCCCACAAGAGGAAGTCCCTGAGACGAACATCGTCACCTTATAACTGCCACGCACGGCTGGGGAGACGGTGGAGAATTCCCTTGGGCTGCTCATTAAGCAGAACATAGGTCTTCTAGGTCTATTATGAGAATGACACGAGCGAACGCAATCGCTTCTGTCTCTAGTGCAACTGGCACACTGCTGGCCTTTCCGCATGATACGCAGTTAACCCTTTTTAGTTTTGAGAAGCTCTTTAAAACGGAGCTCAGTAATAAAGCAGAGTGGACTAGTCTGTCGAACACCTATAATGTGAAACCACATGCTATTAGATGGTATACGGACGGCTTCACTAACAGATGAGGGTGCTGGAGCTGGAGTCTGCGGTCCCCGGCTCAAATATCATGAACCCCTTGGTAAATTCGCCAGCATATTCGAAGCGGAAGTGCATGCGATTGAAAGATGCGACTCCCTCAACATCGGGAGGGGATACGCTCATAGAGACATAGCCATTTTCTCTGACAGCCAGGCAGCGATCAAAGCACTCAGTACTTACAAAATTGTCTCCAAGCTGGTTTGGCAATGTATAGAAGCACTCAATAGGTTGGGCAGTAACAACACAGTCACCATCTATTGGGTACCAGGACATGCGGGTATTCCCGGCAATGAAGTTGCCGATATCTTGACCAGGAGAGGAGCTAGCACTCCTTTCCACGGCCCTGAACCTTTCTGTGGGCTATGACCAAGGTTATCAGTCAGAGCAGTCGCATCGATCTGCGTAATGCTTGCGAGGACGCTTGGCGATCACAATCTCAAGTTAGGGGCGGACAGTCTTTGCAGAATGTGTCTGGAGGGGGTTGAGACTCCCGAGCACCTGCTTGAGGAGTGTCCCGCCATAAGTCGACTGAGGCTTTCTCTTCTGGGGAGCCTCTTTCTGTCCACAGAAGAGATGAGGGCTCTCCGACCAAGCCACATCGTCGCGTTCCTGCGATCGATTGGGCTGTTCGAGGAGCTGTAACTCACAAACAGTAAGAGGGCACAATAGATCCTAGTGGTCGCAGTGCACGTTCCTCATTCAAATAATAAATAAAAGTGAGGCTGTCGACTATCATAACTATAAAGGATGGTACTCGACCATATTATTTGCTTTGGTTGACTACCGTTACAGATTTCTGTATGTCAGTGTGGGATGCCCAGGTCGTTGCCATGATTCGCAGGTGTATGAGTCCAGTGAGTTGAAAATAATGGTGGACAGAACTCCACTTTTTAGAGACAATGCAAAGCCCATTGCTGGAGTCAATGTGCCGGTCGTACTTCTGGGAGACTCTGCATTTATATTTTCGACCACACTAATGAAGCCGTATCCATTTAAAGTGTCAGCAGATGATGGCCAAAAGACTTTTAATTATGCCTTGTCCAAAGCCAGAAGAGTGGTAGAAAATGCTTTTGGACAGCTTAAGACACGCTTTCGCAAAATCGGAAAGGGTCTTGACAATCGATGCGACAAAGTCCCCAATATTGTAATGGAATGCTGCATACTGCACAACTTTTTGAACGAAAAAAATAGTTCAATATCGGATAGCTGGCTTGAAACTGAGAATACACGCGAGCAGCCAGAGCACAGCACAATATGCCACGACTATTATCCCCCAGCCGAAACAATTCGACGTGCGATATTAACATCACTACAAAATAATACACAATAAAACAATATTATAATATTGGCAAACAAAAAACTATTTATTTAAAAAATTTTATAATTTTTTTAAAACCTCCTCTTGAAATTTAGCAGTTGATTCTGCAAGCTTTTCTATGACTTTCGTCAGCCCTTTAATAGCTTTAGCCTACGATTACGCAATTCCCACCAACACCGCGTTACGCTCTTCGTTCACCGCCGTCTCGGCCGGCTTTGAGATCTTGCGCCTTTTGTTGGGTGTGGCCCCGCTTGATCCACGCGAGCACGACGTATCCTCACCGTATCCGAGCCGTATGACAAAGAACGCCGCAAGTCGGATATACTAGAGTTCGAATCTTCATCTTTACATTGAATTGAACCTAGTAGTTCATTTGTGGCTCCATCGTCTTGCGTGCTCTCAAAGGCTGTTGGGTTAATGGTTTTAACACACCCCAGGAACCTCTTAAGCCTTTCAAAATGGTTCCACTTTGAACGAGCGCCACAATACGGTCCAATTATTTTCATCTCCTGCCTGTATTAAAAAATGAATAAGTTTTGTATACATTTACGCAATATGTACTATTAACTTACCGAAACTTTCGTGACATGTTGTCCATTTTTGTTTTCACCTCCTTCTCTGTCAGCCCAGTGAATCCGTGCAATTTGATTTCCTCAGCCATTCGCGCGTATATATGCGAGTTGCGCTGTTGCGATCGGAGTGCATCCATATTGTCTTCCCATAATTCAATAAGCACTGTTTCGAACTGCTCTTCCCACTTTACAAACACTCTCTTGGGTATCGATTGGTTTTCTGCCATCTATTAATCATTAAATAAGTAATTATTCAACTTAATTTGAAGAAAATTTAACTTACCTTAACAATAAGGGTGTTCAACAGTCGTTTCAACGTTTCAAAGTTTCAAGTTTCAAACGTCAAGCAACAACAACCACATAGAACAATTTCTTGAAACGTTGAAACACCCCAGCCTATGTATACAAAAAGTGTTTCAAGTTTGAACAAAGTAAAGATGGGAAGAGCACGATATTTAACCGATATTTGCTATCGATGTACAGTATTTTTCAATATATTTGGTGTTTTTTTGTGCAAAAAAGTATGAACACACTTGATTAATTTGTTTTGTTTTTGGAGTGGGTAAAAATGCTCCAAAATGTATGGGAGGTACTCGAAGGAGTTGTCCAAAATAAAATTCCTTTCTAAGGACAAACGGACTAACTGCATAAAAAATTGTGTGAAAATTTCAGCCTTCTAGCTCTTTTCGTTTAGGCTGTGGCTTAACCATTCTTAACAGGACAAACTCTTTTATATATAGAGATTAATCAATTAATATTATTAAACTATTTTAGTAATTTCTCAATTGTTTGCTAAGCGCCAACTTAATAATTATAAAATTAAAGTATACATATACATATAGCAAATATATTATTGAAGTACATGTCCACAATAGCACTTATAATTTATTAGGGTATTCAACACTCATCATTCTTGTTGATTAACAGCTGCATGGCTCAACCGTCCCGGGCTGGGGCTTCTCTGCCGCTGCACCAAGCACCAATACCATCATACTTATTTTGAGCAGAGAAAATGTTTTTACAACAAACACATACTATTTGCTATGCTAACGCTGTTTTTGTTTTTGTTTTTTGTTCCATCGACGAAAGATCTTTCTGAAGAGAACGACGTTTAAAGAGAGTCTAAGGTATTGATCACCATTTTTTAAGAGAGTCTTGTGCGTAAGCTTAAAAGCTCCGCCTTTTACACGTGCAATTTTTGCCTATTGCAGATAATGCAATAGCTTTTATTTTGTCTCTTTTTTGCACAATCACTTTTATTAATTTTATATCAACAATTAAGCCATATGATTTGTCTATGCACTACTGAGGCTTATTGTTGTTGTTTTTAGCTTTAATAATTTTTTTTTAACTTTTTATTGCAGCCAAACTATGGTTCTGCGTATTTATTTTTTGATGTGTTAACATCTTTAGGCGCGGGTAGCGCAAATATTTCGTTTCAATACATGCAAACCTCACACCGCGCTATATCACACATGATCAGCGTCGACGCTTTCAAAAAACATTTCGCAGCGTTAGTATACGAATAGTATGTGTTGTAAAAATTTTTTCTCTGCTCAAAATAAGCATGATGGTATTAGTGCTTTGTGCAGCGGCAGAGCGCCCCAGCCCGGGACGGTCGAGCCATGCAGCTGTTTAGCAAAGAGAATGATGACTGTTGAATAACCTAATAAATTATAAGTGTTATTGTGGACGTGTACTTCAATAATATATTTGCTATAAATGCATACTTTTATTAGTATAAGTTGGCGCTTAGCAAACAATTAAAATAGTTTAATAATATTAATTGATTAATTGATTAATATAGCAAATAAGCTAGTTAGGGTATGCAGCAACATCATTCGTCCAAGGCAATTCTGTTTTGCTTCTTCGTGAATACACAGACACAACACACACACTTACAGACAAACATAGCGGACTTCTGTAGTAAGAAAATGAACTGACGAATGAAGAATGTTAGATACTCTAATATTATATATGTGCTACTGTGGATATTATATACTAGCAGCCCATCCCGGCTTCGCACGGGCATAATAATATAATAATTATTATTATTATTATTTTTCACTTTTATTTTTATTTTTTTTTGTCATTTTTCCATATTTTTTATTTATACTTATACTAATTGTCAAAAGGTTATAACCGCAAAACAAAAGCCATTTAATTTATTGAGTAAGAGCCTCCCTGTAAACAATATTTGATGTGGTTTTATTTTGTGGCAGCAAAATAAATTTATATTCAGGGGCTCCAACCCGCAATAGGCCAACGTATAATTGACCATGAGTAAAACATTTCTTTCGCAGATCAATCCCAACTAATTCGAAGGTTTGACCTTGGGACTTGTTAATTGTTGATGCGAAAGATGTCTTAACCGGAAATTGAAGGCGTTTAAATGGGATTGGCAAATCAGTTGGGATCATCGGTATCCTCGGTATATGAGCTAGTTGACCAGCTGCTGGACCGGTCATAATAGTCGCTACAATTAAATTTTCCTTTAACTCCTTAATGAGCAACCTCGTCCCATTGCACATGCTTGGAGGGCTTAAATTTCTCAACAGCATTATTGGAATTCCAATTTTTAACGTCAATTCGTGTGGTGGTAATCCAGAAGGGTTCAAGGAATTCAAAAATTCTTGTGGATAATGATATCTTTAATATTAGTTACAGTGTCTATCGACTTGTATTTTTTTATCTGACCGCTGACTTTTTGAACAATAATATTGTTTATTTCGTTGACAGCATCATTCTTTGGTGACACTATTGCCCTAGAGCACAACCAATGAAAGTCCTTTTCGTGCAAAATCTCGATATCAGGGTATACTGCATCTATTAAATTTTCCAAATTATGGAGTATTTGGCCTAGAGACTCATCCAGAATAATGTCACTATATCCGCCTAAATTTGGAGCAGGGAAAATTCCTTCCCCAAGTTTAAGCAGCTGTTGTGGGAAATCATTGTCACTTCCATGAAGATGAGCTCTCATATTCGTCCTTAATTTTAATGTTTCAATCGAAGTCCATAAGGGAGACGATTTCAAGCATGCTTTGATGATATCTGCTCGCGTACCTCTGTTTATAACGGGGAGAGTCTGTCGGAAATCTCAAGCAAATACAAAAGTTATCCCGCCCATGACTGCAGAAGAGTTCCTGAGGTCTTTTAAGGTTCTGTTCACGGCCTCTATATGTGCTCTATGGCTCATCGTGAATTCGTCCCACATAACTAATGAGGTGTCTTGTAGCAATTTACCTAGAGGCCCATTTTTCCGGATAGAACATATAGATTGTTGCTCAAGATTTACAGATAGCGGAAGTTTAAAAGTAGAATGAGCAGTTTTGCCACCTCTCAAGAGAGTTGCAGCAATTCCGGAGGAAGCAACTGCTATTGCTATCTTCCCTGATTCTCTGACCTTAATATCAAATTAGCAAGAAACGTCTTTCCTGTTCCGCCTGGCGCATCCAAGAAAAATATTTTTCGTTTGGCATTATTCACGCTGTCGACTATAGTCTCAAAAGCTTGTCTTTGATCTGGGACTAATTTTGGTAGGTTTTCAGTGACGAAAGCGGTCAAATCATTTGTATCGTAGTGATGTGCCAATGTATCTTCAACATTGTTTGCTGGACGAACTGAAGAAGGTAATCCAAAATCACTTAGACTTTTGTCATTTAATTGCAACAATCTATTTTCTATTTTTATCAAACCTTCGTTATAAATATTCTCATTGTATGGTAACGCGAAGTCTTGATTTTCCTGTCTGATTCTGTGTCTAACATCTTCACAAAAATCATCTTTGAAACTGTCCCACAATTTGAATGGCTCCGATGGCTGACAAAATAAAAGTATGACCACAAACAACTCTCTTAGTTGTATTGGACATTGCAAAAGCGATGCTTCTCTTAGAGTATTTTCCCAATGGTCATCGTTTTCTAGCAAACCTCTAGCACGGCAAGCAGCTTGATAGGTCTCTTTGAGAACTCCGCCCACAGTTTTCAAGTGCTGGAATGAAGTTGGACCGCGTACGTGATGCAGCAACATCCTAAGATAAAAACACTCAGATTGAGAAGGATGAACACCATAGACTCTTCCTAAAGCAGCATCTTTTTTTATTCCTGGATGGCCAACTACGTTCTCACCACGCTTCCTTCTTGTAAACTTATTATTGGCCCATGTGAAATATTGCGGGACTTCGTGGTATAGCAGCGTCTTTGCGAATTCATCTTCATTACAGAGCGCAAAGAAAGCAAGCAAAGTTGTTTTGCGTGGATTTCGGGCCACTTGTTCAGCCGTTTCTGCGGTGAAATACACCCTTTGCCCATTTTCTAAGTGGACAGCTAACTGTAAGACTGTAGGATGGCGCTCGTGGATCGGGAAATCGAATATTCGCCAAGCAGCTTCAGATGTACTGATGTAACGGCCATTCACGTAGTTTTGTACTTCAACATTTGCGTTTCTGACGCCAAATGTAGCTTGGTCCGATCCTTCATTTATGTATTTACAAATGTATTTAATGGCTTGAACTGAGTGGCACTACTCTACATTTATGTGAGCGTTAAACGTCCTGCACAAAAGTGGAGAATAAGGGACAATCCAACTATTATCTATAGTAAAATTACTGCCTCTGATATTTAGCGAAGCGGTTTGTCCTCCATTTGCGGTGTCACGACGACGATAAACTGGATATCCGTCCTCTCCGGTCTGAGTTTCGATGACCAAACGTCGTGGGTATTTTTTTGTGCAAATTCCGTTATTCATACATGGCGCTGTTAAGTTATGCTCTCCGCATGGTCCGTGCACCATATTTTTAGTTACGAACAGTATCGGATCGTTTTGTTGGTTGGGCAGTTCCGCAACTATCAGACTATCAATTTCGTCTGGTTGGATTTTTGTTTCTAGCCAAAACAGCATATGACAGTGTGGTAAACCTCACTTCTGCCACTCCACACTTGCCATGAAACATTTCACTTTGCCGAATATTTCATCTTTATTGAATAATTTTATTAATTTCTTCATCTTTAAATGAAATACCCTTGAAATTATGTCATGACGATCGAAAGAACGCTGACCAGGTAGTAGTTCCGCTTTAATTTCAGGCCATTCGGGGTTGCACGTAAAAGTGACAAAAAGATCTGGTCTTCCATAGTTTCGGACATAAGTCATCGCGTCTTGGGTTTTCTCATGCAGATAACGTGGAGAACCTGTGAATGAAGATGGCAAGATTGTACGTTGACCGATATTTGATGGGTCAACATTTCCGTCTTGAATTAAAGCGTCTCTCAAATGAATGTATTCTTCAGTCCTTAACCTCTGTTGATTACGACATATGTAATTCAATCTTTCCGATATCAATTTTGCCATCATATCAACAATAAATTGACTAAATAGGTTCCTGTAATAATGTAATGGATTAAAACAGTCAGCTCTAACCATCAACCTAAATGCATAAAATTGCATGCACGTCACAGTTTTGTTTGTCGCTGTATCTTGCTGTGGAATAGTTAAATAATAACCGTCTTCTCCTTTAACGAACATTAAGGGAGCTATGTTTGACCTCAACGATAGCTGACGACGCAGGTGGGAAATGAAATATATCTGCAAGCATTGTGGATTTTGGCCTTGTGGTGGTAAAAGACTACCAATAAGATGATAAACCTGTCCCTCTACTTTAAAAGTAGGCATAAAATTTCCATCTCTTATTTCTTTGGCGCCAAACGAAGTCATTTGAAAAAGGCTAGTGTACTTACGGATGTTTGTTAAAAAATGTCTAGATAGCGAATGAATGTTTGTCAAAAGATTTTTTATTGGCTGTGGCGGTTCTTCAATATTGGGGAGACTAACTTTTCCAGAAGCACAGCACATGCCATTAGCTTCATCGGCCCATTTTTTGGCAGAACACTTAGGGCAGATCTTTGACATGTCGCCGATTTGGACGGAAGACTGTTGAGCATAATCAATCTGTGGAACGTATCTAAAAGCCGATCTATTACTATGAGCTAAAACTTGATTGCGAGCACTAGCTCTGTACACCTGTTGTCGCTCTCTCTGACCTTGAAGGCGTTGGGAACGCTCATTGCTTGATTCCCTATGGCGACCTTGTATATTTCTTGCATTCTGCTCTTCAAGCCGCTGAAAACGCTCAGTACTTGACTCTCGCGCGTGCACTTGAGAGGTTCTTAAATTTTGTTCAGTAAGCCGCTGCGAACGCTCGATACTCGACTCTCTGGCACGCGATTGAGACGCATATTCTCTCAGACTTGATAGACGATTTTCAGTTTGTGATGAAGATTCTACATTTCGGCGTATTCTTAATGCCCTATTCCTTGAACTATTTCGAGAAAGTTGAGTTCTTGTTCTTTTGGGCATTTTTTTATTTAAAAACAAAACTATTTAAATAACTTAAGTATATATAAGTAAGACTATGTAAATAATTAGACTAAGGTTTTGAGAAAAAATTTTTTAGTAAATTGAAAAAATAACAAATATTAAAAAAAAAAAAAAAAAAAAAAAAAAAATATATATATATATGTATGTAATATCAGCTGTAAAAAAAGTTGGGGTAAAAAAGGGGGGTTTGTGTTTTGGGGAGGTTTTTTAGCTTTACTACAGAGATGGGCACGTCACGACGTTCCAATGCACAAGCAGGCAGCGCGTGCATAGGCCCTGTGCCGCAGCCAACTTCACGAAATCACACGTACACTATAAGCATTGAAAGCTATTAATAGAACACGAATGTTCGGTCGTCGGTGGTCGTGCCGAAGCATGTATTAGACTTTACAATGTACTTTAGTAGACGGCAAACTATTGAGAAGGCAACACCACGCAGCGCATCAGCAAAAAAAATACATTTTTACACCGCGTCAAAATGTTTATGCCCCAATGGGAATATGAATTTTTCTTTATAGAAAATGAAGATGGCAGACCACAATGCTTAATTTGCGATAAAATTTTATGTCGCAATGCTACTTTTTTTTTAAGACGGCATTATTCTTTTTCTCACAAGCAATATGAAATTTATAGAGGAGAGCAGAGAAATTTAATTCTATTGCAATTGCAAGCGGAATATTTTCTGCGTTTCATTTTAAAATAGTTGCAATTTTGTAATCTATTTTTCATTTACATGTAGATGTGAACGTTAACTTGCAGCGTACACTGTACTGAACACACTTCGTTTTTTCGCTGCAGCGCACGAAAATTGTGTTTGTATGCGTGTGAAAATTGAGACAATATGTGTGCGTGCCCATCTCTGCTTTACTATATTTTTCAATTGAGAAGGTTTCATAAAATGCTCAGAAGGATGGAACCAGTTGTGAATTTTAAGCAAAAAAATTTTATTGTTGCAAGCAGTTAGCAAGCAGTGGCAAGTAAGCAAGTAGTTGCGGTAAGTTTCGGTCGCAAGCAGTGCAAGCAGTTGAAAGTAGTAAAATATTGCCTCACAAAATTGCTTTTTTAAAGTTTTAGTAAGCATCCCTAATTTTGTTGAAAATTAAACAATGCCCATGTTCAGCGCGAAACGTGTAGCTTGCCAACGGTGAAAGAATTTTTTAAATCGGTCCAGTAGTTTTGGAGCCAAATAGTATCATACAAAAAATCAAACTTTTCCTCTTTATCTTCTCTATATATAAAAGAGTTCGTCCGCGTTAAAATGGATAGCATATCGGCCTTAACGAAAAGAGCTAGAAGGCTGAAATTTTCACACAATTTTTTATGCAGGTATTCTGTTTGACCTAAGAAAGGAATTTTATTTTGGACAACTCCTTCGAGTACCTCCCATACATTTTGGAGCACTTTTACCCACTCCAAAAACAAAACAAATTACCCATTCCACTACTGCCGCCTGTTTGTCGCACAAGCTGAGAGTTTGATCGCGAGCGAGAATACAAAAACAAAACAAATGCGCAGTGACGCCTTCGCGTCGCACAAGCAAAGTCATAAAAAAAAGGTTCGTACACTCGCAAAAAAGAAACGGATTTTCGCTTCTTAATGAATAAGTGCATACACAATTAAGTAAACAATGCGCTTGAAAATAATTTTCAATATTTTATGTACATGTATCTTTTCGCACAGTGCACATTGTTTTTTTTTTCAAATTTGTGTGCCTTTGACAATTGATTTACGACGCGAGTAGCGTTTGTTGTTGTTGTAAGTGTTGTTGTTGGGCCCGCACTGCTACTTTTGTTGGTGTCATTGATTTAAAAAAACAACAACAACAACAAAACATAACTTGGTCCGTGTAGAAAAATTTTGCACACCAAAATACATATGTATGTTGTGGGGGTGGATTTGCCTACTTGCTGCTAATACAATATAACTTAGACTAAACGTAACACACTTAATTAATAATATACAATTTCGAACAAGTAAAATAGGTTCGTACACTTGCAAAAAAGAAACGGATTTCCGCTTCTTAATGAATAAGTGCATTCACATATAAGTGAACAATGCGCTTGAAAATAATTTTCAATATTTTATGTACATGAATCTTTTCGCACAGTGCACATTGTTTTTTTTTTCAAATTTGTGTGCCTTTGACAATTGATTTACGACGCGAGTAGCTATTAGCGTCGTCCACCCGGCAAGATGCGGCGGCAATTGGAACAGTCCCAGCGTCCAGCATGTGTGTGAATAAGAAATTTGCAAACTCGATAAAACATCGTGCAAATTGTTCAGTAAGCCAAAAAATCCCAAAAAATAAAAAAAAAGGCAAAAAATAAAAAAAAGCCAGAAAAAGCCAAAAAAATAAGAAAAACCAAAAAATAGAAAAAAAGCCACAAAATAAAAATAAGACAAAAAAAAAAAAAAAAAGCCAAAAAAATAAAAAAAGCCAATTAATAAAAAAAAAAGCCAAAAAATAAAAAAAACCACAGCAAAATCCCAAAAAAAAATAAAAAATAAACCAAAAAATCCCAGAAAATAAAAAAGAAGCATATGCAGTATCTGCAGTATTCCTTATTGGTGTCCGCTTCATCGCGGCTTATCCAAACTTTAAAATCTGGCTGCTATAGCCAGCAATCACGAAATTTTTGTTTGTACGAATCTTTCGGCATTAATTAACTTTATTTTTCACTTTTGTTGTACATTGTACATAAAATTACAAATGATATCGAAAATACATACAAAGTATGTAAAAAAGGATGCCACACCGTCTAAAAAAGATCGCTGTTTTTAATAGATCGGATGCCACACTGTTTTTAAAAAAAACTTTGAAAAAAAGATTAAAAAAAATGAATCAAAAAAATCTGAAAAAGGTCAGATTTCCGGATGGGGGATGTTTGATGTTAAAAACAGGACAGATCTGTCCGGAAAAAGGCCAAATCGGCATCACTGTTGTTGGTGTCATTGAATTAAAAAAACAACAACTAAGCAAAACTTGGTGCGTCCAGAAAAATTTGGCACACCAGAAAATGTTGTGGGGGTGGATTTGCATACTTGCTGCTAATATAACTTAGACTAAACGTAACACACTTACATTAATAATATACAATTTCAAACAAGTAAAATAGGTTCGTACACTTGCAAAAAAGAAACGGATTTCCGCTTCTTAATGAATAAGTGCATTCACATATAAGTGAACAATGCGCTTGAAAATAATTTTCAATATTTTATGTAAATGTATCTTTTCGCACAGTGCACATTGTTTTTTTTTTTCAAATCTGTGTGCCTTTGACAATTGATTTACGACCCAAGTAGCGTTTGTTGTTGTTGTAAGTGTTGTTGTTGGGCCCGCACTGCTACTTTTGTTGGTGTCATTAATTTAAAAAAAACAACAACAACAAAAAAAACTTGGTGCGTCTAGAAAAATTTTGCACACCAAAATACATATGTATGTTGTAGGGGTGGATTTGCCTACTTGCTGCTAATATAGCCGTACATAAGTTTGTATACAAATCTATGCATGCCTGCGTCGTACGTGTGCTCTTATGATAATTAGATAATTTCAAATCTCGCTCCGATCATGCTTCTCTGTTGTTGCTCATTTACTTTCACTCTCTATTTTATGTGCGCGCTCTGCATGTCAATCATAAAGTTCAATAACCCTACCTCCTCCGCACACACTAAATCAAAGCTCAAGGCTAAAGTACGTGTGAGTACTTAACTGCAGCCTCTTAGATATGTTTTTATTTGATTCAGTGCGTGCAAAGAAGGCAGCGATATTACGCTCTTTGTTTGACTTGCAGAGCGCGCGCATTCATAAGAGAGTGAGCTGAAATCATGATACAAAAAATACCGATAACGCATTGCGCAAAAAAAGCTGTTTTGCGTGACGTCACATGTTACAGGTTGGGTATGATTTTCATATTGCATATGGCTGTTGATGCTGATCAAGAATATATATACTTTATATGGGGTCGGAGATGCTTCTTTTTGCCTGTTACATACTTTTGCATAAAACAATTATACCATTTTTTTTACCCATTTCAGGGTATAAATATAACTGTGAATGCAAAAGATTTGTTGTTGCTGTTTTTGTCTATCGCTTCAGGCTTATTATAAGCCGTTGTATGCACACACGAATTTGAAACAACAAAGGAGGACTAAGAGGAATGCGATTGGCTTAAGAGCATGAAAATGTGATATTGTTCTGTAGATGAGATCAATTCACATAAATAACAGTAACTCTTTCAATCTCAGGGAATTTTACAATTTTTACTTTAGTGTGCCATTTGCGTATTGCTTCATTTCATTTCTAAAAGTGATACAAGAATGAACGGACAAAATTATTGGGGTGCTTTGCCTGCTGTGGCCCTGCCACAGTTTTATATGCAGCCGCTGCAGCCACAGCAGCAACAGTTTCAGCTATCTTCCTTCCAAATTTGTTGACACTAGCTCAAAGTTTGTTAAAGGTGGGGGAAGGGGGGCTGGGCGATTTATGGGTGGTTATGGCATCCAAATTATTCCTGCAGATCTTCTTGGGATGTCAATTGCTATCTTCCTACCAAATTTGGTGACTCTAGCTCAAAGTTTTTAAAAGGTTGGGGAAGGGTGCTGTGGGCGTTATGGGTGGGCCTGGCTACAAAATATCTTTGGCTGTCGCTACCAGTTATGGACGCGGCATCCAAAGTTTTGATGCAGTTTTTTGGGGATCGTCATCACCTATGTTGGCGCAAAATTTTGTGGCTGTAGCTCAAAAACTGAGGAAGATAAAGTCATTTCTGATTTGAAACTGCGGTAGGGCTGGGGGCGGAAAGGGTGGGCGTGACTCCAAAACTTTAATGCAGATCATTGGGGTTCATTACTAGCTATCTTTCTACCAAATTCAGAGACTCTAGCTCAACAACTCTGAAAGATACACGCATTCCCGTTTTTAACGAAAAGTTGGGGCAGCTGGGGTTGGCTAGGGCGGTATGGGTGGGCGTGGTATCCAAAGTTTTGATGCAGTTTTTTGGGGATCGTCATCACTTATCTTGGCGATTTAAAACCGCGGGGGGCTGGGAGCGGAATGGGTGGGCGTGGCACCACAATTTTTCGGGGATGCCAAAATTTCCCACCAAATTTGGTAACTCTAACTGTAAGGGTGTCCGGAATAGGTGGATTTGTCGATTTTGAGTTATCGAATTTATCAATTTGCCAGCCCCCCAGTTATCGTAGAACCCCAATCTTAGAACTTGATCTGTCCCGGCCATAGATAAAGACATTTGCAAAGTTTCAAGTCTCTAGCTTGAAGGGTGTGGAAAAAACTTGCGAACATACAGACGGACGGACAGACACCATGAAGGACATTGCACAAACCCAATATACTCTTTACCTTCGGTATCGAGCATAAAAAAGGACAGAAAACAGGACAAAAATTGTTTTGTGCAATTTTAAGCTTTTAGCATCAAAATGAAACTTGCACAATTCCGTGAGGTGATAATAAACATAAACATATGTAGCTAATACAGCTTCCTGGTGACAAGATTGGGGACAATCCACCGGCTTAAAACCATTTTTGCTTTAAAATCTGGCTGCTGTAGCCAGCAATCACGAAATTTTTGTTTCTAAGAATCTTTCTTCATTATTTAACTTTATTTTTCACTTTTGTTGTACATTAGATATCAAATGATATCGAAAATACATATGTTCAAAGTATGTAAAATAGGATGCCACACCGTTTTAAAAAATCGCTGTTTTTAAACAAAACTTTGAAAAAAAGATTGAAATAAATGAATCAAATAAAATCTGAAAAAAGGCCAGATTTCCGGATAGGGGATGTTTGATATTTTTTCCGGACAAAGCACTTAAAAACAGGACAGATCTGGTCGGAAAAATGCCAAATCGGCGTCACTGTTGTTGGGCCCGCTCTGCTACTTTTTGTTGGTGTCATTGATTTGAAAAAAACAACAAAGCAAAACTTGGTGCGTCTAGAAAAATTTGGCACACCAGAAAATGTTGTGGGGGTGGATTTCCATACTTGCTTAACTTAGACAAAACGCAAGAACGATAAAACTCAGATCACGCAGTCAATGGTTTACACGTTGTACAGTGAAGTCAATTTTTGACTTATTTTGAAGTATTTATTTATAACACTTACTTTAAATTAAGTTGTTAATTTGATTTGTTTATAATAATAAGTCGACTTTAGACTTAATAATTGAAGCAACATTATATATAGTTGCATAAGGACTACTGAGGAAACCACAATAAAAAGCAAGTGGTAACGTTGCAGTCGGACGCAATCGACTGCGCTATACTCGATACCAGTATTTAAACCGGTAAAAAGAGGCCTGATTGCAAAGGGGTACGGATGTGGCAGGGGTGAAAGCTGCCTCAAAAATTCTGATACAGATGGGCATGCCACCAGCTATCTTCCTTCAAAATTTGGTGACACTTGCTTCAAGTTTGTTAAAGGTTGGGGAAGGGTGCTGGGGGCGTTTAGCTCAAAAACTATGAAACATACACGCATTCCCGTTTTTAACGAAAAGTTGGGGCGGCTGGGGTTGGCTAGGGCGGTATGGGTGGGCGTGGAATTGATGGTTGTTTTGGTGGTTTTGATGAAGTTTTTTGGGGATCGTCATCACTTATCTTGGCGCAAAATTTGGTGGATCGAGCTTAAAAACTGAGGAAGTTATAGGCGTTTTTGATTTAAATCCGCGGGGGGCTGGGAGCGGAATGGGTTGGCGTGGCACCACAATTTTTCGGGGATGCCAAAATTTCCCACCAAATTTGGTAACTCTAACTGTAAGGGTGTGCGGAATAGGTGGAATTGTCGATTTTGAGTTATCGAATTTATCAATTTGCCAGCCCCCCAGTTATTGTAAAGCTCCAATCTTGACACTTTAATTTACTATGCCATAGATAAAGAGAATTGGAAAGTTTCAAGTCTTTAGGTTGAATTGTGTGGAAAAACGTTGCGTTCATACAGACAGACGGACAGACAACATGACGGACATACTCCTAATATACTCTTTACCTTCGGTACCGAGTATAATGACACGCCTCAATGGTGGCGTGGAAAAGAGAATGTTAAATACTTTGCTTTAATATTTTGTGAAATATTTTCTAATTTATTTATTTTATAACTTCTGTTGCTAAAATTTATATAAACTATCCGCGCAGCGAAGTAAGCGGGCCACGTTCTAGTATAATAATATATATATAATAGTATAGATATGCAATAATTGCATACTTAATAAGCATAAGTTGGCGCTTAGCAAACAATTGAGAAATTACTAAAAATAGTTTAATAATATTAATTAATTAATCAATTAATATAGCAAATAAACTAGGTAGGGTATCCCACACCATCATTCACTTATTAAAGAAGTTCGTTATGTTTGTTTGTAAGTGTTTGTGTGTGTCTGTGCGTATTTATGCGTATGCATGTGCGCGCTTTGTTGTTCTGCTGATGGCGGTAAAAAGCAAAACAAAAAGTAAATTTGAATGGTTTTGCAATTGTTAACACATCGTTAGTGAGTTCGAACACTCATTAATTTTTTTTTACCACGGCACTGTGTATATATATATATATATATAATTTTAACTCTTTTCAGCTGCTATGTAATTGTGTCGGGATGTTTTAACATTATAAAGATTTGCCTATTCTTTATATTTTCATTCTTATACACTTAACTTATTTTTAACTTTTTAACTATTTGTTAGTTTTGGTTTTGGGGCTCAAGAAGCAATTTTGCTTCTGGCTTTTTTTTTTTATTTCTTTGTGGGTTTTTCTCACTGCCTTTAGTTTTGGGTTTTTTTTTGTCTTTCGTTGTGCACCTTTGCACTTATTAATGTCTTTAATTTTTTTGGTTTTGTCTTTGGCACTTTTGCATGTCTTTAGTTGTCTTTTTAACTAATATTATTAATTTTAGTACTATTTTAACGATTTTAATGATTTTTCGATACTCCCACGGCGTTCTGATCGGGCGAGCTAAACTTTCGGACTGAGCGGTGCTTGGCCACCGGGTCAGTGTCCATGCTCTTAATTTCTCTGCCCAGCTGTTCGAGGGGCCGAGAGAAATTATCTTGAAGTTATTTGTATGCTTAGCCAGCTAGTAATTACTGCTGCTAACATTAAAAAAGGCCAATAAAATCGTATTAGATAAAAAAACGCTTATTATTGACATAAGTCAATAAATATAATTTTTCAGCGTATTCTTACCCAAAATCAGCTAAAATCACGATATGTGATTATGGATTTTTTTCTTCGCTCCAGTACGAGCGGTGTGCGCGGCTTAAAAGGCAATTAAATGCACTTTAAATGCGCCACTGCTGCTCAATTTTGATTTACAAATTAATCAAAATTTCACACAATTAACCAAAATATTGGTTTGGGGCTACTTTGAAAAATCAGACTTAATTTTTCTGCTGCACAAGACAGGTGCTTCCTTCAGCTGCCAAAATCGAAAAGGCAGAGCTGAGCGGAGCAATGCGTTATTACACCTCGGTATAACCTTAATCCAAAAAAATGCATTTCCGATCAAATGACACTTTCTCCCAATAGGTGGCGCTTTTGCTTTTATGTTGTTGATGCAACCAGGGATGCCAACTCAAAATTTGAAAATTACGTAGGCTGGCTCCAAAACCTACGTGTTTTTCCGTAGCACAATTTTGCTGAACATTTACATTTACATTTAAAAACAAAAGTTTTACAAAAGTTTATACATGTTTTTATTGAAATATTTTAGGTGGTTGTTAGAAGGCTCTAAGTTTTCTTTCAACCCACTTTTTGTGTGGAGCAAACCTTTTAAAGTGTCCGTTTCTAACCTATTTCTATTGTTAGTTTTAATTAAATTTATTTCAGAAAATAGTCGCACAACATTAGCACTGCTATGTGGCAAAATAAGCAAATTTTGAGTAAATTCTGTCAAGATCGGAAATATCTGGGTTGAATTTCCCTTTTTAATATTTGAAATATAACGCCAAAAATCGTCTGGCGGTACCGCTTCCTCCTCTTTAAAGGGAAAACTCATGCTTCGAAGAAGTCGCCATTCGCGGTCTAGCTCCGTCATATTTTGTGAACACAATCCTGTAAATAACAAGAACTAATTGAAAATTCTGTTAATAAGACAATAAAAAACGTACCTGGAAACATTTGCCCCAAATGTGCAATAGATGGTAGCTTTGCTTTCAAACTATTGTTAAGTAATGTCGCTGGATTTAAAAAGTTTAAACTTTTCATTTTCTGCAGCTCCTCATCCTCAAAGGAAAACCGATTTTGTAGTTGCCTTAAACTTTCAATATAAAATTGAAGGCACGAGTTTTGAAGCTGGATGATTTCATCTCTTTCCAGATTATGTTTTTTTTTTATCAACAAAGCCGCAAAGTTGCCTCCGAAATGCATATTTTTTAAGGGCAAGTGGTTCTCATCGTTAGCGAAATCAATCTTTAGTAATTCTTCATCAGGCAATAATAAAAACTCAGATTTTACAAAGCACTCAACTATTGTCTTGTAAACTGAAAGAAATTTTTCGTACATCAAATACAGTTTTGGACTCTCTGACTGCATTTCCTTGTTTAAATCGTTAAAATAGGGCAGCACAAATTTTAGAAACTCCAAATACAGTTCTGTCGTCGAATCTAAACTTATTTGGAGAATCGGCTCTGCAGATTTTAACTGGTCATTCAATGCAGCTCCTTGAAAGTAAAGTTTAAACGCAGGAAGTTGTTCTAACAGCCTTTCAACTACTTGGAGCAGAGATAGCCAATTTGTTTGCCCGATATGTAATAGTTTGTGTGGTTTCACATTAACGAAAGACTGAAACTCCCTATAGTCTCCGATACGTTTTGGGCTTTTTGATATAAAGTTGTAGACATCTCTTGCAAATTCCTCCACTTTTTTTTGGCAATTTTTTGCAAGCATAAGACGCGCAGAGGTGAAATGAGTGACATACACATTTTATCAAAAACAAATTCGGAATATCTTTCTTCAGCAGTTGCGAAAGAGAATGATTTTTGCCAAACATTGCATTGCATCCATCCGCAGCAAATCCTATCATGTTCTGCTCATATGGAATGTTCCTTTCTTCAAAAAACTTCTTGCATTCATTATGCAATGCCGTGGCAGAGCTTTCAGTGACTGCAATAAGCCCTAAAAAAGTATCTTGTACCTTGAATGCATTTTTTGCAATAAGAGCGAAATGTTTCGTTGTAGATCTGTCTGTACTTTCATCGACAATAAGCGAGAACTTATTTGATTTCAACCGTTCTATTAACTGGTCCTTTGCTTTTTGTCCAGTTACCGAAGTTATAATAGCTTGAGCCTTTGTCCGTCCGAATTTGATTGATGGTACGACTTTTGAATCGCACGCAACAGATTGCAAGACACTGTTCAAATCTTCCGCCAAAGCAAATGGAAGATTGTTTTTCGCCAAAAATAAAGCCATTTTTATTTCAGCACATTTTACCTTGTTTTTAAGGGAAGTTGACGCCTCAGGCAATATTGACAGTATGGTTGGTTGGTCGACGCGTAAGTGTAAAATATTAACAACAAGACTGATTAAAATAACATATAAAAAACAACATAAAAAACACTGTTCTTAGTTTAGTACATTTTTCACAAAACAATTTGTTAATGGAAATCGAACTACGAACGTATAAAAAGATAGCACAAAAGGCACATGGACAAACGACACAAACTTGACAATTAAAAAACGCAATACCATACATACTTCTCAAATTTTTCTTGTGCTTAACAGAGCCTTCATGTTTTTCTAAGTCCCTCTTGCCTGAAGAGCATTTGAGGTCCGCTTTGCAAGATTTGCAATAAAAATAAGAATTACCCTTACTGCTTTTCGTCAGCCAGGAGGAATACTTTTTTTCCCAAGCTGATGAGTACTTAACATCGTAGTGTACTTCCCTTTTTTTGGTTGGAGTTGCATTAATAGAGTTGGGTAAACACTGCTCTTTTTGAAGCATGTTCACTTGTTCTTTTTTTTTAAGTGAGTCAACTGGCTCACATTGCTCTTTTGTTCACTCAACTTGCTCAGTTGCTCTCTTGTTCAGTCTTTTTGCTCTTGCTGTTGTTCATTTGCATTAAACCGGCCGTTGTTCTTTTGCATTTTAAATTAATTTATCACTAAATCAAAACCACATTACAATAACAATTATAAACAAAAAATATGTATTTTTACTTTTCCATAGGTTTCAAATCATAACAAGTATTTAATAATAAAATAAGTTAACACATGTTAAACTATGTAATACTGTAAGGGCCAGTTTCTCAATGTCTGGTTAGCTAAACTAACAGATGGTTAGCTTAACTATCTGATGGTTAGTCAAAATTGAGTTTCTCAATGTCTGGTTAGGGTTGTTCGTAATAAAAACTAACATGAGGCCTGAGTGCCGGTTAAAATTTGTTCTCTCGTTAAGTGCCGATATAAATATCGTTTAATCATCGTTAGGCAAACAGCTGACTGTGGCTGACACTTGCATTGTTTACAATTTATTATTCAAGCAAAATGGCATCGGATCAAAGAGTTTTTGACATCCACGCAATTGAAACACAATTTGAAGAAATGTTAAATGTTATTTTTCAGTTGGAAGTGAATTTGGCAGTCACAAAACAAAAAATACCAAACAAAAACAGCTGTTTTGCTCGAAAAGGGCTCGATCAGGGTGGCAGCACCATCAATGCGATAGTATCATATCGATTTAACTTAACCATACATTGAGAAAACCAAATTGGCTTAACGCGAGCGTTAAATTTATCTGGTCGTTAGCTAATTCTTACTTTAACCAGACATTGAGAAACTGGCCCTAAGACTGACTTTGTCGAACAACGGGCTCCATTGCTGACGGGTGCTTATTTCGCAGGTGCCGAGACAAGTTGCTTTGCGACTTATATGTAGCTTAAAGATGCTTTACAGTACTTGCATTTTGCTTGCGCGTTGCCCAAATCATCAAAATGAATCCATATGTCACTATGTTTGCGTATAAGAGACATTTTTTGATTTATTAATTTGCTTGATATACATATGTAATTTGTTTTTGGCGCTAATTTATAACAGCCGGAACTAAAATCTTCATATGAACGGTGAAAAAGAACCTCTGTGGAAAAATGAGCTAAATGAACAGCTCAGCAATAGAACAACTGAGCTAAAGAAGCAAGTGAGCTGTGAGAGCAAATGAGCAGTTGGAACAAGAACAAGAACAAAAGAGCAAGTGAGCAAAAAAGAACAATTAGTACAGAACATTGCTCACTTGTTCAGTAGGGTGAAAAGCTCATTCTTGCTCACTCACTCATGAGCAACCCAACACTAATTTGCAACATCTTCTGCGCTGTCACTCGTCAAAACTTCGATGTCCATTTTTATTAACTTTTACCTTTGTTCTTTTTTTCTCCACACAAATAATCACAAAATACAAAGTAAGCGTTGCCAATCTATTTGCAATTTAGCGCTGCCACCCTATTGAAAACGGAATTTAGTGCTGCTAACCCAATAAACATTATCATTTTATTTATATAATTCATATTATATTGATATTAACCATAAATGTTAGTTTTTAGGATATTTTGAATTTTTTTTTAAAAAGTACGTAGTTTTAGTCTCTAAACACGTAGACACGTAGATCTCCTTTAAAATACGGAGATCTACGTAAAAAGACGGAGGGTTGGCAACGCTGGATGCAACACTCAAGCTAAATGATTTCATACATTACAATTGGAGCACTCACAACATTTGACATTATGCAATATGCTTCTCTGGCTTGCAAGATTTTTTCCGAATGGCTGCAGGCTGGCCATTTGATTAAGGACATTTTGCTATTAAAAATATCAAACCAATCGTTGCAAAGTTTAAAAAAACTTGCAGTCTCGCACGGATTATAAACTTCAAGACCTAAGACTGCGTACACACGGTGCCTTTTTAACGCATGCAACTTGGGCTTGTAGGCAAGGGAGGTGAGGAAAGCAGTGTTGGTCAAAAGTTGCACCATGCCGAAGACGTGCAACTCTTAACGTGCGTTCCCTTTTGTGCTTATTCCGATTGGTTGCCTGCAGGGTTGTAATTTTCAATAATCACGTGGCTTCAGGGTTTTTTATTTCGATAATTATTTACAATTGCGGTTATATGTTGTTTTTGGTCAAAGTTACAAAACATAAAAGAAAGTATGTGGACTCAAACTAACACGGAATTGTTGCTGTCGAATTATGAGCAGTACGAAAATCTTTATAATGTACGGCATATTGATTATAAGGATCGCATTAAGCGTGAAACCTCTTTAAATGCAATATGCAATGTATTAAAAGGATCAGTGCCAAATGTAAGCCCGGCGGACATTCGTCGCAAAATACATACTTTGCGTACGCAATTTATGAAAGAGGAAGCTAAGGTCCGAGCATCAAAGAAGAGTGGGATTGGGCGGGAAGACATTTATAGTGCCAACGCTTTGGTTTTATAATAATATGCAATTTTTGCGCTCCTACGTCGTGCCTCGGGAGTCGACATCCAACATTCACTCGGTAATTAAGAATGCAGAAATAGCATTAAATGATTTAAAAACCTATTACTTTGCAGGAAGAAAACGAGAATGAAATCTCGATTTGTGACGAACTGGCCGGCACAGATGACTCTTCGTCGTCCCCATCAAATGTATTAAAACGAAGAAAGGTATGTATAAAAACTACAATAACTTCAAAAAGACTTTTTAAAACAATAATGTTTCCTTTTTTATTTTTAGATTACAGCATCGAACCTTAGCCAAAAAATCAACGGCGTCAAGCAATTAGTTGCCTCTCGGTTGGCTGAAAAAAAAAATACGATTGGCTGGGACAACAAGTTGTCAGCGATTTAGCAACAATCACCGACGAGAGGATCCGGCGTGATGTTATTTTCAAAATACAATCGGATCTTCACGAAGCTATTTCCAAAGATATAAAGCAAAGAGAAATGAAGAGTCCGGTGCTGTTTGAAGCAATCGACGAGGCGTCAACGGATGACATTATTGAATTTGATGGGGATTATTCGTTATAAGTAAACAATAATGTCGAAAATACACAATAAGTCATGTAAAAACTAATTATAAGTACATATTTAATAGCAAAAAAATGTATGTGATACAATAAGAAATATATTTCATTTATTTTAAATTTTATCATCCTGCCAATCTACTTTGCCTTCATTATTGAAATAGGCCATAAAACCATCCCTAACTCTTTCAGCTGCGCCCCTTCCACCTGCTACAGATTCTGGTTGTGATTCTGATACCGCAACTCTCTCATTCGGCGTTAATTGCATGTAAGCAGAATTTTTTGCTAAAAGCATATTGTGCAGAAGACAACAAGTCCTGGTAATTAATTCCACATTCTCCACAGACATATTCACAGTCGTCTGGAATATGCGAAATCTATTTGATAAGATCCCAAAAGCATGTTCCACAACATGTCTTGCTCGTGACAGACGTACGTTAAATATTTTGCGTTCCTTGGCATTGGTATTATATGCAAACGGCTTTAATAAATGGTTTCCAAGTGGGAACGCATCATCCGAAACAATAACATATGGCAGTTCTCGTCCATTGCCAATGACTTTGTCCGCTGGGAAGGTTTCTCTAGCATTGTCCAAGATGCCCTGCAGGCTGCTGTTGGACAAAACTCCTGCGTCGTGACACCTTCCATTGCATCCTACATCAATGTAGGTGAATCCACAATGCGCATTCACTAGCGCCAACAACACAATGCTGTGCGTCCCTTTATAATTGTAATAATATGAGCCATCTTTTCGCTTCGCTCGGAACTCAATGTGCTTGCCATCTAGGGCTCCCAAGCACAAAGGGAACTGCCATTTTATTGCAAACTGGTCCGAAATCACTTCCCAGTCAGTTTTAGAGGTCGGAAACTGTTTGAAAATTTTTTTTTTTTTAAATGTTAATATGAATATTTATGTATTTTTAACATACCTTCAAAAACTCTCTATTAAACTTATTCCAAATTGCACTACAGACTTCGGGAACTGCCTTGCAAAGGAATGAAGATGAGAGATTTGTTAGATAGTTAGTGCTTTTAAAAGTCTCTCCTGTAGCAAGGAACCGCAAAGTAGCGGCCAACTTTTCATTCGGAGGAATACTTGTCCTCATAAAAGTGTTCTGCTTGCTTATCTCGCTGGCAACACCCGACAAAATGAAATTAAAAGTTTCTTCGTTCATACGAATATATTCAAAAAAAGATGAGCCGTCAAATTTTAACTTTTTCATAAGAAAGTTAAAAGACCCACTGGTTGGCCGACTTTTCCGCCAGACTTTTATCCACTCTTTCCTTTCCTTTTTTTTGGAAGCGGTTTCAACGCAATCCAACAAATCCAAAACGATTTCCACATCTTCAGAATTTGTGAAATCAATTGCTTCCACTGCAAGCATTGTAACATCTAAAAGTTCTTCAGCTATTTGGTAATTTTCACTCATTATTTTATTTTATTTGACGCTCTGTGCAATTTCAGCTATAAACCGATAATCAAAATAAACCGACAATCGAAAATTTTATCGAAAAGACGCAGCAACAAAAAAGCATCGTGTGTATGTGACTTGCAACTCGAAGCAACTTTCAAAAGAAAATCAGCAAGAATGCATGCGTTAAAAAGGCACCGTGTGTACGCAGTCTAATGTGTAGCATCATTAATGGCACTGGCAGTAGTGTTGGATAGCAATTGCGTTGCCAACTTAACTTTTTGCCTGCCAAATGAATTAATGTTCAAATGATTGATGATGACTTTAAACATTATGCTGAGATCTGATTTGGCTGTATGGTTTAAAACCTGTTTAATAGTCTGTGGCGTTATGATTTGTTCGCCCACACATTATCCAGTATCCAAATAATGGTTTCTGATTAGCTTTATCAGATGTGGCACATCCGCAAACACAAAGATTTTTTTGGTAGCATCTGCTGGATGTTCAAACCATGTCTTGCCTAAAATTAAATGGATGCAAATACTTACATATGTACATGAATTTTCTTAAGTTTTGTATCAGCAACTTACTGGTTGATATTCCAAGCTCTCTCCACAACTTTTGATTGCCGGGCCCTAAATCGGACACAATGGCCACAACCGGGTATCCCGCATTGTTGAGCTTTACAAGGATACTTCGCAGCGGCGCTACTTCAATACGGCAGTCATAATTATAAAACACGGGCTGTTTCCACGAACTCCTTAGCCCTAGTACCATCGGGACTTGCACGTAGTTACGTGGCTCATAAATCACGTCTGGTGTTGAATCGTATTCATAATTTTCCGAGACTTTCATTTCATCAAATGAAAGAACGCAGATTTTATCCTCATCCGCTAGTTCAACACTTTGCTCCATTAGGTTTATTACCACATCGAGTATGCTTCTCGGTAAGGGAAATCCTTTCTGATACAGATGGTGATATGTTTGTGGCCCATAACAAAATGTTCATAGATCAACAACATTATGTTCATAAATTGATAACAAGATGTTCGTTTTGCTTGATTTATGAACATTTTGTTCATAAATTATGAACAGTTTATCTTTGTTTTTTTAACATACTGTGCTTGATCCAATAACATTTTGTTCTTGATTTAAAGCATTCTTGTTTTAAGAAGAACGTTTTGTTAAAAAATAAAAAAACACGTTGTATTTATTTTTATTTATTTATGTAATTTTTTCATATATATTTCGTATTTAATTACAAATTACAAAAATCTTACAACTATTTTTTTTAAACGAGTTTTATGTAAACACAATATTAATAAATCAAATATATTTAACCCTAAAGTATGTTTTCCCGTTATTCATTGGGTAAAGGTGAATAGGCGGGCTTATAAAGTCAATTATATTCTTACAACTTAATTGTTCAGCCAAGTTTAATGATTCACACGCCTGCAGATGAACATTAAATTCCTTAATTGTTGAGTTGGCAATCCTATAATGTATAATGTATATCGATGTACTCGATAAGTTGTATCGTTTACTACATGAAAATAAATTAGTCTTTCACGAACAACCAAACGTTGTAGATGTCTTTTGTTCTCGAGCGCACTGCCAACAGGTTATGGGCCCAGGCGTGCGAATAACATGCAAAAAGCATAAGAGCAAAAGATAACTGTAAAAAGTTACTGTATAACTAAAGACTAAAAAAAATTTGAGAAATTGGATGATAGCAAGTTCGACACCTGATGCTTGCTGGTACGCAGTGTGTTGGTTCATCAGGATTTGTGGTCAGTCGTGTCCAATACGGAAGCTGTACCAGAAGATCAGGCTAGCGCAGCGTATAAGACATGGTAGAGTCACTACGACAAAGCTATGGCTGTACTGTTTTTTGTCAATAAGTGCGTCGCAGATAAGCTCAAACAGTGCGTCACGGCACATGGAATATGGAGCGTGCTGGAAAAGCTACACAGACCATCGGGACCTGTGCGCAAGGTAACATTGTTCAAGCAATTGATAAATAAATGCATGGCGGAGGGCAATTTAGTTCAAGGGCATGTTAATGAGTTTGTGGATATAGTCGACAAGCTATCGTAAATAGGTATTACATTGCCAGAGGAATTTGTTGTCATTATTTTATTGGCAAGTCTACCTTCATCCTATGAGAATTTTGTGGTTGCATTGGAAGCGCGTGATGATTTACCGAAATTACATGTAGTAAAATGCAAGCTGGCAGAGGAGAACGAGCGGCGCAAAAGCAGCAATCAAAACGATAGCGTACAGGCATTTTCGGCGCGCTCGGTAGGACAGAAGGGTAGAGAGAATAACGGAGCAACGACAGACAGACGCCGTGATCAGGGTGACCGCGCCGGCAATAACGAAATATACTATTTTGGGCCCGAAATAATACCGAAATATACTATTTGAATATTCATTTAATACCACGAAAATACCAAAAAGGATTGCAGCTAAAACGCTTTAAAAATTGAATTTGAAGAATAAATAAATAAATAAATGCAATTGATCGGTGGTTTAAAAAGAAAATGTTTTTATATCCTTTTTTACAAGTTTATTTAACTTTTTATTGACTTAAAACTAACAATATTTATTATAATATATAATGACAATCAAGTGGAGACATTTCGATAAATCAACTTAAAACTATTTCAGGAACATATCATCATTTCATAACATCAGTAATATAATATTTACATTAAGTTTAAGATAACAAGTCTTGTAGTTATACATATATCAAATTAAAGCATTTCAGTAATAGTCTCTTAAATTTAGAGATGGTCCATTGCCCGCATAGGTATATTATGTTCAGCGACTGCAGCGGCAAAACATAATTTCCGCCTTTTGACGGCGCCAAACAGTGTTTGGTCCGGAGCTTTAAAAATGCATCAACCTTAAAGAAAGATCAATTTACAATTGTAATTCAAAATTTGTTTATGAATGTGATTTAAATCTAAATAATCACTTACTTTGGACTTTCCACAGAAAAATTAATTTTTTTCTGTGTGTTTCTGTGTTGCCGCGTGCTGACGGATTGAAGCCAATCTGCTCATAATGGAAACATTGCAAGCCTTGCAGAAGGCGTCTTCTTTATTAGCGCTCCTCCCAAGCCACTTGCTGTTTTCGGGGATCGTCTCCCACTCATCCCTGTATTTTTGTTTGCAATTTTTGCTCATACTATTTTAGATATTTTTAACACAACTTCTTTCTTGGTAGCTTAAGAAAAATGTAACCGAAAACAATATACTATTAAATACCAAATTTTTCCCAAAAAATACTTTAATATACCAATATACTACAAATATACAATTGGGCAAAATCTGATCTAATTAAATACCAAAAAGTATTTAAAATACCATATTCGGTCACCCTGGCCGTGATCTAAAATGTTTCAAGTGCGGCCAAAAAGGGCACTTCGCGAAACATTGCACAAAGAAGGAAGGCGACAACGAGAGAAACAGAAACGAGAGAGATTGCAAGGGAAAAAATAAACAGAGTTATGAGAAAAATAGCAACGACGGCGAAAAACAGCGTTCGTTTGCTGGTGTTGCTACGAACAGAAGTCTGAACGGCGATGTTTGGTGCATCGACAGCGGCGCAACATCACACATGTGTGCGCGACGTGAATTGTTCGATGAGTTCGAACAATGATCAGAAAAGAACTGGCGGGAAAAGACTACATATCGGCGAGCGGCCGTGGTACAGTGGTTGTGCGCAGCCTGTGTGGCTACACAATTACACTGCGAGAGGTTTTATATGTGCCAGGATTGCAATGCAATTTTGTATCGGTTGGGAAAGCAGTAGCAAATGGTTTCTCAGTAAATTTTTACCCTGATGTTGCAAAAATATTTGATAATAAAGGCTTACTATATAGGCCAAAAAGGTCAGTGGATTGTTTCTGTGTGAAACAAAGAGTAACGAAAAGTTGTGTATGTCACAAGCTAAGAATGAGTTGTTTAAATGGCACGAGCGCTATGGTCATTTAAATTTGCAAAGTCTGCGTGAACTAAAGAGTAAGGATATGGTTCGAGGATTGACATTTGATTCCATAGATGGACTTGTGGATTGCATAAACTGCATAAAGAATAAGTGTCATGTGAAGCCATTCGAAATGTCGCACACAAGAGCAACTGAGATATTGGAGTTGTTGCATAGCGATGTGTGTGGGCCTATAAGCAAAGCATCAAATGGCGGGTGTAGATATTTTCTCACTATAATAGATGACAAGAGTCGGTTTGTACATGTGTATTTTATAAAGCACAAATCAGAGGTGAGCAAATTGTTAAAAGACCACATTGCAATGCTAGAGCGTCAGACAGGCTTGAGTGTGAAGTGCTTCAGGAGCGATAACGGTACTGAATACATCAATAAAGATTTTGATGAGTATCTTAGATCTGCAGGCATAAGGAGGTAGCTATCAGTTCCATACACTCCACAACAAAACGGGGTAGCAGAACGCTTTAATAGAACCCTAGTAGAAATGGCAAGAACAATGATAAACGCAGCAGGATTAAATGAAAGTTTCTGGGCGGAGGCTGTAGCATGTACAGCGTATTTAAGAAACCGATCGCCCACAAAAGCTATTGATGGCAAAACGAAATTCGAGCTGTTTACTGGACACAAGCCAGTAGTAAAACACTTGAGAGGTTTGGGTGCATTGCAGTTGCACTAGATAAAGGCCCAAAGAAAAAATTCCAAGAGAAGGGCAAAGAGTATGTAATGGTCGGTTACTCGGATACCTCAAAGGCGTATCGTTTGTATGATAAAACCACAGGTGATGTAAAGATCAGTAGAGATGTTTATTTCATAGAGAGTGAGCCAAAAGAAATAACTGACATCACGACGCTGCTCGAAGAGGTGGAAAGTGAGCTGGATGCAAACGAGAATGCCACTGATCAAAACGATCTAGATAGTAAAGCTGGAGAGGTGGAAAGCGAGCAGGAGGAGAATAAAGCGGCTAAGAGAGGACCAGGCAGACCAAAAATAATCAGGACTGGATTACGTGGACGGCCAAGTAAACAATATAATATGGTAAATATGATGTTTAACAGTGACATCGAGATACCTGTAACGGTGAAACAAGCACTAGCGAGTCCTCAGGCTGATCAGTAGGAATCGGCGATGCAAAGTGAATATGACGCTTTGATACGTAACAACACGTGGGAGCTGGTGAAACTACCAGCAGGTCAAAGGCCTATAGGATGCAAATGGGTGTTTACGCTAAAACGGAATTTAGCAGGAGAAATCGAGAGCTACAAGGCGCGCTTGGTGGCGAAAGGGTGCAGTCAAAAATATGGTATTGACTACGAAGAGACATACTCACCAGTGGTTCGCTACGCTACTATACGTATGGTCTTGGCCATGGCAGCCGAATATGAATTGTTCGTTCATCAACTGGATGTGTCTACCGCATACCTATATGGCGATCTAGAGGAGAAGGTCTCCATGACTCAACCGGAGCACTATGCCAAGAAGTCAGGAGAAGTGCTGAAGTTGAAGAAATCGCTGTACGGCTTAAAACAAGCAGGCCGTGTCTGGAATTAAACTCTGGATGCCGTTTTGAAAAGGATTGGCTACAGGGCATGTGCAAGCGGGCCATGCCTGTACACGAAGACTTCAAAGCCGAAATCGATCAACGTGATTGCTGTCAACGTTGATGACCTGCTGTTGGCGTGCTCAGACATGGGTGAGATGGTAGCTACTAAAAATGCTCTTGCTTCTGAATTTCAGGTTGTTGATAAAGGAGCAGTCGCAAACTTCCTTGGTCTGGAAGTAAAACGAGAAGGCGAGACCGGTGCGATTCGTGTTGGCCAGGAGAAGCATATTCTGGGACTGCTTCACGAGTTGGGCATGGACGATTGTCGCACGACGTCAACGCCATTGGAAGCCAATTTCCAAGTCAACTGTCAGAGCGATAAGTGCAAGCGTGTTGATAAGACGAAGTATCAATCTGTCATTGGGTCCCTTATGTATATTGCGCTGTGCACACGCCCTGACATATTGCACTCGGTGTGTAAACTATCACAAAGGAACTCGGATCCCCACAGCGAGCACCTAGCAGCGGCAAAGCAGGTGCTGCGATATCTGCACTCTACAGCAGATCTGGCGTTGGTCTATAAGAGAACCAATAAACCGATTGAAGGCTACGCGGATGCAGATTGGGCAGGCGATTCAACGGACAGGAAGTCCTATACAGGCTACACATACGAGTGGGGCAGTTCTGTATTTTCATGGACATCAAAGAAGCACAAGTCAGTTGCGCTCAGCAGTACGGAGGCAGAATACATGGCCCTTTCCGATGCTGCAAAGGAAGCTATTTACTTGAGTAAAATAGTAAATGAAATGATATTGTTTTTCAAACTAAATTGCGTTACTGTACATGGCGATAATGTAAGCGCTATAAATCTTGTTAGAAATCCAGTATATCACGCTAGAAGTAAACATATTGATGTTAAATATCACCATGTAAGAAACAGCTATGAAGAAATGTAATTGATTTAAAGTACTGTCCGACTCAACAAATGATTGCCGATATGTTAACTAAGAATTTGTCAAAGGTAAATCATGTAAAATGCACTACATTGCTCGGCCTAAAATAATTAAATACATTTATGAATTGAGGAGAAGTTTTGAGTTGGCAATCCTATAATGTATAATGTATATCGATGTACTGGATAAGTTGTATCGTTTACTACATGAAAATAAATTAGTCTTTCACGAACAACCAAACGTTGTAGAAGTATTTTGTTCTCGAGCGCACTGCCAACATTAATGTTTACATTGTTACATATTACATAAACATTATTGTCTTGAATAACAAACATTTTAATCTTAACAATTTTAATACATTTTGCATTCTTATACACTAAATAATAGTTACTTTTGTACGTTGTTTCTTTAAAGCATATTTCAAAGCAAAAAACACAATTTTTTAAATTAATAAGTACTTGTATTTTTCTCAATACATATATATGTAAACATAGTGATCATTAGGTAAATTAGTCACTTTAACTTTTTAAAAAGATCAAAAATTGGAGTCAACCCTTGTTCATGATTTAAAAGAAAATTTGAATTTTATTCCTGTTTTTGTGGCCAAACAAACTGCAGTATTTACTCTAGAATTAATATTACTTAAATATTTTTTTGCCTCTTTATGCTTCGCTTCAAACCGCATGCTCCACAAGTATTTATATATATTTTATATATTTATATTCTATTTATTTTTATTTTTAAATTTTTTTTATTTTTAATCTTTTTTTTTCTTAGCTTTCATATTTAAGTTTTTCTTCTTATTTTCTACTAACATCTCTGTTCTTAGTATAGGGTCTTATAATGTCACTGACAATTTAGGCTGTGTAAAGGGGCATAGCTGGCCGGACTGGCAAATAAAACACCCCTATCGGTCGGTGATGTTATTAGACATTTTTGTTCTCTGCTTAGGCTGTTTACTTCATCTATATTATTGTATTTTTTGACGTAGAATACGTCTTACCTTTCGTAAATGAGGTCTCTATCTAAAAAAGTTGTTGTTGTAATATGAGAGTTTCACAAAATCGCTTATTGCTCATGAACTAATGGATCGAATTTCCTCGAATTGATTTCATTTTAAAGCCAAGGCTTCAAACTAACAATAAAATAATACTTCTATATGTATTGATTACATTTTCTGTTAACAAAATGAAACTAAAAATATGTATATTTTTGCTTCATTTCGAAGGCTTTAAATTGCTCTAGCAATCTCAATAATTCATCAATTACTCTGCTTTTTGAAAAAAAATAAGTTGAGATGAGTTAAACAAACATTCCTACATTCAAATTTTATAAACTTTTGCCGAATATATAGCTTTTTAAGGCAAAAAAGCAGCGCAAAAATCAGTCCTTTTTTTTTAAATGCAAATTGCTTAAAAACTCTCCGATGAATATGTTTTATTTTTTTTTCATTAAAAAATAGACTTAATTTCCTTTCGTTTGACATACATGCGGTCATGATTAAGGGCTTCTAAGTGTTTAAATTTCATTAAGATATTCGGTCATAACTAAATTTTTGTCAAAAATGTGTTTTATGTATATTAGTTTAGTGATGTGAGCAATAAGTGTGAGCGAGTGCGAAAGCTGATAGCATGTGCATATGGATTTGTTTCACTTGCACTGCTCAGCTGAGCAAACAATCGATGGAACTATCGGACAACCGATGGTTTATGCTAATTGACAATCGATGGTCTTATACTATCGCTGGCACTATCGTGGGCAGCAGCGGCTATCATATAAAATCATGATACAAAAAAAATTGTAATAAAAGATTGAACAACTTATATTAACTCTTTTTTTATGTAAGGCATAAATATGCATTTCAGCTTTTTTATATGTTTAATATATTTAAATTTCAAATCATATAAATACTATGTTTACTTTCTTAATTTTTGTTGCACAAGGACAGACGTATTCTACGTTTAACCTATGCGCCCGTGTGATCTAACACAGGCTGTAATCTTTTTTTTTTTAACTCTTAAGTTGACTCTAGATTTGTTAACAATTTGGAAAAAAATAAATAAAAAATTTAAGCGGCCCACATTTTCTTATAGCTGACGGCTAATGCACCATAAAATGGTGTTTTGGTATTAAATTACCATAAAGACTTGTGTATTTTATATGATGCTGCTTAATTAAACACTCTAATTTATTTAAATCACTTGTTTCAAAGCTTGAATTGGAAACAATATCAATTATTTGCAAAAGAATTCTAAGTAAAATCCAATGCCTATTATTTACAGGAATCATATCACCTATCATTAAAGGTAAATAATGAACAAAGCAAATTGTCTCGCTTGCAGTCATTTTTAAATTAAACTTTTTAAGTCTTACATAATTTAAATGATTGGATATATTTCCAATTTAATTTTCTCCATATTGGAATAAAGACTTACGGCTGTTTATTGATTTTAAGGATATTATTTTATCTTCAATGAGTCCTAAAAATATATTGCAAATATCGTACGTGCAGACACCTTCGTACAAATCATGCATTATATCAAAACAAAAATTTTCAATTACTTTAAAGCTTGCTAGTTTTTCAAAGACACATGCGCTCTTAACACTAGTCTCTTTAAAATTGTCTGCACTTAAATCGTCTATATATAGTTTGTTTCATTTCTTAAATAATTAACGTGTTCAGAAAAATCGCGCTGCGTTTCTGGCTTAGACCTAGTGCATACGCGGCAGTATCTTTTCGAGTTATAAGACTGAACAAAACACAAGACCGTATTAACAGCTAAATTGGCGCCAACTATAACACCTTAAACAAAATGCACCTTGCGTGTTTCATTATTTGTGACAATTTCTACTCCTTCCAATATCTTATGCGCTTCTACAAAATTATAATATGATTTTTCGCATCCAATAGATTTAATTACTTTAGATGGTACAAACGCGGCTGACAAAATAAACTCAAGTTTTGAACAAATGTAGTATTCTGGCATTGTTGGAAACGAAATATAAGTCCCACAAATGGAAAACGTATGACTACCAAGGGGGTTGTTAACTTGAAAATCATCAAAATATAAAATATAAGGAATAATTAATTAATGCCGGCCACTGTACATTCAGCAAAACTCAATTGGTTTGTCTACGTACGCTTTAGCAAACTCCAAGCGCTTCTTACGATTTGTTAAATTAACGTGTGGCTTTTTGCGAGGAGTGTACGACTTAAAGTTGTATGTTTTGATGGTCCTTCGCACAGTTTCCGGGTGTACATCCTTGTGAATACTATTGCTCAGTTCTGATGCAATATGTACTGCGCTACAAAATGGATCCTGGTCCACCAAATGCTATATTTTACGCTTATCGCGATCTGATAGTGAAGGTGGGCGGCCAGATCTGGTATTATTTTCGATGCGCCCTTCATATTTAAAGCGCCCAATTACTGTTTGGATTGTTGATTTGCTTCTGGACATTATTCTGGCTATTTCTGCATATGATTTTTGACCCGTTGTGTGGAGCTGCAAGATCCGTCCACGTTCTTCTAGGGTTAAATCCCTGCGCGACATTTTTACTATTAAATTTGCTTATTTCGACCAGCTAATGCAACCCAAACCAAATATTGTGAAATAAAATATCAGTACACACATGTCTTAAAAATCACCGTTATTTCTAAGCAGATCGTTGGTGCCAGACAGTGCTTGAAAGTAAGAGTACGTATACTTTTGTGGAAGCGAATTGTTGAGTTTTCTTAGATTTTAGGCTATAATAAGGAACTGAATTAAAATACTACCATTCTGTTAACGCTATTTTTAAGATAATATTTTCTTTAATAAATCTGCATTTAAAATTTTAAAATTTCATGAAGATTTGACGAAGTTACAGTGTGTTTTGTATAGGGGGTACGGTGACTTAAGTGGCACACTGTATGTATGTACATACATATGTACATATGTATGTATACATGCAAGTACAAGCGAAACCTATAAACGGACACAGTATAATTTATTAACACAAATTAAATGCATTTAATTGATGCACATTATAATGTTTTTAATGTTTGTAATTATTGCACACGCGTTGCTTAAAGAATAGCGAGTAATTTGCTACATATGCAGATATGTACATATGCAGATATGTACATATGTACAATGTACATACATATGTACTATTTTACAATATATTTCTTTATTTTTTTAAATGCAATAAAGGAATGTAAACTATAAATCTAGCTACTTTAAATATTTTTTTTTTTTTTTTTTTTTTTTTTTTTTTTTTAAAAATTTAAAAAAATTTTTTTTAAAAAATTTTTTAAATTTTTTTCTTTTACCATCACCTTTGTGTGTTTCATCTCTATTTGTGGTGTACATAAGTGACGAAAAAAAGTGATCAAAAAAGTGCTTATTCTGGAGCAGCTCAATGTAAAATATAAGCGATACCTAACGCAAACGGAAAGATCCATTTATTTGATGGGAGAACAAGGAACGTCAAATTTTGGCAAATGTTTTTTTTAAAATTTTTTTTTTTTAAAAAAAATTATTTAAAAAAAAAAAAATAAATAAATTAAAAAAAAAATTATTTTAAATATTTAAAAATAAATAATGATGTATATACATATGACTGCAGCAAAACTAAAAGCGTAGCGACAAAAAAAGAAGACGACGCACTACGGACCGACGCTGTATATTTACATATATGTATATGTATGTATATACATGTGTACGTATTTTCACAATTGCGATATTTTCTTTATGTTTTTTTTTTTCAAGACCTGGCAACACTGATCTATAGGCGCGGGTAGCAAAAACCAATCGGTTCAATACATACAAACCTCACACCGCGTTAGCATCACAGCGTTATCAGCGTCGCAGCGTTAGCATAGCAAATAGTATGTTTGTTGTAAAAACATTTTCTCTGCTCAAAATAAGTATGATGGTATTGGTGCTTGGTGCAGCGGCAGAGAAGCCCCAGCCCGGGACGGTTGAGCCATGCAGCTGTTAATCAACAAGAATGATGAGTGTTGAATACCCTAATAAATTATAAGTGCTATTGTGGACATGTACTTCAATAATATTTTTGCTATATGTATATGTATACTTTAATTAGTATAAGTTGGCGCTTAGCAAACAATTGAGAAATTACTAAAATAGTTTAATAATATTAATTGATTAATCTCTATATATAAAAGAGTTTGTCCTGTTAAGAATGGTTAAGCCACAGCCTAAACGAAAAGAGCTAGAAGGCTGAAATTTTCACACAATTTTTTATGCAGTTAGTCCGTTTGTCCTTAGAAAGAAATTTTATTTTGGACAACTCCTTCGAGTACCTCCCATACATTTTGGAGCATTTTTACCCACTCCAAAAACAAAACAAATTACCCATTCCACTACTGCCGCCTGTTTGTCGCACAAGCTGAGAGTTTGATCGCGAGCGAGAATACAAAAACAAAAAAAAAGCGCAGTGACGCCTTCGCGTCGCACAAGCAAAGTCATAAAAAAAAGGTTCGTACACTCGCAAAAAAAAACGGATTTTCGCTTCTTAATGAATAAGTGCATACACAATTAAGTAAACAATGCGCTTGAAAAAAATTTTCAATATTTTATGTACATGTATCTTTTCGCACAGTGCACATTGTTTTTTTTTTTTCAAATTTGTGTGCCTTTGACAATTGATTTACGACCCAAGTAGCGTTTGTTGTTGTTTTAAGTGTTGTTGTTTGGCCCGCACAGCTACTTTTGTTGGTGTCATTGATTTAAAAAAACAACAACAACAAAAAAAAACTTGGTGCGTCTAGAAAAATGTTGCACACCAAAATACATATGTATGTATGTTGTGGGGGTGGATTTGCCTACTTGCTGCTAATATAACTTAGACAAAACGTAAAACTTACATTAATAATATACAATTTCGAACAAGCAAAGGCCGTTCACATAAGTTTGTATACAAATCTATGCATGCCTGCGTTGTACGTGTGAGCCACGCTCTTCGTCCCAAACTCAAAGAGCCGCTTTAAACTAAACAGAGCGCGCACGTCGCTCTTATGATAATTAGATAATTTGAAATCTCGCTCCGATCATGCTCCTTTGTTCACTCTCTATTTTATGTGCGCGCTTTGCATGTCAATCATAAAGTTCAATCACCCTACCTCCTCCGCACACACTAAGTCAAAACTAAAGGCTAAAGTACGTGTGAGTTTAGGCTATGCAATTCACTTAACTGCAGCCTCTTAGATACATATGTTTTGCTTTGATTCAGTGCGTGCGAAAAAGGCAGCGATACTACGCTCTTTGTTTGACTTGCAGAGCGCGCGCATACATAAGAGAGTGAGCTGAAATCATGATACAAAAAATACCGATAACGCATTGCGCATAAAAAGCTGTTTTGCGTGACGTCACATGTGACAGGTTGGGTATGATTTTCATATTGCATATGACTGTTGATGCTGATCAAGAATATATCTACTTTATATGGGGTCGGAGATGCTTCTTTTTGCCTGTTACATACTTTTGCACAAAACAAATATACTCTTTTTTACCCATTTCAGGGTATAAATATAACTGTGAATGCAAAAGATTTGTTGTTGCTGTTTTTGTCGATCGCTTCAGGCTTATTATAAGCCGTTCTATGCACACACGAATTTGAAACAAAAAAGGAGGACTAAGAGGAATGCGATTGGCTTAAGAGCATGAAAATGTGATATTGTTCTGTAGATGAGATCAATTCACATAAATAACAGTAACTCTTTCACTCTAAGGGAATTTTACAATTTTTACTTTAGTGTGCCATTTGTGCATTGCTTCATTTTATTTCTAAAAGTGATACAAGAATGAACGGACAAAATTATTGGGGTGCTTTGCCTGCTGTGGCCCTGCCACAGTTTTATATGCAGCCGCTGCAGCCACAGCAGCAACAGTTTCAGCTATCTTCCTTCCAAATTTGGTGACACTAGCTCAAAGTTTGTTAAAGGTGGGGGAAGGGAGGCGGGGCGAGTTATGGGTGGGTATGGCATCCAAATTATTCCTGCAGATCTTCTTGGGATGTCAATTGCTATCTTCCTACCAAATTTGGTGACTCTAGCTCAAAGTTTGTAAAAGGTTGGGGAAGGGTGCTGTGGGCGTTATGGGTGGGCCTGGCTACAAAATATCTTTGGATGTCGCTACCAGTTATGGGCGCGGCATCCAAAGTTTTGATGCAGTTTTTTGGGGATTGTCATCACCTATCTTGGCGCAAAATTTTGTGGCTGTAGCTCAAAAACTGAGGAAGATAAAGTCATTTCTGATTTGAAACTGCGGTAGGGCTGGGGGCGGAAAGGGTGGGCGTGGCTCCAAAACTTTAATGCAGATCATTGGGGTTCATTACTAGCTATCTTTCTACCAAATTCAAAGACTCTAGCTCAACAACTCTAAAAGATACACGCATTCCCGTTTTTAACGAAAAGTTGGGGCAGCTGGGGTTGGCTAGGGCGGTATGGGTAGGCGTGGCACCACAATTTTTCGGGGATGCCAAAATTTCCGACCAAATTTGGTAACTCTAACTGTAAGGGTGTCCGGAATAGGTGGATTTGTCGATTTTGAGTTATCGAATTTATCAATTTGCCAGCCCCCCAGTTATCGTAGAACCCCAATCTTAGAACTTGATCCGTCCCGGCCATAGATAAACACATTTGCAAAGTTTCAAGTCTCTAGCTTGAAGGGTGTGGAAAAACTTGCGAACATACAGACGGACGGACAGACACCATGACGGACATTGCACAAACCCAATATACTCTTTACCTTCGGTATCGAGCATAAAAAAGGACAGAAAACAGGACAAAAATTGTTTTGTGCAATTTTAAGCTTTTAGCATCAAAATGAAACTTGCACAATTCCGTGAGGTGATAATAAACATAAACATAGCTAATACAGCGTCCTGGTGACAAGATTGGGGACAATCCGCCGGCTTAAAACAAATTATGCTTTTTTGTGCGAGGCACAAAGCGTTTTGCATATGTTTTTTTGTCGCCATATACGCGCGAATGTGATCTATTTTGCTATTAAGACTGCATATGCAGTATCTGCAGTATGCCTTATTGCTGTGCGCTTCATTGCGGCTTATCCAATCTTTAAAATCTGGCTGCTGTTGCCAGCAATCACCAAATTTTTGTTTGTACGAATCTTTCGGCATTATTTAACTTTATTTTTCACTTTTGTTGTACATTAGACTACAAATGATATCGAAAATACATACAAAGTATGTAAAAAAGGATGCCACACCGTTTTAAAAAGATCGCTGTTTTTAATAGATCGGATGCCACAATGTTTTTAAAGAAAACTTTGAAAAAAAGATTGAAATAAATGAATCAAAAAAATCTGAAAAAGGCCAGATTTCCGGATAGGGGATGTTTGATATTTTATTCGGACAAAGCACTTAAAAACAGGACAGATCTGTCCGGAAAAAGGCCAAATCGGCATCACTGTTGTTGGGCCCGCTCTGCTACTTTTTGTTGGTGTCATTGATTTAAAAAAACAACAACAAAGCAAAACTTGGTGCGTCTAGAAAAATTTGGCACACCAGAAAATGTTGTGGGGGTGGATTTCCATACTTGCTTAACTTAGACAAAACGCAAGAACGATAAAACTCAGATCACGCAGTCAGTGGTTTACACGTTGTACAGTGAAGTCAACTTTTGACTTATTTTAAAGTATTTATTTATAATACTTACTTTAAATTAAGTTGTTAATTTGATTTGTTTATAATAATAAGTCGACTTTAGACTTAATAATTGAAGCAACAATATATATACATAGTTGGATAAGGACTACTGAGGAAACCACAATAAAAAGCAATACAGATGGGCATGCTACCAGCTATCTTCCTTCCAAATTTGGTGACACTTGCTTCGAGTTTGTAAAAGGTTGGGGAAGGGTGCTGGGGGCGTTTGGCTCAAAAACTATGAACTATCAAAACTAGCCCGCGGGGGGCTGGGAGCAGAATGGGTGGGCGTGGCACCACAATTTTTCGGGGATGCCAAAAGTTCCCACCAACTTTGGTAACTCTAACTGTAAGGGTGTGCGGAATAGGTGGAATTGTCGATTTTGAGTTATCGAATTTATCAATTTGCCAGCCCGCCAGTTATTGTAAAGCCCCAATCTTGACACTTTAATTTACTATGCCATAGATAAAGAGAATTGGAAAGTTTCAAGTCTTTAGCTTGAATTGTGTGGCAAAACGTTGCGTTCATACAGACAGACGAACAGACAACATGACGGACATACTCCTAATACTTATACTCTTTACCTTCGGTATCGAGTATAATGACGCGCCTCAATGGTGGCGTGGAAAAGAGAATGTTAAATACTTTGCTTTAATATTTTGTGAAATATTTTCTAATTTATTTATTTTATATCTTCTGTTGCTAAAATTTATATAAACTATATGCGCAGCGAAGTAAGCGGGACACTTACTAGTCTATATATATAAAAGAGTTTGTCCTGATTCATGTAGTGTACAAATTCTAAACGAAAAGAGCTAGAAGGCTGAAATTTTCACACAATTTTCCATGCAGGTAGTAAGTGAGACCTAAGAAAGGAATTCCTTCGAGTACCTCCCATACATAACGAGATAACGCGGTGTGAGGTTTGCATGTATTGAACCGCTTGGTTTTTGCTACCCGCGCCTTTAGATGTTAACACATCAAAAACAAATCGATAATTTTTGTGCCATTTCACATGTGTTAGCCGAGTTCGAAACAGCCGATCGCATTGATCGAATTGCACGCACATGCTCCTGCGCCCAACACCGTCGAGTACTTCTCTGCGGCTGCGCCTCGTCTACCACAGCAGCAGCAGGAAGAACTGCTTGCGGCATTATTGAACTATATGCTAATATAATGGCTTTGTTTTTATCCATTTTTAATTATTTTAATTAAGTTTCTCCAAATTTTTCACACAACGTAAAACAAACATCAGCTGTTCAATGTTCATAGACAGCTGTAATACAATTTCGAAATTTAAATTCACATGTCTTAGCTCAGTTCGAATCAGCTGATTGCATTTTTTACAGACTGTTGACGCTGACATTGTAAACTAGCAACGTGAATTTCAAATTTTTAAAAGCTTCAATCTAAGCCAAGCTGACAGTGTAAGCCCGGCATTACACCGTGAAAAATTTCACTGAAACATTCGTTTGTAGGCAAAAGGTGTAGAGGGGTAAATGTTTCAGGCAAAGTTTCACGTTTAGTGAAACAGCGAAACATTTTCTCATTTTGCTTTGCCTTATTTCGATTGCATGTAAACACAGAGTTGCACAGTGGTTGATGTGAATCATAACGTTATCGATACAAAATATGGCACAAGCAAATATTAGCGCAAATAGTAAATACATTGTTGTGGCTTAAGCTGCTTTCACACGACCGCTTTTTCTGTAGCTTTTTTTAACCGACCAAAAATGTTGGCATTCACATTATTCGCATCGGTTAAATCCAAAATCCCATCACTTTTTGTTGTTACATAATCTGGTCACACTTCTCTATTTAATTCAACACAAACATATACTACGTTTATGCTTGCAAAAAATCATGAAATCAGATCATGATTTTTTAAAAAAGTGCAAGCATAAACACAAAATCATGATTTTTTTTACACACGTATTTTGACTATGATTTTTTGGAAATATCATGATTTTTTGTGGAAAACAGTCTGGCAACGCTACTGTGTAAATTCAGCTGTCATGCACAGAATTAATTGTTACAAACTAAATACGTTAAAAATGGAGAACAGTCGAATCCATTGGACTTCTGCAGAGACCAAAGAGCTGCTTAGCATAGTAAAAGAAGACAATGTGTTATCGCAGCTTTTTCATATGAAGCTGCCACCTTATTTTATAATTTTCATAGGTGGCTCCCTCTTTCAGAAATATCATGATATTTATAAAATAGCATAAACAGGCGTATTTTAAAAAGCGTGATTTTAAAAAATCATGATACAGCAAGCATAAACGTAGTAATATACTCAAAACGTAAACAACCTCAAAATAGAGGTGGAGAACTATAGTCGGCACTATCGATAGTGCTTGATAGTTTCCATAAACTATCGACTATCGACGATAGCAAGAAAAATCTATCGTCGATAGTTGTCGATAGTCTAGAAAGTAAATAAAAAAAATAATTTTATTAGTTTTTGAAATAATTCTTTGAAATATTCCTTATTTATCTTAATTTACATTAACTTTAAAAGAGAATGAAATTTTCCAAATGTTTTCCTTCATCTGAAAATAGTTAGATAAATAATTATTACTCGAATAATGATATGATTTTTTCATTTTTTGATTTACCTTAACTGCTTTTTATATATTTACTGACTACTATCACTATCAGTGCTGCTGCACTCACAAATCTCTTTGTCCGTACTGGTTGTACTGGGCGTTAGGGATGTTCGGCGTTTGTATGTATATTTACTAGTATTATTATAATTTAAATACACATATATGTATGAATGCGTATCAGAGAACTGCAACGCTCAAAAATTTTTCGCTCATACCCGATCATTGATCGGATTTTTTGTGAGGCAAAAATGAGTGATCGGTTTGCGTGCGTGATCGAAGCGAACATTCAGTTCGGATCACAGCCGATCAATTCGTACATGATTGTATTTGATCGAAACTTTTGTATGAGCAGCAAAGAGTGATCAAACATTTTTGTCGCAATCAGTTCGCTCGCGATCAATGTTTGCTCATGATCGACTTAACCCGAGCCGAACTTGTCGTGCACTTGCTGAAAACGTGCAGTTTGCCTTGACTTTTCACAATCGGTGGAGTAATTTACATACATATGTAATTATGGAAGGCGAACCCATGGAGAGTGTTGCACAAAACATTGCAAATGGCACATATACTTTATCTGGCAAACGCAAGGGAAGGAGTTTTGTGTGGAACATACTGACGGAAATTTTAAAACCGGACAGTACCACGTTGAAGGAGTATATTTATTGTCGCACATGCTGTAATGTTTTAAAATACAGTGCAACCCAAACAACAAATTTAAATAGGCACAGCTGCTGAAAAAATATTAAGAAAATGCAAAGTTTGAAATGTGTAACACCGCTGGACAAAACTGAGGCCATTGAAAAATGCGCAAATTGGGTTGCAGAAGACTGTCGGCCATTTTCAGCAGTGAGCGGTTCTGGTTTCGTAAAGCTAGTAAGGTTTTTTTATTAAGATCGGCGCAACATACATGGATGTGGAAGACATGCTGCCAACAACAATTTCCCGTAAAGTCACAAAGTGCGCAAGTGAGAAAAAAATTAATGTGTTCGAACTCACTAACGATGTGTTAACAATTGCAAAACCATTCAAATTTACTTTTTGTTTTGCTTTTTACCGCCACCAGCAGAACAACAAAGCGCGCAAATGCATACGCATAAATACGCACAGACACACACAAACACTTACAAACAAACATAACGAACTTCTTTAATAAGTGAATGATGGTGTGGGATACCCTACCTAGTTTATTTGCTATATTAATTGATTAATTAATTAATATTATTAAACTATTTTTAGTAATTTCTCAATTGTTTGCTAAGCGCCAACTTATGCTTATTAAGTATGCAATTTTTGCATATATATAATTTCCACAGTAGCACATATATAATATTAGAGTATCTAACACTCATCATTCGTCAGTTCATTTTCTTATTATAGAAGTCCGCTATGTTTGTCTGTAAGTGTGTGTGTGTGTTGTGTCTGTGCATTCACGAAGAAGCAAAACAGAATTGCCTTGGACGAATGATGATTGCTGCCTACCCTAACTAGCTTATTTGCTATATTAATCAATTAATCAATTAATATTATTAAACTATTTTAGTAATTTCTCAATTGTTTGCGAAGCGCCAACTTATACTAATAAAAGTATGCATTTATAGCAAATATATTATTGAAGTACACGTCCACAATAACACTTATAATTTATTAGGGTATTCAACACTCATCATTCTCTTTGCTTAACAGCTGCATGGCTCGACCGTCCCGGGCTGGGGCTCTCTGCCGCTGCACCAAGCACCAATACCATCATACTTATTTTGAGCAGAGAAAATGTTTTTACAACAAACATACTATTTGCTATGCTAAGGGCCAGTTTCTCAATGTCTGGTTAAAGTAAGAATTAGCTAACGACCAGATAAATTTAACGCTCGCGTTAAGCCAATTTGGTTTTCTCAATGTATGGTTAAGTTAAATCGATATGATACTATCGCATTGATGGTGCTGCCACCCTGATCGAGCCCTTTTCGAGCAAAACAGCTGTTTTTGTTTGGTATTTTTTGTTTTGTGACTGCCAAATTCCTTCTTCCAACTGAAAAATAACATTTAACATAAAAAAAAACAAAAAAAAATCGAAATCATAAAAATCCCCACAACTTTAAATAATTTTTTTTTTTTTTTTTTATATAATAATAATAATAATAAATAAATATTTCAATTTTAAAAATATTTCTAAATTTTTTTTCAAAACACCCATTTTATTTTTCAGGACAGATGAGTTTAATGCTGCTCCATTTCTTCAAATTGTGTTTCAATTGCGTGGATGTCAAAAACTCTTTGATCCGATGCCATTTTGCTTGAATAATAAATTGTAAACAATGCAAGTGTCAGCCACAGTCAGCTGTTTGCCTAACGATGATAAAACGATATTTATATCGGCACTTAACGAGAGAACAAATTTTAACCGGCACTCAGGCCTCATGTTAGTTTTTATTACGAACAACCCTAACCAGACATTGAGAAACTCAATTTTGACTAACCATCAGATAGTTAAGCTAACCATCTGTTAGTTTAGCTAACCAGACATTGAGAAACTGGCCCTAACGCTGCAAAAAGTTTTTTGAAAGCGTCGGCGCTGATCATGTGTGAGATAGGCTTGTTGATAATATATCAAAATATCAATATATCGATATTTTTAACAAAAAAATAAATATTTATATCCAAATATTTTTGCTCACTGATATATCGCATATCGATATTATTTGGAAATATATTTTGTGATATTGTGGTTGGTCACACTACACATCAAAATCTTAGAAAGAGAAGATGAGCGCAAAGAACTTTTACACCAATATAAATGCACATAATGCCACGTGCAGCCTTTGCGCAAAAATAATAAAATCAAGTGGTAACAGCACTAATCTCCTGTCTCATTTAAGGAACAAGCACCCGGAAGCTTATTGAAAATGTGTTAAGGTAAGAAAAATGTAATGCCTAGGCTTTTGGCAGTGATGGGCGCGTCGCGTCGCACTGTGTTTGGGCTTGTATGGAGCCGCGGCCATAAATACTTCCCGTTGAGATATCGACTTGAAATTTTTACCATAAATCTATAAAAATATTTTAAATATGTTGTAACATCGGATGACTATATCCGATAGCTCCCATATAAACCATCGGTATGAAACGATTGATTTACTATATAATATCAACTGCATTTCAACAATTGCAAAAAAAAAATACGTTTACAAATATATAAGTTTCAAACATATGTCATTTTATTATAACATTAACATATATAAACAAAATAAGATTCATAACAGGGGCTTGGTAAAAATTAATCAGACTCTTCTAACATATCTAATGCAGACTTCATTAAGTTGGAATTATGTTTGCATGGCAATTTCCTTAGTCTCGTAATAAAGGGATCGGAAGATAAAAAAAGTCTGCTTATTAGATCCGTGTTTGTTGAAATTCGAGATGTCTTTCTAGTATGCTGCTTTCTAAATAGTTTTATGTCTTTGTTTCGCGATTCCGCAGCTTCTTCCGATAGTTCTCCAATTGAAACAAGTGCGAAATTAATCACATCTGCACCATGTATTAAAACTTTGTGAACTGTGATAGAAATCTATTAGTTTCTTGGCAGTTTCAAGAGCATATAATTTAAATTTGTTGGCATTAATTTTGTACCCTGATGACATAGCTTGAAGCAATGTGGAACATCGAATTATTAGGCTTTCATCTAAGCCAGTTATTTCAGCTGACAACTCAGAATTATTAAAAAATGATCTCGCCGTATTTCCATCATTTGAATTTCCGCTTCCTCCAACTCTCGGCTTGTCCACTATTAACCGCATTTTTGCTTTGAAATCTTTTTGGATTATTTTTTTTTTTGAAGAAATGTTTTCCTTAGAAATTCGCCAAGTTTTGTGTTCCAATGGAAGACTGTGCTGTTTTCTGACGAATCGAAGTTCAATTTGATCGGTTCAGATGGTATGAGGCGTGTACGCAGACCAAACGGGCAACGACTAAATCCAAAGTTTTGCAACCTCACTGTTCCGCACGGAGGGGGAAATGTGATGGTCTGGGGAAGTTTTTCGGGGCAAGGAATAGGGCCACTTCATGAAGTTAATGGCATTATGGATAGATATCAGTATCTTAGTATACTTCAGGAGGTCATGCTGCCATTTGCCGAAGAAGAAATGCCACTTCAATGGAGGTTTCAGCACGATAATGACCCGAAACATACCGCAAGGGTGGTAAAGGATTGGTTGCAGGGCAGCGGCATTGAAGTTGTTCATTGGCCTGCCCAATAACCTGATTTTAACCCCATTGAGAACTTGTGGGACATAGTAAACAGAAGAGTTAACCGAAACAGTTGCAAAACTAGGCAAGATCTGCTCGAATCAGTAAAAATTGCCTGGGAAGCTGTCTCGCCGGACATAATTCATAACTTAATATGCTCTATGCCCAAAAGATGTGCGAATGTTATAAAAAATAAAGGATTCGCCACAAAATACTAATTTAAACATTTTTTTTACATTTTTTTAAAAGGGGGTGCTTTAGTTTTGTCGCTTAAGATTTACTAGTTAAAACGGTTTTTTGTTCAAAATTTTTTGTTTATCAATTGTATTAGGCCAAATTCTTTTGTTTATCAATATTTATAATCTTTATAATTAAAAAACACTAACAGGTTATATAAATATCTTTGTTTTCATAAAAAAATTATAAAATTAAAAAATGTTCTAAGGGGGTGCTTTAGTTTTGTCAGATACTGTATATGAAATATGCAAAAAATATTCAAAGAATCGTAAATAAGAGTGTAATGGTGACAAGCCAAATTCAAAGCAGGTCTTATTAACATTCATTTGCAAGCACTTTTCTATATTATTCATATCCGTTGGCTTTGCTTGACAAATGTAACATTTTGCTGCAGATGTGTCGCTAAGGGCATTACATATCTTCCCATCTACCATGGTCAACTGCAAGTTGTGTTATAGGAAGAGCCTAAAAAGTAAAGTCCAAGAGCAAAAACATTAATTTTATATGTGTATACATGTATATCATATACACACACGAAAGACGAACACAAAACGGAACAGCACAAAAGGCAAAACTATGACCTTGAACAACGTTAGACAGCGTCATTATACTTACGATAGTATACACATCTGCAAATTTCTGCAGCTAATTTTTACACATATATTACCTTAAGAGTCAGACGAATACAGAGACATAAGCCAATCGTGGCATTTTGTGGGATCACAACTAAAACTCCAACTAAACATAAAAAAGACGTTCACAAAATACACAAAAAAAATTACACAGATTTTGTTAATTTCACAAAAAAATTTGGGGATTAATTTATTTCTTAATATGTACATTTAATGTAAATACCTTCAGCTTCAAACTGCATTTTAAATTATTAAAATCGGATAGCTCCTGCGAATGTTTGACCACTTTGAAAGGCAATTATGTTATGAAAAAAACCTAACTTAACTCCGCTGTGCTGCAAAAATGTACACATGATCACGCTTTGCATTCTATTTTTAGAAAGTCCCGTTAGATTTCCAGACAAAACCGGTTTGCCATCAAGAAGTTTGGACATTTAAGAGATAATTTGTATACATTGTTTCCAAATATTTTGTGATAGATTTTTTGATTTATGGCCTATGGGCGCAACCACTGTGCGTCGGCACGAATAAGCCGCGTGGTATTTTCCGCGCCAAAATCGCAAGTGTGATCACACTGGCGAATTTATTCGCGGTATAATGTATTTGTATGTTTCGCCAAATACAAACTTTTCGCTAACAAATTAATTGAAATAAATTACATAAATTACAAAATGTTTGTAAATTTAATTTTTGCCATTTATTTTTATATATTATAAAGGAATATTTGTACTCAATGAATTAACAAACAGTAATTTTCGATTCTCAATAAGAAATTTAATAATATATTTTGGTTTTGTATTTAATCTTTTCAACGCTTTAGTAAAATCTAATAAAGTCTTGATATGAAAATAAATTTGCTAAAATTAATGGTTTGTTATTATATCCACACACACACAAATAAAAAGAATCGAAGAAATACTTATTTAATGACCAATAACCGAAACATACATGTACAACAAAAACATATAATATATACATATGTACATATGTATGGCATACATTATGCATAATCTTCAACATACGTTCTATTGTTGTCTAGCTTGTATAAGAAGTCGAAGTAATCGGTGCTTTGGTATTGGATCACATACACACATAAAGGTTTTATTTTTAAAAGAATAAAAAGCTCAAAAAAATTATAATGCATTTAAAGTTAATGTTGTTTTATGCTAAAATATAAAAAAATATCAAAAATATCAGATGTATCGATATATTTTGGTGATAAATATTGAAAAAACCCTGATGATATTTTTAAAAAATGATAATCATCGATACGATATTTTTTACATATTTTTTATATATTACACAACCCTAGTGTGAGATTACGCATGTATTGAAACGCATGTTTTGCGCTACCCGCGCCTATAGATGTTAACACATCAAAAAGAGGAACTGAAGGCTGAAATTAATAAGATTGTGAGCAGCGGTGGCGCGTCAGCTACAATTAATATGTGGACTGACAACTATGTAAAGCGGAACTTTTTAGGAGTGACATTTCACTACCAGAAGAACTTAAAATTCTTTGAACTAGTTTTGGGGATGAAATCAATGGATTTTGAAAGGTCAACTGGTGACAAAATCTTGAAAAAACTAATAAGTTTGTTTAATGAGTTTGATGTTTCAAATATGCAAAAAATTTTATTCATAACAGACAGAGGACGAAATATGGTAAAAGCCTTAGAATATAATATTAGAGTAAACTGCAGCAGCCATTTGTTTAGCAATGTGTTGGACAAGTCGTTTTTTGTTAACACAGAGCTCGCAGAAGTGTTGGAGTCTTGCAAAAAAGTTGTTAAATATTTAATAAAATCAAATTTACAGCATCTCCTGACCACTTCTCTAAAAAGTTGGAATTCGTATTATATAATGCTTAAGTCTATAATTGACAATTGGGGCGAAATGAATAGCATTTTAAGGCAGAACGAACAAAGTCTGCGAATGTTACAAATTAACATAACTGTTGTTAAAGCTGTTGTAGAAATGTGCGCAAACTTTGAGATTGTTTTTAAAAAATTGCAGCTTTGTAGTTCTCCTTCGCTTTGCTATGTATTGCCATCTATTTTTACAATTAAAAATGTATGTCAGCCGACCACCGATGAAATACGTACTATTACAGCTTTAAAAGAAAAAATAATTGAAAATATTGATGAAATATGGCTAGCCAATTTGGAATAATGGCATAAAGTTGCATATTTCTTATATCCCCCTGCTTTAAATATGCAGCCAAATGATTTAGCTGCTATAAAAGAATTTTGCATTTATCGCATACAGACAAAAAGTCAATCTTCATGTCCATCAACACCTTTATCTAATTCATCGACAACGCATTTTTCCTTTGATTCAGGTAGTATCTCAGATGGTATTTGTCAACACCCACCTGCGAGTACGACCAACGACACTTTCTTTTTCTCTCATTTAATAAGACGAAGTGTCTTAAATACCTTAGAGAACCCTGAAGATGAAATTGAAAGATATTGCAATGAAAGAGTTGATATGAATGAAAATTTTAATTTGATTGACTGGTGGCAATGAAAATGAAATTTCCAAATTTAAAAAAATAGCGTTGCAAGTTCATTCAATTCCAGCCAGCAGTGCAGCCGCTGAACGATAGTTTTCTTTGGCTGGAAATGTTATAACGGAGAAACGAACTAGGCTAGGACCAGGTTCCGTTGACAGCTTGCTTTTCTTAAACTCGTTTTATAAAAATTTTGGTATTTAATAATCAGATCTCTTAAATACTTATATAACTAAGTTCATTCTTATATACATTATTATTTTATTATTATTTGAATTAAATTGAATTTGTTATTTTTTTGTAATTTTAAGCATTACTATGTTTTTATATTTAATTTGAATTTAAATTGAATTTGTTCTTTAAGCATTACTTTGCTTTTATTAAATGAAATAATATGTTTCTGTTAATTTTATGCATCAGAACTTATTTCTTCAAAGACACAGCCATACAGTGACTCTCATTTTACAACGCAACTTTCGATCTGATCGGATCACTCACGATCAATTCAATCACAACATGATCGAAATCTGAGTTTCGATCATTCGTTCGAGCTGATCGGTTTTTTCATTCCAAACATTTTCGATCATCATACCCGAACCTAAAATTCAGTCTCGATCAGCGCGCAGAGCAATCATGCCAAACGAGTGAACGAAACGAATGTTGTGATCGAATTGATCAAACATGGTGTTACGAAGCGTTTGAATGGTTGTGATCAGATTTAAGCGAGTTTGATCGAACTGATCCGATCATGCTCAAAGCAGCTCTCTGATGCGTAATGCGTGATGTATGTATTTCACAACAAAACGTAATAGCAGCAATGACATCTGCACGTAGCACTTTTGTTATTAACACAAAATTTTGGTTTTAACTTTATAATACAAAAAAAAAATACACAATATCTTACCTATTTGAAGAAAACGATCCATTTTATTGTTTATTGGTTATAAATGCACGCAAGTTTCTTTCTTTCTATTCACCACAATATTAATGCAGAGATGTAGAAAAACAAACGACGACTATCGATGATAGCGATCCACCACTATCGAGCGTGCGCGCCGCTATCGATAGCGAGTCGATAGTGGCCAACCATCGATAGTCCCGATAGTGCTATCGATAGTTCTCCACCTCTACATCAAAATGTATACAGACGAAAACATATCAGAAGTTGTTTGTATTTTAACCGCGGTAGCTCAAGCTAAGAAAGCCCGAGCTGTAAAAGAGAAAAAAAATAAACCACGCACTGTCTTCTCGTCTGTTCCCATTCCACTTTTGTAATTAGATTTTGCCTGTTTCTTTGAGTGCATTAAATATTGGCTTCTTAAAGTGGCTATTTTAGCTTTAATGTCGGACACTTCAACATTGTCAATCACTGTTCGCATTGTTTTCAATACGGCTTCAAACGACCCGTTGCGGCTGTGCTTGTTGAGGTACATGGTACTTTTTGGGTCATAGAGATTGGGATGGCGCTCATATTCGTCAATCAACAATTTAATTGATTCCGTGGTCCACATAATCTTCTAAAATATTGTATGATAGGTTGAATGTAATATAATATAATATTTAATATCAAACATGTTTTTTATACTTAACTTTGGCGACACATTTTTAAATTTGTTTACATTATTTTTTGCCAACAATTACTTAAAAACGCCAAAAACGACTTTTTTACGTAAACATGTTAGTGGCAAAAATTTGACCGACGCAAATAAGTGCTAAAATAGAACACGTTCTAATTTTCTCATTTTTTCGTCGGTTTTTGGCCGTACTTAAAAATTTTGTGTGTTCACACGAGAGCGCTGGCTTTTTTTAAAAAAAAAGTTACAAAAAAAGCGGTCGTGTGAAGGCAGCTTTATAAATTATTTAATTAAATTAAATTATTTACTTGTTACTTCTATCAAATCAATTAGATTTTAACAAATAAAACAGTCGATGGCAAAGATGTATGTTTATCGACCATAAATTTGAATGACAGTTGCATTTACAAAAAAATTTCAGTGAAATGTTTCATGAAACAATTTCACCGTGTAAATGCGACCAGATTTGCGAAGAATTTTAAAACAGAATGAAAAAATGTTTCAGTGAAATGTTTCACCGTGTAAAAGGGGTCTTAAGCTTAAAATAATTAATATGTATTCTATTTCTAGAATTTTTAATAATTTATGTTGTATTTCTAACATTTGTAGTTTTGCCATGAATTAACAATAAAAATACCAAGAGTGTTGCACTTGGTTTTTAGGTATCCTAGTTGTTAACAAGAAACTTTTCATTTTAAAATTCAGTATGAATAATATTTGAATAAAATTTTTGTGCATACATTTTTTGTTTCTTACAATAAGTAGAATACTTAACATAATTGGGGGCGAGATGCTACATTCTGCCTGTTTATAAATTTGCAGAATTAAATTGAACCTTTTAACCAATTTCAATGGGTTCCTGGGCGTAAAAGGGTAAAAAGTTTCATCTTTACAACTTAGTAAATAAATTCCCAATTGGGACATAAAAAACTAAATTCGATGCCACGGTAAATGGTTTAAAGCATTTGACACAGTAGATATTGTGGCTGAGTAATGGCAAAAACAAGTCTTCTTTAATTTATTTATGGGTAACTACCCAATCTGACTATATAGCGGATGTGCGATATAATAAAACTGTTGCTTTGATGTCTTTATTAATTGTTAACTGGTATCATCCGCTTTTTTTTTTGTTTTTATTATATAAGCAGAAACCAAAAACTATATATATAAATTTACCAACCAAATGAGTCCCACACCATTAAAATGAGTGTAGTCTAAATTACTACCAAATTTTAACCACAACTGCTAAAAATGCAATTTACAGGTAATAATCTCAAATTAAGTAATGTGCTGTTGTTTGTCAAACGAAAGGCAGTGAGAGGGAAAAGTAAAAAGGCGGTAGCGGTTTTTAATTGGGTTAAGACGGAAAAGGTGGAACACGTTTTTCTTAAATTTAAATATCTTTAGCAGAAAATTCTAAATACGTTAGCCATCGCTTGTTATCGAAACGGAAGGAATGCTGTGGAAATATGGCAGCTTGACGAAATTGAGCAACAATTATAATTGTATGTAAAAAATTAAAGCCAGTTTGGCGGTAGTCTGTAAGAAAACTCCGAAGAGACAAGATCTTTTAATTTTCAATAAAGTAACACTCATATTATCCCAACAAAAACCAAATCAGAATATCTTGCTATGTTCCCGAGTTATTAATTAATGCGACCAAAAGTGCTCAAATTACCCATAGTGATTTGGTTGGAAAGAACTGTATCTGTCTGTGGGTTTTGCTGTTGGCCATTAACGTACATTACACGGCTTTTAGTTTGTCCATTAAATATAAGACGAAACGTAAACAGTTGGCCATTGTTTGGCATACGGAAAACTTAGTTCACAGTATGTATCTAATATCGATTACTTGCAATCCGAGCGCTTGCAACTTTTGACAGCTTTTCGTCAATCTAAGCTGTAGTTCACATATATACTTACATAAATATCCATATATGTATTTATATACATACATTTTTACTAACATACATAAAGATAACAAATCCGCAGAGAGCTCATGTAATCATAAAAGTTTGAGCACTTCTGCGCTGCGGCAATCATTTGCATAACTCGTACTACTTTTTACTTTTCACTCTATCCTGATTCCAAGAACACCCTGCGCTTTTAGTTGCTGCTGTTTATAATGACTGCGTTTTATGAACTTTCTTACAGTCGCGTACGATTTGTTGCTTTTTGTTTTAATGATAAACTTAGCATTGGATGTCTTGGATGTCTCAGTTTAATTTGACTCTAAGGCTGGCCAAACTAAATGATTAAATTTAAAAATAGGATATCTGTAAAAGGTTCAATTCGATTGAGAACATACAAAATCGATACTCAGATGTCTTGCACCTACAGCAAAGATTCCAATTAATGTAGCTTTCAAGTTTAAAAAATAACGAAAAATTGTTACCGACAGCACCTTTTCTTGTACTTATTTATTGAGACTTGTAGAATTGCCATACAATTTGCACTTTCTCTTAAAGAAATTTCAATTTGTGGACCGCGCAGCTCTTTAAACTACTCGCATAAATTTGCATAAATAGTGGATATCAAGTTTACTATGGCCACTGATTTTACTGCGTGGCTCATTTAGGCCCAAAAACACAGTCTTTGCAATAAGTTGGCACAGTTAATAACTGAAAGATCCAGTCAGTCAAACAGAAAGAAGGTTCCAGTTGAGTTGGTTTGATTCACTTTGATTTCAATTTTAAAAAGAATATCCGTTTTGTTGGGCTATCTGCCCAAAAAACAAAATGAACCCCTAACTAGAAGCAGTTGTCTTATTTTGATCTGTATAAAGTGTATCTGTCACAGACCAATTTTATACAATTTCTTACGTTACTGACGGATTTCGCCTTTGCGAGTTTATATTGCCACCAAAATATGTGATTCTAGCTTAGAAACTGAGAAAGATACACGAATTCCCGGCGGTGGGGCCGCTGGGTGGCTAGGGTTGTATCCAAAGTGTTGATGCTGTTTTTCGAGGGATGTGGTCGGCTACCTTAGCAAAAAACAGGGCTAAGAATAAATTTTTGGGAACCCCTGAAATGCGTCATTGTGCAATGACACTTGGGAGTATTCAATGAATAATACAAAAAGCTATGTATTGAAGAAAACAAACGTACATTTTCTTTTAATATATTTTTTAAGCTTTTTTATTAAATTGCTCTCTCAGCTTTGCACGCTACATTTCAAGTTTCAAGTAGCGAAAAGGTTGCCAACATGTTAAGGTGCAGACATCCAATACCTAAAGAACACACACACACACACATCTTGATGTGAGACTGCACCATGGGCGAAACAATTAATTATTGTTTTGATTATTGTTATATTAATTCAATTTGTTAGCTTAACAGCTGTTAGCTATAAATCTGCTATTTAATTCAACAAATTGAGTGTATCGCTTCCATAGTGCGCCGCCAGCTCCGAAACTTTACTCAATATAAAATTTTCAAGCATTGGTGCAAACCACAAATTGCCTTTTTCGCAGGTTGATTGATTTTGAACTTTTTTCTCTTCTCTTCTAGTATTTTATTTTTATTTTGAACCCAGGCACACGCTTAATGCCACACATTTATGCTCACAATCGCACGAATAAAGGCAAAGCAGGAAAAAGAAATTCTTCATAAATAATTGCAGTGGCTACAATTTCCAATAGTTTGAAGCACAAACATAATTATTTATTTATAAGTACTAGAAGTAGAATTGATAAGGAATGATGGCATTAGTAACTGTTGTTTGCATTGCAAAAAATGTGATAGGTCAAGCGAAATGTAAACCGGGTTGGCAACTGCCATTTGAATGAAGGTATTTTTAAACGTTGGCATGACGTATGTATATCGGGACATAAAAATAGATGGCAGACACAAAGCACAAGCACCGTAGTAAGTGAAATGTATAAACTACTTCGATTCTATAACTCATAAGTTCTGTTAAGGTATGTTGTGCCATTCGTTGAGTTGAATAAATGCGACATTTGGGACTCATTGAGTGTACGGCGAAAGGGGTTTTGTTTACGACTACGTAAATTAGCTCATTAATATCTCGGCTTAACAATTGAAATATAAATAGAAAAATTACATTTCTAACACCTGGCTTAAAGAAGAGAACATAAAAGTGATTGCTTCTATTAATAAAAATCTAGTTTGCTTCAGCAGCAAAATGTAATTTCTTGACCATTCAAATTAAAAAACTTCTTCTGCTTATTAGATTAGTGACAGCGCACTATGAAATTGTTCTGGAGGAATAAAAAATAAACAATTATAAATATTATACTCTGCGAGCGTCCAGTGTGCAGTAAAAACGAAATATTTTATACTTGTTTAGTCAGCTTAATAAGCAAACATTGTTTTGGGCGCTTATTTAAGCCAACATCGATGCTGTTAGGTTCTATTACTGCCCCCAAGTAATTAAAAGCAAATTTAGCATTTGAATAAAATCTATTCGTAGCCTCTGACTTTAAACTGCTCAATAATTAGTTTGAAAACACAGAAAAAATAAATAGGCTTAAACTCACAATTTTAATTAAATATTCGGTGGCAGAATATCGGTTTTAATGCATGTATATATAAATGATAATATGTATTATACGATATATGATTTAGCACCTAATATGAAACTGTCTAACTTGACATGATCACATGTTAAATCAAGAATAACTACAAAATAGTAAAATCAACATTTATCTTAGTTAATTTAAGGTGTTGACTTATATTTATGAACAAAAATATTAGTTTCAAATATTAGTTATACACACATTGAATATGTGAAATTTCATATTTTAACACTAGAACTTTAACTTTTTTAACGGGAAGTTGTTGGCTAATGTAAGAAATAAAATAGCAAATCGGAGTTTCCAATCGCATCTGTTCAGGGACTAGGCCAAACTTGACCATCCAGCTGCCATTTCGTGGTAGGTTGTTGTCAATATACACTCTTGGCCTGTCTGTGCCGCTTTGTTGTAACTGACAAACGCAATGCAATTTCGTAATGAAAAACAGTTTAAAATATCCACAATCTGTTGTTGTTGTTGCTGTTGTTGCAAAAGTCAAATGTTGTGGTAACGGCCCCAAAGAATACATATTGCTTGCCAGTTTGTTCGCTTCAACTGCTCACTTTTGGCCAGGCCCAGGTTACTTGACCCAGCTTACAGCTCCTTGTTGCAATGCTCTGACATTTGAGCGCTTTCCCAAAGGTGTGCAAGGTCTCCGCTGAATCATACATCAATTACTGTTCCAAAAAATGGCGTTCAATTAGCTCTCAAGCGTCCATAGAAAGCAAAGTGATGTTTTTTTTCTGTCTCTTTCTATGTTTCCATCGCTTTCTTTGCCTTTGGTACTGGGTTATTTAAAAGTTAACAAGGATAACGGCAGCTGCACTAGCTCAAAAGTTTGGGCTTTCAGTTGGGTCGCTGTTTTTGTCCTCTTGCCCATGTCACGTTTTCCTCTTGCATAATTAAACACAAGCAAATTTTTATTTTTTTTTTTGCTTCCTTAGCTATTAGATTTATATAGCCAAAGTAGAATCGATATCAGCACAGCCGCAATTTATTGATTAAATATTAAATTTACGTTACTACTTTTGCTTACGCCACGCCGCACATTTGCCGGGTTCGCTGATTTAGCATTTCAAAAATCGTTATTTTTGAATTAAAAGGTATATTTGAAATTTTAAAGGGACGATTATGAGGAATTGCTGTTGCTTTTAAAATGAGCGTTAACTTAGCATTCTAGGAAAAGTTTAATGCACTGAAAAAGTTGCGTGCAAATCAAAAAACATTTTAATATTTTTAAGACGATTTATTAAAAGTGAAGTTGTGAATCTAATCAAAATTTGATAAAAAGTTAATTTTTTAGTCCTAAAAATATTTATTTTCTTCAAAGTTGTAAAGTGGGATCGGTCATTGTCTTTTTAAATGTTGTCAATATATCATCAGCACTCAAAAGACTTAACATTTCTAGGAAAATTCGCTGGTTAATTGCTTGCCGACAAATTGTTGAAAAGTATCATTTTTATTGAAGTCTAGATATTTTTATTCGCATATCTGTATCTTTTGTTGTCCTGGTTTCAGATTCTTGGGCTTCTTCTGACAACTCTCCCATTGATAGAGTGTGCGTTGTATTAGCTGCTCACCATGAGCCAATATTTTATGGACAGTAGGTGTTTCGTTTTTCGTATTCACAGTTGGGTCGTTCAACTGACTGGTTAGTTCTACATGCTGCAAAAAATGGCAAGCCTTTATTTAAGTATTTTATTTAGAAATATGTATCTTACAATAATTTTCACACCTGAACGAAAGTTTTTCTTTAGAATCTTTTAATAACACAAAATCTTATTCTAGTCGGAACATCCGTTTGATTTTTATAAGTTCCCAAAAGAAAAAAAAAAATAAAAAAAAAGCTTAAAATAATTGATCGAATAAACTAAATATAGTCTTTCGGATTATCTAGAGTTCACTCTTTTGAATAAAATAAAATCCCATTCAGATCGATGACCGCCAGATTTGGATTATTGCAACGCTAAATCCGCCAAATCGATGGATTTCTATACAACAATATATTTCCCCAATAAATACAATGTGTCAATCACAACGCAAGCAAATGCCAAACAATATCCCAAGCGTCACTGCAGACAAAAACAAAAATTCAACACAAACAAATAACGAAAAAAATATTGACTTTTATGAAAGTTGGCAATTGTAGCCGGGGGAAAAAAGGGAAAACAAGAGAAACTGCGTGAAAATTCATCAAATATCAAGCAAAACCGAACTTCGATAAAACGCTCAAACATACGTACAACAAAGGTTTTTATGTAACGAATTCATTTCAATTCAAAGCACTGCAATTTGGATCAATCAAAAACGCATTCTATTTTACAAATTTCTTTCTAGAACTAAGTTTTTTCTTGTCCCCTTGAGATTTGTTATTTTGAAGTTGGACTGTATGACTTTATCATAAAGTCAGCGCAAGTCAAATATGAGTATTATTTATAATTTATGTGCGCACGCTGTTGCCATACTAACAAGTTTTTACAATTTTTCAGCGATAGAAAGCAGGCGGCTTTTACCCACTAAGAAGCGAAACTTTTTATGAATACATGTTATGTTTATAAGCTGAACCCATTGAAAATGTTGTGCAAATGTGTGTGACGGGCTGAAGCTAATCTGTGTAAACTTCAAGAAGACTTAAGCAATTCGCTATTTAAGGTGGATTGATGTTTTCCCAGCCCATTGTAAATATTGCAAGTATTTTCTGCATTTGCATGTTTCTACTCTGATACCGAAAGCCATGCTAAAAAAGCCGCCTGCCTTTTAAGTTCGAAGAATCCCATTTCGGTCAAAGTTTTTGGGCTGGAGTAACCAAATTTGGTGGCAAAATAACTGGTAACATCCAACAAAGACCTACGTGAAACTATCTTTGAACGCACCACCCAACCCTGCTGCCCCCTAACTCATCATTTGCAAGCACACTTATCACTACCAAATTTTAATTTCAACCCTACTTTAAATTGAAATAATTTTGAAAAGGTTTTAATTTTTTGTGTGATCAATGTCTTACATTGATGAGATGACTGGTGTCTAGGATCTACAGTATTTTTTAAGGGCTTTAAGAACTTAAAATTTATTGCAGATAAACTGTTTAACACGTATTCACGAACTCATTTGGTAACTTTGTTGTTTTATTTACCAAAGAAAGTTTTTCTAAAAATATTGTTTGCTGCTCATATTTTGGCATTGCCTACAACATTCAGCTGCAGTCAGATAATTTTTGTAAATAAATAATAGTAGCCCAAAACTTTGAAAAGGGTTATTGAACGCGGCATTGCGATGTTCTTCTTTTATATCAACCCTCTTTCGGGTCCAGAACTTTTTTAGCACACTAACTTTTTGTAAAGCGTGTTTTTCATGCCGAATTCAGCACATGCACCAGGCGGATATTGTGGATTGGGGACAGCAAACACACACGAAAAACTAACAGAAAATGCAAGCTAACATCTCTTGTACTCTATTTCAATTTGCATGTCTATATTTGAATAAGGATCGTGAAACAAAATTCTTTATTTTATTATGACATACATGTATTATTTATTAATTTAATTTAATTTAATTTTAAATGTTGTACAAAACTTTGCAATTGTCACAAGCTAACGAAAATTTTTTATCCCCAAACGTCATCTAAGGATTTTGTGTCAAACTTAACATAAAATGTAGTCTTTGAGCTTGTAATGTTCTAACTTAACTATATGCAAATAAATACGTGACTGTGGCACCAAAATTGTTGATGCAGTTTTTTGGAGGTCGCCAGTAACTTTCTCCTTACCAAATTTGGTAATTCTGGCTGCACGAATTTGAGAAATATATGGAACTAATTGAACTAATCGATTTTCCGGCCCCCCAGTAGGCGCTGAAACCCAATAATGACACTTTATCAGTATAGCTCATAGCTTTAAGGGTGTCGAAAAAAGATGCGTTCATACATTCGGATAGACAGACAAACATTCAGAAGGACAGACACCATGACGGAAATTGCACAAAATCAATTTTATTTTGGGTATCGAGTATTTAAAATATACACAGTTCATAATAAAACCAAATTTCGAAGAATTATTCGTATTAGATGTGATCTTCGCTAAAAAATATAACTTTGGCAATACCAGAATTACCATTCATTTTTTTTACAATCAAAGTTTTGCATTGAACTTGTATGCATATTTTCTCTGTCATCTCTATATATAAAAGAGTTTGTCCTGGTAAGAATGGTTAAGCCACAGCCTAAACGAAAAGAGCTAGAAGGCTGAAATTTTCACACAATTTTTTATGCAGGTAGTCCGTTTGTCCTAAGAAAGGAATTTTATTTTGGACAACTCCTTCGAGTACCTCCCATACATTTTGGAGCGCTTTTACCCACTCCAAAAACAAAACACATTACCCATTCCACTACTGCCGCCTGTTTGTCGCACAAGCTGAGAGTTTGATCGCGAGCGAGAATACAAAAACAAAACAAATGCGCAGTGACGCCTTCGCGTCGCACAAGCAAAGTCATAAAAAAAAGGATTGCAAAGGGGTACAGATGCGGCAGGGGTGTAAGTTGCCGCAAAAATTTTCTGATGCAGATGTGGATGCCACCAGCTATCTTCCTACCTAGTTTGGTGACTAGCTCAAAGTTTCTAAAAGGTTGGGGAAGGGGGGCTGGGGGCGGAATGGGTAGGCCTGGCTCCACAATATATTTGGGGGTCGCTACCAGTTATCTTCCTACCAAATTTTGATACTCTAGCTCAAACACTATGAAAGATACACGCATTCCCGTTTTTAACGAAAAGTTGGGGTGGCTGGGGCTGGCTAAAGCGGTAGGCGTGGCAACCAAAGTTTTGATGCAGTTTTTTGGTGATCGTCATCACCTATCTTGGCGCAAATTTTGGTGACTCTAGCTCAAAAACTGAGGATGATATAGGCGTTTCTGATTAAAATTTACGGGTGGGCTGGGGGCGGAATGGGTGGGCGTGGCACCACAATTTTTCGGGGATGCCAAAATTTCCCACCAAATTTGGTAACTCTAACTGTAAGGGTGTCCGGAATAGGTGGATTTGTCGATTTTGAGTTATCGAATTTATCAATTTGCCAGCCCCCCAGTTTTCGTAGAACCCCAATCTTAGAACTTGATCTGTCCCGGCCATAGATAAAGACATTTGCAAAGTTTCAAGTCTCTAGCTTGAAGGGTGTGGAAAAAAGTTGCGAACTTTCAGACGAACGGACAGACACCATGACGGACATTGCACAAACCCAATATACTCTTTACCTTCGGTATCGAGTAAATTGACGCGTTTGATTCTCCACCTCAATGGTGGCGTGGAAAAGAGAATATTGCTTCAATATTTTGTGAAATATTTTCTATTTTATTTATTTAATATCTATCTTCTGTTGCTAAAATTTATATAAACTATCCGCGCAGCAAAGTAAGCGGGGCACTTACTAGTGTGTATATAAAAGTGAAAAACAAATCAAACATAAAAATGGTTTTGCTTTATTGCTTAAAGGGTCGTCTTTTGATGGAATGAATGTCCATTCAAAAATGTCTCTGATCTGTCTGCACAGAGATTAATATGTATGATATTTTGCGGTTGACAGTTATTTTTGTCTTCTTGTCGTTCATTTGTATTTTCATGTTCAGTTTTTGCACTTTGCAGTTTGTATGCGGGCAGCAATCTAAATTGATAAGCCCGCAAAAAAAGTTGAGTTTTACATTCCTGTTTTGTAAGTAGAATGTGAAGCACTTCAAAAAGCATTCGTTGTGCTGACATTTTAATTACAATAGTGATGCAGTGTGCGTGTGTGCGCTCGATAGGAAGAATGACAAGAAGAGTGCAAGTTTGGACACTTGGCTGTTTAGAGTGCAGAGACATGTTAATGCGTGTCGAGCTCAAAGAAGACTTCTTCTAACTGGAATCGCAAGAGTCCAATGCCAAAGAACAGGCAGGCAAAGGAATGTTATTGAGATTCAGGGTTTGGGGATAGTGGAATTGTCAAAACACTCAAATTGACCAAAACGTGTGAATGTCTAATTGGATTTCTTTCCTTACTAACAGCCCGAAAAATTATTTTGGGCTATATTTTCCATCATTCTTATATTGTTTTCTATATTAATGTGTTTCATACATACGTATGACAAGGGATGGTCATGAAGTGTATTATGTTGTCTTGGTTGTGCGATACGTATCATTACAGGATGCTGCCATCAACGGTATCATTAAGGTGTCATCAGTGACATCCTTTGAACCATTGACATCCTTGATATCCCCGCCTGCTTCGTTGTTCTGCCAAGAGAACAAATTACAGGAAATTGACTACAAATTCATTTGGCACTTAGACACACAGCAAACACACACGTATACACATATGTAAGTATAAGCATTAATTTCCATTTAATTTTCTTGACAATTTCATTGTTTGTATCTCTGGGATTTGAATTTTATAGTATGCAGTTTTTGCATTGTCATTTGCCAGGCATTTCAATGACCAGTTGGTTTTCAAGTAAGCACAACTGGACTCAAATATCTAAAAGCTGTGCCATTAGCAGCAGCAGAGTTTAAGAAAATGAAACATTTATTTATGCTTTGTTGCCCAATTTGACGTGAGTGAATAGTTGTTCCCGCAATGAATTGAATTCAGAATTCAAATTTGATAAGTCGCCCACACCATATCTGCCATACCTGACTGCAACGTTTAACACACATAAACTGGTAAATAGCCCTCAAAATTTGAAGAAGGACATATACCCAAAAAAAAAATCAATCCAAACGGTGTCAAATCGTAGCCTAACGGTTTCACTATCTGGATAAGGTCGGAAATTTTTAAACTGAATCCGATGTACTTAATACAAGAACGTTTTTTTAATCCCAAATTCTTATTATTATAGTCACCTTAGCTTGTTTGGATTGATTTAAGCCTGTATGTCTGCCTTAAATCAATCCCAAAACAGTTTAAATTTAAGAATGGCAAATTAAATAAAAGAATACTTCGATGAAAATGATTTTTTATTTATAAATTTTCATAAATAAATGACATGAACAAACCTTTCCAATAAATGTTCAACCTTTGAAAAATATCGAGCCGTTTTTTTTTTATAGCAAAATTAAATTCCAATTTTTAAATGGACCACCCTCTATAACAATATATTTAATTTTATTAACTCTTAAAGTAGGTTTTAAGTGGTTATTTCAAGTACTGTATATTGAAAATTTCGTGATCGCTCTTTAAGCTAATAAAAGCTAATAACTTTACCTTAAATATGCTAAAGAAATATTATAATAATCAGTTAAATTAATTGGTCAACACTCTTACCGATTCCGAAAAGCCATTACCCTTTGCCGCGACTCGAACTTGAGACCTCACGATTACCGCGCGGGCGCCTTAACCATAGCGGTGGTGCCGAACATGCTTCGTGCGCAGTTAAGTATAATCTTAATCGCGATTCGCGACACTGAATGCGTAAAGCCGATCGTCTCTCTATTGAGAGAGATTCCGTTACATTTTGTGTATGCGTGAGAGCGATTTTGTATGCATTCATTTTTTTTTGTATAAAATAGTATTTCGTACTTATATTAAGCTTAAATCGGTTTATTTTTTGGTTACTTAGTACTTACTTTATTCTTATATTGAGAACGATGTACTTGACTTAAGCCCATTAGCCCACAATTCGTTCTTGAAATGTGAGCCCACTTTCGAGATTAAACTAAGCCCAAATGCATATTATATTTTTTTTCTGTGTAGGTTTTATTTAAATTTTACTTAGCGTCACCATACGGGTGCGGATTTAATGGATTTAATGGTCTGGAGGCCCTGGGGCAACAAAGGAGTGGAGGTCCTTGGCCTCAAATTATTTTTCAAATAAAAATCGAAAAGTTGTTTACTAGTGATTACTAGTCTGATTTGAAATTTTGTCTATTTTGAGGAGGCCCGGGGATGTAGCCCCGTTTGCTCTCCCATAAATCCGGCCTTGCGGCTGCGGCAGGAGTGTGCGCTGATGCAGATCTTTCGGGGATGCCAACAGCAATATTTTCACCAAATTTTGTGACTCTAGCTCAAAAACTGAGAAAGATACAAGTGTTCCAGCTTTTCCGCGGCGGTGTGGCGGCTGGAGGCGGCTAGGGCGCTATGTATGGGCGTGACAGCAGTAGTTGATGCAGTTTTTTTTAAGAGACTTCAGTAGACATCTCCCTACCAAATTTGGTTACTCTAGCTGTACAGAAGTGGGAAATATATACTTTTTACCTTTCGTACCGAGGATACAAATTTTTTAAATACCCTATATACTCACGCGCTTTATGTACTGATGTCTCGATGAGCTATCAAAAATTAAAAAGTGGGTCATCTTTTTATACTCGATGCCGAAGGTAAATGAAATGTCCGTCATGGTGTCTGTCCGTCATTCTGTATGCACCCTTAAATCTAGAGACTTGAAAATGTGGAATTATCTTGGTCCATGTCTGCGTCAGATTGAGGGGCTGGGAAATCGATTACAAAACGATACACCTCGAGGTGCAAATCGATGAAACACACATCTCTCACATATCAAAAGCTATAGGCCCCAAACTTTGTTGGGACATAGTTGGTTACGTCCCCAAAAAATCTGCATCAAAAGTTTGGATGCCACGAACACCCCTTCCACCCTCAGCTACCCGCCTGTTCAAATCGGGCATGCATATATTTTCTCCAGTTTTTAAGCTAAAGTCACCACATATGGTCGGAAGATAGCTCGTGATGCCACGGAAATATCTGTATTTCTTACAGTTTTTAAGTTAGTCTTGGTGGGAAAATAGCTGATGACGTCCCTCGACAATTCAGAGCACAAAATATTTATATGCTACCCCTTATACTCTGATACCACTTTGTTAACCAACTATTGTACACATATTCAATATTGGTATCAGAGTATTTTGCAGCCGTTTGCGACCCGCAAACTTTCAACCCGACTTTTTGTATATACATATACAATAAATTTTTTTTTCTATAACTATTATTCGCTGTTATTAACTTCTGTATTTTTTAAAATTATTTTTCTTCATAAATTTACCTACATCTGTAAAAATTCGGAGTGATTGCGTTATTTCTATGCTAGATGGCGCTGTATTCATTTATCATTCCCTCCCTCTCTTTCATTCTCTCAGCCAGCGTGACGTCACGTTTTGTAGAGTTGTCCAGCATATGACGTTATAGGACGTCAATGACGTCACAAAAAAGCTTAAGTGTTTACGTTTGCGAAACGCAACGAAATGGAATCAAAACGAAATGCAGAGCACGTGTTCTTTGGCGCCAAATTTGTTGATTGTGAGAGTTTCGTAGTTTTTTTTCTTTCCATTTTCTGGGTTACGCGGGCGCCACTTCTTGCGCTCTTGTGGTATTTTAAAAAAGTGAAAGAGAGCGTTAGAAGAGGGAAGTAATGTCATGTCTCTGAGTTTGTTAGATTGTGCAATTATATAACACGTGCTTAGAGAGACTTTTCCAAACAAAATTGATTCACAAATTCAAAGTTTACTAAAGTTGTCAATGTAATAAATAAAAAAATTTAACAACTTTTTTTTTTAATAATATATGTAACCAATTTTTTTATAATAATGTACATAATGCTTATAATGTAATCTCTTACAATAATCCTTTTTTTTTTTAAAGTACTTTTAGGTTATTATAAATCAATTGATTTCTTTAACCATCGTACGAAAGTCTCAAAGAATTACTCTACCTTAGGAAATTAAGGATTGACTTTATTTTTTTGTTTAAATATTTAAATGCTTTGGGAACTCTATTCGTCTGCACTCGTTAATGTGATTTTTGGCTTAACTTAAGACTTAAGAGAGTTGCGTTATGCGTGCAAAGAGCAAACGCTCAGCAAAGAAAGTTACCACCAACACACGCACACTCGAAGTCTTGTGCGTTTTGTGTTTGTGTGTGGTTGACAGCTGCGCTCAACTTTGCTCAGTATCATAAACAGCAAGACTGAAAGACAGTCAGCAGCAGCAGCAGCGACAACTTTCAGCGCTGTTGACGTTAAAGCAGCAACGCTTGCTCCAGTTAGCTGTGTTTTAAATGTTCCGCCAGTTTTCAGTTTGATTCAGAACTGTGCGATGTTCTCATCGTCTCAATCCTGTTGTCCCGAACACAGCGTTTCATGCTCCTCGACACGTTGTGCACGTGTTCACTTCCGATTCCATTGCCTACTTATGGGCGCGTCGCGTTAATTGTAATAAATGATTTTAAAAACATACAAGCACGCCACAAAAGGCCAGTAGTTGTGCGCGAATTGGTTAACCAGTGGTAAAAAAGAAACGTAAAAACGAGTTCATAATTTGTTCTACACACAATTTAAAAATCCTTGAGGTCAAAAAAGGCGGCGACCATCTAAAAGTCATGTGGCAAAGTGTAGCGTGCAATTTGTTCAAGAAAAAAAGCCAGTGGAAGCTGCAAAATGCAACTGGCAGCTTGATTGTGTGTGTGTGTGTGAAAATAGCATCTTTATACATATGCTCTATTAAAAATCATTTCAATAGAAAAACTAACAACGCGACGTTTTTTGTATGTATGTATGTATGTATGGATGTATTTTTATACACTTGAAAAGTGTGTATTAATTTTGTCATCAAATGTGTAACGCGTACAAGGAATCACATCCAACGACAAAAACTATATATATTCTGCATCAGCATCGCGAGCTGACCCGATATAGTTTTGTCCGTCTGTCCTTTTGATTCTATGCAAGCTAGTTACTAATACTTTGGTGGATGACTTTTAAAAAACATAGCTTCCTTACTTGTTACAGCATACATTTGTGCGCAGACTTTGAAATAACCTTTGCAACTGCTTTTGCATCAACATAATCCACCATGGATCTGCTATCAGTGTACAAAGAAAACTTTTTTAATATTCGATTCCTGCTGCTGCTTTGTTTCAAACTTGCATTGTTTTTCTTGTTTATTGTTATTCAGTTGTTGTTAGTTTTTACATTCGTTGCAATAAGCAACTTAATCTCATTTATCATAGGCAAATGTAAATTTGTTTGAGTGACTCTGCTAAGTGGTTAATATTTTTTCAATCTGCCAGCATTTATTAACTTTTTTGCATAAGTTTTTGCAGCAATATATATTTGTATAACGAATATATTGGGTAAACACCAAAAATGACTATAGGCTATAGCGTTCACTGTATGTGAGCGTGAATCATGAGATTGTTTGCGCGTGTGTGTTTGTTTGTGTGTGTGTGTGTGTGTGTGTGTGTTTGTGAGTACGTGTTACTTGCCTTGACACATTTCAGTTGGCAGTTCCTGGCTGAAAAGCTCCGTGAGGGTCTTTTCCTATTTGCTTGTTTTTTTTTCATCACTGGTTCTTCTTGTTTGTCATTTTTCCGTTTCTCGTCACTTTTGTCCATGTGCGCCACAGTAAGCTAACCATCTTTTGTCGTTTGACACGCACACACTAACACACAGCATTGAAATAACATGGACAATTTTTATTCCCTGTGCCCATGAAAGGTGAAAATGGGTATGTAACAGAGAGGGGTAAGCATATCCGACAAACAATGGCTGAATGCGAATGTTCAGGGTTAAGGGTATCTTTTGGTCGATCTTTCTCTAGAGCCTTTTTATTTGTTTGCAACTGCTTTATGTGTCGTTGTTGTTGTAGGTCATTTGCTTCAGCAAACAGCAGCAAACTGTGTGTTGTACGCTGTCTAATATTTCAAAGAGTTTAATTTTTGTTTGTGTTGCCCAAGCCTGTCTAAATAAAAAACAAGAATATTCAATGTACATAAATATGTAAGTCCACAATCACTATTTTTCATTGCCAACTGCAATTTATCCATGTTGTATAGAATATTCCTACAGTTTGACAACACATTTTTCAACCATCGTTTTTTGCACCGGAAAGTAATATTCGTAAGCGTGAACACCTATTTTAAATCTTAAAGATATACAATTTTTTGTTTTTGAGAAGTCGTCTGTTGATTTTCAAAATTTAATTTCAACTTGAAACAACATTGCCAAAAATTGCGCATCTGCAAAGCCGCAAAACTAATTAAATATTTTAGTAAAAACTTGTTTGGTGTTCCAACTAGAGATGGGCGCGGGCCGGGCTTTTTTTTTTAGTTATACCGATATGCTCATTGTCTTTTGCTGGCCACTAATTAAACCGTTTGCGTGCACCAGTGAAATTAGATTTATATTTAACAAATCTATCCATGTCGCGACCATGTCTCTTAATGAGAATGGCAGGAGTGACGTGTGGAAGCTTTTTGGTTGTGTACATTTTTATTGCATAAATGTAGATTTTCTATGTTGCCGGAGCTGTAAGCATGTTGGCGTTTTTTTTTTAACAGCGTTGTTCGAATTTCTTTTAGAAATGGTCTTGATCAAATTTTTTTTTTTAATATTTCATCTAATTTGGCTACTAGCGAAAGGCCATTTTCAACATCAGGCAATGTATTGAATGAAAAATTGACTAGATCAAACAGTGAAATTTCCAATAAATGTAAAGTTATAGTTTTTATTGGTACGATAAATTTATTTTTATTTTGGCGAACCAATTAAAATTTGTCTAATAATTAGAGAGTTTTTTTGTTTTTAACTGTCCCTATTTATGTTTTGGGCCGAGCCAGGCCGGACCGGGCCACTTAAATAAGACTTCGTTTTCGTGCGGATCCGGGCATCGGAAAACAGGCTCGCGCCCACCTCTAGTTCCAACCTCAAATTTTCAACGGTGGTGACAAAGCTGGCTAAATCTTAACAGCTAATGCGGCGTTTATGTCAACAAAATGTGCTCGGATTTATATCAGCCATGTGGCAAGGACGTCTCATTATGTATAATGAGCAAATAGCAGCAGAGTATATAAATATTAAAGTTGATTGGTATGTTAATTCTTGGCTTTCCGTGGCTTTTTCATGACATAAGATCTTTTTTTTTATCTTAAAGTTTAAGATACTTACCAATTAAACCATTCACTTAGTGAAGAGCGAGCGTTAATCAGCCAATTGGTTGCAGTAGTTTTGATTTATGTATGGATATTACACATTCCTTCCTTGATGAATACATCGAGTATGTTAAGTGAATCAAAAACATTTTCAGTCACGTTACTTTTTCTCTTCACATAATAATATGACATTCTAATTTCCCAGCGCAGCATTCACTTAATTGTGTACGCATTAATTCGCTAAAGCCCGGGTCCCACTGTCGGCGCAAATAGCACAATTTGTACCGATTTTTAGTGTACTATATCGGCGCACAATGCTAAAAAAAATTTTAGTCATTTTTTAGCAGTCAAATTGTGACATTTTTTATCGGCACATATCGGAGTAAAATATTGTGCTACGATTATCGGCGCAACGCAGTCACACTATTGTGCTCAATCAGCTTGCTGTAAAGTTTTTTTGTGTGAATTTTGTTACTTTATTTACTTATTTATTTTAAAATATGGAATCTTCGAAGAAGAAAAAAGTTGCAGTTGCTCTGCTTATCATTGCAACATTAAAGCTAAAACATAATAATCAAAAACGTATAAAAAATCATAAACAACGTCATTTACAACCTTACGCAACATATCCTTACAGCTGCATCGAACTAAGCCGACCATCTGGCGAATAATAGAGCAAAGTGGAGTCGCCAATAATCAAAAGTTAATGTTCTACTACAGTGTCGTCCACAAATATTACTATATTATTATGTTTGCAAGCAGTAGACCTTTTTGTCTATTTTGGTTTTTCTATTCGAATCGAAAATCAATTCAAAAATCGAGTGGATTGATGTGGATTTTTTTTCGACTTTCAAATTAATATTTAAAAATTTGCTGAGATATATTGAGATATTGGTGTTGATTGGTGCATTCGATCGGTGCTCAAGTGCCCGATAAAAATCGGCGCATTTTTTAATATTTATTGCTTTTTAACAAACATTATAGCGTTCACATTATCGGCGCAACTGGGTCGTTTTTGGTTGTGCACTGTAGGCACAATATCGGCCCTGATTGTCGCATTTCAAAATATTTAGTGCAGTCGCATTATCGGGCTTTAGGCTTATATGTAGCTGGCGACAAAACGAATGTACGTAACGAGCATAACTACAATAGAACGAATTTCACTGACGCCGGCTGTCGCAACAAAAAATGTTATAGCAAAGTTTAGAGAATACGGATAAAACACGAAAATATAACAGTAAATGCAAAAATTATGTTACTGTCTTGATTTCTGCTTTGAACGCGTGCGTTACAAGAAAAAATATTAAAAACAAAAAATTCGTTACAGACAGATCAAAAACCGTTGAGCATTCAAAAGCGGCATAAAAATATTCGTAACAGGGAAATATTCCCTCAAGGGAAATTAGATGTATGGATAGCAAAACACACTGAGACCCAAAAAGGCTGTGTATTCGAAATTGATTGGTTAACCTTGTAACCGGTGGATTGGTATTCGATGCCCAGGGTGACTTTCAAATGGCTGTAAAATGAAAACTATTGAGCCCACAGAAAATTTGTACGGGAGTTTATAGTTCGTTGGAGTTTTTTCTTTAATTATCTGCAACGATCATCAAAATCGGGTGAAAATTGTGGGCGGGGTGGCCGAAAACACAAAAATATCCTTAAACCCGGTGATCGGCCCTTAACTGCCCATGCCCATACATTTCATATGGAAAAATTTTTGTAAAATTCTAACTTTTAGGTAAAAAGAGTATATTGGGTCTGTGGAATCTCCGTCAATGTGTCTGGCCATCTGGCAGTCTGTTCGTCCGCCCGCCCATCCGTCTGCCTGTCCGTCTGCCCGTCTGTCCTTCTGAACAAACGAACCCTTTTTCGACACCCTTCAAGCTAGTTTTCGGTTTATTTTTGTGAAATACACCTACAAACTCATGTTACACATTATGTTTTGCCCCTTTCCTGGATCTTTGCATTGATGAGCAACTCTTAGTTACACGTAACAGGTGCAGTTTACGTAATGTAAATACGTATTATTCAGATAATATATAGTATATATATGTGTCTATGATTTTTTTTAATGATTATTACATTCTAAACACAACTGCATTTACATTATTACAATATTCAACATTTTATACTCATTTTTGGCAAAAAACGCACTTTTACGTGTATTTTCCCATAAGGGCATTCTAGGGCTTAGCACCGGTTAAGTGTATAAAAAAGTATCACCGGAGACAAGGTTAAATAAAAGATATCTTTCATGGAAGTTCGTTAAATGTTTAAAAAGCGAAGACTGCAAATTTTTTAGCGGGTCGGCAAAAAAAAAATAGGAGAGTTCATCGTGGAGAAACAGTGTTCTTAAGTTTTTAGTCATAGTCTTAAAATCTCACATTTTTGATTTGTTGATACAAGCTATAAGTAATGTTTAAGCGAATGTTATAAAATGTACAAATCTTATTATTTAAATTTATTATTTTCTCAAGATATCGATCAATAATTATTGGAAGCCAAAGTCAATTTTTATCAATATTGAAATCAGATTAGCTATCGGTGGACTGATTCAATTTTGATACAATCTTTTGCACTTTGTGGGTAGGCGGTATAAAAATGATTAAGATTAAAAATGAATTCGATGAATAAAACTTTAAAATCAACAAGATGTTTATTAGCGGTTGTTTGTTGAATAATACTAGTATGCTTAATTAAAAATATATAAATATTGTTTTATTAATTAAAATAACTGTATTTAACAAGTAATAAATTCTACTAAGGACAATTCAAAAATTTTGTATTTGTAAAAAAAATGTAACAGGCAGAAAGGACAGCATTTAATACACTTAAACCAAGCCCGAAAAAAAAGAGCATCTTAAATGTAAGTGGGAGAAAGACAGAAACATAAAAGAAAATGTGAAATTGGCAGATGACAAGCAAAGTTGGCCATAGGTCGAGTTCATCTATACGTAGATGGTGCGACACGAAAATTGACTAGTCCACAACTTAAAAAAGTCGAGAAAGCTCGACTCGGAAATACCTTGAACTCTAGACATTACGCGTTAGTCATTGTTTGTATATATTATCAGGTTTTTATAACTTTTCGCTAATTTAACCCTAATCGGTCCCCCGTATGCGCACGCATACAATTTTGATCTTTAAACTTGAATAAAATAAAAGCGGCTCAGTGGAATGACCTAGTATTTTGTAAAATAGAATTATTTTGCCTTTACAACCAAAAAAAAAAAAATAGTTGTTGAATTCTTACCGTTTCTGGGATTGGCTGAGCAGAAATAGTTACGAATCGGTCGCTGCGTATGCGCGCGGATACACACATGTTTGTAATTGTAAAAAAGCTTAAAACTATTAACAACAATTAATTTATGTTTATTATATTTTTTACTATCATACCAATACATTAGAACTTCTCTAGGTAGATTTAGAAATAAATTAAAACTAGAATATTACATATATTAGAAGAACAAAATTCTTCTGCCAATTCATACGAAGTGAAAAAGTTGTCACACGTTACATTTTATATTGTAATATTCTAATTTTAATTAGTTCTAAATCTACCTACAATAAGTTCAAATGTATTGATATGATAGTAAACAAAATAATAAAATTAAGATAAACATAAACTAAAATTTTTGTTATTTTTTTTTTAGCTTTTTTACAATTAAAAACATCTTTGTATGCGTGCGCATACGCAGGGACCGATTAGAGGGTGGGAGTTAAAATGTCAATTTCCGAATAAAAAATATTATTGTTATCGATTAAATTTGAATATCGAGAACTAGACGAGTTATCGATTATTCAAAACAAACTTTTTCTACTATGGCTAAGGAGAACTTATACGCAATCTCTGAGATCGACGCGATCATACAAACGGACAAACGGAACGGACAGACGGACATGGCAATATCGACTCGGTTGTTGATGCTGATCAAGAATATACATACCTTATGGGGCGGACATGCTTGCATTATACTCTTTTTCAGGGTATAAAAATGCGATTGGATAGAGATGCCCTTTCACAAAATTGCAGGATATTTTACTTAAGAAATACCATACCTTTAATTGAGTTCGTTTAATTATGGTTCAAACTTAGTTGTTTGCCAAGTGTCTACCTCAGTTTAGTGGCTACATTAACCGCTAATCAGGTCTCGAGTAGAATAATCTCAAGCCACAGTTATGTCTCCATTTTGCGTAGTATGTTCAGTATGTGTGTGGCAAAAGTTGCGTAATGACGCAAAACTGTTAAGGAAATTTCAGCGATTTTGAAGTAAGCACAACTATTAAAGCCTTTTGAGTTTGTTTAGATGTGATTTATTTAGGTTTGATTTCGAACGACTTTTTATGTTATTAATGTTTGTTGGTAAAATTGGTAACTAGTTGCTTTTAGTATTTTATTTGTATTTTTGTTTGTTTTTTTCTCGGGTTTTGTGGTTTATATATTCGTTCAGCTATGATAAAACGTTCTGTTTTGTTTACACAACTGTCAACATATCTCATTCCATTGCCATTCCGGCAAATACAGTAAGTTAATTGAAGTTCATATTGCATGTTCAACATCCGCTATCTGCCCTTCTTTAGCATTTAATTCTTTATTTTGATAACTGATGTGTGTTAAAGTTGCTTCACATGCTATTGACGTGTTCTTATTTATGTGCCACGTTTTTAGCTTTTGGTACAATTTCATCATTATTGTTGTTTCTGAATGTCTTACATAAAGTTTAGTCTATTTTATATGTACAACTTTACACGCTGTACAAGCTCGTTGCTAGTATCCGTAGTTTGATATCCTACGTGTATAGACTTCCCTTTAACTTAACTTCTTTGATTGGGTATGCTTGTTTGTGTTTATTACATTTAATTTAAAGTAGTGCGAAGTTTCTCAAATGTCTTCAGAGTTTATTTGTAGTATAGTATAGTCCCGTGTGATTATTAGCACTGAAAAGCATGTCAAATAGTAAAAAGAGTTTTGATATAAGTTTGATAAGGTTAGAAGTAAGTGTATGCACGGTATCTAACATTCAAGCTTTTGGTTTAGTTACTGTATGACTTGTTCTTTTCTTGCCGTCGGGTCAGCTGATGCTGTCAGCCACGATTAGGTACACTTAAGTATCCGTGTGGTTTTGTGTAAGTTTGAGCTGTCTTAGAATTTGTGGTTTCGTTTTTCTCCATTGTCGTTATGTTTCTACTTGTTTGCTAACCTCCAGCAGTTGGTCGGAGGCAGTTAAGTGATTTTGGCCTGACGCTGTGATTCTTTCCATTATGTAATTTAAGATCTGCCAAAACTTGGCCAAGTTGCTTGGCACTTAACAATATTGTGGCTGGGTCTTGCCAAAACTATTTTGAGCGCTAAGTTTCACAGATGATGAAATTTAAATGGCTCGCAGTTATTAAATTTAAATCTGGCCATGGCTTAAATCGTAATTGTGATTTTTAATTAAATTAAATTTCAGAAATTCACTTGCAATTTACAAAACCTGTTTTTGAATGCCAAAGCCTTGTGTCATTGTCACAATCTTATTTTTTTTTTTAGCCTTTTTGAGATTTTAGCAACTTTAGCCCCACAAAAGCAATTTGCAAACAAACAGCTTCTAAAATTGCTTAGATTACAAAAGTTGTTTTGTTTTCCTTTTTATCGTTTTTATTATTTTGTATCTGATTGCTTTCACACACACAGGTGTGAATTAAGCTGTGCGTTCGGCTGCCAAAGCAGCTACAACGAAAACAAATCACAATTTCCACCGACCTCAAAAAGTTTACTGGGCCACAAATCAATTTGGCGCACTTTCCAAATATCCTCAAATAATAAAATGAAAAACGTTGAAATTAGAAGATCGATAAAATAAAATGGCCTTTAAGCGGAAAGCAGTTGTTGATGGAAATATATGTATGTTTAAAAGGTTGACTGCTTGATATTTTGTATAGTTCATTCATATTATTAGTAGAAAAGGTCTAACAATTCAAAGCGAATTTTGATGGTGGAATTAGACACTGACAACTGGTTTTATTGTATTGCAGAAGTATTTACCAATACTGCCTCATTCCAAATGCAATAAGTTGACTTGTAAAAGGTCTTCCAGGCTCCCCATTCTTGGTAACATCTTTTATATAGGCGTACGCAGTACGTCAGCTGAGTCTTTTATGCACACATGGATTTATTATTTTTATTTCTGTCGCATATTCGGACACACAAAAGCACATTTTGTGATGTTGATAAATATAGCATTTGTTATAGTGCTACGTGTTCATAAATATATGAACATTTGAGGACTTCCGACTGTTAGGACTTGTCTTTCTCTGTTACCCTTTAAGGGTGCTTAAGATAATAAAACATACAAAATTAGAGATTATATTGTCAACAAATTAGTTGAGGGTGATAAATTTGACAAATAATCAATAAATACATATTAAAGGAGTTAAGATCTTTGACATTTAAGTTCTCGTTTTTACAATAATGTGGAACCTGAGTAGATTTCTTAATGGAATTTTATAAAAATAAATACTAGTTCAAGAAAAATACATACGTATATAAAATATTTATGAACGGCCAAGGATATAAAAAAAAAAAAAACAACTAATGGCTTAAATTAAAAACAAGTATCACACGCTTGGATATTAATATTAACTAATTTAATTTAATGCAAATCGACTCGACTGTTGATACTTATGAAGAATGTATATACCTTATAAGGTCGAAGATGATTCTTCTGCCTGTTACATACTCTTGCACAAAACCATCCTTTTACCTATTACATTGGTTCAGGGTTTAAAAATGCTCTCTCTGCATGCCATACTTGCCATACAGAAATTAATAACTCTCTCGCTCGCTTATTTTAAAATGCGGCTAGAGACCAATCTTGTATAAAACAATTTAAATGACTCGAGTGTCTTCGGCTTTGCCAAATTTGTCAATCCGTCTAAGGCTTTATTTAGCTGAATGCCGTTTGCTAGTCGACACATTACACACTCGTATTGGTACACATTCGTTTCATTGTGTGCGTTTGTTGTGAGTAAATCGATACTACTTATGTATGCACATATTTGGAGTTGTATGAAACTGCATGGTAATCGATTTGCAAAACGATGCGAGATTAATATGTTAATGTACTATAAGTATACAAAATGCACAGCAGATCCCTTCCCTTTTGCGGTAATTCATCACTCACAATCATTTATTTTGTATACTCTATAAAGCATTTTTTCCGATAATTGTTTACTAGAATGCACGAACGCATTAAAAACAGAGAACAAATGAATAACACAATTTTTGCATTTACCGTTATGTTTTCGCGTTGTTTGGTTATTCTCTGATCATTGCTGTACAATTTGTTGTTGTGACAGCCAGCGTCAGTTTCGGTCACACAAAACTGAATTTAATTAAATAATTTAATTTATTAATAATAATTAACTGTGTGCCACAAGCTAAAAGGCAAAGATGCGAGTCGCATGCTTAACTGAAGTTTACAGAAACACACAGAGCGAAGACTTACGCGTTTGTAGGTTGGCCACAGTTAGGCGGAATTTGCTGGTTATATTTATGTGTAATAAAGTTTCTTAAAAAAAAACCTTAGTATTTAGTATGCTGGCTGGCTGTTAATTTTATTTTTCTTGAAGGTTTTCAGCATGCTCAAAGATGCTTTATGGATCATTAAAATAAAACGCTGAATAACTGAATAGCTCCTTTAGCTCAGATGTGGCTCGTGCTATCCAAGTGCTGCTTTCAATTGAAAAGGGGAAGCATTTAGCCCAAGTAGCTAAAAAGTTGTCATGTAATACCGCTTTTTTCTTATGCACCCTTCGCATAAAACGAGAGGGAAGTTAATAACGAAAACCAAATGTTGCAAAAAAATAAACAACTGGTTAAAAACTTATATTGCTTTATTTGTCAATTTTATTTAATTAAGCTAAAAAAGCTTAAAGCTTAATAATTATAATGTTCTTTATTTTCACTTTATGATTATTTATTTTTATGATTATTCTTCAAATAATAAAATATTTTTATTTATTCCTTTATTTATTTAACTAAACAAATGTGTTCAGTTGTGTGTAAGGTTGTTCGCGCAAACAAAGCGTTTCAAAATGCGATGGGTATAAAAGCACTGGGTCATCATCATCATCAGAAGCTGCAAGTGGGACTTTAGCAAAGGAAATATCTGAAATGTGAAAACCCTCATTTAGTGTTTGTGAGTGTGTATGTGCGTGTGAACTGTTTTGTTACTGTGTCTGTCACATTGTGCATATAGAATGTGCGGCATGCAAAACACGCAGATAGGCGCACCCTCAAAGCACTGACTATACACATTCCCAAAGCGCCACTCATAAAGAATTAATGAGCATTTAAAACGATTCTCATTTAAATTTAGCAAACACAAATTTGGTTTCTTGTCGACGTGTTTATAGTCTAGTAAAAACAAAATGCTGCAAAATACGTGACAAATTTCACAGAAAATCACATAGAAAACTAAACCAAGTAAAAGCTAAAAGTTGGTTAAGTTGCATTTTGGTATTTCTATGGAATTGGTGAATACAAAAAGATTACGTGGAGGTCAATTGACTTTGATACATCAATGTCACTTGATGCAGTTCAAATGTCTGCCAAGTCAAATGATTGTATTTATTATTCAATGGACGGAAATGCAAGCATTCAATAAGCAACTGCAAAACTAGTATGTTACAACAAAACTTCAATAGCAAAAGCAGCTGACTGAGAAAGTAGTATATGGTTGTTAAGTATATAAAAGGACTGAAGCGAACAAATTAAAAATATAATTTTAAAAGTGGAAACTAAAAAATCGAAAGAAAGTGCTTAAAATGTGAACTGAACAAAGCTTTTTTTAATTAAGCAAAAAATAGTTTGTTTAAACGAATTTACATATTCAAGAGATGACACACAATTTAGCAGTTAGCTATACAGCATTGGGCATGTCGGACGATAATCAAACAAATACAAATAGCTTTTCGATGCCATCGATTGCGTCGCCCACCCGCGGCACCCGCAATGTAATATTCAATGAGGAGTCCAACGATCTCACGGGATTCCCGTCGCAACAGTTGCCACCGGTGCGCCGCTTTTCCAAATCATTTTTCCAGCGACCGCGTTCGTTGTCCGTTTGGAGTGACATTAGTCGCAGCAGCATGCGTCTTGATGAAAGGTAAGTTTCTCCTGGGAAATACTGCTCGTAAAAAAAATTGACGTTGCATATTTAATTTATTCTAGGCTTTTGCCGATTCGAACATACACTTGAAATAAGTACACATTTTCTTAAGAAATCTTAGATGAAGTCTTAAGCGAACTTGAATATTTCTTTTATATTTGAGTACAGAACGTTCTTAATAGACGATTTGTACTAAAGTGGCTTTAAATCAAGTCAATTATTCTTAAAATAAGTTAAAAATTCTTTAAACCCACTTAGATAAGAAAGAATAACGTACTTTTATCTGAGTATCAAGTACGAGTAGTGGCCTCAAATCGAAAGATCGGCTTTAAAAATAAATAAATAAATTATTATGATTTTACTTTTAAAGAAAAGGATTGAATGTGATTATTTATTTTTTAAAAGAACTCTAAGCTTCAAATACTGACACGTTATAACGTTAAGCAAAAACATTTTATCAATTTGTTTTCTTATATTTTACATTTCATATTTGATAGACAATTTTTTTGATTTTTAAAGACGGCAAAGATTTAAAATTCCGTGATTATGAAAAATGGTCTTGGTATTGAGTATTTCGTACTGAATTTTAAATATTATTATTATATATTATTATTTTAAGTATGGAATAATTGATTCTGTTTAAAAAGTTAAGAATGTTTAAAGCTTGATTTGTTACACGAGAAATGACACCGAAGAGTAAGGTTGCAATTCTTAGTTGTTTTTTTCAGTGTATTTCTGTTTGTTACCCAGAGGAAAAGGCAGCAAAAATGTTTGCTGTTATTCTGCCTGGGTTTGGTGACGATGCCAGTAAACGGCTGTTTTTGCGATCTATTTTTAGATCAGCTTCTTAATATGAGCTTTTAAGCCATTTATAAATACACTTAAGACTATAAATAATTATTTTATGTGGATTTTTGTATTGATCGTGTTGTCTGATTGGTTGTCTACTTTACGCCTCGTCTGTGTAAGCCAAATTTTATTTGGAACTATTTGTTTCCCACTGTTGTCTGTCCAATATACTCTTAACCTTCGGTATCGAGTATAACATCTGAAAGCATGGAATTATTGAATATTGGGCTTTAAAATTAAAATCACGGCTTTAATCGATATGAAATATATAAAACTACAGGGCTTAGGGTATCACCTAGTCGAGCTTATTCTAGTACTAAAGCAATCTTCATTGATTGAAGTTAAATGTGTATTTTATTTATTTGAAAAATGCCCAACAATTGTGAAACTTTTACAATAAAGCGTTAGTGGTTAAAGACACAGTATTATAAATATAAAAGTTTATTATTTTATTATTATTTTTTATTTAGACACAGTTTTTTTCACCTCTAATATCATTTATATGTGGGAGCTAGGAATATAAATTAATGTGTTTTCCCACATACATCTTTAATTTCTTTGCCCAATATTATTCAAATTGAAATTAAGAGCTTTGCCAAATGTATTCTCATTAGGTGGACAGTATCACAAATTGCTCATACGGCAAGACGGGCGAGTATCAAGTGACCTTTACAGCACCTGTAATTAACATTGTGGATATTGCAGGGATATTGGTCTTTTTAATTTAATTAAAGCACCCGCTGTGCAATTTATTATTTTCTGTCATTTTTTCACCATCTTGTGGCATTTATCCTGAGTGCTCACTGGGGACATTTCGGTGATAGACTGATCGCGAGAGAGCTTACAAAAATAAATAACATGCGTTTGTCGCAAACGAAACGCTTAAGCAGCTTATTGCTAAAATAAAATGCATACAGCATCCACAACATAAAACAAGACAATAACACATTTTTTTGCATTAACCGTTTAGTATTTTATTATACGCGGCCATTCAGCAATTGGCCGGCAATGTAGTGCACCGTACAGCAACAGGAAACGTGTCCAACCTTAAGCCACTCAACTCGATTTTTATGTTTAAAGTATGAAATGTGAAGGCATAACGACACGAGCATCAAGATTGGCTTGCCTGTCAGCTGCATTTCTTTTTATTATGTCTGCTTATCAGTCAAGCGTGCAATGCAAACTTTGCGTTCCACGTTCTCTGGTACTTTACATATGTCAAACGATGAGCTCAGTTTGTACCACTGCACCTTTCCCCAACTTGCAAGTCCCTCTGTCAGTGTGTGGTAAGAAGCAATTATATTAAATAACTCTATTATGTACCTCAGACTCAAAGCTGTTGCAGCATCGACACCTTTTGATTAATGATTATGTGCGCCAATTGTTCTGCAACTATGAAGTGCGAGTGCGTGTGAAAAAGAGACAATAATTGTGCTGTTGAAAAATTTGAAGAATTCCGATCTGACGTGTATAATTTTACTTGTACGTTAAGAAAACCACTGACTTTTAACTACATATAACCAACCAACCAAAAACATGTGGAAACGTTTCATTCGGACGCTACCGACTGTGAAATACATACGAATTGGCAGAATGGGGTGGGCGTGGACTGTTTTTTTTTTATGCATATCTTTGTAGGACGTAATTCTTTCTCAAACAATCTAGAAAACAAAATTTGGTAACTCTATTTGTAGGGATGTAAGAAATATATGGTTTTATCGATTTTATAATTTTGTTTTTCCAGCATTTCAACTTCGATAATTTATCTGATTAGTTAATAAGTAAAGTTATTTGCAAAGATTCAAACCTTTAGATTTAAAGGTGTTGACATAAAAACTGAATAATAATACATATATTAATATTCTGTTTTAAATAATTTATGAACATAAATCCTCGAACATACTATAATATATTGTCATACGTAACCCTAGTTCCTTTTACACAATTCGAAAAATTACTCAACGTTCCGTTTATTTTTGTTTTCTTCTTGCTATTTGCAGGTGAGTTCGTTTGGGCACATGCCGCGTTTCCAGTTATATTAACATACAAAATTTGTGTGTGCTATATATGGTAAGTATTAGTAATATTCCCCATTTTAAAAAAGCTGACTTAAATTATAACAATTTGCAATTGTTCGCAACTTTCAAGTAACATTAAATTTACATAATTTTTGAGGCGAAACTTTTTGTTCATAAATTTGACAGGGGTGCCTACTTTGGCTCGAAGGCCATTAAAATAACAAAACAAGTAAGAAGGCTCTAGTCGGGAGAGCTCGACTAGAAGATACCTGAACCCAGTTGCATTATGTAAACAAAACAAAAAACTGACTCAACCTCAATCGATTCAATTCGATATCTCCGGTGTTTCTTAGCCCATTTCGACGAAATTTTCAAAAAAGTTACATCGTTACCCATTATTTCAACCACCTTTTTTTCATTTTCCAAACACGATATTTTTTTGTAATCGATACCATGTGTATTTCGGAAACCAGAAAAGCTATTGATAATTTGAAACAAACTTGTTCTGCTTATGTTATAGGAGAACTTATATTCAAAATCTGAAGTCTCTAGCTTTTGTAGTCTCTGAGATCGACGCGTACAGACAGACAGACGGACAGACGGACATGGCTATATCGAATCGGCTGTTGATGTTGATCAAGAATATATATACCTTATGGGGTCGGAGATGCTTCATTCTGCCTGTTACATACTTTTGCACAAAACCATTATACCCTTTTTACCCATTTTATGGGTTCAGGGTATAAAAAATTGTACATATAACTTGATAGCCAACTGCCTGTGACACAAGGTTGTCACCTCTTCCCCTTTCAGAACAGGCAGTGGAGCATAACAGCTACTAAGGCGACGAATTCTTACCACCATCATTTTGTGTTTTACCTTTTTGTGTTTGTTTACACGCGAGCTTTGTAATGATTTGTGGTCGGACCCGTCGGACCTGCTCCGTCTTATATTTTGTTTTGTGTGCCATGGGAGCTGTCTCTAAGCATAACCTCCATCAAAATTATCTCTGCCAGAAAGCACCGACAAAAAACATTTACTATAGGTTTGTTAATCTGAGTTCAAAAAAGCTGCATAGCCGGAATTAAAACGCTTATTTCTTGGCAGTAACATTTGTTGTTGGAGAAATAAGCAATAAGCAGATAAGCAAAGTGGCGTGAATACCTTAAATTTGACGGAAAAAGAGTATGAGTAAATGCTTTGCGCTCACGGCGTACTCGGCGTACTACATTTAAGCAAACAGGCACGAGTTGAATGGAAAAAGAACTAGAGTTATTCTTGAACACGTGGGAGTCGGTTTAAATGCGTCTAGTTCGTCTTCTTGTTTTCTCTGGTTGGTACCATGGGCCTTGCGTGTCCTTCGCTCTGACATTATTCTTCAATCTGGCTTTTCGCTCAAACCATTGTCACAACGAGACTACACTAAACAAAGAACTTTGTAAGGCGCGCATGCTGCTGTTTTAAAATATTATCCATAAATCAAAAAAACCAATTAAATTTGGGAAAAAATTGCGTTACTAATTTTTAGAAAGTTGAGGCCAGATATGTTGAAAAACAAGAAGTTTTCAATACGATAAATCGTATTTTTACCGATTGTTCCTGTGGGAGCTAAGTATATGATATCGTTGACAATTTCGATGATTTTTCGCAACAATATTGGTATTGTGAAAACAAACTTAACTGCAAAAATGTTCTATAGTGCAGTGTTGGGAAGAAACGTTCGGATCATAATGATAATGGTGTAGTGAATGATTTGGGAAAGAGGTTGCAATTCTCTTTTTCTTCTCGAAGACAAGCCCATTAAGCTGAGCCATATGTTTGCAGTGCCATGTCTTTGCATTTACACACACATGCACACACACGCTGCACAATGCACTCACAAAGATCTCGATCTTAAACTCAGACAGCTATAGCTCTGAATAAAGTAACTTGTAGAATTATATTGCCTGCCTTAAGGCGTTGCCATTTGGCACACATTGTGTATACGTAATTAAATGTAATTTAATTAATTAATGGGATTTGATTAATTATTTGTAGAAAATATAAGTTCTTTATTCATAACAGAACTTAACATAATGAACCTTATTCAAATAGGTCTGTTATTTGTAATGACTGTTTTTTTTTTTAATGGCTCAATGCTAGTGCAACAAGTATAAAATGCCGCTCCGGCATACTAAAAACAACTAGAGGTTAAAATAAGCAATGGTTTTCTCCCTACACGCAGGGTATCCTAATCCTATTTAAAAATAATATTGTTAAGCCATCATATTACGATCCAATATTACCTTTTTTAAGCTACCCGTTAGGTTAAGTTGAGAAAATACTGAACGATTTCTTATGACTTATAATAGAATGAATTTAAATAGAAAAAAAGAAAATAAAAAGATTCCTGAGTGCGTTTTGTTGCCTAATTTCAGCTGAAACTTGATGTCGAACTTATTTTAACAAAATAAAAATGTTGTCGTATTTTTTCTTATTGTTGCTGCCGATTATGCAGCTGCATATAATTCAAGCAATAAGCAAATGACGGTGTTGGTTGGAGTAGGTTAAGGACGCATGAGTTCATTAGTTCAGAGAAAACATCTGGCAAATGCCAAATGCAACGCAATGCGACACACATTTAAATGACCTTGGGTAAGGCGTTGGGGTGTGGCGCCGGTTGCAAAACAAGCTAACCGTCCAGACAAATACGTTAAACATTACACATCGAAGCACGCTGCACGCTGCAAACACACACACACACACATAAATACACGGACACGAGCGCTGTGTTAAAATCGTTTTACTGATATTAACAGCGATGGCAGCAGCACTGCAACTGTGAAGTCTACGTTTGCTGCTGCTGCCTGCTGCCGTTACTATATTTGCTAGTTCTCTTTAAATGCGTTCTCTTTGCTAAGGCAGTCACGTGTTTTGCTGATTTTGCTTTTTGCTTGCTGTTCGGTGCGTGAGCGTCCTATAGAAACTGGTAGAGAAAGAGAGAAAGTGTGAGATTGAGATTCATTCATTTTATTTTGGCTGCGTTGCCAGTGCGGAAAAAAAACATTCTGTTCGAAATACACGTTAACATTTGTCAGCTAGCGGTGCGTGTTTTGCTTGAGTGTTGTCTATAGCGAAAGCTTTTAGTGTAGAGTTTTAATGCATGTTGTTTTATTGAGTGTGCAACAGATGGCGCCTATGCCTGTCAAATATATGCTCAGTGTAAGGTAAAAGTATATTAAGAAAATGTTTTTCCGTAACTCATTGCATTTTGTTTAATAATATAAAAAGCTTACAGTTTGTACATAACTCGAGTAAGTTCTAATAAGTCAGTTGGTTTTTTTTCTTAACTTACCATAATAAACAAAAGTTATTCTTTTAAAATAAATCAATTAATGTTGTACTTATTCATTCTAAGCTTTAAGGAAAATTAGTATAAAAAAGTTATTAAAAAATGAATGTGGTCTGCACGTTGTATTTCCAACTTTTAAGCTTTGGGCTAGTCTTCATCTTAAAGTGGATTTGTCAGGTTAAGGTACTTTCGATATTTTACGTAATCCACTAAACTGCAGCCGTTGGACGTTTCCACTTATTGTCATCACCTATCCCCAGAAACCGTAAATCGGCATGAAAGCAAACTTGCTTTTTAATAATAGCTTCTTATTAGTCAATTAATCCTGTGCAGCAGATTCGTGCATTTTGAATTGTTTTTTTTTACAAGTTTTATGATAATAACTAACTGAAAATATTTTCTAAAAATTTTAAATCGATCTGAGCGTTGAAAGAATAAAATGGCATTAAAATGTTTGATACAGATTTTTGTGGGATGTCTCTCTAGCTCAGAAGCTATGGAAGATTTAGGTGTTTCTGTTTTATAAGTGCAAAAGATACTCAATAAATTGATATATTGATTGTAAAAAAATAGTTTTGTGGTTTTCGTAAAACAATTGCATACAAATTACCATTTTGTCTGAGTGAAAAGCCTGTAAAAGGGGGTTGTGGGTAGTACGTTTCTAAAATAGCTTCTTAATGCTATTCAAGATATAACAAACGGTTTCATCTTGTTTTACAAGCTTAACAGCCTAAGCTGGTTAGATTACCACTTTTTTTTGGTTGAGCGCAATTGTTTGTCATATCATTAATCTGTCTAAATCTCCCAAACATTTTTATTACTTATGCATGAAGTATTTCAGTGACAAAGCACATAGCCAGCCAATTATGACATAAATATGTCAATATTAACGATGACACAAACAAGACCAACAACAACATCACCATCGTAGACGAAGTTGAAGTAGATTTGGGCAATCAAAACTGTGAATTAATGTCCTAACGCGTTGTCCTTGACAGCATCCTTTGCGCCACATACATATACAAACATATTTATATATAAATACTTACTATTGTCAGCGACATTAACGCCTGCATATATACATGTATGTATGTATATAGCTGAGTAAAGCTAAAATGTTTTTGCTGTTGTCGTTTTGTTTTTGTTTGGCCTGCGTGCTGACAGGCTCTAACGGCGAAGGACGGTTAAGAAATGCAAAGTGTATATTATGCTATGTACATATAAGTTAACATACCCACTCAGCACTCTCAACGCACACAAAGAACAAGATAGAGAGAAAGAGAGATATAGAAAGAGAGGGAGAGAGAGTTACTCTTGACTTGACTTGACTCGGATTGACTTGCTTTGACTTGAGGTAGCCGTATGTTCTCTGTGTGCTGTGGTTCAGCCCGATTACACTCTGAAAAAAGTACAATATAAAAATGTTTTTGGGACTTATGGCAAATGATTCTACATAAAAAACCTCATAACGTTAATTAAAAATAAAATAAAATAAAAATAATATTTTTTTTTTTATGTTGTTGAACAAATTTAATAAAATATAGTATAATTGTGTTACGATTTGTTTTAATAAGTGTTGCTGCCTGTTGACCTCTTTATCTCATTCTGCATATATATTTATATGCATATCTCTCCAGTATGTATTTGTCATTTAGTCTGCCTCTGTATGTTTCTCTGTCCGTCTGTTGTATCTCTGTTTGGGTGTTTAAATGCCTGCTTGAGTGGCCAGCTGCTGTGTATGGCATTTGAAATAAAATTCTGGCCAAACTGCCTGTCCTCAGAAGAAGATAAGCAGATATATGTAGGAGCTGTTGCCCATTCGCTTGTTTATGCCATTGATTTATTGGGTTAGTTTACTTGGCTCAAACTGCTTCTCAGTCAATAGGACATTGTTTTTGGTTTTGTTTTTTTCTTTTTTCTTTTCGTTGTTTACATTTGTCATAAGTCCAGGTGAGGGTAAATTTATTGAAATACGATAAGCGTGCCGCTTATAAATAAGTAAATTAATATTATAATATGAGTTAAGGACCTTTCGTTATAGTGCGTATGCATATGTACCTTTGTATGTACTAATGTATTTCGTGAGATTATTTGGATTTGTACAAGTGTGTGGCGCCATCTGTTGCACAGCTGTAGCACTTAGCAGAATGCAACTATGTGTGTTTTGCGTTGGCCTTTAAAGCTTAATAAGAGCCTCAAATGATTTGTGGTTGTCTCTGCGCCGGGCACATTGTCTGCATCTTCACATGACACTGAAATAAATGTCAAGTTGCGGTCATAAATATGACAACGTCTAACGTTATTAAGATTTTCGAGGTTGTTGTTAACATTGTGTTTTAACTATAGCTAGTTGTTTTTGTCTTAAGGATAAATAAGTTATGTTATTCTTTTTTGTCTTAGAGCTATTGTGTGAGACAGTTAGTTACTGTGGTTAAATAAATTTTAATATACATATGTACATAGATGCGCTTAACTACTTTGATCATTAATACTCTTAATTATTTAAATAATACTTAGCGAATGAACTATTCTGTAGATGCGCTTAACTACTTTGATCATTAATACTCTTAATAATTTAAATAATACTTAGCGAATGAACTATTCTGTTTACTACATTATTTAAATAAAATATATTTTGTTTATTAATCCGTAACCAAGTGTTAAAAAATATTTAAAAGTTATACTGGTACTATAATATTAATTGTCAATGTTCTTATTTGCACTCAAGTGACTAAAAAGTAGGTGAACTTATACCAAAACTATTTCAGTTCTTATTTTCCCAAAAGCCGAGCACTGTTAAAGGTTAACATTGAATTAGCAGGGCCGCCATAGCAGAGCGAGCTTTGGCATTTGCTTGTTGACTCTCTCTTATCTAATGAGGTCATAAAAGCTTTTTCATATGTAAGTTGTATATCCTTTGGTGTTAAATTTTTTCAGTGACTGTTTAACAGCTTTGCGGCTCTGTTATGACAATTGTAGAGTCTTGACTTTTAGCTTTGTTATTTCAGTTTGCTTTTATACTTTGCACATGAAACATGTGATTTTCAGTCGCCGGTTTAGAAATTTTTCTTCAATCAACTTTCCCGAGCACACAAGCCATTTGTGTGTCTGTGTGTGTGTGTGTGTGCGTGATTCTTTTTTGAATGGTGGTGTTCGTGTGTGTGCGTGTTCGTGTTCGTGATTCTGTCATTCGTGCTGCGGTCGGTGACATATTTTTCGTGCCAAAATGTCAAAAAGTGCAATACACCAATGTTGAATTTACAATTAAAAAATTAACCAATTAAGAAAATCAAATTTACTTAACGTTGTCACAAAACAAAAGTTAATACCAAATTTAATTCGTATCAAAATGTAAATGAAAAACAAGTCTAGTTCAATTATAAATTGTAGTTTGTGAAAGTTTCTCAAATTAACTATTAATAATTACCAAAATAAGTGCACAACTCATATGGATTTATTTGCAACAAATGGAAACCACCAAATAACATAAATTCTTAAAATAGGTAGAAGAGCAACAACAAAAAAAAAAGAATAAATTAAAATATATATGTGTATTGTGCATATAAATCAATAGAAGCAAACTCGTAGCGTCTGCTTTTAATATTTAATTTGCTGTTAGCCCGGCCTAAACATAAAACTAGCAATACCAAAATTTGTGTATCTCCTTGCTATCTCTCTTTCTCTCTCGCTCGAATATGGTGTGTGAGCGTAATATAAATACATAAATAAACGGACAGCTTTCAGGTCGACAGAGATATTCGTAGGTTATAGTTGCGGCTGCGGCTGGATGTAACAATTAATTGCAAGATGCTGTTAGCCTTAGTAATGCCTGATTGCCGTTGCCGTCGATGTTACCGTTACCGTTGCCACTTCGCATTCGCGCTCGCGCAATCCTTCGCCCCGCTGGTGTCCTGTGGGCATCGTTAGTCACACTCACAAAGTACAAGGGGCAGCCCAAAGAAGATCTACCAAAACACAAAACTCCAAACTTCAAGCTCATAAAAGCCAATAGCACACAGCACACGCTCACACACACAAACACAATAAACAAGATAAATATGGTAAGTATTCGTTTGTGTTTTTTCTTTTTCGTTTTGCCAGCATTCGACTCAAGTGTGCACTCGACTATAAATCCGCTTCCGTAGCGGCATCCGCAGCCAAAGACCAGGAAAAAACGATATGAAAAGAAAAATATTGCAAGTTTTTTTTTATTCACTACTTCGTACGTTTGTTTTGTGTTAATCTCATTTTATTTGGTATTTGAACAAATTGTTTGCTGACGTGCGTAAATTTTATATCAATAAGGGTACGACTATCTATATGCCTTTCGTGTGTCTTAGCTGGTTTTGGGTTAACTTTTCATGGCCGATGTAGATATGCTAATAAATAAATGCCTTAAGCGTATCCAAAGTGCTTGGCCAAAGAAATGGTGTTGATTATAGTTTGAATAGATACTGGTTTTGGGTTTGGGTTCAAGGGCCGCACTATGCGGTTCAACTATTACGTTGACAAAATTTAACATGCCTTAATTACCGCCTGAATAATATATGAGAATCTGCTGACAAGGCAATGCACTTTAATGCACTGCATTGGGCACTTTGTGTGGTTTTAAATTGTCCACTTTTAATTTGTCCACTTTTAAGTGCTTTTACTTGATAATATGAATGTAAAGCTTGGTCTCAACTATAATTTTATAAATACATAAACTATATGTGATTTTTGTTGTGTGGATTAACTTGAAATCATTATGATTAACTTCCATGCATCAAAAAATACTTCGTCCTAGAGAAATTCCATAAAGTAGAATTGTTTTTTGTAGAAGCAAAGTGCATTGTTCTGAACATTCATTCGTTATATAGTACAATTTGGTTTGTAGTTCGACTGTAATCTAAAAAAGGTAGATCCATAGACATACCTTTTTGCCAGTTGTTATTTCTATATGATTGCTTTTCAACTATTATTCTCTGGATTTATCTTTAAATTACATAGCTTAGCATCTATAACAGGCATTGAGCAAACAAATTATTACAATTATTTTATAGATTGAATAAAATTCTTGTTGAGAATGTCACTTCTAAAATAATCACACTTTTCTGTTGTGTGCTTTTTAAAAACGCACATGAATTTATAATTGCTTTGCTGTCTGGAGCGTTTGACCGTCAACATGAATTTCAAAAATCATAATGGTCGATAATTTTCTACAAATTGATACTCCCAACCATTGTCAGTACGTAAACATTCACTGTTTGTGTGGATGCGTTAATGTATACTGAATACATGCATTTGCTGCAACAGGATCAATATTTAATATCTTCGGCGTTTCTCAACCGGTTTCGATGACATTTTTACACATGATCAATATTGTGTAGTTAGAAGATTGAAAAAATTATAAGATCATCAATAGTATGAGAAACTACTACAGATTTTTTAATGTGCAATAGGCTATATAACATTTGGTTAATGCACAACAAGACCACAAACTGTGAACAAATGTTAACACAGCTGAGAGTTTTGTCTGAGAGTTTTCGTTTGTGGTTTGCCTATCCTCCTTGCCTAAGATTTTGCAGTTGACGCTATTCGCATTTAATGCGCTTGAAATGCCCACAACTGCCACCGACAATACACGACAGCAGCAACAACAACAACAGCAACAAAAACCACAGTAACAGCAACATTGCAACTGACACTAAACCGGACGATGGCGTTAGCGAAAAACGGAAGAAGCCTTGTGGCCCGACCGTGAGGCCAACAATAACAACGAGAACACCGACAACAAAGCGCTTTTGTGAATTATGTCATTTTGGAGTTCAGCTCAACTGGATATCTAATGCACAATAACAGCAACAAACCCTTCTTATCCCCCCTATTTAAGCCACAGGAAATGCCAAACCGCTATCGTCCACGTAACTGGCAGTTGGCTTGCCTGTTGGCAGTTGGTCTTAGCCCAGTCGTTAACTTGTTGGCCATAATTAGCCTTGCATTTTGTGCGCCTTTAATTGATCGTTTATCTTAATACATGACTGTTTTATTCGTATATCTATTTTAAAGCGAAGCGCACAAGATGCGTAATTTGTTCATAATTTTAGCGCGCAATCTGTTGATTGTTAATTAGCAGTTTTTATGTTGCCGTAGATGTTATTACAAATGTAGCATACACCTGGCTGCGTAAAATAATTAAAATTATGTTAAAACATATATGAACGTAGCAGTCAGGCGCAATCGACTGCAGAATACTCTGGTACCATTATATTGTCATTCAGAACAGGTGTTTAAGATTCGAATAATATTCAAAACACATTGGTGCATCACTATCATCAAATCCATAAAACTTTTTTAAACTTCTATGGAGATTATTTTACTATTATGTATCGGTTGCATAAGCCAGTAGCTCTTACTTTAATATAAAAAATACTATATCCTTTTTTTTATAGAAAACTTCATTTTATTTTGGATGCTTATCGTTGATTGCCTGCAAATGCATTGGAAAGTGTCCGATTTGAGTTTAAATTAAAATGCTGCAAATGTGTGGTTTTTTTTTTTAGCGTAAATGAGCTATTACCGCAACCATAAAGATGTTAGATAATGCCTTAAAACGGCTGCCAAATGTTTGCCCAGAGTTCAGTTCTTCAGCTGCAGCACAATCGAATTATAATGGCCGGAATTGAGCGGCTCGTATTTGGTTTTGTCCTGGTTGCTCCAATGCTAACCGGCAGCTGGCTAGCTGAGCGTGTAATCCGAGCTGCAACTGTAACCGGATCCGTAGCTAGAACCGGAACCGGAGACACAACTCATCAAGAATTTCTGCATCATTTTGTGGCTCAGGTGCATGTGGAGCGGCCAATTGTGGCTTTGTTGCTTTTGCGGCGTCGGCTGGAAAACAGCTGCGTATTGCAACACTGGAATACCATGGATTGGCCAGTGTTGCGCATAGACGAACATTTCGAGATGCATGTGCAGAATTACAGCCGTGAGATCTTGGCGCTCGTTTGCATCCGTGAAGTAAGCGACTTGGTGTTGATTGCAGCATTGGCCACTTACCTTGAGGGCATGCGAGAGGCACGGATTATAATTCTACTTCAGCTTGAGGATGTTCAGGAATCAAATAATTTTCTGACTCTAATAGAGGACCTGGCAAATCGTTTTCATTTCTACAATGTGTTGCTGTTGCTGTTGCAAGGCAAAAACGAATTTAATTTACATCGCATGTATCCATTTCCGGAGCCGCGATTCGAGCGGGTGAAAGTGCTGAATAGTAGCAGCGAACGTCTCTTTATCCAACACTGGCGTAACTTTCAACAAAAAACGGCTCTGATGATTGCCACTCTTGTGCCGCCCCACAGCTTTATAAGTCGTAATCCCCGCACGGGCAGAGATTATTACAACGGTTTCTGCCACAATCTAATGCAGAGTTTTGCCAAACACTGCAATATTCACTTGAAACTCTTTAATAAGACATCCATGTTGCATACACCTGAGATAATGAGAATGATTGGTAATGGTCAACTGGATATTGTGTCGAGTTTGCAACCATTTAGCAGGCGAATTATTAGGCAGGGTACACAGAATTCGGCTAATTTGGGTATTGTCAGCTTATTTATGGTTGTTCCCTGTACCGCAGAGCTAAACATTCAGGAGGTCTACAAACAAATACTTCCCCACAATTGGATCCTATATACGGTATGTGTGTACTTAACTTTTGCGGTTCTTGAAACTCTTGGAACAAGCATTAGTTTTTTCCTTTTGCAAGGGACTTTTTGCATTAGATTTTCTCAACTCTGGCTCAACTTAAGAGTGTTGCGCGGTTTTCTGGGACAATCTGCTCCCATGCATCACTGCATGTGTTTCTCGCTCAGACAATTTCTGTTGCTCTTGAGCTTTTTGGGCTTACTCTTCTGCAGTTATTTTAATGCTCAATTGAGCACCTTGATGACCAGACATCCCCACTACAAGCTCATGCAGAGCTATGAGGAGCTTAATGCGAGTCGACTGCCTGTCATCTTTGATTTTAACGCACGGCTGCTCATCGAGGATGATTACGATGCTGAATACTTTGAGAAACTGGTGCCTAATGCTGTCTTTATGTCATCGAAAGATCAAGCTGAACTAATACTCAGCTTAAATTCAAGCAATGCCTATCAAATCTATTCGTATTTATGGAATGCTATCGATATGTACCAAAAAGCCTACAAGCGTCGGATTCTGTGCAAAGCCAAGGCAATGCATATTGCCAAAGAGATGCCAATAAACACAGTTCTGCAAAACAATTCAATCTATACCGTTGCACTCGATAACTTCATTACTAACGCACAGAGTTCAGGTGTTGTAAATTGGTTAAAAACACAAGCTTATCGCGATGTACTCAGAGCAAAAGCACCCTCTATTGTCGATTCATCTAGTTCATTTGATTTGGGTCACAACAATGCCCCAATACGATTTTGGGATCTGAAATATTTGTGGGTATTTCTGTTGACTGGCAATGCACTTGGAACTATCATATTTATTGTTGAGAAAAGTTTTCGCTTATGGAGAAGGCATTGATTGTTTAGGATAGTGGCTTCGGAACTAGACATCAAATACTTGAACAGTTTAGCAAATGTTGCTTCATTTGGATTACAACATTTATATAATCTATATTTATATCTATATGTCTTAATTAAATTAATATTAAGAAACTGACCGAACAATATACAATTCACACATGTATTTTTCGTAATAATACAGTAAATAATAAAGTAAAATAAACGATCTCTTTTGTGTTTATTTTCTGATAGCCAAGGTAAAGAGTATATTGGTGCCGCGAAATTTTGTTGGTGCTGTCTATCCGTATTTCCGTCTCTCTGAGTCAACACACTTGAGACTTTGCAAATATTTTTGTCAATAAGCTGGCGAAATAAATAGTTATGATTGCGTTCGGTCGCATTACACGCTGAAGTTTTTCAGTGAAATTTTTCCTTTGAAAATGCAACTCTGGTTTTTAATCTACAATCGATATACTTTATATGTATATGTATATAACTCACTACGAATATTATACAAATGTTCGTGCTGCTGGTATTGAGTTAAGAGCAGCTCAATTAATTCACACGACCAAAACATTTTTTTATTTTAAATATGCTAACTCACGTTAACGCCAATGTTTTATAGTGCTATATGTGAATATCGATAGCTTGATATTTCGATTCACATGAAACACTGTGTTTCTGTCTGTACAACTCTGTGTTTACATTCTATCGGAATAAGGCAAAGCAAAATTAGAAGAAAAATTAACGACTTAACAAGTAGTGAATTTTTGCTAGAAATTTTACCCCTCTACTCCCCTTGCCAACAAACAAAAGATTCAGAGAGAAAATACACGAAAAAATTTCAGCGTGTAAATGGGCACTAAGAGTTATCAATTTTGGTGGGAAGATGGCTTTTGATGTCATAGTTTTTGAGCTAGAGCCTCCAAGTTTGCCAAGATAGGCGATGACGTCATTCATAAAAATTGCATCAAAAACTTTTATTGCCATATCGACTCAAGTTTTGAGGCAGATCAAGAATTTGTATATTTTATATGGTTGCCGCTGCTTGACAAAAATTGGGTCCAAAAAACTAAAACTTTTGAAGAAGAATCAAAATTTGTATTATTGTAGTAACAACATTTTCTTCTTTTTAGATTAACATTAAACATTAAAATTGGTTTAAGAATTATATTCTTAAATGAAATAAGAAATATTCAAGAACGTTTTAGACTTGTTATGAGATTTCTTAAGAAAATATGTACTTAATTAAAGTATGTTTGGGATTTAACCATGATTTTTAATGTTAAATTACTTCGTTTACACTTATTTCAAGATTTTTTTAGTATGAACCGCAATTGAATATTTCAAGTACGAATCAGGATGATTCTAGAATAAAAATCTTAATTTATGAACGGCTATTTTTCTGTGTACTTTACAATAAAAGTCGCAGCTCAATGGGGAAGCAACCCAAACTGAAATAGTTGCAACATTGCTAACCGTTGGGCTATCAGCACTTATCAGCTTCCATTTGATTTAAAACGGGTATAAAATGCACATTGCTTTATATTCAAAAGAGCTAACACTGCAGTGGTGCTCAGCGAACGGCAAACTAATTGTTTGGGACAAGTGCAGCACAGCACATAAAATACAGCACTAATACTTGCTAAAAATATTCATTAAATAATTCTTTAGAATGAAGATTTTCGATTACGGCTTTCAGCACTGCCATTGTGCCATGAAATAAGCTCTTATGAAATAAATGCTTGAGTAAATTCTCAACTTTTGTGTACTCTTATTAAATTGAAAAAGCTAACATGCTTAAGAAATAATAACTTACAAGTCTATCGATGAAGTCAGTGACCATTAGGATTCTGAGCCCAACAGAAGTGAACATAACGTAACTCTAATTATTGGTGCACTCATATCGTTGCTAAAATACTTGCAAGAGATTGCAATTTTGATATTATTGAATTCTGACGTAGTAGAGTTTTCGAGGATATAAGTCTAGTCCTCATGCATTGGCGAAGTAATGCAGGCTTTTTCTGTTTTTAATCAAGGTATTAATGAAAATGGTAATGAGTTTCATAACGCTTGTCTGAAATACAAAGCAATGACTTTATTGCGACCGCCAATTATAAGTAGAATACTTCGTTTGCTCCAACCATAAAATTTGATATTTTCTGATGTGCACCATAAACCGCTATCAGAGTGTCCGTAATAAAAGACATAAATACCAAATGACATACATACATACGTGATGATATGGTCCCCTTTTATGACAGACAACAAAAGTTCATAATGAAAGGTTGTTCATGAAAAATGCAAAAAAATAATGAAATATATAGAAGCTAAACCTAAAAATTTTGTTGGTTAATACGACTGTCAATAAAATACATACATATTAATTTATTAGCTGAAAGACCTTGATTCCCATACGATAGCCAGACATTATACGAGGCTCTCAATTATTGCATAATAAATTAAGGAGTATATGTGATATTGATGGGACGGCATATGTACGTACATACGTATATATGCACAGTGGGGCCAAACAATTAAGAAAATATTTTGCTTTCACCATATGAATATGTACATACTACTATATAGAAAAGTAAGGTAAACAGTTGAAGGGAAATACTCTGGGCAAAATCAATCGATTGACGTCAGGTAACAAAACTCAATTCAAGTGCCCAAAAAGAAATCCATCCAAAAAAGGAGCGACAAAACAAAGGCACATACAAAAAACACACAGCTATGCTCGTTATGTATAAACATGCATGACTGCTCAGCACAAACACCAATACACTCACTAGAAGCAGAACAACGTCAACACCAAACGGGGCGTATGCGTCATGTGTCTTTTGAAAATAACTGCGTTGCCAACGTTGTTTTATTTTATTTTTATGTGTTATTTAAAGTGAAGGGATTTATATATAAGACCAACCAACACAAAAAACTAACACAAGCGCATTGCTAATGTGCTTTAATTTTTCACCAGGGCTTGAAGCCTCTTACTTTTATGTTCCGGTAATTACACGCTGATTTCGCATCTGATTTCGCATCGTTGCGCTTTGCCATTTATCATTTCATTAATTTATTTTTTATTTTAGATACATTATAACAATTAATTAATAATTGAAACTGAAATAAATAAGTACAAAAATGTTTAAAGGTCTAACAATTGTAGAACGAGTTAAATCGGCAAAAGACGCAGGGAAAGATAGAGGGAGAAAGAGAAAGAGAGAAGGGACTTCACGTACGAATATTTCTTGTTTATATGACAAGGAAGTGTATTTCTTTTTAAAACAGTTCAAAATGTGTAATTATTTGCTTAAATAAACACATATACACAAATATGAATCATGGATGGATTAGATGCAAATAAATATTTTTAAAAAATAAATATTGTCACATTTATCATTATCATTATCGAATTATTCATGTTTTGCATTTTGTGAAACTTTTAACTTAATTCTTGTTCGAGCTACATTTGCATTTGTCAGATTGTTTGCTGATTGCCGTTGTGCTGCGCTAAGTGTATGTGCTTTGAATCTGGTTGAAGTATTTTATGTCTGAGCTGCGTAAATTAAAGCTATTATATTACATTCGCACATACATGTATGTTTAAGGGTCTGCTGCGTATGAATGTATGCTTGTGTTTTGCTATGGTAAAGTAACCGCATCGGTGTGTGTGTCTCTAATAGCTCATACAAATTGCAAAATTGCATGTCGAACAAAATTTTTGCGACTAAAAAATAGCGACTTATAAATAGCTGACAAACCGACATTTTAAAAGCATTTGCATGCATTGAAAAAATATTCACAGTCTTTTCAAAATGTTATTCACATCCCAAAAGTACTTCAAAAAAATCAAGAATATTTATATAAAAAACAGCTCAAAAAACGATGAAACCATTTTTATTCACCCAAAATAATTTTAAAACAGTGTGCCACATTTTGTAGGACACTGCGTGCTAGTATTTGTGTTGTTGTTGCTGAGCTTTCAGCCTTGTATGTATCATTAAAAATTCAATTAAAACATTATACTTACATTTTTTTCCCACGCGCTTCGCCTTCCTCAGGAAGTCTGATTTTATTTAAAATAATCAATAAACAAGAGTTACACATACTCACATAAATACTTACAAACATACGAAAAAACTTTCTTACTGATTCATACATTTGTGTTTTTACACCCATTGTAGGTCATTCACTGCGTCTCTGTCTCCGTGTAATTCCATAATTTTATTGAATTGTATCAATTTAATATATTATTTGTCGTCTAGTAGTTGGTTGTGCCGATTGCAGCCGCGTCAACGTCAGGTTTCTTTTTTTGTCACTCTATAAGTTAGTAAAAATAAAATTATAAATTGATTTTAGTTTAAGAGTAAAATATTTGATTATAAATAATTTAATTATATGGCAACTATGCAATTAAGCTCAAAATGATGCATTTGTGAAACAATTATAAGTATTTAGGCATTAAATCAATTTTAAAACAAGTTGAAACGTTGCAGTCGGACGCAACCGACTGCGATATACTCGATACCGGAAATAAAACTGGTAAAGAGAGGCCTGATTGCAAAGGGGAACGAATGCGTCAGGGGTGTATGCTGCATCAAAGATTGTCTGATACAGATAGGGATGGCACCAGCTATCGTCCTTCCAAATTTTGTAACATTAGATTAAAGTTTTTTTTAGGGGGAAGGGAGGCTGGGGGCGTTATGGGTGGGCGTTGCATCCAAATTTTTGATGCAGATCTTTGTAGAATGCTAATTGCTATCTTCGTACCTATTTTGGTGATTCTAGCTCAAAGTTTGCAAAAGGTTGGGGGAGGGGGTTGTGGGCAGTATGGGTGGCTCCTGGGATGTCAAATGCTATCTTGCTACCAAATTTGGTGACTATAGATCAAAGTTTGTATAAGGCTGGGGATGGGAAGCTGGGGGCAGTATGGGTGGGCGTGGCTCCAAAATATCATTGGGGGTCGCTACCAGTAATCTTTCTACCAAATTTGGAGACTCTAGCTCAAACACTATGAAATTTACACGCATTCTCGTTTTAATCGAAAAGTTGGGGCGGCTGGGGTGGACAAGGGCGGTATGGGTGGGCGTGGCAACCAAACTTTTGATGCAGTTTTTTGGGGATTGTAATCACCTATCTTGGCGCAAATTTGAGGCTCAAAATCTGAGGAAGATATAGGAGTTTCTGATTTAAAATTTGAAAGGGGCTGGGGGCGGAATCGGTGGGCGTGGCACCAAAACTTTTGAATTTTTAAAGAATAATTCTTCTCAGTTTCAACTAAAAAAGCAATATCAAATAATTGCTTAATTTGCAAACGAAAATGAGTGATAAGAATTTGTAAGAGTGCATATAATTTCAAAATGCTACATTGCATTTTAAACGTTAATTTACACATTAAATTCAATGCGTTTTTATATGATTATTTGCATATGTATATTACATATATGCATTTATTCGTTCAGGAGAACTGGATTTGCACAATCAAATAGATTATAATTGAATTAATTAACATTGGCCACAAGAACTTTGCTTGCAGCAGCTGTTTCAATAAATTATAAATACATAGAACGTATGTATAAAAAACAAAATACATAAACAAAACCACTAAAACTAATAGTTAGTTTTTCAGTGTGGCAAGAACATTTTACCGCAGTTAAAGCTGTCAAATTGGCCCCCGCCAGAGCGTTTTTAGCATTCTTTTCATGAAAATGTGCCAAAACATCTAAAAATAGCAGACAACTATCTAGAATATGCTGCTGCCACTTCTGTTGCGAAAAGTGAGTGTGAAAAGTGCCGCAAGCTGCTCGCTTTCTGTGAGTGTAAGCGTAAGAAAAGAATGAACTGAAAGGTCACTTTGAGTTTAGTTTTGTGCTCGTAGCACTCTTTACAGTTACAGCAGCTGTAGAAATATGTATGTATATATGTAAGCCAAGTAGAATATTAAGGTAATTGCAGCTATGGCCATAAAAACGAGAAACTGCAATACAGATTTGTGCCACGCAATATAAGGCAAAGTGAGCATTGACAAGTCTAACTTACGCTCTACAATTACAACCGACATTTAAAGTCTTTGCTAAAAATAAAAGAAATTATGACACATTTCAGCCACAAATTCATTGCTTTGGCAATTGCAAAAAAACTATTCCTTTTGCTGCAACACACTTACATATATAGTACATACACACACTTATTTTCCTTTATACATTGCAAAGTTTTTTCAGCCCGTATGAATGCGCGTGTCTTGTACGCCCTTAAACCTAGAGACTTTTTATTTGTATTATATTTGTTGAAGAGTGCACTGCGACCTAAGAGATCTCTTGTGACCCCTTTTTCGCTTATAGCTCTTCTATCAGATCTTCCCTAGTCCTGCATTAAAGCAAGTATCCTTGTTTGGTCAATGCTTTCTAAATCCTTAATTTGGATGACATATTTCCCTAAGAAACTACTTCTTTTCATTGAACGTGCAAGGTGGATTCTCCTTCCATTGAAAAACCTGCAGATGTCGCTACTGACAATTTTATACTCGATTTTGACCAATAGATATTATTTGCTTAAATCGTTTAAGATTGTAGCTACCCAAGAGACATTAAGCTTGCCTGAGTCCTGGTGTCATTGCCCAGTTAATTTGCCGAAAAAGTCTCTTTCGTTCCTTAGTTCCTGCTGTATTGTGCTTCCCTCTACGCCACAGCACGGCTCGGGCCCTATAAGGAGTGTCTTTGCCCCCAAGTTTGCTTGCTTATCTGCCTATGCGATCCTTGGTATATCAACATGACGTGGGACCCATCTAAGAGCTGTCCTGTGTGATTCCACAACTTTCAGCTTGGTTCATACCTCGGGAACTTCTACTCTTTGGAGAACCTCTTGTGGTTGTAACTGTAACGGTACTATATTGAAAAGATGCCACAGCCGGTCTGAATCTTAGTATGGATGAATATAGGGTACCCCAGACTGCATTATGCCACGTATATTGTAAAAAAAAAAATGATCGAATTTTAAAAATGGAAAGAAGCGTACTTTTTATTTACGACTGCTAAACGCAAGGTGTCCTTAGATCAACTTGCCCTATAAACATGTTGCGTTTTTTGCAGCGGACTTTGTGTTAGCATTTGCTCCTCATATTGTAGTCCACTATTTTCCAGTGTTTTCAGCAAAACCGACGTTAAGCTCATGGGTCTGAGTGCCTTTGAGATGGTGACATCGGTTTTCCCAGCCTTGGGGATGAAGACTACCCTTGCTCTACTCCAAGTACTCGGTATTTGACCGAGAGCTAGGAAACTAACCAAGATTCTTCTCAGGGAAGGTAAGAGTAAGTACATACTGTCCCAGATCAGGAGATTTGCAGGGCTGGAAAGTTCAGGCTGACTTTAGAGTATACTGCAGTCAGTTGCGTCTGACTGCAACGTTTTCACTTATTTTTAATACTCGCCGAAGTTAAAGAGTATATTGTGTTTGTGCAGTCCGTGGTGTCTGTCCATCTGGGAAATTGAAACTTTGCAAATATCTTTATATATGGCCGGGACAGATAAAGTGTCAAGATTGGGGGCTGGAAAATCGATAAATTCGATGACTCAATATCGATAAAGTCTTATATTTCCCACAAGAAGATAGCTACTGGCGTCCTCAAAAAAATTGCATAAGAAATTTTGGAGCCACGTCCATCTATTCTGAACCCAGCCCCCCGCAACTTGAAATCAGAAATGCCTATTTCTTTCACAGTTTTTTAGCTGTAGCCACAGAATTTGGTGTCAAGATAGGTGATACAATCTCTCAGAAACATTGCATCAAAACTTTGGATTCTACGACCAACCATTCCACACAAGCCGTCCCAAGCCGCCCCACTGCCTCGTTAAAAACGGGAACGCGAGTATCTTTCTCAGTTTTTAATTTAAATTCACCAAATTTGGTAGGAAGAAAACTGGTAACGAACCCCAAAGATATGCATAAAAAAATTTGGATGCCACACCCACCCTTTCTGCACCCAGGGAATAATTTATCAAGTTATTTGCGAAGGTAACAAGTTGTGACAGCGCTCTTCTGCACTCCACTCAAAATTAACTAATCGCAAAACCAAATAAAGCATGAAAATAAAAAATTAAGTCGAAAATAGTTTTTTTTGGTTCGACGAAGTTTAAAAAATCTTAAAAACTTAATGTCTTATTTAAGCATAATATCTTCGGAAGCATAAAATATTTTTATAAAATTTTTGAGCAATGCTATTGTATTTAATGAAGGTTAAAAATTATCTTTTCGTGATGGTTTTAACAATAAAATAAAAATACAATTGAGATTGAAAATGAGCACAAATTTTAATTAAAGATACTTAAGTACCAAATGGAATTAATTACACAAGTAAAGAATGTATTTTTTTTTTTATAGGATATCGGATTATTTTCTAAAATATTTTCGTGCGCTGAATCTGATCCCTTTCCTGCAATATAGAATCATAAATAGCTAGCTTACCAGCTCGCTGAAAACAAAGTGCCAGCTGGTTAACTTGGCTAAGTGCATGTCAAACGCAACGACGAAACAGTTTGACTGACAGACAGATGAGAAGCAAGCTCAGACAACTTTTAGTTGCATCTTAAATAGAAATTGCTCGCGGGCTGTCTGTTACAATGTCTATACTGTGTGACACATTGCCGACATGTACATATGCAGAAAAACAAACAACTATCTGACAGACTGTCATCGTTACTTATATCGACTCAAAGATGCTATAAAAAGCCAGTTGGTTAACGTCCTAAATATGCAAATTGTACTTGATTTGTAGAATATCTGAAGCAATCATTCAAACATTTACATGGTTATCTTAAATTGTTCTTCCTCTTTTCTTTTTAACTCTTTGCATCTGCATGGAAATAGTGTATTGTGGAATACAAATTCTTCGTCGGACAGAGATGGTGACAATGTCTGCAACTGAATACAGCATCCAATTAAATTGACAACAAAACATTGACTTTATTTTGTTCTTGACTCGTTTTCCACGCGTTTCGGCAAAAAGTTGTGCTTGTATGTGCGCGTGGGTGTATGTCATACTTCAATTAAAAATTGAGATCGATATGCGCATCAGCATCGCTTGCATTGTTTATGCGGCTCGGCTGCTTTCGGCGTATACGGACTGAGTCGGTGAGGTCACGGAATTAAATTGACGCTCAAATGCTACCCTCTGCCAATCATCAGTTAAAGTACTAACAAGTCAAACGTAAATTCGATTTTCGTTATTGTTTTGCTGTAAGGGTCTAATGTTTGTGCTGCCTACTTTTAGGCTAAACTGTTAGTTCAACTGCAGTATTCTTTACATTTTGTACCTTTGTACTTTATGGGTAAGCTGTCACCGTCATATTCTTTCCACACAGTGCTTTTAATTACAAAAAAAAATCAAACGAAGGAGTAGATATATGCATACACATTTTACTTCCTCGCCTGTTACTTACCTGTCATAAACAAGAAGGCACAAGTCAAGCTCGACCAAAGAATACCCAAAACTCTTTAATAAGCATCGCAAGCAGAATGAAACTTGCTAAATATTGCGTGTATGCATGCTGACACAGAGCAGAATATTCTATATCCTTCTTGGTGCTTAACCGATCATGATGAGGTTGCACTCATAATCAATGTTTTGACAAACACACCAAATCTTAAGAAATTTTATATTATTGTTATGTTAATATGTGAATATCGGAAATGGAAAGAGTTACCTATGATTTTAATCACACTTGGTCTGCCTGTGATTTATTAGAACTTAAATTTCGAAATTCTTTTAGTATCAGAGACAAATCTTTTTGTTCGAGACAATTGGACAGACTATCAAGGGTGATCAAGATCATACTATGATGATTATCTACTATATCGGGTTAAATATGCTTCCTTCTGTCTGTTCCATACGATTCCCTAATATTATTGTACCCGAACATTTTCATTTAAGGTTAAGCTTTAACAAACAACAGTTATATTAGACACTCACACGCTCAATTTTATAATTGCACTCAAACTCTTCGCGCTTTACCTCATTATGTGGCTTAAAGCCTAAGCTGATCCAAGATTTGTTGTTGCGGACAAAACATATACACTCCCACAGTCACACAATAACACATACATGGAACACACAGACGCAGGCACACACACAAAGCAACATTAGCCACAAATCGAATTTCGTGTAGGAACAACCTCAAATGCCTTTTTCGTGTAATTTAATAATTAGTTTTGCCAATTTGCATCAGGCGCCCGCCCTTCTTAATCCAAGCGGGCCAACCAGTTAACTGCTGACGTGTTTCCCCAACACAACCAATGAATTTTGTTGGTGTTGCGTTTGTTGCCGTTGGCGGCTTTTAATGATTGTAATGCCTTTAAGGAGAGGTAAATGATGAACAGCATTTGTGTGCGTCGACTCTGTATGTGTGTGAGTGTGTGTATGTGTATGCACATGTTATGTTGATTTAAAACTTTTGTCGATTATTTCCGTAGCCGACAACAGCAACAACTACAACACGAAATCGATGAAAAGAGTAAGCAAACAGTCAGCTTACAAACGGACAATGAATAAATGGCATCTTTGCCGGCATTTTTGTTGTTATTTTGTGTCATTGTTGTTTGTTGTCGTCTGGCATTTGCTGTGCAAACAGAGAAGCTTGACAGCGTTGATAACAAAAACAACAGCTGCTTGCTGTTGCCATTGCCGCCCATATATAGTAGCTCCTTTAACCCTCTTCCCCCTAATAACGTTTCACTCAAAGATACAACCAAGTCATTTATACTTAAAGCGCCGCCTAGCGGTGTCAAAAGTTTCGATAGGTTGGAGTGTCTCAAAGTGAGTACGAAGTACTCAATAAACCTGCTTGTTATTCAATTCCTAAATTCTTTATCTATGTCGTTGAAATTTGAACTCGAGGCCCCTCAATGGAATCAATAATTTCGAGCTTGATGCAAGTAGTTTAAAGTTGAAAAACATTTTGTACTTAAAATTTAAACCCACTTTTGGTGGGCCACAGGGTGGGAACTGCGTTTAAAAATAGTTTGATGCATATCTTTGAAGGATGACACTTGCTATATTTCCACCAAATTTTTTGACGCTTGCTCAAAAACTGAGTACACATTGGTATTATCGATTTTATGTCCAAATAATCCAAATTTTTGATGTAAGTGTTTGTTTGATTGCACCAGCTATTTTATTCTACCAAATATGGTGACTTTAGCTCAATCCACTTTTATCGAGGCGTGCGCTGGGGGTGACCGGATTAGGCGATGTACTACATACATAAAACAAAAATATTTGCTTTGCCCACCAGTGTGCTAAGTAATTAATTTTTGCTGTCCTGCAACTGTGCTAATAATACACACTTTAGTGTGTGTGCTTAGAGAAGTAGTATGTGTGCAAGCCTGTTGCTCTTAGCCGTACAATAAAATGCCCAACTCATAGCTGTTTGCAGAGCGGAAGTATAGCGAGCTAGCTACGTTGTTCTTTAATTTATTATACTTTCTTTCTTATTATGAAGGATTCCATTTAAAGAAATCATGTTCTATTTATAATATTTAAAATTTCACACGATTGCTGCAAGAGCCTCTTTTTGTTCCTTAGTTCCTGCAAATTTAAATTTAAAGTCTATCATGAAACTATTTGAATCTCCAGCTATTTTAGAGATAGAAGGTTTTACAAGGTTACAATGGACTGTACTGGGAGAGTGCAAAGCTGTCTTACAACTTTCAAAAGTTAAAAGATGGTTAAAAAAGTTTTAATTTATTTATTTTTCATCCCTAAAAGTTCAAGGCAAGACAAGCAATTATATCTTATTTAATTTACGTACAGCTTTCCTTTTAAATAACAACAAATAAAATTTAAACACAGCTTTGTTAAAAACAGATTGTTTTTTACATTTTTGCAAAACAATCCAAAGTCCGCCCCTTTTATGTGATATATTCTAGACTGTTTTTCAGTTTTCTAAAGACTATTTGTAGTTCGAGGAAAAAGTGCGATTTTATTCAACACAAGGTGTTCTTGTGAATTTTTGCACTTTTATATACTTATACTTCGTGCACGCCCCTAATATTTTTCCCAGCTCACTTAATAAAAATAGGGAATTTATTTCTCTCGCGTTCATCTTTCTGACTCTTAATATAAATTATGCAATACTTTTGTATATTAAAGATGAGCAGAGGCAACGTCTGCATGCATAATTAACCCCATAATATTTTTACTGGATAAATTGAATTATACTACATACATGGACGAATACATACAAACGCTGCTCACTTTTTTCCTCTCCCGTGCGTTAAGGTGGTAATTGTACTTGCATACATTTTTATTTTCAAGTTGATTGCCACATGATTATAAGTATGTGAGTGTGTGGAATTTATTGACAAACAGCAAACAAATAAGTAAACAGGCTTTTGGTTATGATACTTGTTCCGATAATATTTTTACAGATGTTTTATATTATGTCAACGTTAAGGTTTTTAATTGTAGCCTTAAGGTTTTTAATTGTAGTCGGTAATTTGGGTATAACAGAAAGGGAAAGTAATATCGATTATATTAAGAACATATGTTGCAAGTCCGCTGTTCAGAGCTTATACAGTCTACGCGATCACCGCGCTCATTCAGACGGACTACATCGACTCGGCTGTAGTTCTGTTATTTCAGGTCGCACATGCCATATCCTGCCTGTAATATACTTGCATAAAGAATTTTCCCTTTCTTCTTCTTAATCATAAAGCCTTGCAGTGAAGTAAGGCTTTTGCTGAATTTGTTGCCACTCACAGTTTGTGTCGGCAAACTTGTGTTAGTTCGAGTGACTGCCAATAATGAATGAAAATAATGAAACACAGAAATCAAATAATGATATTAAGATATTATAACACACAAATAAACGCCGAGACAAGAGCATGTGAATGCTTTACAGTGACAATTAAATCGCAACAGAAAATAAAATTTTGCATTATATGCTGCTGCTGGCTGATACCGCTGCTGGGAGCTGAGGAGAATATTAATATTAGCCACATCAACTGCTGCTGCTGACACTATTAGGGTGTCCATTTGGGACAAGACAAGTGAGTGAGCAAGTGTGTGAGTGAGTAAGCGAGTGGACTTTCGAGCTGATAATAAATTCAATTTATTACAAACGATATGCTGCTGACATTTCCGACTCCAGAGATTCAATTTGCTTGTCGTATTTTGTGAATTTTTTTCTGCTCCGCGCACAACTTAAGTTGATTTTCTGTACTGGTTGTGGGTGTAAGAATACATTGTTATGGTGTCTAGCGTGCGCCATAATTATTTTCATCGATAAAACTGTAACTTTAGTACATTGTTTAATTTAGTTGAATTTCTTTTAATTGTTTCTCATCCGCAGTCAAATAAAAATTTGACTAAAAATAATGATGTTTTTTTTTTTGTTTGTCATTTGGTTATTTGTTTTATTAAAAAGTTAAAATCATAAAGTAGTCTATTTCATTCATTACGCGGCTTATACGTTATGCACGTTCCTTGCCAGCTAATGCATGCAGGAAAAGTATTTATAGCACAACATACAGCGAAATCAGCTATAAAAACCTGGCCTGCAAGTGACATACACTCATGTGACGTCCTTTTGTCTAATTAAAAGCAGGCTTGTAGCAGCACACTCAGTGAGCACAATGTCAAAAACAAATGTATGCTTATATATTAGCCTACAAATGTAAAAAACAATTATTCCGCTCCATGATTAAAACAAGTTAATATTATATTTAGTTAATGTAAGTTTTATATATATATTATAATATATAATAAAATTTTATTTTCATTTTAAAAGTAAAAATAAGTGGTTTTTTTGCGGTCTCAATTGCAGCCAGGCTTCAAAATTTGCCGCTTAAGTGTTTGTTTGTGTATGGTATTGTAAATAAGTGTGTGTGTGTGTGTATTTAATTTGTGTAAGTAGTTGCACACATACCCCTATAATGCGTCGCCTGCTTTTAAGCGCTGACATTCCCCCAGAGGATGCACGTAAACTACTACGAGCTTGCCTGTGACGCGTTTAGCAGCAAACTGCAGTCACTTCACATTTTATTGAGTTTTTCGCCAACAAAGTGAATCAATAAGAAGTGCTGCATAACTTCATTATTGCTTAACCTGTAGTGAAGCTGCAATGCTGCAGATAGCTTCCAATTGCATTGACACACAGCAAGTATTTGAAAGCCGAAACAACGAGCGTAATGATTTTGCCATTCAATGTTGCTTTTAGCCAATTTGCCGCTTTATAGCATTGCTACTATATTGAGCGTCACCATTGCAGCAGCAGCTATCTTGTATATTGTCGCAGTGTCTGCACGCATTGCATTTATATGCACGCTTCCCCGGGCAGCACATTCAAATCCCAGTCCGCCATTTTGATGCTGCTCCTTGTCTGCTAATCGCTTAGCTGGATATAAGGCACACAGTGCTGTTGCTTCTCTTTGCTCTCTCTCTCTCTCTCTCTCTCTCTCTCTCTCTCTCTCTCTCTCTCTGCTTTTCATATTTGTGCTGCGTTCCTCTTCTGCGTCAGTTCTTGTTGTTCGTTTATATTCCAATGGCGTTTCAACTTCCGGTCTACGTACAAAAAAAGTAAAATGGCGAGGGGAGCTTTGATTCGATTTGTTTTTCACCAGAAAGTATGCAGCGTTTTCTTCTTTACTCGCTTTGCTTGATGCTTTTTGGCTTGTGTGTGTCACTGATATCTGATATCAAATTTGTGTACCCTGGACCCATTGAAATTAGGTAAAAGGGATATGCAGTACATTTACGAATGTATGTCACTATATTAATAAAATCTCGAACTTCGTCAAAACTCTCTCGAATAGAGTCTTTTTAATTGCTTGACTTTTGTTAGGTGCACAATTTAATACGACTTGAAATTGTTGTCCCCCATTGTTGGTAAGCTACAGACAAAAACTTAAAAAGTATGGAAACCCGTCAATGATCTTTGCTAAATATTTTACAATAGGGGTCTTCACACGCAACGTTGTTATTCGTTATTCGTTAATCGTTAAAGTTTTACATGTATTTTGTTTTTGTAAATTTAACAGAATGCCGGCTGAACGAATAACACTTTAACGAGCTGGCAGCCCCGACAAACTACTTGTTATTCGGTAAAAAATGAAAAAAGGTTTTCACGCAAGTTGTTATTCGTTATTCGTTAAACTCTTTTCAGTGTTAATCGTTAATCGTTAAAAAAATTTTAACATCCTGCTTATTATTATTTTTTAATTATTTCATTTTTTACCGAATAACGAGTAGTTTGTCGGGGCTGCCAGCTCGTTAAAGTGTTATTCGTTAAGCCGGCATTCTGTAAAATTTACAAAAACAAAATACATGTAAAACTTTAACGATTAACGAATAACGAATAACAACTTGTTAACGGTAAAAAAATGAAATGAAATAAAAGGCAATGTCAGCTGTGTTGAAAATATTTTAACGATTAACAACTGACATAAGCAGTGTTGAAAATATTTTAACGATTAACGATTAACAACTGAAAAAAGGAGTCTTCACAGTTGGCAAGCTTTAACAAATTTAACGAATAACGAATAACAACTTACGTGTGAAAACCCCTAGTAATAATTTTGTACATAAATGAAACTGAATTTTTCAGTGATTTATCGTTGGACAATATTGGTATTTATATGCACATAAATTTGCAAACAGATTTTAGGCATCAATCTTTTTTCAATAATCTATAAGTTGTTGAGAACAGTAGTTTAGGCTGTGGAATTGAGTCACAAACCTGTCTTGTCATGAGCTTAATTAAGTAAATCTTTATTAAACTCAGAAAACTTAAAGAAAGATGGAAAGCAATGTGAGAGATGTGATAGCACCTCGCATTTGGGAAAGGGTGAGCAAATGTTTAATAAATTTAAGTTAGCAGTTTGTCAGGACGATTTATAAATATCAAATAAATGAATCAATTTCAATTGCTGGACGAACGTTACTAACAATAAAAACTTGCACAAATTTAAAAAAAAGTTCTCTACCCATTTTATAAAAAGAATCTGACCTGACTTTTGTATTAGTAACCGTATTCATATAGAATATAAATGTCTATTGAATAAACGATTCAGTATTCTGTATACTTTTTGAGTACGTACTCTCTTAATGTGTCTCTATATCTCTATCTCTATTTTAATGTGTTTCCCGATGGATTTTAAGCATACTTTACTCTTTGCTCGTGCACTAAAGCGAGTTCATAAGGGCTATCATTAAATTGTAATGGCACTTTCGAATCTAAGGCAAACACAATAAGTGTAACTGTTGCTATCGCTTTTTCCGTTGGTGTTCCTGTCCGTGCTGAACCCTTAACATTTTCAGACTATGCACTCGAAGTTCAGGCCAAACAAATTTGAGAAATATGCAAAACAGGAAACAATGCCAGAGGACAAAGGCCACTTTGTCAGAGAGCAAGAAAGCCAGCGAGTTTTTGTCAGTTGGTTGCGAAACGTAAGGTCTAGCTTAAGTTTGTGGCACAGGTCCACAATGGAGGCTGTGAAATGAGTGGCAACAACGCGTTGCAGAATGAAAATGGTGCCACTTACTTTAATTGCTGACCCCATTGCTCCTGACCAGGGCAGTCAAGAGCAGGCAAATGTCAGCGCCGGTGTGAGAGTTGTGAAGATCGCAGTCGCATTATTGCTTTGTGAGACGCACAGCCGCGGCTCATGTAATTAAAGCGTCACTTTCAATGCAATTCGACGGCACAACTGGGTTTCAGCAAGGGCCAACAACAAGCCACAACAACATAAGCAACCTTTTGTAAGTGGACCCCAAAAGCGAACAGCATCTTGCCAAGCCCGAAAAACAGCTAGTTAAACATTTTTATGCTCAACTTTGGCACCGGCATTGTATGCGAGTATGTGTGTGTTTTGGGTGTGCGTGTGGTAAATGTGCATTTGACACTTAATTGAACGCATTAACTCACAAGCGACACAACTCTCAGCATATTGAATGCACAGAACTGAAATCACTTTAGGAATTTCCAATTTGGATTGTAGCCACAAAATGTTGCGGCACATGTTTGGCGTGCCTTTCTCATTATATAATTGGCACGTCTACATCGTAACTCAATTGTTGGCCATATATACTGAACTTGGTCATTTAGCTATAACTAAGAGTGGCCGTTTATCAATATTTAAATGACTTGATAATGCATAAAGTTTTAACTTGATGCAACTTTACATTTTCGCATGTAAATTCATTACCAACTTTAATTAATATTCAACCGTATCGATTCACTGCACATTGTTCACCAAACTTTAAACCTAGTTTCGTCTCTACTGGCAAAACTTTATTAGATTGAAATTCATGATACCAAAAATACAATAACAAGCGTTGGTCATCGTAAAAGATATGGCTTATCTAACTTATCCACTGATTCATAACTGATATGAAATGATTTTGGTATCATTTAAGAATTAGGGCAATTATAACAATATTATTAAAATATTCATTAACCATTTGGACAATCATATCCACGTTTTCGGCCTTTATCTTACTTTTTGCAAAACTGTATATAAAACAGAAAATTGATCGAATAATTGTGTAAATGTGTTTAGCTGGAAGAAGAAAACATCTCCGATCAGTGCATTATGGCTCTTTTTGCCTTATTTTGGAATATTATTCAATTATTCAATTTTTCGATTTTGAAAGTGCAAAATGTTAGATTAATACAAACTTTCATGTTGCATACTAAAAATCTTGTATTTAACAACTTTGCTCGAGTGGACTGATTTGGTGATATTTTTGTGAATCCTACAATTGATTTACGGAGAAGCGGTTTTTGGCCTTACCGTTTCCGCAAACGATTTAAAGCACGATTTTGCACGAAATTTTTGTCTATTTTTGACCGAAAAATTTTCTGAAGACAAAATAAAACAATAAAACATGAAACTATCAAATACATATCATTTAGAAAATGTCGCTGATAAGATGGTTCAGCGGATAGGTTCTCTATAAAACTGATACGATACACAAAAAACTATAAGGAAAGGGCAAAAGCAAGTGAACAATATTGTTTTTTGACCTAGTATCTTGTCAAAAAGTTGACCTGCTAGAGCAGTTGAGGTCCTCTAAGGACGTAAACAGAGCAAAGAGATTCCAACTTTTGTTTAATCTACACGTTAAATCAATAATTTACCAACGCAAGAAGTTGGAAAAATTGCTCTTCTTTTTCGGGAACTTACTCATTTTATATGTTTGTTGATTTTGACGAAGTGGCCCTGGGTGCTACCAAGCTTCCATATCGGGTTCAAACTTGGGGAGTGTGACTTGAACTGCGCTTTGATCAATCACAGCTAATCCAATTAGAAATGCTTCGTTGGCCAATTGTCTAAGCAAAATATGCGTCATAAGTCTGGAAATTTTAAAATGGTTGCTATCCAAAAAGTCTCATTTACACTTTATTACACATGAGTGTGAGCGATTGATGTATGAAAAAATCGTCTGCTGCTTTGTTGTGAACATATACTTATACAGTTAAACCTCTATATTCCGATTTCTATACAAAGAATTTATTGCCAGATCAATACAATTTAACTAAGTCAAAAAACAATTCAATATTACATACTTTGTTTATAAAAAAAAGTTTTACTTTTCGCTTTCCGAAGTTTGAATGAATTTAAAAAGCAATAAGCATCACAGAAATTCATTTTCTGTCCAAAATAAAAAATAAATTGAAGTGATTCCTTTGGCTATCTCAGCACCCACGGTCTTTCTTGCTCCTTCTCCTATTATCTCTCTCAATTACAATTTACTTTTTCGTTTTAGCTGATGACTTGTTCTTTGTATTTTTCTGACCATATCCGTTTATTTAAAAATAGCTTTGATGTCATTGTACAAAACAAAACCAAAACCCAAACCGAGTGTCAAATCGTTACACCGTTGAGTTGGTGCCTATGTATACTATATTACAATTCAATGTATTCGAATTGATTAAAGTATAATGAGTGGTAGGACACAATATTAGAATGAATGTTAGTGTCTAGAAAATACTGGACAAAAGAAATTTCATGATTTTAGGCTTAAAAAAAATAACTAGCTCAATGTACACTTATTTGGGTATGACCTAAGAAGGCACATGCATGCATAAAAGGCAAGATCAATGAATATTTTCGAAAGTTTGTAAGAATGTTATGCGATCGAGTACGTCGTGAGCGATGCCACGACTCAGTAGCCTTTGAAAAACGGGAGCTCAGGCACCCCCGTTACAAAGATGTTAAGCCATGGTGACCAACTTTGGTGGAATGATAGCTAGTATCAGAGTATTTCACTGTCGGTTGCTCCTGCAACTGCAAAGTTTTCACTTGTTTTATTTTCCTTTGCTTTATTTTTGGCCATATCTGTGGAAGCAGCTGCTTATGTCGTGCAGTGTGTGAGGGGTCATAAATTCAATTTTGTAAATGGATACGACGCAAGCGCTTGTCGCGTTTTGTCACATGCAATGTGCAGCTGCTGCATACAGCGAAAAAGCAAAAAGCGCACTTTCTATACTGTGACAACGATGGAACGTCTGGAACCAGTGCCAATACCAGAGTTAGCCAAAGCCAAAGTCTAAATCGAATTCTAGGTTATTGAAGCAGCCACCCTATGGCTGCTGGATACATGTTCATGTCAAGTGTATATAGTATAATAAGTTTTGGCGCTTTGACTGCTATCATTCAGATATGGGGAAGGAAAAGTTTGTCCAGCTGCAGTTTTCGGTTAGCTGTTTTCATTTTACGTTACACATCTGACAGCACGTGACTTGTGCGTTGGTCCCACTAAGCGTAAGAGTAATCTTGCATGTGTGTTATTTATTGATTATTTTGCTTGCTTACTTACGCGGTCTATATATAGATATGTTTATCTATTTTAGCTTCAAAAAATTGAATATTTATCAAAGTAAAAACTTGACTGGGCTGTAACCTATATACATAGGTATAATCCAGCTATTAAACACAACATTAATACACTGTGAAAAAGAATCCGTTCTCTCGAATGTAAAATCAAGAACATCCGTTGACAATAGTCTGCCATGCACCGAGTTTCTTGATATATGAACAATTTTCTTAAACTAATATCGGATTTTTTTACACCGCCGATCTGGCTTTAAGAACGATATGGTCTTGAAATTGTTCTTAGTATGATAAAATTCCATGCTTAATTTATTAAAAAGTTGTGCTTGAACCATTATATAATTTTTAATTTTCTCAGTCCATAACATTATAATGGTGGTTTTATATATTCTACTACAGTATACTGTTAATAAACTAAATGCTGGGTGGACCCCTGCAGCGAAGCGGAATAGCGCTGCTTTTAGTAATAATGCTACCAAACATTTACTTGATGCTAGCTTTTTTTTAACAAATTTAATTTGTTTAACCTTGCTGAATATGAATAGAAAGAACAAGGGTAGTAAGACGAAACTGACTGTGGTGTTCTTGATACCTGTGTAAAAACGGATACGCCCAGGGGATTGACGCACATCTTCGGGGGCATCGCCAGCTAAATTGCCACCAATTTTGGTGACTCTAGAAACAGAAATGGCGTCCAGGAATTTTGCATGTGCAGCGCCTGCAGTTGGCCAACAAAGTGCGATATTTCTTGGCATTTGCCATTTGCGGTTTCCATGTACAGGGGCAGTGAAGACTGGTGAAACCGATTGTGCAAGTTCACATCCTGTATGTTTATTCTTCACGAATGTGTTAACAAATTGGCTCTTGCCAAGCAATTAATAACGTCGCAAGCCCTGCAGATGATCTTGGTGCTTGGAGGGCGCAATCGTTAAGTCCAGCACATGCTTCGTTGTTCGCCAAGAGTATGTCTCAATGGAATTGTGGAAGGCAGTGTCCGGCGTATTCGAATAAATGCTGGACACAAGAATATTAAAGTCGTACTCGGTTTAAAGTATCTACATTTTTCATGCCAAAAACTAACGGTACCGATTTCGTCGCGGCATTTGACAAAGAACTCACCATCGGTATCGTCGATGAATCCTGCAAGCATCTACTTAAAAGTCAGGCACAGGTTGGCCACAGCAGGCGGTTAACAGATCACAGGCTTAAACGTTGACCAAGCTGTTACCATCTTCATAGAAATCATATAGCGAACAGAGGCCGCCGCCTCTCTTCAACAGGCAGGCATCAGCAAACGATAAACTTCATTCATATACAAAGGAAACAGCTTGCTCAGTGTCAGCTTTAGATGAGTATTTAAGGAGCTATTTTTTCAGTGGTCATCAAGCTGATGTTGCAACAGAGCCCTCTCTGTGGCTCTTAATAGCATCTTATTTTAGGAACTTGCTTTGTGTACACACCCATAAAGGCGTTAAGAGCATTTTAAACGATATCGTTAATGTGATTGATGTCTTTATGTTTGCTCTGCTGCTGGTTTGTCCCGGTCAATGATATCTCCAATGCCTTAAACGTTAAACTTCACATTGTTGAAGCATTCGTTTCCAAGCTAAATAGAATTAGACTCGATATACTGAATGATTGAACAAAATTTCGGGAATATTGTGTCTAAATTTTTAGCCAACCCGAGTAAAACTAACGGAGTTTCAAATGACCGGCCGTGATACTTTATGTACGTGAATTTGCACGTATGAACAACGTTAAATCGATTTTCTCAACCACGTAATTTTTTAAGTTCGTGAACATTAGCACGCAAAATGTACGAAACCGATCCCTTTTAAAATTTGAACATTACTTCTTCACATATGTAAATCAACAGGTAATCGAGAACAATTTTTATTTAATTTTTTTAAATTTTTTTCTGTACATATTTAATAGCAAATAAAGAGTTGTCCGCTTCAAATAGCTGTAAAAAATAGAAAAAAAAAAAATTCGCCGTCACCATTTTATTTAAAATAATATGAATCACGTTCACAAAATTGCCTTTAAAGCCCCCCCTTCCAAACCCCAACATAAGTCGAAAAGAATGTGTTTATACATATTTATTTGAAAAAATGCTCATAGCATTATTAAAACTGTTTTTTTTTTTTGCTGTTGCTGAGTGTCCAATTAAATATAATTTTTACGACCACTTCACAAATGTAAACAATTGAACTAGTGCAAGTGGACGCCATTTTGTGTGGCAGCAGATAAGAACAAATAAAAACACTCTTGTCGGAAGAGCCCAACTAGAAGACACCCTGGAATCGAATGTTATATTTAAATCGAACTTGTGTTTTTATTGTTATGTATCAATAACAAATGAGCTATGAGAACAATCGAAAGCAAGATTTAAAAGAATATTACTTTTATTTCTTATAACTGATTAAATTTTAGAGATGTTTAAAGTCTCGAATATTGGTATCTGCGATAGATGCCTTTATACAGACAGAAAGATCGATGCTTTCTTGCAATCTCAATATACCATTTTCAACGTAATTTTTAATGGGTTCAGGATATAAAAAATGGCTGCCCAACTGCACGCACTTTAACTCGACAGTCACAACGACTGACGAGCGTCTCTGATGTTGGGCATTTATTGCATTCAGAGGACGCAGCGGGTGTCAATTTGATGCCCCTATATTTAAAAGAGAAATGCTTTTCTTGCACTTTAGGGAACGTACTCGTATTGTGCCATTATGAATGGAATTTTCTTTATCCGCTTTCCTATTTCTTATTGCAATTCTTTTTTTTCGCAAAAGATTATGGCAATAATTTGACTTGACTGGCAGAGTATTTCAAAGTGTTTTCTAGATCGTCAGACGCAGTCATGCGGCACAGTTGAGTCGGATGCGGTACAATTGGTGGATTGGCGTACAAAATTAACCACATTTTGATTTTTTTACAGGACCAAAATAAAACAATTAAAGATTTTCTGTATTCAACAACCACAACAAAACAGCTTTAAATTACCAATACCAAACAAAGAAAATTCAACCAAAAAATAAATTGACTAACTTTAAATTTAAAAGTGCCGTGTAAAAAAGAGAAATAAATAAATTGAAAATTAATTTAGAATGTAATCTGTGTGCTTAACTCAACTGCGGACCAATAACAAAGCCTTCTCATCAATTTATAAAATATATACAATATAGTATTAAAAACATTTTATAAATTCTTCGTAGCTACTAAAATATATAACTGTGACTTGAGCATAACTAAACATATAAAATAAGAAAATTAATCATATAGCCTCAATGTTTTAGTTGGATTATATACATACCTATATATACAATATTTATTGGCTTTGAATTAAGTGTACATATGACCAAAACAATGGTACACAGTTTGGTAAAAGCTTTAATTAGTATCTAAGACATAAACTAGCATTACTTTTGGTATCAATAGTCCAAAATAATTAAAACAACTGAAAGTGTAACTGTAGACTGTGCTTAATTTAAAACAAAACAAAACACACACAAACCCTATTTTTTATTTAGGCGTTGAACTGAACTAAAAACGTTGTCAGGTAAACATCAACAAACAAATCAATATGGCAATCATTTTGGGAGCTGTTATAGAAAAAAAAAAAACAATTAACAACATATTTAATTTATCTTAAATATTATTTTTCTGTTCTGCATGCATCTGTTTTGTATTATTGTGACAAACTTTATATCCCATAATCACTTTTCAAACGATTTAGTTTTGCCACAATGAGTAGCAAAAGCCACAATACTAATAATAATACTACCAAAAATGAAAGTTCCTTAACTATTACACGCGACTACAAGGTAGTTGGTTGGTTTTCACATGTAAGTTTTTATTTTACCTAGCGCTTCCTTTTCATACTCTGGTACCGAAGCTAGAGACTTGAAAGTGTGCAAATATTTTAGTTCATCTCTGCGTCAAACAAAGTGTTAATATAAGACAACTTCGCCTGATGGACGTCTAGAAATTCAACATGTCGATAAACCTCGCGGTGCAAATCGATAGACCACACATATAGCCCAAATTTGGTAGGACATCTTCCAAAGATCGCCATCAAACTTTCTTTGTAAAGCTCACCCCTGCCGCCTCCGTACTCACCGCAAGCATACCTTTGCTTAAATTGGTATCAGAGTATACCGCAATCGGTTGCGTCCGACTGCAACTTGGTATTATTATTTTTGCACTTACTATTACACGATGACCGCATGTTCAGTATGCACTGTCACCATTTGCTCTACCAATGCGAAATCAAATTAAAATGCCAATCCTTTTGACACACACACACTCCAGCCATTGTTGTTGCTGTGACCTGGTAATAATCAACATTAACATCATCATCGTCATCCTTCTTAAGCTCATCTGAGCTCTGTCATTCTGATTGCTTACCTCTTATGTATATAGTATACTCATATTTTGATTTAATTTCTATTTGTTGCTCGTCGAGTCGAGTTTTGGAATGCTTTATGGTCGCCAGGCCAGGCGTTGGCTAAAGTGCGTTTCAACAATCTTTGAGTGTGTAAATGTGACTTAATTAGCTCAAAAGTTTTTCTATTACTAGCATGTCGGAGTATTCAAATTATTTCAATTTACATAACACTAAAGCTGGCATGATTTAAGGTATAAAAGAAATTTAAAATTTCCAAAAGAAATGGTGTTTATTTAGGTTATGAGAATGCTTATTTGCATTTGTAAATGTCTCTAGCTTTACGGGTGTCAAAAAATGTTGCGTTCATACAACTTTTCAGGGTTATTTGGCTAGAATGGCGGAATTCATTCTCTTATAAAGACTTTTCTTGATATACATTATGAGTGAGCAAGTTAAGGCAACATTTCGAATGATTCATAATTATTGTTGACAGTTATTTACTTTCATATATTTATAGCAGACACTAAAAGTAAATCTGTTCACAATTAAGTTGAGACCATCAAAATGCTGCTGAACCGAGGATAGCGTGAGTGGCGAGCAGAAAGATTTTTGTTGTTTGGACTTTAGGCGTGTAGGTAGGGGCAATCAATACGTATTTTTAATGAAGAAATAAAGTGGCCATCTTCATTCGTTGTGCTGTGTCGTAAAAATTGTCTACATTTTTCTTACGCATCTTGCGCATTATTTTGGTTAGGAAGGGTGGCCGGGTCTCATTCTTACGGCATGCCTCATCATGTGGACAATGAAATGACCTGTGTCTTGTGAACACGCTAACTTACACATACTCGCATACACACAATTCGACACACGCACACATTGTACACATTGGCCTACACGTTTCGTTCGAGCTAAAAAAAAATACGCTCTTTTGTGGCAAGCAGAAATACCATGAGGGGTCACAGTTGGCGCTCTAGCACAAATGTTTATTTCGGCATTTTGCTTTATATTCGCACTCCCTTTTTATCCTAAAACCGCCTGGTCGGCACTTGAATTTGCTCCACTTAGCTCAATCGGAGACAAAAGCCAGCGCATCGCAGACCGTTGCTTTTCGCCAAACTTTTTGTGGCCCTATGATTATTATTGGGATGATGTAACATCTTGCCTTTCGTTTCTTTTTATTTTTTCCGACACGCATTGTTCGTTTTGTGCTTGTTGAAATGTTGTTCAAGTGTTGCCATTGTTTGTTTTTATTTTACGATTTTGCAGTGGGCGTGAAATTATTTCAGACTCCGCTCTACGCAGCTCACATATAGAATAAAGATGCAAAAGGCCAAGTGTGCTGGTTTGATAAGCTGTATTTAGGTTCGTTTATATGCTTAACCAATTTTAACCTTGTAGTGCGACCGAGGCAATAATGATATAAAATAAATATATATGTATATAAATATTTTTTAAAACACCTTCAATGCTGGTAGTATATAAGTTAGTTGTTAATTCACAAACTCAAAAATGAAGAATTGATTGAATTGAATTTATATAACTAGTATTTGTTATAAAGTTTAATTATTATTCATTTTATTATTATTATTATTTGTTTATGTGTTCTTTGCTTATTCTCTGTTTGTCGCTGAACAATTTGTTGTTAGGACAGCAGGCGTCAGTGAAATTGTTGCTGGTTTATTTTTAAGTCAGCACTTGAAGAAAAACAGAGGCGACGACTTTCGACTTTAAATTTTGATCGTTGCGTACATGCCTTTTGTTGCCAGCTAGACGCAAAAGCAGATTTTTGCAAAGTGCAGAAATTGTGTACGCATAGAGCTTGAAGCCCGAGTAAAAAATCATAAAAAATTTTATGCATGACCACTTCTCAAAAATGTACTGATCAGCTTCTAAGCGAATACACATGTGCAAACACAAAGTAGTAAAAAATAAGCTAAGAAATTGAATTGTCATATTTTAATGTTTTTATTAATTCGCTCTGTGCACACTTCGCAGCTCTGTGGCGAGGAAAATTGATGTGACTGACTATGTATTGGTTTCTTCGTTATGTATTTTATAACCATCAATGTTCAGGTGTGTTGACGTATAAATCGTTCAAACCATTTCTAGGAACGCCTTTGTCGTTTATATCTGTTTGTTTATAGCTGCGCTAAAATTGCATTTGATTATTGGTTGCGTGAAACAAGATTAACCCTTTACTGTGTCCCGGTGCACACAGAACACAGCTATATGGTTTCACTTGACATGCTTGAAGTATTTAACTGAATCTTTTATTTGTCCTCATGATATTCGAAATAGGAAAGTTCGACTGAATATCCGTACCTTTTTTCTCAAGAATCACAATGTGTTTTCAGAGTTATGCTTCGAAAGTGTCATATTCAGGCTTATAGACACTCCCAAAAGCTCAGTGAACAGCCAAAAAATTGGATTGTAAAGATATAAGATTATTTTAACACTGCATGTTTTAAATAAAGCACGAATCAAATCGAATCAATTAAAGTTGTTGCAAAAAGCGTAGAATTAAATTCGAGATGGTTAAATTAATTTTACATACACATTTGTGGTTGTATATTAAGTAAATATTTTTCGTTACGATTTCTGCTGCTGTAATTTATAAATTTTTGTGTAACTGTGAGTGCTCGAACAATATTTTTAACCTTTTTTCAGCGTTAATGTGGTTCTTGGCCTTCTTGTTCTTTTACTGCTGGAACCGCTAGAATCAACAAGGGATATTTGTGTAGTTACGTCAAAAGCTTGATCACGTTGTGTAGTAGGCATTACTGTCGTTTTTCGCTTTGTTGTTGTGGTGGGCCTCCTTAAACAATATCTTAGGCACTCCGCTTCCGTATAGCCATTATGGCACGTATAGCCCCTTCTGCATCTACCCTTGTTTATCACCCAAATCAGTTGCAATGGTTCGCACGTGGTGCGTGGAAAGACCACTATTGGCAGGCGGCAATAATCAACTATGGAGACTCAAAAACTTTTTTAGAGACTAACATCTGAATTAAAAGTGGTTCCTTAATTTTACATACCTGGCTGATTAAATCTGCTTAAATCGGCTTCCTGCAAAAGTACACAGCCCACAAGCGCTAATAGAACCCATTTCATCGCGAAGAGTGTTTCAAATGCATAAAAATAAACACGAGCGCCATTTCTTCTTTCTATATGGTACGTTAAAAAGTTCTTAGCACGCGAGACTGTTATGGCTTTGTTTTAATTTGCAAATTAAATTTATTTGCTAAAACAATTTCGATGACATAATTTTAAACAAAGGTAAAGAGTATATTGGGTTTGTATAATGTCCGTCATGTCGTCTGCCCGTCCGTATATTGCACATATCTTTTTATATGGCCGGATCAAATATAGTACCAAGATTGGGGCTCTCCCACTACTAGGAGCTGGCAAATCGATCAATTCAATAACTCAATCAGCATCAGCCAATCTTTGAACGCAGCGTACACGCCTGACGTATCCGTACCCCTTTGCAATCAGGCTTCCTCTTTACCCGTTGTTAGACAGGTGTCGCGTATACCGCAGTCGGTTGCGCCCGACTGCAACGTTTCCACTTGTTGTTATTTATTTACGACAGTAAACAAATATCTATTAATGCTTAATTTAGTTTGAGCATTTGTATCGTTTAGCTCTGGCTCCCCAAAAGCTCAGTGAAATTATAAAGCTATTAAAGACTGGCTGAGTTTGCTAATTAGCAAAGTGTCCAAAGTGTCTGGCTCCTCTCCTCGAGCTAATGATGATGCAAACCGTTTGCTTTCTACACTGCCAAAAGAAATCCCTTTTCTCCAGTGCAAAATCAATAACACATTTTTGAAATCTAAGCACTCGTAAAACAAGACTGTTTTTTTTAACCGCCGTAATTGTTTATTGGTAAATAATTGGTTAAGGTATTTGTGTTAAAACTTGGACAGTTTTTGTTTGCTTTTTATTGTTTAAATAAAAGTCTGGAATAACTATTCCAAAATCAGTCAATAACGTTAGTTCAACCAAGTACAGTCTAAGGATCTATAGGAAATTGTTAATAAAGTTTACTGTGGGGATCATTGCCTATGGCGGTAATCATTAAATTAGCGGATGCCTTAAAAAATATGATCGAAAAGTAAGGAAAACTAAGAATATTTTTTCCCTGTAGTCAAAGTACATAAGGCATTTGTTGTTTGTATTGGTAATAAAGTTTAAGGCCAAATTGTTTTTCCCTTGGAATTGGTGGCCACGAAATGGCCAAAGTAAATCCATGTAAATTCTGATTAGTTTATTTTTAATTTAAACACTCCCGCCTCAAAAGCTTTGGGAGGGAGAGCTTTGTCATTAGGCAAAATGTTGTCTAATTGAACGGAAGCTTATTGGTGCTGATAACAGTTAAAGCACTCGCACTTAATATGTATTTAAATCTTGATTGCAACTTGATGCCCAAAAATATTCAAATTTTCTCTTAACATTTTGGCTTGGTTTCATAAAGTTTTCCTGCCGTCTGCTTTGTTGCTTAGTATATGAATTGAGTAACCGAAAAAAACACCATTGCATTTGATGCCTTTGTCAAGAATTTCAGCTAATTTCCGATTTGGTTTTTGATTTTTATTACTTTTTCCAAAGAGATCGTTTTAAAAAAATTAAATCTCTCCTCTAATAATGCTATTCATATTTTAATTTCCTGTTCGCACACAGAACTTCAATGCAGCTGTCCAGCTATATCTCATATCTAGCTTGCCCATGCTATGATTTTCTAGCTCTGACTCGGTGTCTCTATCTCGGACTTTTCATTGCTGTATGGTGCTTAAATTTGATTGATGCTGCCGGAAGTCGACTTTGCTGCCCTTCGGCTTTCTATGTGTGCTCAAATGCCACATGCCATTTTGACTTGCTTTTTAATACCCAATAAACAAAACAAATGGCAACAAATGGCTGCATTTGCTTACAGTTCTCTGTTGAATACGATTTTTCATAATACACAGAGCTGGTCTTGCTTTATGAACGACGTTCTTATGAATGCTGTTCGATGTCATAGTTTTGTTCTTAAATTGAGAACGTTTTGGTCATAGTCAGTGCGTGTATAAGTAGGTGGTGCCACACTCACCCATTTCGTTCCCAGCCCCCCGCATTTTGAAACAAGAAACGCCTATAACTTATTACATATGTAAATTTACACCCTTGCCGCATCCGTAGCCCTTTGCAATCAGTCCTCTTTTAACCCGTGTTTAGACAGGTTTCGAGTATATCGCAGTCGGTTGCGTGCGACTGCAACGTTTCCACTTGCTTAGTGTCATAATTATTTGTTTTAAACAGTTTACAAAAAAATGACAATACTCAAATCAAGTAAAATTATTTAAAAACATAATTGTATTGTTAATCCTTTTTATTCGGTATGCTCCAGGGATATATGATAGTCGAGCTCTGTTCACTTAAGCATTTCCCACTGGTTCATTCATAGTAATGCTTGACATTTGGCTTTTTGCATGCGCAATTTATAATCAACGTTTGTGAAGCTTATATGTATGTATATGTACTTTGTGTAGAGTAATGATTTTCTATGACACCAGCTCCCAAAAATGGATAGCAAGAGTTCAACCACAAATTTATGTTACTAAACACACAAGATTTAAGATTCAATCAAGAATTCGTTACGATTTCCGATATGCATAATTCATGATGCTTTTGAGCAAAATACAACAACAAAGCAAATAAAATTTTGTTTATTTATATGGATTGCAATATTTAACCTTACAACAATCAATATCAAAAACAACAATGTGCGCGACCAAAACTGCATTTAAATAAAAATATGAAATTGTACAAAAAAAACTTTGGAAATTTTTAATTGCGTCTAAATTAACAACTGCGTTTCAACAATAACAAACTGCTTCGCACAACACCCATTGCCCTTCTTGTTTGACTCTCACCTGCAATCAATTCCGCATCTCGCAGAATGTCAATGTTCTTCTTTCGCTTGCATAATCTCCAGCGCGCCGAGGAGAACAAGCGTAAGCAACGCGTCGAGCAGCAGCGTCAACAGCAGCGCCAGCGGCGTGGCGCAAAGGTCTTCAAATGTGTTACCGATTCAACTGGCCACCTGACGCTGGCCCCTTCGCGCCTCTTCGAGCGCACACCAATGAGTCCATCCGACAGCCTGGACGAGATTGCACTCCAGATCCCAAGGTGAGTGTAAGTGTAAAATTGTGTGTTGTTTCCCTGTGTGCTCTGAGTACGTTGTTGAAGCACAACACACATACCCTTAACAACCAACCAAACAAGCCAGTCAGTCAGTAAGTAACTTGTATGTGCCTTTGAACAATTTTTTTTTCTGCCGTCTTACTGAAATTGTTTTGCCTTGCGTGTGCCTCATGGCAAGCAGGCATTTTCCACACATTGTGTTCAACAATGCCACCAACTTAACTCAACTAAACTGCTAGAAGCAATGTGTAACAAAATAAGTATAGAACTTAAGTCATCATTCTGTTGTGTAATAAACAAGTACGATGTTGAAATCTGTTAATCTGACATGTGCAATCTTAATGTGATTTTCTATATCCACAGAAAACTGAAAAAGTGTAAAAGGGCTCGACAAGGAGATACCCTGAACCCGTGCACAATCATTGTTTGTATGCCTGACAAAACTTTAATATCCATTATTTCAGATGACTATTATTTTGAATAAAGTTTTTGAAACAATTTCAAGTTTACCGATCTCAAGTTTTTATTGTTATCGATAATTGTGATTATCGTTAATTTGAGACAAACTTTTATTTTAATGACAACGAAGGAAGAGAATCAAAACTTAAAATGTGGCTGACCTTCCCCGTATATTATCTTAATCAACACATAATTAACTTTTTATGTGTTCGTAGTCCACGAAGAAAACACAAAACCTTATGAAAGTGTATAACAATGTGTACGAGTAAATTAAGTTTGTGATGTGTTGCCTTAAGCAATTGGGCATAGTGTAATATTTGCGGCAGGAACAGACGCAACTTGTGACATTTTGACGTGCCACAATTGTCGATTGAAATTATAATGGAATACAAAAAAGAGATGTCGCCATCAGTTTGATAATACATACGAATTGCGTTGACAGTTAATCCAAGACGACATAATTTGAAATTTAAGACTTTAGCGAATTTAAAAGTGCTTTACATAATACAGAGACAAGACTTTAGATTCTGAGTAGGCTGTTGTTTTCTGACCTAAAAATTTGAGCCGCCAAAAAATAAAGCCGTAAAAATCTATTCAGTTTATTTTTTTCAGCTAAACGTAACAGTAAAGTATATAAATTTAGGTAAATTTATCCAAAATTTCAAAACCAAATTGGACACGTTTCGGTGTTTGTAGTTCAATAAAAATTTGTCACAATGAATATGTTGTGCGAGAGGATTTCAGCTACGATTGCCGGCGTTGTAGTCGGCCTTTGGTATGGCAAAACGTTCCCTAAAGAAAAGGGGAAAGACAACAAAGGAAAAGACAACAAAGGCAAGGACAACAAAGGAAAAGACTCCAAGAAGAAGTAATAGCAGAAAATTGGTTCTTACCAGTAGCAATGGTATGTTTCAATGCGAAAAGAAGCGTTTAAAAAAATATATATCTCCATCTTGATTATTTGTGAATAAGCAAAAAATAAATTTTTATATCCCGTAGCAACCGAAACATTCTGACCATGGATAGATAAATTTAGGAGATTCTGGATTGTACATATTTGCGAAATATATAAGGTATTCATATGAACTGCGAATACAATGGAGGTGAAGAAACTATTATTAATATCATATTATAAATAAAGCGTTCTCATCAAATGATTATTTGTGATTTATTTTGGAACATTTGGAATTTTGGGCAAACTTTTATTTCTCTTTTTTTTCCTAAGTTTTATTTTTCTGTTAATTTTTTTTCGACTATTATTGATCTTTCTTTTTCTTGTCCTGCTCCTCTTTCTTCTTCCTTTCTTGATCCTCTTTCTTCTTCCTATCCTGTTCCTCTTTCTTCTTTTTTTCTTGTTCTTTTTTCTCCTTTTCTTTTCGCTCCTTTTCTTTTTTGTCTCTTTCAGCTTTTTCAGCTTTTTCTTGTTTTTCCCTTTCTTTTCTTTCCTTTTCTTTTATTTTGGGGTCCTTATTAGCTTCCTCCATAGCCTTTTTCGCTTCCTCTTTTAGCTTGTTAAAGTAGAGACCGATGCTTGCTCCAACAATAAAAAAGAACAATCGATTGCAAGGAGTACAGTTAAGCTTCGTTAAAAGCGATGGTTCAGGTCGACACGTTGGTCGCGGTGCCGGAGGAGGTCTACATGACGGATTTGGGCAACCACATGGCCCTGTACTAGTAGTTCCCGCATCTTTCTTGCACATTCGAAAGCCGTTACAGATTAAATAATTTCGTGATGAAAAAATGTGAACGGAAAAAACAAATACGATTAATTTTGAACAGAATTTAGAAATATTGTACGTGCGTCTGCCGGAAAGTAAATGTGACGAATGAAGCTGACATAAGTCGCACTCTATGAAACTTACTTAGGTTAGCGCAGTTGGCCAGCACTTACAAATCAACAGTATCAAACAATTTGGCCTAGCTGAAGCAAGAATTTATTTATGTATGTTTTAAGCACATAAGAAATGGGAACTACATAAATATAAATATATATACTTATTTATATAAATACACATCCTTAAAAGCTCAACTGACCAAAACCTGGCGCATCTACGTATTCTACAAATTTAAGTTTGAAACTTACTGTTTTAATTTTGATACTCCCAGGAAAGAGAACGTTCGTCACTATTTATACTCTGATACAGTTTTCCCCAACGAAGTGCATTAAAATATTGGATGCCACTCGTGTTCATGCCGCCCCGGATATTAATAAGCTCGAATGCATATATCTTCCACAGTTTTTGAGCTAAGGTCACCAAATTCGGTAGGAAGTTTGCTGGTAACATACCGAAAAGATGCATATCAAAACATTTGGATGACGTGTCTTTTTAAATCGCTATTCTCCATATCTTCCAATGTTTTCGAGCCAGAGAAACTAGTGACGTCCGCCAAAGATCTGCAACAAACTATCTTTGATCGCAGTTTACACTCCTGCCGCCCCTTTTTTCTCGCTCAATTTGCCAACAAAAAACCTCTTAACACCCATTTTCAATACTGGTGCAAGCGCTCGATCCTGCGGTCTCTTGTTAAAGCGGCGGGTGCATAAGTTGATGTGCTAGTTCACATTACGGAAGCTTTGGAGGTTTAAATTGGGGATTCGAATTTGAATCGAGAAAGCATGATTTGATTAACCGGAATACGTTTTTAGCACTTCTACATTTCGCGTGTAATAATTTGATCTGCAAATAACGCTTTCACGGGCATTTAGATATTATTTTTATATATATTTATAAGTATATATATTTTGCATTATCGTGCAGAAACCTTACATATTTCTTGTAGCTTGAAGGCTTATTTATTTTTCAAGTCACAAGAAATTTCTTATTAAGTTAACATTTCATATTGGACAGAACCAAGTTATTCTTCTTATTCTCTGATCGAAAGCCTAGATATGAATTTTTTGGTTAAAAAGTTGCCTTATACATACTGTTACATACGTACATTTGCCCAACTTCTTTTCCATTCTATTGAAATGTCTAACGGGTATATTACCCATTCAGGGTACTGTTTTAAGTGCTGTACTAAAGCGTATAGAATCGGTTCATTCCCAAAACTGCAGTGTTGTGCTGGCTTAACATTTTTGGGAATGATAAGTAGGCCTTTCGAATTATGCCAGCTTGTTTATTTTCTAAACGATTACTTATATTGACTCTGATTTGGAAATGTATTAGAGATTTTCAAATTGTTCCTAAACTGGCTACCTTAATATTGCATTGTGTTCCTGGCTATGCAGGCTATAAAAAGCCCATACAGCCCTGAAGCCACAGTTAAAGCTGGCATAACTCGATTCGGCGCTGGAATTCTTTTTAAGGAACCGTAACTGGAATACATCAAAATAAAATTCAAAATAATACAGCGATGACCCACGTTATATCTTTTGCACTGGGCATGATAACGGGTTTGTTATTGTGCAAGCGACGTTGCGGTCCACGTTAAAAATGGATATTCAATATTTCAAAATGTAAATCCAATTGTCTAATCAGACAAACAAAAGTAAATTGTACAAATCTCAATAAATTTAAAAGTTGCGATATTAATGAATGTCAGTTGAAATTAGAACTGAAATGACTAACATCGTCCGCGACTGCAATTGAAATTATAAGTTCTAAGCACTCTTAGGAAATCCAAACTGCTGTAACATATATATTTGGAAGAAGAGTCAAGGAATTGTGGACAAGGGCAAGCTGGGAATTAGGTTGAAATTGTGCATCACATATTTTTGGTTTCCCTACACTTGCAATATCGAATAAAGGCAGTTCAGATGGAATTCTTTCTTAAAATAAACGATATACTATTTGTGTTTATATAAATAAACGTTGTTTATTACTTTATTGCTTTTATCATATCATCGTCAGTCCATTCAAATTTAAGGAATTGTTAGCGACACAATTTTAGGCCAACGAGTATGCCCACTCCATATGCGATCAGATGCGTCACCATTTTCTACTGTTTGTATATGTCACCAGAATCTTAGAATCCAACTGTTAGAAAAAAACAATTAAAATTTTTCAAAACAAGCATATAATTAATGCCACCATTACTTTTCGTTTTGGTTTCGATAGCCTTAAGAACATCCATAAGACGTTGCATGCGCAATTTTTAATGGATGCCAATATCATTAAGTTGCGGTACACATCTTGGAAGTGTTTAATGCAGAACCTATCACTACTGAACAGAGAATATATTATTAATATTTATTGTCCATTTTTAACAGTGTGTTTTGTTTTATGTCACTTACACGATGTTTGGCAAATAAATAGCCAACAATTCCACCAACGATGAACGTAATTAGCCGCTGCATATTTGAAATAAAAAATTTTAGTTTGCTTTCGCAGTATTCAGAAAAAAAAAAGATTTTATGAAAATTTTAACTGAAAATCCGAATAAAGAAATGAGGTGTGTTTAATTTAAATGTATAAAAAACTACATGCCTACTTCGAAAATGATCTTTTCGGTTTGATAGAGAGTCAGTTGTAACATGTGCTAACAATACTTTGCGAAAACCAAACTTTTTCATGTGCGACATTGAGTCGAAAAAATCATCATCATTGTAAGTAGAGCAGACAGCTAAATTTCGACGCGATGCTTTTCGTTTAACTACAGTGTATTGATATGTGCAAATTAATTTTTTGGTTGGTAAAACTAACACCCGATATGAGTATTAATTTGGTTAAAGCTTTAATGTGTGGAGTGTTTGGAATTCGTATTTCCCAGCAGATGTAGCTGATGTAAACCGTTATCAAACTTAAATTGATGCCAACTTGATTTGTATTCCCAGATATAAATCGTTTCGAGTGCAACTCAATCAATTCTTAAAAACAATAAAGGCCAATAAAGTATTAATGCCAGAGCGCAAGTTTTTATGTTGAATTCCCATAGATGCGAAAAATGGAGAAAACTCTCCCCCAGCTACCTTTAAATTATGACCCACCTCATGGTGAGTGAACATCCGGCCAGATCAAACTTTTCATTTAACTTTAAATTTACCGGTCCACTGTTGGCCAAGTAAACTAACCTTTGCAGGACGCGTGAACCTTTGAACGTGTGTGTGTTTAATAAATCAATAAGTTTGTTTTTATTTAATAAAATAATACAAAAATAGTTCAGAAAAGGCGGTCAAAAATTTAATTGAAATCGGTTGAGAAATACCCGAGATACTGAAGTAAAGTGAAGCATCCAGCAGCGCAAACACACACACATACATACAACAATATGCATTATGTCTATGGTTCAAGTAATCTCCTTTTCGAGGTTTCTCGACCATCCTTCTAACTTCAATGTGGTTCGCTTACCTTCTTTTAGTAAAAAAGTGATTCATTTTCTTATTAAATGCATTGGAATATGGAAAAATTTATGACTTTTGTTGGCAGTCATAAAAAACACAAGAAAGAAGAAGAAATTTCTTCTTTTTTTTTTTCTAAGAACTTAAATTTGACCAAATGTTTCCCCGTAGATAGGAAACAGCTGGGAGTGAGTTCCATTTAAAGCATTTTTGACTTCTGATGGCGCAGAACAATTTCTTTTCATTTACAAATAAAAAAAATTTTATGGATATTCATTTTGTCTAACTTGCAGTTCAAATTGGTTAACTGTTAAAGGATGTAAGTTAATGAATAAATGACTTTTGAATATGGGTTTTGGCCAGAAAATAATGTGAAGTTTCCGGTGGCATATATTAAGCCATTTAACAAATAGGCTGGTGTGGCCTGCCCCAAATCGAAAAGAGTTAGTTTTGTGGGGCCGCTGTCGACACTGCAGCATTTTAATCAACCGGGCTTCTTTTTGGCCTTATTCAAAGTCCACATGAATATTTCATTATTTTCACCTTGAGAGCTGCTCAAGTGTATTTTGGCGAGCCCAACCGGAATCATATATCCCATATCCAAAAAGTCTGTTGCCGTCTGTGCCATTGTTGGTTGTTTTTGTGAATAAGTTCGTAGTTTGCGGCTGGGCTCAGGTTAAGGTATAAGCACCTGTGAGATTGGCTCCAAAATGAAATGATGGCTGCCAGAGCCTAATGATTGATGGCATTGTCAAGCTGCGCCAAAGGTTAAATTGTTTGCGCCATACTCCTTAGATTGGTTTGCTTAGTATGTACACACATACATATATCGTGACGACAACAGGTATGCACTTTTGTACGTACATTTATGGATGTATTTAGGTATATACATACATATGTGGTTTGTCTGGCCCTCACCTACAAGTTGAATACATATTGTTAAAGTATGCATATCTCCGTTGTTTCTCAACCGATTTTGATGAAATTTTAGCAAAAAACCTTTCACAATTTCCATATTCATTTTAGTGCTATCGATTCCTTGTGTATATCAGAAACGCAAAGAGTTAGCGATAGTTCAAAACTAACTTGTTTCTTCTATGGTTTCGGGAAGCTTATGTTCAAAATTTTGAGTCTATAGCTCTTATAGTCTCTTAGTTCGACCCGTTCATACATACAGACGGACACACGGCTATTTCTGCTTATTAAGAGTATTTATACTCTATGGGGTGGAAGATGCTTTCTTCCGCCTGTTACACACATTTTTACAAAACCATTATACCCATTTACCCATTGAATGGGTTCAGGGTATAAAAGGGGATCCACTTTGCACTTACAACTTGTTTCTATTAGCTTAGAGACAACATTATTATGGTTTGTCTAGTGGAATAATTTGGTTTTTGATACATCAAAAGCAGAAGCGTACCAAATACATACTATCACAAACAACTTAAATGTTACGATTGTATTATATTATTTGTCTTTATATGGTTATGTACCTTATTAAGAGTACAAAACTCATATTTCTCATTTTCGCCTAGGTTATACTGAACGTTTGAAGTGAGACTTACACAAAAGAAAACTCTAGATCCTGCGTACTAAGCTTAAGCTTAAAAAAAAATAATTTGCCGATGTGTCAGTACACACAGAACAAATTTACTAAATTTACTATACTAAATTTACTATACATAATTTAATTAAAAAAGTAATCGTATTATAATATGTATTGAATTAAGAACAGTATTAAAATAAGTATTTAAATTAAAATCGGACATCTTAATTCAGTCCGTAAGCTTTTTCGTCTTATATTCAAACTAACGGCAATCGAATTATGTGTGGCAAACAATATTTGATTCAAATGTTTTTATGCATAAATTTTAATATGTTGACACTGTAAATTAAATACAAAAATTTAAAAGACAAAAATTTACATAGTACTAATACATTTTAACAATCAATGTTGTGGATCAAACATTATTTAAACTCTAGGCTAAGTGCACCTTAAGCTGGACCTGGCAAAGTTTAGCATATTTTTGAATTTCAGTTGGCAACATAAATTGAAGCTTTCGACTAACATGTTATAACAGTTCAACTTCTCTTGCGCTGTTAACTGACGCTCTTATCCGATGAGCTTTCGCTGCGTGCTTTCGTTCTCACTTTCATTTAAGTCCTCTCTCGTTCTCTATTTCTCTCAGCGTGAACATAAACAAATACCTTACCGGCTTTTGGCGCCATTTGGAGAAACAGATGGTTTTTCTTAGCCCACCACACAGAGTAGAGGCCTGTGGTGAGTTATGGCTTCATCGGGTACAATTTCATGGGCCCAAGTTTGTTTCGCTTCAGTCGATATTCCTGTGCCAACGCGTACGAAAGCAACTGCAAAGGACGCGAGTTAGTCCTGTGGCATATTTTCACTAATTGTGAAACGGGTCGCGCCATATTTGTCCACATTTGACTGTTTATTAGTGTTTGTGTGTTTTTATTTTATTTTAAAGATATATGATTGTGAGAATAAAAAAGGAGGATATAACGATTAACTGATTGATATTACATAATTAACATTTAACACGACATACAGATTGATATTTTCGAATTGGATAGATTGCATTTCCTTACCATACATTTGGTATTCCTAAAAGCTCTAGAGAACCCGAAACAATCGGGTACAACCTTGTAAAATTTGTATTTTTGAAACAAAACAGCTATTATCGTTTTATCTGTTACTCAAGAAAACTTTTTACTGATCCAAGGTGTATATGCATATATATTGTATATATGTGCATAGGTTAGGTTAGGCTGGCTGAATATAAATAAAAATAATTTAAGTCTTTTTGCATTCATTTTTTTTTCCGTTTTGAACAATACCAATGTACAGTCGAACTACCATATATCGAATCTAAAGTGCACTAGAAAACTTGTGTTGTTAAGTCGACTTATATTTAAATGTTCAAATATTGTTGATTGCAAGTGGTTTTTCCACTTCTCTTTCTCCAAACAAACTTTAAGCACGTTAAGTGAAGCAAATACATTATCAGTCACGATACTTTACTTGTCCACAAAGGTGCGAAGTCTAAAAACTATGACATTTTAATTTTTAATTTCAGGCGCATCATTTACTTTTTTGTGTATGCACTTATTCGCTTCGAAGCAGATCTACACATTTTTTAGAAGTGTACATGCAAAACATTTTCTTATGATTTTGTGGTCATGCTTCGAGCCTGTGTCTTATGTTTTTTCAATAGTCAGCATGTGCGACTAGCTGGCGAGAAAAAGCAAAAATTAAGAATTAGAAGAAAAGTACAAAATTTCAAACAAAACCTAAGAAAAAAAAAAAAAAATAACTTTATTGTGCAGTTATATTCAAAGTTCATTTAAATAATTCAATTCAGTAACGATATCTGACTCTCTGAAAAATAAAGTTACAAAGCACCTCCAAAACAAAGTTTAAAGTTTGTTAAGTGGTTGTTTCAGTTGCAGCTTTAGCCTTTTTCAAAGAAATTGTCTTGTTAAGTTAAGAGCAGAGTTCACTGATAAATTGACTTGCGTGGTATTAAAAGTTAAAAACCCATCCCAAACTTTTACAAGCCAACTGTTTTAAGGCAACAGCTGACATGTGCCACATGACGAACGCCACGAGCTCAACAAAATTTCTTGCCAAATTAAAACTACACATTTCGAAATATATGTATATATTACTAAGAAAATCTCGAATGGCTTGAGCTTTCGGGGCTAAATCAACAATGATTAAACAGGCATAAAACAAGGAAAAATGTTGGAGCAGGGAGGAAGAATAGGGAATGTGATGGTAAAGATCAGCCCAATTCCTAGTTTATACCACATAATTTAGTTTTTCTTACTTATGTTTAGTAATTTTGTTTTTATTATATGGGTGAAGTACATCATGCCGAAGCCGTGAATGGCAAGCAATAAAAACAAAATTAAGCTTGTCACATCACAGTCGAAGCATGTCTATGTGTGGGTGTGTGGGCGCCTAAGCGTCAAAATTATTGTTTTAATGGCTACTTGAACTGAAATTAACTGCCAAGAGCAGATAAAAACAAGTGAAAACGTTGCATTCGGACGCAACCGACTGCGGAATACTCTGATACCACCATAAAGACGCATTGTATGGATTACGGTAGATAACGTGGAATACAATAAACTCTTTACCTTCGGTAACAGAGTATGAATAAAAGAGTGTATATCGAAGATAGTACTTTAACACACACAGCTTGAAGCTTTAAGCCCAAAAAATAAAATGGAAAAAATCATACTAGTCACTCAAGCGGACAACACACACACACGCTACACTTTAAAGTATTTGTGCGAATATTTGCTCAATGAAATGTCGAATAAGCTGATTTCTCATATATTTCTAATCCATACACTCACTCACACACTGGAGCGACACAAAATTCAGTTGTCGCTTTGCACATAGATGACAAATAATTTCGTATTCAGGTAAATACACAAAAGCGTCAACGAACACATGCAAATGGTTTTTTGTCATTTTGCATTTCAAGAATAAAAACACAACATGTTAAGTAGGTTTGCATTTGAGTTAGCATAAATAAATATTAAAAACGGCTCTATGTTGTAAATGTCAAATGATAAAATTAAAGATTTTCATGAACACATTTGGTTTACCCTATATGTATTGCCTTAGTTAAGCGGATGGATGTTTTACCACCGACCACCTTAATCAATATTGCTCTCGTTTCCATTAATTTGCTCTGTTTTTCAATTTACCTTAAACTTTTATCCAATCAGCAAAATCCCTAAAAGGAATTTGCATTTGATTTCAAATCAACGCAGTTGACATTTGTTTTTGCTTGTTTCAAAATAAACTTTTATCATTATCAACATAATTAATGCATCAAATTGAGTCTGAATCGGATGATTTATAAAAAGATTCACAAAACAGTTTTAGTCGAGTTTACCTTATTTCCCGACAGACCATTCAACAAAACTTTTTTGATAACCTATTTAATTTCCCTTTCCGGTGGATACTAATCAGTCCGTCAGTCAGGTTAAGCTCCTTTAAGTTCATAAAGTAATTTTCCAACTTCGAGCGATATAAGTTTTTTAAGGTGTATTTAAAAACCATTTTTAAGATGATTTCGAGAATTGACACTTTGCATCAGTTATTTTTATGTACGTTTGTTTTGCACAGTTAAATTAAATTTTAAATTTGTTTTCTTTTTGGTAAGCAAATATTAGATAATTTTCTGTATTTTCGACATATTCATTTATAAATTCATGAAATTCAAGCGGAATTACTTTTAATAAATAAAAAACTCTTTCGTTGAACATCATCTTCATCAACTTTGGAGTGAATAAGAGTTAAGACTTAATCAGACATTAAGTCTTAACTCTTATTCACTCACTTAATGAAGTAGACTGGTTCAAAAGCTTCTTGTGTGTTCTGATGAAATGCGTTGTTTACCTTTTTATGACTTCATTTGGTTTCCCCCGCCCTTAAACTCATAAGCAATCGCTTAAATTTCAGTGCCGCCCACTTTACCTATGCACGAACTAGTCTCTATTTGTGTGCAATTCTGTTGGCCATTTCATTTTTACATATTCATCAAATGCATGCACCACCGCAAAAAATAGAAACCTGACAGAACAAACAAAGCGAAAAGGCAAGAGGAGTCGAATGGGAAAGGATAAAGGCGACTGCTAAACGCTTTGTAATGCGCTTTTGTGGAGTGTGTTGGTCGCCCAGTTGTTGTTTTGTTGTTCGCTAAGTGTCATTAAGCTGCTCAAGTTATAAATTTGCTGCATACCTAATTTTGCTGTTTAGGCGCCTGTTTGAGACCGCACTTAACACATTTTCCAATTCCTTATCACATTATTTCTTCATCTTATACTTATTCAACTGTTGTTGTTTCAAAAGGTCGCGAGCTATTTTTTTTTCTATCTTTGGAGCATTGATTTATGTGGACAGATTTTCCGTACATTGCTCCTAGCCTTTCGTTTGGTTAAAGGGCACTTCTCCTTTAACATTTGTACTATTTTATCCTTGTTCCCTTCGCTTGCTATAATGACGTCATTTGGGCAAATTGGCCATTAAACGGCCACCGATTGCTTCCGCACGATTAAATACAGAGCCCCAACCTTCTATTTTGAATATTACTGCAGTGAAAAAAACGTGTGGTGCAAAAGCCAATTCTATAATTACTGACCAATAGTATCCGATTATTTTTTGTTCCTGTGCCACATATGAATACTCAAACGTAAAATTCGAAAAATCTGAGAAAATGAAAAAAAAAATGTACTGACAAGAAAATAAAAACTTAAAGCCTTGTCATTACCCAATTAGATACATGCGTGTTAAAGTAAATTTAATTTGTTAATGTCATCGATTTTTATTTCTTTATAATAGTATATTAAATTTGGTATAGCTAACGATAAGTAAGTACTAGTATCAAAACTTTACCTATCATTATTCGAATTATCTTATCATTAAACGAATTCGATGAATAGAAATATAACAGCATTGTCCATCTTTGGTTTCACAGACATGCTATAATTTTTTTTTCCTCTGTGTACCCAATGTCTGCTTGTTTGCCTATGTGATATCAGATGGTTTTTTCTCTTGGTTGTAACACGAGTCGCGCCCTACCTACCTTTAACTGTTGCGCATTTTGTCAGCCAAGGCTTGCCAACTGTTGCCTGCCTTCACACTTATGTAGTATACTTTCGCTTCAACTGGCTATCTTCCTAAAGCTTGTTGTTTAGCTGGCGGCTTACCAAGCAATCCAGTTGGCCAAGTTGTTGCTGCCCATTTTACTGGCTCGCGTAGGAAATTCCAATGTTGCTATGTGACGTTCAGTTCTCGCTAGCTATTTGTAATGCTAATTTGGCCAATGTGGAAATTCTAGCCATGTATTTTCATGATACGAGCGAATCATTTTAGTTCGATAAGCAAAATGCTAAACTAAATATGCATCAATAAATGAAATTATCATACCCATTCAAATGAAATATGTGGGAAGTCAAATTTCGCTACATCATACTCACAAAACGTTCCAGATTTATGTGTTGCACATAAAACAAAGTCATGCAATAAAGCTGAGTACTTGGACAGTTAATCATAAAACAAAAAACCGTAGCACATTTACTGCTGAATGCAAATAAAAAACGTTATGGCTTAAGGTACTTTAATGCAAGTTACCCAGATTTCTTTATTTTATAAATAATGATTTACAAGCTATATTTTCGATTGAATAGTTTTCACAAGTGTAAAAGCTCAAGAAATGCTTACTACCGCTAAACTTAAAAAAAAAAAAAAAAAAAATATTCTCTTAAATGATTTTAATCCATTTAAAAATCAGTTTTAAAATTGAGAAAATCAATTTTTGAAGCTTACCATGTCAGTTTGCCTTTAAAAAAATATTTTTTGTTTTAATTTAATTTAATTTTATTTAATGCGTAGATCAGCAATAAAGCGAGTAAATGCGAATAAAACACTCAAAAGCGGGTCCCGAATTGTGACGTCTTTTGAGAATTGGACTTCCGCGCTGTCGGACTTCGTTTGGATCGTTTTCGGTCAACTGGCAACTGACGACTGCAAAGGTCACCGTTACATACAACGCGCCCGAATAAAGTTATTTTGTTGTTGGCAGTGCTGCTGCTTGGATGTCTATGAGCAGAGTTTGCACAATGGAAGTGCGACGGATGAAATTTAAATTTAAATTTTATGCGCAGCCAACAAAAGCTAGTCAAATGAATTTGTGTTTTGGTTTACACAATGTGAATGTGCTAATTTATATAAAGAATTCACAGAATTTGTAACCTGAGTCCTTTCTTTGGTTCAATGCACTGCAATGGAATTAAACATTAAATATTTGCAAAATTTCAATCTCTAGCTTTAAGGTTTCGGAAAAAAAGCGGCCATGCAGAGACTCAGGCGGACAGACAGCATAACGGATATTTCACATAGCCAACATTCTCTTTACCTACTTGTTATCAGCTTCAACAGCCGAATTGGTATAGCTAATCTGTGTGCCCGTTTGTCTGTATGAACGCGTCGTTCCCTGAAATTAGAGAAACTAGAAACTTAAAATTTTAAATATTAGATTTCGTATACCCGGCGCAGTACAAGATTGTTTAAAATTATCGATAACTCTTCCAGTTCCCGATACACAAATGGAATCGACAACAAAATTATTTCAGATTTGGAAATAGTGGAAACGGTTTTAGAAATCTGAAAACAAAATAATAAAAATCAGTTTTTGTTGTATTATTATATTGAAATCGGTTGAGAAACTCCTTAGATATCGGAGGTTGAAGTTTAGCCAAGCATGCAGTGTACACACACACACACACACACATGATTGTACACATTTAGTCTAGTCTTGCTCGACTAGAGTCTTCTTCTTCTCTTGTGAGTGTGTTTTCTTTATGAATGTGGCAATCAATAAACCTAATGAGCTGTGTGTATACCAAGCACACATACAGCATTTGCTCTAAAATTAACTGTCGCGTGAAGTTTGCTCCTAAATAACTCATACGCCACGTTATGCAACCGAAACTCGTAGCATTTACGATTAAAAAAAACTTTCTTCACTTTTGAATAAGCGTATACGGTTTAGTGCAGCTGTAATTAGGTTGAGTGCCATTCCCGTAAGGTTGATGTGAACAGCGATAAAAAGTCTTTTATGTTCGTGTTGGAGTTGAATGTTGTGTATTATTAGTCGGCTAGTCGAAAGTGTGTCAGTAAGACTATTCTAGTAAAAATTATCTAACACGAATTTACTGCACTTTTTTTTAGATACATATGTTCCGCTTCAAAAATAATTTTAAACAAAATTTGTAATTAAATATATAAAAGAAACTTTTTATTATTATATTGATAAAGATAATCAAAAGTTCAACATCCGAATAACTACTGATTTCACGGATTTTTGAATACAAATGTATAGTTTGAAGCGAACATCGTTGACTGTGTTTGACGCCCTTCCACATCTAGACGGTTAGGATCATATCGATTTAGGAGGTATATAAATTATAGATGCTACCATCCAAATGATACGTACAACGTCATGATAGCCTCATACAACATGTTCCTTTTTTTTAATTAAATAAGCTGTAATTAATGTTTTTGACCTACAGTCATGTGTGTCAAAACAAGAACAATAACAACAGTGGCCATAAAGTGTCAACATTTAGTGCCACAAAACAGCTATAGCAATAACACCAATCTTTTAGAAACACACACATCAAAAACGTGGCAAACGAATACAACTGAATACATAAACTGCTTAAACTCAACCTATTGAGTTTCGGTGGTAGTTCCCAAGCTCCATGAACTTGAGAATTAGGTTGCGCCACTCGTGTTGCGCCTGAGCTATCAAAAAAAAAGGAAAAAACTGTAATCAATCTTGGAAAATTCGTCAATTACTTATGCAGCACTTGAAAAGGTTGACAAAAAAAAAAAATGTAAATAGGCGATGGTTTGACTTTGAAATTTCCTGGTCCTTAGATCCAATTAATGTTTGTGTGCGTGTGTGTGTACACAATGAACCTTCCGCATCGTCAACGTTTTGTGATATTTTCGACATTTGTAATTCATGATAAGGAATTTTTTGTTAAATAAAGCAAAATAACGAAGCAGACCAACTCAATAATTCTTAAACAATGTGTGGGCTTTCTACAAGTCTAACATTTTTGTTGCTTAGCTTGCAGCAACGACTTAAATATGCATGAGGCAATTAAAAATCAATACATTAACTTACTGTCAAATGTCAAAAACACCACAAAGCGATAAAAATTTTTAATTTTAAATTAATAATTGTCGCATGCCTCTTAAGCTAACTCATCCAAGGAATGAGGCCACATATTGCAACTGGTTGAGACAGCAGATTTAAATTGCTTATAAAGTCGCAACAGAAGACACAATTTAAAGCTCTTAAGGATTAAATTTGATTTAAGCAGTATGCCACTAACCATTCTGCACACTCAGAAAAAAACTTAGTACAATTAGGCAAATTCATTCTTGAGGTCTTTTTGTTCACCAAGCGGTTGGCTTAGCCATTGCACTGTTACTGAATATATTTTGCAAGCATTTAGTTATAAACTAAAACGAAAAGTACTACATGAATAGTGTTCGAATTAAATATGGTGGTATTGAATTGATCATCTTAAAATAAATACTTTTTTTTGAAAATGCGTGAATAGTTACATCAAATATGGTTAATATGTTAAATTGTAATTTTAAAGGTCAAGCAATTTTTTTTTAATCGTGTTCTTTTTTGATTTTCTAAGTTTATAATTGAATAAACATTTTTTATAGATAAATTTACTACTTTTCATAGTTGAAGCCTGGATAGTAAAATTAATTATTTTCATAGATGATTTTCATGTGGTTTTTTTTACTGAGTGTACAAGCATAAACACCAAATGTTGCTTACCCATTTGAGATTGCTGCGTTGGCTCGGTCCAAAAGCAGACAAATTGTCAGTGGTCTGTGGTTTGTGTAGTTTTGATTTCACTTTTGAGGGCTCTTGTCGTTTATCAATATGTCACTTAGTCGCTAGTGTTGCTTGAATGCTAAGTGCTACGCTCTGCTCTACGGTTTGGCTGACGTCTGATGATTTTCGCTTTGACATTTGAGCCGCACAGTCAAAATTTGTTTAATGTTCGCCCGCTGGAGACTAATCATATAATTTGCATCAGCGCTTCTCTGGCGGCGCCATACTGTCCGCACAACATGCCCTATTTAGCACATAAAAATATTGTAACAACAAAGCGTATTAGCAGCTACTTAAGTACTTATAAGCAGATATACATTTATTATCGCCTTGTAATAACATGTGTATGTGGATGGAAGGATGTTCAACAATAAAAAGAAAATTTAACTTAGCAGTCAGTTATTTTGATTCATGATCTAAGAATGTGTGCAATTAAGTCAATTCTGGTTTTTTTAATCCTCGATATTATAAGATACAGAGCGCAGTTGCAGCTCTTGTAAATATTCTCACGCTAAACAGAAAGGCATGCGATTTGAAAAGTACTTATTTTCCTGCTTAATTTAACAGTGACATGATTTGATCCTCTTGTTAATTCTTGATTTTGTTCCAAACACATTTTGTATGCAGTTAATGCAAAATTAATCTAGTTTAGCTCAGCTAATTTAAATAATTAAAAAAAAATATCAATATCTTGACATCTTATAATTTTTAAACAGTCAAATTAAAAACAAGTGGAAACGTTGCAGTCGGACGCAACCGACTGTGATATACTCGATACCAGTATTAAAACCGGTTAAAAGAGGCCTGATTGCAAAGGGGTACGGATGCGGCAGGGGTGTACGCTGCATCAAAGATTGTCTGATACAGATGGGGATACCACCAGCTATCTTCCTGCTAAATTTGGTGGCTCTAGCTCAAAGTTTGTAAAGTGAAGGGGAAGGGGGCGGGGGGCGTTTTGGGTGGGCGTGGCATCCAAAATTTTGATGCAGATCTTTGTGGAATGCCAATTGCAATCTTCCTACCAAATTTGGTGACTCTAGCTCAAAGTTTTTAAAAGTTGGGGAGGGGGGCTTGGGGTAGGCGTGGCGCCAAGATATCTTTGGGGGTCACTACTAGTTATCTTCCTACCAAGTTTGGAGACTCTAGCTCAAAGTTTTTAAAAGTTGGGGAAGGGGGGCTTGGGGTAGGCGTGGCGCCAAGATATCTTTGGGGGTCACTACCAGTTATCTTCCTACCAAGTTTGGAGACTCTAGGTCAAACACTATGAAAGATACACGCATTCCCGCTTTTAACGAAAAGTTGGGGCGGCTGAGGTGGGCAAGGGCGGTATGGGTGGGTGCGGCATCCCAAATTTGTATGCAGTTTTTTGAGGATCGTCATCACCTATCTTGGCGTAAAATTTGGTGGCTGTAGCTCAAAAACTGAGGTAGATATAGGCGTTTCTGATTTCAAACTGCGGGGGCTGGGGGCAGAATGGGTGGGCGTGGCCCCAAAATTTTTAATCAGATCTTGGGGATCGTGACCAGTTATCTCCACCGATTTGGAGACGTAGCTCAAACACCAGAAAGAACACGCATTCCCGTTTTTAACGAAAAGTTGGGGCGGCTGGGGTTGGCAAGGGCGGTAGGCTGGGCGGGCATCCAAAGTTTTGATGCAGTTTTTGGGGATCGTCATCACCTATCTTGGCGTAAAATTTGGTGGCTGTAGCTCAAAAACTGAGGTAGATATAGGCGTGTCTGATTTCAAACTGCGGGGGCTGGGGGCGGAATGGGTGGGCGTGGCCCCAAAATTTTTGATGCAATTTTTTGGGGATGCCATTAGCTATCTTCCTACCAAATTTGGTAGCTCTAACTGTAAGGGTGTGCGGAAACGGTGGATTTATCGATTTTGAGTTATCGAATTTATCGATTTGCCAGCCTCCCAGTTATCGTATAACCCCAATCTTGACACTTTATCTGTCCCGGCCATAGATTAAGACATTTGCAAAGTTTCAAGTCTCTAGCTTGAAGGGTGTGGAAAAAAGTTGCGTTCATACAGACAGACAGACGGACAGACACCATGACATTGCACAAACCCAATATACTCTTTACCTTCGGTATCGAGTATAAAAAGCATCTTATAAAAATACGCTGGTGAGATTAAAATATGGATTACGTACTTGAATCAGATAGTTTCGAGCTGGGTTTCAGTCTTTCGGTAGTTATTGTGTCTTAAATTCCAGTCTTTTAATTTTGAAAGTTTTTGTAGTTCTTTTTGTTATCAATTTTCAAATTTTAGATTCACACATAGTCAATTCAATCTTAAATTTAGTACGTTTTTTTTATCGGTGTAGTATCAATTCATATCTTGTAAAAATTAGAATCAGTTATAATACTTAACGCTTACTGAGTTTATTAAAAGTTACAAGCAAACAACCCTTAATCTGTTCGTTTACAAAAACATTATTAATGCAACAATCAATTTTTCAAAGAATTAAATACAATCAGGTAATATAAAACTTGCATTAAATACCCAAATTAAATCAGCAGTGAAGAAAAATGTCGATAGTGTGTGTTCTTAAAGGACCGAAACATTTACGAGTACAAATTAATTAAACCATGACATCGATTTGCATTCTTCAATCGGAAAAACAGTAATCAACGCACATCCGAAACTGCATTTTAAGGCTAAAAGTGGGAACTAAGACGGTGTTTTGAAACGTTCGCTCTGCATGCCCGGAAAGCTCAGAAAATCTATTTTATGAAACTTATTTTCAATTATCTCCATATAAATTCATAAAAAAAACTGTTTTGTGGAATAAATTAAGTAAAATTTCCATAAAGGTGAAAACAATTCTTCAAAAAAAAAACAACAGTTTTATGAGATATTAAAATGCGAAATATTCCAACAATACGATTTAAGCATCACAATTTGCGTTGTGCCCATTTTTAGTGTTCATTTCAAGGCTGTGGCGCCGATAAATTAACTGAATGACCAAAGTGCAAACAATTGACGATAAACACGCACTTACACACTCGCAGGCAGAGACAAATCATGTTGGAATCTGTGAGTGTGCGAGGGTGTGTAAACTATATGCGAATGTGTGTGTTTGTGGGCGTCTGCGTTTCGTTCTGAATTGCGTGTTCAAACAACAAATTAATTGCAGGCAGGCAATCAATTTTGATCCAAGTTAAACTGTACTCCGGAACTGTCAGCCAACTGTATTAAAGTATATTTGGGCAACATCGAAAATTACATTAAGAGACTAAAGCAATACAAACTATTCCGAATCAATAATTTAACTACTAAATACATATATTGGATTGCATATAACTGGGCTTATGACTGCCGTTTGCAACATAATAATATGATAAAAATAATAACAATATGTTTTATATAATAACATAACACATTAACCAAACTAAAATAAACGCAACCACATTCAAAACTTTGGACTCATCATTTAAGTCACTTGAACACTTTGTATATGTCTTGTTCCTTTGAAAAGCTATACACTTTAAGTAGTTCTACACAAATTCAGCTGGCTGTATGTGTAAGTGCGTGTGCGCGAGTGATAATTAATTAAAAGAAAACGACTGGCCAATGGATCATCTATTATGCAATATGACGGGCAACAGTCGCAATTCGTCCTACAATTGTCTATCATCATGGGACTCCTACGATCGTATACCCAGGTATGTATAAGACCATGTTAGAGGACTGACTCCCTGACTGCCTTCACACAATGGCAGTAAATGTTACTCACTGTTCGGTGCTGTTGAACAAAATCGAATTAAGTATTGGCAGGCAGCAGAGAAGGTAATTCAATTTTTGTTCAATATTGATTTTATAATGCGTTCGCCACTCAGCGCATCGCTTTTCGGAGCGCATCCACTAAATTGTAAAAGTAAATATAAAATCATTAAAGAAGCAATCATAACTTGATTGCCATAAGCAATAAAATCTAATCAAATTCCAACAAAGCACACTTCACACATATAAAATAGTGTCCAAAGCGAAAAAGCTTGTATCTAAACTAAGTACTTTTAGCTATGGTTTTATAATAGTTTCCTCAATTCTGCGTTTAAAATTTATCGATAAATAATATTATCATCTGCAAGGCTATTTTAAAGAATTATGTAAATGGTATCACGTTTGGAGAAACACGTTTGAGTAAGCTGTGATATTTTTATATGGCTCAGAAAACTTTCTTTCAAATCTAAACTCTCTAGTTTCTATAATCTCCAAGATTGGCACATGTATACTTATAGACGGACGGATGCTCAAAAGCACATGACTATATCGACTCTGCTGTTAATTAAAAATATACATACTATGAAGATTATGAGGTCCCTTTTACACATCATCAATACTATGTATGTTAAAAAAGTTGCGGTCATGTGGACAGACAAACATTCAGCATGACAGACATTGCACAACACCAATATTCTCAAATAACGTCGGTACATGTGTCTTAAGCTACCTACAATTTAAGCAGTTAAACATGTACTTTAAATAATATATATTTATTTATGAAACTTGGAGTAATTCCGACTATTTGCGGCATTATAGGAATCACTATGGCATAAAGCTGCCATTGGAACAATACATCGGATAGTACGATAGGTTTTAAAAACGTGTTATAAATTATATACATATGTACGTTCAATGTCTTTGTATTATTGCTTTGTTTATTGCTATATAAAAAATGCTCCTTTTCATCAATCAACAACGCCAAACCGAAACAACACTGAAGAATAGAAGTTCCTTTTTAAGGCCTTTCGCTACTGTTTTATGACCTTCTGAGCTTATTTGAGCGTTTGTTTATTGGTTGAACTCCCGCAATTTAAGCGTGCTGTTTAAGAACCGCAATGCGTGTCTTGTCATCTTCTTAGGTCAAGTTACGACCTTCCGTTGATATAAATCTATGTTGTGACTAAGCGAACGTTAACCAATTGGATTTTGAATCTTGAGCCATCGAACCAGCTGTTTGAACAACTCCTTTGAGCTTTTGTTGTTGCATGGACATTTGAAGGAGGAATTTTGTGTAACGGTGCTTTTATGTGTGGCCTGAATGGGCAAAACACTGCATCTTTTTTTCAGGTTTTTCACAGAGCGCTTTGATGAGCTTTGACTTCGCTGGCTGGCACCCTTCTTAAATGTGTGCTTTAAAAGGTGAACGATTCCGTTTGATAGCGAATTTTAATTAAGTTTTGTAATCAAATCAGAGCGCTTGTAAACATCATGCTGTTGCTAATGGAAATGCGAGCTACATAGCTTCTAACCTGGTCTACACACCCGAAAAATTGGGAAATCTCATTTTAAAATCAATAAAAGGCAACCACAAAATATATATGTATGTGTGCATGTGTAAGTAGGTAACGGTATAGAGCGCGGATAAGGAACCCACGAAGGCTAAGCTTTAAAATGAAATATCAACATTAAATTTGCCGCTATAATTAAATTAAGCTAGAGCCACAAAAACACATTCAAATGCAGTTTTTCTCTGCAACAAGGCAGACATTATACATATCAAGTGCTTCAGCTTAACGAAGCAAATGAAAATAAACACATAAATAATATATGTAAGTTTTGCATAATAACATAAATCTTTTGAAAACTATTTCTACAAACTTTTTATTTTTTAAGTTGACCCAATAATTTGTCCTTGGTTTTGCAAATGTTTGCATTGCATTCACCCCTACCAAAAACTTAATAATTATGAATGTGTTTTTGTTGTGCTTTGTGTTGTTTCTGCATGTCCATAGAGTAGATTTTTCTCATTGACGTTTTAGGGAGGCGACTAGGGTGGTATGGGTGGACAATTTTTCATGCAGTTTTTTAAAAACTGTGGACTTAGAGGCGTTTCTGATATCAAACTGCGGGGGGCTGGGCCCGGATCGGTTGGGCGTGGTTCCGAAATTTCAGTCTTTTGGGGGATGCCTGTAGCTATCTTCCTACCAAATGTAACTATTAATGTAAGGGTGTGGGAAAAATAATGATTTATCTATATTGCATTATCGAATTTATCGATTTACCAGCCCCCCAGAAAGCGTCGAACCCAAAACTTGAATTTTTATCTGCCCCGGCCATAGAAAAACATATTTGCAAAGTTTCAAGTCTCTAGCTTGAACACCTTCGGTATTTACTGTTGTTGTTGTTCAAATAAATCAAAGATCTAGTTTTGCAGTGAATTAATCTAAAGTAATTTTGGTCACATAGTTCCATCAGCCGAACTAGGGTCATTGAACAGTCAAGTTGCTGTTCTCTGAACTTTGGCATTGATTGTTGGCCCCTATAAGAACGGTTTTTAAACATTCAAGTGCAAGATAAATTTTCTTGCTGCCACTCTTTTCTTGGCATTGCAAATGTTTCTAGCTAAAGCTGCCACCAAAAATTCACAATGAACTCAAGTTATTATTGTGCCGCGTTCAATGGCCAACTCAAATGAGCTCGCATCAGCGAATTTTCTTTTGACGAATATTGTTTTAGGTTCAGAGTTGATTGTATACAGTGCCACGTTTTGTGGCATAACTGACACGGCCAACAGCGGAGAGCAACTGTTTATGCTTGGCACGCGTTGCAGTCATTGGCACTTGCTATTTGCCACTTTGCCCCTTACTGCCCAAGGGTACAATTTATATAACGGCATGCGGCAAACAACCTGTGTTTGCTTTATCCATGCGTGCATTAACCTTGACATGAATTTTCACAGTACGCAACCAGCTCAGCGTTATTTTTTGTTTAATTCATAATGTTAATAACTGGAAAAACAAAAGTTAAGGTTGCTTTGTTTTTCGTATTTGAATTCCCTCCTTTGTTTAGGGCAGTCACTTTAAATGCGACGTCTTAATTAACAAACGGCCTAGACAGACAATCAGGACATGTCAGGGGAACCCAGGTGTTTAACTTATATTTGCTTGGCACTCAAACCGCTGTATGTTACGGTCAAAGTTCAAACAATTTGCATGCTCAACATGCTCAAAGTGCTAACAAGAATTTTGCCAGCTTTATTCTGTTGAGCAGCTTCAGCAGCAGATTTCTCCGCAATCTTTTTATGCTTTTAAAATTTAAATGGTCAGCTGCAGTGCAATTGCAAAATAATCTTTTCCATTTTGTTGCATAAGCAACGCCACGTTAAACGCTCACTGATTTTATTCCACTAGCAGCATTTGTGCCAATAACTAACAAAATAAAATATATGCAAACTGTTACTGTAACACAACATAAGCTGCTGTTGCATTAAATGAGACTTGTGAGAAGACTCGATGTAGTCAAACTGTCACACACTCAAAAAAAAAAAGTCCAGTGGTAACGCTGTAGTCGGACGCATCCGTCTACGGTATACTCGAAACCCGTTCAAAAACAAAACTGTTAAGGATACACGCATTCCCGTTTTCAACGAGGCGGTGGGCCAACTGGGGGCGGCTAGTGTCAGGTTATGCCCCATATAATTTAATGTGATAAGTAAGCGCATCAATTGTCAAGTGCAGCGGCGCGAATTCAATTGCCATTTTATCGATACTCAATCAGAATGATTTGCGGAATACCTTATTGCGTTTAAATACCACATAAGCCACTTACGAATGCAATATACATGTAACGAGATATGAATCATCAAATCGAATTAAAAGTAGAAAACCTCTATTTTCTTTATTTAATTGCAGAGTGCGTGTGGAGTACTATGTGAATGAAAATACATTCAAAGAAAGACTGCAACTCTATTTCATTAAGAACCAGCGTTCAAGTAAGTATTTCATAACTAATATTTTATTTAAGCAGGCTATTGAAAATACCAGTTTAACTTCTTCAAAAGAAGTGTTAATACTCTGATACCGAATGTTGAAGAGTCTATTGGCTTTGCGCAACTACTGTCCGTCTGCCTGTAACAACAATTCTAAGATTTAAAGAAAAATAGGATACAGAATGTGAAGTCTGTTGTAGTTTATTTTGTAGGTGATTTGCACATAATAATCAATAATCAATTTGACATTGCTTAAAAAAAAACATCATAATATTTTATCAACAACTAAAGATGCGGATGTGCCGAGCCAGTAAGCTGGAAGATCCAATCGATTTAACTGATTGTGCTAGTGTGCTGTCACTTTACTCAACACTTTTTATAAACAGCTTCAACGGCAATATCACAAACAGTCGTACTTGAAATCATGATCTAGCAAGAATGAACGTAGTAACAGGTTCAATAATATTTTTATAAAGATCAAATGAAAAAGTAACAGTCTGGCGCAATTAACTCCGTTATGCTCTGATACGAGTATTAAAACATGTGGTAAATAGTTAGTGTGCATAGAGGGGTATGGCGGCGGGTAGTGCAGTCTTTCCACCAATTTTCGTGACTTTCAAACAATGTAAAAAGGGTAAGGGGCTGGGGCGGCCGGCTATCCCAAAATCATCCCGCCGAATTTGGTGCCTCTAGCTGCTAAAAAGCGGGAAATATGTGTGTGTTTATCGATTTGCAACCCAAGGTGCATCGACATGTTATCGATTCTAAAGACTCTCTGTGACGAACACATGGACCGATATATTTGCAAAGCTTTAATTCTTTAGCCTCAAGGGTGTCGAAGTATGTTGCGTTGATACGGATCGACAGAAGGACAGACACCATGACAGACTTTGCACAAAACCAATTTATTTTTTGCCTTCGGTCGGTATCAGCCTTTAAAAATGGTTTGGCAAAAAAGTTTAAAGGTGGAAATGCTTTTGCTTGAAATGCTTTGCAGTAAAAGAGAAGTTTTCGTTCTCGAACTAGTTATTTAGCTTTAATTGTGCATTCAGACAAGTTCAGCTAGTATACGTTAGTGTGTACTAAGAATTTAATTGAATTTAAAATTTTTAGCGTGTAAGATTTGAAGAATGTTACCTGAACAAACAGTCAGAATCAATTGGAAAGCTGGTGTAACTCAATAAAGAAGAAGCTGAAAAAAATGCACCACCAGCAACCAATGTCACTAGCATAGACAGTAAAATAAAAAGAACAGACGCAATATACTTACATAAATATTGATTTGGATCCGAAATAATTATACAGGTTAACAGGTACATAAAGGTAGGGGGTGAAATAAATAGTGTTGAACTGTCTGTCAATGAATTTGGTGTGGGTTTGGTGCCCAAGTTAGTTAGGCGGTCCTTCAGACAGTCAGTCGGTTAGTCAGGAACTGACCAAAAAGGTTATATAGATACAAAGTGAATTAACTAACTCATGTAACTTAGTTGTTTGACCTAAATTTCGTTGTACTTCTTTTTGTCCTACTTTCTCGTTCAAGGCTTACGCATTCGAATAGCCGATTTATTCCTTAAGTTACTGTCGTGTGTTCTCTACATAATACGTGTGATATTGGATAAAAATCCTACATATATAGCATGGTAAGCCAAAAACCCAAACACACAAATTACTCGCAAAAGCCAAATACATTTAATATTTACTATACTTTTTCGCCCCTTCTCTGTGTCTGTCTGTGTGTGTGTGTGTGTGTGATTGATTTTGCATTTAGCTATGGCTGCGAAGTGGCCAATAAGACAGAGTTTATCATTTCTGCAAAGCTAACAGAGGAGGAATTTCAAGAGAATCCCATTATTAACTGGGATGCAATACTCTGGGTGAACCGCCCAACGGTGCTCTGGGTTCTACAATTACTTTTAGCCATGGTGTCGTTAACTCAATCTTTGGTTCTTACATATCTAGGCTACAAGGTGAGTAATTAATATAACAAAATCTGGCTTGTAAGAAATCAGGATGAAGTATTACAATAAAAAAATAAGAACTTTTTTATTTTTACCTTATCACTAAATCGTATTTTATATTATTATAGTTTTACAATGTTGAGCATGTGTTTATAATTTGAAATAGTAAGTATATGTGTCTGGACAAATCCAGTTAAAGGATCCCATCATAACATACTTAAATTGTAACTTAAATATTAACCGAATCCTAGATAAACGGTTTCAACGGATAATTGAACATACATTCATTGACCTAGAACAGCTTAACAGTTTAATTTGCTGTCAAAACTTGTGAAACAAGAAATACCTATGTTCATTTAATTTATAAAATATTGTTTAAAAATTTTTAATAATTCTATACAGTTCAGTATTTAAAAATCTTTAGAAGGTGTAGATGCAAGAATTAAGTTCATTAATTCTAAACTAAACTTAATTTGTTATTAAAGATTACTTGATTGAATAATATTACATTCACATTAAGTGTTTAACTTCTGTATCGTAAAATGTTCTTACAACCAAACTCTACTTTCTTATTTATCACAGGGCAACATATGGCAGCAAATACTCTCATTTCACTTCATACTAGAGCTAGTAACGACAATACCCTTTGCACTAACTGTAAGTACAAAAAAAAAGCATCTCTTAGGCCCCATTTCTCAATGTCAAACGAACCGAAGTTCAATCAAATTTGAGTTACTTACAATTCGGGTGAGGGATAACCGCAAAACAAACTTAGCCTTTGATTCAACCTCTTCAACTTTGGAAGATGTGAGAATATCCGATCTCAGAAGGCGGGCGGTATTGGTCATGGCATATTTGTGAGATGTCACCAGCAATCTTGCTACTAAATTTGGTGCCTCTAACTTTATCAGCTCACATCATTGAAGTAAAAGCAGTTGAAGGTGATTTTAGCCTTTATAAAAGTTTAGTTAAGTACTTAAACCCGAGTTAGCTCGAGAAACAAATTCACCCGGGCCTAACTGACGTCAAGTTTAACTTGACTTTGAGAATTTGGGCCTTTAATAATATAAAATAAATGATTAATGATTTGCCTTGTGCTGTAGATTGTGCATCCGCCGCTGCGCAATCTATTCATACCAATTTTTTTGAACTGCTGGCTGGCCAAGCGCTCGCTGGAGAACATGTTTGTAAGTTTCTGTCTGCATATGTATGTATGTGTGTGTCTGTGTATGTGTGGCTGTGTGTGTATGTGTATTGTCCAATTGGTCAGTTAAACTAACCAACTAACTATATCGCTTAACTCACCGCTGCAACATTGCGAAGAACGATTTGCATCGTGCCATGCAAAAATCACAATCGGCTTTATCACAGCAGTTGACAATTTTGTCGGCCACGTTGCTGTGCCTTGTGTTCACCAGGTAAAGCTAACTTAAACTTACAACTAACTGTCTGCTCTCTTTTACTATCTTACTATCGCTTTCAACGTCTGTTTTTCTAGTGTATGTGGAATACAGCATTTTCAGCGCGCCGGACATCGGCATTTGAATCTGTTCCAGAGCACCTACTATGTGGTTGTGACCTTCTCGACTGTTGGCTACGGAGATTTCGTGCCGGACATTTGGCCATCTCAACTGTATATGGTCATCATGATTTGTGTGGCGCTTATTGTGCTGCCTACGCAGGTGAGTTAATGCCTGACAGCGTCAGATATTCCACAGAGAGACGCCATCAATGCCAGTGTTACAACCGGGTTCATCAGATAATTAAGTACTAGAGAATCACACAAAACGGCTTCAAATCATTATATTCATCATATACAATTTTAAGCTGCTTAGCTTTCATGTCTTCAATGCGTTCAGTCCATCAATCAATATATGAGTCTTCCTCCAATGAGTCCGCACACATACTGGATGGTCATCAATCTGTTCAATATGACTTGACTTGCACCTGTTTGCCTTTTGGTCAAAATAATTAAAGAGCAATTGTTAGCACCAGCTAATAAAAATTGAAAGGGGCCAGCATCTTCCACAAGTATTGGCCAAACAAGAGCATCAATCAAAAGCTTGTTTTACCGATTTTTCGTAGCATACTTTTTGGAGCTGGCTGCAGACTTTTCTGTCAAACAAGCTGCATGTTAATGTGTGCGACGCGTTCGCACAATTTATGATCATCTCTAACAATAATAATTTAGCAACTTTGTAACCAATTTGTTGGCTGTTTGCTTAAAAGTTTTTTTGGTTATATTTATTTGACTTAAATTTAATTAAAATTTGTGCTGCAACTCAAACTTCAATCGAGCTGAAACGCCATCGCTGTCAATATGTATAATGTAATAATTCTATCAGTCTAATCTAATCTATTATATTGGAAAATTAATATGTATACATGTGCATATGTGTGTATTTGGGGCTTTAAGGTTTCTTAACAAATTAAAATGTACTCCATAGAAAATGTGTTGCACAGCTTATATCTAATTATATAATGTAACATAGTAAAATCGAAAACGATATCGGTGCATTGTCATCTCATTACTCAATAGAAACTGGCTAAACTTTCACATTTTTTATTAGCTTCACTTGTATCGTAGCTTGTATGTAACTCTCGAAAAAGCTAAGCATACTTTTAGGGCAGATTTTATTAATTCAGACCATTTGCAGATTTAAACAACTGGAAACGTTGCAGTCGGACGCAACCGACTTCGATATACTCGATACCAGTATTAAAACCGGTAAAAATTGGCCTGATTGCAAAGGGGTACGGATGCGGCAGGGGTGTACGCTGCATCAAAGATTGTCTGATACAGATGGGGATGCCACCAGCTATCTTCCTGCCAAATTTGGTGACTCTAGCTTAAAGTGTGTTAAGGGTGGGAGAAAGGGGCTGGGGGCGTTTTGGGTGGGCGTGGCATCCAAAGATCTTTGTGGAATGCCAATTGCAATCTTCCTATCAAATTTGGTGACTCTAGCTCAAAGTTTTTAAAAGTTGGGGAAGGGGGGCTGGGGGTAGGCGTGGCTCCAAGATATCTGTGGGACTCACTACCAGTTATCTTCCTACCAAATTTGAAGACTCTAGCTCAAACACTATGAAAGATACACGCATTCCCGCTTTTAACGAAAAGTTGGGGCGGCTGAGGTTAGGGTGGTATGGGTGGTTGCGGCATCCAAAGTTTTGATGCATTTTTGGATTGTCATCACCTATCTTGACACAAAATTTGGTGGCTGTAGCTCAATAGCTGTGGGAGATATAGTCGTTTCTATTTTCAACCTGCGGGGGGGCTGGGGGTGTAATGGGTGGGCATGGCACCAAAATTTTTGATGCAATTTTTTTAGGGATGCCAGTAGCTATCTTTCTACCTAATTTGGTAACTATAACTGTAAGGGTGTACGGAATAGGTAGATTTATCGATTTTGAGTTATCGAATTTATCGATTTGCCAACCCCCCAGTTATCGTAGAACCCCAATCTTGACACTTTATCTGTCCCGCCCATAGATAAAGACATTTGCAAAGTTTCAACTCTCTAGCTTGAAGGGTGTCGAAAAAAGTTGCGTTCATACAGACAGACAGACGGACAGACACTATGACGGACATTGCACAAACCCAATATACTCTTTACCTTTAATATCGAGTATAAATATAAAAGTAGAATGGAATAATATAGCTTGATCCTAACACATGTAAATTGGGTGGCAAACCAAGAACACATCATAAACGCGTTGAGTCAGTTTGATGTATGAGCTATAAAAGAAATTCGAAAATAAATTAGATTTTATTTATTTGGTGATTTACTTATTTGTTTTTGGAATTGAAATTCTTTTAATGCAGTTTGAGCAATTGGCTTTCACATGGATGGAGCGCCAGAAACTAGGCGGCAGTTATTCATCACATCGTGCACAAAGCGAGAAGCATGTGGTTGTGTGTTCCACAACGCTGCATGCGGATACAATAATGGACTTTCTGAACGAGTTTTATGCGCATCCATTGCTGCAGGACTTTTATGTGGTGCTCCTGAGTCCAATGGAGCTGGATACGACGATGCGTATGATATTGCAGGTGCCCATTTGGGCACAGCGAGTCATCTACATTCAGGTTGGTTGGTTAAATATTTGAGCAGATGTGATTTGATTTTTGAATAGCACAATCGCACAATCACATTTTTCCTTGTCACGACATTCGGGCATTTGACATTCACGCATTGCATTTTGGCATTTGACAGGGCTCCTGTTTGAAGGATGGTGACTTGGCTCGGGCGCGCATGAACGAAGCTGAGGCATGTTTCATATTGGCAGCTCGCAACTATGCAGATAAAACAGCTGCCGATGAGCACACTATTCTACGCTCCTGGGCCGTCAAGGACTTTGCCCCAAATGTTCCCCAATATGTGCAAATATTTCGGTGAGTGTGTGTGTGTGTGTGTGTGTGTTTGTTGAGCAGCACTTTGTCACGGCTCAGTTAATTCGATTTCTTTTACTGCTCGCTGCTCGCGTGCGGCAAAACACCAACATTAATATGCACATTTACTATCTATATATATGTGTATTTCCATGCGCTGCTGCATATCCTGCGGAAATTTTATGTGCCACAGGCCCGAGCACAAACTGCATGTGAAGTTTGCCGAACACGTGGTCTGCGAAGATGAGTTCAAGTACGCACTGCTGGCCAACAATTGCACCTGCCCCGGCGCCAGCACATTGGTCACCCTGCTCCTTCACACGTCACGCGGACAGTACGTATATATACATATACTATACTATATATCCCGCCTAATACCCAGTCAAACTGTAAACTGTTAACTGGCCAGCAAACACTGAAATAAAAACGGGCGTTAAGCTCATATGCGTCAGCAGTTTGCCGGCAAAGATGCGTCACAGTTCATATGAATCATTCACATGTAAAATGTGTCACCAGGCTATTCGCGTCTAATTAATTATGATATTACTTACATTATTTAGTTTTTAAATCAAACTTGAATATGATTTTGTCAAGGCGGCTGTGAAATGGAAAGTTTATCAAGTAGCCATATTATTGCATGAGAAGCTAAAACATCATAGCGTAATTTGTCAATAATTTGTCAAAGTAAAAAATTATACAACATAAATTAAACTGTCACTAAATGTGTAATTTGTTAACGTTGAGAAAACAGCTGATTGTCATCTCATGATGGCTGATTGTAAAGCCTGATATATATAGACTTCAAGAACAACACACATAAAAATTGCCAAATAACATAGCTCCTTTTATTAGAAGCGTATAAGACCATAAAAGAAATGATTGATTTGGAAACATTTTACCAGTTCCGTTCTTATTACATTTCTATTGCATGAAATATTTGATTAATCTCTTAACAGAAAAAAATAAGTTAGAAAGCTCTAGTCGAGAAATCTCGACTAGGACATACCCTGAGTCCTAGGCATTACGCCTACAGCTCTCTTCGATACCTGTGGGGTTTCTCATTATCATTATTTTGTCTTTTGTTCTTGGATATTTCTCGAATATCGAAACCACCTAGCTACACAAAATATTTATATTTTGTTGCATTGAAAGCGTTATTTGCTGAACAAAGTCTAGTACGCGACATGTAGAAATGGAAAATCTCAACGTATTTCTTTAATTTTCATCACGAAAATGCAGATTGATTCAATTAAATACCCAGTTCAAACCCCACGCCGCATTAACTAGAGAAAGCTGGTTCGAACGCGTCCGGCTCGGAAATTTGTTAAATTTCTCGTTCTAGAATGATTGAGAGCCATGCAGGCGTGCAGAAAAGTTAAACGTTAATGTAAACCACAATCTTCTTTATCATCCAGAAAACCTACACGTCGCGTGCATTTAATCTGCACGAATGGTAGTGGGAGCAATTTAACGTGTTTTCCTCAGTCTACTGGAAATAACTAAATTTCGTGAAGGCCATATCAGTTTTTTTTTTTTTTTTTCCAAGCAATAATTATAAAGTTTTTTTTTCAAATTAAAAATTAATTTTCTTTAGTTGTTTGATGAAGTTTTTTATTTCGTTATACTGAAGTACGACTGTATTTAATGCCAACAAACTGTGTTTTATGCAAATGTCCCTAGCCGAGTCGAGTGTGTTAGATAAATATATAAAACAAGTGCAAAAAAACATATTAAATTAAATTAATAAAAATGCTCGTGCGTTTTGCTGTGGCTTCAATTAAGAGATTAATCATACGCCGCGTAAAACTTGACGCATTAGTTAAGTAAAGAATTCCAATTAGTGTTTTTAGAGGCGGCGTTGAAAAAGGCGTGGCGGTAGTCGCGCTTAAAATTGTTTGCGTTTGTGGCCAGACGAGAATTTCAACAATACAAACCCAGAACTTTAATTTCGAAACTTTTTGGCTTGTTAAATACTAACCTTGTTTTCTGTTTTCTACGTTTTTCGCAGGGAAGGGCAACAGTCGCCTGAGGAGTGGCATCGTCTCTATGGCAAATGCTCGGGCAACGAAATTTATCATATTGTGCTCGGCGACAGCCGATTCTTCGGAGAGTACGAGGGCAAAAGTTTTACCTATGCGAGCTTTCATTCGCATCGCAAGTAAGTCAAACTTAAATACCCTACCCGCAAATGCTTTTTAGTTAACTAAACTGCAATCAATGTTTTCGATGTATGAATGATGAAGTTGGGCAGAAGAATTGTGCAAATTTACTAACTTATATTTTATAAGACCCCCAGACAAGGCGACAAAATTGCAATACATTTAAATTTTATATTAATATTTATTTGCACGCTTGCACAAAATAAATATTGAAAAAAGGTACGGTGTGGCTTTGGTGGGTGTGCGACCGGCCGAGCTGCCGGAATTCTACGAGGATACCATACTGCTAAATCCAGGACCCAGGCACATTATGAAAAAGGATGACACTTGCTATTACATGAGCATCACCAAAGAGGAGAATTCTGCATTTGTCGTTAATCAAAATCAAAATCAAGCTACGAACACAACAGCGGCAGCTAGTAAAGATGGTGGCCCCACTGTCGGTGGAACCACCGGCGCAACCACTCATCCACATTCAGCAACTGGTGGGTACAATGCTGCATATAATCGTATATACAAAAGTGTATGTGTGGTGAGTGTGCGTGTGTGAGAGTGCGTGTTATTGTGTGTGCTGGATTTCATCAAATAAATTTTAAAAAACCAAATAAATTAAATTTCGTCTGAATGAATTTGAACAAAGTGCGCTAGCCCACAAAACACATGGATAAATATATATGTATATGCAACAAGTTTTTAGCTCTTGATTTTTGAGGCTGTCCTTAGAAAGAAAAAGTCTTTTCGATTTTATTTCTGTCTGTCTTCTTATTTGTCTAATTTAATTTGTTGGCTTGTCAATTTGTCTACAATTAAACACAAAAAATAAACAAAAAATTAAACAAAATGCTTTAAATGTGTGTGCGCGTGCCTGTTTTCAGTTACCATTGTTCATTTTGTCTTGAAACTGGCCAATTTTTAATTTCATTAATAAATAATTCTTATGTTGAAAGGTCGTTAAAAAAAAAGCAAAACAAATATTCAATGAAAAACACACCGCTTTGTTATGTTTGTACATTTCTTATCGCTCTCTCTATAAATTTCTCTCAACTTCTTTTATAGTTATTAACTTTCTATTATTGCTTACATTTTTATATAATTCAACATTTTTAGAGAATAAAGTTAGTAAGCTTAAATAAATCACTAGCAATCTAGAATTTTAAGCCACTTCCTATTGTTAAAAAGAGTTGTTTTAGATTGTTGAAATTTACCAAGCCCAAATTATCAGGCGTGCCTCGGCTTACGGTATCGGGGGAAATTTGCGAAATCGCTTTCAAAGAATCTCAAAGCGTACCCTTTAAAATTGCTTTCCATCTACCTTATTAAAATGTAAAACTAAATACACATCAAATTATTTAAACTGTTCTTAGCAAGCAAAAAAATAAGATAAATAAAAGATTCATATTCGACAAACCATAAAAGATACAATATGTCTCAAAAGTGTGGTTAAGGACAAGAAAAGTTCCGAAAAGTGAATAAAAGTAGTTGAAACATATTTTGATTAAATTAAATTAAAATTAATTAATTTTGATTTGAGGTGTGTTGTTACATAAAATTATAGCTGTTTGTGCAACTTATTGCAACAATAAATACAATTTGTTTCGCGAATCTTTAATTGCAAAACCTGACCGAAAACTTGAGCACGCCTGAATATAATTTTTTTTTCGACATCAGAATGAAATAACAGCTGAAAATTTAGAATAAGATGGAATTGGTTTATTTAAGTACACAATGTTACTCGCAATGTGTATTTTTGGATTTCAAATAGAATTAGAACTTAGACGATGACATTGAAACATTTCAAAATTTGTTGTCAAATCTATTAACGTTTGATTGGAATAAAGCCCAATTATTATAAGTAAACAACCACTTTGAAACCTTACATACACACATACATATGCACTCATACAGACCACACACACACATACACAAACACTTAATATTAAAATAACATACATATATCGTATAACTTATTTGTAACCAATACACCAACAATACCAACAACAATAGCAACATCACAATCAACAAATACTACAAAGTTAATAAGTACAACAACAATAACTACTACAATTAGAGCGACTTTCACATCATCACCATTATTATCAGCATCAACAACAACAACAACAACAACAGCAACAGCAACCACTTTAAATCAAGCGGGAATCGCACCAGTGCCGTCTGTTTGTGTTCGTGTGCCCCAATGTCCCACATATGACTTTGGTTCCTATGGCACGCTCCAAGCCGAGCGGCATCACTTGCAACCGTTTCCGTATCCGCAATCGTCACAGTTACCGTTACCATCACAGTTACCGTTACCATCACCGTCACTGTCACCGCAACCGTATACGAAAATGCAACAACAAACATGTGACAGTAATTATACAACACTATTCGTGCGTGAGTGTGACTCCAAAATGCCAAATAAAATAAAAACAAAACAAATAACAAATCCCATTAATACAAAAACCCTAAAATTATAAGGAATGAAATCAACAACTTAAAAATTTAACATTGAAAAATAAATGAAGCAAAACAAAAATATTAATCACTTTTCAACTACTATAAAAACACCCTTAAAACATTTATATATACTCCAACCCATATACTCCAACAGAACTATTGCTTTATTTTTCTTTTTGCTATTTCACTTTATGTCTACCTCTATTTCTCTCTGCTTAGTCTCTATGTCTCTCTCTAGAACTTATACACAAATAAATGTTTTTGTCTAGTTTTTGGTTGAAAACTATTTCCGGTACTTGACAGCATTTTGCGACAACTGTCACACAAGCCCACACATACACAACAATTCCCAAGATACCCATTCTACACACCTTTTCGATAAACATCCAGTTGCTGCGGCACATTTAAGTAACTTCCGCTTTGGTACTATGTATTTTTGCTTCGTTTTGCTTCTTTCTGCACTTGTTGTTTGATTGTTGTTCCTATTTGATCGCATGTCTCATCTGTTGCACCCATTTTGCATTTATTTTCGTTTGTTCGTTGTTTTGCACCTGTATAAATATTAGTAGCTATGTACTCTATTTTTCCCCTCACCCCTCGTCAACTTGGCCTTGTCATTGTAAATTATGCACATGCAACAATTAGTTTGACGCCCCCTACCCCATACTGAATATTAATTGAGTATACGCCGTATGGTGGAAATTGTTGCGTGTTATACTTGACTTTTCTTAGACAAGTTAACGTAATCTTTATTAACCTGTTAGCTGCGTAATTTTATTTTCGAAAACGTTTACACGTTGCTTAATTTAAATTGAGCAAAGACGAGTTAACTTTTCTTACGCAACACAATTGCCATCAAAGTAAATATTGTGGAAAAAATGAAAACAAAGGGAAGAAGATTTAATTTTTATTACATTCAAAAAATAAAACTATAAAATAAAATAAAGAAAATAAAACAAGAATATATATGTTACTTATTTTTAATAAACGAAAAAAATTTTAAATATTCTTACGCAACACGAAAACGTTTTGATTGGACGAGTTAACTCGTCTTACACAGCTGGCAGGTTAAATTCCAACTACGACAGCTAAACGCAGGAAAATATTTTTGCACTTCATCTTACAGTGCATTAGGCACCAATTACACTAGCTTAAACAAATTTTGTGTGTTGACTTATTTGTATATATAATAAATAATAGACAAAAGCAGCTAAAAGCCGTTAAATGACTTAGTAACATAATTCAAAGCACATCACCTCAAGGTAATTAATGCAATTAACTAGTTTTGTGAGATACAGTAAGGAACTCTGACTTTTCCCATTTTTCTATATAATGCAAATAAAAGCCTTCCCTTTAAGTGCCTCAAAACTGAGCTCGTTTAGCGTTATTAAGTTTTGGCACTCAACAGTAAAAATCATAAGAGCTTTACAGAGTAAGTTCATTTCAAATGAGCTAAATTATTCAATAAGTTTAAATAAATTTTCAAAACACATTAAAGCTAAATTTTAGCTTATGTTATTGTGTATGTTAAAGTCTTTTGCTGCTGTTAACTATTTGGCAATATGTAACAAATTTGGCAGCTGCACAATTTGCGTCTCAAATTGCAAGGACTTTTAATGGGTTTCTCAAGGCATTATTTTGCTCAGCGATTCTCTCTTACGTCTTCTCCTATTTTTGCTGTTTTGGTGCGCCTCACCTGCTTTTTATGATGTAATTATTTGTTGTTTCAGCTAAAATGTTAGTAAAGTTTTTATAGAGCAAGCTAAACTTTGTTCATGTTTTAATACATTTTGAGCTTAATTCCTTTGCCTTAATGCACTGTCGTTATTTAAGCGGCTAATAAAAAAATATTTAACGAAACTGCACTCAAATTTGTTGCATTTCCTTTAACAAAACCCTCCAGCCAGCGACAACCCAACGGCTGTGATAATATCGGACTCCAGACAGAATCTAAAGGACACAACGGTTAGCACAACGCATTTGCCAACGGCGGCAACAACAACGACCACAATTACATCAACAACTTTGCAACTTACAATGGGTGGGACAATGGGTTCAGGAGCTGGTGCTCAGCCAGCTTCCAGTAGCAGTGGAGCGGGTGGAGGTGGTCTCGGAGTGGGTCTCAACATGGGCACCTCGCTTAGTATAACACCTGCGCATAACACAACGGGAAATCATTTGGAATTGCCGTATGCCAACAATCCCAATCTGCTCAGTCCCGATGTGCTTAATCAGCGTAGAGGTAAGTTGTATTTACAAAATACAATAACCTAACTTACCAAAGTTTATTTTTTCAAATTTAAACATAGGCAGTCGTAGACCTTCGATACTGCCCGTGCCGGATATGTTTACCTCCTCTTCGTTCAGCATTACAGGCAACGAAGATGGCGACGAGGGTGATGAAAGCGATGATGAGATCGATGATGAAATGCCCTGGCGTTCACCCTCCGAGAAAATTGCGTAAGTCCTTTTCATAGAATTTTGTGTGCTGTTTATCTTTGAACCTTTGAACCTCCAAATTTTATTTGATCAATTAACCAGTAGGTGTTTTAGAAATGTACATGCAAAATGTTCCCAAAAAGTCATGCAATATCCACAAATCACATACATAGCTAACATAGCTATAGAGTAACCACTAACTGTTTTCGTATTTCCTTTACCTATCTAAAACTCTTACCGTTTTGTAAATAAGAAAAGTTATCAAAATTTGCTGTGCTATAAACAACTTTAAAAAAATCCTAATATTAATGTGTAAATCGTATGTAAATGTTAAAAAAAAGCAATATTTTCAGCATATGACTTTCTAGAATCAATAATTATATAAATCAAAATTTTTTGATGTTATTCATTAGTTTATATCTCTATTAAAACTAAAATTACTATACGAATAGCTTACTCAATGCATTTTGATTTGAAAAACAATCGAATTAAAAATTATGATTTATCAAAATATATATGCTGAAAATATAGCTATAGCCCACACCCCATGTATGTATTTCTGTATGCACTCCTATGTTAAATGTCAAACTATTAGATTATATAATGCCAAAAAGAAAAAACAGTTTATGCGCACACTTGACACTCCAAGTTGACTTTCCTAGTTGCTTGGGTGGTCATTTTCCACAATCGCGCACATATTCGCTCATCATGAGCTCTTCGGAGGACTCTTATCAACCGGGCAGCATTGCCGACTCCTGTCAATATTGCAACGGCAACGCTAATGTTGCGGCAACACTTAATGAAAATTCGCCGGCACCGTTGCGCCGGCGCACCATGAAGAAGAGCTACAGCTGTGACAGTGAGTGTGCGCGTCCCACCACCAGTCAAAGGGCGGGCCAGGGTGGTACAAGGATGGGTATGGGTGGTGGAACGCTGGCAATACTGGCGGCACGAAGGCGTCAGTTGGAAAGGTGCTGCTGCTCGCATGGCAGTAGCAGTAGCTGCACCACAACCACAACAACCTCTGCCACAGCTACGGCGGCGCTGTCTCTAAGCACCACAAAAATGTGCACGATATCCGGGCAGCAGCAGCAGCCACCGCTATCGTTTGCGCCTCTGCCTCCAGCCAAGAAATGCGCGCGTCGCTCGGCACGTCCGGTTTGGGCTTCCGACCTATCCGGGTAAGTTGGATTGAGCAGGCAACTTGGCAAAGGAACATAACTCGGGCTGCCATTTTGAAATGTTCTGTTCGGTTGTTGAAGAATTTTTATCCAGTTGCAATTGCAGTTTCAGTTGCTTTTGCTATTGTTGTTACTGTTTCTCTGCTCCTGCTCTCTGTTGCTTAAGTAATGTGTTTTGTTTACATCTGCGACAGTTGCTCGTTGCTTGCCTCAGGGCAGCTTTTAATGACCTGCAACGTTTACTTTGAAAGCGGCGCGTAGCCACTTGAGATTTGCTGATGATGCTTCTCTCTGCTACGTGTACGTTCTTTCTTCACATATACATACAACATACTAGACTATATACCTAACAGGTCATCTTTCAAAACACAGTTTATTTTTAATCAGTTTTTATTTCCAAGTACATAGTTATAGCAAAATAGTTTTAATTCTACATAAATATAGTATATATGTAGTATAAAATATTCAGTTTCATATGACTCAATGTTGGTCAAACCTCCCATTTGATTATAAGCGATTTAGACAAAGGTCGAGGATCTTAATTTGACTGTACGTTCATTTTTATGTTGGGTGTATTACCTGATTTTATTTGTATTTCAAAGCTGCCCCATGTGGTCCAAAAATAAAGTGTTGTTAAGATCTGATCACTAGTTGCTGAGTTATTCCCAATACTTCCATAATCATCCTTTTGGCAAAATAATTCCGAATTAATTTTTGTGTAAAGCATTAGATAGTTGAACAAATTTATTGAATAAATGTGTGAAATCTTGTAATCAATAAATTGTTTCCCCTGTACTAAAAGTTTGATGCAAAGTTTCTCTTAAACAAATCAAATCGACAGTCATTTCGACTTTGAACTATTCCTTATTGTACCGTTGTTACTTCTATTGCTGTTACTCCTTCTTTATTGTGCTTTAGAATAATATTTTTATTTTTTGTCTATGTTTTTGTTTGCGTTTTGCTGGCTTGCATTTTGTATTCATAAATAAATTTGTTGTTTCTTGTTGTTGGTTTGAATATTTTTGTTGCTGTTGTTGAGGATATTGTTGTTGCTGCTGTTGGTTAAAGCCCTGGCAATGTCCTTGATACTTAAACAGAAGACAACCACAACAGCAGGTTATTTATAGAATGTACAATTTGTTATTTGCATGTACTAACCCAAAATTAAAACATGTACAAATTTGAATAAAACACATTTCCTTAAGCAAAAATTGTGTTGTATTAAATCAATTTTAGGGTATAAGTATCAGTAGTATAACTGCACTTTTGGCGTTTGGCTAACGGATATCCTCCAACTTCTTTCAAGCATTCAATTGTTGCTTGGGCACATTTTCATGCCACCCACAACTGTTTACATATTGTAATTTTCAGCATTGTCAAGGGTTTTCCGCCAGTTTCACCGTTTATCGGTGTCAGTCCGACACTTTGTTATCTGCTTAAGGAGAAGAAACCCCTCTGCTGTCTTCAGCTGGCCCAGGTGAGTGACACCTATCCACAAGATATCCCAATAAAAATTTCTCTTGATACTATTTTATTTGGTGTGGCAGGTTTGTGAACATTGTAGCTATCGTAATGCAAAAGAGTATCAATGGCAGAACAAGACAATCATTCTGGCCGCTGATTATGCCTCAAATGGCATCTACAATTTCATCATACCGTTGCGTGCACACTTTCGTTCGAAGACCTCACTGAATCCCATCATTTTGCTACTGGAGCGTCGACCGGATGTTGCCTTTCTTGATGCACTCTCCTATTTCCCACTGGTAAGCTGTTCACAATCTCAACACCTTGCGTGTTGTTAAACGCTTACTGTGTGCCTTAGGTTTATTGGATGCTTGGCTCTATTGACTGCCTAGACGATCTACTGCGAGCTGGCATTACGGTTGCGGAAAGCGTTGTTGTTGTCAACAAGGAGCTATCCAATTCTGCCGAGGAGGATTCACTTTCAGACTGCAATACGATTGTTGCTGTCCAAAATATGTTTAAGTAAGTAAATGTATACTTATTTCTTTATTTTCAATGTAAACCTAAATATGTGCAAAGGTTTCAATGGTTAGATCGAAAGTTATATAACATCAATCAAGCTTTGGGATCACTTAATTACAATAACCAAAAATGTTTGAATTTTTTGTGATATCTGTGACCCACTTTTTAATATGAATTTTTCACCCGCTGAATGCGAACGTGTAGTCTGTTCAAAAGGTGAGTGAGAAAAATGTGGAACAGAGCGTACCTCTTTTATAACGCAAAATATAATATTAAAAAAAAACTTAATATTGATATTTAAAATGAAAGTATGTCTTTTTAACCAGAAATAAAGAATTTAAATGTAGAGTATTGCGTATATATCATTTATGATGATTAAAAACGATCTGAAGTTACTAATTGAACATTTCGTTTAACAGGCATAATATCTAAATTTATTGAATAAAATTATTTGCTTATTGTAACAAAGTTATTTAATTTAATTTAAATAAAATTTATTCGAAAAAATGTTGTTTATAAAATGTTTTTTTTTTTTTTTAATAATTTGATTCACTTTGGATATTTATGTGTTAACAGAAAATGTCAAAGGACTGTATTCTTGTTCCATATAAATAAATAAATAATATTATATACGAACAAATTTAATATCGATTGAAGATTACATGTTTCAAGTTGAAACTTTCAACTAAGTTTATTTGTTAGTTGGTAAAATAAAATCAATTCAACTGTGATTAGCTCTCTCTCTCTCTCTCTCCGTTCTCACTTTAAACGCTGTGTACTACATATATATCTTTGCAGATTCTTTCCAAGCATCAAGAGCATCACGGAGCTGTCGCAAAGTTCGAATATGCGATTTATGCAGTTCCGCGCGCATGATAAATACGCTTTGCATCTAAGCAAAATGGAGAAGGTCGGTAACAAATGGTCTCCCTTGCGGTGTTCGCTGCAGTTGTCATTGGTTAATTTGTCGCTCACTTAATTGCAGCGCGAGAAGGAGCGCGGCTCGCACATCTCGTACATGTTTCGTTTGCCCTTTGCCGCCGGCGCTGTCTTCAGTGCCTCCATGCTGGACACTTTGCTCTACCAGGCGTTTGTCAAGGACTACGTGATAACGTTTGTACGTCTCCTGCTAGGCATCGATCAGGCGCCGGGCAGCGGCTTTCTAACATCGGTGATTATTTTTTAGTGTACCCAATCATACAAAAGCCACATAAGAGCATAAATTCAATCTAAAATATAGTAATTAATAACAGGAAACTGTATTTTAATTAAAAAGTTAAAATAAAGCAAAATCAATTTATCTTTCCCTTCTTTCCCTTTATGCCAGATGCGTATTACGAAGGATGATATGTGGATACGAACGTATGGGCGCTTGTATCAAAAACTTTGTTCGACGACCTGCGAAATACCGATTGGTATTTATCGCACACAGGACACCTCAAATGCGGATACTTCACATGTGAGTAACTCGCCGGTCGAGAGATGGGGTCCCTTCTCCGCCTTTGGCAGACATTGTGTGCGCTTGCGTCCATCGGTGAGTCCAAAACAAATGCAGCAAACCAATAATAGTAATATAAAAAAAAGGAGTTTACTTTCAACTTTGTGCCCTTCGCAAAATTTTTCTCAGTTAAATCAATTGGCGGCTCAAACAATTGATAAGATTTCGATTTCTGCCTTTGACTTACATCACATTTCAAACAAACACAAACACAGCCTGTCTCTTTTTCTGTCTGTCTCTATCTCTCTCGTTCTCTTTCTGTCTGTTTCTTGCTCACATAATTTCGATTGGTTTTGATTTTTTTATCGAAATTTGTTTAAATCATCTTACAATTTAGGTACACACACAAAATTCTGATTCTGAATTTATTTAATTTTAGTTAAGTCTATAAATTTTTATTTTTCGTGCGCATTAATTGCATTAAAAAGGTATACTGTATATAAGAAGATAATATCTCCGACTCCTTAAGGTGCTTTTATTTATATATCATCAGCCGAATCGAGTGAACCATGTTTATTGCTCCGAAGTGAAACGCTTAGAGGCTAAAGATTTCTTATTGAAGTTAAGATCAAGCTTGTTTCAAATTATCGATGAGTTAACCCTATTCCACTAAACATTAAGTATAAAAATTTTAATTAAGCAATTGTGTACCTTTAAGGTGAAAATGGTTCAGGATATCATCTAGCCGAGCTTAATCGACTAAAAAATTTTTGTTTTAAAATTATTTGTTTAAGTTGATCGATTTTTTTTTTAATAACACACGCTTACGCTTAGTTTCTAGCTGTAATTACTTAAAAATACTTCATTTCCATATTATTCTCATGACTTGTATACATTTACTATGACTAACCTTTAAATACTCATACACTACTCAGCTATCTTATAAATATAAACATTTAAATCATATTTCAATTAACGTAACTTTAAAATTCTTTCAAATAATTAGTGATTTTTTAACCAGTCAGAAATTACTAATAATAAAGCAGACAGTGCTGATTTAGTATTATTTGACATAATTATCAAAACTAGTTTTGTACATAGTCAGAAAAAAAAAAAAACTATTGAGATTGTATAATTCGGACACAACCGACTGCGCAATACTCTGATATAAAAACAGCTGGTCGTACAAAGTCTCCTCAGGAAAGTATAAATAAAAGCTATAGTGGGAAATCTTATATATAATTTTGGTCACTATATCTTTTAATCTTTCTTTCCCAAATTTTTTAATACTCGTTTCCGAATTTGAACGCCGGGAGAGTGGTGTTGGTGGGTGGGGCAGGGTTTGCTATCAAATTCTATGGCCAGATAAATTAAGATAATCCAGCTGTAAAAATATAAATATAAATCTGGCATGGTGTCTTGTCGACTTGTTATCGATTTCAAAATTTTTTACGAAGATTTGGAAGATGAGATTTGTAAAGTTACTTTAAGGTTTCTTAAAAATAGGCAGACAGCACAAAACCAATGAACTCTTGCACCCTTGGTATCAGAGTAGATAAAAAGCCAATTGTAGTTTGTTTTTTCTTTTATACTTTATTTAATGATCAGTCGAAAGTTGGATTTTAATATCGCTCCTTCACATAATTAGATTTTTTTTGTTCCTTGTCCTCTCTCAAATAATATACACACACATTAGCTTATCCATTGTAAGCATAAGACAAATCATGCGTTCCTTTCTCCCTCTTGCAATTGACTTTGTGTGAGCAAACTAACTAAAATACCCAAAAGAAAAAAAATCAACTAACTTGCCATTTGTCTCTATGTTGCATAAAAGACAATAAACTTATTAAATTGCGTTTGTATTGGACTTGACCAGCTATTGAAAAACGCACACGCACGCAGTGAGTCATAGACTAGTCGCAAAAGAACTACAAAAAACCAAAACCATATCAAATTAAAAATGAAATAATTCACATAAAAATCCCACAATTCTTCCAGCCTGCCTTATTAACCCTAGAATTGTTTAAAAATTTCATTTGCTTGTTATGTGTGTGTAGTTAATTAGTTAGGGTTCTGCTTGCATGATTCGATTCTTCTTCTGCTTTCCGTTGTTGTTGTTCTTGTTAATTTTTGTGTGCTTCGTTTTTTAGTGTTGTTAATTTTTTGTATTTGCATGCCGGCCTTTTCATTGCATTCGCTTGTTCTGCGTCCTGCAGCACCATGCGGACAATAGCTGGCCAAAAACAACATTATCAAGACTTGCGCTTCATTAACGCTACAAACAACACATAATACTTACATAAAAATCTCCCCGAATAAGCTGTGATGTTTGATTGTATTTTTGCTTTAGTAAAATGGTGTTTTGCCTTAATAAAATGTTTTCTTTACAGCAGATTTTTCAAAAGTTCAGATAAAATATTTTGTTTAATACAAATGACAGAATTATAAAAAAATTGGTTGGGTAGATAGAAAATCTTTCTTATTAACTGCCATAAAATATTAGTCCTCATAATTTACTATTTGGTTTGGCTATTTTTACATATTCCTCCCCATGTGATGTTAAGGTACTTTTTTGTATGTACAGATTCCTCACTTAATAAAACTATAAAAAAAAACTAAAAAAAAAATAAACACTCTTGTATTAGTTTCACTTGTAAGTCTGTAACTCTCACTTGTATGTCTAAAACTCTCATAAAAGTTAAATAAATAAAGCATTTTTTTTTTTAAATTTTTAGTTCAATGTTCTTCTTAAGGAATCATATCTTCCCAGAATTTTTTAAATGCTATTTGATTGAAATTTTTACTGTTACATATGAAATGTTGATTTGTCGTAAGCCTTGTTAATGAAATGATAATTAAAATGATAAGCTTGATTTAACAAATCAACATACATAGCTTTCAAATAACAACTTTGTACTTTACGCACATAGCATAGCAACTGAATACCCTAATTATAAAAAAATAGAAGAGTTTTATTATTATTTTGTGACATGTGCAACCCACCTATTTAAAAATTTACTAAAGTTTTAAGCTTAACATTTAAATCAATTATAATTTTATTTTTCGAGATATGAGCAAGACACACCATGCTCAAAAACATTTAAAGCTCGATTTGTTTATGCTTTTAACTATAATCTTTAATATGGCATGATTAATAACACATTTAATGTTACCTTGCTTTGGCCACACACAAAAAATAACAACAAAAATCAATTGAAAACGTTACAGTCGGATGCAACCGAATGTGAAATACTCTGATACCAATATTAAAACATGTCGTAAATAGTTTGTTTGCGAGGGGAAGAGGTCTATGGGGGACTTTACCAAACACTTTTCCACCAAAATCAAATTTCGATATTTCCTATTTTGAAAGCTGGGGGCGAGTGCTGGGTGTGTCATCAAAATTAATGCAGATTAATGCAAAATTAATAAAGAATGTAACCAGCTATCTTCAGACCATGTTTGGTCATATAAGCTAACAAATTTTAAGAGGCCGTAGTGCTTGGGGATGCAGATATTTGGAAACTGTCACCAGCTTTTCTGCAACTTAATTTGGTGACGCTAGCTGTTAAAATATGGAAAATATGTGTGCCTTAACGATTTTTCCTACAAGGGGTAAACATTCGTTCTCGATTTTTCAGCCCCGAATGGGAGTTGCGCCGCAATCTTATCGCTTTCTCTTACGAGCGCATGGACCAAAATATTAGCATGGATTCAAGTTTTAAGCTTTAAGGGAGTCGAAATAAGTTGCGTTTATACGGACAGACACCTTGAAAGTCATTACAGGAAACCAATTTACTCCTTACCTTTAGTATCAGAGTATTAAAAAAAGAAAATAACATTGTAAATATTAAACGAACAATAAGTTTGAAACACCAACACCAATAAACCATCATTCGTACAAAGTGTTAATCAATCTGTCATTTCAATTAAAAACCAATTATATACGTAAATAATTTTGTGTTTAACAAAAATTCACTAAAAATTTGCATACAATCCATCCGACCATCCCCGACTGAAATTATGTAAAACAGTACGATGAGGAAACCGGCACACCCGATTCCACCAAGGACAGCTCGGAAATGTTAAAAGGTGTTACATATCGTCCGCCCTCGTCAGGTGGTGGTGGGGCCTCAGCCAGTTACCGTCCGCGCCAGAAGTCGGTCAACTGTCTGGGTGGCTGCTCGGAACGAAAGGGATCATCCGTAAGTATCACTCATAAAACAAACAAACAAGCAAACAACAATTACAACACTGCAATTTATTGGAAGTTAATTGAACCTACTACTTATACCCCTAAATGAGGTAGGTGTGCATTTGGATTTGAATTCTCTAACGCATGCTAATGGATATGGATGACAGAAACTTATAATATCGTTTCATTAGTAGTTGAACATGCATACACACACAAACACACAACACAGAAACATGCATACGTTAAATTGTTACTAACAGTCAACCGCCGAGCATTCAGAATTTACCGTTGCTAATTTAGTAGTTTGCAATCATCATTTATAATCATATTTTGCAGTACTCGATCAATTTAGCCGATGAGGCTCGCGATAATCATGCCCAACAAATCGAACGAGCTGAAATTGCCAATCTGGTGCGCAGTCGCATGGAGTCATTAAATCTACCAACCATTGACTATGATGATGTCAGCGAGAAACGCAATCACTTGTCCTATGTGATAATCAATCCAAGCTGTGATCTTAAGCTGGAGGAGGGCGATCTAATGTAAGTTTTGTTTCATAACAATACCAGTACTGACTAGTTAAGGTAATGGCCAAACGCAAATTATTATCAAATTCGTTGTTTGTGTTCAGTGAAAAGCAATATTGGTAGAAAACACTGAAAAATTTAATGTCGGTTGAAAATTAGCCAATATGCGACGCTGTCTATTTCTTTATCAAATGCTTTGCATTGTTAGAAAGCGTCTTTTTTCCTGATTCCGGTATCCACCAGTAGCTGTCATTGGGCTTAGGGGCTCAATTCATTAATAGATTTTAAAAAAACTGTTAAACGTAAAAAGGAAAGAAATGTTTTCAAAATTTAATATAATGATTCGAAATTTGAAACTGTATTTTTAAACACGAACAAAATGAATAGCAACGCAATTCTAAATTATGCTCTTGCTTGTGTCTTCTGCTTTATTCACAGCTATTTGGTGCGACCCTCACCCTTCTCGGCACAAAAGACATTCGAGCGTCACAATTCGCGCCGTAAGTCGAACATATCATTTTGTTCGAATATCAACCTGGGCGCCACGTGTGGCCCACAAATGCCGAATATGCCCAACACCGCCGTCGGAGCTGGTTCGCGTCGCGGCTCTGGCATCGCCGGTTTGAACCCAATGCAAATGCAAAGTGTTCAGACATTGGCCGGGTATGGATCTTCGCAGCGCTGTACGCCCCCGATACAGCAAATTAAATCAAATTCTCTTTCTCTACCCGACAGTCCGACGGTGGTTGGTTCCCAGCGCGGCAGGAGCAACTCATTGCGGGTTGGCTATTATTCTCTTTCTTCTGTCCTTTCCATCTCTATCACTCTCTTAATCACTCACTCAATCACCTTATCACACACATGCTATTTTTCTGATTTTGTATTTGCGATCACGCTTTTCGACACTAAAAAAAATATAACAAATAATAATATTTTATTGTTAGGCTTATTTTTAATGGGAAAAACTCTTGAAAAAATCTATTTTTTTTTTTTTTTTATAAGTATTTTTAATTGGACTACAGATTGGCTTTTTTTTTCTCTGAACGTCGCGACGTTTTCTGCGTTTCCGATGCAGCTAATGACATTGAGCTGATTTTATTGATAACATAAATATAAAAAAAGCAAATAAGAAATACAATGTCATTATCAGAATTTACTTTTTAAAAAACCTGGCATTCAATAATTTTCTTGTGCAACTCTTTGGGGGACTTCACCAACTTCTTCTTACCAAATTCGTTAACTCTGGCACAAAAACGGTGGAAACAGAGACATTCCCGTTTTCAAAAGTTTGAGGCTGAGAGCGACAGGTTTGGCCATGGTCCTCAAATTATTGATGAAAATCTATGAAGAAAGCTAAAAGCTACCACCAAATTTTGTGACTATAGTTAATAAGTTGTAAGAAATATGTGTGTTTTATCGATTTGCACCTCGGGGACCCAGTGAGCGTAACGTCCCAATCTTGTCACTTTGTTTGACGCAAAGACCAAGATATTTTTAAAGATTCAAGTCTTAAGCTTAAAGGGTGTTGAAAAAAGTTGGACAGACGAAAGGTCGAACAGACAACATAAAGGACATTGCACAAAACCAAAAAAGATTCGATCTTTTGTCTAGTTTTGAGTACATTTTTTAATATAATTTTTGGTTGATTTTTTTTTATTTACATAAATGACTTCGAAGCGCAGAAGATAAAATATCTGTTTTATTTCTATTATCGATTGGCTTATACACCACTTGAGTAGGGCACAATATTTGGTTTGAGAAATAGAATATGGAATGCAACAATAAATACATGCATATACACACATAATTGCGAACCTACTTTTTCTTACAGGCCAAATAGCAAACATACACTTAAAAAACCTATCCAATCGACCAACTAAACTGTGAGATTTTCAACTATATGTCCTTCTTGAACTGTCCTGTGCATTTCATGACCAAAAAACATACAATAAAATTTGGCCAATTTTCACCTTAATGACTAAAACAAAAGTATCAAGAAGTAAGGAATATTTACGCAACGATTTTAACGAAGATTGCTTTAGTGGTGCTTATATTTTTATCAAAGGTTTTTACCACTTTTTCCAAAACACAATAATAAAAAATAAAATTCCAACTATAGGATCAATAAAACTTTTACTCTACGTTTAGGGGAAGGTCTAGGCATTATACAAAAATAGTCACTCGAAAAAATTTAAAAACTTGATGTTTGTTTTATGGCCTGTAAAAAAAAGAAGCTACGTGCTGCTTTTTTAATTTTCACAGCTGTATATAGCACAAGCACAATGCCCAAAAACAAATAGAAAACATAAAAATTTGCTTGCATTTTCAAAAGACTCGCATATACATTTTACAAAGAAATTGACGCGTTCCAAAGCCGCAGCACTCAACAGTCGCTACAGCTGCAACAACAGCCAGACCAGTACAACCAACAACAATAACATTGACATCAGCATCAACAAGAGCAACCAACAGTTCAGCAAACATATACATAAGCCATAACGCATGCAGCGGATAAATCCATACATCACGTTTTCGATTCCGTTACCGTTACTCTTGTTGGTAGCACCTAAATACAATAAAAATTTAATAGTAATTATAATAAAATAAAAACTAAATACTTTTCAACAGTGCAGCACGGAATTGAATTAAATGTGTTTGATAACATTTTCCCAGGCTAACAAATAATAATTTTTGTTAATTTGTATTGTGTGTTTAATTAATGTGTTCTGTGTTTGGCCCAATGGCGTTTTATTTTGGTTGCCTAACAACATGTCAGCTAATGGCCGCCAATATTGGTTTGGAACATTTTGGTGTTCTTTCACTTACAGATCGATAATGATATACTACTCCGTCGATCCTCATCGCTACGACAAGGATTGCCCAGTGTGGGTGTTAGTCATGGCAGGCGCAAATCATCGCTGGAGGAGATTGGCATTAGTCACTTCACAACGCTCATGCAGGCAACGAATCACAGCAATCCCATCAAGATTTCTCTCAATGGCAGCATTGGCATGGAGGTTTGTACTACTACTTTCTCCACACACACACAAGTCTCACTAGTTTCCGCACACAGAATCAAATCTCGTTACAGGTGACGCCACCTGAGGAGCCGACACCTATGTTGGGCGTGCCTTGTATGGGCGGCGGTGGCGCTGGTGGCATTAACCCCAGTGGTGGCAGCAATAGCGGCATGCTGGGAGGCGGGTCATCACTAGCGATAAACACTGCTGATCTGGGACCGGGACCAAGCACCTCTTCAGGTGCATCGCTGCAGGCGCAGGATTCACTGACACAGTCGCAGTCGCAGTCACAATCACAGTCACAGGCTCCATCGCCGCAGCATTTGCAAGGCACGATTGTATGATACAACCTAATGTGGGGTCGTCGATTCCGCTCATCGATTTCAAAGAACAAATGGATATAGAATACAGCTAGCACACACAGACGACGAGATAAATTCTAGGGGCAACAAATGCTTTCACTACCTACTATTAAGCTCAGCTGCTAACCCAACCCCAGCCTTGTGAACAAAGGTGCAGTTTTTCAGCTGACCATTTTGAGTTTCGATACTTCGTTTCATCAATAAGCAAAAGAAAACCACCAATAAGTTTGAATAAAAATATTCTGGCTTTTCATTTGTCTTTTGTTTTAATTTAAGTTTTGTAATAACCTAACTTAATTAATATTACTGACTAGAGCTAGAGACTTTAAAATTGTTTGCATATTATCAATAACTCTTCCCGTTTTCACTAATCTTGAACTTACATTTGTTGCGTGAAGTGAAACAAATATTAATATTATTTTTGCAATTATTAAGTTAAATCACTGAGTTAATCTCCATCAACTGCGAACTTTTACCATCTGCGTCGCGCATAAATATAATAACACGTTTCACGAACTCAGAAAACCAAATCCAACCCACCCAAAAGCAGCCTATCAGTGTCTGTGTGTGTCTAAGCTAATGCGTTTATATTTATAATTCCCTATTCATTACGATGAATTTGACTAGTTAAGGTGATAGAAATTACACTTTAAGGAAGTGTGGTTTCTAAGAATGATGATAATAGTGAAGATATGCTTAAAATTCCGCTTTTAACCAAATCTAATTACTATACGAGTGGCAAACATTTGTATATGAAACAAAATGAAGTATTCGTTATTTTATTGTTGAAAAATGTGTTTATGGGAACAAACAACGTAGTTTAACTATTGGCATGAATAAGGTAATTATAACATTAGCTAGCTATTAATAGTATCGTGCATCTGAAATTCGTTAATAGATTTAAGCAATAAAAATAAAATCGAAATGTTAGATCATATCTTTCTCCAAGGAAAATTAGTTACCACAAACTAATATAAGGCTCAAACCAAAATGGGAACATCAAACAACTTATTTAGCAGATTTTAGTAACGAACATAATTATAATGTACATACAATATAAATTAGTTATAGATATATTTTAATAGCTCGTGATTTACAAGTAAATTGTGTGTTGCAATATTATTAACAATTAGTTTTTTCGGCTTCTTCCTTAGGCACAGTTCTTATATGAATAATTTACTGAAAATTTAACTGGTATTACAGATAAAATTATCAAAGGTGCTATACAACTTGTTTTATTTCAATCTTTTGCCAAAACACTCAAAAATGCAAAATAATATTTAAATCAGCTTATCGAAAATAATAGTTTGAAATGAAAACAAAAATGGCTTTGGTATACTATAATGCTTTACAAACCACAGTAGTTTGCTGTATATAATAGGTATAAGTTCGAAGCATACAAAATATAAGATCATAATACTCAAACGCTAAACAACAGAATATACTAGTTTACGTTGAAATATGTATGTATGTACAAATATATTTAAGAAAATAGTTCGGTTTGATGATCGTGCTCAAAGCCTAAGCCTATAGCTTCAAATGAATAAAAAACTGTACCAAATTCAGTGAGCCACACTTTTTATATACATAGGGTACTCCTTAGAGCTGTATATAAACTTGTAGTTTACCTTAATGAATTTAGACAGTCTGCACTTTTAAGAACCCCAAACACGTCCCAGCAACAAGGAAATATGCATTAATAAGCATATATGTATGTAGCTAAATCACACAAAATACCTTCAACGAACGCACTTACACCCCAACCCTTATACAAATACATATGTATGTTTTCAAGATCCTCAAAATTAATACGATATAATTGTACATCCAGAGCAAAGTCGTTTTATACTAAGTGAATTTTACTCAGTACATTGTCTCAAGAACTTTTGCATACCAAAACATAAAATACAAATAGAACTTAGTATCGGTAGACTTAGACACTAACTAATACTTAGAAGCCACTAAACTAGCGAATAATAAATGTCTCAACGTACAAAAAGCAAAAATGGCAATGCCTGCAATTACTTATCAAAGAACCATGCAAAAAAATAAAAACAACAAAAGCAAACAAAATATAATAAAAACAAATCTGGTTAGTAATATATTTAAAATGTTATGATTATAATATTTGGAGCTAAGAAAGCAACGAAGTGGCTCGCGAGCCTTGCCGGGTGACTCTTGCTGTAGGGATGTGGGAAATATGTGGGTTTATCGATTTTTCATCTATCGATTGTATCGACTTCTCAGCCTCCCCTGAGGCGTAGAAACGCAATCTTGAGGCTATACCTGTTCCGCTCGTCGGCAAATATATTTGCAAAGATTCAAGCCTCCAGCTCTACGGGTGTCGAAAAAAGTTGCACTCATACAGACGAAATCGATCTGCTACTAAGCGAAGTGCATTACGGTCTAAGTTGTTGTTGTTGTAGATGTTTTTGGCCTCAATCCGCTATTTTTATTGGACATCATTGATTGAGAGCATGGTTGTCAAGGTAAAATTTGAAAACTTGCTGTTAAGTATTATGCTCATGACATAAAACTCACAATAAATTTAAAATATTAAGTTGATAAACATTGAATACATGTATATTTATTTATTAAAAAAATCGCATATTATATATGTTTGTATATATGGCATTTATATGTATTTATTAGATTTAGTAGCTTTACAAGAAGCACACACAAAAGTTAATTTTTTATTGAATTCACTATTGATTTGGTTCTTGTTCTCTGTTCTTAGTTATCTCCTTTATGATTATACAAAAATAGTTTAAGTTAATAATTATTTTGAATTGATTTAAATGACATTGACTTTTATTTGCGTGGTGCGGCAAAGGCGTAAGGTGAGGCCACAGTGCAACTTGTTGAGGCACTGGTGCACTTGCAGCTTTTGCCGGATGGTGCCTTGCGATTTACCAAGCAGAGCCTAGAGTCGGTGCAGCCACCGTTGTTTATCTGACACTGGGTCTGGTATTGTGGACAATTTTTATCCACGGCAGTCATGCCGTACATCTTGTGGCTGCCAAAGAAGGGCGTTTGTATGGGCTTCTGGCGAGCTCCTGCGTTATCCACGCTCTCCAGTTTCTTGCTGTATAGAAGAAAAACTAATGTTAAACAAAATGAATGCAAGCCAATGAAAAAACCTACGTTGTCCAGTCGGTCCAGAAGAATTGGTCGTGCGTAAAGGTCAGTCCGAATGGATAAGACAGCTCCTGTGATATGGTGCGCAACTGACGACTCTGAGCATCAATGCACTCTACCTTCTTGGTGCCAGCATCCGCATAGCACAGCTCACCAGTGTGCTCCAGCACCACCAGCGAATTGGGCAGCTTAACGGCATCGGAGCCTAGTAACAGCTCACGACCAGTGCCGTCCAAATCAGAGAATTCGATCTTTGGAGACGAACGATCCCAGTCGGACCAATAGAGTTTTCTAAAAAATAGAGAGAGTGAGAGATAGAGTGAAATTTTTTTTTAGCTAAGCACACTCACTCTCTGTAAGGATCTACAGCAATGCCACGGGGATTCACCAGTTGCTTGTTTATGATGACAGCTCGCAACGTTGGATCATCCAGGCTGGCAACCTCAATTGTGTCCTTCACCGAGTCCGCCCAGTAAAGGCGACGCGAAAGGACATCAATGGCAATGCCTTCGGGTGATTCAATATCTGCAAAAGGAAGTAAAATATAGAAATATTCATCAAAGCTAGCGTTCTTTCACTTACCTGTACTAATGAAGACGCGCTCATCGGTGCCATCGTATTTGGCACTAACAATCTTTTTGGCAGAAATGTCACCCCAGTAGACGCGTCCCTCAACACAATCCTTGTCCAAGCCAATTGCCATCGATGCTACCTTAATCGGCTGCACATCACGTCCATTCAGAGGCACTCGTACAATAACCACGCCCTGGCTAACAATCAGGAAATTTGATTCGTGCTGTTGACGCTCGAAGCAAACGGAGCCATTGCCATAGAAACCTGAAAAGCATGGAGGTAAAAATAATTGAATAGAAATATTGAATATTACCGTATCAATTCAGAAATAAGAATGTACAGTTATTTTTTAATTAAAAAGGGTTATTAATAATTGGTCAAGGTAATAATTAGTAAATAACTTAAAATTCATCAACACTAAAAACCTTTAACACATAAAATACAGCAGGCGCTTGTTTGGTTTAGCCCCCATCACATTTATAATTGTTTGGCACCTGATATCATTTCATCACAAAATTTTGAGGTATCTATTATTTTGGTTATTTAATATACGCATAAACGGTATAAACAAAAAATAAACCAAATAAAAGAACATTATGCGTGCAGTCCAAAGTTTGCTGTGGAAGGTGGCGCAAAAGGGCATTCTTCCTGTTATAAATCAACCCGTTGTGCAAATGACCAAATACCATCAGCGTCGCTTTATTCAGAGGGTGAGTCAGTACAGCAGGAAAACGACAACGTTTCAGTCTATGCGTGAGTTCTTCATGCACCCATTGACCTGGGACCGAAACAATGGTTATCTAAATGTTGTGCTGGCACTGGCGATATTTAGCTTTTGTTTCATGAACTCGTGCTCGGAGTGCCCAGAAGATGTGATTCCACAGCGAAAAACAGCCGAGTAATAAGAAGGACGAAGGGAGAAGACGAAAAAAATCTCACCTGGATGACAGACGCAAACTAGACCCGAATTGGTTGAATGGCACTTGGCATTCATGTCGCACATTGTGGGATTATTCAGGCAATTCTGCTCCTCCACGCACACATAACCATCGCCATGGAAGCCAGCTATGCATTGGCACGTATAATTTGCAGGATCCCTGTGAAAGAGTAAATCAGGAATCAGTACACTCTAAAAAAAAACTTGCATTAAAATTTGGAAAACCGCCTATAAATCCAAAACGGCATTAAAGTCAAATAGTTTTTGTGGTTTCAAGTAAACATTTTCAAACTATTAAAATAAGCATCAAGATTCTTATATTATCAAAAATAAATAATCTATATTTAAACTTTTGACATTTCGTCGATGGTCAACAAACATTTCTGTCATAAGCTTCATCAAGCGGTGATTGAAAGATTAAATGATCCCTATTACACTAAAACGCTTTATATATACCTAGTACGTCCAATCCTGGAGTATGGAACATGTGTGTGGTCCCCGCAATACGGGATTCATTCATTGAATGTGCAGAAGAAATTCCTTCTGGGTTCCTGGAGTAGACTTACCCCCGTATTCAAGAAGAATTCTTTTAATTAATCTTCCCCCCGTGTTAAACCGTAGAACTATAATGTTAATCATGAACTATTTCTTATCTATTATTATATAATATTATCTGACAATCTTTTTTCTCATGTCTCCTTGGAGGCCTCATTTCCAGTATTCCAAATTCGATCCTTTTTACTAATTTAAGGCTGCTCTAATGGAACAAATATTGGAAATAAGCAATTTATGTTGGTTTGTGTGTGTTTGTGGCTTATTAACTCTGAAACCGCTGGACCGATTTTAATGAAGTTTCGGTAAGGTATTGTGATTATGCCCGGGATGGTATGTGGCAAAAAAAATAAGAAATGGCAGACAGAAGGATAAGGCTATATCCAGATGGCTATTGATGCTGATCAATAACTAATATGCTTCTATATATACATGGAAGAAGATAACTGCAAAGCTTTAAGTTTTTTATACTAGGCATTTTACCAATATACTTTTAAAACTCCGGTATAAGAGATAAGTTTCGTCGACTTTGTCATTACTTACTCTGTTGGCTCGCAGGTAGCGTGTACACCGCAATTATTACGAATATTACAGGGTATGGGCATGCTGGTACAGCCAGCTAGAGCATCACCCTGATAGCCGTCGATGCATTCGCAGTATTGCACACCGAGCAAAACATCCCACTTGCACATGGCATTCGAACCACATAAGACTGACCCACATCGTCCAGCTGAGACACAACGATCGCTGACATCCCTCTCGTATCCCTCGTTGCACTGACAGACGCCACCATCGCAGTAAGCACTCTCTCCACACTGCTCGGCTGCCTCGCATTCGGGTGACAGCTGGCAGCGATGACCATCTCCTGTGTATCCTCTCTGGCAGACGCATTCAGATTGACCTAGCTGGTCGTTGTAACTGCATACAGCATGTGAATCACATATGTCCGGCTTCTGGAATATACAATGTATTACTGTTAAGGAATTTTTATCAACTATTTCGTCCTTACAATCGCGCAAGAGTCCTCGATGGGATCACAGTTGTATCCATCGCCGCTGAATCCAGCGTTGCACGTGCAAATGTGCCTCAGTTCGTGTTCGTACCAGGAGCACCTGGCATTAATGTGACAGTTGGCATCCACATCACAGGGTATAAGATCATCACTCTTGTCCACATCGTATCCACCTGCATACCGGCAGCTGCGGCTTTCCTCGATTAGCTCGTAGCCATCGGGACAGGTGCAGTCGCCTAGGAAATTACACTTGGGCTCTAATTCGTGCTCGTCGAGCAGAATTGGCACACAGCGTCCATGTTCCCACACCTCGTCGTGTCCACAGTTGTGCGTACAGCTATATCCATCACCGCTGAATCCCTCACGACACCCGCATCGTCCTTCATAGCAGTCTGCATCCGGTGAGCAATTCTGCAAGTAATAATAGTCTCTTTAGGTTTTTAATGCTTCAAAAGAATATAGATCAAATGTTGTTTAGGATCAGTTTGTGCTTCCTTCTAGCTGTAACATACATGTTTACAGCTTTGTGTAAACTTTGTTGTAATACTAATTACAAGAGAACCATAAAAATAGCAGGCATTGGTATTTCTCTAAGCAATCTGATCCCACTTTCTAACTCTGTATCAGTCGAAGTCTTGTTATTGAACTTAGACAGACATAAGTTTTAAAGTGTCTATGTACATTCATTACTTACGTAGCACTCATCCAAATGCTGTCCATTTCCTTGAGTTGGCTGATAGTCACCTGGTAGCTCTTCATTAGGTTGCTCAGGCTGCGATTGATTCTGATAGGAGGAATAGCCTTGGTCAACTGTTGTTTCCGTGGAGTACTCAATATTATCTGCAGAATCGTTGCGCAAACAGCGATATCCATTGCCTAAATAACCATTTAGGCAGACGCAGCTGAAGCCTCCCTCATTATTTGAGCACAATGCATTTTCGTCGCAGACATGGGTGCCCATAGCACATTCGTCTATATCAATGCAAAGCTCCAAGCCACGCTCATCCAGCTGGGCGGCATAGCCATGTCGGCAGTCACAACGATAAGTGTCTTCGTAGGGAACACAGACGGCATTCTCGCCACACTGGACACTGCCATCAGTGCAGGCATTCGACTCGGCATCGACTCCAATTTTATTAAGAACGCTTGTTCTTAATGCCTGATCTCGCTCAAAGTAATCGAGACTGATCTTGGAGACCTTTTGGAGCACACTGCGATCCGTGGGATCGGCATCATCATCACGCAGACAGCTCTGAAAGACAATGCGCTGATCTACTTGGAAGTTGATCACGCGCTGCTCCTCAACCAGTTCCAGCTTGTGGGACTGCAGTGATTGCAGCTCACCAGGTCGCACAAAACGATACTCTTCCGTATAATCAGGCAGATGCAACGTGGCACGGGGTGAAACCTGAGGCACTGTGCCAGAAAGTTCAATCTTGACTGAAAGCTGATCCCAGTAGTTGAGACCCTCAAAGGTCTGATTGACCAGCAGCATTTCTCCCGTCTCAAAGTGTATTCTCGAGATGTGCTGATAGTTTCCGCCAGTCAGTTGGTATCCATTCGCAGCTCCGTTGATAGGCTTGGCAAAGAGCCATCCCACTGTGGTCAGCAGTGGAAGCACCAGACGCAACTGAGTTGCCTGCTCTCCACTAACAGGATTGATGGTAGTATAACTTCTTGAATCTGTGGTTACAACATACGACTGCAGCTTCGCCTCCTCATCGACAAGATGGCCATTCAATTGGCCGGAAAGTGTACCCGTTACACGCATTGGTAGATCATTGGCAAGACAGGAGCGTCCGTTACCATAGAAGCCCGGCTCACAGACGCAACAGTAACCCTCGGATTTGTCGTAGCACTGGGCATGGCTATCACACTGGTATCCATTGCCATTGCAGCTTTGGGCGAGTGCAGGAGACTCCGTGCGTGTCTCTAGATTATTGGGAGCCAAGACATTGCCGCCTGGCTGCAGAGGTGCCACCTGGTAAAGCCAGACACCGGGAACGCCAAGATTGGTGCTCTCGCTAAGAAAACGTGCCTGTGAAAATATTGGGTTACAATGGAGAGATAGTAACTATTCTTATAAGATTTAAAATAATTGTATTAAACTTTTTTTTTTAAATTTGCATCTGCTTCACTTAGAAATAAAATTTCGTTCGAAGCATTGAAATAGTATTCTATTTTTATACTCGATACCGAAGGTTAAGAATATATTGCGTTTGTGCAACGTCCGTCATGGTGTCCGTCCGTACAACCGAAACTTTTTTCGACGCCCTTCAAGCTAGAGACTTGAAACTTTGCGAATATCTTTTTTTATGGCCAGGACAGATATACATATGTCAAGATTAGGGCTCTACGATTACTGGGGGCCGGCAAATCGACAACTTCGATAACTTAAAATCGATAAATCCTTATATTTTCCACACCCTTACAATTAGAGTTACCCAATTTGATAGGAAGATAGCATGCCTCAAAAAACTGCATCAGACCTTTGAATACTACACACACCTATAACCCCCTAGCCGTTGTACCACAATTTTTTTATTAAATATCCTAATTCATTATCTTATTAAATTGTTACACCAATATTTAAGATTTACTTTCAGATTTAAATTTAACTTAATTTGTATTGTTAAATTGAATTACTTTTGTGTTAAATGTTCCTAGTTGATAAATAAATGAAATAATTAATTATTAACGAAAATTCGAATTTATCTAAGTGTTTGTAATACTCTAGGGAGGATACTCAATGGTGATAACAAGTATTATTCGTTTTTTGCATAAGTTTTTAACATACATTTTCCGACCCGGAACCATTGAGATTGTAATAGCGTCCATCTTCGGCTACAAAACCGGCTTGGGCACGAATATCAGGCAATCCCAGCTCGCCCGCCTCGCCCTGTAACCAGTTCAGGCCACCGTCGGGATAAATGAACTGCACAAATGTTTGACCGTCACCGACGATCAGAGCCACCTGGAACGTGTTCAGTCTATCCGTCTTGGAATTGAAATAGCCCACATTCCGCCACGTGGCAACAATCAAATGCCTTGCCTCGAACTCTGTCCAAGCGTTGTAGGCATAGCGCACCAGCTGCTGTGCCCGGTCTAAAGATTGCGGATCGTGCGTCTCAAAGAGGGAAATGCTGCTCTCTTCGCCACTGTTGCTGGTATCCACGTTGGAGTAGAAGGCGGCTATCGAGGGATACTCGAAGGGAAACGGCTGGTTCAAGTACTCGGCAAACTCCACATTAAATGTCAAAATGCCATTCGTGTTGATCTGCAATAGTGAGATGTAAATGGGGTGTTGAACTTAAGTGGCTGCTTGTAAAAAGGAAGTGCATATGGTGTTGTTCAATTAGTTTTTGGCCCATTTTGTGAAGTGTCAACAGGGCACTTAATATTTAACGGCCAACTTCGCCTAGCGGAAGCTAAACAGCAACAACTTTCATAACAACTATCTCCTTTCATCTTGCTTGCCCCCCTCTCTTACTCGGACTTGCCTTTCTTAAGTTGTTTCCTTGTAGGCAGACGCATCAGTCGTTGAAAATTTAATCTAACGGAAAATTAAACTCATTTGTAATGCCGACACTATCCAGCTGCTTGGCAGTCTTTCATTCGCCATTGTATTTTCAATTCCCGTTTTACACTTGCACAACTTTGCTTCGCGTTTTTTTATTTTTAACTCATCGACTGCATTAAATTTTACCTAAATAAACAAATGTTCAATTTCGAATGAGGAATTTTGGAATTCTAGAATTAGAGCGCAGGTGTTTGATTTTGGATCTCGCCAACAACCGCAACATGGAATGCTGCACTCTATCATTAGCACATCGGGCTGTAGGCGTTCCAAAGTATTTGGCATAATAAATAAACAATGTCCACTGAACAAATCCTTAAGATAATTTTTATACAATCGATCAATTATCATCCTGGTATTTTTATATTATATAACATAACTATGGGCTGATATACTTTTTGCTGCTATAAAATTATAATTGCAAGTGTCTTAAGTGGCAATACATTTTCCATAAGGACATTCCAATGACAATATTCTATATTCTGATTTGAAAATAACCCAAAAATGTAACCTCAATTTCTAAAATTGCATACAATGTGTCTGTTTTTTTATGGTTTCCACACATCCATAAATAAAACACACACAAGGGGTGTAAGCAATAATGGCTTCAGTATTTAATAACAATTAAAGTGAATTATTAATTTTAGCTCGCTTTGTTTACTTTTGGTTTAAAGAACTCTCGGATATTTATGCATTTCTATGGCCATTTTTAATGCCACACATTTCGGACCGCGTGCTATTTTTTGACGTCAGACACATAAATTCTGTTAATTAACTAAGAAATAGGCTCTACTTTCGCTCCTCGTTGCTGTGCTCTGCGATCATAATTTCTTGATGTAGAAATAGCCAGTTTTATGACCCCGAAGACATTAATACCCTTGCAGATAAACTTGTTACTATAACGGTTTGAAAATTTAATGAAAAAATCTTAACATTATAATAAATAATTAAAACGGGTCAGTTATTCAGATACTTAGCTCCATTTCATCGAAATCCTTACCCGCACTTTTACAGTTACAAGGAATTTTGTTCAAAATGTTCCAGTTATTTCCTCTAAGGCTGAGAGTGAATTTTTGAAAGTAAAGTTTTCAATTTTTTTTATCTTTCATCCGATTGTGCTAAAACTTATTCTTAAGCAAAAAGAAAATTGCATACCAGTTTTCCACAAAATTCAGTACAATTTAGTAAAAGGAATAAGCGGAAGGAATTGGCCACAAATTACGTCCAAATTAATTTATAAAAAAAAGAAAAGATCATAATTTGTATCAACTCTAGAACTATAAAAGATTCACTCAATTAAGATCTCTGATTTTTGTGCAAACGATTTGATAAAATTAAAGTTGCCATTTTCCTGCGTGTTACATTTTATTTTCGAAAGTATAAGTTCCCTCAGTTAGAGAATTTAAAAAAAGGCGTCCAAAAGTTTGGATGCGTGCCAGGGCGGCATAGCGACAAGCACATCAATGGGTTGACTTAATGGCTATTTATTGTAGGGTCTGTGTTCAAACGATCGTCGTGGACCACCCCCAAGTGTTGTTGTTCTTGATTTCTTGTTGGTCTTCGAGCTGAGTGCGTGCGAATTGGTGCTGTAGAAGTAGATGCTTTTAGATACTTTGGTTGTTTTCGATGTTTACACAGTTCATGTGTCCAAATTCCGTGGCTGTCATGTTTTGCCGAAAACTATAATGTCTAGCCGTTAAGCTATAAATAAATCGCCGCCCACCAGTACATATGTGTATATGAAGTGTATTGAGCCGAGAAAATATTGAACTAAGAGCAGCCTCTTGTTTGCAATTATTTGTATTGAATCAATTGCTGTCGTTATCATCTCGTTCTTATCAGCTCGGCTACTACTTTGTTGTAGATCACAATCGCAGATACTTACGTAGATCTGTTCGTATTTCTCGCCATAGAAACTAATGGGTTGCTCCAATTGCAGCAGAGCTTGCTCGCTGTTGCCCTTGGCCAAATATTGGATGCTGCCGCTGTTCTCGACGTATTCGTAGAGCTCATTGGAGCGCAGACTATCCAGGTAATGCTCATATTGAGCATTAACGGGAGCTAAACCTTGTAACACAAGCAGCACTAGGGACGCTAAAAGCGCTCCATATTTTTGATAAACAGTTTTCATTGCAAAAGCTTAGTTTATAGTAATTTAATAATTTTGTATTAACTTCTTATACAAATTCCTCTAAATTTTTGTGTTTGTCCGCGATTCAGAATTTTGCGAGCAGCATTTTCACACACACACGCACTGTGTAAGTATAACACTTGTCCACTCGGTTTGATTCCAAAAATATAAAATTTATAAATAAAAAACCGGCAGGCAACTCAGTATCTATATTATCTATATAGTCTATTACTGAACATATATAAAATATATATATAAAATTGTATTGTTTTTGGAACAAAGTCTTGGAGCAGCAACACCGAATCTTCTGTTTTTCTAGATTCGATTGAAGACACTTCTTCAGCCACGCACAACGAAATAGAACCGAACGCGCTGCCAACAAATACTTGACTGAATCAAAACTCTGCTCTGTGGAACGCTCTTCGTTTCGTGTCGGTTCGACCGACCGTTACATATATGTATATGCATATTTATACATGTGTGTGTGCGTGTGTGTGTGTGCTTGTGTGTGTGAGTATGTATATGTTGAGGCAAACGCATGATGCAATCAACCTAGGTAGATTCGAATTTGACAGCTCGCTCAATTTGGGGTACCAAAGAGTCCACACGCCCAGCTGTTCTTAGTGCTGTGTCGAAAATGTACATGATGGTATCAAAAAGATGCATTCATTTGTGACAGCTGGGTATCAACTGATCTCCCTCGTATCAATTAACTTTCTGAGTGCGAAAACGATAGATTACTCGTCGTTTTGCGTCTCTGCTATCGTACTAATTTTTTGACTCACAGCACTAAGGACAGCTAAGCGCTCTGAGGGCTCTGTGGTACCAAAAACTGAGCGAGCTGTCAAAAACGAGCCCACCCTATTAGTTGAATCATGTGCTTGAGTATAAAGGCGCTGTTAACAATCAATTGCAATGTTAGTGCGTACGAAATGCATTCTATTATTCAAGTGGAATCCAAATGTAGATTTGAGACTTGGGAGCAAATAAAAACCAAAAGAAAAACTGAGGGCCTTCCCCTCAAAGAAAAAGAGAGAGTGAATGAGAAAAATAAAAGCTTATCCAGAAATACATACTTCACATTGCAAATTTGTTTCCATTTCCATTTACTTTTCTATTTTGCTTTTGACATTTATATTCCACACGCACCGAAAGTATTTTTGCACATATTCTACAAATAGCTGCAAAGAGTTTAACAAACGATTCCAGAATATTGTAGTAGTAAAATGATTCTTTGTCATATATTATTTCGGTATTCATTTTATTTTTTATTTTATTTGAACTTTGGCGCTGGGCATAATTAATTATATCGGTTTTTGTCAGATTGTCAGTTGACTCATCTGTGTTTCCTGATATATGGAAGGAATCCTTTATTATTCCACTCCATAAAAATTCTTCTAAGTCTAACGTTAAAAATTATAGAGGCATATCCAAGTTGTCTGCCATCCCTAAAGTCTTCCTAATTGCAACACTTATGTAGTTCAATTAGATCACCTTATCAACACTGTTTTGTTAGGCGTAGATCTACTACCACTAACCTTCCACCGATTTTAGTAAGGCATTTGATTCTGTAAGTCATTCTCTGTTGCTTCAAAAATTAAATATTATTGGATTTCCATCAAAACTCTTATTGTGGCTTTCGGAGTACTTGTGTGGCCGTACACAAAAAGTTGTTTTTAAATCGTTTGTTTCTAAACCTATTTATGTTACCTCTGGTGTTCCCCAGGGTAGTCACCTTGGTCCTTTGCTATTTAAATTGTTTATTAACGATCTCCCAGCTGTTATTACTAACTTTTATGTATATATGTTTGCTGATGATGTAAAACTATGTTTAACCTACAATGTTGCTTCTCTTTGTAACTTGCTACAGTCGGATTTAGGTGCATTGTCGGCCTGGTGTCGTTTTAATTTCCTCAATTTAAATTGTTTTAAATGTTAAGTCATGTCTTTTTGTACTGCTCACTACTTGCTTGATGCTTCACCACTTGACCGCGTGTTTGAAATTAAAGACTTATGCATTTTTCTTGATCCTAAATTAAAGTTTGACTTTCATATTTCGTCCATGGTCAATAAGGCCATTTATGTCATTGGCTTCATCAAGCGGTGGTCGAAAGAGTTTAACGATCCCTACACCACTAAAAAACGCTTTATACATCCCTAGTACGTCCATCCTGGACTATGGATCTTGTGTGTGGTACCCACAATACTCGATTCACCAGGATAGAATTAAATCTGTTCAGAAGAAATTTCTTCTATTTGCCCTTAGATGTTTTAACTGGGTTCCGGGAGTAGACTTACCCCCGTATTCTAGTAGACTACTTTTGATTAATCTTCCCTCCCTGTTAAACCGTAGAACTATGCATGGAGTGTTATTTATTACTTACCTAATTAATGGTGAAATCGACTCATCAGTTATTTTGAGTCGAATTAAATTAAATGTCCCAATTAGAGCTTTACGTAACTTTGTACCCCTTTGCCTTGATCGTTGCTCGAGCAACTATTTAATTCATAAACCATTTCGTGTTATATGTTCTGCTTATAACAAACTTTATTCTCTTGTTTCCCTTGAGGCCTCAATTCCAGTACTAAAAAGATCGATCCTTTTTGCTTTCTCTAATCGTAACCACTAATTACTAATCTAACGCTGGTCTGATTGGGTTTTTCCCAATCCACGCAACAAATGTTGGACTACTAAATTTTTTATTGAATTTCTTAACGTTAACTTTTTAATTATTTTTTTTTTAACATTTTTTTATTTCATTTTAATGTCAGCTGCTCTTAGCTGACAATAAATAAATAAATAAATAACGATACTGTGGGATTGTAATATTTTATATTGAATTTTTCCAACTAAATAATATCCTATATTATAATTAACCTATAGGCTGCGACGAGAACTACATATTTTTGTTTGCAATACCCCAACATAAGCTTCCATCAATATAAGAAGGTGTGCCAGTGTCTTGGTTGATAGTCAAAAAAAATAAAAAATTAAGGTGCGTGTTCCAATTTGGATGAACTGAACTTCAGAAGAGCACGTGCCGCTCGATTGAGCTCACTGCCACATGCCACCGTGAAGCGCCGCAATTATGACTCTACCACAGAAACATTATTCTATCCCTGAGCGAGAGAGCTCTCCCGTTCCGGACTGAGCTCCGTAAAAATAAACAATTGGGAGCTTCTAGGGCAGCGACGCAGCGTCTACGTCTGCGTCTTGACTGATGATGGCCATCGCCTTCTAAATATGTATGTATGTATGTATACATATATATTTTGATCATTTACTTGGGCTATTTATGATGTATTTCTCGGTTAATTAGTTGCAGCTGGGTGTAGGGCCAGAATTGAATGGAAATGGAAATGGGTTTGCTATGCGCTTCCGCATGCATTTCTCTCAGCTGCAATTTCAAACAGACGCTCTTTAGTCTCAAAACTCCAATGTGATTTTCCTTTTACTATATTTGGCAGCGGGGTGCGTCTGTCACAAAGATACATACCATAAGTTTTTAGCTGTGTGCCGCTTGATCGGTGACGGATGGATGCTTTGAAATCATTTATCTTTCGGGAGTTCCAGGAAATAGAGCAAATCAACCAAACGATCATTAGCTTACTAAAAACTTACAACATGAATGAGGTCTAAGTTAAACACAAATGTTTGCGTCTCCCCCACTATTTGTCGATGTAACTATTGAAAAATATAGTATAGCTATAAAAATAAAAATAAATAAATGAATTAAATTGAAATGCAATGATGTGATGTTAAGGTACTTTTTTGTATGTACAGATTCCTCACTTAATAAAACTACAATTAAAAAAAAAAAAAAAACATATATACATATATAATAAACACATTGGTTTTCATTTTCATCATCATTTTCATTACGAAGATTGCGATGGTAGTGCTATTATTTCTATCGCATGCTTTTACTCCTTTTTCCAAAACTCTAAAAGAAAAAAACAGTTTCAACTATCGTGTCAATGAAACGTATACTCCACGTTTGGGTTAAGCACTAAGAATTAGACCAAAATACTTGAAAATATTGCAAAACTAGAAGTTTGTTTTTTGGCCTTTGGCAATGTTGCTTGGTTGTGCTATTATTATTTTCGCTGTTGTACATATGTATGTCTGTTTTTACCTTAAATAATATTTTCCCTAATGTGGTTAAGACGGATTTAGCTAATTTATTAGAAAAAAATTATTATAGCTATAAATCTTTGAAAGCATTACATTAAGCTGCTGATTAAACACACAAACTATGACGAGCATTTTGCAAAAAATTAAATCTACATATAAAAGGCAAAGTATGTGGCGTCGTTCCTTAAAAACTCTAAAACAGCTAAACCAAAAAAAAAAAAAAATTGCAACTCCAACCATTTACGACCACTTTGTTTTATCTGCAGATAATGAAGTGAATAAAAAAAATTAAGTGAATATTTGAGAGGAGGAACAGACGATCAACGAGAAAATCATGTGTTCTATACTCATAGAGAAGACGTCAAAGAGCGTGCTCAGGGTCCACTAGTACTACACACAATAATGTTTTTGAAATGGTGCCACCTGTTGCATGGTTTGTTGTACTAGCCTGAGCCGGTATTATCCAAGCATCAACTGGATTGGATGGAATTGTGAAATCTTTCCAGCTGGTACCAATTTTTGTAAGAATTTTTTGGAGTACATTTGAAATTTGTGTTGTTTAACGGTAGTTTTATAGCATGACTTTTGTTGTGATCTGGACGATGACTTGGCACAGTTTAAGTGACTTTCGAATGGATTGGTATGACAATATCTATATCGAGCCTTATTTGCGAAAATAACGTATGCTCCAAAAAGCAATTTTACAGGAGAGCGTTTTTTCATTTTTATTTTACAAATCTTTAGGTGGATTTGTTTCGCTTACGTTATAATTGACAGGCCAATATCTCCGTAAATATATAAAATTGAAATGTAATATTTTAGGTACAGATGAGGATGTTGCTTATAAACACATTTGCGTTTAAAAAAAAAATATTTTCGCAAATAAGGCTCGATATGTTAGTGAATGTTAGAGCAATGCTCGTCTTATAAAAAATGAACATGGGATGGTAAATAGTTTAACCAAATCAATATTGAAATATTAAACAACTAACCATTTCAAATGAATAAAATTTGTTTAACTTTTTAAATTTTTTTATGTCTTGTAAGCAATGATTACACTGGTCTACAATGATTTTGGTGCCGCTAAAAGTAAAACTGATTTCAAGTACATTCGGTACCCTGATAAAAATTTGATTCTTACTTCGCAAGGGTAAATATATTTTGACTATTTTCATTAAATCCTATATATCTTTCAAAAAACGAATGAAATGTGCATAATGCCTTACACTGATTCGATGGGCAATTGAACTAGCTTGCCTACGATACCAACAGCTAAGCTTTACGTTGATTTCTGACAGTTTAATGTCACAAAAACCTTAGGGGTGTCCACCATTAGGGCTTCTGCCTTATTTAATTTTTGCTTGAAAGCTTAAAGCTTTGGCACCGTGGGCTTATGTTTAATTGCTTAAGGTTAATTATGTTACTCTATTAATACTACAATATCGATATTATTAATTTAAAAAAAAATTAATCAATTATAATGACATTAAGTATGAAAAAATACGTTTTTTAGGTAATTATCGATTGATACAAACTTGCACAAGATTTTGACAGCTTCGCACGACATCTTGAGGGCTAATTAACCAAATTATAGCATTAGATTAGCGGCACCAAAAAAAATTTCATTTTGTAGACCTGTGTTATTAGCTTGTAAATGTCGCGAAAATGCTGGCTAAGCTTTACTTAAATTAAACTGTGGTAATATGGGCAATATAACTCAAGCCCGTTTAGCGTACAAATATCTTACACAGCTTTCGAGCTAGTCACTAAATTTGGTAGCAATATATCTAGTGGCATCCTCTAAAAATCTGCATCAAACTATCTTTAATCTTTTGTATCCCTTTGCAATCAGGTCTTTAACTAACCGTTTTTATAGAGTTATCGAGTATGCCGCATGCGGTAGAAGTCAAACAAAATCTCTTTATCAATTGGTAGTTTCAGCGACCTTTATTGTTGCTGATTGCTTATTACAATCTATATTCTATTGATAGTTAGCATTGCTTAACAAGATCCCCTTCAAGCAGCAGAGTGTCGCACTTTTTAATCTGCTTTTCAAAGCGTTTGTCGAACTTTTTCATCTTCTTTTCGCTGAGCTCCGTTACGGCCAAGTGTTTTGTGTACTTTTTCAGTAGCTTTTTCTTGAGCTTCTCCTGGAAAACGCCTTCGGGCTGCTTGGAAACTAATTTCAACAATTGCGCAGACCAATCGAATTCGTTGACCCTTTCAGTAGGTGCTACTACTACCGACTCAGTTGCGTCGAGCTTGGGTTTTTTTGCTGGCGGTGCTTCACCATTGGTCGCCGTCTTTACATTGTTAGCTTCAGCTTCCTTGAGTGTCTTGGCTGCTGCCAACTCGGCCTGTTTTGCCTCCTTCATTTTGTTTAGCTCCTGCTCGAGTATCTCCCAGACTTGGGTTGCCTGCTGGCGGGGCATGCGCATGCAGTTGCCAACAAAGTTTTCGAATTTGGCTTTCTTGCGCGGCACATTGTCGACGCTTTGGAGACGCTGAAATGCGCTGCGAAGCGCCGGAGTCAGCTGATAGACGCTGCTGTCCAAAATGGCGCGTATGATGTCCATCCAGCTTTCCTGTTTTTGTGCATTTTTGTTCTTCGGCTCTTTGGGCACGAAACTCTGATTTGAGTACTTTTGTGCCTCCGAAATGCATTTTGTGTGCGCGACATATTCCTCTTCGTAGAAATCTTTGAGACAGTCCATGCAAGAAACATTTTTTGTCTGGTTGCGGCAGCGCGTCTGATAGTGCTTTTCTACAGCTGGCTTCTTAACGGACTCACCGCAAATATTGCATGTAAAAAACACCATTTTATTTAATGGTTTTCAAACGGCGGTGTTCCACGTGCGTATAAATAGTAAACAATATTTATTGATGCTATTCTTATCGTTAATCGATTGTTGCAGAACTGTTGGCGTTCAGTGCCGGCCAACTGTTGTCAGTAGTTGTGCAGCTGCTGACTCGGACCTATCGATACCGTTTGAAATATATTTTACAAACGAGTTAAGAGGGCTTAAAACAAATTTTACCTTAGATTTTAATACTCGTCCGTATTCATTTGTCATTACTGTTTTAAAGGCGCTTAAGTTAAAGAATATGCGTGCCAGCTATGAAGCTGTCAGCTTTAAGTCAGCTGCTGCTCACGCATTATGTTTTTGTCATCGCCAGCCCTGCCAAACAGCTGTTGCACGCACGCTAAACGCGCGATGTGGCTGCCACTATTGAAATTGCAACGAATCGTGCCGCATGGAACCCTCCGAAAAGTGACATCAATCAGGATGAGCAGTAGTAAAATATTTGACGCTGCCGAGCAAGAGCCGGCTCCCAAATACGAGCGCCAGCCCAATGTGCTACGCAAAAAGCTATCATCAGTGGTTCCAGGATCCGTAAATCTTCAAGTGCTGGGAGCAGGGGCAAATGGTTCACCAAATGCCGTATATCTATTCACCGATCAGTCGCGTTATCTTTTTAACTGCGGCGAGGGCACACAGCGGCTGGCGCATGAGCACAAGACGCGCCTCTCGCGGCTCGAGCAGATCTTCGTAACCAGCAACAAGTGGTCAACTGTTGGTGGATTGCCTGGACTCGCTCTCACCATACAGGATGCAGGTGTGCGCCATGTAGGACTACATGGCCCACCACATATGGACACCATGCTGCAGAGCATGCGTCGCTTTGTGGTACTGAAGAACATGCAGATGCACACCGTGGATGCCACTCTGGGTGTTATGTTTGAGGATTCCATCTTAAGCGTACAGCCCTTGGTGTTGCGTAGCGAGAAACAGCCCGAGCAACCTATACTGAGTTATATATGCAAGCTAAAGCCTCGACCGGGTGCACTCAATCTAGTCAAGTGTGTGGAAGAAGGCGTGCCGCCGGGTCCATTGCTGGGGCAACTCAAGAATGGTCTTGATGTAAGCCTGCCCTGTGGCAGAGTGGTTCGCTCTGTGAATGTGACCGAACCAGGCGAGACAGCGCTCTCTTTTGTATTCATAGATGTGCCCAGTGAGGACTATCTGATGTCCCTGCAGGCGCAGGCCAATGAGTACAAAAAGCTCGCCTCCTCGCAGCTCACCGAGGTGGCTCTGGTAGTCCACTTCAGTCCACCCAAACTCACAGCTCATCCGGACTATATTGCATTCATGGATCAGAACTTTTCAAACTGCACTCAACATATTTATCTTAACTCGCAGTTGAATGGATTCTCTGGATATGTGGCTGCACATCGCATCCAGTACCAGCTGCATCAGCTGTCGCCGCGCATCTTTCCGCTGCTTGCCGAGTCGCAAGAAATGCAGCAGCGCAGCCAGAGCAGTAAGCTGAGTAATACCTTAAAGAAAACCAAACTGGAAGAAACAAATTGTTTGCAGCAATCGTCGAATCGGTCCGAAAATCTTAAAACTGAAGAAAATGGATCGGATTCGGAACAAGGCATCACTTCAATGGCCAGCTTCCATTTAAGACCCAAAAAGGGTAAGTTAACTTGTTTATATTTAATTTGTCTTAAGTATATCTTAGTCGAGTTTGTTTTTTTTTTTTGTTCAGGACTTGATCGGACTCTGGAGGCCAAGTTGACGCCCGTGGATTATGTCAAAGAGACGCATGCAGTGCCCGGCTTCACAGAGCTACTCGCTGAGCTTCAGAGTGAAGTGATGCCAACTACGACAGAGGATATGAGCTACCCACGCATCATATTCCTTGGCACTGGATCCTGCATACCCAACAAAACACGCAATGTCAGCTCTATTCTCCTCCAGACTGACGCTGAAGCATTTATGCTGCTTGACTGCGGCGAAGGTAGCCATGGTCAGATGGTGCGTCTGTATGGCAACGAGCGCACACAGCAAATAATGCGTCAGCTGCACGCCGTATATGTTTCGCATCTGCATGCCGATCATCACATTGGACTTATATCGTTGCTGCGAGAGCGTCAACAATTGAATCCAGCGGAACCTTTGTTGCTACTTGCACCACGCCAAATTGAGCCGTGGCTAAAGTTTTACGATAACCAAATTGAACCTATTGCTGATGCCTACACGCTGGTGGCAAATGGGGAGCTGCTAAAGCAGCCACTGGTTGGAGAACGTGTGCAACGGCTGGGCATTGCATCAATAGCTACCTGCCTGGTGCGCCACTGTCCGAATGCTTTTGGTGTTAGCTTAACGCTCCAGGCACAACACAAGGCTGAGCCCGTTAAGCTAACCTACAGCGGCGACACGATGCCCTGTGCGGATTTGGTGGAGTTGGGCCGCAACTCAACAGTGCTAATACATGAGGCGACCATGGAGGATGACCTGGTGGAGGAAGCGCGCATTAAGACGCACAGCACCATCTCACAGGCGATCCAACAGGGTCGCAATATGCAAGCCAAGCACATAATTCTCACCCATTTCTCTCAACGCTATGCCAAATGCCCCCGACTGCCTAGCAGCGAAGATATGCAGCATGTGGCAATTGCCTTTGACAATATGCAGGTAACCGTTGAGGATTTGCAACACTATCACAAACTCTATCCGGCGCTATTGGCCATGTATGCCGAGTACACCGAGGAGCTGGAGCAGCGTGCTATCAAACGAGAGCTAAAGCAGGAAAGGAAACGCAAGTTGGCACAAACGTGAACTTAAGTTAATAAAATACATTTAAAGCCAATATATAAAAACCAGTTAGCAATAGTGATTATAACGCCTATTTTAAATCTTATCTAATACATATACTATTAAAGAGTATAACCGATTGTTAAATTTGTTTATGAAAATTATGATTAAACGTGTTTTTTAATACTTTTGTATAGCATTTTATTAATTTAATTTAATTTAATTTTTAATTACGATAAGTTATCAATTTCAATATTTTTATAAAATGTCAATAATTTATTACATAATCCTTTTGTAAAAAAATTAATTTGCTAATGATTTTGTCATTGTAGGGAGTAATTCATACTCTTAAAGCTCCATTTTACCACTGTCAAAAGCTCTTCCGCACACTTTATCTTAGCATTAAGGTTGAGAGTAATCTAACTTATGTTAAACAGCGTTTTTATCTCGTTCGTTAGAACGCCCAATCCTTGTGAGAGTATGAAAGAAGGAAAAAAACAAGCCGGTGCAACTTATTGCTAAAATTATTAAAGCCGCACATAATTAATTGCTGAATATAGTCCTTCCTCTAAGCAATAATTTTATTTAAGCACTACAATATATTAAATTAAAAAATCAAAAACCTTTTATTGTTTTTCTGTTTTTAGTGTTTGTTTTTTTATTTTATTTTTAAAGTTAACTGTATTAGCTTAATTTGCATTCGCTTGCAACAGGTGTCTGTGAAATAAACCTTCATAATAAAATTAAAAATTTAGTTCTTCAATATTATAATGTAAACATACAGTTCATATCGCTTAAAGATTTGTTAGCATTGCCAACGCAACTAAACGCCTTTTGAAATATATTTATTATTCTTCTAAAATTTTTTTTTTTTAAGCAGTTTACATTATTTATTTAAGGCACTCGGTGTTCAACAATTTTATATGGCGATTTTTATAAAATTTCATGTACTTTTTGTTTTCTCGTTTTATTCATTTTGATTTAATTGTTGTTTTTTTTTTGGAAACTAGCTTTGACTAGTTAGAATTAGTAGGTAAGCGAAAAAAGAATAGATTATAACAAAATATTAGAGCTTAAGCTATTAATTTAATTAAGTTGGTTATATTTGGTGTGTGTTTGTGTGTGGGAAAGGAAAGGAGTTTTTGTGTGTGGCTGAAACTTCTGGTAAATATTTTTTTGTTTTTGTTTTGGTTTTATAAATAAACATAATTTCAACACTTCTTTAAAAATAAATAAATAGTTGTACATTATTTAAATTAAAGAGAAACACATCGGCAAAGATAAGCAGCTGACATTTTTTTTTAACAACAATTAAAATTATAATGAATTTTCATTCATATAAATAATAAATAATTGCATCTGCTTTGGCTGCGTTTCATGTAATTAGACTACAAAATCATCGAGTTTAGTTTTTAAATTGCTTTAACTTCTGCTGACTGCCAAAACAGATAACAAACATCGTAACGGCTCTTAACACTCGCAACATTTCGAGTAAATTTAGCTTCAGACACGCTCCACATAGTTGCCGGGGAATGTGCCGAAACAGCCCGTCCGCTGCGAGGTGCCCACAAACCAGCCATCATCGCACTTCTCTAGCACATGCACCAAATCTCCCTCCAAGACCTCTAGCTCATCGGAATTCTGTGGTCGGTATTTGTACAGCGCGCGATATCTACAGTTTGAATTCGAATGATAAGAATTTAATAAATTGTTGTAAAATAATGATTTGGTTAGTTCGAAACTCACGTCACTGGTTCCGAGTTGGTATCCACATGTAGCGCATCTGTTTTGTGCAGCGTTCGGGTTTCCTTAAGAATGCCATTTGGTGGATGCGAACCGTTCTGGGTGAGTGTATTGAACTCATGATTAATATTTGTGCGAAGCACGTCAAGATTTGGTCGTAGATTTGTCGTGCTTTGAGTGTTTATAACCGTTGTCGTTCTAGCTGCAATATCTTCGGCACCAATATCGGTTAGAACCTAAGCATTGGGGTTAATAAAAAGATTAGACGCATCAAATTAACGAACCGATTGTTCGGTCAATATGAGGCTCACAACAGCTTTATAAACTGTTGTGATAAATAAAGCTAAGCTACAGCAACTCACCTCCACATAAGAGACTGGGAAAATGCCTTTTCGATTGGCTATTTTGCCTTCAAACCAATTGCCATCGACTCGACGAGTCAGCGTGACCAGTTCGCCCTTGTTGAGAGACAATTCGACACCGGACTGAGCCTGGAAGTTATACTTGGCCCGTGCCTGGCCCTCCGATGGACGCTTAACGGGAGTGCGAGCTCCATCCCGACTGACGATCTTTTGTAGAGATTTTAATTTTAATGCATTTGAAATTTTTTTTGAATGGAATTTGAAACCAACCTCTACATAGCTTGCCGGCAGCAGTCCAATCATCGCATTGTGCTCACCTTCATACCAATTTGGATCGATCTGACGCCTTATATAGACGGTATCGCCCTTGCGAAGCGAGAGCTCCCTTTTTTTTAAAAGAAAATTAGATCATTTAATGATTGTAAAGTAAGGATAGGATAATTTAGTCTGCTTACTTTGAGGTCTGTCCCTGGAAATTATAGAGCGCTCTGGCAACAGTTTTTGGTCCCACCAGCGATTTAAGTGTTACGTCTGTGGGAAAATCATCGTAGCGATTGAGGGCGATAGGTGATTTTTGTGAGGGTGTAAAGTTGTCAGTGTGTCGTCGAGAATTCATGTCCTGTAATTCCTGTAGATACTTGCGTCTGCGCTCCTCCTGATACAATTTTTTCATATGCTCCGCTTGTCGAATTGCTAACTCTTCCTCCGATATATTCTGCTTGTAGTCATGCCTTATTGGTGTCTTGAAGTGTATGTTGACGTCTGTGTCATTATAACAATAGGAAATGTCTATTAAAATCAGATATATGCATGCAAAATAAGAAGCAAACTTTAAATATCTAAGCTTAGCTTGTTGTTGATTGGTTGGTTAAGTTCACAGCTCAAAACTCGACGCAACGCTTTAAGCTAAAAATAAAAATTGAAGGGGCATTTGTAAGACAAGCTAACCGCAAAAAAAAATACTAAAAATATTGTCGCCACTATTACGAAACCAGAGAGCACAGTGCCCTTATCTGTAACTGTATATAGCAGTATCTGTAACTGTCTAGAGGCATCTATGCCTCTATCTCTATCTTTCTCAAGCTGAAGCTGTTGCTTTAGCTGTAGACTTATTAGCTCTACTATTTGTGCATGCCAATTGGTAAGCAAATAAACAACGTTGTGAACTGTTGATGAGCGTACGCATCGCCAAGTAGAGATAAATAGACGAGAGTTTTTAAAAGATAACCTTCAACAACAAATGTTCAACTGTGTGAGTGTAGAGAGAAAGAGATACTCCTCGAGATACAAATTAAATTAAAATTTCTCATTGTATCGAAAATGAGCCGCAATTGAAGTTAATGCTCGTTAGGCTTCACCAATTGATATGAAAGTAGTTGCAACTCAAAGTGTGATTTAAGTGGTTTGTGGGTGGCGGATTTTCCGACTGACAGACTGCTATTAACTGGATATATCTACTGAAGTAGTTGATCGTTTTCAGTAAAGTTTGCAATGTAATGTGTAGAAGGAAGTTTAATTTTTGCTAATAAATATTATCAACAGAAGCGTTATAAAGTTGCTGTCAACACCATTCAGAGTTGGAAAAAAACCCCAAACAGACATTTAACTTGAGGAGATTAACAAGTCTAACAAGACGTTGTTCTATCTGTTTCAGCATTGTTCCACATAGTTGGAAGTTTTTTCTCAGCTATATACATATATCTATATGTATGCAAATTAGTAAATAATAAGTATACATAAACTTAAATAATAATAATAAGGGGAGCTCAGCAGCTGTACAAATATTTGTTTGCCTAAGCAAACAGCAACAACAATTTACCCTTCTGTTGTTCAAATAAAAGTTTAATTGTCACTTGAGAGACTTTTCACTTTCACTTATTTGTTGTAAAGCCGCAATTTGCAGCGTTTTGAAAGTGTTGATGTAGATACACCTATGCACTTGCACACTTAGTTGTGCTGGGTTTTTCATGACTTTTCCTGCTGTTTGTTGCATGTAAGTCAGCTTCTCTATGCCGCTTACAATGGTAAAGGGGATGATTCCCCAATATATTGTATTAGTCACCCAATTAATCAAAATCAGAAACGTCTCATAAGATTGTTGACGACGAAGGCTATACGCACAGCTGATAAAGACGACAGCCGTCTCATTTCACTGAACCGAACAAAAACAAACGAACCTTAATTCGAACCCGTTCCACAATCCGAATCCGATCTCAATGCGGCACGTACCTAACTGCTCTCAAGCACACGTTGCGCTCAACTGAAACTGAAATTGAAAATGAAAACCAAAAAGCAAAACAGAAACTGAATGATACTGAAAGACTGAGCAATTGAGAAACTGAGCAATTGAACAAACTGAGCAACTGAGCGTCAAAAGCACCTTTTAAGCTGCTCGCGTAAAATCGTTTACTTATCGTCGCGTCGTACACCGACGACTTCAGTCGCTTAAAAATCTCACTTTTATTCTTAAATAACTGGTGCTTCTTCTTACTTGTTAAGTTGTTTTTGCTTTGTGATGATGTGTGAATTACGCGATTTTGTTTACAGCGGGGCAATTCACTCACACACTTATGATAAGAGAGCGTAAGTACGTAAATTGCATGACACATAAACAATTAAAGCGAAAATAACTCAGAAACTATATTAAATATATTGGGAACTAGACTCGTTTGTGTGGGAAAGATGTTTGTACATGTGCCAAATCGAATTATTGTTTTTTCATACACTTCCCACATATAAAGAAAAAAATAACATTCAAAAGAAACAGCTAAGATTGGATCTATAATATGTTCCAATTAAGTTTTTAAATTCTTTTTATGTAATTTTCATAAATGACAAGGCACAACCAATCGAGTGTTTGCGATATGATAAGCGCACAGCAAGGATCGGAAAAATTAAGACAGATGACACAAGACTAGTTTTTTAAGAGAGCAAGATGGAAAAATCGATATAGGTGGAACAAAGGATTTTAAATGGGTTATGGATAGAATTGTTAGAATAACAAGTTTGAAGAGATATGGATAGAAAATTTCGAGTATTTCTAGGATTCTCTTTTCTGTTATGATAAAGTTTGGGAAACACTCATAACGGCAATTTTAAACTCAATGCACCTCAAAAACAAAAATACAAGCTTATTGCAACGTCAGAGATTGAAATTATCCCTCTGTTTCTCTTTTTTCTCGCTCTCTCTCTCGGGATCAATTACTCTCTTGGCCTTTCTCTGATAACAAGTTTTTTGCTTTGATTTTTTGCAACAACAAGAAACAACTGTGAGAAAGTGCCAAACGAGAAAGGTCGTTTAATCAAACGAGAAAGTGAGCGGCTGCAGCTGCAGCGGGGGGCTAGCAAGTGGCAAGTGGATGTTTGAGTATGTGGCGGCTATTATAGTATAAAAGCCGTACTAACTGCCGCTTTGTTGCCGCTGTTGTTGTTGCTGTTGCTGCTGCTGTCGTTTTTGTTGTTGTTGTTGCTGGCACATTAGCAGCGGCATTGAGGCGCCCAAGGCATGTTGATTGGCCAAATATGCTTGAGGAAAAGACGGCGACGGTGTGTGTGGCAGTCCCACAATGTGATAGCTCATTGCTGTTGTTGTTGTTGTAGTTGCTGTTGTAGTTGTAGTTTTAGCTATAGCTGTTTTTGTTGATGGCAATGGTGGCACCATTGGGGCTGCCGCTGTGTCATAATCAAAACTCCGCCGCAGCCAAACGATCTTGCCACAATTGGGCACATCGCAGACGCTCCGATGAAGAGTGCCAGGCGTTAAGCTGTTGTTGTTGTAGTTGTTGCTGTCTGCATCGCTGCTCAAAGGACGCTGCGACCAATTGTTGTTGCTGTTGTTGACACGCCAACTTAGCTGCTGCTGCTGCCGCTGCTGCTGTTGTTGCTGGTCCAAGGTGTCGTCGGTCAGAACTAAATCATTACAGCTGCTGTGCAGCTTTTTATGCAATTGTCTGCAATACAAACGATTGCCCCCAACAGCAACATCCGCACCACTGAAGCCAACTCTACGCTTCTGGTTATTGATGTTGCTGTTGCCATGGGAATACTGCCCCACGTAGGTGTTGAGGTGTCGCGGCGCTAGCGTTTGATGTATCATGCTCGATTTTATTTTTAAATTTGTTTCCTTTGCACCTTCACCACTCAACGCACCAATCTGTAAGTTTGGATGGGAAAATTGACGCGCGTCGCGTTCTATTTTTTGCCGCACATTTAATAAGAAATTGGTCGAGCGACTGACGTTTTTGGCACGGATATTTGAGCCTAACTAAATGAAAGGCCACCGGCGCGACGGATAACCAACAACCAACATCCACCTGGGGCAACCAAAAACTGACCAAGTTTTGTTTTGTTGACACATCGTCGTCGTACTTTGGCCATGGCAACGGCAACGTGCAAGCCGGCTGGCTCTTTGGGGGTGGCTTTTCTACAGTACATCGTTATCGGCATTGGTTTTGGTTTTGGCTTCTGCCTTGAGCAGATGTATCGTGGGCCGCTAAGCGGGTCAACGTTGGCTAGTTTATTTAGTGTTATTGACGCTATCGATTAGTTTAGACAACAACTAATGCGCGGCGCACCTTTAAAATAAAATTGCACCTATTGCGGAAATTTGTTGCGGTTAGCAAAATTGTAGAAGAGAAAGACGCAGTGGCGTAGCTTAATACATAGAATAAATATGGGGGTGAATTCAGATTGGGCAATTTGAGGTGAAATCGTTACACATACAACTGAAAGACTGACAGAAGTAAAATCCAAACTTTGGGATCTACAAACTAAACATTCGGCTAACGTTTTTTTATACCACTGAAAATAGTTCAAGGGGTGGACCCCTGTTTGATCAACATGTTTTATTTCTTATCTATTTATATATATATATATTAAATTCAATATATGTTTGTGGATTTAGGGCTTAGGGACCCACATTGTGATCACGCCCAGGATTATTTGTGGCAACAAAAAATTAAATGCCACGCCCACCTTTTACGCCCGTTTTGTCTATCATTAAGACCTCAAAAATATTCGTACAGTAAAACGCGGGGTCGAGGTCCACTAGTTACGAATAATTCTTCCCGTTCTCGATACACGCTTGTGATCGATACCAAAATAAATTAAAATTTATCTATAGATTTAGAGCTTCTTTTTAACTTCGACACAATATTACTCATTTGTGAAAATAACATTTAGGTCTAGGGTTGAGGATATTTTCTAGTCGAGCATTCTAAGCTAGAGCCTTCTTACTTATTTGGGATAGAACATTACGAAAATTCCCGGATTTGGCAAGCTTAACAGGTTTAATATGTACTTAAAACCTAGCCCAACCAACTTCACTTAAGTTTGTAAAAGCGACGCAAACAGAAGTTGTGACGAAAAAAAAGATGAATAAAACAATAACGTATCTAAGAGAACCGCCTATAGGCTTAACAGTAAATATAAATTTAAAATATTTAATATAATATTTAGACTTAAAAACAAAAAATTTGTCTTTGCATTTAGGTGCTAACTTGGACGTTTTAAAACTTATACCAACCAACTACATTTTGCTCATGGGTAAAAACACAAAAATAGGCTCTGAGAGCCTATAACCTTTTGTAATCAGAAAACAATTTTAAGAGTTTCCCAATCTAGAAGCATTCAGTTTTAGTAGAAGTTCAGCCTAAATGTATTAGTACACTCTAAGCAAGCCCAAATATTTGATAGCCGTCAAGTGACTCACCTGTACCCGAATCAATTTGGTCATCATTGCTGAAGGAGTAGGGCTCGTATGAGAGGCTGTGTGGCGGTATGGGTGGTGCGGCGCTCGAGTCAAAATCTGCGCCAACAATTTTAAAGTAATACAAGGTAATAAAATTTTGAAAACAAATAAAAACCAAATTAAAGTAAAATGCCAAATCTTGAAGCCGGAACCCAGTTGAGAACCAAGCGGCAAATGCAACTACAAAAGAATCATCGCAACTTAAACAACAGTAGTAGTAGATACCCTTTCAAAAATACACAACCACTGATGCACCACTAGTATGTTACCTTTAAATGTTACTGCCAAGCTGCGTTTTATGGGTTCCAGGCTGCTCACCGGGCACCGATGAGGTTTAGTGGTTGCTTTTGTTGTTGTGGTTGTGGTGGTTGCATCGGCACCATCAGGCACATAACGCGCTTTGGGCCGATGCTTGTGCGGCTCGAACCGCTGATTAGCAAAGAAGTCGTAACCATAGTTGTAAGTAGGTGATTTCGTAAGACGCTTGGGTGAAGTGGAGCTAGCACGCACCACTTTGTGTCTCAGTGGTTTCTTTGGTAGTGCTGGAGTCCGTTGTGGATGCTTGTGCGCCACCCAGTCACCACTCAAATGTGGTGATATACTCTCATGCACATCTCGCAAATCAGCAAGTGAAGTTGATAAATACCGCTGTTGTGAACTCTCTGGTGACTCGTAGCGGTTGCGTAATGTATGTACTTGACCCACAGTGCTGCTGTAGCTCCGGGTAGGACTTGCCCTGCATGTAGGTAACAGCTCCGCCGTCTTGCTTATGATGTCTATGTGCGGCATAAGTAAGCCCCTCTGACGACGTCTTCCACGTTCCGGTGATGGCGTTGTACCACGCAGCTCAAATGTGTGTGTCAGACGACTGACATCAGTTGTTTGTTTATTATTCTCCTTCAGCAACGCATCCGATGAGTTGCTCTGGGCGTCTTTTGATCCTGTCTGGAATTCAGGATCGCTGCGCGCCTTCCGCAGCGAGCTAAGCCCAAAAAAATCACGCGGTTCATTTGATTGCTCGCGCTGAATGCTCTCGAATTTTTGCTTCATTTTCTGCACCTCTCCTGTGTATACGCGCTGCAAATAAGAGCTGGAACAGGCTGATACCTGTGATTGTGGTGATAGACTTCTTGAACGATAGTAAGCATCAAATAGCTCAATGCTGCCATCGCCTGAACCAGGCTCGTAGCTGAGCTCCTGGTCCTGTGGATTCTCGGGCACCTGATCCGCCTCCTCTTGGCCTAGCTCCGTTTCGCAATCTTGTTGTCCATCGGGTGGACGATCGGGTGGGCTGTGTAATTGAAAATTTACGCGTGCCATGGGACGCTCTCCGTATAAGCCACTTAAATCAGTTAAAGAGTTGCTTAGCTCCGTGTGAACGACGTGACGTTTGCGGGCCAACTGTCTTGCCTGCATATTCTGTTCGATAAGACGCATTACCTCCGACTCGTCCGGGGAGCTATCCTCGCGTGCATGGTAAATGGTCTTAGCAGGTTCCTCAAACTGCCGTTCTTCAAAATATTGAATTTTCTGGTTAATCGGCTGCTCTTTCGACTGAGACTCTTGAGTCTGAGCAGCGACCTTGGGAGTTTTAGTCACTTGAACCTTTGGTTGCGGACGTGGTGGAATCTCTGGCGCTGATTTAGTCAACGTTAGCTCGGCATTCTTCGCAGCAATGGCACCGCGAGTTTCCCTTGCCACTACCACCGGAGATTGACTGCGGGTAGGGCGTGGCAGTGTCTGGGATTGTTCCTCGCGCTTACGCAGTACCGGACCTAGAAGTTGCTCCTTGCTAATGTTTGAATTGCAGCGCACTTTAAGTGTATTTGCATGGCTGCTGGGCTTCGAACCCTTATTCACGGTGACCACAAACTGCTCCTTCTCAACAGCAGTAACCGGTTTGCGATTGCCAGCATAGATCTCATTCAGTTGTTGGGTAATCTTTTTGATTTGATCCTTCGAGAGAGTGCTAACCAAATTATTATTCAAATGCCGATCTGTGTAGGCCTGTACTTGAGACTGTGGCTCATTGGTAACCTCTAGACTACTAGCCACGTCAGCAACAGTATTGCGTCGCCATTGACGATGGGTGGGTGGTAATTGTGCTTCTTCTCGTTGTTGTTTAAAAAGCTGCAGCTGCTCAAAATTTTCTCGCAAATCTTCCACAGACTTTTTCTTCGCGTGCAATGCCTGATCGTCATCCTGTCGCCACTTTAGCTCATTGACATCTTTAGAGCGAAAGTGTAAGTCACGCTCACGCTGATCCATTTGCAGTTTACCAACAAGATACTGCAACTCCTTCTCGGCACGCTCATGCAATCGCACCTTGCGCCACTCATCAAAGTCTAGCAGCTCCGCATCCTTGCGCAAAGGATGAAAGTTGCTCGCCGATGTTGCACGTTCCAATTGACCCACACGCTCGAGTGTGCTGTAGAATCGATTCAGCTCTGTGAAACGTTCGCAGTTGTTGCGATAGCGACAGCTCGGACTATGACGCTCTAGATATGTCAGAGAGGTGGCACTGTGTGCAAGTTCACCACACTGATAAAGTCCTCCCTTACCACGGCAATCAGCACCGCTTGGCTGCTGTACCGCTTTGCTGCGATCATCAGCACTACTCAAGCTGCTGGCACGCACAATAGTCTGCTGATCAATCTTCTCCTGGCGCTGACTGGAACGTAGGCTATCAATGCGACGACGTGAGGGCGAACGTACCTCCCTTTGCGGGTTTTGAGGTACTCGCACCTCACGAGTTGGTGAAAAGCGACGTTGCACCACCTGACCCACTTCGCCCACTGATGGCTGTGGACACGCTATGTCTGTCACAGTGGCAGCCACAGCTTTAACGCCTTGTTGCGAATTGTTTTCATATTGCCAAACGAGATCGTCGATGCAGCTGGGTGGTCCTTGACCCGAATAGTCATAAGTATCCTCGCCATAGACAGCTGGTTCCACAAGCGAACTGTACTGGAAGTCGGTTATTGGCTGTGGCAATGAGTGTGGAATCTGTGCCCTTTGTTTGGCATTGTAGTCGTTCCAGAAATGAGTCTTCTCACGCACCGTTTCGCTGTACGAAGCGACCGACGTAGTCAGGGGTTTCTTCCATTTGGAAGAAAACGCCTTTTTGCTGTTGGAACGCTTTCGGGGTACATGACCCTCACTGCGACTGGTCTGCAGAGGGGCATTTGACTTGCCCATATAGGTTTTGGGTGGTGCAACAGGTTGTGCACGATCCTGCCTGACCTGAGAGTCGATGGAGTAGGTGGAATTGCTGCGCGGCAAACTTTCATTAGAGGCACTGCGGTGCACTGTTGCAACTGTTTTTATTGATTGTGACTTGTTGCACCGGCTAGGCAGAACTTTCTTCAAGGCGCGACTGCAGTCAAGGAGTTGCTGCGGCCTTACCTGCGGAAAGCACATTGTGTGCCGCGTGGTGGTGCTAACAGTGCTGCTGCTGCTTTGTCGCAAGCGAGGCAATGACTTACTACGAGTATGTTGTGCCTTGCAAGTGGCATACGAACGCACTGCTTCACGAACCTCCTGAGGTGATTTCAAAGAGGGATCCCTTAAGATATTGGTGCTAGCCTCGAAATTCGTGCGACTTGGTGGCAGAGTGTTTTCCAAACGTTTTTTCTCCTCGGCAAAGCTGCGTTCCTTAGAGATGCTTCGGCCAAAGGCAACCGGACTGCGGCTAGAATGACGCAGCGCCAGAAGGCGAGTCGAAGGTCGCCGACTAGGACTCACAGAACGCAAGCGTGCATGATGATGATGCTGTTGTCGCAATACATAGCCATCCTTACTGCGGGACTCCTTAGTAGCAGTCAGGGTGGCCAGCAAAGTTGAAACAGCTCCAGTGGACTTGGACCGGCAAATGGGCTCACGTCGGGAGCTTGTGGCGACCTTGCGCAGTGTAAGAGTATTTGTTCCCCCGGGTGGTCGAAAGCATTGGTCGTGACGCGACTTGGTGCAGCTGTTGCTGGTACTAGTTATCTTCTCCATTCGCACAGTGCTCTTTGTGCAGGAGGATCGCCGATTTGGCGGCATAGGTGGTGTCTCCTGCTGCTGCTTCTTACTCAGTGGTATAAAAGAGGGTAGGTTTTTAGAAAAATTCGAAAACATTTTGTTGGCTGAATCGAACGTTATTGGTGGCGGTGGTGTATGTTGTGAATGTGGAGGCGGTGTAGGATCTTGTTTTATGCTTGCTTCTTCTTTGGATTCGTCCGGTGATTCCTCAATTGGTTTAGTGCTCACTCGTATTTTTGTAAGTGTTGGCGTTATCTGTATAAATTCGAATTCCTCCACAATTTCTTATTTGGGTAAAAGATTTGGGAAGAGATGAAAGATTAGCTTGATTAAACGGCAGAAACTTTCAAACAAGTGTGCCCGGTGCTGCATTGTGCCGTAAGGAACGCTTTGACGCATTGGTTGCTGATAACAATTTCGGAGGTGAGCAGTGGTTGTGTATAGATAATAAATGCAAAATACGAAAGATTAAAAGAAGTAACAGTCACGTTAGATTATGTTTAAGTTTATCAAGAAATGAGCATTAAACCAACACCAATCGAAACAACTGAAAACATTTCAGTCGGTCGCAACCGACTAAAAATTACTCTGATACCAGTATTAAAACAGTTTTCTCTAAACATTTTTGATGCAAGACTTTGGGCAACGACACCAGCTATGTTCATTACCTTTTTTAAATGGAAGGGAAGCTGGGTTAAGCGTTTTGATGCAGATTTTTTAAAAATGGCATCAGCTATCATCCTGTTAAATGGTCACTTTATCCTATAAATTGTATAAGATACAGGTATTCCCTGGTTCTTAAAGGCAGTGTGGTAAGGGGCGAAGTTTAGGGACATGGCAACCGAATTTGTAATGCAAATATTGAGGGTTGTCACCAGCTATTCTACTATCAAATTTGGGGACTAAAGATCAAAAACTTTGAAAGATAAAAGCATTCCTGAATTTTCAGAAGCGGTAGTTTCGGGACGTAGCATTAAAACATTTAATGTAGGTTTTTTGTGATAGTTCGCAGCTATCTTCCCAAAGAATTTTGTGACTCTAGCTGCTTAAATGTGGCCCCGCAGTAGGCGTAGCGCCCCTATAGTTACACTTTCTCTGACACAGACACGGACAAAGTTATTTGCAATGTTTCAAGTCTCTAGCTTTTAAGGGAGTCCAAGAACACTTTATACGGGTGGACCAACAGATAGACACCATGCCGTACATTTCATAAAAGCCATATACCCTTTACCTTCGGTATCAAAGTAAAATTAGTACATACTGCGCCTTAACTTTAGTTATTAGAGCTAACTACATTATACAATTGTAAAAGGGAAGGCTTACCTTTAGGTTTCTCGGGCGCTGGCTTTCGGAAGCCGAGCAAAGGTGGTTCTCCACCTGCCTGTAGACTTTTGTAGGCCTGGCGTTGCTCCACGGGACTTAAAGGACTGCTTGGGGCTATTTCTTTTTTTCGGAAGACTAGGTTGGAATCACTGGTATAACCAGATTCTTTGGCCAGAGCTCTGTTGGGATTAAATACTATCATTGTTACAGTATTCAATATATGTATATTTAATCTTTATACTCTACTTCCATACCTTGATAAATTGCCTTCTGAGTAAAGCGGCGATAATTTTGATTGTTCCGAGTTCTACAGTAAAATATAATGATATCGAAAGTATTTACTATTAAATAATTTAACAAAATATGTTCATGTGCAACGATCTTGAGGCTTTATTTATATTTGTTTATTTTATTTATTTATTTTATTCTTGCAAATATATTAGTATTTGAAGTGCCTTTTTTAAAAAATGAAAACAGCCGTTGTCTAGCTAGATTATACTACATGACTTACTACATAATTGTCAAAGTCATCGACGAATTCTATAATAATGCGCGGTATGCAAGTATGATCCCTGAGCCACTTGGCGTTAAGCATATTTTTTAAAGGGTAGGGGAATATAAAAATAATTTACAGATAGATAAGATATAAATTGCAAGAGTTTTTTTTTCAGGTAATATTATTAGCTAACGGAAAAAATGTTTTGTAACGCAAAAGATCTCAGGGAAAATAATCAAAAATTATAGTTTTTAAAACTCTATAATTAACATTAATTGTCTAGAACAAAAATTTAAAAGGAAAGTGTTCATACCCCGTTAAAGATGTCCATCACTTCGTCCCACCACTAGAATTGTGAATAAAATAACTGCTGTGAGTTAGATTTATTGCTATGTATGACTGATGATGATTATAAGCGCTATACTATCATGTTACATATGGAAAGTATAATTATGCATATGCCTGTGACGAAATATGTTGGGCAGAGATGATTTAGGGCGAGCTTGGGAAGCAAGTGCGATGAGTTTATCAGATACATTGTTATTGGCATGTTTAGCGTGTTCACATAGTTAAGTTATTTGTGTGAAAGGCTCTGTGCGTGATTTAATGCTGTAGCTTAATGGTTTTCCTTTTGGGGTCACTTGCCTCCTTTTTCTCCTTTTCCGATACGGACGAGTAACCGGTTGTATAGTCCTCAATGCGACCAGGTTGATTTTTGTAAGAATTCTGTGCCGATTTTATAGGGTTGGGCATAGTACCATACAATCTGAAATCACATCGAAGGTCATATTAGACAGGGCTCCCATTTTTTACACAGATTAACTTAGTTTTAGTTTTTGTTACTTAATTTTATGTCAAAATTGATTCAAGTATGAGGTCGCGATTGGCAATCACTGCATAACCAAAAGATCTTTGGCTCAAATCTTGCATAGATAAACTTTAAACGCATTTTTCTCATTTCTAACATTTCTTGCTGAAGCATGAGAATGATTGTCAGCTTTCAAAATCTGTGTATCAATCATAGAATGTTTGGGAATTAAAATATAAAGTTTTTGCCATACTTGGATGAAGGACACAAGTCTTGGATCAAGAATCAAAAAATACTCATTTTATTTTTAAGTACGCAAGAACTCAAACGTGTTAAATTCATAGTTCTGTAATCAAAACAATCTATGTACTTGTATTGAGTATTTGGTACTGAGTTAAGAAAATTCCTTCTACCACCGTTGCGTTTGAAGTACGAATGACTTGATTATTTTTATTAGTGTACTTACTTATCGTCCTGGTTGAGATTGCGCACATTGACTGCCGATGAAACCGATTGAACGCGTAGCGGATTCTGAGTGCGATACTTTACAGTTGAGTAATCGGAATCGTAATTTGGCTCAGGCTCTGAGACATAACCATTGCTTTTGTATGCAGGCCGTGCTGTAGGGATTAGGGAGATTAGGTTGATTAGCTAAAAATTTATCTGATTTGTATTATTTACTAAATGGTTAGAAAATTTCTACTACTACTGTTGTTCTATTTGGTGTCGTTATTAGTATTGTGGCTGTTGTAAATTGGTGCGTTAAAAGATTTATTGTAAGTGCGTTAAGGTTTTTATATGAAGATTAAAGTAGAAATAAAAGAAAAGCATTGTCAATGAGTTTAGCGGCACGAAAAGATGAGAATGTATAATCAAATATAATCATAGCACCGTGTTTCAAATTCCGCATTCAAGCTTAAAAAATAAATCAAAATGGTTAAAAGATGGCGCAAAGCAGATGATGCTAAATATAAAAGCTAGAAATAAACAATAGAGAAAGTAAAAGCTACATTTAAAGCAAGCTTAGAATGAATTTGGAGTTTACGAGTAAAAGTACTTTTACGTGCAAATAAAGATACATATATGTCAAAAAATCACCTCTGGGACACTTGTAGCGTATTACGAAATCGTCTTTTTTGTGCGAACAGATTTGACAGAATTGGTTTTTGAGAGAAAGCGTATGTATTTGGAATTGGATTGGTGATATGGTACAACAGACAAGAAGAAAAAGACAGTCAAAAGAGTTTATAGAGTTTTAATGCCAGCTAGTTAAGCAAATACCAAACTGAAGCATTATAAAAAGGGGAAATTGGAATGCTTAGGTATGTATAGATTTTGGGGTTGGGTTATTCAATTAATTAACTTCACAATGCTTCAGTTTGAACTGGTCAAGTGGCAAAAGACATTTACCGCCATTCTTCTGCTTATGTATGGTCTGGTAGAGTCGCTTGTACCATTCATGCTGATGCGGTTCCTGGACCTCCTACAGCATAACAGACAAGTTAATAAATAGCTACAATACGCAACGCATCATAATTTAAGAGTTTTACCGATCTGAGTATGATAGGCATTCCATCGTTAGTCACCGGACCGATGCCATCGTATTGCCGTCTACCTAACTGTGCCATTTTGCGTGGACGATCGCTTTCCGTTTCCGGATCGCTCATATACTCGTGCTTGACTTTGTAGACTGTAAACCGTAGATTGTGTATTAAGTTAAATGCTCTCAGAGTGAAAGTGGAGTGGAGTTTAGGAAAGATAACATTAACAAGTGTAAAACAGTTAAAGGGATTACTTTCGTTGCCCAATGTTTGTGTGTGTGTTACGACGTGAAAGTCAGCGATTTGGTCTTTACTTTGTTAGAATACCCAAAAGTACTAGATACTTACTGACTTCATTCGGCCTATAGACTGCACGGCTTGTGTCAGACAGTTGTCGGCGTTCGAACGGTCTATGCAGCTCCGATGTGGATGCCGAGCGTTCAAATGCTTTTTTTGAGTTGACAAGATAAGGCGGGAGCAAAATGTGTGATGAGACAAAAATGAGATAACATTAGCGCGTTCACTTATATATCAGTGCTATCAAAAAAAGACCTTAACTAATACCTAAACAAGAAAAAAATACAACTTTTCACACTTGTTTTCTTTAAATTTAAAATATTAGCTGCTCATTTTGTAAAGGCATTGAGTGATTGCTATATATGTATATTGCTGACGCAGATTTTCTATTTTGCCTTAAATCAACATTTACAATTGATTTCGGCATACAAACTGATAAAGCAAATGATACAACAAGATACATAATATATAATAATTCATCCGAATTGAACTTCATAAATGAAAACTCTCTGCTTATACAGACCAAAATTAAGCAAAGGTTCAAATGCTTTTACTTCATCAAGTCATTAGCTTTAAAAATTCTATTCCTTACTGCCTTGGACACATGCACTTAAATAGTATTTGCTTGGACTCAGTACTTTTAATCTTTTTGGAAACGTTGGCATTCGCAGCCACTGGGCCAAACTGATTTGAATAATCGGTATCCACGCAGTCTGAATGATTGGAATTAAGAGTTGTGGTGGGTTTGCTCAAGTAATTTTGGGACCAGGGTGGTATCGTCTTCTGTTGCTGTTGTGGCTGCTGATGACTATTTGTGTAGCGTCGTGGCAATGTTGGTGACTCAAAATGAACCGGACGAAACTCCTTGCGTCCACTCAACGCTGGCGATGGCTGTGGCGTCCACACGGACAGCGACGGTGGTGGCGGGGGTGTTGGTGCTGCTGATGAATTGCCGCCAATGTCTAGCTCGCTGCTGGAGCCGTAAGGTGTTTGACTCTTAGGTGTCCAAACGCCTGTTAATGATGCGAATGAGTGGTTGACACTGGTAAAGATATAGTGAGCGGGGGTGGGGGCAGTGGGACAGCTGCAAATTGGGCAACACATGACATTTTCAGGTGCGCAAGTTCATATCGAGTTGAGTTTTCTTTTCCCCAGTGGCATTAAACACTTGTCAACAAATTTGATGCGTTTGGTTTTAGATGTTGCTGCTGCTCAAATTTATGTTCAGGTTTTATGTTTTGGCTTTGGTGTTTGAACAAAAATAAATATTGTAGTCAAAAAACCGAGTGAAGACAAATTGACAAACAAACATCGCGACGTTGAACAGCAATAATTAATACGACCAAGAAAGCCGCATTTGGCACCCATTCAAAAAATGGCCACACAACCAAAAAAAATGAAAGAAACTATCGCAAACAAATGCAATCATATACGCACAACACTACTACAGAATGGCGAATGAGTCATCTCATTTGGCGCATGTTTAGAATTCACCAAGACTTTCGCAGATACAAAGATACGGAGATACAAAGCAGACTGTTATAAAATTATATTTGAACACACTTTGAAGCTCACAAGGTGCTTTAATTGTTGTGTACATTCAGGATGGGCTACTGAACTTAATATAATTGTTGGTGATGAACTTTGGAAACAACTTGCAACAATTAAGTTTGACAAATTGAAGAATATTAGAAGAAAGTACATTTGGTTTAAACTAAGCAAATTCGGCTCAAACCAAAAATACTGTTTAGATTTTCAACATGATGTTATAGGACAATATTATTATATCTTACAATTCTGTAACTGTTCAGATAATACTATATATATACTAGTATAGACACTAAGTTTTTAGAAAATCTGTGTTGATCTGATCACAAATAGAACGGCCCTCGCTGTCTATGCAGATTTTATAAATCTTTCACCTTATAGATTTATATGCCACCTGTAATAGATTTTACTCGAGCACAAAAACGCAAAACACACACATTCACAAAAAGAATCACATATGTACATCGGATATAGCCTGCCCTAGACGCTAGACATTGACACGAACATCGCATAATATAGTAAGAGACGAAATCGTTTTTCATGCTTCTCGTATTTGCTGGCGAATTTTGTGATGTTGATCGTATATTTTCGTTGGTCTTTTTTTTTGTTATGGTGGTTGCTCTTGGATATTGTGGGTGGATGCGCTGACGTCTTCATTCAATCAGCACCTAATCGAATTATACAATCAAAGAATCAAAGTCTTGCCTCTGTCAATCAAAGTGAATTAAATCACAGCCCACTCATTGAGTCACTATACAACACTCGCATTTTGGTGGCCAACACTGACCCACACACATTATTGAATATTACCCAGTACAGGATACAGGAAATTTAAACTTGTGAGTATGTTTCGAATGTTGAGTTTAGGAGATAGGACCGTTATAGGATGCCGTCGTTTAACCGATAACGAGTTCTGAGTAGCTGACTTCGCGCGTGGCACAACGCGACTGAATTTTGGGTGACCCGACTGCGTCGAGCAGACCAACGCAGGCAAGCGCACAACAAAGTAAAAAAAAAAAAAAAACAAAAGGCGCAAATCACAAGCGACTGCTAAATGGCTAAACACACCCAGTCAGTCAGTCGGTCGGATTGGGCTCCTCTCGCTACCCCTTCCAGGCCAGAGTCAACAATTTCCCAGTGCTTAACGATTTTAAATAGAAGATCAATTACTGCTGCAATAAAATATGGGAGCGCTTTATGCGCTCCGTGCTCAATGGAGCGCACACTTCGTTCGCATTACCCACCCCATCGGCAGATCGGATAATTGTATTTGTGTTTGGACGAGACCGTTTCGAGACAAAAGCAGAGTTGGTTGGTTTGTTTCTTTTTCTCTTTTATTGCTGTTTTTGTGGAACGCCAATTATGCGTGCAATGCGAAATGGAACGGATGTATAGTGACTAAATTTACCGTACACTAAAATACTGAATAAGTATGTATCTATAGATAATACAACTACTCCCCAAATAAAAGAGCTTTAACTCTACAGAGTCAATTAAAATGATTTCGTTTGGGGGTTTGGGTTGACTCTTTTTGGCGATTTTAAAAGAAGCACAAAAACTAGAAAACATAAGACAAAAATTCGTTCTTTTGTGATATTGGTATGGTTTGGTTTTGCTTGGCTTGGCACTTCCGGTTTGGGTTTTTAGTGCTCTATGTGCTTTTCACTCGCTTTAGAATTAATCAAATAGCCAATAAAAATAATGCACGGAAAAATGCTCATAAAAAGTAGACTAGTCTTTGTTGACGGAACGAACAATGTGGGAAGGGGGGGCTCTCAGTTTCTGCTGCTGTTGCTGGTTTAGTTGGGTGTGTCCCAAGGAGCGCCCTGAGCGCTCGTTCGTGAAAAAGCGCATTTACTTAGGAAGTTGGCTCCGAACTCGGCGCATTAATGTAAAATTTTCTGTAGTCAAAAAAAATGGAATATCGACTAAGAATAAAAATAAAAAAAACATAATAACTAAAACATGCAAAGAGAAACGCAAGAGATTGACCTAACGTTACCCTGTTAAATGTATAAATCTTTTGTAATTTTAATTTTCTCAGTGTCTTATATGGTAAACTTATGTTGACAGGGTATACAAGAAAACCAGCCACAAGTATATAGTTTTTGTCTGCCCTTGGCCCTCTGCAGCTGAAATGATAGCACCTGTGCGTGTGCCCATTTATAATGGGATTGCGAATTGGGGTGGGATGGCGATTGGTTTTTGTGCTTGGATCTATCTATCGAATGAGGGAGTGGAGAGTCGCGACCTGGCAGTAGTCGAAGCTTTGTGGCCCAGCCTGCAATAGGTGCGTCACATTGTTGTTGCTGCCTCCAAATAAGTAAAAAAATTCGAATTGATTTATTTGGTATGCCATCATGAAGTGAGTATGGTGTTTATGGAGTGATGTGCACTGCCATTAAATTGAATGATTTTAAAGCACAACAAAGAGATCACGCCCTTTAGAAAGCGAAACGAGTTTTATGTTTTTTATGGCGACAGGTTGGAAGGTCATTGGAAGTTGGATTGTTAAGCAAACTGAACAAGAAAAAGGGAAAAATTCCTGAGCCCTTGAATTTACTTCAAACTCAAATCTCTCCAATGTTTCTCAACTGATTTTGATTAAATTTTCACAGCTTATTATCTTGTCTATAGTTTTTGAATATTAAAAATTTTTTTCTTATCCTTTGTGTATCTCATAAACGTGAAGAGTGTTTGATAATTTGAAACAACATCTTGATCGGCGCATGTTAAATACGAACTTAATTCCCAAATCTTAAGTCTCGAGCTCTTATAGTCTCCAAATTCGACGAGCTTATACAGACGGACGTTTGCAAAAAACCATTACATCCTTTTTCCCATTACGTGAAATCAGGTTACGAAAAGAAGGGCCACGATTACTGTGATATTATATTGAACAGACTTAAATGCAAAACTATTGCATATCGGTTGTAAAACTAGTCAAAATGAACTTCTGAATTTTTTTGTATTATTATTTTGGATTTTTTTTGAAACGGGTTTAAACTCAATTGGCTTATTAAGAAATTTGGCCCAAAACACTTTACCCTTCGTTTATGTACCAGTAAATTTTAACTTTAAGAAATAATTGGTAAGTATTATCAATTGTCCTTCAGGTCATTTAAAATGAGTTTGAATACAATGGCCCAAAAAAGCAGGATTTCGCCCACAAAACCTCATTTTTATCGGAAAGCTGTTTTTTATGAACTACTAGCATAGTACCCGGCGGGCTTTGTTACGCAATTTTATAAGTTTAAAGTCAATCGGACTGGGTAGAATGTTCAAAACCCCTTTCTTAGTGCTCACTTTGAACTTTCTATTAAACAAACTATTATGAACATTATAGTCAAATCAACAATTTCAGTGCGGGCCAAGTTCAACGTTATTTATAATACCTATAAATTATGTTTAGCCACTAAAAGTCGCTAAAGAAAAATTATATATTATAGCGTACAACTTTTTTTTTTTAAAAAAATAAACAAAAACAAAGCTGGCATGGATTTAAAAAAAAAAAAAATGGAAATGAATTGATGCTTTAAAAAAGCAAAATAAGAATAGAATTAGGAAGCAAGCACAAAATTTTTAAACTGAACTCTAGGCTAATGCTAGGCGATCGACATAAACGATATTCCCGTCGTGACGCCAATCAAAATGCTTATTTTGATAGATTAGCTGCGCCCACAAACGTAAAAAGTAAAACGAAATTCCCATAAGTTGTTTTGTGATCAAATCTTATAGTCGGATCGTCACGGAGAGCGTTAAATTATTTGAGACATTGATTTGGCAAGTATTAGTGGGATGTACTGCGATTTTCATGTTTGTTTCCCATCTGGATTTTCTTTGTGTTTATTTTCCATTTTTAATGGATACTGTAAAAGGCAGGCAGGCAGTGGGCGTCTAGCTAGCTAGAACAACAACAACTTTGGTGCACACAAACGTATATATGTACATTTGTAATAAATTTTGCTCGGCCAACAAAATTTTGGATTGTACGTCATTTTGTATATTTAGCACAAAGTAATGATGAGTAAGAGGAAGCTTAGTTAAAAAACCATGCGCGCCTCCAGTTCAAGTTTGGAATTTTTTATCAGGCAGCACCATAAGCAAGCATTTATTTAAGATAAACATGAGCTTGGCCAAAAATCAAGTTCAGCTGTGCAATTAAAAAATAAAAACAAATAAAGACATATATAATATACAGAAGTCTAGCGAGTAATAAGATTACAAAATCTAAAGCTAACTGAATGGAAAATAGTCTATAAATAAATGCCAAATGAAAAAAAAAATTGAATCAATGAATATCTAATTAAGATTATATGCTAAGAGAAACCGTAACAAGCCAAATATGACCTAGTGATAAAAAGTTTTTTAAAAACTATGTGCAGAAACTTAAAAATATGTGTAATATTAAATCATATTTAAAGTTGTTAAGAACATTAATTTTAAAAAATAAACAGGTTTTTTGTGTTTTTTTTTTTTTGTCATTTGCTATTTCTATAAACAATAATAAAGAATTTTCTCTGAAAGCTATGTTCAAAGCTAATTTTAATTCAGCAAATTAGACATGAAACAACAGAGTTTTTTGCTGCTGTAAAAAATGCCACATTTGACATATCAAAGCAAAAGATATACATATATTTTTGAAAACAAAAAAAAAAGAACTATTTCTGCGCTTGTCAACAATCGAGTCGACAAGTTACAGCTCTATTACTAACCAAATATATAAAATACAATGCTTTGACTAACAGGTGTATTTGATGTGCCATGTGTTTTGTAGTTGGAAAACTACAAATTTGACTAAATAAATCAAATTTTTTAAATACACGCCAATGCAATCACAAAAATATTAGGTCATTCGTTTTATAAGGAACAAAATATCCAGTACAAAAATTAAAATCTAAATGAAATATATAAAAAAAATTCTCATTTGTAGTAAAAAGAATTTATCAAACTTGTTGAATTTGCCCATTGAAAAGTCATGCTTGCCACATACGCGCTGCGTGTCACAAATTCAATATCCACTCAAGTAGATCTGCTGTGCATTCATGTATCTGGATAAGTTTTACCTGAGCCAGTTGGTGCGCGTGCTTTAAATTTCGGCGCAAACATTGTTGAGTTTTGTGTGTGCTCTGCAAAAATGTTGCATATGAATTATAAAATTAAATTTTCTTCGAAGAAAAGCAACAACAAAAAATAAGAAACACTTGCAATAAGCTTCACTAAACTGCTTTTTCTGTAAGAATGGAAAATAACACCAGACACACTTTTAGGGGCACTGCACGTCAAATAATTAAAACAAAAGGAAAAGCGAGATGAGCACAAATACTTGGTAATAGCTCGACTAACCCTGCCCCATTTTATTTTATCTCGAACTTAATTCTTGTGATGTGTGCAGAAATATAGATATGCCGCTGCCGATGCCTCTGTTGCTGATTTCAATGTATAAGTATATATATAAACTATTTTTTTTCTTTCGATTTGTTTTATTTTTGACCCGCCTTCGCGTTGCGCTCACGACTTTAACACGATGACGACTACGCCAACCGAAAATTTTGTGCCAGTTGCTTTGATTTTCTTCGAAAATGTTCAACCGAAATCTCTATTTGTGTGAGCGCACTGCAGCAAGTTATTATAAAATTCGTTGAACGCCTGCTCAAAAAGATGACTTTTCCATTTTCCTTTTTGGCCTCAGCATAAACAAAATGTTGATGCTTTCGTAAATATACGTAGAACAGTAAAAAAAGAAATGTATCACAAGAGCATAAACAGTACCCAGAGCGAAAGAGAGACAACGGAAAAGAATGACACAGAGAGAGAGCGGAAAAGAAAGTGAGTGAGATGATCATGTTCTGTAGTAGGCAATGACTGTTCTCGAGACGCTTAAAGAAATAAACGTTTTCTCACAAACAAAATGACCAAAAATCGCTCGCGTGTTTTTCACGTCGTATACACAATTCGATGTGTTTTTTTGTGATGTTATTGAAAATGTTGCATACTTTTTGGCTGAGGGTGCAAAATAAAATTTGAATAGAAATGGCATAATAGTTATATAATCGATATTATTATAATATAAAACGATTTTTGAAAAGAGCACAGCTTTTAATTAAATTAAATTTGTATTCGTCAATTAGCAAAGCAGCTGCGCTCATGTCCCAAATACAAACACACACAACAAACGTTTAGAGGGCAGACATTTAGAACAGGTACAATATTGGCGGGGGGGATATACATAAAGGATGGGAGAAAATGAGGGTCATTTGACCGACCGTTGGCATAGAGAAATCCCTTGGCCAGCTGCAGCTCATTGTCAATCTCCTTGAGCAGATCGCTCTCCGACCAGCTACGTCGTTGTCGCTGCTGTTGCAGCTGCTGCGGCGACAGAAAAAATCGCGTCTGTTTCGGTGGGCGTAAACTTCGCTGCTTCGCTGCCATCGTCGACGGCGCAGTCTGCTGCTGCTGCTGCTGCTTTTGTTGTTGTTGACGCTCGCTTTCATTTGCTTTGGCTATCGAAAATTGTTGGTGTTTGTTAAGTTTTCTCATTGCGAGCTCTCTTCTACAAAAGATACACATGCTTACTCTAAGAACCCTGTGCTCAATTGTCTCTGTCGATGCAACACAAAAACAAACGAATTGCTTGTTCTTGTTGCTCTGCTTGACTGCCCCTTGCCCATCCCTCTTTGGCATACCAATTGAATGGAATTAATTAAAATTTCCGTTTAATCACGAATCTGTCTGTCCATTCTCTTTTGCATGCAATTTTTGTGCATCGCCCCAGATAATCTGCCTCAATTGAGACAGAGCATTTAAGTACGCGACTGTCTGTCATTTAAGTTGCCCACCCTCTCCCTAGTTGAACTATTGAGCACCGAGTTAAAATATTTAAATCGGCAAAAAGTAATTATCATGATATGTATTGTTATGAGCATGTAAAATTCTTTTGCTAATGGACTTTATATAGATAAATACAAATATATGTATGTATACATATTAAAACGTATATATAAGACTATTTCGGACACGGTAAGTCGGATATCTCTAACATATTTAAATTTTGTTTAGCAATTGAAAAAAATGTTGTGATATTTTTGCATATGAATTTTTTGGTGTCATTAAAAATTATAATGCAAGCTGCGAGATTTATGCATAAGTTATATGATGAAATATAAATATGAAACTGGACCATTTAACATAGTAAAGTGAAAAAAATGACAACAAAACACAATCCAAAAGAGGAACCGGTACACAGTACCGAAGTCATACCAGTTTACCGTACCAAAATGACACCGTTACATTCTTAAATTAAAATTAAATCAGTTTGGTTCTGGTACGGGTTCCCGATTTAAATTTCAAATGATTCCCAATGCTAAATACTGGATAACATAACCTCGATTTTGTCCTTTATTCACAGTGAACGAACTTCATTAATTTGAAACAATGAACAACCAAGAATTGATAAGTTTTTAATAGTTGTATGTTAAGCTTGGACATTTACAGGATTATTTAATGGATCAAGCAATGAAACAGATCTCTTGTGTGACACAGCTTAAGACTAGATCAAATCAATAGATTAATGGATAAAGTATATATGAGAAATTTGGCATGCGTATACAAAATAATAAAGAATAAATAACAATTGAGTTTGTTAATCAATTTTATCATTTATTAAACATTGAACAACAATATATTTGATTTTTTGTATTAATTTCATAAGCAATTTACTAATTTTTACAAGAAGTTTTTTGTTGGTTTTGTTGTTTATTATTAAACAGATGCCTAAGACAAAAACATAATTTAAATATTTGATTAGTTATAGGTATGCTGCATGCGGCTGCAAGGCTGATCTGGGGAATAAAAGCATTTTATTGCGGTTTCATTTGCAAAGGTTTCTGGGCATATATATAAACATATATGTATATTCATGTACTGTCGGACGTGGTGGCTGTATGCTCGAAATTGCGCCAATATTTATTGAACTCTTCGAAGATTTTCGACCGAAAGGGTGATCTAGCAAAAAGATCATCGAAATTGCGATGAACATTGCTCAAAAATGGCGATGCTTGTGTTGCTCGGCTCGAATTTATGGATCTGAATTCATTTTCTAGTACATGGCTACGCATTGTTGAAGTTGTAGTTTCAGTAGTTGAACTGTTGTTGTTACAGCTGTGGTTGTTGTTGTTGTTGCTGTTGGTGTTGGTTGTTGCTGTTTTATCATTGTCTGTGTGAGGTTGGCGATAAAGAGAAATTTGATATACAAACAGGCAAGGATACACACACACACACACAGAGAGAGTGAGAGACGGTTACAGATACAGTGTGCGACAGATAGAGTGATATTTGCCACAAAAACAATAAACACATATTTTAATTAGGATTGTGTTGCAAGTGTAATGGGGGATTAAGTCGATATGCTAATAAGCCGATCTACCAGTGAGTTAAAAATTGACAGTGAATTCAAGTACACTTTGAAAAAACATAAACAAATTTCCTAGATTTCAAAAAAACATTTCAAAAAATCTATATTATTATTAACGAATAGGAAATTTACAAGTATATTAATCAGATAAATGCTCAACTTTTATTGCAATTTTCAATAGAAAACGAAAATGTATGTTATTGGAATCTAGGATCTATTTTTACAGAGTGCACAAAGAGGTGGGGAGAACGGAATTCAGGACTATTAGCTGAACTTGTTCCAGGCCGTGAGAACTGAGAGGCCCAGCAGCAGAGCGGTGCTTAAGACTTTGCCAGCAACTGAAGTGTTGGATGATGTTGGCGATTCATTATTATTGCTATCGGTTTGCAATGTGGTGGGAATATCAGACGGTTGGATAGAAGCTTGTGAGTTAAAATGGAAGGAGGAGTCAGGGGAGGAGGAGGAACAGGAACCTTTGGAAGCGGAACCACAACCAGTGTCAGGTGTTTGGGAACGGCGATAGCTAGTTGCAAAAGCGTTGCCTAAATGCAAATTATGACTAACGAGCTGCGCGGTATTTGACCGATAACGATAACGATTATTATTATTATTATTATTATAAGTTGTTGCCGCTCGCATCGTCTTCTCCGCGGCAAACTCACCCTGCACAGACGGCGGCAATCGGGAGACCTTGTACGTCTTCACAATAGTTGACTTCCTGGTCGCACAGCTCTGCGAGTTATCCGTTGCGCTCTCCCTGCGTTCCTGCTCATCATGCTTCTGCACTTGACCGCCATCCAGCTGCTCGCAACTGGAGAATCTGGCAAACTCCCGCAAGTGGCGGGGCAGCTCACGCAGATTTGCCTCGTCGCGACCCTCGAGGATGCGCACTGGCGGCGCCTCGGCGTCCGACTCACTGCCTGCTCCCACTCCCGCTACCTTTGCCTGTGCCGGCTGCGATTCGGCACCGCTTTCCCAATCGCTATCCGCGGGCATGGCAAGCTTGTGCCTTCGCTCTTTGACACGATTGAGGAACTCATCGCTAATGTTCGCCTGCTGCTCGCTGGTGGCATGCTGCTGTTCATCCTCGATTTTGGAGATCTTAATTATCTTGTGCTGACGTCGATCCTCACGCTCTGCCACCTTGTTCATCCACTCCTCGGCCATCTGCTGCCGGAACACCTCATCCTCACTCAATGTCGGCAACTTGGAAGTCGGCCGATAGCTATCCCTTCGAGCTGGTGGTGCCTGCTGCAATACCGTCGGTGCTCGCTGCATCTCATCCATGAGATGTCGTCGCTCCTGCTGCAAACGCTCAAACTCCACTTTCAGCTGTTCCTCCTTGCTAAGTATATACTGGAGCTGCTGCTCATGCAATTCCCGTGGTAGTGACGAACGTCTTTGTTGTCGATCATAGGCAGGCGGCTGCGATAGTGGTGCTGCTAATGGCGCTGGTGGTGCTGGTGAAACACCACGTCTGGATGTGGTGCTAATGTATGTTGGATTTGGATCACGTTCAATCATCGAATAGCAACTAGCATAATGAGGTCTCTGCTGCACAGGTGCTTGCTGCAACATTGGGGCATGCCGCCTTGCACCACCATAAGCGTTGTGATAATCGTAGCCACCACCACCATTGCTAGACAAATCATTAGTGCTCGCCGAGAGTCTAGGTGCTCGTATTGAGTGAGGTGGTTGCCGTTGATTTGTCTGACCTTGACCTTGACCCTGTCGCTGATAACAAATCTCAACCTCTCGCGCAAATGGACGTGCTATGTTCTCCGAGTGACCCAAGTCACTGGCATACTGAGACCAGTCATCCTGCTGATGTTGCTGCTGCTGGTATGCTGGCACCACACGATATTGCTCCGCCGAGCTGTGCGGTCTACTTGGTTCAGTTAGATTACACAACGACTCGGAGCGACGGGAGCGTGTTGCATAGTCTGGTGCTACTTCGATTTGTATTTCGTGAGAACGCGGCACAGATGACATTCGCTCCTGCCTTGATCTTGTCGAGCGTTCGATCTCACGCTCCAACTCCTGCATGTGAGCATGTCGCTGACGCTTCAACTGTTCGAGTTGATTGTTGCTGTTGCTGCTGTTGCTGCTGCTTAGGCGATTAATATCGTATAGCGATGAGCTTTTGTTACGCTGTTCGCGCTGCTCGCGACCCGTTTGTAACTCGGCATTGAGCTGCTGCGAGAGAGCATCAAAGTCCTTGAAGAGCTTTTCACTATCCACGTGATTAGCCGACGAATGTTGCCCTTTGCTAGTGTTGCTGTTGGGCTGAGCAATCGCGTCGAGCGCGTCTTTGGCACGTTGCCGAAATTCCTCATAAGTGCCGCCGCCAGCATTGTTCACCTTGGTGCTGCTGCTGTCAGATGTTGTTGTTGCTGTTGTTGTTTTAGTTGTCGTCTTGCTCTCCGAAGAGACTTCTTGCTTCTGTTTGTGCTGCTGTGCGTCATCAATGAAAGTGTTTGGCATGCCATTTAATTTCGTTGCTGACATAATATTTGCCGCTGCCGGCGGTGGTGGCACTGGCGGTGCACAATCAACCTCGTCAGCTGTTGCTGTTGATGCTTCTTCTTTAATATCATCTCCCTGCTGTTGTCGCTCACAACTGCTGCTGGTGTAATCGTAGACTGTTTGTCCATTATCCAAACGTTTCTTCGACTCAAAGGAGCTGGTCTCAATGTTAGAGTAACGTTTGGTTTGCTCAACTTTTGGCTGACTCTGCTCGATGTTGGAGAAACGTTTGCGTTGCTCCGCAAAAATATCACCTTGCTGTGCAATCGTTGGAAACATACGAGCCAATTCAGTTTCCATGCTTGCTGGAAATTTGCTACTGTTGCTGGTCATGTTGTTGTTGGTGTTCTTGGTGATGTTGCTGGTGTAGCTGCTGGTATGTTGCTGCTGATGCTGTGTCCGGCTGGCCGTGCGCTGATCAAATGAGTATGGCAACTGCTGATCAGCTGCTATCTGCTTTCGTTTATTTTCAAGTGATGATGTCGCTGCCTCGTTTCCTTTTGTTGCTGTTGTTCGCATTTGTTGGCTTGCGTCATTTGCTAAAAGCTGTTGCTGCTGCTGCTGTGCTGCTTGGCTTTTTGCCTTTTCGACTGTTTCAGCACTCTTAACAGGCACCGGCGGCGGCGGCTGCTGCTGCTGTGCTGTTGGCGATAAGGTGGGCGTTAAATTCTTGCGCAATTCACGCATTTTGGCCGCCGTTTTGAGTATCTGCTCCTGTTCCACTTTCATTTGAGCATTGTCCATGAGACGTACCTCCTCCGCACTCAATTCATGATAGCCGCGTCTCTTGACAAACTTTTCATGTGCATCGAGGAGCTCATCGGGCCGCTGCTGCACGTCTTGGTCTACTAATTCGCGCTGGCCTGGCGAGAGGCATACGAGCAGCTTGGGATTCGCATGTGTTGGCAAACCCAACCATACATCCTTCTCCGTCTTATTCACCTGGTCCAACGATAACTGTAAATCGCTGATGTGCGGCAAATGAGGCAAAGGATAGGGCATGTTGTTGTTGTTTTCAAGCTGCTGCTGCTGTTGTTGTTGTTGCAATTGTTGCTGTGTGCTTATTTTTTGGGCAACGCTGGCGAGCTCCTCAAGCATCTGTTCGCCAAACGGCATGGCAGCCAATGTTTCGGTGCATAGTAAACGTAGTTTCTTAATGCGTTCCTCATCAGTTTCAGCAGCTGAAATTTGAGAAAATTGCTCTTGTTGTGGTTGCTTATCTCGTTGTTGTTGTCGCAGTGGTGGTGTGGGTGCTTGATGTTGTTGTTGAGGTAGTGTTGGTGATGCCATCATATTGATGGCCGTGCATTGACTGTGCTGTGTGCTGTCGGAGCAATGCGAATCATTTGAATCTTGTCGCTTCAGTAACAATTGACTTAGGATTGGTGGATGATTGGTGGTGTTGTTTGTGGTGCTAGGAGAATAAAGCATGCTGTTGGTGGTTGGTGGTGGTGGCACAGGGGGTGGCGAAGGGGATAACCTACTATCGTGCTGCAACACTTCTTCTGTTCCTATTGTTGATGTTAACACTTGTTGAGCACGACCGTTTTCGTTTTCGATTTCGTTCCCGGTACCGACGGCGACATTGCTCTCGCTGCCATTTTGTTCGCGTCGCGTCATTTCGATCAACTCGCGCACTTTGTCCATGTTGCGAACGAATTCCTCGCGTGTTGCCGCCAGCGACGTAGCTGCAATTGAACTGTTGGCCAATTTGCTCGATCCAAATTCGTCGGCCAACAACGAACCGTTAGATGCTCGCGTCAGCGTCACTGCTTGCGCCTCTGCCGCAGTTACTGCCGAAGTCTCTGCTGGTGTCGGCGTCGTTGCGGCGCTCAGCAGCGATGATAGCGATGAAGAGCTACTTTGCGATGCCTGGCCATCATCATGGGGATCATGGGGAGCGTTATTAACAGGTGTGCTCTCACGACTTGATGGGTTGTTGGCTTCGTTGTTGCCAGCTGTCTCTGTTTCCGTGTCCACTTCCGTTTCAACCTGCAATTTTTGTTGTTCGGATTTGCTCAATTTGTTGCTCTTGCCAATTGTTTCATTTGTTATTCAATGTGAAAAGTGTGTTAGGTATGCCATAGTATAGTTCTAAGTAATCCTAAAAGGCATGTGCCACGCATAAACAAGTTTTTGGCCTACTTTAAGTTTATTGCGCATTCAACAATAAACCCTAAATACTATAAAAGCTTCCCAAAGGCTTGACTATTCCAAAGGCGTTAACAACCAGAAGAGATAATAACTGAAAATATTATAATTAATAATTTTACTATACGAGAAATATAAGTAAAAAAAAAAAAAAAAAAATTAGGTTAAAACCAAAAACATATTTTTTAACAAATCACAATCTTAAAACAAGTATGAAAGAATAGGTCAATAATGTTTTACAAGATCTTCTATTTTACTAATGATCCTCACAGATAATTTTTATTATGTCTTATTATGTTTCAAATCTTTAGCCTCCAGCTCTTATAGTCTCAAAGATCGATAAGTTATATATATGTACATGCAAACGGTCGTGGTAAAATCTTTATATCCTGTTTACCTATTAATCTTTGGAAACAGTAAAAATGTTTAACTAGATTATGGTATCTTAGATAACGGAACAGTGAACACAATAGGTTTCAGAAGTGTCTACATTATAGTCGGTCGAGACAATTTTAACTATTTTTATATATAGTTTTTTTTCGACACTTAAACATATTTAATAATTCTTAGTACCTAACTACTCTCATTGTACACACGAAAAGAACATTTGTTACTTCTTCAGCTGATTCTACTTGTTTTATCTTCTATGACCTCTGACCTCTAGAACCCGAACCTAAGCGCTTTCTATTGCAGCCCCTAAGTTGGATGAGTTAGTGAGTAGTGCGCTACGAACCTCACACTCGCCTTCGGTTTCCGTTTCATTGGACGAGCTGATGGGCTCTGTGGTTGATGTTGTGCTGCTCAGGTCATTATCGGGTCGATTGATCAGCTTGATGGCATCCGTATCGAGATCGATGTGTGTCCGTTCGACGAGAGCAGCCGCCTCTTCCAGTTCAAGTTCCATTAGATCTGAGACACTGCTTGAACCGGAGGAGCTTAGGTAAACAAGTTCCGCATCCTCGGACTGGGGTGACAGGGCGCTTTGCAATCGGGTACAGCTCTCCAGATCGTTGGGCTGATCTAGCAGCTTTGTTTCCAGCATGAGAGCTATTGGTTGCTCGCGACGCTTCGACTGCCTGCGACTAAAATCCAGTTGGCTGCGCGGAAATTTCTCATTTGCATTGTGTGATAGAGTTTGACGCGTCTTCGCCGGATCATTGTTGCCAGAGAAGCAGTAAGTGAGGCCTAGCGATAGATCACCAGTCATCTCACTCTGCTCCTCTAGAATACTGTCCAGATAGCGCGGACTGAGCAACTGCGGCAAGAAGTGCGATTCAAGGGCATTGCGCTTGTGGGCGCGCATCTGACGCAGCTGCTCCTGTTGCTCCGTCCGACTGCTGGACGGTGAATCCGGCGCAGACGCTATCACAGCAATGGGTGAAGTGTTTGAAGCTGTTGGTGTGGTTGCCTCCGATTCCGAGTCCGCCTCAAATACCAAAGGCGACTGTAGGTGAAGCTCTCCGTAGCTACAGTCGCTGTTAAGTTCAAGCTCCTGAATTTGCACATCACGTGCGAATTTTGTAAATTGAGTGAGGCTTTGATTGTTGTTGTGCTTGGGTGATGGGGATTCCACTAAATAACGTGGCGGTGGTGACAATGTGCCGCTATTGTTGCTATTGCTGTTGCTGTTGCAGTTGTTAGTGCTGTGTGTTGCTGCTGTTGCTGTTGTGCTGCTTATTTCCTCAATTGTGGGCTTACCTTTACCGGCGCGTTGCTCTGCATCTGCATCGGATTCTATCTTTATCTGATGTATGATGACTTTGGTGCTGCGCTGCAGCGGCTGTTGTTGCTGTCGTGCATCGCCATGTTGCTGCTGTGCTGGCACCTGTATCTCATTTGTGTCATGTTGTTGCTGCTGTTCGGTTTTTTGCTTATCCTCGCGCACTATGCGATGCACAATGACCTTGGCTTGCCGTGGACTGCCAGGCGGCTTAGTTGTAGCCTGCTGCTGCTGTTTCTCCACTAGCAACTGTGGCTGTTGTTCTTGTAGTTTGCTGCCCGTTGCGCCCATTGCTTTGATAGTTTCAACTAAGCTGCTCTCTTTCCTTTCCACTATCACAGGCACAAAGCAAACAACTGGTTGCTGTTGCTTTATTTGATCTTCAGATTGATTTAATAGCTGTTGTTGCTTTATCGGATCTTGTTGTTGATTTAACTGATCTGGTTCTTGATCTTCAACTAGATATTTAGACTGATCAAATTGCTTATGCTCAGACAAAGTTTCTATATCATATACTAGTTGATCAGAAAGATGTGTAAGTTTATTGGCGGCTTGGGTTTCTGAATCAATCTGATCTTGTAGCTTGTTTTCTGCATCAATCAGCTGATCATTAGAATGATCTAAAGGCTGCTGGTTGAGCTCATCATTCGCTTCGAACACTTCTTCTTTTGATTGCTGCTCTTCAGACTGATCTACTTGATCTGCTGCTTGCTCAATCAGCTGATCCACAAACTTATCTAGTATAAGCTTCTGCTTAAGCTGATCTTCTTCTGTTTGCTCCTTAAGTTGAACTTCCTCTTTTTGTTGCACAACAATCAACTGATCTTTTGACTCTACGTTGTTGCTGGCTGTTGCCGTTTTTGCCTCCACAACAACTGTGACTCCGTCGTTTGTAATGCTGTCGGATTTTGCATTATTATCATTATGATGATCATCGGCGAATGGCGTAAGTGATGCTGATGATGATGTTGCTGCTTCTGCTACCTCGTCCTTTTGCTTTCTTGCTTTTGTTGCTGTTGTTTGCTGCTGATTTGTTTGACTTTTATTGCGCTTATTACGATTACGATTACGATTGCGATTATTTGGCATCGTCTAAGTCGCTTTGAAACCTGCAAAACTACTCGTTCACCCCAAAAAAAACAAAAAACAATATATAGCACTTTAAGTTTTCTCCTATATAAATGTGTGTGTGTGTGTGTTTGTTTGGTTTGTTATGCAGTTTGTCTGGGAATTACGCATACGCCGCCTTCTCCGCCTTCAATCAACTAAATCTAAAAATTGCTTTTTTTCTTGTTCGTTTTTTTGGTTTTTGGTGCTGTTGTTTTTTGCTTTTATTAATGCTCGTTTTTTTTCGTCGTCGTCGTCGTTGTCGTTTAGGGATTATTTTTCTCTCTGTGTCACTCGTCTCGCTGGCAGAAACACAACTAAAACTGAAAAAACTGAACCATACGCCACAGTCCGCCGATCAACCAAAACGACGACGAGCCGGCATTTCAAGCAGCGGCGCAATCGTCAACGCCGACGTCGACGTTGACTTCGAAAGCGACCGGCAAAACTTTTGACACGCGTCCGGCGCTGCACTAATTCGAATGTACAGATACGTTTAAACATATACACACATATGTATATGAAAATATCTATACTAGATAATTGTTGGCCGAAAAATTATGAACATGATACAAATATCGAATAATACGTTTTATTTGTTATGTTTCGCTATCATCGCGCCAGACTTTGAAAATTTGTTTTTGTATCTAACACAAGATTTTGCTGTCCCGGTTTTTTTGTTTGCGTTCTGCTGGCGGCAACTGGCGATCACCGAATGGGCCATGGGCTGTTCCCAGCTGCCAAGCGTGCCACACAAACTCTGTTGCACAGCGGCACGTACAAGTCGTGGAAACCAAGCAACAAAAACGAATAAAAAAACTACAAAAAAAGAACGTAATAGGGCTCGTCTGAGGATCATTTTAAAAATACATTAAATGCTGTCTGTTTCGAGAGCAACATTTGCCTCAAGTTGTGGGAGTTGTTGCTCGAGTACGAATGGAATGGGCCGAGTAGGGCAAGTGGCAAGTGGCAAGTGGAGGGTGGATGGGGGAAACGTGTGTGATAAGTGCAAAACAAACAATGCATAAAACTGTTTAAAATTGTCTTACGGAACTGTTTTCAAATGCAAATAAACAGCATTAAGCCAAAATCAAGTCCAAATTAAGTCAAGTTCTAAGTTATTCAAACAAGAATGTTGCATAAATATAACAAAAATAACAAAAACAAATACAAAAGAAAGAAACCTAAAATAAATATATATATCAATGTATACACGCTATAGACGCTATAAACAAAACTGAACTGAGCTGTTCACAAAAATGATTTTGTGCTTTTATTTTTCAGCTGCAAATAATGTCATATTTAATTTTATATTTCTTCTTTTTTAGCCACGTTGCTTTATATAAAATAAACATGTTGCCTGCAATTTAAATGATTTTAATGTATTTAAAATATGCCAGAATAGTGAAAACTTTAGCTTTTAGATTGTGGAATTTCGGGATTAATCAAACAAATAATTCGTCAACTTTAATACTGTTCAAAAAAGCTATTTGTAATTTGACGTTCTATTTATATGAAAATTATAAATTGCAAAATAAGAAAAAATTATAAATTGTCGTTTATGTATTTTTGGCCAGCAAACTATTTCAATTGAATTTCCCACTTTAAACTTCAATCTGTATTATATTATTTTCAAAACTTTCATTACTCTTTTATTTAATTTGTTTTTAAGAAACATAACATCTACAAAATAAGAAACATTTATAAAACATTTCTTCCTGCGTTTTTAACAAACTCTCACACTTATCTTTATATATGGCAGACTTGACTATATAGATGGACAACATAATGTCTTAACTATTTTTTTTTATAAATTAAATTGAGATATATTTTATACAAATAACCAATTTTCACCCAACCCTTTGTGCACAACAGCTTAATAAAGAGCATTTTTGCCTAAAACATTTAAATCTCAAACATTTAAATCGGAAATATTCTCAGTGCTCTATATATGCCTGCAGTCAAGTGCGTGTGTGTGTGTGCGTAAGAGTGTTTGTGACTGTGTACAACTTATAGCATTTTCAAAATATTTTTTGTGTGTTATTCTTTTAATATTTTTGTTTTTTTTTTTTTGATTTTGTATTTTGGTTTTGTTTTTGGTTTTGTCTGTGCGTCAATTTTGTGTTCTGCGGTTTCTGGTGTGTGTACACTTGAACAATTTGTACGAATTGAAATTAAAACATTATTTTCGACTGACAAAGTGAACCGGCTTATATATATATACATATGCATATATACATATCTATTCATATACACACATGTATATATTTTTGTATTCTACTAGGCCAAGCGGTTAGTAGTCATTGTTTTATTTTTAAAAGTACTTAACGGATTTCAATTTCTTTGCTTTCTCCCTGTTCTTCTTCTTCATCATCAGTTTCTACTTCCTATTCGTCATGGGGCACAAATAGATCTGTGATCAGCCCGAGCGTCAAGAGAGGAACGAAAACAAGCGGACAAGTGTAAATTGTTCACGTGTTGCAAATAAACTGCAATCGGGGTAAAAATGTGCAGGGAAACAAAAACACAAAACAGCATTGAGATTATGCAACAGATGGGAACAGTGTGACAAGATTCTTTATAAAATTCGGGAATTCACAGCAAAACAAAAGAAAACCAAACCGTTTTAAGAACTGCACTTAATCACTTTGAAACATTCTCTACCTAATTAAAAGCCTATCAAAAAACGGCAATTTCCTTTTGCTAGACAGACCATAAGACCATATGTTTTATTATATGTCTCTCCCCCCTCCACCCGCACTCACAATAATTCACCATCTCATTCATTCAGTTTGTTTTCTTTGGTTTCGTTTCCGTTTATGGCTGAAGTGAATGTATATTTGTTTCCCATTATTATTATGCAATGCCAAGAACAACAACAACAACAACTGCAATAGCTACTTTTTTTTGTGGCTAATTATCGAATTTATTTATTTCACATTTCTACTACAGTCGAACTTCTATATAACGAATCTCAAGGGGACAAGAAAAACCTTCGTTATAGAGAAAATTCGTAGTACAGTATGAGTTTTTGATGGAACCAGGATGCATGGTTCTAGAAATTAATTCGTAATATAGAAAAACTTCGTTATGCGGAAGTTCGTTGTATGGAAGTTCGACTGTACTATAACATTGACGCGTTAATTATAATGTTAGATTGTATGCAATTATCTTTTTAATTTTTTGCTGGCGAAAAAGATTAAAAAAAGTTTAATAGAATTGTTATTCAACTTTAATGTTCAATTAAAGAGGGATACAAAAATTGAAACATTTCTATCGTGTGCAAATAAGTAAAAAATTTCTCAAACTAATGAAAATGAATAATAACATTACATAAACTTGTTAAATTATTTAATATAAATAAAAACTAGCTGAACCTAACTCAATAATATGTCTTTACCTCTTTATGATAAAGTTAAATAAAACTTTAGTTCCAAAAAAAAATACATCTCAATATTGATAACAAGTACATATGCATATACACGTATAATAGTATATAAAAAAAAAAGATTAGTATTGGTCTTTTATATTTTAATCGTAAGTTAAACAAAAACATTTCTTGGGTTTGTTTTTATAAAAAATAAAATTGCATTATATAATTTACAGGGTATGTTTAAATTCAATGTGGCCTATTGATTTTGGTTTTGGTTATGTTTTTTGTTTTTGGTATTTTTGTTGCTGTTTTTAGCTGCCTTTTTTGTTGCTAATTAGCATAGATTTTTAACGTTGCTTTTAAGCATTTTGTTGTTTGGATGATGTTGCTGCTGTCTGTTTATTGTTGTTGTTGTTGCTGCCTTCGTCATGCTGCATTTGTTGTTGTTGTTATTGTATTTTTGTTTACGTATGTTAAATTTATTTCACTCTCTCCCTCTCTCATTTTTGTCTTAAGCTCTATTTGTTTTTTTACACAAACATTCACACACACACACGGATAAAAACTTTTGGGCAGTTGTAATACAAACAAAATATTTAGTTACTTAATTTATGGCTCTCGCGCGCTTTGTTCTGCAGCCACCCACCAACAGCGACGTCGACGTCGTTGTCGGCGCTGACGTCACGCGAGCGTCAGCAGCACTTGCAGGTCAACAACGTAAGGCGGCAAATTACAAAAGTAGTAAAATTGGAATACCAAAAGCATCCAAAGCGGCGCATTTAGTAGTCAATTAAGTGCAAAAATCGTCGGCGGTTTCTATCAAAGACATTTTAGTATTTGCAGTCCACACTGTTCACTATGTTTCTTTTTAGTTCTTTATGTTTTTGCCGCGTTTAATGCATCGCGTACGTGCGGAATCTACACTGAATTGTTGGGAACTGCATTCAATTTCGAAATCTCGGTGTCCGCAATTCAAAACAAGATATAGGAGAGCGCCCAATTGGTCATTGAGGGGGGCCGATGCTGTTCAACGGCTGCGTGAATTTTGGGTGCACAGTGTGACCAAATTGATATTGACAACCTAAAATATACATGATATATCATTGGCTTCTGCCGCTTATCTGGCAGTTGCAAAAAATAAGAGAATAAAAAAAGAGAGAACTTTGCACAGAAAATTCGTGAAGACGCTTAAAATTTAGCAATGATCTCAGCGTGGTAAGCTTAACGCTTTTCCAATTGCAATTTCGCAATTTCGCAAGGCAAAATGCTAGCTTAGACCGTGAACCTGTTACATCCCCCATAAGAAGAACCCTCTTTGCCTCTCTCACTCTCTGAAACTTTGGCTCATTGCGTCAGACGGAAGAAGTTTTTACAGTTACGACCAAAATTATACCAAACTCACACACACACATGCACACTAGTAAAGCACCAGCACGGTGTGCTGTGTTGGATGCTATTAATAGCATTAATTTTTGTATACTAACATCTGAGGGTATTGTGTAGCGCCGCAGTATAATTGCTTTTATTTTCGTTTAGCTTATATGTATGTATGTATATGTACGTACATATATATTTGCTGTATTTGTATTTCGTTTTGTTTTTTGTTCGGAACACGCTAGCGATCGTACAACGCCAAAGTCGAAGTTCTAATGGCAACTGAAGCTTCGCAAGCTTCGTACAAATCGTCGGCAGCGACAACAATCAGAAACAACAACAACACAGTTTGTCACCTGGCAACCCGGCAGCTATAGACTACAGCGTGCCGGTCACAACAATAACAAAAACAATAACAAAACAGACGAAGCTAAAGCCTCGACGATAAGTTTGCCAAAGTTGTTAACTGCTTGTTGTTGTTATTTTGCGATTTTGTGCTCAACACTAAAGCTAATTATTGTAGCTGTTATTCTCTGCCTCCCTCTTTCCCATTCTCATTCTCTCACTTTGTTGCTCTCGCCCTCTCTGCGTTCGATTTCCTGGTACCTCAAATCAATCGCATTCACCAATAGCAAGCTTGTCTTTCAATACTATGTGATACTCTTATGAAAATGCCTGACAATTTTAATATGGCTTTTGCCATTTGTAAATTATTTTATTTAAAAAATGTTTATTTATAGTTTTATTTTTCATATCATGTTTGATAAAAGACTTTATCTTTCAATTTAGATACATCTATGTACATAAAATAATTTTTAAGAAACTGGCACTTGCTTTATAGAATAATTGTAAGACTATAGACTTTTTGGTTAATGGTACCCTCATTAACAATTGTTGTTTTTCATAATTAGTTTTTATAAACATACTAATTATTTTTTTGAAATTTTATATTATAATTAAATAAGTTTTGTAAATTTTTAACCATGCTTGACAGATGTAAATAACGGTTTAAAGAGCTTCCAAAAGCTTAACGTTTGCATCAGAATTTTTAATGCTTACTTTTTCTTTCCGACTTATTTAATTTCTACTAGTAGTTTATAACTTACTCCCACAAAAATATCCTTATCGAATATTTGTTTCATAAGCTAACCGCATTACCAAAACGCATTTTCTTAAATTGCTATATAGATTGCACGGTTTGGAATAAGCTTTCTAGAGTATACATTCTTCGATGTGTAAGGGAGACAGAATGTATGTAATTTTAGTTGTTATTCTGCTGATAGAATAAATTTCAGCTATTTTTCTGAACACCTAGTACAATCAAATATAAGGTTTTGGCATTTTGCCAACCGCTGGAAAGCTGGAAGCAGCTTTCAATTTCTTCCACCCCTCTGCTTGAAGTGAATTCGCCAACTCTCTAAGCAGAACGCCCAAAAACGCCCGGAGCCGCCAAATACAATGTCAATGCTCATTAACCAGGCGCTGAACTTTGTCTAAACGTCAATCAATACGAGAGCAAACTTTTCCATTTTCTGAGAGCAATCGCACATTAAAAGCTGTGTGATACCCTGCATACTGAAGTAATTTCAATCATTTGGTTAAAATATACTAGAAAATCATAGCAAAAAAATAGCTCGTGGTTTTAATACGCTTGTACATTATCTTTGTGTACGTTTATGTAGTAACCTTGTCCACACAATCTATATTTTTTTTATATCAATATTTAATGAAGCATTTGCGTTGAGCCACAAAAAAAGTCAAGCACCCTAGACATTACGTGTAGGGTTCTATATGCATGTGTGTGTGTGGGCCAGCGCCAGCGTATACAGAAAGTGCAAAATGCTTGACTTTACTTCAATTTTCTATATTTTTGGTGCTTGTCAACCGATTTCGATGAAATGTTAACAGATGATCAATATTTTGTGGATTGTTTTCGAATCAAGAAAATCTGGGCGTTTGGACAAAGGCTAACATTTTCAATTCGAATAATTGTTTGTTCAATAGTAGATAACAAAAACAAACCCAAAAATGTATGTATAATACATATGTACAACACAACAATCAGCTGCCTCTGAGTCATGTGCCGAAATTGATGCATTGTTTTATTCGATTTTTTTCGGCAAACTAAATTAACATAAAATTTGAAAACAAAAACTGGTCAAACAAAAGCGAAATAATGTACAAAAATTTCTATAGATTAAAACGACTCATATAACTTATATTATCGAATAGAGTGAACCCTACTTTTAGTTGGATATCTCACGAATATTCATGGTTGAGTTCTTTCAAAGTATTATTTTGTGTAACTCAATTTATACGAAAAATTGTATTTGACAGCACTTAACAAAGGAGTATATTAAGAAATAAACTCAATATTAAGTCGACGAATATTAATATTGTTAAATAATATTATAAAATTGCTGTAAATTGACAAATGCAAATGCATCAATTGAGTGCTTTATTATTTAATTCAACCTTATCTGAACATAACAGTTATCATAAAAAAAATTAAACACATTTCTTAAAATCATTTAAAAAGGAACATGAAATAAATGTTTCAAGAGGTATTTTAGCATTTGCAGCCTAAAAATCCTTTATACTATTGATAAGTACTTCATTTAGAAATCAATTGAAAAAAGACAAAAAAAAAGGTAATAAACGGGCATTAATTTTATTGGCTTATCAGAATATATATTTAAAAAAAATATATATATATATGTTAAGTGGTCCAAGCTTATTTAAATTAAATACTACTCTGCAGTCAATTGCTCTTTGATTGTCATTAATTGATGGTTAAAAAAGGCAACGTAAATTTACCTAAAAAGAGCCAACACATTCAAGCTAAGTAACTAATCGATAATTGTTATCATTTATTGACGAGCCTGCTTGGCCTAAAAAGTATGTTTAAAAGTGACCTAATCGGTTGACGGTTGCCTTAAAGTTTCATCCTACCAACCCACAAAATAAATCAGCTGTAAATGGCATTTAACAGAAAGAACCGACACATTAAAAAGCTTTTGGTTAGTGGTGTTTATTTAATTTATTCAATTCACAAAGCGACATTGTTAGGGTTTTTTGGTTACCTGGAGCTGGGCCAGTATTATTATTTTAAGTATTAAGTATTTTAACCACATAAATTGTGTGTGGTAGGTGTTATTCAATATGCCACTTAACTAACCAACCAAATACCCTTTGAAAAAATTATTCGAAATTAAGTGTTATATCCCCAACGATCTCGTGTCTCATATAAAAGTTATTTGAGGTCAAAGGCAAATAATTTTGGTATAAATAATAAAGCTTCGAATATGCATTTAAATGTGAAAAGAGAAGAAAAACGAATAAGATTTGTGCCTACCTGAATGGGATGTGCGACTACTTGTACACTAACGCAATTTCTATAATAAGTTTTGTCCAGAAATGCATGCAACACATTTTTGGAACTATGTCCTTTTTCTCTATTTTCACTATTAAAATAATGGGCAAAAACGGGCAACTGAAACTTTATGCATTAGATAACGGAATAATCAATGAACTCATTTTATAAGTATGGTAAATATAATAAATTATAATTTATTTTTATTTTCCATCAAAGTTGAGAAATAGAGAAAAAATTGATAGTTTGTTAATGTCGATTTGCCTGGCCAACCGCAAAGTAAACAGTACAATTTATTTTTCTATTGCTTTCTTAATAAATAGATCTATGAATAGAATCAAAATTAATGAAGATCCATTTCCTAGTTTTTGAGATATTGTATCTGAAAGCCGACCAAATTACCTTAAAATTGTGTTTCTTATGTAACACTGATGATCAGGCAACTTTCAATGGCTATATCTTCTAAACCAAAAATCTGGTTGTATTACGGATGAACAGATTGGAAATTTTTGGAAAATTTCTTAAAAATAAGGTTTATTAAATTTTTTGATTTTGCAACTTCACTTGTTCTACGTGCGCCACTGTGCGACGTTTAAATGAGAATTGATAAGCCTGCTCTAGCTCAGAGAAACACGGGCTTTCTTCATTGACTTAAAGCCAATCACTAAATACAAAATAGTTTTTGATGTTAAAAGACTTTGCAACTGCGTGGTATCATTCAAGCCTCCAAAATAGTCGAATGATCTCGTAAAATGAGACAGCCCTTTAGATGATTGTTTAGGAGTCAATTTAAATAAAAATATACCAAAATATTTTATTTATGATAATAAAATTTTAGTTTTTTGATATGTGTACAATGTACATAAAAAAGACATCTTCCAAAATTGTAGGTAGGGGGCAGTGGCCCTTCCTACCCCTACCTGGGGACGCCCTTGTCTATGCAGTTGATGATCATTTAATTTAAACGAACAACATTGAACAAGGAAGCCACACCTTACATGTTTAGTATTTTATATCTCATTCGAACTTGATCCTATTCAGCACCCACCGATGGGTTCAGCAATCAGTCTGGCAAATTGATAAATTTCATAACTTAATATCGATAAATTCTTATATTTCCCAAAGTATTTCTTACAAAAACTCTCGGTTTTAAGTGCGTTGGACTAATCTGAAGCATAAATTACTTGGTTTTAGGCCATTTTACCACAATATAAAGTTAAGTAACAAAATTTTTAACTTTTTTTTCTATGTATTTTATTTGTTAACTTAATATTGATAATATTCCAGTCTGTCAACTGTCTCATTTGATCCTGCTGGAGCACGTCATCGTTCGTCATTATTAAGTCGAGCAGAAATCGTACAAGCTCTCAATAGATCATGCACGAGTTTAAAGTACCTTATCATCAGTTCAATTAAACAATGATAAAAAATAAAATTCCGTTGTCGATAGCAAAAAAATCCTAAATTTTAAAAATTGGGAAATTGTGTTGAAATTATAAAAAAATATCGAAAGTTCGAAATCGGTTGACAATCATCGGAGATATCTAAGATTACTCAATCAGTGCGAGTATTTTTATAGGTTATTTATTATCTTGCTAAAAGTTACGATGAATATGACTTCAAACAAGCGCATTTACAGAGTATCTTCCGGTCAAGCTTTCTGGAGTGGAGCCACATAATTGAATTTATTTTGTTTGTTCTCTCGATGAATTGTCTTAGTAAATAACATCTCATAATTTTCATTTATTATTTAAACAGTCATCAAGCAACGTTTAATCATAAACAATTGGACGATGTCTCTTTGATGTGTTTTTTTTTTTTGTGCTATAGAAATCTAAGCACATACATATGTTGCCATCGCACACATTTCTGTTGACAATATACCTTTGGCTTATGGCAACAGTCTAATCAAAATGTGTGCCCTGTCGCTGTGTTCGCTGTTGTATTGTTGTTGGCGTAAACAATGGCAGAATAACAAATAATATTAGGTATAATGACATTTACAAAATATACAGTAGGGCGAACAGTGCGTATGAATACTATGTGCGATTTATTGAAAGTTGTCGTTTTTGACCAGTAAAATTAAATAATAAGAAATAACTTCATAAATAAAAATTGTTTAAATTTTTCAATAACATTCAAAAAACAAGATGCCTAAAGCGAAATCCATTCACTTTTGGAAACCTCATTTGCATGCCATGCCCCAAACATCCGGTCATTAAAATAGTAATTGAACTATGAACAAATGTTGACTCGAACATCCCGTACAGTATTATTTAAAACGTATTAAAATCAGACAAAAGCGTGTTGCACACAATATAGTATATCTAGCTCCATTTACAAATAGAAGGCAATGCACAAAATAGAGCATGTATAAATTTGTAAAAATTTTCGTCGTTTTTAATCGGTCGGTTGTAATGAATATATTTTGTGCTATCATAATGGTAAAAAAAAGTGTTTGTCAAACCTTGCCGGTAGATATTAAACAATTCGAAGGTCGTATCTTGGACTCGCACGTATGTAGTATAACAGTTCTATGTGATAGACTGTAGCACAGTTGGTATTTGTCTAGCTTAAACACATATTGGCACAGTAAAATGAAATATAGTATGCAGAAAAGAAGAAGCAGACAACACAAAACAAAAAAAACTCAACTCTGATCTTTGCGATCGCAAATTGCGGTCTAATTTGATAAGCTTAATTAATGGCAAAAAAGGGGAACATATTCAAAAATAAAAAATAACTCACGTTCTGCTTGTGGCAAGAGAGCAAACATTTACGTTGACGTTACGCCTTTAGCTGCTGCAGGGCACACATATATATGTACATACATATGTATGTACAAAAGCTCAAATAGTAACGGGCAAAATGGGAAGCGGGTCGCGGATAACTCTCGATGGGCCCAATCAATATCTCTTTTAATAGAATTTCACGCTCGCGTTTTCACTGTTTATAACTGTTTGTAGTTGTTGCTGTGATGCTGATCGCACCAGTCGCACTCCGCGTTGCTGTGGCTGTGTTGTTGGGAGCAAAATAATAATCGCACTTACTCTCACACTCTCAAAAATTTGGACTCGCACTCACGCCGACAACTTGACTTGGCAATACTTCTGTGGTAACTAAATAGCAGGGGCCTATGGTATCGTATAGCACAAAACAACGGCGTATTTGGCGACAGCGACGTGCACGCTGGCAGCAACAGAGCAAAGTCTCTGGAGCACCCTGGTCCGCAAACGATTAAATGTGCACATAAATGTTTATTATGATATTTTAGTGATTATCTTGACTCTTTATAAAAAGTCATAAATAATTTAATTTTCTTTATATCAAAATGAAAATATCCAACTAAGGACGATTTGCTGCCAGAGCTAGCTTATTTAACTTAAAATTAAGACTTTGATCAATTAAAATCTATATATTTTTAGATTTTGTATTCAGATTTGATAAATTTAAATTAACAATGTCAGTAAAATTTCATGTACATATATGATTGTTTATATAAAAGGGCTACATTATCCATAATAATTGCTTCATAAAAAACAAAAGATCTCGTTACTTAACCAATTTAATGAATTGGAGAAATTCAAAATAAAGAAGATGGTATGGTGAACTACCACCATAAATATATAATTGCTTTGAAATTGTTATCACTCATCACTGTCAGTCACTGTTCCAAAATTGAAGTTTATTTCCTGCGAATTGGCATCACATTCGATTAAAATTTGTAGGCATTTCTATAAATGTTTAGCCACTGTGCCTTGCTTTTTGATTAGTTTGACGTTGACTTGTTGCCGCCAACGCCGACTGCGACGCTAGCAGCACAAGTGGTGGGTGCTATGGGTCTCTGTTTTAGTCTCTGCGTCAGCTGCCTGCTGGTTGTTTTCAGCTTCGGTATCTGTCAGCTGCTGCCCTGAAGCCGGCTTCGGCTTTGGCTTTGGCGTGACTTGTTGACGATTTGTTTTTGTTCTGTTTTGTTTTGTTTTGTTTGCTTCGACAATGCGCGCTCTGCGCTTGGAGGGCACGAACCACAGATCCGATATTTTCCAATTTGTATGCATAAATTCACACACAGATGCACACACAACAAAAAAAAAAAACAAATAGGGTGCGGAACAGGAGGTGGGGTTGGAAGTGACAAGTGGAGAGGAGAGAGAGACAAGAGACAAGTACGTTTCTCCACATCTCTCTCTTAACGTCATGCGGTTGCTCAGTGCTCAGAATCAACTGACTGCGCTGTCCATGCAAAACAAATCAACTTAAACAAACGACAAATGTACATTGTACATACATACTACAAGTTCGGGGTACCCACACTAATGGTCACAGATTCGAGTATGTGAGTACGAGTATGAGTATCTGCTCATCTGGTTTAGTTGTGGGTGATGTCTAATGGGCTGTTCGAAAAGTTGTTAACACAAATGTTAAATTTATATTAAAATCATTAATCGAAATTTTAATTTCAATGATTTTAAATCAGTGCCGCGACTAAATGTCAAAGTATGCAACAGTCGGACCCAACCGACTGTGGAATACTCTGATACCAGTATAAAAATGGTTGGTACCAAAAAGTAATGAACTTATTATTCAAAGAGATCTTACTGGGGTAGTAAGAGCCGGATAAACTCAACTCCTTCGTCAGAATTTGGCTACTTCTTGGACTAGTTAGTAGGTTTATTTAAAAATTCCTTTCGAGCCTAATAATCGAAAGCTAATAAAATGTACTACAATACAGCAACTTCAGATATTGCAACGTGAACACAGTGATATTGTGAAGTTGAAAAAGCTAAAAATCCTGTTCGAAAACTGGAGAGTATTTAACATTGTCATATGAAAATGTTAGAATATTTCATCAACAAGGGTATATAGTTTTCCTATTGCCGACTTAAGGCTCTGCCCCGCCTTTAACGCCCCCGTCACTTTGATGCCTGAAATGCGTCGTCAAGCTCCAACAGGCAGCATTGCTGCCCCCCGATTTTTTTTCTGTGTATGTATTTACATTTATACTATGGATATATGTAGATATATGAAAGGGGTCGCAGGGTCAGTTTTACCACTGCAGCGAGACAGCAATGAAACAGTCGAGCGTTATTGTTGCATAAGAGAGAGTGTTCTGTTTTGCAGCTTTTATTTTTATGGTTTTTTTTTTCTTATGAACACATCGGATTAAAATACTAGAAATAAACAGACAGAGGCGGAGGCAAAAACAAAAACCAGCAGCGATGACTTTATGACGAATGTGGTATTGAGTGAGTGGGCGAGGAAAGAGGAGGAATGGTTCTTAAGTTTCCATGGCAATATAAATAATGAGCACACAATGCCGCTGGACAGGCATTACTAAGTTGTCAGGAGAGAGAAGCTGCCGTTCGGTGCCGGTCAAGGAATTGCCTGTGCAAAAGGCTTAAATAAAAAAAGGATATCAATTTTAATATTTATTTGATCTTTATTGATTTGTAGGGCATAAAGTAAAAGGCTTTTTTTGTTTAAAAATCCGTTGGGTATAAGATATTGATTTCTTTCTTAACGTTAGGAAACCAAATGAATGAATAATAAATCAGATCAGTTTTAAAGTCACTTTTTGGGATGTTAAAATATTCTGTTTAATATCAGTGTAGTAATAATTTAAAAAGCGTGCAAAACACTTTTCTTTAAATTTGTTTCAACTAAAATCAATTAATCTGCGTTTCTTAACCAATATTGATGAAATCTTAACAAATATCCAACACTATTTAACAATTTCTAAAGGTAGCTAAGTCACTCGAATTTTTCAGGAGAGAGTTTTTCTGATTGAGCTTTTATGGGATATTTGAAAGACAATTTAATATCTTACCGGTTGATGCTCTATGAGGAGTATGATCAATTGCGAACATACGATATATTTGCCACATGCTTTGATATTACTAATGTTACGATGTACAACTTCATAATACTCTTTTCACTCCTGTTTTATTAGGTTTAGGTTATAAAATGATACAGTACGACCTCGCTCAGCGCAACCTTTTAAAATTTGGCCAATTGCGACAGCTGAGGTGGTTGCAAAACCGAGGTACAAATTTCTGTTGGCCAGGAGACCTAATTTTCAATAAAGATATGCCTTTGCTAACCTTTGCTAATCTTTGTTAAAAGCAAGGATATCATTTCATATAATAAATTTTTTGAAAAACTAAGAAATTGTTGTCTTTTCTTAACAGCTGTTACGAAAAAATCTCGTATGTTTAGAATTTGATTTTTGCATGTAACGAGGTCGTACTGTATTGCATTATTTTATAACGGTCTGACATAACATAATAAGCATGCTGTGTAAATATTAGTTTAATGATATTTCTCAGATACATTAGCTACTTTAAGCTGCTTACCTGTGGCGCCGTTATGTTGCGTTTGAGTTTTGCTTTGCATAAATGGCGTACCACAATGCCGACAAGCATTGATTTCCGTTTCCAATTCACTTTTCACCCGAGTTGTTGGGGTTGTTGCGCTGTAAGCTCATAAAATTAACCAAATGCTGTTCTCGACTTTCTCGTTGTTTTTTTTTTTTTTGTTAAATTAAAGCTGTTTGTTTTTCGCTCACCTGCTGAGTGTCAATATCAAAGGACCTCGCGCACGCTGTGCTTTGAGCACACTTACCAACTGCGCGTCGCTTAAGGCGATATCGTGCAGGCGCAGCGAAGACTGTAAAGGTCAAATGGATTCTTATTTCATAATTTTTAATTTTTTTTTGCCATAAAAAATTACATCTGTCTTAGAATTACGCCTGTGCTTTGGAACATTTGTTTCAATGTATATGAATTTTCTTATAGAAAGTTGCATAATTTCTTGTTCAACATATTGAACTACATATGACACATGCTCGATCCAAGGATTACAAATTTTTGGCAAGTTTATCGATAATATTGTGGTATTCTGGGCAAACGGATCCGGATTCAGTACGTAAAATAACACTTTTAATAGTACAATTAATCAAGAATAAAGGCGATCAAATGATTGCAAGCTTACTAGAAATCCGATAATTTTCATATAAAATGAGGAACTAAGTTTTTTCGAGTTGATACAGTTTCTATTGTTATATTCTGTCTCCCATAAGAAACTATATGTAATTAAAATTTTTTAGATCGCTTTTGTATAATGCTTTAACTTCGAATATTTTAATCGCAGCTGTATATTTGAATGACAATTTTTGGAGTAGACTTATAAAAAAAAACCACAAACACTTTTGGAAACACGTTTGACGGGCAGCGGGGGCGGCGGCGATTTCGATGCTCCGCGTCTCAACGAACAGAACTTAAGCATGTTGCAGACAGCACTGGACTGAATCGAAAATTCCACTTTCAGCGATTTCTCATTTTTGTGGGCGTTGACACTGGTGATAAGGCGATGGCGATGCCCATTTGGCTGAGGCTAGGCCAGTGAACAGATGCCTCGATGATCCAAGAACACCGCTAGGCAAGTGGCATCAACGCGATCAAACAGCAGGGAGCCAAAACGTCTGGCCGTATAGTCCACAATTAGAACCATTTTGCAGTTGATGCACTTGTCGCGATAATGAAAGAGCAACCCCACCGTCTGATGCACAATGTGATCCACAAAGCCAGGCGCCGAGCGATAAACCTGATGGTTACCCATCTCGACAATAGACCGCGTATTGACCACCACCTTGCTGCGCATATAGGCTGGCATCACCTCCAGCGTGCGTCTCACTTTCGACTGTGTGTAGAGCACACGATTCATGATGTAAGCTGGTGCATTGAAGGTATCGTTGCTGTCACGTCGATAGAAGAACACATTGCGAAAGACATATCCGGAGGTGCGACCCTCATCGCATTGCCTCAGATAATCAGCCAGGGAATTGTGTTTCAGTGGCATTATCACCTCATCCAGATCAACAACAGCTGCATAGCGATGATTGTCCACCACGTTCGCACGATATACGCAATCGTTGAATTGTGCCACAATTCCTGCATAATGCAGATCCTGCAGATGTCCCTGAACATTCCACTCGAACACATCGGCTAGTCCCTGCTGCTGATAGTGCAACAACACTCGACGCACCTCTTCACTGGCCTCCACGTAGTAAAAATAAAAGTGTGTCGCTCCCTGCAACCGATACATCTCCACAAACTCCACCAGGCGTAATGCATTCGAATAGTTATCCTGCAGTGGACCGACGCACACAGAAATTGTGGGTCGCGATTTGCCAAACATTGCCATTACCGACATGTTCCGTGGATAACTATTACAAAAAACTTTAAACATTGATTATTTGTTTTCAATAGTATTGAACTATTATTTTATTTTAATTTTAATTGTATTTTCTTACCTGATTTGCACGTAGCTGGGACTCAGATGACTTAGTCGATTCGATGCATAGCTTATTGCCAATGCTTGTGGCAGTCTCACGGGCGACTCTTTGCGCACGTGCAACGGACACATGATGCTCCATGCGGCAAAGGTGTTATTGTGCACATCGTGCATGGCAGCCGCCTCCTCGGCCACAATCTCATGACTGCTGAAGTCCGCATAGCGGACAATACAACTTAATCGCGAGTCGCGAAGTCGCTCGGGCAAAATGGCGAAAACGCGCAGAGAGCCAATAGTCACCTGATGCTCATCCAGCAGCACGTTGTCTGACAATTGGGAAACAAGATACATTGCATTACTTATGTGATTATCCCTCTTGAAAACCCTTTTTGTTGTACTTACCTAATATATCCGTACGTGTATCAAAGTAGGCAGAGTAAATCTCATGCCTCAATGTTGCATTCCCAATGCGACGCCAACTGTTGTTGTAGTTCCAATGTGGATTTGGCTTTTCATAAATTAGTTGACTTTGTAAGAGCTTAAGATCATCGCGCAGGCGTTCGTTCTACAAAGGATAGAAAGGCGCAAAGATTAGCCAAACAGGCAACAGAGACACAATAACACCAACACACGCAGATATATGAGCACTCACAATTGTTGTGCGCATGGAGATATAGAAAAGTATTAACATTGTGCAGGCCACCAATCCGGAGAGCGTAAAGTAAACATATTGAAAACGATTCTCTTGGGCCGCCAGCATTTTTAATAAATTATTATATACACGTACATATGTATAGATATTTTTGAGTATATTTTATATGTGTATATGCATAAAAAGTATTTTTAATTTAATTATTTGATTTTGACTCGACTCGACTCGATCCAAACCAAATATGCGACCTTGAGTAGTATACGCAGCCGTAACACCTCCGTGACACTTTTTTTGTGGGTATCCTGCTGACACGTAGCGCTAAAGTAGCCGTAGCCAACGGTTGGCGTCCAGGTGTGAATTACAGTTACAGCGACGACTTGTGCGCCAAGCTGCTTACTCGTGACTACAAGTGTCATGCTGCTCAAGAGTCGCCACTGCCAGTTGTCAGTTGTTGCCTCTGCTGACGTCGACGTCAACGACGACATCGCCGTTCACGCTGGCATTGGCGTCGACGTTGGCGTTAGCGTAGCATTACCAGCCCCAAAGCGGCTCCTGTTGCTTGTTTGCTTTGAGTATTGTTGATGGGCGTCCCATCGATTAACGATAACAACAAGCGGGTGCAGGGATTGTAAGGGGTTGGACGGGGGAAGGTCTGCTGGGGCGTTTACAGCCCAGCAACAACAAAACTTGCGCGCCTCTTTCAGTGTCATCATCGCCGACAATGACATCGGTTGCTCCGTCCTTAGCATTATTTTCTGCCAACTACACCGACTAAAAGAAAAACCATAATCTAGCAAACACTCGTAAAAACAATTGACCCAAAATATTTATGGTTGCATTGTTTATTAAAACAATATCTCAACAGTTATTGCAAAACGACACTTGCCGAAAGTGACGTCCAAAAAGAATAAAAAATTAAAAAAAAAAGAACATCGACAGTTATAAAACTGTGATGTCTTACAACATTTTTAAATCAAACATTCCACTTAACTTTACTAATGGATTTTGGCCTTAAAAACATTCTTTATAAAAAAATAACGTTGTACAGTGATATTGGTAACCGTTCACAGTGACTTTTAGTATAGCTACCCGTTCTTTACAAATATTAAATATCTTATGCACATAAGTTTATAAATCATAAGGCACAACTTTTATAAGTTCAAATGTTTTTTTTGTTGTGTTCTTTTGAGAGCAAACAAATTTTCCAACTTTATTGCATATTCAGCTCATGTCATTCTACTTTTGGAAATAACAGTACGACCTAGCTCAACGCAACCTACTCATTTCTTAACATTTGAGATTTTCGCGAAACAGCTGTTCAAAAAAGCATTAATTGTAACAAAGTACAGACAATTTCTCAGTTTTTCAAATAAATATATTAAACGAAATGAAGTCCTTGCTTTGAATACAGATTTATTCGATATACTTCAACTTTAATGGTTAGCAAAGGTATCTCTTTTTGGAAGTAGGTCTCCTGGACAACAGAAAATTCACCGCAGTTCTCGCAATTGGCCAAATTTTAATAGGTTTCGCTGAGCGAGGTCGTCCTGTAGTTGTTGTTTTTTTTTGTTTACCGCATATCTCAATTAAGTTGGGAATTATTTTGCGAGTGTTTGGGGTGTGCGGTTTTTAGCTGACGCGCTGGCCCGCCACTGAAATCGAGACCGAAAGACTGGGATCAGCAACAAGGACGGACAATTGGTGTCGCCCCCGATACGCAAATGACTGTTACACTCACACATACATTATTATTATAAACAGGGAGAGACGAACACATGCAAAAAAACAAGTGTCTGGGGCAAAGGACTTTAGCGACGCGTATGCAACAAGTTAATCAACGTACGTTTCGCTTGAAACTGGCGCCATTGGCGACTCTGACAACGCGTCATCGGCAGGCGGCGTACGTTGACGTCGCAGCTGGCGTTAGCGTCGACGCGACGCAACTTTTCCGATTACTGTGTGAATCAGCGACTGTGTGTGTGTCTGTGGCTGTGTGGGTGTGTGTGTGTGTATGTGGGTGTGTGTGTGTATGTGGGTGTAAGGGCGTGTGTGTGTGTGAGCCATGTTAACGCACTTCAATTCAACATGAGTCGACTTTCCAAATTGTATGTTTTGTTTCTCGATTGGAGTGTCCCACTAACAACATACATACATGTGTGAGTGTGTGGTTAAGTGTGTATGTGTGTGTGAGTCAGCAACATTTCGCAGAATTATAAATTTAATCTATTTTTACACGCCAAATGTAAGACAAAATATATGAAGAATATGTCAATATTAAACAACATAAAACCCAATATATTTGTCTTAATTCTCCAAATGAAAACTTATTGTAGCTATAATAATACAAATAAAGATACAGTGCTCCCTCGGAAAAGTGAACTTATTAAAAAGAGGAGTGGAGAAAAAAAATGTATTTTTAATCATACATACTCCATATAACAAACTTCCCTATAACGAACTAATTTCCAGAACACGTCATTTTCCATAAATTTTCAATATGTTTTCCTGTCTATATAACATATTTCCCTGTTCCTTATACCGAATCCATCTCTGTTACGAATTGTTTTTAACTCGAACGCACAAATTTTTTTTGGTTATTGTTTCTTATAATGCACGAACGCATTGAAAACAGAAAACAAGACAGTAACACAATTTCAACATTTGTTTTTGTGTTCTTTGCTTATTCTCTGATTGTCACGGTAAAATTTTTTGTTGTGACAGCAATCGTCAGTAAAATTTGTTGTCGATATGTTTTTAAGTCAGCACTTGAAGCAGAACTAAGGTCACTTTCGACTTTAAATTTTGATCGTTGCGTACATGCCTTTTTTCGCAAGCTAGACGCACAAGCAGATTATTAAACAAGTGGAAACGTTGCAGTCGGTCGCAACCGATTGCAGTATACTCGATTCCTGTATTGAAACCGGTAAAAAGAGGCCGGATTGCAAAGGGTTAGGAATGCGGCAAAACGCTGCTTCAAAGATTGTCTGATGCAGATTTTCGGATATGCCACCATACTTGGTGACTCTAGTTCAAAGTTTTTAAAAGGAGCGGCAATTGGGGCTGGGGCGGTATGGGTGGGCGTGTCTTGGATGCCGTATTTTTAGGGTTGCTAGTAGCTATCTTGTGTGAAATTGGTGGATTTATCGATTTTGAACTTATCGATTTGTCCTCCCCCCAGTTGTTGCGTGTGGCTGCAGGCTTCCTAGATTTCCCAAATTAACTCATCAGCTGGGATCGGCAAGGGCTGTTGCGCTTTCGCTGTCAGAACGGCACCATGATCCTGACTCCACGACTTCTAATGCTCCAGTTATTGCTTTCAGAGATTATATAACAGCTCCTTCCTGAGGTTGCGAGAATTGTGCCGCTTTTTTCCTCAACAACCTGGGTACGATCTTATGCCTTTCAATACTCTTAGACATAGCTGCATACAGCACATCGGGAATCTTGTTGCTGTCTGGTGTCAGTTAGGCACTTTAAGAGGGCACTGCCTCTGGGGTAGAAATCACGGGCCAAAATTGTCCAGTAAGTCGTGGAAAAGACTATGCCTAACACGATTTCGAAGTGGACAGTAGACGGTTTTCAGTCGGGCTGAGGACTCTTACCTTGACGCATTGGACGGAAGGCTCTTGCTAAACCGGGAGTTCAATATAATTTATTTATTGCTTGGCATACGCATATAATCTTTTCCCTATTAATCACTTTTGTTTTATGTTTACATAGATGAAGTATGAAGAGTTAAAAATTAATATATATAAGTTATTTGTTTTCCATATTATATGTGCTTAACAGGCGCAATGCTGAATCATTTTTAATTAATTTTTATGGCGCATGTTGTTGACGTCGCGATCGCGACCTGTCTGGTCAAGGTTAATGTAAGTTGCTAACATAATCGAGTGTTCACTGTAAATGTCTCTAAAGACAACATACGCACGCTTAGATGTAATAGTTTTCATCCTTTTTATTTGTTGTTGTGTTGTTTCTCATGGTTTGCTATTGGTATATAATTTTTGATTTCATTAAAAAATTCAACTGCCTAGATTTATTTCAGTTGCTTTTTCATTTCGTCAAGCATTCAATTAGTATCTGGCAATGTATTCTTAAAAAGGAAATAGTAGCAACAGTACATGAAGAAAATAAAGCAAGTATGTAATTCAATCACAGTGTAATTAAAATCTTATAAAAAGAAGCACTCACATGTAAAATTGTATGGTCCAGAAGTAGGTATATATATAAAAATATAACTATAAACATTAAATGTTTTATCTTCGGTCGGTACGAGAAGCGAAACATTTTCAATTAAAAAAGACAAAAAAACTCAGCTGAGTAACATGATTTCAGCTATTGGAGAGCCAGTTAAGAACTGTTTACCTGTGCGATCCAAACTTGAATTGGGTTTTGTTATCGTGTTCGCCAACTGATTGAAACTCTTATCGGCAGACGGACCGAGCAAAGAGAGAGGCTTATCTGAAAATACTTATGGGTAACCGAATACTCTCTGTTGCTTGTGGGCAGCTGCCACGCTCTATCGCTCCCCCTTCAGCAGCGCAGCATTGCCCGCATTCAATAGTACCTATAGCTACTACCAGCATTTTTCAAAGTCAGTTACGGCTGCCCACCAGTAGCCAACTGTCTAACGCAGGCGCAGCAATCCAAATTATATACGTATATAAATTGCAACCCCAAAAGTTTGTGTGAATTATTGCCGAAAATCTCCTCCTTTAGGTCGCTTTCCAGTTGAAGTTTGAGCGTGAGAAAATAAAAGATTGCGCAAAGGCAAGAATACCAAGTTCGAGTAAAATCTATATCAACTGGTTGCGGTTCTGCAGTTCCCATACACCCATAAAAAAAGTACTGAAACTTCTCATACATCTTGGTGGTGGCGTTTTAAACCCACCACCACCACCACTTAACGACTCTAGGGATCACATACCAGCATAAACATTACCATTTCAATGCATGCTACAACATTCTATAAACATACTTGTATCTTGAACCCTTCTCTGTTTCTATGACCCAAAGGCACGCAGACCACCAGCAAAACAGGGGCACGCCTGCGTTCAAAGCGCACATTTTCAAATTCATGCAAAAGTATTTTTCAATTGTTGCTCGTTTCATTGTTTGGTGGTTATTTGGTGGTGGTTTTTCTTCACCAGCCTATAAATACTGCAGCAGTTTAATGTTGCGGGACAGTTCACATTGAAGTCTTACAAAGTGAAGAACGCCATAAAGATCGAAACGTACTTCGAGTATTCTGAGCCGCCACTGGTACTTGGTGTCTGGTGGCGGTTATCTAAGCTATACAACGAACAACTGCAGTTATTAAGAACGTGTGCTCAAATCTAGTTGAAAACTATCAGGAAATTAACGGGCAAGTTGAATATTAACTTAAGTAATGCCAATAAATGGTGTTATAACTATTTAACTATTATCTACAGCTACCCATCAACGATGTTTCCAGCACACATTAGTATATCGTGCTGATCAAAATGTCCTTAATGAGTAAAATGAATAAAATGAGCCAAACAACAGTATATTTGGAAGATCACATTAAATGTACAAGTCAACAATTTTTTTATTAGATATTGGAGTCGTTGTTAATGTATTTTTGTGCGCTTAAAATGATCCCTTGTTTAGAAATTGCGGTTCACGTCATTTTGAGAAAAAAAAGCGTACAAAATACATTAGAAATGACTTCGATATATAATAAAAAAATATTTTTGTAGACCTGTGTTTTTGATCGACACAACTTCATACTCCAACAGAAACTAAACCGATATACTTGCTATGATCGAAATCTCTGGAACACAATACATTATCTGAATTGCTTAAAAAACGAAAATCAATGGATTAAATAGTTTAAATACAATTCAAATGCCTCTTAAGGCGACATTTTTTGACAAAATACAACCAATATAATTAAATAAAACATAATAAGTTACCAAAATAATATAACATGATTAACAGAACAATAAAAACACCGAATCAAGACATTAACATGTCAACACAATATACAAGACAGCAATCAAGTTCGGATCATCTTATTACTTGGATATATATACTGGAGTGGCAGCTGCTACAAATTATGTCATTGCATTACATAACGATAATGCCGTTCGCTCAAAGACCAAATTTTTCACTTTGTGTGCCTTTTAATTTCTCTTAGCTCTTTAGTTTTTTTGTCGCGTTTTTGTTAAGTTTCGTTAAAAAAAGCTGTAAATTTGTTGGTTTAACAATATCCTTGTTAAAAGTTTCCACAAGTTAAAAAGAAAAGATGAAAATTAATTATTCCTTGTTAGTTATGCATAATTTGTGCAAATGTAAAATCGTGAAATTTTTAACAAAGTATATTGCCAATAGCAAGCGTGTTTTTTTTTTTTTTTTTTAAAAGAAAGAAAATTGTTAATAATTTAAGTTGTCTTAAGAGTCTTGTTTTGGCTTAAAAATTATTTCAGTTTGCTTTCAATTATTATTTGGTAAGTTTTTTTGATTTGACTACATTATTTGTTTTTAAGTTAGTTTATTTATATTTAATTAAGTTATTTATTTTGATCTGCATAATTTTGACATTTTTTTAAATCTTTATTTATGATTTGTTAGTTTTTAATGCTTTGAACTTTAACTTTTTATAATTTCTTGTTATATTTTTGATTTTTATCATTGATATTAAAAAAAATTAATTTTTTATTATTATTTGTTCCAGTCACTCATCAAGATCCAAAATTATTGGAATTTTTTACCTTTGTTTAAAAATTACTTTGATTTTTGTTAATGATTTTATATTGTAAAACATTTAATAATTTTTTTTATTATCTTCATTTGTTTTCTTATCATTTTTACTACTGTGATTTACATTTTTTTTTTTCAATTTCCCCATTTAGCTTAAGATCAACAACCAAAGAAAGAAATTGGTAAGTTGTTATCTTATTTTAATTTATTATTTGGTTTGTGTTTTTAAAAATTTGATTTTTATTAAATTTTCTATCAATTTTCTTATTATTGTTTATGTTTTAAGTTCCCCATTCCTTTTAAGTAGGAATTTATTTTATTTCTTTTTAATTATTTTTTAACGAACTAAATTTTATTTTAATTTAAATTTGTAATTTTAATGTCTTTAAACTATTTTTTTCATTCTTCCAAAAGTATTGTTACTTATATTCGAAATTAAGTTTCATAACATAATTCCGATTTTTATTATTATTTCAACTTTGTTATTATTTCAATTATTTCAATTAATTGGATTAGTTTTTGGGCGTGTTATTTGTAATGTACTGTTTAATGTAATGGATATTTTAAAAATATCTGCATCAAAAGTTGCACCCATCCAGCCCCCCGCCTTTCAAAAAATACACGAAGTTTGGTAGGATCATAATCGAATTCGTAATTGAACTCCAACTTTTTTATGCTTGTTTCAGAGTACATATATCGCAATCGGTTGCACCGAGGTGCAACTTTTTTGATTAGATGATTTTGTAAATATTTATTTAATTTTATTTAATTGCTCGGCTTGATAGAAATATGTAATCACATACTTTGTTCTTTAAATCCAACATTTCGAAATGAACTTCTAGTTCTTGATCTGAGTAAACTTTGAATTTTAATCTGAGTCTTCTGATCTTGGTTCAAGTTTTAATACGATTTAAGTTCGTGTTTACTAAAAATGTGTTTACATCAAAATTTTAATAAGGGTATTTGAATTCTTGATCCTTGGAATTGTCTACTTGATAAAAGTATGAAATAAGAACAAAATAAATTGTTCGGATTATTCTAATGAATCTAGAATTTTTGAACTTGATTTCAGTATTTCTGGAGTTATTCTCGATTAAAGTTAACTTATACAGATTTTAAAAATTTTTCTACTTGCAATCCTTTGAAGTATTCCGTATTTGATTTCTTCTCATATCAAGTATTTCGTTCTTCAATCAAGAATGAAATTCCAGAACCGCATATACTCAGTTCAAGCTCATTTGAATAAATTTTTTTTTTTTTCCTTCAGTGTTGGTGTATCATTTCAATAAATAGTTTACTTTTCTTAATCTCTGATTATGTATTTATAGCTCCGTTTACAATGTATTATTTTATAAAAATTATTATTTTATTAATGTCTTTTGTTTATTTGTCCATTCTTATTTATTTTTCTCAATTTTATTTAAAAATTTGTTTTTGTTTACTTGTTATTTCTTGAATTTTATCTTTATTTTTTTCAACAATATTGCAGGACTTATTTTTTGCTTTATTCATTAAAAGCTATGATTTCTCCATTTGTTTAAGAACTTTCAATTTTGTGTAATTTTATTATTATTTTTTATAACTGGTTTTTGTTTATTTCTCCATTCTTTTTTATTTTTCTCAATTTTATTTAATAATTTGTTTTTGTTTACTTCTTCTATTTTATCTTTATTTTTTTTAAACAATATTTCAGGACTTGTTTTTTGCTTTATTCATTTTATAAGTTATGAAATTTCCCTCCTTTTGTTTAAGAACTTTCAGTTTTGTGTAATTTTATCATTTCTTCTTGTAATCCTTTTATTCCTATTCCATTTTTTATTTTTCTATTTAATTTTTTTTGATTTGGTCTAAATAATTTGCTTTCTTAAAAGGTTAAGCCGAATTCCGACTTCTTTCCTAGCTGGCTTCATTTAAAAAGTATTTCATAAGCCTTCTATCTTTGACAGCAAACAATAATAAATATATATGTACACAAAGCATCGGTATTAATAACATAATAAATTGTCTCTTTTATTGTATTTATTGTCTTTTATTTCAATATTTAATAACGGGTTACTTCAAAATCGTTTGAGTTTTGTTTATTGAGCAAAGTGGATGTCGTGAAAGGCTTGCTAATAAATATGTTTACATACACACATACATATATTTTTTTTGCTTAAGAATTAATTACACATAAATACATATAAGAAATTAAGTTAAGCCACACCTACCAGGCGGCTGCTGCGGCTTCTGCTCTTGATTTCCCCATCTTCAAGCCTTCGGCTTATCCTGGCCAATAGGGTCCTGAGACTCGTTTGGCTTGGCCGCAGTTTGAGCCGCAGCTGCTGGCATGTTGGCACTTCCATTACCACCACCATTATCATTTGAGCTAGCACCATCTGTGGGCCTCTCTGGAACTGCAATGCTGTCCCGATCGAACAGATAACTGCCGCCTAGAGGACGTGGTCGGCCACCATAGGAAGAGCTACAAGGGGCGAAAAGAGAGCAAGCCTATCTCAATGATTTATACAATTCTGCATGACAATGCGTGCTACTCGATACTAAACAGATAATTCCCAGAGTGGGTCAACGCTTGAAAAGAACTAGGTATTGGGTGCACCCACTGCAACTTACCTCTGTGCATCACGCTCTCTGTCCCGAACACCCCCGCCAACACTGATACTGTTACCTGCACTGGAGCTACCAGCACCAGCAGCAGATGCGGAACCGCTTCCATTACTAGCACCACCTCCACGTGAGGTTTGCTTATCCTGATCCCCCAAATACGTCCAGCTGCTCTGTCCATTCGGTTTTCCCATTTCACCCATGACACTGGTATGGCCGCCACGATAGCCATCACTTTCGATGCCCGAAGAGGAAATCTTGCTGCCTCCTCGATCTCCATAGGGACAATTTCTGATCATATTGCCGCAGGGGCTGGCGGAGGTGCGTTCACGATCGTAGACCGGTTGCGCAACGGATCGACGATCATCATCATCGCCGGCAAAATAATAGCCTCGGCCCGAATTATCGAAACCCGACTGACCTCTGGGTGCGGATAGGTGCAATTTAAACAAGTTGCATGGATAGAGGACAGTACAGCGCAGGAGAAGTTAAGGGTGGTGAGTGGGGGGCGGGTGAACGAGTGGTGCATTAAGTATCCGAGCGTAGAGTATCCAGAGTTCAATTATTATTGTTGTTGTGGTGTTTAGTGTTTTATTAGTAGACATTGTTGTTGATGTTGTTGTAGTTGTTGTTGTAGTTGTTGTTGTAGTTGTCGTTGTAGTTTTTGTGTTTTATGTAAAGAGCAAGAAATAGTGTTAGCATTGCCCACCCATTAATACAAACGAACAAACACAAAAAATCTTTATAATATATCGAATATTAGTAGGATATCGATACCTGTAGGTCTCATCCCATGGACGATAGTTGCGAAAATCATACCTTGAATAGTAGTGGTCATACGGCTCGTATCTGTCATAGCCGGTACGGGAACGATCGCTATAACGATCTGAAATCACAAAAAAACATTAATAGCACGAAAGCGAGACACAAGAATTAATTTTAACAAATATAATGCTGTCTTAATATTTAAAAAAAAAAAAAATTGATTGTAATTTTGTCGTGCAATGTGTAATTCATACATAGAAATAGTGCATGCATTGTTAACCCTATAAAGTATTTATATATTCTGGATCAGCGTCGCGATTTTAGTTTGTATAGCCATGTCCGTCTGTTCAAATTTGGCTTTTAAGGAATTGTGCTATATTTGAAGTCGATGAAACTGTTATTAGAGGTTTATTGACCTGTTTTAAATTTGGAATGTAAGCTCTCCTAAACTTCAGTCATGTTTGTTTTAAATTATTGATAGTTATTCTCGCTTTCGATTTGCACATGTTATTGGTAGCAGTAATATCTTAATTTTTTTTTTTTAAAAACTACGACGGAAAATGACGGAGATTTAATTTTACGCTTCCATTTCCTTCATACATTTAATGGGTTCAGGGTATTCTTGCTTACTTGTGAAAATGTTTACTCACCCCGTGAACCGTCACTATAACGATCACCGTAGTTACGATCCCTGCTAGTATCATAGCCATAGCCCGAGTGACCCGAGTATCCAGAACCGTAGCCAGCACCAGCGCTACGATCGTAGCCCGAGCTGGATCCCCGTCTATAGTAATCATCGGAGCCTCGTCCCTCGTACCGATCATAGGTACGGGGTGTGTATCGTTCATCGCGACTATAGTATCGATCGTAGTCACGATCGCGATCACGATCACGACCACCGGTTGCGCGATCATCATATCGATCATTGGAGTAATACCAGGAACTACGAGGATCCTCGCCAGCCCGACTGGAGTATCCACCATAACGATCGCTGCCACTGCTGCCGCCGCCGCCATAATAGCGATCCTCGTAGCAACGAACGCAGCGCGATTGACGACTCTTGCCATTGCCTCGAGGCACAGCTTCCAGAGCACCAGTTTGAGATGCTTGTTTATCTGCAGCATAAGGCGTAGCAAAGCGCGGCTCGGGTCCTCTAAACGCAGCCTGAACGCAGCATAAAACGGCCGTGCAAAGCAACTGCAAAGAGTTCAGAGTTAAGAGTTGCGTGATCATTAGCTTATTGTTTATGGATAGATTTCACAGTCCAGCAATCAACTAGGCCAAAGCCCTCTACCTACCACCTACACACCCATACACACACACACACACACACACACACACACACACACCGTGGCACAAGTTACAGCCTCCAATCATAATTGACGAAAGTGCTGTGCTCGAAATACAAAGCCATGTGTAGAAATCATCAGCGTCATTATCATCATTAAAATGGACAGTCAACAACGTCAGCGAGCGTGAAATATGATCAATGGCCGACAGTGCTGGCTGTGGATTTGTTGTGGTAGCGATTATGCAATATAGAGCATAGATAAGAGCTCAAATGGTGGGCCAACACCCAACACCTCATATATGTATGTAAATAATAATACTTAGTAATAACAACAAAAATAATTAAGGCTTAGTCTCATACTCATATATGCATAAAATAGCATTGACATCATTTTATTATTATTCATGGCTCAAATCATAAAGTTCGCTTCTCAAAAATAACCACGTACTCCAAAACACTACTCTACTACGTTTGCCTGTCTGCCCGACCCCTCTCATTCTGAAAAAGAGTTAATCATGAAATATATGCTGGCCAGCTGCTCCGCCACGCTTTGTTAGTCAAGCATCAGGAACAACTTCCGCTTGGGGTTTAGTTGGCTATAGCCAAAATAAAACCACCGACTGGCAAATCAACAGATCTCGTGGTTCGTTCGCGACTTGTCGCTGAGTGTGTGCACACTCTATTAGAACAATTATACAAGAATTTTTTTTATATTTTTGTTTTTTTAACGTTAACGTTTCTGTCTAAAATGTGTATATCCTGTGTGTAACCGTTGGTCAATGGTGGTTGCCATCATTAATTTCTAATGTTAATTAAACATAATTTGCAATTCACATTTTGTTACATCATATAGTATGCAATCGTAAGTTTCACTAGCTGTTAGTTAGCAAGAGGTCAGCTTTTGATAGTGTTATATTTTCTGTTCTATGGATGTGCAGTGATTGTTTTGTTAATTATAAAGATCATACTCATCTAAAAACTTTGAAGTTAGACTTATGTCTTTAAATGCTTAAACTGTTGCTAATGTAATGGTTGATTGATTTACAAAAACTAAGTTATAGCATAAACAACTCTGAATTAAAAAACATTCCTTACTAAATAGTTTTGTTAATTTTTGGGCTACTTTGCATGTTTAGAAAATGGCAATGGTGCTCATTGCTTCCACAATATATACTTATATATATATGTAGTTATAATCAAAGTTTGGGTTTTAAAGATATACAGAAGATCTTCCATATAACGAACTTTTCTGTGTATCGACTTAATTTCCAGATCCCTGCTACTTGGATCAAACAGACTCTCTATAACGAAGTCTTTTCTTGTCCTTTTGAGATTCGTTCTATGGAATTTCAACTTTACGTTCTTTTTTATAAACTATATTATTTTTAAGAAGTCTAATTTATCGCTTTTATGAAGTGAAAATCTAATGAAAATCAAATGATTTAAACTTGTTAAGTAAGTGCCTAATACGAATAGAAATTCAAAAATAATTACACAAGCCAATTAGATTTCCTTGCCCAAAGCCATCCTACAATTATCTTAAGATGTTGAACCAACTAAGTCATTTTCCATTGTACTAAATGAGGATCAGTTATTTTTATTCTTCATTAAACAACCAATTCTATATTACGAAATTTCTCTATTACGAAGTTTTTTTTGTCCCCTTGAGATTCGTTATATGGAAACTTTGGTGTAGGAATTTTTAACGTAACTCACCAATTGAAACATATGCATTATTTATTTTTATAGCTCACTCAAGCACTTTCACAAAAACTTGCAGGCACGTCCAGTGCCCTTCTTGAACTGTTTGTTACTATTTTAAGGCTCTGTTCACAAATACTTGGTGCACTTTTTTAATTTGAGTGAAATATCGCTGGACGTTTCGTTGGGAACAATGTTGAAATCACGAATGTGCTGCTTGGCTCTAAGGCACAGGTATTTATTTAAAATAGCCGCCAAAAAGTCTCTAAAGCGCTATTCGCTAGAACTGAATTCAAAACCAAGAGAGACAGAGAGAGAGAGAGAGAGACGCAGCGAAGCGCGGTATAGAGCTAGCGGTGGAAAAGAGAGAGGGGTGGGTGGTGGATCTGAGCTGTGGTATTTCTGGCTGAGGTGTTGGCATTTGGTTTGTGGCGTCATTTTGTCACTTCACCTGCAATACCTTGGGTGTTTTTTTTTTTGGGTTTTTCGGCCAATCCCAGTCTGATTTTGAGTTGGATTTCGTGGTTTTCATGGTCAGTTTGGCATTCGTAGAATGACAGCAGGACAGCAATGTATATGTTGTTGAATGTTTTCAAGGGGGGCGCAACCGATCATGATGTGGGTGTTCTAAGTCAATTCAGTTTGATAATTAATGTATCTTCTTGTATTACGTAATAAGAAGCCAGTCGTATTCCTGTCGACATCTCTGACTCACCCACCGCTGTTTTGCATAAATCTTGGATTAAAGCGTTAAACTCATTTTGGTGATTGCGAGCTTACATAATCCACGACCGTGACCATGAAAAGGGGTTAGCTCCGCAAAACAAAGTTGCCAATTTTAACAACTTAATGTGTTTAGTAAAGATGACACAGTTGCATTCCCTTACAAATTTTTTAGTTAAAAAAAAAATGTTTATAGATTTTAGATGGTTTTTATCAAGTTTCACTGCATTAAATTTTATTTATAAGTTGCCAGGTCTAAGCAACCGAAAATAGAAAATAGCATAAATAGTTGTCTTTACTTAACACAAGTCGAAAGCACGTTGATATACAGCTACGAAGAAACAATATCACAACTGCGACACTTTTTCATTTCGAATGAAAAACAAAAATTTAGGTTTGCAATTTTTCAAAAGTACTTAGTAAAACCCCTGTACGTGGCTTATAGATTAGAAAAACGGTTTGTTTACCAATTCTAGCTTCATAACTAACTAAATTTCTCAAAAAACATTATTTAATAAAAATCATATTCGCGGCTAGGGCTAGGTATTTAAGTAGTTCAGTTTAACTGTTAAAGCTGGGGGAAGGACGGATTTTCGACTAATTAAATATAAATAGATTTATTAACTATTCTTGAACAAAAAGAAAGTTTTCGTAACACGTTAAAACAAACCTGTTGGCAGATTGCGCGAAATTCAAACTATTATTTTATTTAAGAATAGTTTTGCTGTTTTTCAAATGCTTCATCGAATTTAATATCAAGAGTTTTGGAGCATAAATATGCCTTGGTCACTTAATTCTTACCACATGTAAATGTTTATTTTTGTATTTTGGTAATTGCTATACTTTTTCATAGGGTGTAGGTAGAATAATTTATATGAACTTTATGCTAGTGTTAAAACTGCCGCATAGCTTCTGCGAGTGGCTTGTACTACGTATTATTGTTGCTGTCATCTTCTTTGTCTGCATGCTCAGTGAACCCCAAATGGGGGTCGTTGGCATCCGAAGCTCAATTATATTATGGTACAACTAGATAAACGTATGTACATATGTGCTGTTTAAAACGGAGACAAGATTAATGAAACCATTTTATTTTGTTTATCTAATGCGAACAGACGCAGTTTAATAAAGTTTCTGTATGCTAAATGTTATTATAATGTTGTGGGTTTTAAGTTTTTGGTTAAATGATTGCATCTAGTTTGGAAGAACAATTTGTCATACAATTATAACAAGATTGGTTAAATTAATTAAGCTAATATCTAGGCAGCAAAAACAGCAAGCAGATTTCAACAATTATGCTAGTTTAACGATTGGCTACATTTACAAGTTTATTGTCGTCACATTGCGGCTGATTATTGAAAGCAGAATAGTAGGCTTATAATGCCAGGAAGATATCACGAGTGTGCCATTGCGCCCGCTGCGGCGATCTCGTCCTGGAATGCCAGAAAACCAAGCTGGGCATGCGATGCCTCATTCAAAGCTCGTGATCTTATGCAGGCACGATACTGATCCGCACTCAGCGACCCCGTGCAGATCTGGAACAAGAAAAAGCGATAATAAGAATATATATTAAAGGGTATTCGATCTCTAACTGACCTTTGTGTGCCAGCGATGAAAGATGCCTGGATCTGTAGCGCGTATGATTTTGATTTTAGATCTCACATATTTCCTATAGAGCATTACATCTTCGCCGCCCCAGCCAATGATCTCTTCATCGAATCCGCGTATTTGCAGAAAGTCCGAGCGATACTGGCACGTCATTCCATATCCAAAGTCACGCCAGAAGCCCGTGTCCCTGGAGATCACCAATTGCTCCTCTTCGCTGGGCAGTGGCTTTCCCTGCAGCGTGTACACCACGTGTGGATTGTAAAGGCTAAAAACAACGGGATAATATACCTAAAACACACACAATATTGTTAGTCCTGCTGAATGAAATGTGGTTTGCTGACTTCCACTAACCTTCTTGCCGGGCGAAGTATTCCAGCGACAGCGTTCCAGAAACTTGGCAGTAAATACAATATCCACATCGCACATAAAAAGCAGCGCATCCTGCGTCACCTTGGCCGCCTGTGGCTGGACATGTTCAGCACCCAATCGCAGTGCCTTGGCTGCGAGTATAAAAGTTGGTTGAACGCAAATTTATCAATAAAAAATTGTGTGTACATAAATATATTATATTTAGATCTAATATGCAATGTTTAAGGGTTGGACCCAAAGTTGTGCAAAGAAAATGAAGGAAAAAACATTTTCCAGTTATGTTTACATTCATAGGATATAATCATGCAAGCAGTTACATAGTTTGGTTAATCACCTACCCCTGCTAAATGTTTCATTGAGAGCTATAAGCTGAATCCTCTCGACTCCCGCTGCAATCTCGCGCGCCTTCGTGAGTCCCGAATCGCCAAAATATACGACGATAAGTAGAAGACGATGATCCGCAAGTTGCTTGAACATCATCACAAAGCTAAGAAAGCTGCTTAGGCGACCGGCTAGGGGTAGAATGACATGAACAATGGGCTCGATGGCCGTTAGCTCGGACAATTGAACCGTCTGAAGGGGTGCAAAGGGGCGCATAATTAAGGCCTTGCGCACCACATGCGTCTGATGTTTAACGCTCTGAAAGTAGAGCTCATACTGAGTGCCAGTTGTGGGCTCAGTGCGATGAATGCCCTCGACAAAGTCATCCAAGGTATAGCGGCCTAGCTCCACAGCCGATATACCCTTGGCCCGAGCACGCGCCGTTTGATTTCGATTAAGACTCTCCAAGGCTTTGTTCACTGCTTCAAGGAGATCTCGCCGCCTGTAGCCGATGGGCTTTTCCACCACCCGCTTGCCGAGACCCAGATCGATGGGATAGACGCGCGTGAAAGTGAAATGGTTGAAGGGAATCATCTCATACTCATTGTTTAGGGGCATCCCGTGCAGGATCTCAGCAGCGCCTACTTGCTTCCTTATAAAGCTGCTGCAATCGTAATGATGCGACAACGGGGCAATTGTGCTATCCACTGGATGCTGCTGTGTGTTGTTCGAGATCGAGGATGAGGCAGATAAGGAGTATCCGGTAGCGGGCGATTTTCCGGGCAAACCATTATTGTAACCACTGCGGTTGCTATGTAGGAGCAGAATCTGTGCTCTTAGTGTGAGCACCTCGAGCTTTAGACGCTCTATTTGTGCATCTCGGGCACTTAAAGCTGAGTTGTAAACATTTGTATCACTGGGGTTGGCCGACGAATCCTTATCCGTTTGCGCAGTCAGCTCATCAAATCCCCATTTTGTTAGGATGGCAATCGAAATTACAGTTACCAGTGCAAACAGCAACAGGAGTCGCACTAGCAATCTGGAGGCCAGTGAATTATGCATTGTCCATGTTCCGATTGTAGGATACTTCTGCAAAAATATACATACATACATATAAATACGTATAATTTTTTACCATATGTAGTTAAAGTTGAAAAAGTGCGGTAAAATAACAGCAAAACGTTGCCAGATAGTTGATGTAAGTGTTACCACACCCTTATTACATTGTTGCTCATTTGTGCGTTAACATAATTACGCAATGTTGTGAGCATTTTATTTCACAGGCACTGCAATCACCATTTTTTTTCGCTTAGCAGCATGTAAAAATTGTAAAGCAAATAATATAGTTGCCTTACTTTCTTTTTCTTGTTGTCAAAAAAGATAGGAAATTTAGAAGCATAGCAAAATCAGGCAAGCTGCACTAAAACAGCACAAAAAACATTTCCCAGGTGAGTGTGTTTAAGACTTAATAGGGCGAGGCCGACAACGCAATGTAAATATTGTGTGTTGGCAGTAGAGACGGCTGCAAAGTTTGACGAGCAACAAGTTTTTTTTCGGTGCTACCAGTGCTGTCACCGAAATCACATATTTGGAGCAGAGTCACAGTTTAAGCGATCAGCTTGTTGAGTCATCTCACTGCGAGTATAAATAAAGTTAAACTGAAAAAAGTGACAACTGATAGTGCACCGATTGATTTTGGATTTTAAAAAAATCTAACAATGAACGCCTGATATTTATCTCAGTAAGCAGTGTGACCAATCACTCATTATCTGCTCATCTCAGTTATTGTTCTAGACCAATTTGGTAACTGAATGAATCACATCGTGCTGAACAATATTGCGTAGATAAGAAGTACTTGCAATTGTGCTGTTGTTTTTCTTCTATGTTTAAATGTATGTATTCTCTGTGTTTAATTTAACTTTATTAATCGCAGCTTTTGAATGTGTGCACTTCTCTATTTATCCATCTGCTATTATACCGTATGTACGTGTAGGTGAGTGTGTATGTGTGCAATCCGCTCAATTAAAATTTGCTTCGTGACTTTAGAAATCTTCGAATGTATTTAACAATTTATTGTGTGACAGACACCATGGCGAACATTGCTCAAAGCCAATATACTCTTTGCCTTCGGTGTCAGAGTGAAAATATGATGATTATTTATTGAAGCCGATAGCTTTCTTCTCTCACAACAAGGCTCTTAATTTGAGTAAATAATAAATATTTGCCTTTTCTCTTACAGCTAGAATACATTTAAGCGACAATCGACGCACATAAAATGGAGAACAACGAGGCACCCGCACCTTCCGGTTCCAACAATGAGTAAGTGAGACTTGTAACATTTTTGCCATTGTTGCAGCTAAATCGGAAAGAATTTCATATGTGCCACGCAAAAATGCAAGCCCCTAAAGTGGGGATTCACTACCTGCTTGAGGCTTGCATTCGTAGGTGGCACTTGGAATTTGAGCTTTGCCCTTTTGTCGCCACACAAATAATATTCTACAGCTTTCCCATACTTCCACCACCGCCAAATGCGTCGTCCTCGTATAACTACGACAACAACAACAGTAACAACAATGCTGCCCAGAAACGCCTGCAACAGACACAGGCCAAAGTGGATGAAGTTGTTGGCATAATGCGCGTCAATGTTGAGAAGGTGCTTGAACGTGATCAAAAACTCTCCGAGCTGGGCGAACGTGCCGATCAATTGGAACAAGGCGCCTCACAATTTGAGCAACAGGCTTCCAAGCTTAAGCGCAAGCAATGGTGGGCCAATATGAAAATGATGATTATTCTGGGCGTCATCGCTGTTGTCTTGCTAATCATAATAATTGGTAAGTTAACTCTATACACTGATTAGTGTTTGTGTTTAATGATTTACTTTAAGAGCTTTTATCTTTAATTCTGCACATGCTTAATACTGCACTCAACATCGAACCTTGGTACATGGAATCTTACTAAATAACGAACTCATTTCTAGAACACAGCTCAAAAACAATTCAATATTACGACTTTCCTCTATAACAAAGTTATTCGAAGTCTTATTTATCTATACACATTTTTGGATGCTTACACTTTGCTTCGGATATCTTTTGCTTAAGTCCACACACTACGCATTCATACTAGATCTCAAAAACACAATATACACACAAAACTCATTTATACAAATAAGTTTCCTTTATTTTATCGTCAAAAAATATGTTTGTTCTATCAACTCACCAATAACAATCTTGAATTATGCCTTTAGTCACTAAAGTTTAGTGCCATGATATAATACCAAACATATTTAATTGCATATATTTTTTGGATGTTTTGTCTTGCTGGTTTTGGATATCGGGTTTCGGTTTAGTAACACAACAGATAATAAATACATTGGCAGCTTTTGAACAATGATCAAATTTTTGTTTTTACTTACAGTGTCGCTTTACAATTGAAACTCCGACACCCCAAAATACCCCAAGAACAAAGCAATATGCAGCAAGTCAACTTGTTGAGCTTTTACAGTTACGCATATCCCTAAGGCAGCAAATACAACAACAATCACATAAATAAATACATAAATACACGTACATACAGTGCTAATATACAATATATATATATATATATATATATATATGCCGCGATTACATGTGATGACCAAAATTAAGCTTAAGCATAAAGTTACCCAATCGCTGTGTGTTTAAAATTTTAAATTTAGAAATGAAACAAACAATTAATCACATACTTTTTCCCCCTGCCAATTTGCAGTGTGCGCTTTACCTTCAAGCAGCAGCAGCAGTGACCATGCCACACACGCGCCGTAACGGAGGCGCCCCACTAAAAATGAAATAAAGAAGCACAAGCACCACCACCTTCAAGGAGACTTCCTTTGCCTTTGTATTGGCCTTATGCGCAAAAATAACATTTACAAAAAAAATAATAATAACGAAGCTGTGTGAATAATATATTAAATACTAAACAGATTGTTATTTATATTGATCCAAAATAACAATATTAATTTAAAACAATTAATTTCTGTATGTACAGCTGCGATATTTAAGATATCACTGCGAAGTAAATTTTTCTTACAGACCAAAAAACAAATTTGTCGTTTTGGAATGAATATTATTTGTATGTTGCTTTCTGTATAGTTTTTAGTGGTTTGTGTCATTTACCAATTTATCAAAGAAATTTAAAAAACAACAATATAAGTATGTACTTTGATGGATTCGTTCTTTTTCAACCCAACTGTGCATTTAACGACCAATTATAATAAAATCGGAGCATATTTTCTCTTCAATGATTAATTTAAAAGTAAAATTAGGTAAAATATACTTTTAAGTATTATAAAAACAATAATCATTTCAATCATTTTCTTGATTGTGGTCTGTAATGCAAACTAGCAGTGCTACTTTAAATATCGCAGCTGTATGTGTGTGGGCCTTTGGGTATTTTGAGGGTATTCCTTTTACTTACACAGCACAAATTGAAATTTAATCTGTTTTCCTCCGTCTTACAGCTGCTAAGATTGAAAGGCACTTATCACATGTATTAAACTTAAGTTAAACTCTGAAGTCCACACACGCACTTACAAGCACATTTCGATTAATATATTTATACATACATACATATGTACGTTACACACATTTACAAATGTACATAATTATATATTGTTTTAACACTTATATGAAATGGAATGTAATTTATATAGAATCGTTACATCATATACTTGTAAACGTGAATATTTTGTAAAATACAACTTTACATGATATTACTCTGAAGAATATTACTACATAGTACATGTCAGTTACTTTTTTACTACACTTTTTGTTGTCGTTGGAAAAACTTGTATCGATTTTTAAGCACTGTGAATCTAAAACGACGATTCGGACGACTAACTTACATAGTAGATGAGGAAAGAATGTTATGCCAGGATCTAAATTGAAACATTTACCAATTTTTTACCGAACAACGCGACAATTCTGACAATAATACGTTCCGGATTTGTATTTGCAATCCCGATTTGTAAACATTGTTAAAAAATGTGTGGATGTGGACGTTTGGGTGCTTGAATCAGCTGTTGAAACACATTTTAAACGCATGCGTCGAGAGTGTCGACGTGAATTGATTGGAGTGGCAACATTGTGAGATTAGCCTAATGGGCCAAGAAACGAAAGATTATAATCAAACCAAGCGAGGCCCGCTGCAGCCGTCCACACATATCCCATATAAAGTGCATAGAAATTTAGATAATATAACTGGCCAATGAGTATGTGATCGGCAACTCCTTCCAAGTGATAGAAGTTTGGCTTGCGAATTGAGGCTGCAAATACGACCACAAACTGCAGCAAGAAATATAAACAAATTACAACACATGCATATGGGCCCATCAAAATAACACTAGCTAACATTTTCACATGGGCTGAATGAGCCCATTTGACTAGTGATATTTTTTAGGGGCTCAAAGCCTTGCCTTACAATATTCGACATCAAACTGTAGATGACCAGAGAGCAAAACTCGATGGCGATCCGATTCATTTCGGAGCACACAATAATGCCAAAGCAGGTAAGGACAAATAAACGCTCGCTCCAGCGAATGACATTGGCCCGAGACACCTGGAGACGGAAAATCATCGGTTATAAAGCCATAGCTCAAAACTTAAATCAAGCTCTAACAAAGAGTCCACGACGATGGGTTACTGCTATATTTCCATATATTACACTGACGACCATGATGAGGAAGGTTAGCACCCAGGATACCAGGAAGCACACATATGGCGCTTTTTTGCTCGGTTTCATGATCGATATTGTGTTCGCCTCGAACTGAGATTTTACGATTTAAAAAGAGTTCATTTGTAATCCTTAACAATACAATGAATAATATATCGCTTACCGTCCAAATGCCGGCCAATAAACGTTTCCATATCGACTTTTGCTCGAGATGGTGATAGAAGAACACATACAGCTGTATCGATATGAAACTAATTAAGAAATTCGCCAGACCCACATAGTAATGCTTTTTTAGAAATTCTGTAATATCTTTGCTGCAAGTCAATAATCAAATATTGTGTATTTATATAGACTTAAATGATTAAATGGTTTCGTCTTACATTTGCATTATAATGAAGACCTGAAGTTGACCCAAGAGTAGCATGATTATAGTCACTTTATAGGTTTTCCTAAGTAATTTTTTACTAGCCAGCTCCTTACCTCTCTCATCAAGATCCATTTCATGAACCTTTTGAATTTCAATGCAAAGTTTACTGTTACTTTTATACTATAAAAAAACATGTGTACAGAGTATATAAAAAGTAAAGTCATATAAGTAAATGCCAACTTTGTCTGGGCTCTAAGAACAGTTAATATTGCTTATCAATATGTAAATTATATGATTATCATATTATGCTACCTACCAGTATGTATGTATATACTTTTGATTTTTTATCAACAATAATGTTTCAAATTTAATTTTGCATAATTTTTGACAAAGTTAGCTTTGGTCTTAAATTAGACTTTAAGAATTTTAAAATTTCTAGCTAAGCTGTTTAATCAAATATGCATTGAATGACAGGATTTCTACTTTTGTTTTATTTGCCTGTTTTTTTTTAAGTATCGACGCATAAATTATTTGTAACCATCCTAAGAAGCAATGGATGATCGCGTTGGTTCCTATCAAAGAACGCGTCGCAAATTTGCCGCAATTGTTTATGGAGTAACATTTTTATGGCTAGTATTGGCGCTGATCCAATGGCTGCTCATCAATATAATGTAAGTTTTATTAACTGGTATGGAGTATATCTTACTATCGTACTAACTACTTATAGGCAAAATGATGCAGCTGCTTTCTTGAAATATGAATGGATTAGTCTGATATTTTTTTCACTCTCAATAATATTGGTATCTGTCTTTGTATTTGTGGAGAAATCGCGCTTTATTACAGGTCTGAACTGGATCATAACTTGTTTTATTGTAAGTTTAAGATTATGAATTTTTATTTTCCTTTGTTGAAATTTACAATTTATTTATATTTAAATTTTTTAAGGTGGAGTTTTCGATACTTGGCCTTTTAGCGTTGGCGGTGAAACCCGCGTGGCCGGAATTGATTCTATGGTTTGGCATTTGTGTCCTGCTCTTGTTCATTTTCGTACTGTTAGGCTCTGTTATTCCGGTGAGTTATAGGAAATAAAATAATCAATTATTTTGATGAATTAATGAATTTGTTTTTTAAGCACGATTTAACATTGGATGTCGTTCGTTTGTTTGTTATATCTTTTGTCTTTCTCATTGCATCTATCTTTTTGATTATGCTACACCTGCTGACACACACGTCGCATTCCTTTATCCTGTTTCAACTACTCGTCAGCATCATTATACTGACGGTGAGTGTATCTTTATTATTGACTAACAACTGTAAACCATATCTTTTTTCCCAATAGTTTGTCATGTATCATGCTCAGACAATCAACGGCGGTCGCTTTGCAGAGATGCCGGTCAATGACTATCTTTTGGCCACAGTCATACTTCTCTACGATTTCCTTATCATATTTTTGCTAACGTTCTATGTGCAAACACATTATCATATCGCATCGAAAGCAATAACGTCGTAGAGTTTACTACGAAACTCAAAGGTAGCGGATCAGATACCTAGTCATTTTATTTCGATTGTCTGTATAGAAAATTCGATCTAGGAAATGTGCACAATAAATCCCTCAAAATTATTTTAGTTATGATTGCAGTTGTTATTTATCTTACTATTATGGTGCGAATGAGGACGAAAGGCGTAGGCACGGCACTCACAATTTAATTGGTTCAGATCTTTGGGGGATTTCAGCAGCTACCTTACCACCAAATATAGTGAATATGTTTATTCCGTTATTTAAATGTGGGGCGCTTAATTTTGTTATCTCCTTCTACCGCTACAACTCAGTCATTATTACTCGGAATAATTTTTTCAACATTTATTTTGGAATTTTAAAAGCTATCTCAAAATAATATATTTACACCCAACATTTTTCTATTTCCAAATCACTGTTACGTTTGTATCCTTTGCAATATCCTTTTCGATGGTGTACGGCGAGAGTCCAGTTTTGCAACAGATCTCATCGAAGCTAATTAGCCCAGTGTACATCTTCTGTCTGCCTGACGGCACCGACCCAGTAAAAACTGGATACTTGTGTATGCAGCGTATGAACTTGTGTTGCAATCCAAAGATGACCATTTTACGTTCATCAATATTATGATGTTGCGGACACAAACGCTGACAAATGGCACGTAGCGTGACGCCATGCGTCATCGAGGCATAGAACTGGAAAATTCGTTGCACGCTTGGCAGCAACTTATCCGGCTGAATGGCCACGTACTTGCGACAGGCATTGGCCAACGCAGCGCTCTGTATGAGATGCTTAAGATTCTGTGTCATGTAGACATTGCTGTACTTTAGTATGGGCAGCAGCTGCACAACGCCGTAATATACCAGATTCTGAATGCAAGATTTAACCAGATCCGTCTCTACATCCGCCTCGGCGGCAATGCGTGCCACATGATTGATCCCATTGATATAGGGCAAAATCTGTTGTGTTGTCAAATCCCAGTTTTCTAGCGGTGTATCACGGAGATTGGCCAGTAGCAAGGGCACCACATGATCCTTCACCGGTGGCGGATCCGGCTTGTGCATCACTATTTTTAAATAAATCGTATTGTCCCCTTCGACAATGGTGGCCACTTTGCGTTCGTTAAGATCACGCAGCACAGTCTGAAAGATGTGTTGTAGACGCAGTTTGTCGTCCTCGCGCGACAAAAAGCAAGATTCCTCCTCCATCATAATCAGATATTCGGAAAGCTTTTTCACCACGGGCTCATATTGTACGGATCGGGCACGCGAATCGCAAACGAAACACAAATTGAAAAGGAATGCATTACGAGCGTATTTCTGCTGATCCTGTATACCAACGGGATAACCAACGATTTTAACATCCATTGCATTTACCGTTAGAATGCAGCGTTGCAGATGCTGCTTGGGAATAATATATACGTTGATGGCATCGAACACCTCTTTTGATATGTAATTGTCGGGCACCTGAAAAACAGCAATTCTGTTGTTGTCATATTGTCGAATCGAGTCAAATACGACGCTTACCTGACAGCTGATTTTGCAGCCTGCAGTGGCATGGAATTCACTCAAAAAGATGCACCGAATTTTGCCCTCAGTGCTGCCACCAACGGTGACGTCGGGGACGCCTTCATTTGTGTGGGAGAGCATGTTTTATCAGTAATCTCACCAGACAATCATCACATTTAAATAGATAAGATTTAATTTGTTTGAGAGGTTGTGAAAAGTTAATGCACAAACTCTTTAGCGAATTACTGCACACACACAGCCCAGTCGCTCAGCTGTTTTTAATGCACAACAGAAAAATTGGCATTTCCATTCGCACTCATAGTATGTTTGATCAGTTGGTCCCAGCCGTCACAAAGGCAACAGCCCTATTTATACCATTAAACTGTAATCGAATAGTCCTTTTCATGCTTGGCAGAGCTCGATTTGTTGATTGAAATAGTAAATGGGACGCAGTATATTCCAGGTATTTCAAGTGCGTTTACATATGTTGGGGTACTCTAAGGCACGTAGTTTATAAACAAGAAATTAAGTTGCCTGTTAGCTAGTGATTTGTTTATGACAGAGTAATAACGTAGCTGTTTTTTTTAAATATAATTTCAGTTTTTTTATAATTAAAATTTTAATTAAATATATTAGCACTAACAGTCTGGCAGCACCATACTTGTGTGCTGCAAGTTGCAGCAATCGATTGTCAGCTGGCTCTACCGATAAATCGATTACTCTGCCTGTTTTGTTATGCTACGTGCCGAGTTTATTGCGATCAGAATTTAGGAACTTTAAGCGGCAAATCGGTTAAGGAAATGACGAACGAAACTACAAATGTTCCCGATGGTCTCAAAATGGGACCACGTGAAGGTGTAGCTTATCCCATTATCATGAAATATTGCGGTCACTGCACAATGCCAATTGAGGTAAGAATAAAAACTGTTGCAATATATTTGCGGTTTGATTGTATTAAATGTTAAACTTCATTTATTTTGCAGTACTGCGAATACTATCCGGAGTACGAGAAATGCAAAGAGTGGCTAGAACGCAATCTACCCGATGATTTTGAACGACTAAAAATCAAAGAGGAGCAGGCAGCGGCAGATGGCACAGATGAAGACAAGAAGCGCCAGAAGCGTGGCGGTAAAGGATTGATGCGTGTCAAAAAGAAGGAAGATGTCCCCAAACGCATTTGTGTATCTCGCGCTGCCCGTGGCAAGAAAAAGTCCGTTACAGTTGTAACCGGTCTAAGCACTTTTGGTTAGATATATATTGATATTTGATCGTACATGCTCGCATTTACATTTGTTTAATGTCTCTCATCCATACTAGATATTGATCTCAAAGTAGCTGCAAAGTTTTTTGGAACGAAATTCGCTTGCGGCTCGTCCGTTACTGGTGATGATGAGATTGTCATACAGGGCGACGTTAAGGATGACCTGTTTGACGTCATTCCTGATAAGTGGGCCGAAATCGATGAAGATGTAATTGAGGATCTTGGCGATCAGAAGCGCTAGTCAAAGGATGTGTCAGCTTATAAAATCATCTTATACATTATAAACAAATAAATTAGTTAAATAACTGCAGTTAAGACTGCGCTTCTGGCTGCAATCCATTCTGATCAGTCCCAATACCATGAAAGTGTTTGTGCGTCAGTTCAATAATCGTCTCGTTATCCTCGTCGGTAAGAGGCACTTTGTTGTCATCGATGAGCTGCAACCCAAATATACTAAATACATATGTATCGCCGGTAGCTGTGTTTTGCTTACTTACCAGCTGTGTGTGCAAGGCGCTTGTGGGCGGATCGTTGACCATTTGTAGCATGTCGTGCGGCATTAATTCATAAGCGGCCAGATCGCGCAAATAACTTTTAATGGATTCAGTTGTTTGCGATTTGCACGGCGATTCCTCTAGATACTGTAAAGCCTGTTGTGACAAGTACTTGCAATTAGATTCGAAAGAGATACACCTTCTAATAATATTATTATTATACCTCATATGTTACAGTTGCCAAGTTGCGCATGCCAAACTTTTTTTGGTGCTTTTAATGGTTTGTAAAATTTCCATTACCTCTAGATTCGTAATGTATCCGTATGTTGCGTTCACACTGTAAAGTAGTAGTCAAAATAAACCGCAATGCTAGTTATCGAGCACACATTACTCACATTTCCATCTTGTTCAATTATTTGTCAACAAACATTTCGTAAAACTACAGCTGTCTAAAGTGAGTAGTATCGTTGGGTATCGAAGAATCGATACTGAGTTCAAGTACATACTCAAGCACACACAATCGATATTTTTGAAAAATACGATACGATATAATGGGGCGTTATTGTAGTGGCTCAATACTATCGTCTTCAATATTTCTAGTCGAATATATCGGGAAAAGTTTGGCAAAAACAATAGGTCGTTGAGTAGCGTGCAAAATGTTTGTGGCTTTCTTTAAGTTGACGGGCACAATTCAACTCGAATAACATGACTGTAAATCCTGAAAAAGAATCATAACAATGCAGCACTTAAATGCAAATCGAGGACTGTTTCCGAGTCGCAGGCCGCTAAGACCTCCTTGTCATGTAAGTACAGTAAATATAAGCTGCCAAGCAGATGATGACATCCCCCAACAAAACTGCATCAAAACTTTGGATGCCACGCAAACCCAAACCACCCCCAGCCGGCAGCCACTCCACCTCCTCGTCAAAAACAGGAATGTGAGAACGGCTGGACCAACTTGGCTCAAATTTTGAATCAGTTCGTAACTACATTAAAAGAAACTGGCTTCGAAAAATTTAGCACAAACCCAGCAGTCCATATGCAGGATTTTAAATTTAAATTTTTTTTGATTAAATAATAACATTATTTAAAGTTTGCTTATTTATTAACTTAATTTTTAGCAGTAGCATTTTACCTTAGCACATAAGAAAGAAGTGGATTAAAAGCTGTTTAAAAAAAATACCCTTTCATCAGTAAGTATATAGTAAATATCGGTAGCTATTTTGGTGGGAATTTCGATCATAGAGATTTTTTCCGCTTATCTGATATTAATAGGTTATAGTGAGGATATCTGGATAACAAACAGGGACCGTGGCTTTCTTTGTCCACTTGCCACATAAACCAGGTAATCTAACAAAATTGTTATAATTCACATGTATAACTTCAAACAATTCCTTCGACTGATTCAATCTTATCGGACTATTGTAGCACATCTTCTGAACGTTCTATATATTTTGCTAGTCACCTTTCGCTTGTTCACTGCTTTCTGGTAATAAGTTCATAACAAGATTCGTCACATCTATTTAAGATGTTAAAATATAAAATAATCGGCAAAGGATCCATTTAGTATTGTAATTAAATTCTAGAGAGCCCATTTGGGACTAGTAGAGTAAGAACATGTAAATATTATAGACTAAGGTTCATTGTAGTAACGATATTATATTAAATTAGCAAAAATAAACATTAAAAAAAAAAAATTCATAACAAGCTAAATATTTTATAAATTTGTGTTTTATGGTCAAAATTTGGATAAAGTATGAGTATACTCCTGATGTATGCCTTCTTACATTGACCCAAGAAAATAATTTTTATGTCCTAAAATCACAGTTTGCACAAAAAAATTGCTCCGTTTGTCAGCACCTTAGCTTCATAAAATGGACTCGAATTTTTTATTAGATTCCTATACTTGTTTGGCAGGAGAGAAAGTTTGCGTTGACTTTTGTTCTTTATTGGGTGTACAAAAGCAATTTACATAAAATAAAATAATGGCATAATTTATTTTATCAGTGACGTTTTTATTAAATAATTTTTTTACAATTTATTAACTTAAGGATTTGTCAAAAAGCTCTTAAAACTCCTCCAAATCCTCGCGAAACTCATTCAGAACGCTTGCATCCTCGTTTAACTTTTGAACTTCCAAGTCAGGGTAATGTCCGGCGTACAACGGCGTAAAGATGTCTTCCGTAATAGACAGCGTCGATCCAGCAGCAGGCACACTGAAGTCGGTTGATAGTTTCGGGAGTACCTCGAATGCTGAGGCTTTTGGCTCAGCACCAACTGCACGAGTCAAATGATTTTGTACCTCTACACGAGATAATTTCGAGGATGTGGTTGAGTTACCAATATTTGCGATTGGGGTCGATGGCTTTGTATTTTCGATGGTCGAAGGCTGATAAACGAAACCATCAAGTGCCGGTTCCTCTGAAGAAGACGCAGATTGTTGAAATTCGATCACTTGAGAGTTTCCGTTCGGATCGTACAACTTGAACCCCATTATTTGAAATGCAATTTCGGTGATAATGTATGACATTTTCATCAAAATAAGTGCTTTACGAACGAGTTCGTTGAATTGTTGACAGTAGCGTGGCGACTTCTATATATGGACTATGCGGTGATTCGGATAATCGTACTAATTCACTTATCGATATTTTCTTAAGCTTTGGGAGTCTAATGCTACATTAAAACCAACGAGTATATAACACAGATTTATGTTTATATATAGTTATTTACTCGTTATATATTTACATATATACACGTTACACTGTTATATACTCGTTGCATTTACACTATAGTGAGTTTGCTATCGATATTGCCATCAACACAATAACCCAGAATTGGTGTTTGCATTGCCACAAAGTTGAGTTAATGCGTTGAAAGTACAGACAACAACATAGTTATGTTATGGTTTGTCAATGCGAAGAAGTGCTATTATTTACGATTGAGAAAAGTAACGCAATGATGATAAGACTTTGAAGGGGTTTAATATGTTTTTTTCTTACAGGCTGTTTACACTGCACTGCTTAATTGCGTTACTGCGTTCAGGGCAAGCAGCTTTTTCTTCAAACAAATAGTATAGGGGCGTATATTCGATTTACTCAAAACGGGCTTCAACTATCACCACTAGCAAAACAAATAACTGTATATCCCGGCAGTTGAAAAATATAACAACTTATTGCATTAATTTTAATAATGCTTAGGTGATAGATGTTTCAAACACAGTACAGGTAATGCATTTAATTAAAACTAGAAAATACATATCTGTAGTAGCATACAAAAAATAGAACAGAGCACCACAGACAAATTGTTCGCAGGCAAGAACAACGAGTTGCTTTGAATCAGTGGTGTCCAAAACTCGAAAAGGCAGCCACGCGTGGTTGACAAGAAAAATTCTGCGGGCGGCGCAGCCGACACATGCATAGAGAGAGAAATTATGTGTATTCTATAAATAGAGCGCTCGGCAGCTTGTTCTCTCACGATGCGCGTGTTCGGCTACATTTGCTCTCACGACTCATGTGTTCGGTAAAGCAGTAAAGCGTCTCGTTGCCTTCGTGTTTCGCTGCTTCGCACACAAGCGCAACTCTTTCATTGTGTGCGTTTGGACACCACTGCTTTGAATCGAGGATCGTGAATTGGCGGTCATAGGTCGGATTGCAGATCAAGCTGAAAATTTTCAAAAGAAATGATGAACGATGTCGAGCGCTGCTCCTCCTCCTGCGTCATGCTACACCTCTCGTCCTGTCGTCCGCACTCGCTGCTCGCAGTTCCAGCACGTCAGTGCGTTGCCACCTCTGGGCCTGGAAAGGACTTCAACTGCCTCTTCCAGTGGACTCTCCAATGGACCCTTGTGTTCTTCGTGGAACACACTAAAATCGGTTCATTGGTCATTGGTCCTTATCTACGCTATCGTGGCCTCTATATAGCCTGATAGCGCCTTGGCTTAGCCTCGCTTCTTGCTCAAAATCACTAGTGCTCTGCCTGTTCCATTTGACATGGGATGCCAAAGATGTTAGAAATTTTCATGTTGCTCGCCATGATAAGAAATTAATAACGTATACGATTTATGTTATTTTAACTTCAACGCAGAAATTTTATTCACGATACATTGTAAAATAAATAAAAATCTTTAAATGTATGCATATAAAGAAACAGAAAATTCATAGAGGTACATAGCTATAAATATACACGTATGTACATATGTAAGTTATAGGTATTATTTTGTTGAAATCTAGCCACAAATGGTATTAAGACTCAACTTGGGTTAGTTGCAAGTTTTGCCAATAGTTGAATATTGCAGATTGGTAAATTGGATTCACATATGCAGCATTTTCAGTAAAGATTTTTGTATAGGTCAACGCACATTTAAGTAATGGGTTTTTTTTTTGGAAAGCTTCTAATTGGTATTAACGATAGATAGGTAACATTATTGATTGATTGCACAGCAGTGAACTATTGTGTTTACTTAATAGTATTCATATGCATATGCCAAGTATAAATTATAGATATATGTATATTGTTTTTAATTTTTAATTTAAATATTTATAGGGACTCCAACGATGAGGCAGCCGAGCATATAGTCGCATCCGAATCACTATGCCTCGATGCATCCAACGGCTGTGATTTAGATTGAGTTGAAAAGGAGCCGAGCAGCGGCGAAGCGAGATCATTGAGGCTGCTAAGCGTGCTTGGCATGGGCGTAGCAACTCTGGCCAGACTTAAACTGCTGCTGTCCGTTGAGGAGGATGAGTTGGCGTAACGTTCCTGCAGCAGCTGGCTAAAGGTCCTTGCTGGCCAATCGTTATCGTCAAAGCTGGTTGGCGTCGTTATGGGCGTGGGCATATGACAAATGCTGCTGGTAAAGGAACTATTATCGATAAGGCTGCTCACGGGTTCCAGAAAGCGTTTGCCATGATACGTGTCCACGCTGACTTCCTCGACCCGATTGTTGATATTCAAAGATGAAGATGAAGATGGAGATGGCGATGCCGATGGCAATGTGAACAATGTAATCGGTCGAAAGTGATTCGCAGGCGTTGTGGCTTTGATATTAAGATTATGATTGTGATTATGGGTATTGGAGTTGGAATTGGAGTTGGAGTTAGAGTTGAAGTTGGTCAGCTGCAGCAGCTCAGTTTCTGAATATTAAGAACAAATAAGTCGATTAGCGAATAAAACAAAGCAAAACAAAAAATATGTTATCTCAACGTAAGCTCTCAAGCATTTGTCTGGCAATAAAACTAAAACTGGCTACTACGCTACCTGTGCTTCATACCTTCCGCGGCGCTTTCCTCATTGTCCACATCCTCGCTTATGCTTGCCTGACCGCCAGTTGCAGCTCCGCCGCCCGCAACAGATTCACGGCTATTATTTGTGTCCGTCTGTGGGCTGGTGCGCACCACAGCCACGACATCCATGTGCGAGTCCAGCGAGAATTGTTTGCCGGACATGAGTATGCCACGCACTCGGCGACGTGTCGATGGCGATTCCTGATGCTGAAAGCGTAACAGTAAAAGAACAGTTTAGTTAGTAAAAGTTTTTGTTAGTTGCTACTGCATTTAACTTGCCGCTATGCGTATGCCTGCATAGGTCTTTGCCAGAAACTCATCGGCATCAAAGATAGCTGCAAAGGAGCCGTTCACCACTTTGGGTGACAATGGTGAATTCGATAGCAGCAAACTGGAGCCAAACGCTTCGCTTTTCTCCTTCGTATCTATGTATGTATTAGCCCAATCAGCCAATTGAATTGGGCAAAGCTTAATGTTAATAAAATCAACTTAGATAATGTTAAGCAAAACGAAAGTGTAAAACAAAACTGATGCATTTGTATCAAAATGACCGATATGTTTAATGTATCTGATAGATGCATTTGTATCCAGACAGTTGCTTTCTTTCAACATACTATACATATGTATATAGATATATATTATATGCAGTATTGGGTGGATCAACGTGTTTAATGCTTAAGACAAGGCGTAAACAATAACAAGTACATAAATACAAAAATTTAACTACAACAAAACGTAACGTAACGAAACCAAACGAACGATCAATAATTGGGAAGGGCCCAGTGTTTACCCTTGAGATAGACGCGATTCGCAATTGTGATGTTCATCTCGTCAAGAACCATTGATGTAACCTGTCGGATTTCCATCCAATCCTTGACAATATCGTCGAGCGATGTGTGTGTCGAAGTAATCGTAAACCGAATCACATATTGGCCCTTCAGAGAGGACGGTACACAGTGCTGATTGCCTCGATAGTTTAGGCGTTTGAGCAGCCGTTCGGTGATCTCATTGTCGCCACGTATCCGAAACACAACCAGGCCCAGATGCCGCTTGGCAGGCAACTCGAAGCGATGGTCAGCCAGGACGAGAGCCTCAAACTTTTGCGCCAAACGCACACCCTCTCGTATGTGCCGTTGCAGACCCTTGATGCCAAAGGATCGTAGCACAAACCACACTTTGAGTGCTCGAAAGCGTCGACTTAGCGGTATTTGCCAATGCATAAAGTCGACGGCCACACCGGAATTCTCGTGCTGCAGATACAGTGGCTCCACATTAAAGGTGCGATGCACGGCGGTGCTGTCCCTCACCCACATTGCGGTGGCATCAAAGTGCACCATTAGCCACTTGGAGGGATTAAAGGCAATGGAATCAGCCCGTTCGATGCCGCGCAGCCAGGTGCGAAACTCGGGACAGATAAAAGCACTGCCCGCATATGCAGCATCCACATGCAGCCACAGGTTGTACTCCCTACACACGACGCCGATCTGCACACAATACAAGTTTTAAGTTACCTTATAATGTACAATAGTAATTTACGTACTTCATCTAGATTGTCAAAGCTGCAGCTGCCAGTGGTGCCAAGTGTGGCACAGACCTGTCAATAATACAAATAAAAGAGTTATTATATTAAATACTATCTATACCTAACTAGTAACTTGCCCACGGTTTGACCTAAATGGTCTGCATAATATTATTTAACAACTTTTTGCTAATACCACTGAGCAGAGAATTGGGTGAGGTATCGTGGTTACCCTAAGGTCCCGTAGGACCTCTTTTGTCAGATAGAATGGGGCGGCACCAACTAAAGTGCGGAGAACTTTGTTTTGGAATGTTTGCATTGTTCTAATATAAGAGTCAGCAGTCGTTCCCCAGATTTGAATGCCGTACATTCTGACCGGACTTCTTCCAAACATTTTGACTCCAAATCTTCAATGGGCTTAGAATTTAAAAGGGACACATTTGAACAGTTTTTTATTTTATTGGAAAAAGGTTGAGCATTTGTTAGATTTTATTCTTAAACTTTTAGGCACAAAAATACAAAAAATTTATCTTTTCTTAAATGGTACTAAAGAGGGATAGAACACCGTCGCGACGGTTAAGCGTCAGCTAATTGTGGTTAGAAAAATATAAACAGGGCAGACGTAAAATAGAACACAAAAAGTATTTTAAATTTGCTATCAGGTACAAATTCTAGTTAACATAAGTCGCCGATGCGTCGGGAGAGCTATGACGCCCACGTGCTGACGGTTATTAATTGGATCCGGTGGGAATCGAGAGATTTATAAATATAGAAGCAGCTGCTTCAATCGCAGTCACAGCGGCCAAATAAATCCACTCAGCGCCTAATTGCGCAACGGTGGCGGCCAATTAATTTTGACAAGACAGGAAGAAGACAGAAAGAAGCACGCACATAGACTTACCCAGAATGGCACCAGGCCCTGCTTAATGTCGTCATCAATGGCCTCGCGCAACAGTTTGCCCCGCATGGCCAGCTGGTCGTCAGCCTCAATGTAACGCATACGCACGAGTCCTGTGGGTGGTTGGTTTGGTTGGGATTTGTCGTTAAGCGGCTTACAAAAACGTCACACACACACAACTCACCAATCAGAGCCGCCTTCTCCACGCTCGAGTGGGCCTGATCCGAGCAATAGGCCACCAATCGGGCATTTATCTCCGCATCCTGATAGCCAGAGTGGCGCTCATGAAAACGCTGAATGGCCCGAGTACGTCCGGCTAGGAGACATACGAGTGTCGCCTCACTGGCCGTTGTCTGCAAGACACCGCCGCCTTGGCAATTGTTGCTCAAATGCAGAAACTCATCAGGCAGCCCAATCATTTTGCCCAGCCAGTTCATCACAACAATTTCCAGCTCTGTGCATGCCGGCGAACTGGCCCAGGTGAAGCCCAAACAATTGATGGCATCGGCAAGCATGTCGCCCAAAAGCGATGGCATCGAGTTGAGAGCCGGAAAGTATCCGTGCATATGTGGTGACTGCCAATGAGTCACTCCGGACATAATAATGTGCTCGACATCGCCAAATATCTTAGGCCAGGGTTCGCCTTCTACGGGCGCTGATTCGGGCAGCAGTTGTTGCATATAGCCAGGACTTACATCGGGAAAGACGCGGCGCTCGCGTATGTTCTCCAAATAGTCAGCTATATAGTCAACCATCTCTTTGCCTGCGCATAACAAAAAATAAACACAAAATCAAAAAAAATTCCAATGAAATTTGTTATGGGTAAACCTTCAATTTGATCAACAATATTCTCAAATGAGATTTATTATTTTTCAATTTTTTTTTTGTATACTCTGATACCAAAGGCTAAGATAATATTGGTTTTTCGACACCCTTAAATATCTTCGACAATGTCTGCGTCAGGAAAAGCGCGTCAATATGGGGGCTATACCCCTTTGGGGGCTGGGAAATCGATAGAAAGTCGATGCACTTAGAGGTAAAAATGGATAAAAATCACATTTGATCAACATTTTAACAGCTAGAGTCACCAAATTTGGTAGAAGGTAATTCCATTTTTAAAATTGGAAATCCAAAAAGTACAGTAAGTTACACATTTAAATAAAAAGGACTTTAAAAACTAGTTCTCACCGAATCAAATGAGCTTTAAATATTATTAAATTGGAATGAACACAGAAACAGGGAACACGGAATTTTTTCAATTAACGTTAAATGGGCAATAAACTGCAACTAAATGTGAAAGCTCATTAAATCAAGATATACGACTCAGCACATACACATTTGTTCTGATATGGGGGCAAATGTGTTGGGCCAAATCCCAAATCCATTTAAGCACTGGAGCCCATGCAAATCAAATAAAGGCCAGTAAGATACAATTGTAGCTGGACATGGCAAACAAAAATGTAACCCTGAGCTGCTGCTCGCTGTGCGTTTTATGGTCACACTTACCCCTTTGCCGATACTCCTTATAGTCCATGGCGTAGTCCCAAAGACGACTGTAACTGTGCTCTGTGTATGAGTTTGTTTGTAACAAATGTTTGTAGCTGAAAAATATATAGCGTTGGGTATTATTATCCTTAATCAGCTTTGACTCTGGGCGTCTTTTGTTGCTGGGATTGCGGTAATCGTTGTTGCTACATGTGCGCCATTATCTGTTTGAAGAAGAGTTTTCGGGGCTTAGTAAATTTTTGTGTGTCAAAATCAAATGACAAATTGGAACGTCGACCGCTGACTGAAAATGTTAGTGAAACTTGAACGTAAGCGCCAGCCACGCGACATTTTAGGGCTTCATTCTAATTGGAAATGAAAGGCGGACGAATGGAAAGTCGAAAATCGGCTGTATGATTGTGTGTGGGTTTGGTGTCTGGGAAAGGTGGACAGCTGTGAAAATAGCTATAGTTATGTCTTGGATGTGTTTATTGTTTTAACCCTATAGAATGCCACAGGTCGTCGGGGGTAGAGAACACAAAAAGGGTTAGTTGCACGACTGAACAAATATTTATATAATCTTTGCGTATGAAATTTAACTTTGAAATTGTGTGGAACGAATGCTTTGTGAACTTGTCTTTTATATGTGCACACACATAAAAAAAAAGGTTTATATTAATTAATTATAATGCCCATCAATTTGTATTGTGTGCCATGTGTTAACAGATTGTCCGTCCAATTTGATTGCAGCATGCAACAATTGTTGTTATTATGGTCTAAACTACTTCGAATTTGAACGTATTTAGGCACGAGAGATTGGCGTTTGCCGATTCGTCAACAAAATTCCGTTTAAATGTTGCGCGCTCCTTAATTGTTTATGCTGATGTTTCGTTCTATTGTTTTTTAAAAAGCTGTCAATTTAGTGAATATCGCGGCGATCGCATACATTTTTTATATATGTACTTACTATATAGACAAACACGTGTATAAGGCGCATCCCAAAAATTGCACTCTGTTAAACCTATTCAAAGCTGATTGATCTGCATTTTGTCATGCATTGACAACTAATTAAATCAAACAATAAATATTTATAAAATACACACACACAAACTGAAAAGTATCTTATATAACATAGTATCACTAAACACCAGCAAAGATAATCTGCTTTACAAAAATAAATCAAATAATGAATAACTAATTTTGAAATCTTTATAAATTGATATTATTTGCCATTTAAGTGTTAACATATAATTTAAATTTAACATTTAACGTTCCATGAATTTAAAATAACTTTTCGATACAATGATTACAACTTCAACTTCAACAAACATAAAATTTTTTAATTTATTCATGTGGTATTTTAAGTATTTTTTTTATAATACTTGAAGCTTCCTCTAAACGTTGAGGATACGTTTTTATTGATACGACGATTGAAACGTTTTCTTTATTTTTGTGTTTTGTAACGTTAATTTGTAATTAATGTAATCTTCGTTAAAATCGTTATGTTTACCAAATCTACCTTTATGACAGTTTGTGTTATTATATTTTACAACTTTTTACTGTAATTTCAAACATTGAGGAGGAAATGGGCCCACATAAGAACAGTCCACCAAATCGTATTCTCCAAAAAATTGTAAGATATTTTCAACATACAACTATGGGTCTAAATCAATTCTTAGCTCCCGCTGCGAAGCATTACACATTCAAATTGTTTTGATTATTTCGCTAGATGTCAAATTAATTCATTGTTTTACCATCAACTTAAATTTAGTTTATTTTGATTTCCTTGAGCATATAGAAGCATTGTTGAAAGGGTGTTCATTTTCCACAGGGTGTTAATTTTCCAAAAGGTCGGTAAATGTTGTGTTATTGTTCACGTAACAGAAACTGATAAACTGACTGGAGCTGCGTCTGCGAAAATGAGTCTGCTGTGGATACAGCTAGGCGCCAGAGCCGTAGCTGGTGGACGTGTAAGTATATGAAAGCCACAGTAACTTTTAACCTCAAACTTAACTTTAAGGTGCATTTCGAAGAAAAATCCAATCTTTGTAGTCACCCGTTGGTCCATATGCTATCATTTTCCGACCAATTAGTCGGAAGTTAGAGTCTTATGTAAATATTCAAACCCAAGTAGTATCCGGCGGTCTTTGCTAACCCGCCATTATATTTGTGCATCAAATAAAACTTTGAATCTTGCTTCGCTAAACAAGTATATACACACTTAAGTTAATTCAGATCGGAAGAAAATAATGATTTGTTGCAAGAAAATAATATGTATTACCTCATTTCCATAGCACCTTGATTTAGATTTGGAGATTTTCTGGATTTTTTTTTTTATCCCAAAATCGGAAAATCACATGAGCATTTTTTGCAGACAACTTATTTACAAACATACTTTGAAGGCAACGGGAAGAAAAAATACATTCCATGAAGAATTTTCCGGGAGTTTTCCAAACCTTTTCTTAGTGCTTCATTTTAGCACATAAGTAAACTTGTGTAAAATACAGGAAAAATTATTTTATGGCTATAGAACTTTAAGTGTCTAACCTTTACACCTATGTCCGTCTGATTCAAAATAGTTCCTCGGATAATTTTTATTATTACATTCTAAAGGGGACAAGAAAAGACTTATTTATTTAAAAATTATATCGGTAGAGATTGAAAGTCGCCTTGGTAATTCTTCAAGTGCTCACTTAAAAAACCAACCAATAATCGAAAACACATGAGCATTCGAGCTTCGTATTAGAAAAATCCTAATGGAAAGCATAATACACTGAAAATTGAACACACATAAATGCAGTGTTCTGTTCTAATTCGTTATATAGAAAAGTTCGTTGATGGATGCTCATTTTTGAAAATTTGACTGCATTTTTTTAGCCAAATATAAAAAACTTTCACATTTTGGCACACTTAAATATTACAGCAGAATTGATTTATATTTTGCTATTATTTACCACTTAAAACACAAATTTTAATTGTTTTTGCAAGCTTCTTGTTTCGCAATCAGTTCAAAACTAAGAACTCGAATACCAGCCTGGCTCTATTTATACTCCAAACTGTTCGTCCTGCTGCAGCAATCCATTTAAATAAATGATATGTCCCTATGGGGTTAAAAATGAGTAAGTATTTAGGAAAGACAGTTGTAGGCATGCCGCACTTTTGTGTTCCACTTAAAATCGTGAATTTGGACATAATTTTTATTGCCTCTACATAATTAAATTTTTTTATTTTAGTTATTTGTTAATTTTGGTAGGTTTATTAATTTTACAAGTGAAATTTGGTTATTATGGTTTTTTATTTCTAGCATAGTATATGAAGTTATCTCATATAATAGAAAACCATTAAATTAGTAGAGAATTTTAATATTATAGTTTATTTCAATAATATTTTTTGAAGCCAAAATGAGTTGTGTATCAAACAACTCTCTTTTTATGCAATGTACACAAGCAACTAAAAACGAGCAAACCGAAAAGGACACCAAACAGAGAAGGCAGAAGTCGCAAGGGAAGAAAAACCGCAACAGCCAATGACAGCGGCTCGCCTTGGGAAGTCATTGACCAATCAACGCTAAGCTCTCGGATAGGAGACATGGGTTGGCTTTTCACTCAAGGATTTTAAAACCTGAATCCTAAAAGGCAAATGCACATTGAAAATTATAGCACAAAAGATGCAGACATAATTAGCACCGAATTGCCAAAGCTTTAAGTATTTTAACATTAAGCTAATATAAATATTAAAAATTAAGCTAAAAAAATCAAATTAAATATATGGCACAAAATTAAATACATAAAAGAATTCTGGGCCCCACAACAGTTGACTACGAAAATCTTATTACACAGTTACAACGGCAGCGGCAAACATTGACGGCAGTTGGAGGAGGTCAATGAGCTTCGCTGGTTGTTACTCGTCTCAAAAAAATTTCGTAAGTATACCGCTACATTCAATGGCTTTTGCACACGTCTGTCTATGTGTTTGTGTGTGTGTGCGTGCGTGTATTACCAAATATTGAGTAATATAACAAGAACTTGAGTTTATTTTGGCTTTCTCGGGACAGCTACCAAATGTCTGTATGTCTGTTGCAGCCCCAACGGCCAAATACACTCATTCTCTCTCTCTGTCTTATTTGCCTTTTTTTCACTTCGACGGCAGCTTTTAATAAACTTTAAAGAAATTCTTGTTAAAAATACATTGCGCTCAGATTATATTTTCATAAAAATACTTACTATTCAAAATGCATTCCACATGTGAATTTAGAGATTGTTTGACTGCTTCTCGCTCTCTTAGCATGAGTGCCCTTTCTTTGCGTGCTTTCTCTTAAGTTGTGATCACTTATTTCAGTCTCTGAGCGCACTTTCTTGCGCTCTTTTTGCGCGTTGGTTCCCGTTTATTGTATACGGTGAAAACTACAACTGCTGAATGGCTCTTTGTTCCTCTCACTTGCTCTCTTACTCGTTTCATTTATGGCGCGCTCAGTTTTTTTTTTTTCTTTTCGAAATTGTGTGTTTTGATTCCATCTTTCTTCGCTAAGAACGTTCGTTGACCTTTTTGCTTGCTTCTGGGGCTCGTTGCTGACGCGCTGTTCGCTGTCGTTGTTGTTGTTTTTTCTAACTGCTGCTGCCGGTTTCTTTTCGCTTAGCGGTACTTCTCAACCTGTTTTATTTAATTTTTCTCCGTCTTGTAATAAGTTTTCTCTCTTGCTGTGTTCGCATAAGTATGTGTGTGAGTGAGTGAGTGAGTGTGTTTACTGTATAAGTCTTCCTGTGTATTTAACGATTAAACTTAAAGGTGTGCTTTTTTGTACGTTTACAACTTCGTTTGTATGTGTGTGTGTGTGTGTGAGTAGCTGCAGATTTGACGACGCTGACTAAAGCAGAATGAATATGAAATATATCTGAATCATATTCATTTTAACGTTAACCAATTTTATTCCAACTTTATACGCATATTCAAAAATCAGTATTAAAAAAAATATTTTCGGTTCAACAAAATTTTTTCATCATTTCTGCATGCAGTTCGATACAAAAAATAAAACAAAGTCTGCACACCTTTGAGAGATCAAAATGTGTTTAAATTGAAAAATTTGTATTTTATTTTATTAAAAATTCTAGGAACAAAAAAAAAAATTCAATTATTTTTTCTGACTCTTATGAAATACGCACAAGACTATTGTTATTGTTAAAATCAGCATTTAATAAGCAGAAATTCTTCTTTCGCGCTTATTAAACCGAAAAGGAGGCTATACGCATGGGGTCCGAAGTGTGAATTTTAGCCAGAATCGGAGAGTTGGTTCGGCTGTTGTTCCACGAACTCCTTTCTCCTTTCTTTGAATAACTGCAACTGAGTCTGATCGCGATGCATGTTCGGCATGTTTGGGAGGCCCACCTTCCGCACAGGTTTTGAGTACATTCGATTAGTGGAAGGGGTGAAGGGGATGGGGATGGGGGGGGGGCGAGGTTTGGTTGATGGCAGATGATTCCGAAACGGACCGAGAGACTCGAGTGCTCGATTCGCAGTTCGGAATCCATGCGTCTGACCATTTAGTGTTCAACCGTTTGTCCACACGTCCAGTCCAGTGTTTATCGTGTTTTTGTGTTTAGTGTTCGATCGTCGCTCGTCCCTCGCCGCAGCCAATCAACGATACGCACTCGTTATTGGGCCACTCGGCAGTTAGTTGGGCGACCACTTCGGCTAGACGTTTACCGTTTGAAAACTGTTTGCTCTCTCGTGCCCGTCTTAAACCCGTTTGCCAACAACTCTATTCGCACTCGGAATCCAACCGACACTGTAACTTATTAAGTGCCATCGTTATCGATTAACTGACATATGCCCCCCAAATTATACCTATCCGATAAACTGTGCCGTTTAATTGTATTTAAATGGGCTGTCAAAGCTCTTTTTTACACGAAAATAACTGAAAACTTATGACGTGTTAACTAGATGAGACCAATAAACCAATGTAACATGCCCAGCACTATTAGAGGTAGGTGGCCTAGTTTCATTCTTAATCTTCATCCAACTTAAATTGATTATGTTTTCTGATTTTATTTTACTTGATTTAGTTAACATAACAAATCTTTCAACTGAATTGTAATTTGATATTTGTATGTACATAGTTATATTTTGTATAAAATTATTTATTAGATTTATCAATTATTATATCGATAATTTAGGTTAAGATCGATGAGCTTTAGTTTTTCATCGTCACATAAAAACATAAAGGAGTCTACGACCAGGAGGGAGCACGGGTGGATTGTATCTTTCAGTCCGGCGAGTCGTGGTGCTATTCTCCGAAAGGTTGAAAGCCAGGCTCAGGTTGTTAGGGTGTTTGTAGAGTCTATTAATTTCATATTTGACCCAAGGGGAGGCGAGTTGGCTGTGTATTGTGGGAATATCATGGTGGATATGTGTTCGAAAGAACTTAAACCGAGTGTTTGCGATTCTAGAATTTGGTTCTTGATTTAAGTACGGAGCACTTGTGCATAAAAATATGTACTTAAATCAAGTACGGAATGCTTTATATGTGTTTAAAAGTATTTAACTCAAGTACAAAGATTATTTAAGTAAGATGAGTGAACGTGAATTGAATCCAGAAATACTGGAATTATGTAAATAATTTTTTTAATTTATTTTCATTTTTAAAGCCATTAATTAGTATAAAAATGTAACACGAGCTAGGCCAAATCCGGTTCATTTTACATATACAACTATGCAGCCAAAATGTTTTTGCAACTAACTCAACGGCGAAGGCATTTTCAGCATAAACAAAAGCGATCTAATAATCAATTTCCGTCCCAGAAAGATTGAACAAAAAACTTTTTTGTTTTAAATCATACAATTTTAGCTGAAACTAGTAAGATTATCATCTATATTCGAATTTTTTGTAATTAAAAATAATGTTTTATCATAGTTAGATCAGGTACTCAAATTCTTGGATTTTAGATAAGCCTGTGTCTTGCGCTTAAATTAAACACGATTCAAGCGTAAAGGACAAGGATAGGATTGAGAATTCCTGGATTAAAAAAATATTGTGTTCATGCTCAGTTTAAAAAAATCCGACCTTACGCATGTTCTGGTACGGAATACTTGATTTCTTTTTGTCAGTGTATTTTCAGATTTGTCAGTTCTTAAATCAAGTGGGTTTATTCTTGGTTTCAGCAGTATAAACACTTTGCATTCTCAATATGCTCTAAACTTAAGAAGGTGCGATTAAGCTTGATTGAAAAATTGGTCATGTAACATATGAAATGCCAGCGAAATTTTTTGATTTGAGGTGGAAATTTTGTATTATTTATCTTTGCACTCACACACTAATACTGATATTAATATTAATTTGGCACTTATCGAATAAAAAACTGAAATAACTAATTAGTTGAAAACAGAGCCGCTGCAAAGCACAAAATTATTCTGGTGATATTTTTGTCAATGACAATCACAAAAAACAGCAATAGCAAAAAGACAGCCTTGGTACAAAAGTCTGAAGAGAAAAAATAGCCAAAAAAATTAATTGATTATACTAAAATGTAATTGAGCTACCTCAACTTTACGGTACTCAATATAAAAATAATAGCATGAATGCTAAATGCAGTCAAGCTTCAACGCACGCAATTGGCTTGGCAAGGTTTTTCATTTAGCCAAGTTTGTTTTTTATTGTTTGTTGGTTTTTCCATGTGCCGCATTTCCGATTCTAGCTGCAAATGTTGCAACATCTTTGCATCGCCTTAAGCAAAAAACACATACAAAAGAGGGGTATGGGCAATATCGGTGCGCCTGCGCCCAGCAGCAACAACATTGAGCAGCAGTTGCCCCATCGACGACAACAGCGACGACGAAGCGACGTTGCAATAAACCAGTCGCAAGCTGTTGCCGCTGACGTCGTCAGCTAATCTTGCAACACAGTTGCGCAACAAAGAATCCGACACAACGGTACTAACGTGTTTCAGTTGTGCTAGCTGTTTTTATATTTTCATTCTACTTCTCTTTTACTCGCTCACACAATATGTTTTTTCTTTATTTTTTTTTGTGATTTGTTCTTGGCCACAAATCGCAGCTAGTTCCACTTGCGTGTAACAGGTTTTTCCTCTTGAATAACTGGGACTTTCGTACGGGACTTTTACCCTGTGAGTCGTCTCTTGCGGTTTTCTCATTCTTCTTCTTACTCTTTCTCCTCTCTGTCGTCTGTGCAAGCACAAAAACTGGTTAGAATCGCTCTAAGACCAACAACTACTGCAATATATATAGTTGGCCAACAGCAACTGCAAAACAGCAAAAGCCAAGAAAGAAGAATAAAAGCGGGGCGGGGGTTCGTTGATCGTTACAACGGTGAGGCACACATTTTCGACTTAAGAACCAACGGCGATTCCAAGTTGTTGCAATCAGCAAGCAACAGCAACAGCAGCCGGGTCTGAGCCAAATTGAAAGCTTACAGCTAGAACCAGTTAGCGATTGATAGACCTGATGCTGCTCGCTTGCGCAAGATAACACCACAATCCCCGCCTTCTTACCCACCTCAGCAGAGTGATCCCCTGTATGGAAGCAGCACAAAATAATCTTACATGATTTAAGCAACGGAAAAACACGAAATATGAAAGAAGTCAAAGACGCTGCTGGCAGCTCTGATAATACTTATAGCTAATGATGCGTCTACCTGATGAACAGGGCCCAGTTATAGGGCGATTAGTTAGTTTTATTTTGGTTTGCTTCGATGTATTTTTTTTGCGTAGTGCTGGTTGGACAATTTGCTAACGGACTAGCATATAAGTCATTACTGTTTAAGCCATAAGTCTGAATAAAATCCTCAATACAAGTATTTTTTTCAATCACGGAATTCTTAATCTTAATCCAAGAATTTGTGAATAACGCAGGTAATGCTTTTTTACAAGCTGCCAATCATTCTCTTGCTCCAGCGGAAAATGTAAGAAATTATAAAAAAGAAACAAATAAAATGTTCCTGTTTAAGTTTGCCCCGAAGCTTAGCCGAAATATTTTTCGGTGAACATTAAACCTAACTGGATACAAAACGATTTGAGACTCTATATTATGTTTTTCGGGATAGTTTGTCCAGCAGGTTTTTTTTTGCCTTTTCAATACATACAACTTTGCCTAAGACATAAAGAAAATATTTTTCCGTTGCAGATATAAAGGCCTCAGCAAAATATCCCTCAATGCTTAAAGTCGATTTTAACGAAAAACTTCCATAAAAATTAAAATCCTTATATGCACCCAATGCCGAAATGTTGAAAATATTGAAATATTGAATTTTAGTTGAGTTTTTATGGGTTGCACCGTGCTATTGAAGTACGGAGATATATGTATCGCAAAGACAATCCTCGAATCATTTCTAAGATCCCATTCATCCACGCAAAGGTGCTAGTAAATAAGCAGACAAAGCACCCGTAAAGCCATTGGGTTTGAATGTATGTTCCAACTTTTTATACACCCTTCCGAAGGTAAAGAGTTATACTTGGAAATGTCTTTATGCAGATGAAGATCCGAAAAATCATGGTGTCTGTCCGTCCCGTCTCCCCGTATGTTTTAAACGCAACGATTTAATTCCACACCCTTTTTAAGCTAGAGACTTGAAACTTTGCAAACGTCTTTATCTATGGCATAGACAGATCAAGTTCGAAGAAATTTTGGTGCCATGCTTACCCGTTCCGCCCCCAGCCTCCCCAACTTTTCGATTAAAACGGGAATGCGTGTAATTTTCATAGTGTTTGAGCTAGAGTCTCTAAATATGGTAGGAAGATAACTAATAGCGAACCCCAAAGACATTTTTGGGCCACGCTCACACATACTGACCCAGCCCCCATCCCCAAGTTTTTACAAACTTTGAGCTAGAGTCACCAAATTTGGTAGGAAGATTGCTGGTGGCATCCCAAAAAGATCTGCTTCAAAAAGATCTGCATCAAATTTTGGATGCCACGCCCACCCATAACGCCCCCAGCCCCCCTTCCCCACCTTTAACAAACTTTGAGCTAGTTTCACCAAATTTGGAAGGAAGATAGCTGGTGGCATCCCCATATGCATCAGACAATTTTTGAGCCAACTTACACCCCTGCCGCATCCGTACCCCTTTGCAATCAGGCCTCTTTTTACCGGTTTTAATACTGGTATCGAGTATATCGCAGTCGGTTGCGTCCGACTGCAACGTTTCCACTTGTTTTTTGTTGCTTTTCTTCTTGTATTACGGAATATGGAATCTTTTATTTGTCTGCTCGCGGATGATGCTTTGTTAACAGAAATGATTTCCCTTCAGTCGGATTCATTATACGTAATCGAGTGCAGTACATTGAACATGCATCGTTGTTTAATTTGGTTATAGAGCCCATGATCAAACTAGTAGATATATTTTTGTAGGTTTTATCTGAAATAATAAAATAAAGTTAATAAATTTGAAAACATGTTAATATAGTATATCTATAGATTTAAATTGCTATTATAACATATATTATAAGATAACTAGTTTAAGATTTGAATTTAAGCGGGTACTATGTACTATATTCAAACCCCAACATTTATCGAAATAAAAAATTTCCTCAATCGGTATTTACTACGAAACAAGAAATTTCCCATTAAGACGGGAAAGAAACTTTGCTTAAGGGTAGGAAAAGCTGCGCAATGACGGCGCGCGCGCATTTCCAGTTTTCCTGGCTATGCACTTGGCATTATGCCTACTAACCCTATTTTGCAGCGCAGCGAGTCCCATTTTTCAACTGCATACAAAAACAGCACACACACACACACACACGCACACACACACAAGCAAGCTGGCATTGCGAATTTTCCCATTAGAAGTCCTCGTTCCAAGCAGCTGAGTGGCGAAACGGAAAGTGCGGCACGAAATGTGTTTGTGGCGCACTTAGATTTGGGACACATTCCTGCAAAGGACGCATCGAAAAGGATACGCGGCCCCAACAAGCACTCTTCAAACTAACATAAAATAAAATAAAAAAAATACTAACAATTAAATAGTGTTTAAACTGTGCGAAAAATGTGTTATTATCTATATGAACTTGACTGCAAAAAGTGCGTGAAAAAAAGTGTCAACAATGATAAAACCTGTGGACAAGGCATTTGTGCATGGGCCTGCAGCTGCAGTGCAGATAAGTCAAAGGAAAACTAAAAATAAATCATAGTCAATCAATGTCAAATAACCCAAATACAACAAAATAATCATTAATTCAAAAGATGTCGATTTCATTCAAGTCTAATTAACCAAAGTAAAAACTGAAAAGCGAAAGCGTTGCATTTGCTGTTTATTATACATATATGCATAGGTATATGTATGTGTATATGAAAGTGTGTCTGTATTGATTTGCATTGGTGTGCGCTGAAAAATCGATTATTAAAGCCACAGCTGCTGGTTGTTGTTCTTGCTACTAGCTAGGGGGTTAGTTGTGGCAGCAATTGCAATGCTGGGAAGCTAGGGCTGCGTGCCGCTATGTGGAAATCTGGTGGCAGCAACAGCAGCGACGCTCACAGCGGCAGCAACAGCGACACATTTCCAGTCACTTGTATTTTGACGTCAAATTCCAATGGCGCCTTGCAGCCATCAAGCGGCAGCAACAGCAGCAGCAGCTCGTTGCATGTGCAGCAGGATACAACTTCGTAAACAACAACTACACCAACAACCACAATAACAACAACAACAATCGAAGCAACATCAGCATTTGCCAGTTACGGCCACAGATACACACGAGCAACAACACAAGCAGCAACAAATATCGCACAATGCATAGTTCAGGCAGAGGCAGAGGCACAGGTGCAGTTATCTGGATATCTGGTTAAAATCCTTAACATATTGTGACGTATTTAAACAATGAAAATGCATTTTGGCAGCGGCCCACTGCAACAGCACAAAACAAACAATAAAACATAAAGGCGACTGATTTACTGTGCAAAAAAAATATGAAAGAAATCATAAAAAAATTAAAACATATTTTCAAGCAACGACAAGCACGAGTAAAATTTTACGAAAAGCTGCAGAAAGTTACAAGCAACAACAAACACTAACAACAACAAACAACAACAAGCGGCAGCACAAGTGTACATATATACACCCCATTAATAAATCTGTATAAGCATTTAAATATTATTAATAAAAAAAACTATGATTAAATTAAAAGCAATTCAAAGTTAGATGTGTGACTTATATAGTATATTGAAACGATTTTAAGTGCACTTTTGTAAGGCTGATTTTTCTCAATTTATTTTGATGTTGTGCTTCTACACCAACCCAAAAATTAATCAAAAATAATGCTCTACATTTTAAAGTAACATCAACGAAAAATGGAAACGTTTAAGATGTAAAAACAAGTGTTGAAAATTTCTAAAAAATTCATTATCCCGCAACTGTAGCAACAGTAAAAAAATTGATATAAATAACAAAAATATTATAGAAAAATATGCGAAAGTACCATCTGTAAAATACATTAATAGCATTCTTAGAAGGTGTTATACGGGGAAAGATACAAAAAAGCAAATATGCTAAAGTGTTTAAAAACCGTTTTCTTATGATGGTGATGTTTGAAATTAAAAACTACAAAACATATAAATATAAACTTAAATAAAATATACTCAAAAATTCACACATTACGATAAATAAACTATAATCAATAACAACAAAAATAATGATACTCTAAAATAATAACGCACAATAGCAGCAAAAATAGAACAACCGTATCAATAACAACTGGCAGCAATTGTTGCTGACTTTGTACACCGAAAAGTTTTAGAAACGGCCGTCACAACGGATAGGCCAAGAGATCTCCTGCTGATACAGCAGGCAGCGCCAGTTGGCAGCAGCAACAGCAGAGCAAGTGCAGCAACAGCAACAGCAACGGCCAGTAGCAGCAGCTATATAGATGCCGATGCTGCCACAGCGGCAGCCGTCGCAAATTTGCGCAGCAAAGTGCCCTCAATATCGATAATACCGCTGCCAGCGGCAACCACCATTGTGGCAAGAGCAACGGGCACAGGCAATGGTACGCTCACGCCCACGCCTAAGCGTTGCAACGTTAGCACATCAAATAAAGCTACATCGCCGCCGCTGGCTTTCGTATCGGATGCAGCAACAGTAACAGCAACAACAACAGCAACCTATGTTCGACCACAGCAGCAACATCAATATCAACAGACGGACAAGTGCACAGTGCTCAAGTTGGATGTGCTGCGTGGTAGCCAGCGGGAGGCAGTAACAACCATACGTAGCCTGGCCAGTGCCAAAGTTGTTACTGATGCTCAAAACAACAGCAACAGCAACAGCAGCAGCAGCAACACAACTTCAACAGCAAACGCAGCAGCAACAACCACGTACCTGCAAATTGAACAACAGCTCAGCGAACTGGCGGCAATGGATGAGGACGACGATGATGAGAACATGGCCAGCCTGCTGGGCAGCAACACAAGCAACATAAGCATTACAAGCAACAACAACAACAACAGCAACAGCCGCAACCGATCAAATCTTCCGCCCGCACATACTATAATGGCCAATCAGCCCATCATTGTAAAGATTGAGCCAACACAAGCATTTCACATCATTGACGAGGGAGACACACGTGTACTGAGTTTGCCTCTCAACGATGCCGATAAGTTGGGCGCTAGCTGGATAGATCTTAAAGATATTGCTGGTCTGCAAACGGGAAGCGGTGCAACATTGTTGGATGTTTGCTTTGAGACAACAACTGTGGGGCAGGAGGAGGAAGCAATGATTATAGCCAGTGCGTCGCCGGAGCAGCTGCAGGAGGAGGTGCAAATTTTAGAGCCGGTGGCCAAGCGATTGGCGCTAGCAGCACCACAACAACAACAACAACAAAAATTCATGTCTGAGCCACCGGCGTTGGCTCGTTCGGGCAGCTTCAGCAGCTTTAGCAGCCTGAGCAACATTCGAAGCGTTTGCAAGCACATTGCAAGCAGCGAGTCGAGTAGCAATAACAACACCAGCAACACCGGCAACAGCAGCAGCATCAATCGCAAGACAGTCACGCCCATTGAGAGGCTGAGGCATCGAGAAAGGACGCCACCTCCACTGTTACCCACACAGAAGCCGGCAGCCACAGCAGCAGTATCAACAACAACAGCAGCAACAGCAACCACAGCGGCATCAGCAACAACAACAGCAGCAACCACAACAACAGCGACTGTGGTGGCGGCAACAGCAACACGCGATAGAGAAAGGGAGAGAGACAGAGATAGAGACAGAGATAGTAGTAGCAGCAGCAATGGAGCTATGACAGGTCAGTAATTCTATTTATAAATACAGTCGAACCTGCCTAGGGTGCATCTACTGTGCCACCACGTGAAACAATAATTAACTACTACTAACTTGTAAGAACTTACTTGCTTTGTTGTCGAGGGTTTTCATAATAAAGTGTAAACGGATGAACTTACCTTTCAAATTACAAAATATTGCATTTTATCAAAGATAACTTAATTCGTAGAACACAGAGGCTCTACTTTAAGGGCTCTGTTTCCGAGACGGTTCAGGACACATCTAATGTTTCACAAGAAAGTCAACTTGAACCGTTATTATTTACATTGCTTATGAAATAATAATTGATTAATGAATCTTCAAACTTGGTGTAGAGTAGATATATTAATTCTTAATTGCAACAAATGTCTTTTTATAGACGTATGCCCTTTTTAAATATTATATATTTGTATTCTTGATTAATAAACCACTAAATTGCGTTGAGTAGGTTAAGGATATTGGTATCCTATTGGACCCAAAGATCAAGTTTGACAAGCATCTCTCTTCTGTTGCAAGTCGAGCTTCTGGTGCCGTAATGATCATTAATCACTGGTCAATTTACTCGCAGGAATTCGACAATCTTTACATAATATTATTATTATTATACGGATCTTGTATATGGTATCCCAAGGACAGAATTCATTGATTCTTGTCAATTAATCAACCGAATTAGTTCTGATCAGAAACACTAGAAATTTTCTACCTATGTACATATATTTTTACCTATATTTTCTCTTATAACATTGTTCTTGTGTGTTCTGTCTATATGCTTTGCTATGCGTCGCTCGGTTGGTTGGGCTGAATGATGGTCGCTTTATGCTTGGGTCCGCGCTATAACAAGCCGGTACTTGGTAAAGTTGGGTCACTTAACTGTACTGCTGGGTAGTTAGTACATCTACACGGTCAAATAAATCAACTCTTATATTTTCGATTGAGAGTTTTTGCTAGTAAAATTTTTAATGATGGCATTGCGCAAGCAGCCAGCTTGGCTCACAATTAACACAGCATACACATCATCAGTCAGTTGCTAAAAATTCGTGGCCAGTAACATTAAGAATAGCAACAACAGCATTAAGAACACCAACAGCCACAAGAGTAACAGGTGTATGTGCGTATGTGTGCGGTTCCATACCCCACCCCATGGTAAAGAATTTTAATTTACAAGAGTCGATTTATTGGCTATTCACCTCTTGTGGCAACAGCTACAGCTACAGCTAAAGCTAAACTTAAGATAAAAAAAACGGCAACTACAGCTAACAGAGCTCGACTGCGGCTGTGTCCCACTTTCCATAGACGACGTCGGTTGCAGCAGTAAAAAAGTATTAAAAATATTCTGAATACAAGACATACGAATAGAATATCAAGTAAGAGTGCTCAAGACAAAAGTGAACAACCACGAGATACCCCTTATAAACACAACAATATTAAGCATCCAAACATTTGAATCTAGTATTTTGGATTATTCATTCGATTATCATTTATACTACGTGATTATCTGTAACAAATTTAGACTAATATGATTTTAAATGGTAATCAAGAATATGGACAATTCACTTAACGTAGAAGAAATGCTTTCTTCTGTCTGTTACCTGTCGCCTTGTTATAACCTCTCGATCAATTTGATGTGTGTCTAGGGTATTTACGCAAAAGAAAAGAAACATGTTTTGACATACTAAATAAGCCGCAAGTCGCCAAGCACGCTCTGAGTTGTGTTTGCTGTGATGTGGGATGCGAGGGAGCAACGAGGGAAGAGCGGTGTTCTTTATCATTAGGTTCTGTTAGTAGTTTGTGCGATTTTTGCTGCTTCGACACATTCGCTTTACGGCTCTTTGACTCACTTGCGGCACAAATGAGCCACACACACCAGCTGCTTACCCTCTTTTTCGAATACATTGGCAGTCAAGTCACAGTTGTGGGCACTTGTTCATCACTCAGTTTGTTCCACACAAGCATACATACATTCTTGTCTCATACTTTTTACCGTAGCACGAACTTCAGCGGTAAAATCCGCAGCTACAAACTATACAGTTAGATGAAATAAAGTCTAAGCGCACAGCTTTAGATACATTCAGTCGAATACAATAGAACTTTGACTGATCTGCTCGGCAGCTCGCTATTCTTCACAATGGTAATGAGAGCTGGAGCTGAAGCGGTTTCTATCTCTATCTAAGCTTGAAATTGATTTGGACGCCTAAGGCGGCAGCAGTTGTCAGTTTTGATGTCTACAAATTAATCGCAGTTGCCTCAGGCACATGGGTGTCAATTCAAGAGAGAGAAAAGAGATACGGAGACAGTGAGAGAGAAGAGAGACATGAAAACTTGAAGCTAAGATTGATCTACATTTAGTAAATTTGATGATATGGCCCAACTTTGCGGCTCATTAGCCTTTTAACTGATCGCATATGTCATTTAATGATTAATGAGTTGCATTTGAAATGTTGATTGTTGATATTAATCGATAACTAGACGAACGGCACTGGAGGTCTCAATTGCTACAATAGCCACAAGATCCAACATTTTTCGACACCCATAGAGCCTTGAAACTTTCCAAATACATTTTTCTATGGCCGGGACAGATAAAGTGTCAAAATTGGGGCTCTACGCCTACTGGGGAGCTGGACAATCGATAAATTCGATCACTGAAAATCGATAAATCCACATATTTCACTAATCCTTACAGGTAGAGTAACCAAATTCGGTAAGGAGGTAGCTGGTAACGACCCCCAAAAAAATGCTCTAAATCTTTGGATGCTACGTCCACCCATACCAAAGCCGCCCTCCTTATAAAAACTGTTAAGAGTATATTAACCACAGTTTTTGAGCTATAGTCACCAAATTTATAGGAGGGAATCTGGTGAAATCGCACAAAAATCGGTATTCAACATTTTTATGTCGTGCTCCCAAACTATGCTTATCTTCAACGTTTTCAATAGTTTTAGTTCACCAATATTACTCTCTACAACGTTTATTCAAAAATCATCAGTTGCAATAATAATCATCTTGAGCGGCAAGGAATAGCAATAAAAGCAAATGAGTCCATTTATTTGTTTTCACATACTTTAATGCAAATGTTTATGGCCAACGAACTAACTAACTCAGTAGCTAAACTAGCTGAACATTTGTTTCCATCGACAAGATGCGACCCTGAAGATGGTCGTTGGTACCCAACAAAACACAAAAAATGTTTAAAAAAAAAGAAGAGAAGCGCATTACACAACACTTATCCAATGACTAGAGCCATGGATAACGAGTTATGAAGTTTCTGTCGAACGCACTATCACTTTTGCGAATACATATGTATTTATTTATGTATCTTTCGCATGAGCACATAGTGTCCCCTATTGTTGATGTTGTATGTATTACTTATGCATATGATTTGGCGGCTATGGGTTCATTATAATTTTAGCCAAACAACGTTTGCATTTCATGCATGGAATCTGCCGGGCCCCCTACCCCCCTCATAAGGCCCTGTTACTAGACTGTCGATTAGCCAGCGCCGCATGAGGTTTCTTTCCAATCGACCGAAGCAGTTTCATTATCATTTTTTTTGCTCCAATATATTTTTTGTTTTTATTTTATATTTTTTGCCAATCTTTATAGTGTTAAAGAAGATGTCGTAATGTGGCGTTCGATTTGTTGTTTTATTTTGATTTTATTTTTTTTCGTTAATGCAAAGTTTATGCTGTCACATGGCAAAGGCCCAGGCATATAGTAAATACATATACATGTAACAAATATAGATAAATTTGAATAAATCTATGTATGTGTGCGCGGTTGCGGCAGAGTTAATTATATACATTGCAACAATAACAAGACATAAATTAGCAACAAAAAATATTAATTTATGAACTTTAAGCTACAACATTTTTTGTAACTTTTTGCAGCGTTTTGAATTTGGCAAACCGAAAGTCAGTTGCAACATTTGACTTGATTTTAGATTATGTGGTGTGTGTCTTTTTTTTGCATTTTGTCTCATTTAACAAATTTTATAATATTATATATTATTTTTTAACATATTCACTATTGCTCTGTGTTTGCTGAACTTTGACTCTGGTTTACCTTGGCGACTGTGCTTATTAATTTTGGCTATTTTTCGGGAATTTTTATTGGCTATGCTTTCAAAAGATTTAAAATTCATTTTAATTTTAAATAAAACAATTTTATTAAATTGGCTAAGTAAATTTGAAAATGGATTATTTGCTTTCAATTATGTTATATATGGGTCGATTAGATCATCTCACAAAATAATAATGGTTTTTTGTATCCTTTCATTTCAAAAATATATTTTTTTTAGTATAGTAAATAAAAATTGAATTTATTGATCTGATGATTGATATTTTGGCGTTCTTTGTATTGTAATAAAGACAAAACAAAGGGAGAAATTTTTGATTATGTACATCCTTAAAGCAAAAAACCCTTTTGTTGAAGATTTCTAAAAATAATACGAACAATATCTGTCTTCATTTATCTGTTAAAAATACCTTTGGACCTTTGTTACTCAATCACGTTAAAACTACTCAATGGATTTGAATGAAACTTTACAATTACATAGCTTATATATCAGAATAACACATAGGGTACAATTTATAAAGATAAACGCGAATAAAAAGCCACGTACTAAGAATTATGCCGCCAAAGCGTACGTCTAATCTTTCCCAAAGCTCTAATAAGGCCCGAGCTAGACTCAACTAGGAAGGCAAATTGTGAAGGCCAATTGTGAAGGCCAAAATTTTAACTGGAGAAGCCAAGGGAGACAATGTTCTTATACCGCGCATCCCAATCATACCCAACGCCTGCAGTTTGCATTAAAAGTCGAGGGCACCAGTTACATATACAAAAACGGTATTTGCATCTAAACATTTAACATTTTGATTTGTGTTTTCTGTTCATGGAGTAAAAATCAAAGAGCGCCACAGCAACGCGTGGGTGGGTTTTCCTAGTTCTACTATAAAGTTTTTTCTCAGATTTTAAGTCTTTTAATACACCAACTTATGATTTTAGTTTATTTATTCAATCTGTTAGTCGGTACAATTTATTTTAGATATTTTTTTGTAAATAATGAGGATTCTCTCGTTTAGTCACAAGAGACATTCTGTTACTTTTGTTTAATTTTGGAAATTCGAAAACAACTTAATATTCTAGTAACGAAAGCTCATTCAAATAAATTAATTAAACGTTCTTGAATGAAATTACTTAGGGATTTGTGCATGTTGAAAATTCAATAACCGAAATTTTTTTCTCACTAGCTCTTATAGACCCTGAGGTCGATGCGATCGTACAGACATCTGCTAATGTTGTTTAAGAATACATATTTTTTATCAGAATTTAAATGAAGAACATGCATTACGCCTTTTTTCCCATATTCAGTAAACTTAGAGCATAAAAATATAATATTTATTTAACTGAGATTTATTACAAATTTCTAAAATTGCATAATTTTAAAAAATAGTGCTTTATTATGTGTATGTGAATTGGTGAAGTCTAACAGATTAATTAGAGAAAAAACGTTTAATCTTAATTGAGACCCCATTTAAAAGCGGTCAAGAAATGTGGCATATGTTTTTGGTAAGTGTTTTTATTAAAAAAGCATATTTGAAATTTTTGAAGCCATTTGAAAAAATTTTCATTCAAAAGTGAGTGGTTGAGAAAAGTAACGTTAAAGTGTAATTGAATGCCGCAGCACAGAATTTAGGCAGCCAAAGGAACAAATGGAAATGGACAAACAACGGTAGTCCAGACAGATAAAAAGGAAAAGAAAGAGGAAGAGAGAGACAGTGAGAGAGTGAGATAGAGAGACTGACTGCAATGCACACAGTTTGGCCTAAAAAGCAATTGACCTGCTAATTGGGAATTTCAAATGGAAATGACAGTAGTCGTCGCAGTCGCAGTCGCCGTCGCCGTCGCCGTCGAAGCGCAGTACAAAATGAAAAAAAAACAAAAAAAAAAAATCGGCAACAGCAGTAAAACAGCAACAACAACAGCAGCAACAGCAACATAAAAATGCTGTAATAGTTAATATGGCAGACAGCTTTTTCCGCCTGCAGCAAAGCTTTAATAAAGAGAGACGACGCGACGTTGGAGAGAGAGTTGCTCTTTGAAAGAGAGGCGATAACAGCTGATTAGGAAAAAGCGCGCGCTTCTCACTCTTACACAAACACACACACACACACGCGCATACACCCAAATGTGCTCTCCACATAGAAAAGCGCCAGTGGAGCGTTGGTTGCCATAGCAAATGAACGGCATAAAGCGTAATGCTGAAAGAAAGAAAAAAAAAAATGTTGAAGAAGTCATCGGCACAGAGACACATATACCCACTCAGCAGGCAGCGCTGCTCGCGTCGCTGTCGTCATCGCACAGTGGAGCTGGTTGTGTGTTTTTGAAAGAGGTGGAGCGGGGGGTTGCTGAGCGCAACTTGGCTACCCCGCTCTTTTGGCACGCGCACTCTCCTGCTCCCTCTCTCTTCTTTTTCTCTCTCGCTGTGTGTGTAAGTGTGAGTTGGTGCCACACTGCTGGTGAGGCCGCAATGCGGCGCGCCACTTGGACAACGAACTCGATAACATTTTGAGGCAGTCTTCAGCTACACTTCGTATTGAGCGTATCGCGGCGGCGGTGTACGATGCGTTGCGCGTTGTATCTTTATTATTAATAATTATTTGTTGTTGTTGTTTATACTACTTATTGTATATGATTTTCTCTGTCTGTGTGTGTGTTTGGTGTGTGTGTGTCTCTCTCTCTCTCTCGCTCTGTCGCTCTCGCTCTGTAACGCGCGCGTCTGTCTCGCTCGACTCTCCACGGTGCGTGTGTGTCTCGGATTTATAGTATGTGCAACACCAGCGCAGAGCAGCAGCAATTGAAAAGTCCAAATGCAACAACGGCAACAAATTCAAATATCGCAACATGCCTGGCTAATTTGCCATTAGGAGGCATCGGTGAAGTTGTTTCGGTTTCAGCTGTGAAAAAACAAAACAACAAAAATTACGCATAAAGAAAGAAATTAAAAAAAGAAGAAGAAAAAGAGAAATATTGTATATATATATTCAAATTCCAAATCGTGCCTAACTGCTTAAAAATGCAACTGTAAATCGTGATGCGACTAAAACCACAGCAACAACAACAACAAAACGGAAGTGCAAGTGACGTAATTTATTGGTACAGACTTAAAAACCAAATAAACTCAGCTGAGAATGCAAACGCCCCAAAACTTTCAATACTTCCAAAAACACACACACACACACATAAACATCCATTCAGCCAACCTCCCAAACCAATAAATAAGATTGTGTAATATGTGTGTGTGTGTGTGTGTGTGCCAGTGGGTGTGCGTGTGTGTGTGCATCCATTCAATCCATTGAAGATTATTTATATATATGCATACATAATATTGGATAATATAAAATAATCAAAGAAAATCGATCAGACAAGCATTGGATTATCGTTGGGAGTTTCCCAAAGGATTACAAATATCGGCCGACTTAATGTTTAACATTGGATTTAAATATATCATAATATCATATCGTATCATCATCACATCATTCCAATTTAGTTCAATTCAAAAACAATTCTATATATCCTAAGGATTTGCTCTATAAAGGATCTGATTTAATAGCTTTTCCCAAAATTTACTTAAAAAACATTTAAAGCATAATCTGGTTGAGTTAGATTCCAAGTTTCTTATAATTCTTCTTTATATATATTCCTCTTTCAATTTTTAACCAAGCATTACTTACTATAGCGGTTTTTCTTGGTACCAAAAATTTAGAAATGTTTGAACCTTGAGTTTCCTTAGCATTCAAGAAAAGTAGAAATTTTTAATAGATTTTTTTAAAAAATTTGTGTTTTAAATAAATGTTTTTTCTTTAAAAATCTAAAACTTATTTTGGCCCGTAAGTAGTTAAAACTTTATCTGAAAAACTTTTTCTTCAAGACAAGGAAATGAGTTTTTCTTCAGTTCAATAATGAACATCCATCCGACTGTCTTATTTCATTTTTCTTTTTTCTTGTCGAAGATTTGAATTTGTTTTATTTGACTTTATTTTGGGGTTCAGCTTTTTGCTTAAGAGTTTCGAGTTGCACATGAGAACAGTTCTTAAATCCCATGTGGGGTTTTTAAAGTTGGATTGTTAACTGTTTCCATATCATTTTCTTCGTATTTTTCTGCCATCCTCACCATTATCATCATTATCATCATCAAAAGCTGTCAGCTAAAAGTTCACAGTAATAATCTTTTATAATGTAGCTACATTGTTTTTTCTTCCAATTCCGATTCCCGGCCCCCACCAAAAAAAGGAAACAATGCAAATTGTTGCCCATTGTGCCCAGTTATGATTATCAGTCATTGTTGTATGTAGTTGTTTCTTTTGAATTTGTGACTATTATATGTACTAGTAGGCAGTTGTTTCTTAGCCAAAGAAAACTGCTAAGCAATAGACATTGGAGTTGGCAGTTGTCAGTTAGCAGTTGGCAGTAACAACAGTTAACAACAACTACCCAGTAAGTCACCCAGTCGGTTCGGTTCAGTTCAGTTCAGTTGAGTTCAGAGCACCTAAAGCAGCGCTGTCTCAGTCTCAGTCTCTGTCCACGCCCACAACCCACAATTCACTCTCTCACTCGCTCGCTACCTTTTTTTTTCCTTAGCAGCAACTGTTTGCATTAACCGTTAGTAGAACAACATTGCTAAGCACACACTCAATGTGTCGTCTATAAGTGTGCCAGAGAGCCACCCCAGCCCGGGGGAAAAAAAGCATACATACATATAGAAAGAAAAAAAGCCCAGCAGCGACAGTGACGGCGACAGAGGCAGCGCCAATGCTATGCTATGCTATGTTTGTGTTTGTGTGTGTGTGTGTAGAGCTCTAGCATAGGTCATTGGTCTTTTTCGGCGTCAACGTACTGCGCAAGCGAAGCAGCGACGCCAGCTGCGACAGCTAGCCAGTCAGCATGTAACTTTGTCGTCAGTTCTTGCTGTTCTTGCTGTTGTTGTTGTTGTTGTTGGAGCTCTGCTGCTCTGCCTCCCTTTTTTCGGGCTTGACCGGCTTAGTACCGTTAGTAAGTTCGTTGTCGTGTCGTGTCGTGTGCGTACTTGCACTGAGAGAATTTTTCGAATTGTTGTTGTTGCTATTCATTTTCATTTTCTTTTCAGTTTACTTGACGCAAGCGCTGCGTTCCGTTGCGCTTCCCACTGTTTCCGACTGCGACGCTTTTCGATATACATACATACATACATACATACATATGTAAATTTCTCTCTATTACAACAATAGCAGAACAATACAAGTAAAATGGCGCTAGTCGAGAAAGCTCGACTAGATGATACCCTGAAACGAATGATTGACCTGTCTTGAATCTTCGATATTTCTGTTGTTTCTAAACCGATTTCGATGAAATTTTCACAGATGATTATTATTTTGTCCATAGTTTTTGGATAATTTCATGTATATTTTGGGTAACCGGTAGAGTTATCGATTATCATTATAAGCGAAATGAAGTCCTAAGCTCCAAGTCAATAGCTCCTATAGTCTCTGAAGTCGACAGGCAGACCATTATATCCATCCTTCCACTAACTGGGATCAGGGTATAAAAATGCTGGCGCTGCTTTAGTTACAGTTGTAATTGTTGTTGCTGGCACAATTTCTGTTGTTGTTGTTGCTTGGTGACGACGGCAAGCAGCAACAATGAATATTTTGCTGGTTACGTACTATTTGCATGTCTGCTTGGTTTTGCTGCCTGCTTCTTCGTCTTCTTCTTCCCGGGCGCTTCCACATTTCGAGTTCCAATAAACTAGCCTCGACCGGGACACCAGCCCTTAAATTACGCCCCCCCCCCCACACCCCCTCTTCCAATCTTTCATATATATAAATATATGAAACTATTAAATACAGTAGTCGTTTGGTATAAATAAATTTCTGAAAATTAGGCTAACAACTTTAAATGTATTGAAGCCCTTCCATTAAATCAAATTTTATATTTATGATGATTTCGCTATATATAATAATATTTCTATATAGAAAATTGTTATCTATAGTATAGTTTTGAGGGAGTTTCTTACCTTTTATCTGTCGTAACCGACGACTCTTTCAAAAACTCCAAATGTTCGATTACTAAATAAAAAGAGCGGCGATCAACCTTTTGAGCGCGCACTGTATTCTATTTTGTTTTTGCCTCCGCTATGCCGGCAAACGCTAAAGCTTTAGGTCATAGAACTTTTTTCATTGTTTACAAGAAAGCACACACACACATACACATACACGTATGCAGTTGCTTGCTCTCCCACACACAAACGCACACACGTGCAAACGTTTAGAGCTTTCGCTGTGGGATTTATGAGTTGTCGTCGTCGTCGTCGTTGTTGTTGTTGTTTTTGTTGTTTGTGCTGTTGCTTCGTAAACTGCATTTGATGTTCGTGTAAGCGCGCCATGTCTGACAGCGTTGCCACCCCACGCACACACGACTCTCCCCGTTTCAAACGGTATTATGACTAGTCGGCCACCCCCCCATCCACAACTGTTTTTGGGTGTCTAGCACCCTTAAATCTCATTTCTATATCGATTTTTCATGTAATATATTCTCATGCAATTTGCCTTGTTGGAGTTCTTTGTGGGTTTTTTTTTGTTCCAAGGGTTTGGGTTGCGGACCAGTTTTTATGTCCTGTTTTGGCTTGTTTGATGTTTAAAGGCACACACTCACACACAAAAGTTATTGGATAAATTTCACTTGATAATAAACAAAAATATTCGCAGGCTAGTTGTCACGCCCACTAAATTAACAATATGTTGAATGCCATGCATTGGCCATGGCTAACAACTCGCAGCAAAAGCATTTATATAACGGGCCAAACCATTTTATACATAAAAGTGTTCAAGTAAACCCACAATAAACAAACAAATAAAATACAATTATTAAAGAAATATAAAAAATATATTATATACACAAATCGTCGTCGAAAATTCATTGGAAATGCTGTTTTGAAGAATGCGCCTAAATGTCTTCCGGAATTAATTGTCGTGAAATTTTCGTATTTTTGGAAATTTTGATTTGGAATCAAACAAAACAGAGAAATCGACAAAACAATGAGCATAACAACAACAACAACAACAACAATAACACGAGCAGCAGCAACAACAACAACAAAAGCAAACAACATCATAAAAATCACAGCAAACGCAGCAGCAACAACAACAACAGCAAAGTCGCAGTGAAAGTGCTAAAAAATCAACAACAACATCAACATAATAAAAACAAGCAGCAGCAGCCCAAAACTTCAATAAGCAACAGCAACAACAACAATTTAAAATTGCACAGCTCACAAAATTTGCATGTTTTGCAAAAAGGCTAAAAAAAAACTTAAAAACCAATAAATTGCTTTAATGCGTTTAATCAAATAAATAATATTAAACAAAAAAAAAAAAAAAACCATTTCTATTTAAAAAATATACGCGAACAAGTGTCTTACTAAATAGTTAAACATTATACAATAATAAAAAAATAAATAATATTAACGAAAAACACATACACAAGTTTTAGTACCTACAGGATTGAAGACAAGATATATACACAAGAAAATCATAGATATAGTTAAGAGATATATATACAATACATACATACTTATACATATATATATATATATATATATATATAACTATATTGGCAAGAGAAGAGCTAAAACGCAGCGCTAATACCACGACCCCTGGCCTACCCCCCTCTCACTGTGATATTAGTAATTTCACATATAAAAGAAAACAAAGTATAATAATAATAATACAAAATCTACAACTACAACAAATTAAAGTGAACTCTTAGAAGTGCAATAAACAAAACAAGAAACACGAAATATTTCAAACAAAAGTTCCCCTCACTCTTCACTTTGGTTGCGGGCAACAGCATCAACTCCAAGAAACAAAAAAATCATTTAAGTGCAGCTCTACAAAAAAGAATAAAAAACATATTGCAATTACAAGCGTTTGCTTAACAACAACAATATATATAAATCAATATATACTATATTATAACTAAGTTAACAGCACACACACACAACAAACAAACACAACACACACACATGTGTATGTGTATGTGAAAATATTTCTTCTACACACAAAACAATAAATTAAAATTGAACATTAAACAAATACAAAAACCAACCAACAATATAAACAGTAAATACTTTATAAAGGTTTTGAGTGGCGTTGAGGAGCGTTTCGATCATTTTTGTTAATTATGTATACGCAACGTATGTTTGACATGTGGAGCAGCGTCACTTCAAAACTGGAAGCACACGCCAATAACCTGGGTCAAAGCAACGTCCAATCACCAGCGGGACAAAACAATTCAAGCGGATCAATCAAAGGTAAATCTTCAAGATGCTCAACCCAATACTCAATCCAAATGATCGGTATCCATAATGTTTACAGCTAAAACAAGGAACAGCTTATAATCAAATATTAAAATTTATTTTCTGTAACTCCAATATTATACGGGGACAAGCTCAATAACTTAAATATTTTGTCAAATTGCTTGCATAGAAGGATTCAAAGGTTGCTCGTTCAGTGCGACAAGATGAATTATTTAAATGTGTATAAATTTAATAATAATAATATTAATCGGTCGATATTTGGTTATTTTGTCGATACTTCTTTATTTTGGGAAGAAAGAAATATTTCATTGTATATCATCAGCAAAAGAATTTGCTTTAAAAACGAACCCAAAAAATTCATCTAGTGTCTAATAATTTCCAAGAATATGCCATGTATTGTAGCAATCTATTTGTCCGTACACTGAATATATTTATACGGTTCATAATTAAGTTGTCTTATAATAAATCTGAAACGTACTGAGCTGAATCCGGTTCGTTTCATATTAGCACAAACTGTAAACGAAATGTCTTTTTGGAACCCGTCACGGTAAACTTAAACGGGAAAATTTGTAATGGTTTTGTCTAATTTCCTACATTTTAAGCGAAAGCTTAGATATTTCGGAAATTCAAAAATAAAATATTAAATATTGAGGAAATTCCGACCTTACCAAACTTCCGACAACACTAGGCTGCTTTTTAAGTACGGAATACTTGATTTGATTTTTACAGTGTATATTTAAATTTCTAAGCTCTTAAATTAATATTTTTTGGCCAAATACCAAAGTGTTACCAAAACTAGCGAAATAATAGAAAAGGTAAATTTTAGCATAATATCGTGTGTCCGGTTTTTACCAGATATTTTCGAAAGAATTAGTTTGATCTCAATTTTTACACTTTATGCATTGTTATTTGTTAAAGAGATATGTCGACGCCTAACCATATCGATTTTGCCTTTTTGATACACCCCAAAAGCGGGTTGCCTGCTTAAATATTATAGCTAAAACTCAATAGTTACGTCACAAGGCTATATCAAATTTTAAATCTCAATGAATGAGCTTTCACTTTTAGAAACTTCAATAATTACAAGTCAACTACAATAAAGAATTATTTTATATTTTTGTTCAAGCAACTGTCAGAAAACCGCAACACGAAATGCATTTTTTGATAACTGACTTTTGGTAACTTGATATAGTATTAGGTAAGTAGTTAGTCAGTCGGTCAGTCAGTTAGTCGGTTAGCTGGTTGGCTGGTTAACTTGGTTTACTGATTGGCAAGTGGCCGAAGTATATTAAGCTGCTGTTGCTGCTGACGCGTCGTCCGCTATTTGGCAGTGAAAGTCACTTGAGACAGAGACTTGGCGACTTGACTTTGAGTTGAGTTGAGTTTCTCAAGCGGAATTATTTTAGGGAAATCCATGAAATTTGTGAAACGAAAGAAAGACGCAACAGTGTAATATATTCATTACGAAACACAAGTCGTCTGTTTCTCTCTCTCTCTTTCTCTTTCTCTCTCTCTCGCACTCTCTTCGCTTTCTGTGTGTGTTTGCCTTGACAATTAAACTAATTCGACATGGCAATCAGTTTGGCTGCCTATATAGTCACTTACAATAAACTGCCAATCTAAGAGACCCTTTTTGTTAAAGTTGAAACACACACTCACACACACACGGATACATATAAAGAAACCTGCATATTAAATATTCGCGCTCCAGCAATAAAAGCGATATTATAATGCCAAGAGCAACCAATAAAAAATTTATTTATTTTTGGCTACATATAAATTTATATAAATAAATGAATAGTCGAACTCTCTACAACGAACTTCCGTTTTCTAAATAACGAATCCATTTGCAATAAAAAAAGTCACTTCTATATTACGAATTTTCAGCTTCAACGAAGCTTTTTTGGTCCCGCTTCGCTATATATTCGCTGTATGGCAGTTCGACTGCATTTGTGTATTTTTATGGCTACGTATTGTGTATGTTTGTAAAAGAAAAAAAAAATATTGCTGAAAGGTTTTCTTTTCTTTTCATTTTTTGGTTTGGATGATTAATATATTGTATGTACAATACAATTGTATTTTACATGGATGATTTTTGATTGTGTTCGCAAAATTGAGTTTATTTTTGGCTCAATATCTACAAAATAAAATATTCGTTTATAATTTTGAATACAAATTGTGCGATAATTGCAGAATCAACTGTATTATCTACTCCCTCCAGCTCTATTATGCTTCTCACCTCGCCTTGTCTCCTCGCTCGTTCTCTTATCAGAGCTGTGTGAGGGGCCAGAACTTTGCGTTCTTTGACCTCTCGTCTCGGGGTCAGCGGCCTATGATGAATAATGAGCATTTGTCAGGCATTTCGGTTGCGTTTGGTTAATGCGTATTTTTTCGCATTAGTGGGAGAGAGGGTGGAAGGATTTGGAGGGGTGGAGCCATCAACGCCAAAACGTTAGTCGTAAATCTTAATCGTTAGACCTCAATTTCGTTGGGTGTTTAACGCATGGAAACAACCTTAAGTCTAAGGAAATGGACAAGGAATGGCCAGCCTCATTTCCCATTTCCCCCCAATTACACCTCCTAAGCGCTAAGTCAATCAGAGTGCCCCCAAAAGCAACAAAAACTATTATTAAGGATATTGAAAGTCCTTCCTTTAACATGTAACGGCTTTAAGAAAAAACAAGTTTGAACAAGAAAGTTAAATATATTATAGGAATGTTAGTTTTATATGACGCCTTAATATTATGTTAAAGTTGGTTGTATTCTGATTTTATTTGTTATGGCTCGACTAGAAGATATCCTGCTTCCTCGATCTAACACTTTAATCTTCAACATCTCCGCTCTTCAGCGATATCGATGAACATTTATCAAATTGCCATTATTCAATAGTTCCTAAAACCATTTCCAAGTTTCTCAAATTCAAGATTTTAATGCTTGTCTAATTTTTAATGCGTATTTAATATGTTTGTATACCCTACATAGCAGAGTCTACAATACCAATTTTCTTTGTTCGTATGAAATGTGAGCTTTTCTTTTGTTTTCTTTTCGTTCCCGAACCCTATTAATGTCGAGCGATAAAAAGCCACCAAAACACCAACACTGAAACGTTTTTTTTTTTTTTGCTGTTGCTTTTGTTGCTGCGTGAGGTGCGTGTGGACATGAGTTGATGGCGTCAGCGATAGCAAGCAACAGGGGCAGGGGCAGGAGCTGACGCTGGGGCTGTGGCTGGCGTTGGGTTGCGGTGGGTGGGGAGGAGGTCTGGAGGTGCCCTGCAGTTTGAATGTGTAAAACTCATCGAAATATTGTATGTATGCAATTTGCGTTTATGACTTCCGCGTCAGCAATCGCAACGACAACAACAACGACAGCAACTAAAGAGCTGGCAACTTTGTTAAATTGAAATTTTCACTTTGAGTTTTTGTCTCGAGTTTTTTGCCAAAAAGGCAACAGGCAGCTCGTCGCTCGGCAATTGGCACTCGGTACTTCATAACAATAAAAAAAATTACCCAAAAAAAAAACAAGTCAAGACTTTTGCAGTCGGGCGCAGCCGACTGTCAAATATTCTGATACGCCACAGAGAAAAAACATTGTAAATCGTATAAACTAAACTTTAATTCAATAATTTGTAGCAATGATTTTCAATTAATTAGTTTTTTTTTAATTAAAAAAAAATCAATTTTTAAAATTATGTATTTATATTGCTGAAAATGCTAGAAAAATAAAGAAAATTAATTAGTTTAATAATAATAATAATAATCCGAGCTAGGAACTCTCGTTCACTAAGCGGACGCCTTACCCATTGCACTGTTGCCAAACATATTTCGTATGCGGTTAGTTTTAATGTAAATCGAAAAAACTTCGGGCCGGATAAAACGTGACTGCTTTTAAGCAAAAATAGGGTTCGGAGATAGATATGGCTGCATTTAAAAACACTTTGATTTAAAAATGAATAAGCTTCACATTAAAATTTTACAATTTCAAGTAAAAAATATAAAATTTTTCTAAATTGTTCGAATAAAAAAAGTATTCACTTTAATTATAATAATTACGCTTCGTTTTTATTCCTAGAATTAAAATTATTGCATTTATTGATTAATTTTGAATTTGTATCTACACATGGTCAAATTTTAAAATTGTCAATTTTAGGTTTGAGTGGGAATTATTCAAATCAATACGAATCGTTTAAAAATCGATATTTAAATGCGTGACATAAGAATCGAACGTTGTACGAAACCAATATACTCTTCACCTCGGTATCAGAGTAAAAAAAATGCGACAGCAATAAAATGTAAAACAGAAACAGAAAACAGATAGTACGGTACAAAGTGAAAGAAATGCGGCGTAAACAGAAAGCGGCCAAAAAAAAAAAAAACAAAAGAAACAAAACCAAAAATGCGAAAGACTCGTTGTCGAAAGTGGCAGGCGATTGCATGTTTCAAGCTACACCCCTCCTCCCCCCACCCCTCTTCCTGCCACACTCCCTTGGCCCATGCAGAAAAGAGCGCACAAATAAGTGAGTTGTCGTTTTTTCGTTAATGTTTTTGTTACTGAGCAAAATGCCTGCGTTGCGTTTGCTCTTGCTTTTGTTGTTGTTGTTGTTGTTGCTGATTGTGTTGTCTAGGCACTAACGCCTGCAGCTCATTTCCCCGCTGCCCGAATTCCACCCACTTCCCCGCCGCATTTATAAACTAAACTAAACTATATAGAAGCGATAGTGCGAACGCCGCACTTTAAACCATAAAGCAGCACGTTCTCGTTCTGGTTCTCTCTCTCTTTTGTGTGAGCTTTGTCGAAAAGAAAAAAAGACCGGCAAGCAACGGCCACAATACACAATCATCAACGTCAACATAGTTAAAGTCTAAAATCGACAAAAAATTTAATTTTCGGCGGTCATTCACCCGTAAAGATCCAAGCACACGCACATAGAAACCAAACCATTCCATACCATACCATACACGCACACACATACATACATACAGTGACAAGAAAGCACAGACGCGGCCCTCTCGCTCAGAGAGTGCGTAAGTTGCGTGCGTGCTTCTGTGATCGTATGTGTGTGTGTGTGTGTGTGTTGAGCGTCTCTCCCGTTGTTATGCGGGAGCGTTGACGCGTCGACGTCATCACAACGCATATTACAACATTGGAATGGACAAGACTGGGCGCGGAATGAGAGGGTGTGTGTGGGAGTGGGGGCTATACAGCACTCGAATTCGCTTTCACACACATACACGTAGACCAAATGCTATGAATTCTATGGCTCGACAATGCGTTCGCCTGCGCCTCCAGCGGCAGAGGCATCTCAAAATATTATTTACGCATACATGTATGTGATTGTGAGTGAGTGAAAGAGCTTCACTGCGAGACAAAAAGAGTGAGCGAGCATAAGCCGGACGAGAGCGAGAGTTGCGTTTGTTTTGTTATTTAGTTAACACGACTTTTGTTCGACGGTTAATTAAATGACAATAAAATCAATGGAAATTGTAGCATATAACAAATGTTGCAAGCTCAGAAAATGAAAGAAAAAATTAATGCAATAATAATTGGGGCTAACAAGGATACAGGGAATCCAAATATAATATTTCATCTAAAATTATTGATTTATTTAATGACTACAAATTTTGTTCAGTGCACTTGTCCCTTTGCCTAAAACGAGTATTGCGCGAATTTCAGCTAACACAAATTAACACAAAAAATGCTCTAGAAGCCACTTGACATTGCAGCTTGCCTTTTGGCCAACATTCGATGGCCATTAACTGGCTAGTTTCGACTATTTTTACGCATATACTATATAATTAATTGGGGTGAAATATGTGAAGAAAGTGAATTATTCGACTCCATACGCAAATAGAAAGAGTAAATAGAATATTCCCATTATTTTTTTGGCAGCTGCTTGTTATGTGTTCCATGTGTTACTGGGAAGAAACGGAGCAACATTCTCCTCATCGTCTTCCCCACAAAGCGTAAACACACATACATACATATATACAAACATAAAGTGTTCTTATTGGCATGGAAGTTTTAAATTATGGTACATAAATGGAACAGACAAATATTTGTTAAAAGTTCGAGTATCGATTTTCGTACATTATAATTATTGTAAGTATATACATATTTTGTTTTATCGGCTCATTAGTTTTCGTCCCAAAAATGCTGTAGAATGATGTGCAAATGCTAAATTAAGTTATATTTATTTATATATAAGGACTAGCAGACCCAGCCACCCGTTGCTGTGTTTTTCCTGTATTTCGTTCAATTATTAGGTACTATTACAAATAAAGTTTCAGGCTTTGATCTTGATCTAAGACATGTCTTACCTCATGTGCGGTAATTTATTAGTCAGGCTACGAATGAAAGCGCCAAATCATTAAATGAATGACTCATTTTATTAAGAATTTGAAGGGGAAAGTGAATAGGATCACCAAGAATAATATTTTAAAGTTCAAACGAATGTACCCCTTTCTAATCACCAACAAAAGGAAGTTTACGATACATTGATGAAGGATATTGATGATGCAAATGGTGATTTATATTTCCTGGATGCCCTTGTTGGAACTGATTAGACATTCGTGTCAGATCCAACATCTTTTGGAATAGCAGCCACATTGTTAAACGACACGAAGTCGAGCCATCTCTTCAAACGCAATTTCGTCTTCTTCTTCAGCCCTTTCACTCGCAATGTTTCGAATCCTAGTTGCATAACAGCTTCGTCGGGAATGATTTGAACGTGTTGGTCGCGGCATGGCTTTCTCTCTCCGCACAAAAAAGAAACTCGAAATAAGTAAAAAGTAATACAGTACAATTAAAACTGTTAAACTGTTTTCTTGTATTTAAGTTTCTGTATTTATCAAACGGAGATTTCACATTTGACACATTTAACACAGTCAACTAACTACCTTATACCGCCATCCCACAGGAACATGATAAAATAACGTGACATATACCATGTCCTTTATCTGGTTCTAAGCTACCTCCCCAACAATTTTCAGTCAAATCAGTTGCGCCGTTCTTGAGTGATGAGTGACTTCACCAACACGTCTTTATTTTATATATATAGATAAAAGAATATGCGGATTTATTTTTTGTCTGTTCTAAAATCAGTTTTGTTATTGTTTATGTTTTTATCTTATTTTATGCAACCTGATATTTCGTTGTAAACAGATTCCTCTAACATTCTCATAAGGATGTTTGAAAGTGAGCTGAAAACTGATCAAATGTTAAACAAAAGAGTTTCATGCGAAAGATTATTGCGTACTTATCACATTTCCCAATGGGCGAACCTTCTTTATAGATATGGAAATAAGCTTAAGGGACATGGCAATTACAAACTTGACCAAAGAAGTTAAGAATACCCTTTGATTACAATTCAATTGCTAAGAATCGACCAAATTTGAGTCTTCTGATTTCATTATTATTTTAAAAGTTTCTTTATTCCATTTTGAAATGTTATCGATAAAACTGTTAGAAAATTTTTAATATAGATAGGCAGAATACATAACACATAATATTCCTAGGCGTAACATTCAATATATGCAAATTTGAAATACTTATCTTATATAAATAAAATAAAATAAATGTGTCAGGTTTGGAGTGTAAAAAGGTCATTGAACTCCATGGAAATATTGTCTAATGCTTCGTAGCACTTGTCGTAAAGATAAGCAACCGCAGACATACTATGTACATACATAGTATTGTTGTAACTTTTGTACACTTTAAGTACAAAAGACTTATCTCTGAATTACTTACTAATTGAATTGATTTGGTGGAGAGTTTAAGCTCTAAACAGAAAAGTGTATACTTATTGTGCTACTAACTATAGTTTGAAAAGCAAACGATTGATAATATCGATGAAATTCAAACAAAATGGCGGCTTTGTTCGATCTTTGTTTAATGATAAAGACAGACGACGACGCCTGCATACTTAACAATTGCCAGTTGCACTTATCTGTTGTGGGAATAGTTGTTTTTCTATGAATTAACGAAATGAAAAAAATAGAATTAAAGTGCAAGTTTATACGAAGTGTAAAGTATTTTTTGAGATAAGCTAACCAATGTGTGTCATAAGGCCACAACTTCAATGCTAGTATTGCTCGGACATGAAAAAGAATCGAGACTTAAGCGATTACAACATTTTTATTAAAGTGTCTATTACAAGAGTGTGGTGGATGAACCCCACAAGAACATGATCTTATAAAATTCAAGGATTTATGAAATTTAAAAATCATAGAGAGAGAGAGAAAGCGAGAGGAAGAGAGCAAGAGAGAGTAGTAGTTGCCAAGCTATAAACTTTAAACAGTTTCATCCTTGAAAAAAGAGTTTTTTTGCATCATACAATAAAATAGTACTACATACACTCGGAGAAAATCGTAGTATAAATAAGCACATTCATAATCCAACTATTTTCGTTAATGACTTGGATTATATCCTTGTAGGAACTTATCAAACAAAGTGAACACAAAAACTCGATCTGATGTCAAAAAAATAGATCGATGTTGTACAAGTTAACATAAGAGAAAAAAAACATACATATTATATTGCGCTTGGTTATAGTTTATAATCATAAATGAATACTATTTGTTTAATCATAACAACAGCAAAATTCAAAACAAATAACCAACTTTCAAAATACTGGGAAAACAAAACAAAAAAAAAACACTTAAAAATAAACAATGAATTTTTGATATGTACCTACAATAAACACACACATATATATCTGTATGTGTGTGTATGCAATAATATTATTCTAGCAATTATCTGTTCAGACAATATACAATGCATCAGTGGATGCCCCACGGGGCTGCACATAGTGCAACATAGCAGCAGCAATAGAAGTAGCAGCCGCTGCACCACCACCACAGAACCAACAGAAAGCTGCCACAGCCACAGCTACAGCTGCTGTGCATCTTATCTCTATGCAACTCTCACACATAGTATTCAATATGTGCGTGAGCTTGTAGAACACACACACTAGAACACCAAAACACAAGTACCAGTAGATGTGTGTGCATCGTTTGCAAATATAATATATACATCCAGCCACGACCTGTCACCCAGTTAGAGCCGGCTTAAGATACTAAGTCTTAATAATTGTTTGTTAACAGCTGTTAATGTAATAAGCTCTTCCAACGAATATACAAATAATTAATAATTAATAAATAAGTATAACATCGAGTTCTGCAATTTAATTGGATATTCTGAATATGGATTCGTTTCCGTTGTACTAAAGTTTGTGATAAAGAAGTTCGACTGTATGATTGAATCAAGTACATTCCAAGCCAATTCTGAAATATTTTAAAGGAAAAGTTCAAAAGCTCATTCCTATGGTAACTAGTGCTATTGGGTCCCACTGGGTAATACGTGTCGAGCCAAATGAATAGACGAATATATATGTATATGTATATTTGTTGGAGCTGCGAGTGCAAAGTGTGTGTATGAATGCATACATATGTATGTACACGTGTGTGTGTGTGTGTGGTGCACACACAAAAATGCAACTCGCCGACAAGTTAGAGGCGAACGAGCGACGCCAACAAATGCGAAAAAACTGGGACAAAGTTGAACAGACGAGCCAAGGACGGATATTAGTGCGCGCACAGTTGCATGATGGAAGCAACGATGGCAACGACAACAACAACAACAAAAACAGCAACAGTGGAAAAACAAAATGAATGCCTTTTAGTTTTGGTGTATTTTGTTAGACATATGTATGTTGGTTGTTGTTGTTGTTGTTGATAGTAGCGTATGTAAGCATATTTATGTTGTATATAAGAATGTTTATATGTACTTATGTATGTATGTGTGCATGTTCTGTCTGGGTATTTGTGTAGCTTTTGGGGTTTTGCTCAACTCGATTTTTGTTTTTTTGTGATTACAATTTACACGCAACGTCAGCCAACAGCACCAACAACAACAGAGCAGAGCGGATGAGAGAGATCAGAATTTTTTGTTTCAGCGGCAACAACAACTACAACAATAACCATTGATGCTGCTGCCTCTGTGCTGTTGTGTGGCATTAGATTTTTATGGCAATTGCAACAACAACAAAATTGCGCATACGCCGCGTTGTTCTTAAAAAAAAAAAAAAAAATACGAAACCAACATAGAAGAGACACACATAAAGCGCTAGCTGGAAAAACTCGTTATTCCACTTTGGGCCGCTGGCTAAAGCATTTTCTTTAAGAATTTTTCGCAAAAAATAAACAAACATCAAGTTACTTAGACACTTGGTTAGTTAGTCGAAGTCGTTGGTAGTTGGACAAATCGAAAAACAAACAAAAAAAAAAATATCTCAGAAAAAATAGAAAATCTCGTTTGCGTCTAAGAATATATTGACAACAGCAACGATTAAATAATTGGCTATTTAAGTGCAAATGTTGTTGTTGTTGTATTTTGTCATTGTTATTGTTGTTGTTGTTGTTGTAAGTTGCGCAAAAGAATCGCCTGAAAAAAAAGTGTCAGCTTACGTGGCTTTGTGTGTGGCTTTTGGGGTTGTCAAGGTATTTTTTTTGTTTTTTTTCGAGTCGAGTTCAGTTTCATTTATGTCGACGCTGTTGCATTCGAAGCCGTGCATACATAATGCCTGCTTCTTTTACCCATAATATATCTATAGGCATTTGCTTTTGGCTCTAGCTCTATGTGTTTTTTCGCAGAATTTTTGTCTAAGTACACGCAGAGAAAAACAATTGTTAATCGTATTTATTACAATTTAATTCAAGAATTTTTGTTTTAAATATTTGATTCAAATACTGTTTATACTGAATACTGAAATACGAACAATTTATTTTAACATCTGTGTTACCTTTAAGCCAAGTATGGCAAACACTGTTTTTTTGGCATTAAAGTTTGCTAAAAGAGTCTCCAAAAACTTCATCATAATACATCATTAATAAATTTATGTAAGATACGAAATAATTTCAGTAAAATATTTCAAAAATGAATCATGTGATGCAACTGTTTCTCAGCTCACACACACACACTCATACATATGAAGCTAGTTTTTCTCATTTCTTTTTTGTCACGTGCGGCGTATACGTGATATTTTTCGTTACAATAAGCATACGTCATGTGTAACACTCATCTTTCAGTCAACAATAATTATAAAAACAAATATTTTACTATTTTAAGCATAAAAGTTATATTTAACCAAGTTAGAATGAAAGTTTGGCCCAAAAACACAGATCAGCTAAGAAATGCCGCAATAGAAATTACATCATTTGTGAAATTGTCGATTGCCTGGCATTGCCTCGATATCATTGTGCTGACTGTTGGCTGTTTCTGGAATTTCGTGGGTCAATCAACTTTTAACCAAAAGAACAGACATAAATATAACTGTGTATGTTTGTATGTATGTATGTATCAGAGTATGAGCCAGATCTTTGTTGGCAACAAAAAAGCAGCTGACAATGAAGAGAAAGACGAGAAGGCGAGGGACGGGACGAGGCAGAGTGAGAAGAGTGCGAAATGTAAACATTACAAAAATGATTTCGTTTGGTCAGCGACGTCGCCTCGCTGCTTTCGCTGCTGCTGCTGCCAAAAACAGAAAAAAAGGCCATTGACTGCGAAAGCACCGTTAGTCCTACGATTTTGGCATAACTGTGCGTATATTAAAATTATTTTATTATAATTTGTTTGCTGCTGCTGCTGCTGTTGCTGCTGATTATTATTACTGTATTAAGAATCAGGCAGCGAGACAGCGTAAATAAATATTCAGCTCTTTACAAATTCTAACGGCGTCTCTCACAAACACACACACACACAGGCACACATTGATAAATATGCAAATGCTTGTGAACAAAAAGAAAGCGCCAACATTACGTGGCCATGCCAACAACAACAACAACAACAACAGCAATATGAAAAAAATACAGCAATGCTGCTCTATAACGGCATTTATTTGACGTGCTCGTATGTAGTATCTGTGTGTGTGTGTGTGATGTTTCGTTAGTGTATTTGTATTTTCCGTCAGCCGGCTTGGTCGGCTTCTCCCGTCTGTCCCGTCTCTAACCTTTTCACTTGTGAAAGCTGCTGACAAACGAGTTTTTCATTAAACCTTTTTTTCTTTTTTATAACGTGTGCACGTTAACTTGGGCGCCAAAGAACCACGCACGCACACACACCAGTGAGCAAGATAGAAAGAGCTTAGCACACATACTTTCTCTCTCGCAGCGCTAAAGAGAGCAAGCGCCTTTCAAAAAAAAAAGCAGCAGCAATAAAAGCTGTCTGTCTGCCTCCCTCTTGCAAGTGTGTGTGTGTTTTTACAAAGTTGCTCGTTGGCGCTTTATTTTTATTATTATTGTGAGCTCACTCTCTTAACTCTGTGTGTACGCTCTCTCGCTCTCGTTCTCTCGCTCTCAGCAGCAGTTCATCAGGCAGGCAGGCAGGCAAGCAGGCGAGCGGTGCATTGACCCCACAGCTCGCTGACCCACTTACGAAGCTGCTTTTTGCAAATGCGAATGTTGCGCTCGTGCCAGCACCCGAACGAATATTTGCTTCGTGACAACTTGTGCAATAGGCAGCGGCAGCGGCAGCGGCATCAGCAGCCGTTTCAGCTACTGCGACTTCTTTTGGCGCTGCGGTTCCATTGCTCTCGCTCTATGTATCTTCTGCTCTGCTCTCTGCCCCACTCTTCTGCTCTGTGGTCTGTCTGTCTGGTCTACTGATATTATGTACGTAAATGTTAACGTTGTTGTTGGTTGCTGTATTAATTATTATTTTATTTGATGGCTGCAGCACCAGCAGCAAAAACTGCAAATCATTTGCAGTTCTCTCTTCTATTTCATTTTATTGCTTTTTATTTATTTATCTCTTCTGATGTTGCACGTTTTTAATTTTATCTTAATCTTTTTTTTTTTTTGAGTCTGCATTTGCAATAAAGAAGAACATGTTAATTTTCACTGTTGGCTATTTGGGGAGGGAGGGGTTGGGAGGTAACATGAACAAAAAAAAAGTCCCGCAGGCATGCAAAATAAATTGCATATATGCAAAAATATTTTAAAATTTTCTCGTTAGCCATATGTGTGTGTGTGTGTGTTTATTTCTTTTTTTATTATTTTTTTGTTGGCCATTCAGAATTTTATTTTATTGTGCAGCCCGTGAAAAACTCGTTGGTAAATTGGGGTTTGCACTTGCAGCTATTTTGCTTTTGTGCCGGGGCCATTTTGTGTTTAACAGCAACAGAGGCAGTTAATTAACAGTTACTTGTTTTGCTGTCACTGCATATGGTGCGTATGCGTTATTTCTGTTGGTATTTATTCGCTGCATTTAATTAATATCTGCATAAAAATTCATTGTTAAAATGAAGTTAATGAAATTATCAATGCATTTTCGAGAACAGTTTGATGACCTATTGATTTTGGGGTTGTCTAGCAAATATAATGTTTGAAATAAGCATGTTAATAGTCTGGATACTTTGGACATATTTGCTAATGCCCTCAAAACTTACTTGACTAAAGTTAAATCTTCCAAAATCTAAACGTTTTTGTACATATCGAAAGATCTCCTCAAAAGTATTGTATGCCAAAAATTCAAAGTTTACAGAAAAGCAAGAAATCTTTTTTTCTTTGCCTATTTCTGTCATATTTTAAAGCTTTGGTAAATCTGTTTTTAGCCTAATTTGGTATGAGTATGAAAATTGATTTTTTTTATTAAAGAACAATTTCGAGTTCTACTTTTTCTACATAAATATAGTTGTTTACGTTTTTGTTGAATGTTTAACTAGGTGAAAATTCATATATATTTCATAAAATCTTATTGACATTTCCTTTATTTATGTTATTGTTGAATATTCGTGAATAATGAAATAATCAGACTTATCTTATCATATATGTATGCATATGTTTGGGCATATATATGTTTTGATGACAAATAATTTTTGGCAAATATTTGCCGCATTTGGAAAGTATGTCAACGGCGTTATTTGCTTTTCATTGTTCTACAGTATGTTAAATTCAATATGACAATAACGCAGACGATAAACACGAGTTTGAATGCGTACTTTAAGTACTTGAACCTATTTAATTGTTCAAATATTTGGTAACATCACTTTCCATTGTCTCCTTATAATACGTTCTCATACATACATCATTTTTGGAGAGAGCATTTCATGTTCTTAGCCTAGACAAGAACCTTTTGCCTAAATATCGGTAATATGACATATATATATATATACATACAAATGTACTTATTTTTATACACACACACACATACGCATGTACATTTATACACTCGTTTTTCTTATCCGTCTTTAAAGTACGCGTAGACATTAACGGTTAAAAGCTAAGCCGATAAAGAAAAAGATTTACTGTCATACACATACATATGTATATGTCTCTCTCTCTCTCTCTCTCTCTCTGTCGCTATTTATTTATTTTTGGAAAGCCTTTCGCAAAAGTCATTTCGTAATGCCGAAGAACATAACAAATTTAAAGCGCCCTAAGCGATGCTTACAGTTACTACAAACATACACAAACAAGAAATATTTAATGACAACACAAAAACACACACACATACACCAACACCCAACCAGACAGCCCGCTGGTGACGACACACATTTCAAAATAACCAAAAACAAAAACAACACTGTGTTGCACTGAGCGCTGCAATTGAATTGGCGTCTAAAGAGCAAACGCGTAAGAGCGAGCCGAAACGCGCTTAAGAGAGAGAGAGAGAGAGAAGCGAAGAGCGAGCGTGAATGCGCTCAAAGAACTAAGAGTCGCACAGAAGAGCAACACTTTCTTTTTAGTGTGTGTTTTTATATTTTTATTCGCATCGCGCACTCACGAGAATGCGAGAATGAGTATGAGTGTGGCTGTGTGTGTGTGTGTGTATTGTATGATTTGTATTATGGTGTGTGATACTGCCGCCGTGTTGGAAAAGTTCATTGACACTTGAAAAACATTTCAGTCCCAGTCGTATACAAACATACACACACATACACACTTACGTCTCACTTACTCACTTACTTACTCATTCGCTCTGACGCTCATCAACTGTCACACATTTCTCCTCCCGATGCAACAACAGCAACAAAGCAACGTCAGCGGCTTGGCACATTTTTCTGAGACAACGCCAACTGCACCGACCGACGGCTGTGTTTGACTGTGTCTGTGCGTGTGTGTGTGTCTACTTGTGGTTCACAGCGCATCTTTCATCCTCGTGGGCAAATACGCAAAGCGCTATATTACACAATACTTAGTTTGTTGGGTGAGGGTGAGGGGGGATTGTAATCAACTCTGTATGGCCCAGTCTCAGTCTCCGTCTCAGCATCAAAGCACTGCCTAGAACTACATTCATACACATTGTTCTCTCATTTATGCTTCGGCTTTGGCTTCACTTGATCATGAGCATCATTATCTTTGTGTGTGTTTCTTCTGTTGTTGTTGCTGTGTTCTCTTTGTTTGCCGCTAAGGAATTACATCATCGTCATAATCATCATTGCTGAAAAGGATTGTTGCATGCTGCGAGGGAATCCCAACAGCTGTCGCTGTCTATCTCACATTCAATCATAAACATAAACACACACACACACACACACAAACTCAATCTACTTGAACAAGCGGCTTTAGTGCCGTTGTCTAGGTATAAACAAGTGGTCTAAGGTCTAAGGTATTCCATGTGTATTTCGCTAAATTTACACAACGAAAACACAATAAATATTATTGAATATTAATTGATAGAGATACAAATAATGCAAAATGAATTTCGAACAAAAATTAATTAAGTTATTTAAATATAACTTTAAATAAGATCAGTTTGTTCTGTTATCTCTGTTATTCTCAGTGCATGAAATTCTGTTGCGTAATAAGTGTGTTCTTAGCTCTTCAGCGAGTTGGCATTGTTAAGCCACTACAATGGGGCAACCTACTGAACCAAAGTAATAATCCTAATGGTGCATTCTAACAAATACCTTGTCTGCCATGGGAACTTTAGTTTGCATTACTCACTTTGTAGGGGTTGGCCCGTAAACAGTTAATGGCTTCCGAATAAGCTGAACAATAAAATATACCAAAATAAGTGAATAACTCTAAACTCTGAAAAATATGTTACGAAACTATTTTGTTTTATTTTTTAATATTTTTGACATAACATTTTGATTTGAGTAGATTGATTTTGCGATTATTAATGTTGAATTAAGTGTCAAAGTTCTTAGAACTCGAGATGTGAAAAACTGAAAATAAGAATAAGCCCGCTTGATTTGAAATTGAGCAAATCAAATGTACTCTGAAAAACCACAGAGCAGTGTCAGAAGTTGCGTCAGGCCGTAAAACTCAATAATTAAGTATCTTTTTTCTCAATCCCGAATTTCTTAATCTTAGTCGTCTTTAAGGTTAAATCGAGTTTGATATTACTGCAAGCAGGACTTATTTTAAATTCCAGAATGACAATAAGTGATTTCTTAAATCCAGAAAATTCGATATCAAATACTGCGGTACTGTTTTTTTTAAATCTAGAAAATCGATAACCTGTCAATACTCTTTGAGGTTCAAATCGATAAAACAAACATATTTCCCACATATCAATAGCTAGAGTCACCAAAATTGGTGGGAAGATAATTGGTTCCTTCGCCCAAAAATCTGCTGCCACGCCCGCCCCTGGCACCCTAGCAACACCATTGAACAACTGGAATGTGTATATCTTCCACAGTTTTTGAGCTAGAGTCACCAAATATGGTGGTAGCTAGTATGGGGACGCCTAAGCAACGAGACTAAATTGCTCACATGGTATGAAGCGTCAGAGATGTCTCATCAGCGTATGTTGAAAGTAATGTGTAATTGTTAGAAACAAAATTCTATAAATTCTAGATTGACAAATTCGTGAAAGAAAATACTTTATTGCTAAAACTGCCTCGAAAATATTTAAGCATTATTAGGAAAAGCCAAATTCGGTTTGCCACAAAAGATCGCTGGCAAAGCGAAGCATTTGGGGTTCATCGCGATAGCACAGCCGGGTATGCATGCCAGTCTTGTCAATGATGCCAATGCGTACGACTCCACCTGAAGCGCAATCGCAATGTATGGCCATTAGCACAGCGGCTCTGATCAATTGCACAGCCTCCTCTTCGTTCATGCCCGGTCGATAGTGGGCAGTGAGAAAGCCACTTATGTAAGTTGATCCAGAGCCGGACATACAGCATGGATCACGTATTAAGAATCCCGATAAAGGCACGCCATACACCTGACCACCATAGCGTTGATCCCAGCCGGCAACAATTATTCCGGCTATTATTTTACCTTTGCCTTCATAAATAATATTCTTCGTTACGACAGCCGCATCGCGAACAAGCGGCGGTTCGCCCCCTAAAGTCTCCAGAGCGCTTAACGAGTTGATTACACGATCGGCCAAGGCTTGTGTATGAGCTGCCGCTCCACTGCGACAGCAGTAAATATTATCTGTAAGTCGTGTTAGCTTATCAGTTACTCGATTCGTGACATAGGTTGAGCAACTTGTGCGAGAATCGGCACCGATTATAACGCCTCCATCGAACTCCATAGCTAAAATTGTGGTCTGTGTATGTTTGGGGGTTTTTTCAGTTATTCAATTAATATTTATTAAATATGAATATAGGAGCTTACACCACAGCTAACAGAATTTTTAGAATTTGCTAACTCCATTGTATGGTTGTATTCAAGTCTTATTTTTAAATAACTACTGTTTAATTAAAATCGAAGTCAATTGTTTATAAATGTGTTTTTGTAATATCTAAATCTTAGATAGATGTTGCAAGGCTGTCTGCATGTTTATTTTTTTAATATACGATACTTGGCTATATTTTCATGAATGACTTTATTGATTAGCAGACGCATCTTAAATTGAATATTATAAATACATACATTTACGCTTTGTAAAAGTTTGAAGTAGTTTAAATTATATTATATAAAAAAGCATAAACTATAAATTTGGTGTCTAATGAGAAACTCTTATGACAAGGTTTTCTTGACTTCTTTGAGGTCATAGAAAGAAGTAAACATTTTTTGTTTAAAGTGAGACTTTTGTACCTAAATCACTATCGTCCTTTGCAAACAGAAATGTATTTTTACTGTTCATACCATTAAAATACCAATTACAAAACTTTCTTATACAAATTATTCTAATGTTGCTATTCATTTAAAAAATTCTTGCAGCTCAAATTGAAATAATTCCATGCAAAGTCTGTGGCGATAAGTCATCGGGTGTGCATTACGGCGTCATCACCTGTGAGGGCTGCAAGGGATTCTTTCGGCGATCACAGAGCTCAGTGGTGAACTATCAGTGTCCGCGCAACAAGCAATGCGTCGTGGATCGGGTGAATCGGAATCGCTGTCAATACTGTAGACTGCAAAAGTGCCTAAAATTGGGAATGAGTCGTGATGGTATGATGCAGGCAGACCACAGACAGATATACAAGATACAGATAGAAAATCTTATATCTAAGATAAACTTACACTAATAGCACTTTATTATTTATTTGTAGCTGTAAAATTCGGCAGAATGTCCAAGAAACAACGTGAGAAAGTGGAGGATGAGGTGCGTTTCCATCGTGCCCAGATGCGTGCCCAAAGCGATGCGGCACCGGATAGTTCCGTATATGATACACAGACGCCCTCGAGCAGCGATCAGTTGCAGCACAATAACTACAACAGGTGCCGTATTGTTATATACATGAAAATCAGTCAAAATATTCGATACTCTATATGTATTTATGGGTCTTAACCCTTTTTACACAGCTACAGCGGCGGCTACTCCAACAACGAGGTCGGTTACGGCAGTCCCTACGGCTATTCGGCATCCGTGACGCCGCAGCAGACAATGCAATACGACATATCGGCCGATTATGTCGATAGTACCACATACGAGCCGCGCAGTACAATGATCGATCCCGAATTTATTAGTCATGGTATTTTTGTATAGAACATACTCACTCTCTCTCTCTCTCTCTCTATTTTATCTAAACACACTTAATAATATTTTGGCATGTCTCTGACCTGATTTTCTTCAGCGGATGGCGATATTAACGATGTACTGATCAAAACACTGGCGGAGGCGCATGCGAACACAAATACCAAACTGGAATCTGTGCATGACATGTTCCGAAAGCCTCAGGTGCGTTTCAACTAGTGCTTTCAAAATACGTTTAAGACAAGCTTAGAGTAGACTATATATACATATATGTTACAGAAGCCAGTATTATTGCAAGTAGGATTTATAAATATATTCCAGTAACGAAGCATAACTAAAGGCGGCTAGCATTACATACAGCAAGAATAGAAAATTTTCTTTGATACGTCAATTAGATTGAGTCATAAACCACTCGAAAAGCATTGTTTTAACTAAGTTTTCAAACCACAAAACTTGAGTTCCATCTGCCAGTGGAAACATTGCAGTCGGACGCAACCAACTGCGGTATAATCGATACTTGCTCAAAAACGGGTAACAAGAAGCCTGTTTGCAAAGGGGTACGGAACCGGCAGCGGTGTACGTGGCCACCAAATTTTGTGACTCTAGCTCCAGTTTTTAAAGAGGCGGTGAAGTATAGTTTTGGGGCGTGGCATCAAAATTTTCGCTTCAGATCTTTGGGGAATTTCACCAGCTACGTTGCTTTAAAATTTTGTGACTCTAGACTCTAGAGTACCAGTTATTAAAGGGTGGGGGTGCTGAGACGGTATGGGTTGGCATGCCAAAGTTGTTATGCAGATCTATCGTTTCCAGCTAACAGAGTCACAAAAATTGTTAGGATAATAGCTGATCTCATCTCTCGAAGCTCTGCAAAATGAATTAGTTAGTTATACAAGTAAGAAGGATCGAGTCGCGAATGCTCAGCAAAGAGAAACCTTACACTAAACGCGCATTAAGAAAATGCCTGCACTTGCTACGTTTATTGATTTCAAACAGCGATATCAACGATGCTCCTTAAACGATTTCGACAAAATAACAAAAAGTTGATGGCATGTTTATGCAAATTTTAAGCATTAAAGATGTTGTTGTTATTGGAAATGGGAAGAGTTATTTACCAAATTAAACATTAAAAAATAAAGATTTTTTAAAGAAGGTTTTAAAGTCGAGAAATATTATTTTATATAGAAAAAGATGAGTGAAAAAAATTTTTTTAGATTTGAGATGACCTGAAATATGTCAATTGCCTCAATTTTGTAAACTAGTGTTAAAAAAAATAAATTTTCGCTTTATGTTAATTTATTAACACGAAATTCTATATGCAGGATCTATCACGCATACTCTATTACAAGAACCTGGGACAAGAGGAACTTTGGCTGGACTGCGCCGACAAGCTGACACAGATGATACAGAATATAATCGAATTTGCAAAGCTAATACCGGGCTTTATGCGCCTCAGTCAAGATGATCAGGTAAGATTGTTGAAATTAATGACCAGATTATCATAAGCTTTAAAGTATATACATATAATATACACTTTGTTTTTTGCAGATATTGTTGCTGAAAACGGGCTCATTCGAGCTGGCGATTGTTCGCATGTCAAGATTGCTAGATCTCTCACAGAATGCTGTGCTGTATGACAATGTTATGTTGCCACAGGAGGCATTCTACACATCCGATTCGGAAGAGATGCGTCTAGTGTCGCGCATTTTCCAAACGGCTAAGTCCATAGCCGAACTTAAACTGACTGAAACCGAACTGGCGCTTTACCAGAGTCTAGTGCTGCTCTGGCCAGGTGAGAATCAACAAACAATAATTGGAATACATTTTGATGACTTTCTTTGTAACAAAAATTTAGAACGCAATGGAGTACGGGGCAATACGGAAATACAGAGGCTTTTCAATCTGAGCATGAATGCAATACGGCAGGAGCTGGAAACGAATCATGCGCCGCTCAAAGGCGATGTTACCGTGCTGGACACGCTTCTCAACAACATACCCAATTTCCGGTACAATTACTAGCATACAATTACTTAATTACGTTCTAACTTTATTTGTTACTTTTAGCGATATTTCGATTTTGCACATGGAAGCGTTAAGCAAATTTAAGCTACAGCACCCGAATGTTGTTTTTCCAGCGCTATACAAGGAGCTATTCTCAATAGATTCACAGCAGGATCTAACATAACCAGAGCCGCAATTTATGGATCCTTCAACTGGCTCCGTCGTAGATGTTACCGCTGGTTGCCCGCTCGAAATACTGGCAACAGCAACAGTTACGGCAACGGCAACAGCAACTGCAACATCGCCCGAGCAGCAATTGCAGCTGGAGGACTGAAGCGGCAACGTTAACAACACAATAGCAACATACAATAAAAAAGAGGGAAAAGAAAATAACAATTTTATCATTATTTAAGCTAGCATTCAACCAAGGATGTGATTCTGGGCGAGGATTCACTTAAAATTAAATAGAGCAAGCAAGCTACAGAAAAAATAAAAATATTTTGAAAATATTATACATACTTTTTTCTAGACCAGAAATACAAACAACAACAAAAACAGGCTTAATACATGAGACAACACAGTAAATAAAACAAATATATAAGAAAGATACAAAAAAAAAAACGTAACTCAGTTAATCTCTCGCTTCATAGAAAAAGTATACAAACAAAAAAATAAGAAAACTTTAAATGCATTTTAGCAAAAATTTTCAAACTTTTAAAACAAAATAAAAAACCAAATCAAATTTATAGCAAAATAATAAATACACTCTTTTGTTAGTTCCGTTTTCCAAACACTGCAAAATAACCACGCCTCTTAGCCAAGTACTTAAACACAAAATAACAAAACCAAACTATAACTGGGCCTAACCAAAATTTTCGTCAAACTTTTAAACAGAGCTCAGCTTCATTTTTTGCATTGTACCTACCACCCCTGCGCGCCCTACCCCAAAAAACACACCGCTAACCATCTAGGTTATCTCTGCCTTTTGTTGTAAACTATATATATGTATAGTATATATCTATATATATTATCATTTTTGTATGACTCTGCGTATAAATAATGAAAATTTTTGTAAGCAAAAACAAAAAATCGAATATCTCGGAAAAATGTGTTCTTATATAATTATGATTAGTGAAACTACCAATATTTACAATTATATTTACGTTAATTTGTAATCAAAAAAATTATGAACAGCACATACAAAAACATAAGAAACAAAATGGAAAACAAAAACTATGCTTAAATAATATTCGGTTAGGAAATACAGATTTGGAAATCTTTTTAATTTGATCATATAATTTTTATCATTGTAGCAAATCCCAAATTCCGGTTCCAAGGTTTAGTAGACTTAAACAAAACATAAGCATTAACAGACTTTAATAGTTTAGCTAACACAAAAACTTTTGATATACAATACAATACATACTATAAAGCATTATACAAAATTGTAATAAACAATAAAAAAAACCAACAAACAAAAACGAAGGAGAGTAAGCAAAAATTATATACGTTAAACCTAGTACACGTAACATCAAGTTACACGTTTATTGTTTTAAGCAAAACTTACAAAAAAAAAAAATAAAAATATTAAAAATAAATAAACCATATGAAAAAAGAAAACAACAAAACAGACTGGTGGACCGCACTCCACAAACCGGACAGCATCCTGCGAACCCAACACCCCAACTACCGCCTTTAAAAATTAAAGACACTACTCTATATGTTTTTGTTTCTATCTTGAGTTTTGTTGTCAAAATAATCGACTGACTACACAAAGACGTAACACACACACACACACACACATACACATTATATTAGTTAAAATAGCGTTAAGCAACAACAACCACACATTGGATAGTAGGTGATAATTGGTGTGTCTTAAATGCCCTCCTTTTCCACGCTTCCTTTCACCCCGCAAAACAACAAAACAAAAACTTTTTACTATTTTAACAATTTGCATATACAATTTTAGTAGACAGACAAAATTCAACCGAACCGAACCGAACCTTTTCCCTAACAAACAGGCATATTATAAAATAAATGAATTATATATACTATAATTAAATGAACGCAAGCAACAAACAAAACAAAAAGTAAAATTTACACACAAATATAATAAATTACCAACTGCAATTCCAATATTAATTAAAATTTTTTGCTTACAACTTTTATCCCAGTCGTAGCTGCTGCATATAAAACCATTTTGGTTTGAAATTTTATGTTGACACCAAAAACACATTTAAAATAAAATTTAAAATTAAAAACAATTTAAAAAAAAGTATAGTGAATTTTATACTTTATATATATACACAACATATTTAATAAAAATATGTAGTTATTATTTTTAGAAAGGGAGCAGCTTTGAAATGGAAAACATAACGCGATAGCCCGGCAATACATTAAATAAACATAAAACAAATATTGTTAAAAGAAATTGCTAAAATAAAAGTGAAACAGCAAATAGACAAGAACAACAACAACATCAGCAAAAAAGAAGAAAAAAGTTAAGTTGAGTAAAGAAAATTAAAAAAACAGAAAGTATCTATATAAAATATATATACAAGAAATAAATATATATATTGTTAAATTTTTATGCTAAGTTTTTAGTGCAAAAAAATGGTTAAATTTTTAATAAAGAACAAACATTGAAAAAAGAACAACACGAATAAAACTAAATTTAAAGTTAGCATATAAAAGCATATTATTATGTTACAATATTTACAATATGCAAAACATAAACATGATGAACAAAAAAAAAATGAAATAAACACCCTTATAAGCATGGGATAATTAAATGAGAAAACTCAAAACTTATACACATAAACAACCAAACGTAAATACTTCATATTTGAAAGCAGCTGAATAAATTTATTTATTATTACATATATATGATTAAGTGAAGGCCTAGTACGACTGTAGCATATTGCACACACACTGTAGGCATACTGCTTCTGACAGTTGTAAATGATGAAAAGGATGCAACTTTAGTTTTAATACAATACCCAAAGCAATACACACTAAAAGCTTAAGCACAGCAGTCGCTGCCTTAAGTGGCAGCATACAGATAAAGTTGTGGCGAACGCAGCACAGTCGTTTTAGGCAGCGAGTACTGTACTTGAAACGTATTCTATGGCATATATTATGCTCTTAGCAAAGAACATGTTGTTTTCATTAAAAAAATAAAATATCCTTACACTTTTACACACACTCTCACACAGCTTGTGTGTGTGCCTGCACAACGCTGCGTATGCGCAACATTTTATTTTGTGTTTTGTTTGTTTTTGCAGTTTATTTTTGGTATTTGTTTTTCACCAGTTTGTTATACAGATTTCGTTATGTTTAGAACAATTAATTTTGCGTTTTGCGTTACGTTTCTTATTCGGTTTTTCTAAAGGTATTTTTTTATTGCTCTTAAGACATTAAACAACAAAAGCCACAGGTACATACATAAGGCACATAAATACAATTTAATATGTATTGCGCGGTTGCAAGCAATTTGTTATTTTGTGCTTTCTTCTATTAGAATACAGCTAACTGATTGGCGGAAATAAATGAATGCGAAAATTTAAACAATGTTTTATACCTCTCATTGTATCCATTTAATGGGTAATTGGTGTCAAACAAAAAGTAAAACAAAGAAGCAAAACACACACAGCAGAATGAGCTACAAAAAAGAATGAAGTAAACAAACAGCAAGTAAAGAAACATTAGAGAATAAACCATATAAGGAAGAAGAAAAGTATAAAAGTATATGCATATTTTTAAGTAAACATATAGCATATATAGATTACGTATAAATCGTTTTTTATATACTTATGTAGTTTAGTTTAACTAGATGAATTCGTTTTTTATATATTTGTAAATTGTTTTTTAGGTAAATCGAAATATATAAACTGTGTCCCTTAACATTCAAACAAACATGCATACACTAAATACATATATATGCAACAAAAAAACAACACAACCTACTTACACCAACATACAAACAAACAAACAAATAATAAGCAATATGTATATAAATGCATATATATTATATCATACTGCATTATTATGGTTATTATTATTATTATGATTAATACGATTATTATTATTATGATTCAAATACAATCACAACACAAGAAACCAACAAATAGTGAAACAATTCAAAGAAAGTTGATCACAACTTTTATGAGCAACTAAAGTGAAAAATGAAAGCAAAACAAAACAACAACAACAAGAAAGAAAAAACTAAATAATTCAATTCATTCTTAACAATAAAGTCTAATCTGAATTATACAAACAAACAAAACACATCAAAAACTACTCAAGCCAACAAGATAATATCTATGAAGAGGATTGAATTAACTTTGTTTCTCTCCTTCCTCCCATTTTGTGTTTGCTTGAATGGGTTTAAATTATGCAATTTTCCACTTGGATGGAAAGGGGGTGTGCTTCGGAGGGGAAGGTGGTTGTGAAATGCTTTTGTTTCACATTATTTTCATTATTCAATTATGGCATTCAGTTTGTCGCTCGCAGCCAATGAAAACGGCATTGTTTAATGTCCGCACTTATTAAATATGTGCATGCATTCACATGATACATAAATATGTTCGAATATTCGGATCGTCGCATCAGCCACAACAAATGATTGACTGCCTGGCATCCAGGAAGTAAAATTCCGCAGGACGAATGAAAAGCTGCGCCAGAAATGCCTTTTGACATTTTATATCCTGAAAAGTCACAACAAAACAGTTTTCTCAGCATAATTGCGAAGGACTGACAGAAGATATTAAGGAACAGCAAATTAAGTACTACGAATAGCTTGAAACTTAAAGAAAATGCAAATCTATGTTGGTTATCAAATTTATTATTATACTAACAAAAGGGTAAGTTCATATTTGAGTTTTAATTTTGAACTTTTTTATTTAAACCTTTAAGTTTCGACCTTTTTTAAAAGCAACTTTGAACTTTTAACAAAAATGTCTGCAAAGCCAACAATTTGTTGTTTGTTTTTTTGATTCCCACCTTAAAGCAGAAGCGGTTGCGTTGCGGCGTTGCGGTAAGGTAACCATATGACCATACATCTATTGCTGGCTGACTTCATCAGAATGACCTTGCCACATACTCACTCTCGCACACGCACACAAATGGACCTACGCAGCAAAACCACAACATAACACACACTTACACACAACTGGAGACTGGCCATAAATCTAAGTGGAATTGTGTTCATTTGCGGCTAAGGGTATATGCGTTTAAATCCGTATATTGTCTGTGTGCGTGTGTCTATTTTTTGTGTATTGTGTATTGGTGTGTATTTCAGACAACGCAAGATGCTGCTTGAGCAGCCGCAAAGAAAAGTTAAGTTTCAGCTTAGGCCAAGTTGAGTTTCACAGGTGTCGAAGCCAAGAGCGCCAGAGAGGAAACGGGGTGAAATGGGTATAAGATTATCAGCTATATGCAGCACGTTTTATGGCCAAGAGAGTTTCGGATTTATGGCCATCAAGGCAAGAGCGCAGTGCTTTAGTGTTGTGGAAACAGAAAAAGTTTGCTGAACTTGCCAAATATCTTGCCACTTGCCACTTGCCGGTTGGCACTTGGCTCAGCAAAAACCAGCTTTTGGCCACTGGCCTTGCCATCGCATGTGGCCAGGACATATGTCTTAAACACGTCCGTAAATACCATTTCAAGCATTACAAAACACATTTTAGCGAACTGTGGTGGATTGTTGTTTGGTTGTGTTCAATATGCAAATGCATAATAAATAAATTGGCGACAAATTTTTTTAGCAACACAGATGTTGCAACTTTAACGCGCTTCCGTCAATTGAATTTACGAGCCGCACGGGGAAATTGTGTCACACACTGCAAACAGCAGCAGAAACAACTGTAACAACTTCGGTAGCAAGTATCGAATGTTTCATACGTTTCTCGACCGACATAGTTAATTGATAATTTATTGTTAAAGGAAATGAAGACAAAAGGCTGATGTATTGGTTTCCGGGCCTCACCATTCGATAATCCTTTTGCGCCACGCTCATTGCACACGCTCAGTGTGTGTGTGCGTGTGAAAGGACGAGGATAATTCCATCAGTTTTACAGAAAGTACTATATGAAAATAATAAACATATTTTGATTTTAAATTTACAGGTGCCAAAGAAATATTTCACATATAAATTTATCTGATGTGCATGTTTAATTTTAAGTGCTACTGTTTTAATATTTTTAATTTTGTTTTGACCAGAAGAGCTAAAATGCTAAAATCTGTACTGTTTTTTTATATTGGCTAAAAGTGGACCAACGAGACGATCCAAATTCATTTTTTAAAACAAATTCCGTTGCATGATACATTTTTAATCATTATCTCATTGGGCACGAACTTAATTGCAATGATCCACATTAAAATCACAAAACACTCTACTCGGATTATTCGAAAAATTCAGCACACAACGCATTGAAACTCCGGGCCAGGTTGTTTACAAAATAAATAAGAAGTTGCTTATGAGTTTTCCGGAAATTTAAGCACTCCTGGGTTGATGCCGGCTTTTGGGGGAAGTAACTTTTTTGGTGACTCTAGCTGTTAAAATGTGAAAAACATGTAAGCTTTATCGATAAGGTCAGACGGACAGCATGACGGACATTGCACAAAACCAATATATTCTTTACCTTCGGTACCTGAGTACAACGAATATTTTTCATATATTTTTTGTGCCTAAAATTTAATATGTTCTATTCTATTTTTTATTGTATTATTAAATTCTTTTCGATTATTATTAAATTTGTTTGTTTCCAAATATTGTGTTTCCACCTTGGAGTTTGTGCAACGCACAAAGCGACTCTCGCTCGAAAGCGAATGGCTTTCTTAGTGAATGTTTTTTTGCTTCCTTTCTTTCTGGCGCCGCTTGGCCAACAGGTTAGCCAAATGTGGCCTTAACGAATGGGCCAATTAGCTTGGCCAATTGATTGAACGAGTGAGTCCCTTGGCCTTGAGCCAGTTTTTATTGGATAAATATTGACACACACAGATTGATTGAAAGTCTTTCAGCCAAGTTGTTGCTCACATTGTTGGCGTTATTGTTTGCTTGTTTGTTGCTGCTGTCGTTGTCGTTGTCGCATAGACTTTACTTGCTGCTAATGACCTGGCGAATAACCGATTTTGGTGCAATGGCTTGTTCAATTAACAATATGAATTTTTGTTTTGACACCAGGCAATATATTCATTATGTATGCGCCACCTAACCGGTCACAAAGCCAGTCCCGTACCCGATCCGGTCAATTGGTAACCGGTCGCAATATTTGTTTGGTATTTATTTATGAGAAATTTACAATGGGAGTCTCCCAGTCATAAAATTTAATTGCTTACAGTACCAAAAACTCTGTTAAATGCAATTGCCGGCCAATTGTCTTGGCCATAAAAACAATTTTCGAAAATGTACATAGTTGTATAGTAATTATATATTTTTCAAATGTTATATCATTGGCACAGAAAAGTGAAAACGCGTGGCTCGCTTTGCGTTTATTTAAGTTTCTCGGGCCACTAATTTGTGCGGAAAACATTTGAGTTGCCTGTTAGCCAGTTAACAAATGGATGAACTGCTGACCAACTGCAATTGTCGTTTTGGCCATATAGGTATATTTATAATTGTTATTTCCATTATGCAATAAAGTGGCCGGAAAACGGTTTCAGGACCAATGATGTATAATGAAAACACATACGTAAATCACTTAAAAGTTTTGTTTTTGCATGCTTTTATTTAACTTGACTTGTATGTTTGTACCGGATTCTTGTAATCAAATTTTCACCAAGTTCCCGACTATCTAGAGCTCTGAAATTTTCACCAAGATGTGTTTCAGATGACAATACAAAGTTTAGGTTAAAGTTTTTAATATTTAATATTTTTTACTTTATTACTTACTTATTACTTACTTTATTATTTTATATGATTGGGGTTTTTACGTGACGTTTTGTCTATGCAATTTCGTTAGCAGGCTGGAAGTCTCATTGAATCAAAGGCGGGATTCGAAACAATTGAATATTTGAAAGAACAGTAAAAGCTGGCTAGATAGTGCTGTTTTTGACCTTGCCCGTGACCTTCTGTTTAGAATTATTTATAATTATTTTTATTCTTATCTATTCACTGACGAAAACAGTTTTGCATCAACGAATGCATTTGTAATTTTAACATCGAGCTCTAAAGCTTTCGTTTTTATCACTTTATCCAAGTTTCAACCAATTTCTATTTATAGAAATTGAAATTATGCTAAGTCTTACTATTTATATTTTACTCTTTTATAAATTTAAACACACATTCCATTTTCGAATTTAAAAATAGGTATACATAAAAGATCAAGATATAAACTTTGCCTTCAACTTCAAGTCAGATTAAATGCATTAAGTCAGTACAGTTGAGTTTAATTGCGACGTACAAATTCATTGAATTTCAAAGCTTTCTCTTTGAATTAAATAATAAATTCGATTTGTTAAGTCAATTGGTTACAATTAAGCCCATTGGCAGATTTATTTAATGATGGAATGCCATATTCAGCTCGTCTCATTAGGCTTGGATAACGAACGCTTCCTGATAGAGTAGGATCAGCTATTGGATAAAATGCCCCGCTGGCCAGAATGGCAATGCCACTCAAGTCAATCAATTGTAATTCATGACGTTTTCGCTTTGTCGCTGCATCGTTGCACATTTAAATTGCCACAGTCAAAAACTGTCAATTCAAGTTGTTGTGGTGGCGATGAAGAGATGGAGAATGTTGAAGTAGAAGAGGAGGGGGTGTTTAAAGTGGCGACATATTTCAGCGTGCCATTCGGCTCGATTTGTGATGACTTTGTTAAATGGCAAATGGTAAAATCAAATGCTTTGTTCGCATTTCGCATTTCGAGTTTGAGTTTTTGTTGCCGTATCGTTTTTGAGCTTCGGTTTTCGGCTAACGTTACGATTACAACCAGGAAGCAGCCTCTGTCTGCCGCATGTTCCTTGTGGCAAGTTGAACCTGCGCGTTGTCTGCGGCCGACGCGGCTCACCGTGAAAAGCCAGCAGACATAATCGCCTACGTTTAACTGAGGCACAAACTTCAATTACGCTTTTGACTTTGCCGCTTTACCCTCCGTCGCGTCGGCCACCTCCTCCTCCTCCTTTAACCACCCCTGTGGTTACACGTTTGGTGGCTTTTCACAATGTTACTGTTGGTTGGCATGAATTTGAGGCGGTTCCCATCGCTCTTTGTGAGCGCCACTTACTCATTGTGCGAGCGCTTTTTGAGAGTGGCTTGACTAATGTGATTGCCGATGTGCGTTTACAATTGTTGCTGCCATTAGTATTGTTGTTGTAGTAGTTGTAATATGAGTTGTTGTTTCACAAACAGTTTTAAAAGACAGCAACGATTACCATATACCATAGCATTATGCTACAACTAATTAGCATACAATCTTTACATATATCTTTACATATTTAAAAATATGTATTTGTATAATAACTCATTAATTAAGCACGGCTGGGCCGGCTTAACTCTGATTTTTGTTCAGCTGTTCGTAATTGCCAGTAGAAGATTTCGGGAAAACTTTCCGGGAAGATGATTCAAGTGCGTAGATAAGTTCTCCCATACAACATGATTTAAATATAAATGTTAACAAACCGCTTTGACTGTTTTTTGAGCATTTTTTGTTTCATTCGTTCATTTAAATGAACTAAGTAAAAATGTCCATTATTTACTCGATGAATGTTGAAATAACAGTAAAAAGAAATTATTTATTATAAATAAAAGATATAATTCACTCTTAAAAGCATTTCCAGCAGAGCTTGCCTCAGCGCTTTGTTGGTGTCGCTCACTCTGCGAAAAATAAAACCACCAAACTGTGGTGCACCCCTCTTTCACGTATTTCCCATTGCCCCCTCTCACTGATCAATTCATGCAGCCGGTGTGTGCTGATTATGTTTTTTTGTTTTTTTAACTTACTTCCAACTTGGCAACTTCGTGTCATTATTTTTGTTGTTGTTGTTGTTGATGTTGTTGCTTTGGTTGTAACACTGAAGCCATCTCGCTTGCTCTTAAAATTGCCTCTCGCTCTGTTGCACTCTCACTTGCATCTTACGTTCGTACATTTCGAATGGTGGCACGTTTCACTGCGGCACCAAATTATTTTTTTCTTTGATTTTTTTATATTTAAAAGCCAAGCATCGCGAGTTCCTATTTCAATTTTATTTCAACCTTAAACGCTGCTGGAGCGCTGCGAAAAGCCACGCGTTGCAATATTAATACAATATTAAAAGAAAGCCAAATAAACACATATTTAAGACCAAAAAACAAGCATCGTGTCAACATGTATTTCCCTCATGGAGTAAGTGTTAATTAAAATTTAAATACAATAAACAAACATCAAGAAAAGTGAAAGAAAATGAGTAAAAAAAAAAATAGTTTATACAAACAAGAAAATAACTGGAAAAATATAGAGCACAAACATCCTTTTTTTTGTTCGCTCAAGCTTTTTAACAATAATTTTTCCCCTGGCGCACCTTTTATTGTTTACCAGCAAATGCAAAAGCATTAAGCTATAAAGTTCGTGGAACACGTTCAGCATACAATTTACGCAAATATTGAATGAGCATTTTAATGAAATGCAATAAAATAATTTAAACGATAAAAAAATAAAATAAATGCACACCAAAACATAAAACAATTAACGATTTCAATTGGTTTTTGAACAGCAAACTTTGATCGCGAGTGTAATAAATCTAAATTAAACGAATAAAAATAAAAACGATATTAATTGTTTGTATTTTTAAGATAGTGAATTTTTAAAATTTAATTAGGCGATAAGTAGAAAGTTTTTTCTTCTCTTTTTTTTGTCATCAATTGTCTTCTATTACATTAATGTTTGTGTTTTATTTATTATTTCGCGGATTGGCATATTATCACCCCATTAAACTCATAAAGTGTTTATGCAATTTCTGCACTTAATGCAAACTTAAACAGATAGCTTTTCACAAAATAATGTGCCCATCCTGTATAGTTATTTTTATAAATTTTACTGCCTTTATATTACTATTTAATATCCGGCCAGCTTGGAAAATAAGAGATCTAAAAAACATACTGGCACGGATAACACTTCGCTGGTACATTAAAATTATCTTGAGGCAGCAGATTCTTTGTCTATTTTAGCCACATGGCCTTTTGGCCAACAGCTCAACATGTTAAGTAATGAGCAGAGAAAAGTGGCGAACAGAACATTTAAAAGCAATTTTCCAATTTCAATTTCATTTTCATTTTTCCGTACGCTTCACAACAAATTGCTAATTGAATGCGCCTTAGGTCAAGTTTAAGAGAAATTTCACGACTGAACTCTGCCAAAATCGATAACAGTTTAGAAGTTTTAAAGGCTGCCTCTTAAAGAAAACGCCTTCGTGGGTTATTTTAGAAGTTGCCATAGTAATTTGAATTCGATTTGGGTTTTAAGGTTAGAGCCACGCCCCCAAACTCGAGATAACTTTGGCCGATGCAATCATAATCAGATTTGCTGTTGCCTAATATAGACAAACACATCAAAATGTCATCCCGCATTATGCTAATTTTGTAGGCGTGGCTTTTCAATGCAGATCTTAGGTAATTTTACAAGCTATCTTAACAGTGGGGCGTGGGGCGGAGTTTGATGGCCTGCCATCCAAATTTCTGATGCAGATCTTTGTGGGATGTCACCAATTATCCTTTTTCTGATTTTGGGGATTCTTGATTAAAACGTTTGGAGGCCTTACCGAAATATATGGTTTTGTGCAGTGTCCGTCGTGTAAATCTTGGGTACAAAGTTTTAAATGGTTTGTTTTTTTGTTTTGTCTCGTTTGCAGGCATTAAGTTTGATGTTTATCACTTGCATGATGTTTGTCTTGACGAGCGGTCATCCATCCAACGAGAAGCTTAAGTAAGTGTAACCTTCTTGCCCTCAACCATAACGCAAGTTCTAAATCATACCCATTTTTATTCGCATTCACATTGCCATTTGCATTCTCTCATTGACAATCCAATTTGAAATTTGCAGGATTCGGATTCATGTGCCTGTGAAGCATCACACGCATGTGCACACTAAAACCATCATAAAAAAGGTGCCGCTGCCCATCCCGGTGCCGGTCAAGGAGCACAAGGAGCCAAAGAAACATCATCATCATCGCAGCAGTCCCAGCCATCATTATCCCGATCAAGATGAGGTCGATGATGATTTCGAAGGATACGAGTATCCTGTCAAGGCTAAGCGACGCACGCGGCATCCTTTTGTTTAATGATGACTAACAATGGGCGTGAACTCAAAGTGGGCGTTTCCCTACAATCACAGAGGAAACGCCACAAATACAAACCAAACAAATTGAATAATGGCGGTGTCGCAAACAAAAAAAAGCTTGGTGTATTTTGTCACTGTTTAGACATTAAGCAAATAAACAAAAAATAATTTAAGACTTTAAATTCTGTAGATCTCATTAGCGTGAACTTGAGTGGTGGGATAACATTGCGTTGTCTTCGAAAAATACATCTGAAAATTGTTATTTTGCGTTGTCAGCTTTATTTGAGACATTTTCTTTTAGCCCACATTCATCCAACCATTTACGAACTTGGCATGACTGTTCTTCTTTTTTAATGAAATTGAACACTATCTTGCATTTAACATTTCACAATAATAGATTAAGTACTTTTTATGCTCGATACCGAAGATAAAGATTATATTACATTGTCCGTCATGCTGTCAGTCCGTCTGTTCGTTCGTCTCTAAGAATGCTCGTTTCTTTGACACCCTTAAAGCTAGAGGCTTGAAACTTTTCAAATACCTTGGACCATGTCTGTGCCAGACAAAGTATCAACGTTACGTCCTCTGGGAATCTGGAAAATCAACAACGAAACGATAAGCCTTGAGGTTCAAATCGATAAAACAAACATACCTCCCCCAAAGACCTCCAATTCGGCTGTCGAAGTGCCCCAAGATGTGCATCAAACCCTTGGGCGTACCCTTTTTTTATTCACGTTCTAGAGTATACCGCAGGTCTTACAACTGTTTAAATTATCATAAATGTTTGTCAACATTATTATGGGGCAAACTTGCATGACCGATAATTATGTGTTTGTGCGGTTGGAAATAAAGGGCTTCACCTTTTGAATTTACTTTTGCAAAACCCTCCCTTCTAATGCATTGACACACTTTGGCAACCACAAAATACCAAAACTGTAATATTTTGCCAGCAAAAAGACTTGTTGATGACGCCACATGCCAGAAATTGAAAGTTGCTTATTATAAGATATTTGCGATGACTAAAATTGAAAATAACTTACAGCATTTTGGGAATAAGCTTAAGTATACAATGTATACTATAAGTACATATAAATAAGTAAGTAACTAAACAAGAAGTATCCCAAAAATAAAGCCAAAATTAATGATGTTCGCTTCTGCCCCTTTTGGCAATTGCGATTAGTGGCAGCTTGAGACAGACGCTGGCCGGGCCGAGACAGTGGCAACCATCTCTCTTTTCCAGCTTATGCCCATATAAAATATGAATACAACAACAAGCACTTTGGGGTTGGGCGCAGCGTATGGAATTCTCTGTCAGCACGTGCTGCCCGTTTAGTAAACAAAAATGTTATAAAAAACAACAACAGCATAAACAACAACAACAAAATGTAATCAAGTTGGCAACGCACGATGGCACAGCTCAAGGCGCAAGATGCTTTACGGAGCAAAGCACTTGAGTGTGTGTAGCCCTTAGACAGGCAGTCAGGCAGTCAGCCACTCGATTAAATCAGACTCAAGCAGTGTGTGTCACTCAAATTGAGTTGCCTTGCCACCCATTCGACCAATATTCCCTGTGTGGGTGCCGCATAATTAGTGTGACGTCAGGTAAGAAGTAAGGTATATCAATTTATTGAAGAGGCACAAGAATCCGAATTAATGAATTGGAAGTCCTTATGCCACTCTTAAATCTTGGCACAAGTACAGCTTTGACATAAAGTAATAAAACATGCAATGCAAATTATTTAAAAAAGGATATTAATTCTTAATCCATAGACCCGTACGTAAAATAGTTTGTCCTGATTCACCAACTAATGGGTAAGAATAATCATCAAGTTTTGCTTTGCCCAGCCAGTAAAAGTCATAAGATCAGTTGTAAACAAGTTTTTGGAGCAGACTTTTAAGGGAAGCCAGTATGCAACAAGAATAAAACAAAATTGGTAGCTGAAGCTGTGAGGATGTGGGAAAAATGTGGATTTTTCGATATTCTGTTATCGATTTCTGCGAATTCCCAGCACCCAGTAGCAGTGTTGCCAGAATTTCATGGGCTGAAATAGCTAGATTGATAAAAAAAAATTGCTAGAAATAGCTAAAAACTAATTTAAAATTGCTAGAAATATAGCTAATTTTTTAAAGAGTTAACTTGAGAATATGAATTGAAAATAGTCGATTTTGGTATGCAAATAAAATACAATGTTTTTATTTAGTTTATTTTCTTACAACAACAACGATATTTCGTCAATATCAATGACGTTTTCAACAGTATCTTGATATTAATCATCCTCAAATAATTTGCTGGCACTGTGTAATTGAAGCAACACATCCCACTTCTTTCAAGTCCATATCTGTAAATCAAATAAAAATAAATAAAAAAAAACAAGATTTTTTTTAATTTTAAATCTTTAAAATTGTAGTCTTCGTAGAAAATTGCAGTTTGTTTTTTTTGCTCGGAGCAGCCCCTTATCGACATGTGCTTCCTTGTCATTGCATGTGACTTGATGTCATGCAGCTTAGCTGTATCGCAACATTTGCAGTAGCTGCAATATGCTTTCGTTGTATCGGTCACATCTTTCCGAATCCAATCTTTTAACTCTGTGTCCTGCAACCACGCTTCGCGAAAATGTTGTTTGTATATTACTTTCGGCATGATTTTATAATTTAAGTTGTTTTGCCGCCTTTGTAATAGTTCCGATAGCTTTTCTATAGATTTCACTGACAAAATGTGTATGTAGCTCATGAACGAACGAACTAGGTTCGCTCATAGTTTACAAAAAGAACAGATGATACAAATTTTGTTGAGTGAACTTTAAAATAAATTTACCGAGTACTCAAGTTCATTGCAACAGGCAAACTTGAGGAGATTAAAAAAAAAAAAAATTTTGTTGAGTGAACTTTAAAATAAATCCTATCGGTAGAAAAACTATTAGAACTATTAATAAAGTGCCAAAAAATAGCCGATTGACTTTTTAAAATAGCTAGAATTGTAGCTAATAGCATTTCACTAAATGTTATAGTTACCGCAGTTTCAAAATAGCTATGTCTAGCTATAAAATAGCTAATATGGTAACACTGCCCAGTAGGCGTAGATACATGTAACAAAATAATTGCAAAATTCAGAGTCTCTAGCTTTACGGATGTAAAAAAATTTGGTTTAATATAGATGGATAGACGGAGAGGCACCGCGACGGACTTTGCACAAAACCAATATACTCTATATCTTTCGTTATCAGAGTATACTATTATTTGTATCACATGAGTAAGATGCATCTTTCCGATACTGACACCAGCTATTTCTGTAGCGACGAACAAGCAACAGCGATCCATATTCTGTGCGACTGCCCTACCATCCGTAAGAAACGTCAGGCAATACAAAGCATCCTTGTAAAATGTGCTAGCAAAAACCTGGCACAGTGCTCACCTTCATTAGTACACACCAACAAAAGTCGGCAAAATAGATCAACTGCTGGTCAAGGTGCATACAACGACTTACAATAAACAAATTAAAAATTAAAAAAATAATTTTAAGGGTACATAGAAATCCGGAAAGCTGACAAATCTCTAAGAATACTTTTGTTAATTAAGATATGTATATTGATAATTTGTATACAAATCGACTGAAAGATAGGTCACATATAGCCTGACATATGATATAGCTCTGTAGCGTTATTTGAACTCAAATTAAGTTTTAAATTTGTATTTTGTTCTTGTTTTATTATTAAAACTTAAAATATAAGTTAAATAAATACGGGCTAAATTTTAAATATTATGGAAATAAAATTATTAAAAAATGTATTATTTAAGTTAAATTTAGTAAGGGAGAGGCACCAGTAGTGGCCTAATTCGGACACCCCCTCTATTTTGGCGAGTTTTAATGCTAGCGCGCTCTTATTTCTGTGATTGATAGCTCTTAGTGCCAGCTTGCTTTTTATGTGGTCTACAGGTGTTTCTACTTAGTTTTAGATGCACCAGAGACTAAAATTAAAATACCGATATCTCGATCTAAACTTTGTAACTTTTCAACGCGTTTGGAATTGTATTATTTCAAGTTTCAGCAAAGGGAAATAAATTGTTTCTTAATCGTTTTTTCATGCTCTTTCATAATCTGTTATCAAAAATTTTTGTTCAATATTTTGGGTTTTACATTCATAAATGTTGTGCTTTTCCCTAATCTGGACACCCCCTATTGAACACGACTAATTGTAACCAAACACTTATCAATATTTGTAACGACTATTGTATTATTTTGTGACATCTTTAATTGGTTTTATTTGGGAAAGAACCAAAAGTATCGCTTGCGATACTGTTTATTACGAGTAAAAACTTTAATAAATTAATAAATTCGTTTGTTTTTGATTGTTTAATTGCATAAAATACAAAAACTTAAATAAAAATAATGATTTGGCATTTTATTTTATTTTATTGGCTCTATTTTCACAAGATAAAAGGGGGTGTCTACTACTGGTACAGTTTTTGGAAAATCGTGTTTTTGACTTTTTTCGTTAAACAGATCGATGCGCAATAGAACTAGCTTTCCTACGATACCAACAGTTAAGCTTTACGTTGATTTTTTACGGTTTTATGTAAAAAAAACAAATGGGGTGTCCACTACATGTGATTCTCCCTTACTTAAACGGATGGTAAAAAGTCTGATTGCAAAATGGCGAGAACTACTGGGTGCGGGCAAAAAACTGCAACAAAAATTTCCGCCTCCAGTCTCACCGCATTTTGAAATCGGAATCGACTTTACCCACTGTTTTTAAGCTAGAGTCATCAAATTTGGTACGAAGATAGCTGGTGACATCCCACTGCATCAAATTTTTGGATGTGACATCAGCCCAGTCCACCCACCCCCTAAAATCTGTAATCCCCATATCTTCCACAGAGCTATAGTCACAAACTTTTGTGGCAATATAGCTTATGGCATCCCGAAAAGATCTGCATCCGCCAATCTTTGAACGCAGCGTAGAACACAGTCGCATCCGTTCCCCTTTGCAATCAGGCCTCTTCTACCCGCTTTTATACAGGTATTGAGTATACCGCAATCGCTTGCGTCCCACTGCAACGTTTTGAATACTTTAAACTTTTTTTGTGGTCGCTGGTTCTGAGTAGCTAAGCTTTTCAGTACCTTACTTTAACTTTACCTTTCAACGCTGCTATTTGTCTGTGCGTTCGTAATAATTCAGCTAGTCATTCTGGGTCTGGAAATACTGTTTTACATACATAAATTAACATGCATGCTTATATTATCTATTTAACACTCTATTTGTCTGGGTGTTTGTACAATCTGGTGTCAAACTCATATATTAACAACTCGCTTGATTTTGTTGGTGTTGGCTTAGCGGCTGATGTTTAATTTGGCGCTTCTATTTGATTAGGCCTGGGACTACGTGTCTGTGTTAAATTGCACAGCTCTTACAAACACACACACACACACAAGTATACAGAAGGACTACAACAAAATGTTGAGTGTGTAGTTTAGTAAAGGGAAAGTTAAATAAATCAATGGCATGTCCTAAGTACATTTACTTGTACACAAAAATGTGTATGGCATGCATAACAATGAAAAACAGCAGGAGAATCATTCAAATGGCAAGGGTAAGCAGAATAAAACAATGAGATGACTTTTTATGATTTGCTTATAAGCGTTGAAGCATGCTTGATAATGAAATACCATAAATATAATAATTAAATATAAAACAATCCTATGCAAGCAAAAAATATAACAACACTTAGGTAAGTGAATTCACTACATTAAATGAAAAGATTTTCAATCTTGACGAATGAAATCAAAATTAACTCCTTTTTATGCTTGATACCGAAAGTAAAGAGTATGTGGCTGTTGTGCAGTGTCGACAATCTAGAAGCTTGGCACTTGACAAAGTGTCAAGATTGGGTTTCTACGCCTACTGGGGCTGGGAAACTTTTAAACGAGAATCACCAAATTTGATGGAAAGACATTTGTTGACATCCCATAAAGATCTAAATCCTGAATTTTGAAATAGGTATCAGTGTATACAGCAGTCGGTTGCGTCCCACTGCAACGTTTTTACTTGTTTACTAAAGTTCCTATATATTATTACATCCAAAAATGGGCATAAAGATTGTTTGATCAAACCTGTTTTGTGACAATCAGATGAAAATTCGAGTAGATGTAACCCCATTATAAAATAGCTTAAAAACAAGTCGGGAGAGCCCGACTAGAAGATACCCTGAACCCAGTTGCAATAAATATATTAAATCTCCTTGCGCCCAAAAAGTATGCTTAGCTATTATAAATAATAATCAATGTAAACAAAACAAAAAACTGACTTAACTTCAATCGATTGAATTCGATATCTCCGGTGTTTCTTAACCGATTTGGACGAAATTTTCAGAAAAGTTCTATCGTTACCCATTATTTAAACCCCATTTTTCACATTTTCCAAATTCGATCTTTTTTTTTAATCGATACTATGTGTATATCGGAAACCTCTCTGAGATCGACGCGTTCATACAGACGGACGGACGGACGGACAGACGGACATGGCTATTTATCGACTCGGCTGTTGATGCTGATCAGGAAAACTATACTTTATGGGGTCGGAGATGCTTCCTTCTGCCTGTTACATACTTTTGCACAAAACCATTATACCCTTTTTACCCATTTTATGGGTTCAGGGTATAAATAGTACAATTTTCTTCTTTGGCTGAACAAAATGCCAGCTTATGTCTGTCTAACAGTATGTTTGTATGTGTGTTCCCTGCCGACCATTCCTCCCCCATACTTTTTGTGTTTATTTTGGTATCTGCAGTTTTGTTGTACAAACAGAAAACCAGTCAAACCCACAAAATGCTGATGCTGATACTAACTATGTATATTTTAATACCCAAAAATAAACACACAGAAAAAAATGCAACGCAAAATCAAAACTCCAGATTTTAGATTTTCGTGTTCAAATTATATATGGGCAATTCTCTAATGTCGAATGCGACATTTGTACTCACTCAAAACAAAAAAAACCATGTGCCAAAAATTAATTTTATTTTTACGAAATATGAAACTTATAGCTCTTGGTTAGCACTATAATTGGTGCTAAGATCGATTTTGGCAATTTTTTTTTTTTCAAGATAATCATAAAAATGTTATGCATTCGCACGCGACACAGACAGAAGTCACTTTTTCGAAGACCAGTTCAAGCACTGATTTCAGCGAAACGCGCTGGAAGATTTTTATGCAATTAAATTTAAAATGTTATGTATTGATTGCTCTTAAAAATGTATTTGGTTTGACTTAAAAATATTAAGCAATTTTTTTTTTAAATTGAATTTTAATCACTGTTGCTCGCGACATGTCGCACGCGACAGTTTTAGCAACTGAAGGGCTGATAAGAAATTTGCCGTTATAAGCTATCGCATCGTTTCTTTTACATTTGTATTATATTCTTAAAATATAAACCGAGACTTAAAAGAGTGAATATCAACGCTTAATGACTCTCTTTCGCACCTCTTCTAAATGTAAAATATGCTTATACATACATATACATATACATATACATAAGTTAAATAAAATAGATTCCCTATTAAATTATGTGAAAAAAACATACTATTTTAGACTTTGAATTTCTGGTTGCGGTTGACCTTTCTGGAGAATTACCCATATACGAAATTGTTTAACCTAAAAATTTAATATAAAATAACGAATTTAACCCTAATCGGTCCCCCCGTATGGTCCCATACAATTTGGATCTTTAAACTTGAATAAAATAAAATCGGCTCAGTGGAATGATCTAGTATTTTGTAAAGTAGAATTATTTTGCCATTAAAACCAAAAAAACCGGTTGTTGAATTATTACTGTTTCTGGGATTGGCTGAGCAGAAATAGTTACGAATCGGTCCCTGCGAATGCGCGCGCATACACACATTTTATTAATTGTAAAAATGCTAAAAAAAAATTATCAGCAATTCATGTTTTGTGGTTTTTTGTGTTTATTATATTGTTTTCTATCATATCAATACGTTTGAACTTCTTGTAGGTAGATTTATAATTAAATTAAAACTAGAATATAACATATATTAGAAGAACAAAATTCTTCTGCCAATTCACACGAAGTGAAAAAGTTGTCACACGTTACATTTTATATTGTTATGTTAAAATTTTAATTTAATTTAATAACATAATGTATTTTTTTTTTTTTTTTTTTTTTATACAATCTTTATTTAGAATCTGTCTAATAAAGACAATAACTAAATTTTAAGGTGGAATACATATGACGATTATTTAAATTTTTCAATGACGAAAAAGATATTTATGACTGGTCAGGAGTCAAAGCGGAGAGGGAGGTCAAGGGGGTGGAACCTCAAAAGCCGGACCACGTTGCTGGTGTCCAGCAACTCTAGCGCCAGCACATTGACATGATTATCTAGTTTAACCATGTATCTCTGGCTATAGTTCGTAATTGATTCCTGAACAGTGGGCACCTTGAGGTCGTTATGTAAAACGTTGTTTCTAAACTTAAAAAAAACATAAACATAAATTGTTATTATTTTTTTCAGCTTTTTTACAATTACAATTTTTTTTCGAGGGACCGGTGCAGGTTAGAGCGATTCGTTAAAAAATCAATGTGGAAAAATTACAACTCAAACTTTAAATCGAAAAATTTTAAATTTAAGAAAATGCTAATTTTAAATACAAATTTAAAAAGAGCATATTTAATTCTATAATTTCTAGAAATCAGTGCGGGCATCTGACGGCCCGAACCTTAACGGGTAAAAAAGGGCCTGATTGCAAGGAGGTACTGTTGCTCAAAAACTGTGAAAGTTACATGCCTTCCCTTTTCTAAGATGAGGTGTGGCGTGTTAATTTGGTAACCTTAACACTCGAAGGGCACGGGAACTTATCTTAGGGACTTATCGATTTTGAGTTATCGAACCGCAGTCATGACACTTTATCTAGCTTGAAGGGTGTCGAAAAAAGTTGCTTTCATACAGACGGACAGACACCATTACGGACATATCAAGTATAAAAAAAAATATTGTTAAAAAACATTTGCAAAAATTCTTGAATTAATGTGTAAGCCTTACAATGTTTTTTCTATGTGTGATACAAAAAAAATGAACAATAACATTGCACAAAACAGAGAGCTGTTCTTAAATATTAAATACAAGAACCTGTATCCTATACAAATAAATGAAAACGGCTTTTACAACATTCATATTTTTATGTGGTAGTGGAATTGGATCTAGTTGGTTGGAGCCAAGGAATCAATAAGAGAGTTCGTCTGGCATTTTTTATTATTTGCCATTTTGGTTTTATGGACGGACGCCTGTTTGTGCCATGCATTTTTATAGCTGACAGGGCATAGGGCCGCCAACCCAGAAACACATTTAATTTTGGCCCGTAATGCATTGTGTCTAATACCCAATTAATTTGGGATTTGCCATTAATGAGTCCCCCAAGCGAGTTGGCACTAATTGTGCGTGTGGCCAGTTTCGAAAACGGACCTAATTATCGCCAACCAGACATACAGACAATCATACACAGACATACTACAGCCATAAATACAACCTCCAAATAGACCATACATACATACATACTATATCCTCAACACAAACATACAGTGGCAAAAGTGCACAGTCGGATATTATTACACATCCTTGTTATCATTTGTTAATTAAATTTATTTAGCGAACCCAAAATTTACATTAACATTACTAAAAACGGCAACCATATTTTTAACGTCAAAACAAAAAGAGAAACTAGATTCAGTGCCATCTACATCGGCTTATGCCAAAGCCACAATGTTGAATAAAAATGCCAAAGAATTGGTTTATTCAACTCCTAAACCTTTCCACTCTTCCCAATTAGTTAGTCAAATGGTGTTAGGAATGTCAATGTCCTTAAGAAAATTGCCAATGAGTTAGAGTTTTTCATTCACTACCATCTTATTAACGTGATGTTGTTGGTCTGCAAAACTAAGTTCAGCTCCAGATCATATAACAGATAACTTGGCTATGACATACAGATTAGATCGCCGGCGTGGTGGAGCTGCATTAATAGTAAGGTCTGCATCATGTGATAACATCTTTAAGTTTGCTCTGCGCTAAACGTGGTGCAATTACTTGGAAATGAGCAATTAAAAAATCTTGACAATAATCAGAAGATCTTGTAAAGTCCTATCGATCGATAAGTTCGCTGCCCTCTTTATCAAAAAAAAAATATTCCTTGAAAGATTATCGGATTTTGATGCTGTCCAAAATGCAATTCATCAATCACCAATTACAATTGCTGAATGCATGTCCTTAAAGCTTTAGACAATGACCAGTATAGCCCTGCGTTATCGTTGAATGTTCAGCAGGCGTTTGATCGTGTTTGGCATAATTGGTTAGTTTTAAATTTAAATCTCTTTTACCATCTGCACAGTGTTTGCGACTTAAGTCTTAACTGACTGACCGCTCATTTGTGGTTGGAGTAAGGGGAAATCAATCAAGTGTCCGCCCCATTCGAGGGGGTATTCCTCAGGGTAGCGAGAAAAGAGATGCCCAATGATTGAACTTACCCAGGAGGACCCAGGAGCAAATTAAAAGATATTACTAGTCGATATATTGACCGACTTTACAATCTTATCAATCCTTTGTCTAACAACTCCCTCCCTCCCTGTTGGGTGGAAGATGGCGCTAAGGTTGCATGGCGCTAACTTTAATTTATTTTACTGGTGGAAAGGTGGAAAATTTTCAGAAATTTAATTGGAAAGTCATATGGAAAATCTAACCATCGATAGTTATCACCTGTCCATTTGTTAACTAATTAAATTTATAGGAAAGCGAATAACAATAACAATATTAACTTGCATTCAGTTCAAAGTTAGAGGCTTCTTAGCGCAATTTCACTTACTTTAAAAAAACCATTCGGTGCAAAATAAGCAAGATAGACCCGTTTTATTGTCCCCTATTACGGGGCTAAAGCCCGTTTTATTATATGATTTACCATCAAATTAAGTACACACACTCACACGCACAAACATACGAGCATAAGCACGTGAAAATAATATCCATCAACTCTATGGCCGCATATTGTGATTTAGTATCTGGGATATCGCACACAAGGAACAACATTTGTGCAAAATCCGGTTCACCATTCATTGATTCAGCTACAGGCAAAAAGTAGAAGCGAAGGTAATCAGTCCCAAAAGAAAAACCACAACAAATGTATGAATGTATGTATGCATGTAGTGTATGTGTGCGTGCGAGCCATTGCATGCCGTGAACTGTTGCGCGAAGCAACTGCTGTTAATGAACTTAAGGCTCAGGCACAGACAAAACACCAAAACTGCGCTAACAGGGAGCAAAGCCGCGTCACACTCTAACACACTCTCACACACGTACACTAGGAAACACGCACGCTCACACTAAAAAGAGGCAGTGACCTACCAACCTACTCAAGTAGTTTGGCATGCCATGCACGAAAACTGAAACCAAGGCAAATAAACGAACGGCGCTTCAAACACTCATACACACACGAACACTTTGCGCGAGCGCCGAACAACAAGAACAATTGAGAGTTATACCAAATGGTTTGAGCGAAAGTTCATACAGAGACGCAACATGTTCGTATCGAACCAAATTGATGACGTACGCGCAGACAGCATGTGCGCAGCCCACAGCCGCCCACCCACCCAGCCAAATCAGCATCGAAAAATAAACGACTCTTTCACACCAGCGCAACGCACACGTTGAGTGCGACGACGACGGTGTTTGAGCGCGAACGTCAAGTATTGGCGGCATCTTTTGTATCACATTTTTCGCACAAGTATCGCAGACGACGCTGTTCTGTTCACACGTTGTTGCTGTTTTCGCTGTCGCCGTTGTTGCTGCTGATTTTTCGTCGGCAGTTACAGTTTCGACTCCGCGTTCGTTTCGGCGTGTGTGATAAAAGAAAAAAATTTACAAAATTATTCTCATCTTTAATTTTCTTAGCACGCGTTGAAAACAAACAACAAATTTAGTTATAAATACAAAGCCAATGCATATGCAAATACGGCCAACGTTATTTGTGCCTATCTTTGCATGGCTGTGTGTGTGTGTGTGTATTTGTGTCTGTGTGTTAGTGAGTGCAAAAAAAACACGCTGATTATAAGCTTAAATTGGCTTTAACAAAGCGTACAATCAACAAAAAACACAACAGCTGAAACAACAACACAAATAACAAAAACAACAACCCAAAAAAAATAAATTAAAAAAATTCTCAACAAATATAAAATAACATTAACAAGCTGACATTGCAAGCAGCTCTGCTGAAAGGTGCGGTAGTCCCAACTGTTTTTTGTTTAACATAAGATATTGTTTTAAATTATATTTTGATTACAATTAATTTTTAATTGAACTGCAAACACTGCACATTTATTTAAAAATATGTACTTACTTGGCAAAATTGATTAGCAAATTTGCAAAATTGGCATGAAAACAATTTTCGAAATAAAATAAAAACAAGAGAAACCTCTTGTCAGCGGCGAAAATATTCGTCTGATTTTTTTGAATTTTTTTTAAATATATACACAATGTTGCTATTTCTCTGCAGACATTTTCTACACTGATAAACATAACATAAAATCTAAAATCTAAAATCTTAAAGATGACGATGATGAAAGGAAAATCTAAAATTTCCAGTGAACACCAAAATATTTTATTTTAATGTATAATTAATATTGCCATACCTAAGTGAAGTTTAGTTTTGAATTTTATTCGCACAGCAGAGTATTAAAAAAATGTTGAATATTGAGATATAATCATATTATAAAGTGGAAAATTCGATACTGATCTGGAATATTTATCAAAAATATGATACCCACGGCAAATATTCAGTCTAAACCTTAATAAGCAAGAAAAAGATTCTTAGCTCATATTCGTTGATTCGGCTCGTTGATGACGTTTGCAGAGTGGCTAAAAAACATGTGTTTAAATAAAATAGAATGAAAACATAAAAATTTCAAACACACACACACATATATATATCTATATATGCAGGTAAAGATATAAACAGACAAGTTTACTAATTTTAGCGCCAGCTGATTAAGCGTCAAAATGCGTGTGCATAAAAAAAAGAGGGAGATTGCAATTTCCAGCTCCATTTCTAACTGTGCTACGTGCTGAACCCTCCAACCGGAATACGAGCACCGACAATGCATTTACTGCGAACACTTAAAGTATGACGAAGTATATATAGTATATTCACTATATGTACCTATACTTTATGTGAGCTGCATGTTTGAGTGATTTTCAGAAGAAACTCAATCACAAAATCGAGAGAACTAATTAATCAATGGGTTCTATCAGCACTTTTGTTTATATTTCCCCGAGGCCATTTGAAGAATATCAAATCGTTAAGAGTACTATTATCAATGTACTAGTTAGGAAGACCTTGAACACAAATCCGCTAAATAGACAAAAAAAAAGTAACACTAAGTATATGTTGGTAAAGAACTGAAATAATTATAGAGAGTGTGAAAAATTGTATAAACATTTTTAATTTTATACAAAATAGGTTTCCTATTCATTCTATTAAAGTGTTTATTGTTCTTGTCGTTTCCTTCTCGTGGAAAAACATATTTCTTTGATTTTGTTTTTTTAATATTTAAGATCAATCTTTCTAAGTAACTCGTTTTTAATGTACTTGGTAAAAAATTAGACTGCACTAAACTGTATTAAAAAAAATGATAAATAAGGTTTATTAAATATTTCAATTAGGTACTCGGCTTTTGTTGCCAAGTCTGTTACCAAGAATTGAAACTGTGGCAAAGAAAATAAAGAATTTGCTACACAAAACTATAAAATGGTTTTTAGAAAAACTCCAAAAGCTTATTTAAGCTCTGCTGGGATTCAATAAACCCAAACTAATATTGTGGAATTGAGCTCTTAACTGCTTTAAAAAACAAACATTAATAACAACAATCCCAAGAAACAAAAACAATTTGTAAAGCCACCTGATAAAAGGGTCTGTCTCCAAAGATAAACGAGAAATTTGGTACGTGCTTGAAATTCTATGGGCCTGACTATTCTTAGAAAATGACAACTCATGGGGGCGGGAAGGGGATTAAAACAATTTTTGGTACATCCTGTCGAATGAAAAGGGGTTGGCGGGTGGTGGACAGGCAGTAGAAACACATGCATGTACCAAATTTTGCAGTTGTAAATTAATTATAAAAACACGTTTCTATTCGTTTTTCACACATTTGGATTGGGATTGAAATTGGGAATTCGTACTTCACCTTTGCAATGGTTCCAGCTGTGTGTTTAGATGGCCACTTGGGTTGTCGAAACTGTTAGATAGAAACATTTATTTTGTGTGTTCCTTTTTTGTTTGAGTTTGGCTGTGTGCAAACAGTTGCAAATGCCACAAACACAAATTTTACAAATCATTCACAGCAGGCGCCACTGTTACAGGATGTACAGTAATCCCCCCTGCTTATTTTCACTTGCTCGTGACTTTGAAATACTAAGTGAAAGTGAAAGTAATCAGACTGTATATGGCCAAACAATAACAACAACAACATCAGATATTGCATAAGCTCAGAATTTTCCATAAAATAAAACTTGGCTATACATTTTGAATAATTCTAAAAGCTCTTCACGAATTTTTCCTATGAAAAAAGTTTGTAAAGCGCTAGGTAGGAATTTTCACGAATAAAAGGTTCAGTACTTCATTTGACGAAACTACTTACTGGAAAATAAATATATAAACTATTATATGTGAGATTATTCTTATTGGGCTGAATGATATACATAATACGTATTTATTATAAAACATTCAAATTTGCAGTTAAATTTGAAAGTTTCAGAGGGATAAACGTCTTTGTAAGCTTTTGGAATTTGCCATGCAACTTTTTTTTAAACATTTTAGAAAGATGATTCTGTGTGGACACTGAAACAAGTATGAGATACCCGAAAAACTGGTCAAAGCCTATTTCAAAGTTTCCCGAACAGTGATTATATGGATTTATGGATTTATCTATCTAAACTAGATCAGTACAGAAAACAGACGATTGCTCAGAGATATTTATTTTCAGTTGTTCAAATAATCATAGCAACGAATAAAAACGCAGCAAAATGTTAAAAATAAAAATACTATGTAGTAATATCATAAATTTCATATAATTTAATCACGAACACATTAAGCAGCATACGCATAAAATCAAATATCCTTAAAAAACATACACATCACGTACGCAAACACAAATTGAGTGTAAAATTGTACGCGCCAATAAACACAAGGCGGCGTCAAGTAAACTGTTTGATGGGCGCAATTTTTAATGCGAAAAATGACTTAATGCTTACAAAAAAAAAAAACACTCAGTAAAAATCTTGAAATTGGATTCAACGATTGCGTAATACTCTAATATCAAGTAAATATCAGACGAAAGCCAAAAGGTGTAAGAAAAGGGGCGGTTTCGTAGAATATTTGAATGTGAGTAATATTTATTCCAAGTTTATTCATAGCTGCGAAATACATATTGATTTTGCGCTTTAAAATCTTTCCATCCAACTTTAATATCTTAAGAAAATAAAGAAAAAAAATCCCCGAATCTGTTCGGTGAGATTGAGTTAAATACCAATCGAAAGATGTTTTTTTTTTTTTTTGAGCAAATCGCGAATTCGTTTTAATTCCCTTTGGCACAAAATTTGATATAAGACAAGAATCTGCAGCTGAGAGGCGGGGGCTGAGGCTGTAATGGCCTTGCAAATTTTGATGCACTCCAGTTTTTTTTACAGGGCGGGGCGCTGAAGGTGGCTGTGGTGCAAGTGGCATTCAAACTTTTTATTCAGTTATTTTGGGGGAAGCCACCAATCATCTTCCCATCAACTTTAGTGACTTAAGCTTGAGAAAATATGTGCTTTTATCGATTTGAAACTCAAGGTGTATCGACAGCCTCCCAATGGGCGAAGCACCATGTCGGACTTTGCACTAAACCAATGTACTCTTTACCTTCGGTATCAGAGAATAAAATTAAAAACAATTTAGACGAAGTCGCTTTTTGTTCTGTTTCTCACACCAAATTGTTAGTTGATTTGGGATAACATTTAAAAAACTTTGAAGATTCAAAAATTCACTGCATTGAAATTAAGAACTACTGCCAAGGGTGCTGTCAATTATAAAAAATATACTTATAATAACTAAGCATGCAACAAAGAAAGAAACTGGCACAGGAAAGAAAAAGACTTGTCGCCTTTTGTGTATGACGACTTAAAGGCACTGCAGCACACACACACACACACACATACATACCACATATAAGGACCTAGCCAGACCTACACATAAATGTATATGACGGTATTATCATGATGATTCTGTTTTTCTGTGTTCCCTTTTCTTTTCTGGTGTTTTTATATTCTGATACCGAACGTAAAGGGTATATTAGTTTTGTGTAATGTCCGTCATGTTTCTGTCCGTCCGTTTGTCTGCCGTCTGTCTGTTTGGCTTAAGACTTTCCATATATTTTTGCCTATAGGCGGTACGGACAATCTGTCAAAATTTGGTTGCAACGCCTACCTAAAAAGCTTTTACAAAGAAAATGAAAGTTTAAGTTTTTTTGTATTGAGGTCTTGGCAAAAGTGGGTTTAATTTCCAAGGACGAATTATGCTATAAAAAAAATTACTGGAAATCGACAATTTAGGTACTAAATACTTGCTTCTTGATTCAAGTACAAAGTCGCAAGCTTCTTTTAATTGGACTGTTTAAAAGGGACTTTATGTGAATATTTTTTTATTATTATTTTTATAAGCCATTAAGTAGCATAAAAATGCGCAATAAGGTTTGTTCAACATTTATATTAGCTGCAGTCAAAAGTTTTTGGAAATGGCTTGCAGTCTTGCAGTAAAATCAAATCCAGCTCAAGCTTAAAGGCCACTTCTAGCCACCCGTTTTTATACCAGTATCAGAGTATACCGCAGTCGGTCGCTTTCGTCTGCAACGTTTTCACTTGTTTTTGTTTGTGTAAGTCGCTTAACCAACTGGCGACTTGGAGCGGCGCTAAGACGCTGGCGCTTATTGTGGCTAAGTGGTAGGGCGGAGAAGTGCAAAAGATGAGTTTTTTTAATTGTTGTTGTTGCTGGTGGTGCTTTTGGTAACAGTATGTGTGCCATGCAGCCAAGTGTGCAAAATGGCGTCAGCGCCAAAGTATCAAACGTAGATGCTTGAAAATTTTGTGAATTTGTAAAGCTGTCCAATAACACACAAACACACACACAAAAACGCACATACATAGATATGTAAATGCAGTGCCACATATGGCATAATGTGTAAATAAGCGCGTAAGACTTTTAAAATCGCTGCCGACGCGTCGCGGGCATCATCATAATCTGCTTCTTCCTTTTCCTCATGCACCTCCTTGACATTATGTTGCTTTGCTTCTTTACCTCTTGCTCTACTTATCCACCGCCTACACAGCGTCTGCGGCTTGAGTTTATTGCCACAACTTTTTGCCAGCTCTTTGTAAATGAAAAGCAGCCATACACATATACTCATATCCACATTCACTTTTATTATACTATTCACAGAAATTGTGATTGGATTGGTTAGAGCTAGAAACAGTAACATCTCAGTTTCTTACGAGTCCATTAATCTATACCCTGAACTAAAGTTATGTTCAGAACTATATGGTGAAGTAACAAACTATAGAAGGAGTTACATAGATTACACATAGATAGGTGTGTGCACGTCTTGGGGGGCATCGGCAGCTGAACTGCCAAAAAATTTTGTTACCATAGCTTAAAAACTGTGAAGGATATAGGGACTTCCGATTTTACAAGATTTTTTTCATACTGAAGCAAATTTATTTAAATTATTTGTACAGCAGGCTCGCTTGCAGAAATTTTCAGCTGGTTGGCAAAAATTCAGAGTTTCACCAATGTGCTATACGGCAACCGTAAGTAAGCAACATTAAGTTGGTGTAAGATTTAGCTTAAATAAAATTGGGTAAAATTTCAGAAATGTGCGAGTTAATACTTTTCAGGATAAGCGGGATTAAGCGGGCAAAACAACATTCAAAGGAAAAATCGTATTCGTTAGACATGGCATCTAATATGGTATGGATTTGGTTTATATGTAATATAGCAATTTTACTTCATATTGTATTATAGCTAATAAGCATTTTTAGGAGTGGTATAAATAATAAGGCCTTAAGTAAATTAAATACAAAACATCATGTCTGACTCAACTGCTGGCATTTCACACTTGACTTCTATAGTTTGGTTTGTTTTATATATTTTGTCTTTCAAGCTGCTTAACACACACACACACAAACATATACACTGGCTGTCGCGTGTTTATTTGTTTTTGTTGCGTTACCACAACACACGTTTATATGACATTCAATGGCAGCAGCAGCCGTCGACGCAGACACAAAAAAAAGTATCCTCGCTAAATTGAACAGCAGTATATGCAAAACTTTCTGTTGACAGCAACAGCAACAGCAAAAAACACATTGTACAAAAGAGGGCAACGAAAATTGTTGAAGGTGCACATGTGGCGTATGCGTAATAAATCTAATGAAAATTACGTCACAACGGCTATGCTGCCACTTAAGCAAATAACACTTTGGTATTGAACAAATTTTCATGCCACCCACCCAATGTTTGTGTGTGTGTGTTAGTTTACTTGTCTGAAGTTATTAGTTTTCCTCAGCTTGGGACGCAAGTTTAAAACGCAAAACTTTTTAAGACGCTTCCTTGTCAAAGTCTCTTCATTTCCTGCGGCTTTGGCGGCTAAACCCCTTCTGTTTAATAAGCGTCCTTTAGCTATACTTGACATTATTTAGCTTACACTTTTCAAAAAAGATTGCTTATTCATATTCAAAAACTACTTTTTAAACAAAATGAAACAGTTTTATATCAATAAGTTTAAATACTTTTGCATACTGGAGACTGAGGAGACTGTTGTGTCTGAAAACAAAGTAAGGAGAAGGTTTTGTTAACTTGGCATAAACAGTAATTTGTATTTATATTTGATTTGAATTTTTTTTTTAAATCTGTAACACTTTTTTTTATCGATAAATAAACGTATGAACATTATTCTAACCTTTCTAGAATAGTGTAATCTGTAATAAATAGCAAATGCTGTTGTACCTTAACAAAAAAGATAATTTCAATAACATTTTTTACTCAAAGTTCTTCGAATGTAACTTACAAAGTTTTAAGTTCTAATTTCGCGCTACCTTTCCTTACTGCACCTTAATATTCAACCGTTTTCATCAGTTCATGCTGGGGGTATAGGTGCCAGCGTTAAGTTTCGTTTTTCAATATAATTTTTGAGCGCATTTATCGTTGCATGAAAATTGACTTTTATTTTTAATTTACGTGCAAAATGTAAAATGCCATTAAAGGTAAAATTGTGTTTGTGTGTGTGACGTCGAGTGGGATTGTGTGTGTGTGTGTTTACATCAGAGAAGTCTGTGTGTGTGTGTGTGTTCTTGACATGTTTTGTAAAAATTGGTGCACACTTTTGATGCGTTTCCTTTGATAAAAGCTCACACACTGAATTTATGTTGTATTTAATCAGATTGACGGCTTTATTAAGCGCTCACATCGATAAGAATCTACAAATTTCTATGAGCTACAATTTACGTGCCGGCAATTTGTAAAATTGATTTACTGTGCGTGCCCAAAAAGCCAGGAACGAAAAACGCAAACTATTTGTAATCGGAAAATTTGGAAAAAGTTAAGTCTCGTAAGAATCCACAACAAAAACTCAAAACTATACAATTAACATGCCAGCCCAGACCTAAATAGTTGTTGAACTAAATATTCCTTGACTTTGGCAGTATTTTTGTTTAATTAGTGCGCATAATAATGATATTTTCGTGCAAACGTACACACACACGCGAACTTCTAGAGAGAGCCCTGCAATAAAGCTGGTCTGGAATTGGGTCGCAGGCAACCCAACCTCGTCCTTTTTATTGCCTGCTAGCATGAAATGGCGCTCACTGCTCCACTTTTCTTTTCTTTTTACTTTCTTTCACTCTTTTCCTTTATATTTTTATTTTTTGCCGTTGAAAGCGAAAATATGAAGTACACGACAAATTATTTGCTGCTGTTGTAGGTCGCGAGAAGTCGGATGAGTTGGATGGAATAGCAGCAGTTATATAGAAAGTTGACATGTATACATGGGGCAACACACAATAGTAGTTGACACATGTCATTTTATTGCGTTCGTCCATTACAAGGGAAAAACCCCCTTGAGCAAAATGTCTATATCACTTCCCCCAAATTTATCAAGGTCAAATAACATTAGCTGCCAGCCTCAGGCAATAAGCCTTCTCGACAATATAGACATTCAAATATATAGAAAAATTTTTGTTTTTTTATGGTCAAAAACATTAGTTAAATAAACAATTAGGGTATTCACGCCACTTTGCTTAGCTGCTTATCTGCTTCCTTTTTTCCATTTAAGCAGAATCTGGCGTGAACGACCCTTTTGAAGTGTTTATCTGCTTATCAGCTTATCTCGTTAGAAAACAGCTGTTTTCTATCAATTTTGATCTCCTCCAACATGTTGGTGTAATATATGATAACAGTTGGTTTTTAATAGGCGATTAGCGGTTTTTAATAACTAAAAATAACATAGCTTGCATATAATCTAAAATTGAAACAGTTTCATGGTCCAACCAATTCTTCGTCTCGCTTGCCCGCATGCGCTTACGTTCTTGATAAGATTCCACTAAAATATTTGTTACTTTTAAGAAATTTCATTTAAATGCATTTTTGTTTCATTGTAATTTATATATTTATAAAAATATACATTTTTATCAAATCCATGATGAAATGGAAAAAAGTTACAGCAGCACTTCAGCTATTTGTCCGGGAGGCCAACAATTTATTTATTACATTTTTAGTTGTATGTGTAATTGAAACTGTAACAGAAACTAAAACTGCCAAACGAAACTGAAACTACCAACAAAATTGTTCCTTTATCATAACACACATCGCAACATGCTCAAATTGTATGGCAGGCAAAATATCTCAAACTACCAAATAACACACAAATACTTTTACTTACATTTGGCTGTGCCTGCTATAATAAAATTTTAAAAACATCTAAAAACAACGAAAATAAAACAGGAAACAAAAATTGCACAAAATAGCTTTCGCATGGATTTTTGGCGGTTTCTGTGGGTATTAAGGGTTTAGTTTGAACGTTGGCGAAGCGGATAGTGGGTTTAGTTGACGTGTTGCTGATTCTCTAATAAATGATACACTGCAAATTGCAGTGGACGGTGGTGTATGGAATGCGGCAAGGTAACCCATTTCACCAATCCATCTTCCCACGCGCCTCCCTCTATCTATCTCGTCGGTGGTGCTGTCCGAGCGTTCAAGTGCTGACCTGGTACATATTTTAGCATAAAACATTTGCATAAAACTTTCACGGCTTATGGCGCACAAATGCAATGTAAAAGTTTCATTGTGCGCATTGGCCGTACACTACAGAGTACTCTGCGTACCACACTCCGCCCACACCCCTTGGCTACTTTCAATTTTATAAATTTAATCTATATCAAACAACAGGAACAAGCGCGGCTTACAGGGTTTCACTCAACTACCAGTTGACCTGGATGTTTACTAGCAAATACGCAAAACTAGCGTATGCGACTTTTTTTTCTATCTATATTTATACTGGTAAATTAAATATATATCCCATGCTTATGTGTCGATAGTAGCAATATTTTCAACATTCCCAAAAGAAAATGATTTAAAAGCAATATATTATCCTAAATTATATTTTATTTCATTTATACTTTAATTCTATTTATACTTAGCTGTATTCACAACCTTGATGACCTATCTCGAAATAAAATTTTGCTTTTTATTTTAAGGTACTTAGTTACGAATGATTTCATTCGGATGTGAGCCCGATTTTGCCCCAGTGTAAGATATTTTGAATATATATCGTGTAGACATAGAATGCGTTGCATGAATGATGTCGTTTAATCTTATAGTTGCTTTTTAATACTGGCAAACCACCATATATCGAAAGTTTTTACACCTATTTGAATTGATAAATTTTATTTTTTTATTTCTTTAGCTGCGAATGTCTTAGCGTTAGTATAGTTTATTTCCTGTAATATGAATATATATTTGAATGATAAATACATTTTAAAATACAACCCAATTTTATAATATTATTCTAATAAATATCGTCACATCATCATCAGTTAATACATATATTATATCTTCAATCCACGTACTTAACTTAAAATAAAAATTCTTAATAAACTTTTCGGAAACACTTTTTTTTTCTGCAAACATAAAAACTAATGAACTTTAAATTGTTGATAAACTACTGGGTATGCAACTACCATTGCAATGGTAACTTCACTGTCTCTCGGGAGGAGCCTTGGCAATTAGCTGACCCAACACGCACACACCTACAGTTGCCTACTTTTCTCACAACTTAGCTGCTAACCTGAGCTAAGCTAGTCTCGCAATCTTTTTCCCTTGTTTTTTTTGCGAGTACTCAGGGTTTCCCTTGTATCCTGTTCGTTTTGCTTTTGTCAGCGAATGGTTTGTGTGTGCGTGGCAAGCAGGCAAGGTTGGCTTGACTTGGTTGGTTGGTGTGGCTTGCAACATTTTGTAAGGTTCAAACGAGCATTTTGGCCCGCCAGCAAAAAGCTGTTCATAAATTGCATGTTGGCTTCTCTATTCCAGTTTGTGTGTGTGTGCGACTGTACTGGCATGTACTCCATTTTTCTGTTTTTTTTTTATGGACCCACATCGCATTTAAACTGTTATGCTTGGCCTGGCCCCGGCATACGAGACCTTTCCACATTTATCGCTTAAGCCAAATCAGTGTCGGGCTATGCCACACATATACATAGTATATATATTTTGTAGCCCCTTTCCAATGTTGCCAAGGGTAGAATCGATAGTCTTCAACTAACGTCAAATTTACGTTTTGCTGGCTGTGGCTGCCGTTGAAGTTGCCCCAGGCATAAACTAGCCTGTGGCCGTGTAGCATTTTGCCTGTAAGCTTCAACTAACTTGGCGCAGAGCAAACAAAAAAAAAACCCATCAATTTCGGTCTATTCCGCTAGGTCACACACCCACATTTTAATTAGCAAGCAATAAGACCCACATAAAAACAACACTGACAAGCGTAATAAAAAGTTTGTTTACTTTGCATATTACTTATTTATTACTTATTTATAATTGAAGAAATTCGCATACATTAAACTAAATTTATAATTATAGTGGGTTGATTTTACGAGTGTCCGCCTCTAAAAAGGCGTAGGTGTTTTGTTTAATTGTCTTAATTTTGATTAATATGTCTTAAGATTTATGATTAGTCGATGCGATATATGATATACATGTTGGTGACTCGTGATGCCCGAGATAGTGTCTGTCCATTATAATAAAATAAAAGTTTAAAAAATTGAAAATAATTTGTTCAAACAAGATAATTGAACTCAGAGTAAAATGGGTGAAGTGCCATTTTCAATGTTTCATGAACTAATGAATGAAAATAAATATTATCAAGATTTTCAACTAGTGGTGTATTTAATGTGTGCCAACAGATTAAAAACTATTTTATTCATACTCTCGTAATCTTGGCATTTCGTTCAGTGCATAACTACGATATGGAACATTCCCCTTCAACTTTGGGCAATCAAGGTCTTCTATTTCGATTTTATTTATTTAAACTACTATTTCATTCTCAATTTCAACAAATAAAAAAAGAAAACTTTGCAGTTGGGCGCAAGCGGCTGCGAAATACACTGACACCAGTATTTTAGCATGGGTAAATAGTTTGTAAGCAAAGGGGAGTATTGTGGCGAGAGGTGTGTGTGCGGCCTTCGGAAATGGTTTGATGTTAATCTTTGGGCAAATCGCCAGCATTCATCCTACAAAATTTGACCAGTCTAGATTAAAATCTATGGTTGGATACGCAAACCCGATTTAAAAAGGCGTTGGCATTTAGGCGGCAGGTGTGGGTGTCTCATTCAAATTTCTGATGCAGATATTTTGCTAATCTGAGTGACCTTAGCTGTAAAAATGTGGGAAATTTGTGTGCCTTATCGATTTACACCTAGAGGTGAATCGACTTGTTATCGATTTCCCAGCCCCCCTAAATAAACAATGTGGTTAAAGCAGACATGAATAAAGATGTTTGCAAACTTTCAAGTCTCTAGCCTTCAGGGTGTTGAAAAAGAGCGCGATCATACAGACGCCATGACGGACATTGCTTAAAGCTAATATACTCTTAACATTTGGTATCAATGTAAAACTTAGCAGGCAAGTGTTGTTATTGCTGTTGTTGTTGTTTCTCCTGCTGTACTGTTGTACTAGTTTTTGTTGCTGTTGTCATCGCTACTGCTCACAGGCTGCTGACCATTATTCTTAAAAATAGCGCGAGCAGCTTTAAATAACACGATTTTCCGCTACATATATCGATAGCATCAACTACAACAACCGTAGCAGCAGCTTCTCCTGTGTACCATTAAAATGCAAAGACGATATTTCGATTGAAATATTTAAAAGGTTGCTTTAACAATCGAAGCGAGCATTCTAAGGCAAACATGCAGTAAACTAATATTTATCAAGCAGTTAACTAACACCAAACAATCAGTTCTATGCATTTAAATACTCGATACCGAAAGTTTCACCAAATTGGATAGCAACATAGCTGATGGCATCCCCATCTGCATCAGACAATCTTTGAAGGCAGCGTACAGCACAGCGTACTACGAGCTACGATCCTTAGACGATAACAACCAGCAAGACAACTACAACCAGTATGGAAATCATTCGAAAAACAACACTGCCAAATTCGCTCAAAGACGAATAAGCAAAAAAGAAAATTTAGAGAAGAAGAGAGACGCTGAAGAGCAGTTGTGGCCGAACATCATCTTTATTATATCGATTCAGAAACCCCATAATCGCCATCCAACCATAATGAGCTATCATTTATACACATGGTTGAAGTAACCTCAAAACAAACAAATTAATCAACAGACTTATTTACATGTTAATTAGCACTGTTAAAACCACATAATTTCCGCTAACTTACAATATTCTAAATGAGCAATCAAATTATATAATTTGGGAAAATAATATAATTTCACAACTCAAACCACACCAACAAAAAATAAAAACCGAACTGTAGGTAAAATAAACATAGCATATTTATTTTCTAATTTTAATGAGCTTTCGATTCATTAAATTTACAACAAAATGCATTCACAATAAATGAAAACTGACACAGAAATCAAAAGTAGCAGATGTTAATATGTGTATGTGTGTGTGTGTTTGCGTGTGAAATGTTCGCAATCAAAATAAAATTTGCGCAGGAAATTAAAAGGCTGCACTTTAGATACGACATTGACATGACGGATGGCATATCCAATGCGGTCACAATTATTGCAGCTACTATTATTGTTGTCGTAATTGTTGTTGTTAATTTAAACTAACATCAATTGGTGCAAGCGCCACACAAGGTGGAAGTGGCCAAACACATACACACATACATTTGTAAGTGTATGCATTTGAGTGTTTGTTATACTATTTTTAACACACCATCGCGCCAGTTAGTTATTATTAGTTGTGGTTGTTGATATTGTTGCGGCTGTGTCAAGTGTCAGCGGCAAGGCTCCAGTGCATTGTTGGCGCCACTTGTTTCTACCTAACGATCAACTCGACGGGGTTCAACGTTAACGAGTGGGTAAAAGGGGGGGATGCAATGTCATTTGTTAGTGCCTACCATTGTCAAATGACTACAAGTACACTTTTAAATGAAACAAGAGAAAACGTTTGCAGTCGTACGCAAACGACTGCTAAATTCTCTGATACAAGTAAAAAAAAAAACGGTTGGTAGGAAGTCGGCTTGCCAAGGGAGGGAAACGAGCGTAAGTGCTTGGACGTGAATCGTATTTTGAAGAATTAATTCCTTAGATTTGGTTTACTCCAGCTTTTAAATTGTGAAAATTGAAAATATTGTTACTTTTTGATTTTTATTTAAAAGACTAAACAAAAATTAAAATAGTACTTAGCCAAGCACCACAATCTTAAGACTTTATCTAACCAGCACATAAACTAATATATTTTAAAAGGCCAGACATGCATTAAACTTATATACTATTTTGTACCTTCTGTATCAGAGTATAACACAAGTGGAAAAGCTGCACCCAATATGCACACGAAAATAGTTCAAAGGAATTTCCCGTCGCGTTCCGCTGGTGGCAACCTTTTGGCTTGCTTTCATTAATTTACATATTTAGTAAGTCTTTGAAAATGCGACTTTATTGTTTTCAGGCTGCGGTATTTGTTATTTTTAGTCAACCTGCTGCAATTGCAGCACTCGTTAAAATTCGTTGTCAGAAATTCAAAGTAAAAATACAAATAAATTTCGTTAGGGACTTTATTCATCTGCGTGGCAGGGCTTTGAGACATAGATTTTCTATACCATCTATGTACACCTGATGATTATTTGAGCTTTATTTTAAATGTTTCCGCTAATATGACTAATATTGTGGTGAAATGTTTTCGGTATGCTAACGTGTGAATTCTTAATCACTTTTGTTAAGTTCCAGAAGGGAGTAGATTTTTAGCCATCTAAAGAAGACAAGGTCGGTCCTATTTCTGTATCTCAGCTCTCAGATTCGACGATGTCGATTTCGATGTCGAGTGTTGAACAGGTTTTTTTTCTTTTTCGAAATGCTCCCTCTTTAGCACGCCCTAGAGCTTCGTTGAAATTATTAATTCAATTGTTAATACCATTTGGCAAAGATAAGCTTGTAAGCCTAATAAAGTCGACCTAGTTGGTATTTATGTGATCGTATCGGTATGGAATGACTAAATTAGGAGATGAATGGAGTAAAGTATGCACTGATAGGTGATCTGATCCTAAGTTTTATTTTATCATTTATTGCTGTAATGTGAAAGTAGCATTTAGGACGGTTGGTCAAAAACAGTTTTCACCACTTTTTTTTTGTACACGCGGTGACATAACGGCACAACGCCTACGGCTTTTCGTCTCTTTATTATACTCGATACCGAAGGTAATGTTCATCATGGTGTCTGTCCGTCTGTATACAAGCAGGCTTTTCTCGACTCCCTTCAAGCTAGAGACTTGAAACTTTGCAAATATCTTTTTCTATACGATAACTGGGGGCTGGCAATTCGATTAATTCGATAACTCAATAACGATAAATCTCTATATATCCCACACCCTTACAGAAAGAGCTACCGAATTTGGTAGGAAGATAGCTACTGGTATACCCCATAAAACTGCATCAAAAATATTTGAGCAACACATTCCGCCCCTTGCTACCCCCGCCTATATATTCCATATTTGGTGTCAAGATAGGTGATGACAACCCTCAACAAACTGCATCAAAGCTTCGGATACCACGCCCACCCATACAACTTTAGCATCCACACCCCTTTGCAATCAGGCCTCTTGTTAGCCGTTCTTAAAAAGGTATCGAGTATACTGCAGTCGTTTGCTGGTATCGAGTAAACTGCAGTCGGTGGCGTCCAAATGCAACGTTTCCTATTGTTTTGTGTTTATTACTTTTAGTTTTAATTTTGGTATTTGCTTTGTAACGCATTAAAGCGGTTGTATGTGCGACGGTACGAGCGCACGGCTCAAGGTCTATCTATATAATCAGATTCCTTCTGGCAAATAACTCGCAAACTAACGCTTGAAATTAGTAAGTGACAGTGGTGTAACACATTAAGTAACGTTAAACTTAGGTCATGTATCAACTTTAATTAATTTGCACATTTTCGGCATTAGCAATTTTATTCTTAGCGAAAATTCTCACTCCTATTTAGCTCCTTAGCTCCAGCGCAGACAGTGGCTACGCAAGCTTAAGATTTAGGTGTTTTGAGAAGCTTTAGGCAGCCGCTTAGAACGCAGATAGTTAGCAGTTGCAGACTTATGCAAATGAACGACGGAACGCATAAGTCGGCGGATTATGCTAATATAGCTGCTGTTGACTGAAGTTGTGCAATGTTTGGTTTGTAATCAGAAACTACACCAGCAGTAGAAACAAAAACAATACTCATAGCAAAAACGATATCAATTTGCATTAGACAAAAGTACGTCGAAGTCATTTAAGATATCTCAGCTAATTGAAATTGAATTGCGACACTTCAAGCTGAGATCAGAAGATATGATGCGTTGAACAGCTGCTTAGACAGCTTCGTCAAATGGAAATTTGTGGGAAAACGTGTGGAAACTACAGTTGAGGTACTCAAGTAACAAATTTCAATACACAACACCTTTTTAATTTTTAATAGTTGATCCATAAAACATTATAACTCTATAATGTTACTCTAAAGAATTTGTTTCTCTGTGAAATAAAATTAAAATAAATAATTTGATCTGATATTTAAAAGATATGTATTTTTCAATATGTGGTAAATTAAATGTTTCAAGTTTGTTTCTTTTTTGCTTACAAAAACTTAAATTTTGTATTATTAATGTATTTAAAGCTGCCAATTTGAATTGACGTTAGAAATGAACGCAATTTTGGCGGCCTCACACATAAACAACAGAAATAGGTTTTGGAAAAAAATAAAATAACCATAATATGTGTATGTATTGTATAAATAAGTTTGTGCAAAATTGATTTAAGAGCAGTTAGAAATATGTGTACATATTACTAAATAGTTTGTAATATAATAAAAATTAATTTGCTAGATCTTTATATTTTAAAAATTCATTTTAGCTTAACTATTAATGCTCTAATTTATGGTATTTAAGGATATTATTTTAGATGACATTATCTATTTTTTTATTTCACATCTTTATTAGTGTACTATTATTATTTATTATAAAACATATGCGCTTTAAAATACATTTACAGCCAAATTTATTTTCAAGAAAGACAAGAATAAATTGATTTGAATTTAACTCATGCAATCCTTATTAAAATCAAATGTAAAATTAAGTCGGAAAGACCATCTTGAAAAATGCCAAATGTCCCACATTTTAATGCTGCCTGATTTTTTAATTACATGCTGTAATTGCATATTTAAGTGGCATTCCAGGAACAACAACAGCTCAAGGTGCCTGTTATCGACTGCTTTTTAGGACATGCTAATGCATTAAGAGCTTTGCCATGAAAAGAAGCTTAAAATACAGAAAGTCCACAAGCGACGACCTGCTGTTTTGCATAGAAAATATTGACTAATCGGCTTAAGTTTTAGTTTTTAGAAAAAACGTAATGATCGCAAATAACCGGCCTGTTTAAAAATTGATACAGCCACAGACAAAGTTTTGTCAACCAAGCCGATAGAGTTGATTCTTGCTACTTGTGTGTGCGGTAGAATACACAAATATGTACTCAAATCACATTTCAACATACACACATATGCACACAAATTTATTCGTGCAATTAAATCCTCTCATCTGCACGAACAAACATGCAAGCTGGCTATGTAAATAGATTCAATGATATTAGCTTAAAGTTATGTCAATAAGCTTAATCCTAATAAAAGGTAGCAAAAACAGTTTGTATAAAAATAGATATAGAATCAGGATAATAACTTACTTAGATAGCTGTTGAAAGGTTTAGTTGTATACAATAATTCAAACTCAAACTTAGTCAGAAAAGAACGTATTTTTGAAAAATTTTGTTTATTTAAATGTGTTGAGCACAACCTATCAACTTCAATTTGTAACAATATTTTCCACTGTCATTAATTGGCTGGCTGCTATTGTAATCGAGTTTGTGCGACAATCAGAAAGTGTCATTGGGAATGGGCTCAATGTGAAATGCCTTCAATCAAATACTACTATACGTATACGGGCAGAGATTGTATGTAATGCATCTGTGTGTGTAACAGGCAATGGTGGATTCGAGCCATTTGCTTCGTTGATGCAGTCGAGTGCGCCACCAGTTAATTTTGAAATCTGTCAAAAGGCATTCAACAAATTAAACTCAATTGGCACGTTAGTCCGAATGCTAGCTGCCTCACTGGCTCGCTGGCAGGCAAATAAACATGGCACTTGGCAGGCACCGGATTACATTTCACATTTCATTTGAGTCAGACTCTTCTCGTAGAGGGCACGGCACCTAAGGCACACAACAACAAGAGAGAGACGAGAGACAGGGCACACCAAAGTCATCATAGAATTGGTCATTATAAAAGCCGCAACGCTGTCGGACAAGTTGTGGCAGTAACTCAGGAGCTTAGGAGCAATAAAGCTTCAGCGTTTTGGTTCGCTCCAGTTTCCCCAGCAGTTTGCTCGTGGTCGGGCCAAACTACTGCAGCGCCTATAAAATTTTCAAGTGCAGTCTTTTAGGCTCAGCGTGCTCCAAATACGAAATTGGACATGAAAATTAAAAGCACCAAAAAAATGTGGCAGTCAGTCTCAAGCAGCAGCTGCCACATTCTACTCAAAAAATAATGCTACGGTCAGTTCGGAGTACACGAAAAACACACACAAAAAGAAAATAAATAAATGAGAAAGGCCCAAATAAACGGGCAATAACAAAGCTTTTATGCTCTAGAGATTGCTTCTGGTCTCACTTTCATTTATGAGCAATTTATTTTGTTTCCAATTTAAATTTTCTCCATTTTTTAGACAGTTGGATTGTATCTATAATTTATTTATATCTTTATACATATTTTACTTTAAATTACGATTGTATATAAGTAAAGAACATAGTTTGTTTTTAAGCTTCAACTTAAATAATGTTTATAATATCTATATATGTATGTATACATAACGTTAAGCATGTATCACAACGATTATCGCTTAATTGCTTAAGACCATTTAAGAGCTCATGTTGTGTTTAAATAAAGTGTATGAAAAAACGGAATGTCCAACTAAGTGCGAAGTGCATTTCCGTAAGTGGGCCGTGGCCGCAGCCTTCCAAGTAATGCGGCTGCCCAAGTGTCAAAGCGTCGCTGTCGACGTCGATGTTGTAGCAAACAACTACAACTATAGCATATTTTTTTGCCATTGTGTATGTATTTAAGTTTGTGTTTGTGTGCCCATTCAAATGGAACTGGAAATTGTTTCGTTTTCGTTTCGAAATGAAAGAAAATGCTGTTTAATGTGCTTTTTATTATTTACATCTGCGGGCTAAGAATACTTTCCCTCTCTCCCTGCATACAAACACAACATAGCCCACAAAACAGATGCTCATCAACGTTTTTTTTTTTAAATTTCATTTTTCCTTTTTTTTTGTGGTATTGTTCCGGTTGTACCAGCTTTCATTTCTATGCAAATTTTATGTGCCTCCGGCAAAATTTCTTTATTGTATTTAGTAGAAATTATTCACGCCAACTAGCTCTACTCAAAGATACTTTGAGTAGTAAACTTATATACATATATATTTGAATGTATATATGTATGTATGCTAACTAAGGAGTTTTACAAATATTTGGTAGGCATTTCTGTGATTGTTTCCCGTTGGTGAGGAACCTTCTAATGACTGTTATCTGTAATTGTGCTATCAAAGCGATTTTCGCCGAATTTATCACCGTATATTAAACATATTCCGAGGTATACATACATAGATCTATCAGATACGAGGGGCTATTACAACTATTTACATGCCACGAACAACACCTGGAAAGCTGATTGGTCAATCAGTCGTAATGACAAATGGGGCAAATAATTCGCAGTTGCAGTCGCAATATGTTTGCATGTATGAATAAACATATATATGGCAAGAATTGTTAGCCTTCTATAAATCAATAATATCGATTTCATTTTTTTTTTTTTTTTTTCCTTCCCGTTTTCTGTATGGTTTCAAGTACACGTTCTTCAAGAAAGAGATTAACAAGCTGAAAACCATAAAATCAAAACAAGAAATATCAAATACAATCTCAAAAGGTCATTGCGAAATTTGCACTTTGGGGCTCATCAAACTTGCAGGGGCAGCAGTTTGCCAGTGGCAAGAGTTTAGCACAAGCTGTTGCATATACCACAATTGAAGATTAATCACAGAAAAAGAAAATGGCGTTCTAAATATAAGAATTTGTTCTAGAAATTTTCAGATTCGTACTTAAAATATTTAAATACGATTTATATTTAAGAAGTCAAATTATATGTCTAAAACGTTCCAAAATATTTTTTATTTTGTTAATGTACAAAACGTTTTTAATATAAGAATAAAATTCTTGGTTCAATTTTAAGAAGTCTTACTATAATACTCAACCGAACTAGTTAATTTGATAAGTACAAAACTTTCTTTCTATAAGAGCTTAAATCCTCATTTTTCTTTTCAGTTCTTATTACTTACATATGTACATATGTTTGTGGCGAAAGTGGGCATTAAATAAGTAAAGTTAGTCTAAAACACTTAAAGCAGACAATCTAAGTACGAAATACTTGCATCACGTATTGAGGGCACTTGAATCAAGAATAGCTCTAGAAATATTTAACTCAATTTCAAAAATCCAGCCATCAGCTGTCCATAATTTTTTTTTTTAATTTTTGTTTTAATAAGTGTGTTATTTGAATAGATTATATTTATCTTTTTTTTCTTTAACTCAGCCAAATCGAGTGCGTTTTACATTAACTGCAGTCGAAATATGTTCAAAACTGGCTCAACAGCTAAGACACTTGACCATTAACAAAATGTATTACGCTCAAATTTTGGTAAGGCTAAATGGGAAAATTTTTAATGGTATTCTCAGTTTTTTAATAATTCTATCTGAAGAATGGTTGACAGTTTTTCTTAAAAAGCTCTATTGTCTGTCTCAAAATTTTTGGGAATTAAATATCAAGTATTGTCATACTAGGATCAAGTAAACAGTAAGCAAACCCGTCTTGCAGTAAAATTAATAAATCGGAGAACAAATTTACTTGTATTGATTACTTCGTACTGACTTTAAGAAATTCCGACCTAATGCAACTTCTTAGACTGTTAGACTAAGTTCGGAATACTTAACTTGATTTTTCAGTTGAATTTGTCAGTTTGTTCTTAATTTAAGAACTAATAATCTCATAATAAGTACCTTTCATTCTCAAAACGTTCTTAAGCTAAGAATGTGGGATCTAAAAAGTTTAGAATGCTTTTAGCTTAATTGAAGCATTTTCGTTGTTAGAAGAGAAATGACACCAAAAAGATTTGGTTAAGGGTTGAAACTTTCAACCTGAAAGTAGACATTTTTCTGTGATGAAACTTGGGAAAATATACCGCATGACTCTCGACTTTAATACTACTCGATACCGACGGTAAAGAGCATATTGGGTTTGTGCACTGTCCGTCATGGTGCCTGTCCCTCCGTTCGTCAGTGTGATTGCAACTATTTTCGACACTATTCAAGTTAGGGACTTGATACTTTTGCAAAAACCTTTTCTATGGCCGGGACAAAGTTTCAAGATTAGGGCTCTACGCCTACTGGGAGGCTGGCAAATCAATTAATTTGATAACTCAATAACGATAAATCCACATATTTCCCACACCCTTACCTAATTTAGTAAGGATATAGCTAGTGGCGGTACCCAAATAACGTGCCCACCAGCCCAACCGCATTTTTAAATCAAAAACGCGTATATCTTCCACAGTTTTTGAGCTGTAGCCATCAAACAAGACAAGATGGGTGATGACATCCCCCAAAAATCTTCATTTAAACTTTAGATGCCACGCCCACCCGTGCCGCCCTACGAGAATGCGTGTATCTTTCACAGATTTTTAGCCACAGGCACCAAATTTTTGGCAATATATCTGGTGACATCCCCTGCATCAGATCTGTACAGCCAACATTTGAATGCAACGCACATCCTTGCCGCATACGTAGCCCTTTGCAATAAGGCCTCTTGTTAGCCCTGTTTAAATAGGTATCAAGTATTTGGTACGACTACAACGTTTCCATTTGTTGTTTGTGAATATATATATTTATTAAAACAACTTTTGACACGACTCGTTGCCTTTAGGTTTTGGTTTTTTGTTTGCCGTCGAATAATCGTGCCAACAAAGCGAAAAAAAGTGTATTTTACGGCGTAGTCGTGTTAATGGAAATGAAGCTATTAAGAAACAGTCAAAAGCACAAAAAAGGACAATAAACGACAAAGCGTGCAACGAAGTCAGCGAATATTTCATAAAATTCCAATAAGTTGAAAGACACACACACACATAGTGACATATTGACACTAAAGCCAATACACACACACATGCAGGCAGCTTCCATTAAGAACATTGCCAAATGCAAAAGATAGCAAAGACAAAAAGTGGAGAGAGGGAGAGGGGGAGGTTGGTTTGTTGGTTTTTTGTGTGTTCAGTGGTTGCATTTTAATTTATGCATATCAAATGTTCTTGCAGCGCACTTTTTCTTTACAGCGTTTCACATGAAGTGGCTGACAAAGACAGCACAAAGGAAACTGCAATAAATATAGTATTACTGAAGAGGCGAAGGGTGCGAGCGAGGGTGGCGCAAGAGAGAGGCGCGAGTGCCATTAAAGTGAGTTAATTATTTAAAAGTTGCTCATTCGCAACGTTGCGCTTACATACACACACGCACACACAGACTCAGACACACGAGCCTACCTGTGCAATTAAGTTGAATGGCACAAGAGCTGTCATTTCTTGTCGTCCTTTTGTGAAAGCCACTCGAGTGCCACTTTCAAGCATTGTTAGTTATGTGGGCTAAGAAGTTGAAGAAGAACCTAATTGTCACCACATGTTGCATGCCACTAAGTCAATATTTGACAGGCGTTAAGCGTCTTTTAACAGCAGTTGTGTGCCAGATTGACAGCCCCATATTAAGATGGCTGTATATTTGCAATTGATAACAGGCTGGCAATCACAACTGTCCCAACGCTTATATTACATTATATCAACAATCACAATAACTTACCTTACTAAATATGGGCATGGGCTTTTTTTGTGAGAAACGGCACAGCCAAAGCACGGTTGGTAAATATTATGGCTCACACGCGACGGCCTACGGCCATCTCTGGTTGTGACAAACTGCATAAAAATTCTAGAAAAAGATGCAAGAATGTAATAAACTCGCAACAATATCTTACTAATTGATAAGTTGTTGTTATAACTAATACGCCCTGTGGATAGCGGTCGCATCATAGGTACGTCAGACGCTGTTTTTTTCGTTTTATATGTATGTGTTTGAGTATTTGCCTCATTCGCATCGGGTGTTATATGTGCATTAATTTCAGCAAACGTAAAAACCCCAATGGCATTAGGTGAACATGTTTGAAGCTCAAAGAATCTAATAGGCCGAATAAAAATTCGTTTAGAACGTTTAGTTTTTTGCAACTTTTTCAAGTGAGTATAAGTTTTTCGCAGTTGTATGTCTATAAATATTCCGTCGGTCTGTATACATCTCGGTGACGGGGTAGGGCATTAAAAAGTTAACAACAAAATATTTCATAGTCAAGTCTCTGCTTTTTCTTTCGAATTTGGATCTTTATAAATATATTAGTATATTATATTCAAAGCAACAGAAACTGAAACGGAGAGAGCAATAACTCAATGTATATGATTTTTTTAATTTAGAAAAGAAATTGTTACGTTTTGTTTTCTTCTTTCTATTAAGATAGTTAACTTAAAAAGATTTTAATTGTAGCTTTTTCGAAAAAATTTATATTAGAAAATGTAACGTCCAGATAGTGGAATTACCTGAAAAACAATGTGGTTCTAATTTGTGATTTTGTTAACAACTAAGTTAATCAAACTGCAAAACACATTTTGCTACACGTAAGAAAATTTAAATTAAATTTACCAATCAACAACTTAAATCAAAATTCAATTGCAAATTTGTACATTATCGAGAATTAAGCCAAGTTTCAAGTGTCTTGTACGAAAAACATGGTCAAGCAACGAGCGTCATTTTGCGACACGCTGGGCAGTCACCTTAATCGCAGCCACTAACGTTATTGTGCTTTGCCATTTGCATATCTCTTTAAAGTCAAAAACAACAAGTGGATACGTTGCAGTCGGACGCAACCGACTGCGATATACTCGATAACAGTGTAAAAACCGGTAAAAAGAGGCCCGATTGCAAGGGGGTACGGATGCGGTACGCTGTCTCAAAGATTGTCTGATAAAGATGCCGATGCCACCAGCAATTTTTTTTTCCAAATATTTTTGGCTCTAGCTCAAAAATTGTAGAAGAAAGGAAAGTTGGGCTGGGGGCGGTGCGGGTGGGCGTGGCATCCAAATTTTTGATGTAGATCTTTGTGGAATATCAATTGCTATCTTCCAACCAAATTTGGTGACTCTAGCTCAAAGTTTGTAAAAGGTTGGTGAAGGGGGGCTAGGGGCGGAATAGGTGGGCGTGGCTTCAAAATCCGGATCTTCGGGGGTCGTTACCAGCTATCTTCCTGCCAAATTTGGTGACTCTAGCTGAACATCTTTGAAAGATACACGCATTCCCGTTTTTAACGAAGCGTTGTTATAGAAAAGATATTTGCAAAGTTTCAAGTCTCTAGCTTGAAGGGTGTGGAAAAAAGTTGCGCTCTTACTGACAGACGGACAGACACCATGACGGACATTGCACAAACCCAATACACTCTTACCTTCGGTATCGAGTATAAAAACCGGCGCTTTAACATTCGTTTGCGTTTTTCTTAATCCACGAACGCTGGTCATGTTTAATAAACGAAATTTTTATGATCGCCATTCGGTTTGGTTTTAATTTATTTACGATATGCGCTTGAACTTGGACAAATTAGAAAATTTGTTGTGGTTTTCTTAAAAAGATGTCTCTACCCATCAACCAACCAATCAATCAATCTGACACTTTTTTATGAGCCTCGCCGTCATAATGTGAACAAAAAAGAGTCCGTAATGAGCTTTTTTTTTTTCAATGAAAACTGTCTTAATGTGCAAGATTTCTGAACCAGAGATCAGAACTTTCCTTTTTTGAATGTGCAGCATACTATAGGAATTTGGCCACAGAAAGGGGTGGCTCATACGGCAAACTCACGCGTCTCTGCTAGAAATATAATTAGAATTAATTTGATAATCTTACTGAATATCAAAAAAATTTTCCTTTGCCGGGAATCGAATCTGAGTCCTCTTATTCCCCAAGCGGATGTCTTAGACATTGAGTTTTTGCAGTTAAGTTTAATCTTAACCAAACAAAATTCGACTCAGCTACGGTGGCTAGTGGAAAATACGAGACATTAAATGGGTACCGACGAACTGCAAAACTCAAAAGAGAGAAGAGAGTTTGTTGTTCTTATTTTGGCTGCTTGAGCGAGAAGTACCGATAAGCGCGTATGAAAAAAATAACGTCTGCACTCGTTGAGTTTCGATAATTTAAATTAATTGAATGCATGCAAATAAAAACAAATTTTATTTCATTTACTCAATACTCGATTGGCTTTAAATGGCCATAAGTATAATATAAAACCTAAAAGTGTAATTAATTATAATAATAATAATAATACAATAATTATAATCATAATTAATTTTGTTTTATTTTTCTTAAATGCTTTTCATGGCTAATATGATCAGTATTTAAAAAAAAACGTTAAATATTTAGAACAACTTTATTTTGACCATTATTTTTGTACATATAAACTGAAAGCAAATAAACCCAGAATACTGAAAGTTTTTCAACATTTCAAGCAAATAGAGACGAGCTGAAAAAGTAAGCTTTAAGTTGAATATACAAAAAACCTTAAATTTTCGTTATTTCTATACTGTTTGAGCAAGAAGCAATTTAGAATTGCATCTTATCTAGTCGAATCTAAACTCATGTAACCCAAAATGAACAGCAAAAATATAACTTTAATCAAGATATGTTTGCTTCAATTCCTGTATGTTGTGTATGTGGGTGTGTGTGTTTTGAAAACAGATTTCAAAACCAAAGGCAAAGACCGTTTTAGTTTACCAGGTATTTTAGTTTGATTAAAACATGGCCCAAAAAAGCAAACAGTTCATGGAAGTGTGAAAGCGAACAATTGAAATGCCGTTACATCGTCCTACCTTTGCGTTCCCTTATATTGTAGTAAGTACTTTGTACCTTTTGGCGCATCTAGGCCAAGAAACGGCTGGCATACGTGTTACTGCAATCTGCAGCTGACAAACGATTTTTGTTTCCAATTGTGAAGTGTAGAACTGTGCGCAATGTGTTAAGGACAGCGAACATTTGTTGTACCCTGTGCACAAAATATATTTCAACAAAGCGCGAATGATGAATTTTTAAAATTATTTAATATAGTTGTGAGAAAAGAAATTGCGGGTATGACTTCACACACCCATTTAACTTCTGTTTTCTTTTTATCAATATAAATTTGTATAATTAAGCATGCACGTGAAGAGCAAAAAGTGTAACTCTAGTGTTCTATACAACAAGCAAAAAAAGGTTTCTTGTTTTGGAGAACAGGATGTCAGCACGTCTAGCACTCTCAAATTAATTACAAGAATAAAGCAAGAATACACAATGATAGAAGATTACTCGAGTACTGCTTGTATGTTTACTGTCAACGTTTTCCTTTTGCCAACATTTTGTCCTAGATTTCATTATTGCCAGCAAATTAATTGCTCCCTAAGAGAGAGAGAGAGAGAGCTTCACCTGAATGACTAGAGTAGCACTGATATTTCTATATAGTGTGTATGGAATAAGTTTGCAAATACAGTGTGCCAGGAGGTATGGCTAGATATGAATAATTCAGTTAGTAAGCCGGCTTGACCTGCCCAGTTATTGCTTTATGGCCTGGCCATAAGTAAAAGAGAACCCACTAATTGCATATAATGAGCTCAAATGCAAACGTTAAATGCAAAGGAAAATGACAAACTGCAACTGCTTGAGAATAAGAAATTTAAACGAAGGTCTCTCCTCGTTCTCTGTCTCTCTCTTCATTCTCTCTTGGGGTAGCTGTCTGCTCATTTAATAATAGAACAGCACACAATTCAGATTAAAAACTACGAATACATAATATTTTGAACAGTTGAAACACCAACTGATTTTAAGCAAACACGGTAAGATTTATTGGCGGGCAATTAAGTGAATCATTGGCCTTGAAATGTTAAGCCAGTAAATATTTCATTCAAACTGCAGGAAAACCTCAATAGTGTTGTTCACACTATCGAATTGTTCACACTATCGAGTGTTCACACTATCGAGGTTTGCCTGTATTACAAAGTGAATTTGAAAATTTTATAAAATTTCAATAGCATGGGGAAAAATTTCTAATGCTAACTTTTAAAATTTTATTCAAAGCTTATTTTATGAATCATATAATGTTATTAGCAATGAATTTGGCTGCAAGAAGGTATATTGAATAAGTTAAACTTTTGGCAATATTTACATCGGTAAGCTATTCATGCGCTTAACCACATCGAGATTAACGCAAGCACGAAGAGCATCATTTTCATTTAACTATTGCTGCAAAATAAAAACAAACGCAGGCAACTAACGGTTACTCATGGGTGCGCATTGTTCGACAACCAAACATCGAAACACAAATTGATAATAATAAACAAGTGATAAGGACACCCAACAGCCAGTCCCTTATGAGGTTATCATTTCATCGGCCGCATTTAAAATTAACGCTGACTGACAAGTTACCTGAAGCGTAATAAAACGGATAAATAAGGGGAGAAAATAATAATCAAAAATACAAGAGTCCTAAGCACTTAACTACAAAATTCCCTGTTTAAAATTAACATTTTGATTTTGTAATAGTAAGTTCAAATCATATTTGAATTTTAAAGCATGACGATGTGTGAAATCATTCTTTATTAGTAAAAAGTTCTTTGAATTGTGTAGGGTATGTTAAAAAGTTGTATCGGGCTGTGAATATGTGAATATTATGGCAAATAATGAGAGCTGCCAACGACATTCGCACTATCAAATAGACAGCTAGCCCATCCATACATCAATCAATCAGTCAGTCAGGCTGAACGTACAGTTATTTTCATTTATGCAATTTGTCAATTTGCCAATTTAATACGTATAAACAACGAAGACAAATATATATTGTGATTTTGACCGAACATATTTATTGGCCTGAGAGTAACATTTATGCATTTTTAGTGGAAAAAAGGTCAGCGAAGAAATAGGATAGAGAATAAATAATAAAACTGTGGCAATGATGAACATGACATAGCATTTCTCATACGCAAGGTTAACCACTTGTTCAGTTGCGGCCAGACAGAGAAGAAGAAGATAACCACAGCAGATCGAACTCTCTTTTATATGTGTATATATAAAGCACACTATGAAACAAAAAAAAAAGTAAAACTGCATTATTTTCAAATGAAAAATGTAAAAAGAAAAACAGCGTCTAGACTTTTTGCAATGGCAGCGCATAAAAAATTATTTGAAACAAGATTATTCATTTCATTTAGTATCTATGTATGTATGTATGTATTTATATATGTATGTATGTAGCTCCAATGTTTACGTAGTGCCATTTTCGTTGTGCCTTTTCATGAAAGTCTTTAAAGGCTGCCGGGTACAAATAGCCAAAATTTCCGATTTACAAAACAAATACTATGTGTAGCACTTTACGACCAACAGCAAGAACAAAAACTTGGGCGCTTATATTGACGCAATTGATTTGAACATTTTTTTTAAAACGGATTTATTTGTGCTTTGTTGCTTTGATATAAATACAAATAAATGTGTACATAATGTATGTATGCATATACAGGGATGCAAATAAATTTGTAAACACAAATTGGCCATAAAATTGCGTTCATTAAACAAATCCCAAATATATGTATTTGTTGCCCAAAATTTCTAGTTACACAATATTTTTAGACCACATTAAAAATATTTCCCTACGAAAACTAATATACGCCTCCTCAATCGATAATTTTGAAAATTTGCAAATGAACAAAATATCAAATAATACGAACATAAAATATATATCAGTGGTAATAAAATTGGTTTATAGTCAGCTGCTTGGAATGTTGGCTTAAATGGAAATTTTATTGACAAATGGCTTATTTGCCGTTTTTTCTGTGCGTCTCACAAAACAAATGCCGGTCAAACCATAACAAAATCCCATTTTAGTATAATTCACAAAGTGTGGCGACTTTCACGGATAATAATAGACTTTCCATATACATATGTACAGGTTAAGTATATGTATAGGTAACTAAATGAAAAATAAAATATGTGGGATGGATAAGTGAAACCAGCACTACCAACACTAAAGCCAGAAGACACAAGATAACACCAACCAGACTGACAGGACTGAGAAGAACAACAACACGGCGTACATGTCAGCAGGTGGAGAAGCAGCTGTCGGACGGGGCCGTTACTTGAGAGAGAATGAAGGAAAACATTTCAATCAGTATTAAGAAGCTGTGAGGTGAAGATTTGGATCGGAATACATTGTCAGAGTACGTAATAGTTTTGAGAAACAAGCTGAACAGATATTAGGTAAAAACGTTGTTTAGAAATTTAACAAAAGCCAAACATGTTACGTTAATGTTACAAATTCCGCGTTTTGGGAATCGCGTGATAGAATATAGAATGTATCTTATTCATTAATAAAATCATTAATGAGCTTTCGCTAGTCTGTGTCATTGTCTTTGAACATCATATTTCGTTATTTCGCGTTGCAAAAGAACCGCATTATACGAGCGATACATGTACATAACTTATCTGCTTGTCGCAGTTGAACTTTAAAGAGTACCACAAATGTACAATTGAGTCAACAAAAAATTTGCAAAATAACAACGAGTAAGAAAGTTATAATCGAGCGAGGTAATAATGAAATTTTCGCAAGCGATTAAATAATATCGCACTGTCTTAAAAAGAAAGACAAATCATACAAATCTATAGTTTTGTAATATGTAATATCCTTCTTCATGATCAAATAAGTTGCATAGTCACTTTAGTAATAATAAGTTTCTTTATTTGATTTGGAGCAGCAATGGTGCCGCTTCCAACACTCAGTTGTTACTGATCTTAAACATATTACTTAGGTTCTAAGGAAGCCTAAGTCTCATTGCTGCGCTGCCCTCAGTTGGACAGCAGAGAGAGAGACGGTTATGTATATTCTATGTATTATTACATATGTATGTAAAGTATATATGTATCTATGCCCACTTAAGCTGGAGCGCAAGGGTATATGCATACACTTGAGTTTGGTTACGCGGTCGGCGAGTGCAGGCAGAATGCTGACACTTGCACTTTCTGTGCGGCCGCCGATCGACTCATATTTCGTTCATGGGTTGAAGACCGGGACTATGTTTATGTAAACATTGCAACAAAGTGTTACAGTGTGTATTCTTTAAGTACTTATGGTACAGTTGATATTCAATATGTATGCATACTACATCTCCCTCCTTTTGAAAAATAACGTAATATTATGAAGTTATTTTATAAGGTATAAGTATTTAAAGGATTAATTTTTAATTAACTAATTTATTTAATATATTTTTTATTATTTTTTTTTTTTTTTAAAAAAATTTTTTTTTTTTTGTATATATATAATTATTCAAGTTTAAAGAAAAATTTATTTTATTTTTCTTAGCATGGCCATACTAAATACAATTATGAAATAAACATTTTTAACCTATCCTTATGTACTTACTGTTTGTTTTTTATTTTTCATATTTGTTATTATTATGTTATTTCTATCTTTTATTTCCGTTACTTTATACGGACCAGTATACTTATAATCTAGCTTATGACCTGTTTCATTTTTTAGTAGGACCTTATCGCCTACTGATATATTCATATTATTTACTTTTTGGTCATATAATTCTTTATTCTTATTCTTATTTTCTTCGAGCATTATTCTTGCTCTTTTATATGCTAATTCTAACCTATACTTGCATTCTTTAGCATAGTCATCTATATTATAGAATGGTTCTATATCTGTTATACTATTGAACTGTTGTGGTAAGTTGTTTGTTTTACCAAAGATTAACTCATATGGACAGTAATTATGTGCCATTGAGGGGGTCGTGTTGAAACAGAAAACGAAGTATTGAAGCCATACGTCCCAATCAGTTTTATCAACTGATATATATGAGCGTATGTATTCATTGAATGTTCTATGACTACGTTCTATTGTTCCAACTGTTTGGTGGTGGTGTGCTGTTGAAGTTATATTTTCAATCTTTAAATATTTGCACAGATCATTTATAATTGAATTCTTATATTCTGTTCCCATGTCCGTAATGAACGTCTTCATTGGACCGTACTTCAGAATAAATGATTCAAAAATTGCTTTAGCGACAGTGTTCGCGTTTTTATTTGGAACTGGTATGGCAACTAAATATTTAGTTAGGTCACATATTAGTGTGACTGCATATTCGTTGCCATTTTCTGATTTTGGTAGTGGACCAATAGTGTCTACTATCACCCTGTCGAAAGCATTTATTGGTGTATCAGTTATAATCATAGGAGTCTTATTGTGCTTGGTTGTTTTAGCTTTTTGACATTTTTGACATTTTCGTATGTACTCAGTAATATCTCGAGTCATACCTTTCCAAAAATAATGTCTTTTGACCTTGGCCAAGGTTTTTGCAATGCCAATATGACCTCCTTGCATTGGATCGTTATGGTATTTAGACAGTATTGCTTCTTTTTCTTTTTCTTTTTCTATAAAGGTCACCGGGTTGAGTAGCGCTACTCTTAATGTATTCAATATTTTATTGCCCATTTGTTTAAAATTCTCTATTGAAACTTGTTCAAAGATATTTTCCCACGGTGCCATTTTGAGTTGGCTGATTTTGTTTATACCGGCTTGCATTTCAAGCCTTTGGAAAAATTGATTTAGATCTAAGATCCCATTGGTATATAAATCGCTAACGTCATATCTTGCAGTAATTTCTCTACCATGCTTAAATAAACATAGCATATCTTTTACATGCAAGGTCACTACCTTACGTACTTCGTCATTGTTTATGACTTCATATACGTTGGGCTTAGAAGCGTTTTCTATAGATTGCTTAGGCAATTCTATTTCTTTATCATCCGCGCGGATTTTCTGTCTATTTTGATATCTGGTAGTGACTTTCATTATGTTTCCTGTTATGTTTTGTAGTTCTTTGATGGTTATTCTTGATAACGCATCAGCTACATAATTGTCTTTTCCCTTTAAATATTCAACTGTGAAATCATATTCTTCTAGTTCTAGCCTCATACGTGTCAGTTTAGAACTTGGATTGATCATTGAGAATAGGTATATTAAAGGTCTGTGATCTGTTTTTATTCTAAAGTGTTTTCCATAAATATATGGTCGAAAGTGTAATATTGCCCAGTGAATTGCAGTTAATTCCTGCTCAGTTGTACTTTTATTACTTTCTCCTTTAGTGAAAGCTTTTGACGCGTATGCAATGGGAAGTTGGAGCCCGTTATGGTTTTGAGTTAAAACCGCTCCGCACGCTTGCTTACTTGCGTCAGTAATTATACAAAATTCTTTGCTGAAATCAGGATATTGTAGCAAAGTTGGTTCTATTAGTTTTGTTTTTAAATATTGGAATGCATTTTGGCATTCATCTGTCCATTCAAAAGGAACATCCTTTTTACATAATCTTGTTATGTGCCGTGAATAGTCGGCGAAATTTTCTATGAAACGTCTATAGTAATTGCAAAATGCTATGAAACGTCTAGCGCTGTCCGCATTGTGCGGCGTAGGGTAATTCATAATGACGTCGTATTTCTTGTCATCTGGAAGTATTCCTTTATCTGTGCATTTATGCATTTATGACCGAGAAAAGTCACTTCATGCATAAAGAATGAACATTTTTCTGGATGTAACTTTAGATTGTATTTCCTACATTTCTCAAAAACATCTGTCAAGTTTTTAAGCATATGTTTCTCGGAACAACCTATAACTATTAAGTCATCCATATAAAGGAATGCTTGTGAGGGTTCTAAGCCAGAGAATGCTATAGTCATCATTCTCTGAAATGAATTAGGCGCTATTTTTAAACCGAATGGAAGTCGCGTGAAGCGATACGAGCCATTGCTCGTTGAAAATGACGTTATATCTCTTGAACTTTTTTCGAGTTCAATTTGATGAAATCCTGACATTAAGTCAAGGCATGAAAAATATGTCGCTCGCCCAAGTTGATCCAAAATATCATCAATTCTGGGGAGTGGAAATTTATCGGACAGTAATTTTTTATTAATTTGGCGATAGTCAATTACTAATCGCCATTTCTTTTGTTCTGAACCTGGAGATGGTTTTTTAGGGACAAGTAATAATGGGCTATTATATTCAGATACAGATGGTTCTACTATCCCGTCAGTGATCAATTTTCCGACTTGTTTCTGTATTTCGTCTACTTGACTGTGTGGGCTTCTATAATTTTTTATATATACTGGTTCTTCATCTTTTAATCTCAGTTTTTTTTTGTAAAAGTTATTTGTGCTGATTGGTTCAGATTCCAATCCGAAAATATCATTATATTGGGTGCATAATTTTGAAAGCTGTGATTTGAATAGTGGAGGAAAATTTTTCTTTAGTTGAGATAATACAGATATTTCTCTATTGTCTTGGTTAGTTTTGACTACTTCGTAGTTCGAAAGTGATTCATACGCTAAGTTATTTGTACTGACTACTTGATCTTTATCTGTTGTGTTGAGTAGCCTTATAAAAGCGTTTTTAGATGTTGCTATGGTACTTGCTATGTAAATACCATGCTGAATTTCTTGATTTGGAATCAATACACTGTCTTCTTTTGAATTTAGTTCGATTTTTCGAATAACTTGGGATCTTGCTGGCAGAAGTATTGAGTTGTTGCCAGAACTGTATGTTATTGGAACATAAATTGGAAATTTTAAGCTATTAGGTCTAATTATAAGCCAGTCTCCGGATGGCTTGAAGTCTAATTGACAGTTGTATTTTTTAATGAAATCGATTCCTAAAATGCCATCACAAGGAATAGCGAATTGTAGATTCACGATATGAAAATCGTGTTGGATTATGTATTTATTTGTCTGTATCTCAATATAAGTTAACCCTTTGGACTTGGTTACTTCTTGACTTATTCCTTTTATGTCTATAATATAATTAATTTCTATGTCATGAAAAACATCAGAATTTTCTTTAACTATTGAAATGTCCGCACCTGTGTCTACTAAAAAGACAAGTACTTTTCCTGTAGCCACATGGCTGAATGATACAAATATGTTTTGGCTGAGATTAATGGTATGAACCTTTGCATTTTCTACTGTTGAGTATTTAAAGGGGTTTGCGAGTTTTCCGATGTATTGGTTACTCGGACATTGCTCTGGTTATTGTAATTCTGGCCTCGATTTGAGTTGCCACGGCCTCTTGAGTTTCCTCTATATTGGCCTCGTGCATTATTGTTATTGTAGTTTGCGTTGTAATTAGAGTTGCTGTTGCTATTGAAGCGACCGCGAAAATTACCTCTGTAATTTCCGCGTCCGCGGTTTCCGCCGCGCTGTGGATTATTATTGTAATATAGGACAGTGTTTTGATGTCCGGTTGCTTCTGTGCAACAATTTACAAATTTGGACACTGCTTCATTCATGGTACTAAAAGTACCAGCTTGCCTGATAAGTTTTACCTTATCAATTGTGCAGTTTTTAGTCATAGCCTTGACTGCGTTCTGAGTTGAATAACTTCTGGCTAACTCTAGTGGTAAGCCGTCGGTTATGTATGCACCTTCTAGCAATTTTGTCATTTGCTCAACCTCTGATGTGTATTGGTTGGCTGTTTTATTGCGTTGCTGTATGTTCATCAGCTTCGCCGACAACACTTCTACAGTTTCGCCTTTGACATTTGTTTTTAGTTTGGAAATGATTGCAGTTATTGTTGCTTCATTTCCTACTAAATTTCTGGCGACACCTTTTAGCCTTGATTTAATAATCGAAACTGCTAATTGCTCGTGGGCGCCAGTTATCAACTCTAATATTTGCAACGCATCAATAAAACTTTGCAAGTTTTCAGCTTTACCATCAAATGGTGGTATAAGTTTGGTTGCTGTATTTATGAAATCAATGTTTGTTTGTGCCATGTTGAGATTTTTATCTGGTTTATTCTCTACTGTACTTGACGAAGTATCAGAATCTGTAGAATTTTCCAGATCTGGCAACAACACTGCTGGAACAGTGAGATTGTTTAAATCCTGTTCTTCTATATTTTGGTTAGTTTCAAGCTCCTCTGACTCTGTTTGTTCAGTGTCAGGTTGTTCTGGTTTATCACCAGTTTCAATTGTCAGAGCTGAGTTTAGTATTGTTGGTATAGAGATATCTATATTGAATTTTTCTTTAATGGATATCAAATTTGATCGTAGTCGGATCAAAAATTTTGATACTTGTGACCAATTATCTTTATTTAATTGTTTTCTTTGATTATGTATTAGTAAACGTGCTTCATTAAAGCTGTTTACTAGTATCTCCGCATGTTTTTTGATTGTTTCTTTTTGAATAGGTCTATTTTGTGCTAGTGACTTATACGATTTATCGAAGTCTATTTTTATTTCATTTAGTTGTCTAATTAACTCATTCCAGTCCATTATTTAATGGATATGAATTGTTATTTTAGGAATAGGGGTATTTGAATGCATGATACTTTTCTTAACTGTTTTTAGTTTAGCCATACTTTGTAAATATTTTTGTGTACAACATTTTTTTTTATTTATATATTTTTAAAAAAATTTTTTTTTTGTATTATTAGTTAAAATTTATTGTTTTTGTTTACAATGTTTTGCGCAATTTTTTTTAAATTTTGTCCAGCTCCATGGCCTGGCTCATGTATTTCTTTCTTAAGCATTTGTTGTGTAATTTATACAGTTTATAAAAACAATTCGCGCACATTATGACAACAATTATGATTAACAATATGTGTACTAATTCTAAGTCAGTACCGCTTGACTCCACTTTATTTATTACATTGGCTGTGGAGTCCACTGACTTTACGTCTACTAGTCCCATTGTTTGGGACTTATTTTCTGTATTTTCAAAATTATTTATGCGGTATATTATTATATCAGAATCTAATTTTGTGTCTGTTTTACTTATTTTATTGTCATTCATTAATTTAATTCTTGGATTTTAAGAACATTTTTTTTTAATGGTTTGTTCAAAATTATTAATTTTACTTTTCATTTTAAATTTTTTCTAATGTTTAACATTTATTCCTGCCTATAGTTTCGTATAGCTTTACGGGCTATACTCTTATTGGGCGAAAAAGGTTTCGCTCAATTTTACAATCTTTTTTTTTTTTTAAATTATATATTATATTTGATAGCTCGTTCTTTTTATATGTTGTTCCTGATGCCGCATCAGCTGGTCGTCGCCGGTTGGCTCCGCTGATGCTCCTTCGTTGGCGTAAAAGGCGGCCTGCCTTTCACGCTTGCTGTTCTTTCCTCTGCTGTTTATGACAAGTATAGTTGCAGGACGGGCTCTCAAGTGGTCCAGGGCAGTCAGCTGGGCATTCTGCCTTCCTCTTTGGTATTCTCAGATTTCATTTGTTGCCGTTGTCCGACGTCAGATTTATCCATTTGTTGTTGTAGCGGCGTGCATTAGTTGTTGAGGCTTTTGTTGTTGCACATTTTTTTTTTGTTGTTGCTGATTATGGTGTCGCAGATTTTGCTGTTGTTGATTATGTTGTCGCAGATTTTGCTGTTGTTGATTATGTTGTCGCAGATTTTGCTGTTGTCCTGAGGTCTCACAGGACCTCGTTCACGGTCGCCATGTAATATGTAATATCCTTCTTCATGATCAAATAAGTTGCATAGTCACTTTAGTAATAATAAGTTTCTTTATTTGATTTGGAGCAGCAATGGTGCCGCTTCCAACACTCAGTTGTTACTGATCTTAAACATATTACTTAGGTTCTAAGGAAGCCTAAGTCTCATTGCTGCGCTGCCCTCAGTTGGACAGCAGAGAGAGAGACGGTTATGTATATTCTATGTATTATTACATATGTATGTAAAGTATATATGTATCTATGCCCACTTAAGCTGGAGCGCAAGGGTATATGCATACACTTGAGTTTGGTTACGCGGTCGGCGAGTGCAGGCAGAATGCTGACACTTGCACTTTCTGTGCGGCCGCCGATCGACTCATATTTCGTCCATGGGTTGAAGACCGGGACTATGTTTATGTAAACATTGCAACAAAGTGTTACAGTGTGTATTCTTTAAGTACTTATGGTACAGTTGATATTCAATATGTATGCATACTACAGTTTAAATGATAACGATTGTAAGATTGTTGAAATGTTTAACAATTGATTTTGGCCTTCTTTTGAAGCATGACTATCTGAGAGTACGTCCTCAAACTTCCAAGTCGATCCGATCGAAAATAGAATTCATTGCATAGACGACTGAAATAGCATTTTGATATCGGTGACCCAAACTACTCGAAAACTACTGAGGCCATATCTTTCAAATTTTGATTATTTTTAGCCAAAAAACTTGGCTTTGATAGTCTGATATTATGAATATTTTTAAAACCATTTGATCCAAGAAAAATTAATATTAATATTAAACTAATTCCAATAACCCTTTTCGTTGCACAATTAATTCACAAATGGAACAATTTCATTGTTTTAAAACCCGATACCTGAAAAGTCATGCCAAATGAGCTTGATTTTAAAACGTGTTTGTTGTGTTGGGCGACTTACGTATACTTGTTTACGAATAACAAAACATTTTTATTATTAAAGAAATAATTTATTATTCAATTTAATTAATTTAACAAGTGAATACGGTGCTTTCCGATACCAGCATAAATTCGTAGGGCGGAAAAGGTGGGCGTGGTGCCCCTCACTGATACCGTAGCAACCTCATCTTAACACTTTATCTCTCCCGCCCATAAACAAAGATAACAAGATTGGCTTAACATTTAAAACTAAAAATAAATCCTTAGCTAAACAAAAGAATGTTACAATTTTACATATCCCATTTATGGATCAAATAAACCTCTCTTGTAAACATACAAACGAACATTTATTTTTTAACTCTTTGGAACAGACAAGAAGCAATGACAGCACTCATCAAATCAACATGCATGACGTATATACATACACCGAGAAAAAAAATCTCGAATTTCAATCGGTCTCATATCTCGTCCTGCAACGAAAATTACTTGAATCAAGAATTTTCGAGCTTGATTTCAGTATATCTTAGGCTATACTTGCTAAAATTTCACTCAGTACTCGATGCAAGTATTTCGAACATAGATTGCCTACGAAATTTCGTCTAAGAATCTAAAACGTTTAAAGAAGAATCAATATATTTATTCTTGTAGTATGAACGTTTTTTACTTATTAGTTCAACAAGTTTTAGTATTATTATAAAACTTTTCAAGATAGGATCAAGAACTATATTCTTACATAAAGAACGTTTTGTACCAAAAATAAAGTAGGAAATATTCAAGAACGTTTTAGACTTGTTATGAGATTTCGTATTCAAGTTTATGTAGTTGGTGTAGGATCAAGAATTTTAATCTTAAATTACTTAACAAGAACGTTTAAGACTTATTAAAAGACAACTTAGCTATGAATCGAAATTAAATATTTGAAGCCCAAATCGGCATAAAACTAGAATAATTTTCTTAGATTAAGAACGCCATTTATTCTGTGTACTTATGTGCATTCGAGTGTACTAGTATGTAAATATAAATAAAGTAAAATGTAAGACAATTGGCCAAGAGCAACGGCACATGCTTGCGTTTCAAATGTATGTACATTCAAAAATATTCATATCTTCTGTGTTATGAAATATTCTATAGTCATATCTGACATTCATCAATATTCGCAGCAAATTGGATTTTGGGTCAGAAAAAAATAAAGTAAAATTGAAGTCGTCAAACGGTAAGCTTTGTGCAAATCAAATTTGTAACGCTCTCAATGACATCTTCTTGTACGCCATTGTCACGGTGCAGCCATCAATTTGCAATGAGCTTTTCTTGTTCTTCTTGTTAGTGTGCACATGGAAAAGCTACCTAAAACAAATAGTGAGAGCAAAAAGCTTTCTTGTGGAGGAGATCAGAGTGAGGCCCGCCCACAACATGCATTACAGCTTGCATCGTAGTAGTTTAAGCGAGAAACTTTAACGACTTCGTTTATTTTATGACTTCATTATTCATCGGGATCTTAAAGCTCACAAGGGTTGTTTGGCAAAACAAATATATAATTGTAAAACAAGTATGTATAGAAAGTATCTATGCATGTAAGAATAATAAAATTAGAGAAATAAAAATTAAAAAAAACAATGCACTGCTTTAAACGAAGTATGTATATTGAGACGTATAACATTTTCATAACAACAAAATATACTTTTCCATTCGAAGAATATTAAATTGTATAAAATGTACGCACATATGTATAGTGCATTACATTTTTAGCAAAAAAAAATATGCAGCTATAATCGGTAGGCAAAAGTAATGTAGCTTGTAATCGGTTCGTTCCGACAAAATTCCCATTTGGATAACGTTCCCCATACAATGCAAACACAATCAGCTGAGCGTCAAAGCTTTCAAAATGCTGCGCAGTTTCTTATATACTCAAACGCAAAGCAAAACATATGTTTGTATTTTTTCCGTGTGCTCACGACTAAGCACAGCCATGATACAATTATACAAGGTGGTCCCCTCGGCTGCCGAAGTCGTTCGGTTTTTGGTCCCCTATTTTCAGTGCGTGCCTGCTTGTCGAACTGAAAGTTTGTGTGCGTACGGTTTTTTACCAGAGCTTTAACCCTTAAGCAGTCTCTGGGCTGTAGCCTTATTGAGACCTCCAAAATTTGCAATACGCATTTTAGTGCTTCACAGTGGAAGTCGTTATCAGGCGCAGGGCAGCCACTGAAAAGAAGACGACTGAATTCGAATGCTGTTCCGCAAAGAGAGGCAGAGCCTGAACAAAATTTTGTTAATTTATGCTACGCTAATTCGTGCACGCCAAAAGAGTAAGTTAACTGCGTTAGGGACAAAGCGATAGATTGGGCAATTCACATGGAAAACATGAGCCTGAAAGAAAATATTAGTCTTTTGGATATGGAAATGCAGCAACTTGATGATTATCAAGATCTTGACAAGTCTCTAGGCAAAATATTTACCCGGACTCAAATAAATATTTTAAAGAGTGGAGGAAAATTAGCAGTTTTTAATGCAGCCGACATGTCTGCAGCAATTTGCCTCCATACCGCGGGACCTCGTGCCTACCGTCATTTATACATTATACCGTCGTTCAACGTTGTATAATTGGTTGGTTAAACAAAAGAATGGCTGTTAAACAACAAAAACTTAATAATAATATCTAATACAAAACTAATAAAAATAAAATTATAAACACTACAACTCTTGTCATAACTAAGGAAACTTTTAGCCCCATGTACCATGCGCGGATTAACCGACGCACTGTGTAGCCGTTTCACTCACACTTACTATTCAACGCTCTTTCACTTGCACTTATATCAAGGGACTATGATTTTGCCGAGTGGACTACCTTGTATAATTGTATCATGAGCACAGCCATGATGGAATTTATAAGGTGTGCTCGTGAGTGCGAAAGCTTTGTAAATTGTTTCGTTGCGCTCTCCGACGTTGTCGCTCTCATGCGCTCTCAGGCTAACTGGCTGTTACACCTCCCTCCACCAACTGTCTAAACTCGCTTGTACGTATATTGCGCACCTTTTCAGCTGTGAACAAAGTGAACCCCATTGAGTTGTTACGGCAACAACGGCGCACACTGAAAATTTAAGAAAATTTGTAAATATGTAATTATGCCTGGGATTATATTTTATTGCTGTCAGTCATAATAAAAATTTTAAACATATATTAGGGGTGATGTATCTCTTAGCGCGAATTTACTGTGGCATGACCGTTGACTTTATAACTGGTTTTCCAGAAAAATGGAAACGGTGGCGCATTTGGCAACGATCAGTGCGCCCAACTGTGGGAATGCTAGGGCCGCTGTCAAGTGCACAGAGCGCAAGGTCATTGCAAATCTGGTTTTATAAAAGTCTATAATTCTACACATTCTATTTTGGCTTCTCACAAACAAAAATTTTTGTGTTTGCTGTAGCTGAAAAAATTTCGTAATTGAGCGTTTTGTATATTTATTTACGTCGCAAGGTCGCTGTCAAGCATTAACATTTACACGGGGCCCGTTGAAGCGCCTTAACGTAGGGCTCAAAAATACAAAAAAAAAAAAAAACCTAACAACCCATTTGATATATGTACGTACTTATAAAATATTGTGTGCTCTGTTAAGCGGCATCAAATTTATTGTGATAAGTTCTTATCTGATTGGAGCTACTGGGGCGGTACTAACGATAACAAGTGCATGCTCATATTTGTGTATCAGATGAGAACTTATTGCATTGTTCCATTTCGGCTATGTACATAAAAATTATTTAACTTGAACGCGAGGCGCCCAAAATATAACGTGAGTATAAAGCTCACCTCAAATCCGCCCCTGTGCGCATGACGGCGACCTACACACAAAAAAAGCACACAGCGAGCAGCGCAACGGGCAAAACTGGCCCAGAATAATACAAACAAGACACGAAGGCGAGTTCGTTCTTGTGTTGTGGTTTAGTTGAGCGTTTGGTGGCGTTGGGAACGGACAGAGAGACACCATTGAAAACAAAAACAGCTGGAGCTGCAGCTAAAACAATTAGCAAAGCTGAACAATAACAAAAACAAGAATTTACTCAACTTTGGTCTGGCTATTTGTCGTAGCAAACGCTTTTGACTGGAATATAAAAAAACGTCATTCGGAGAGAAGCTGATTGAAAGAGGGGCAGTGGTTGGACTAGCAAGTGGCCCCTACACACACACACACAAGACAATATACACACGCATTTGTTGTGTGTTTTTCTTTGTTTCGGCAATAACAATTTTGTGTTAAATTAGTGCGCAATAACGACAACAACAGCAACATCAGCAAAGAAGCAAAAAACAGCAACGTGCGCAGCAATTTGTTTCAATCGAATCGTCGACGAGTGCAATAAAAACTGCGCAAAATACAAAAAATAATAAGCACAAATACTAGTTGCATTACGCAACACAAACAAAAACAAATTCAATGCAAAACGAAATTTAAGTTCTACAAAAATCAATAGTAGCTGCAACAGCAACAACAGCAACTATAAACAAGACTGTAACAAAGACAACAACATTTACAAAAAGAGCAAGAAGAACAAGAACAGCAACACATAACAGAGATCAAAAAGCTTTAAGCGCCCGCTCTCAAAGCGTGCATTCAAACGGCATCATAATAAACAGTAATAAAAGAGAAATTCCGTGTAAAAGATGCCCTCATTGCTGGAAGCGCTGGAGCGCAAGTATTTTTCGGAATGCGAATTCGAGAATGCCAATCAGCCGGAGCTGCATAAGCGCTCGGATCTGCCAAATGATTTTACGGTAACCAAATGCAGCGGTCGCATGGAGTTCTCCATATTCATACCCCGCCTCTCCCCGCTGACCAGTGTGCCCGCACTGCTTGTGCTCAACGATTGCGATATTGATAGCGCCGGCGATTTCGATAGCATACGCGAGAAATGTCAGCGTGTGCGTGAACTAGACTTGGCACAAAATAAGCTACAGGATTGGCACGAAGTTTTCAACATACTGAAGCACATGCCACGCATTGAGTTCTTGAATTTGAGCAAAAATCAACTGATGGGGGCGCCGCCGAGTGCCCTGCTTGCAGCACCAACTGTCAATCTCAAGAGTCTGGTGCTCAATGGCACATACCTGGACTGGCTATGTGTGGATGCACTGCTGCAGAATCTGCCCGTGCTACAGGAGCTTCATTTGAGCCTAAACAATTATAGTGCTGTGCTGCTGGATGCTGCCGAGGAGGCACTGGAAACAAAGAGCAACAGCTGCCAATGCGTGCCACAAACGAATGAGAGGACGCGTGAGGAAACAGAAACGGAGTCTTGCTGCAATTTGTGTCAGGCCAGACGCAAGCTTACACGTTCACATTCAGCATTGAAGACACTTCACTTTACGGGCAATCCCATCGAGCATTGGCAGGAAATATGTCGTCTGGGTCGACTCTTTCCCAGCTTGGAAGCCCTTGTTCTGGCCGAGTGTCCAATCAAATCGCTGCAGGCCGGCGCCGAACTCGACTCGGCTAGCGCCAGTGAGTGCCACAAATATTTCCCCTGCCTCAAGCTGCTCAATTTGAGCTGTGCCCAGCTCAATAGTTGGGCGGACATTGATGAGCTGGCCAAATACGGCCAGCTACAGAATCTGCGGGTCAAGCATTGGCCTCTATGGGAGACACTGGAGTGCACGGAGCATGAGCGCCGCCAGTTGCTCATAGCACGTCTGCCCAATGTGACAATGTTAAATGGTGGAGGCAAGATCAGCATGGATGAGCGTATCGATGCCGAGCGTGCCTTTGTGCGCCACTATATGGACAAGCCGGAATCGGAGCGGCCTGCACGCTATGCGGAACTATTGGAGGTGCATGGCCAACTGGATCCCCTGGTCAATGTCAATCTAAAGCCGGAGAAGCGTGTCAAGGTTATCTTCACCTACAACGATATCAGCGAGAGTCGCTTTGTGGACATCTATTTGAGTGTCAACGATCTGAAGTGCAAGCTGGAGAAGCTCATCAATTTGGCGCCAAATAAAATGCGTCTTTTCTATTTGGATCAAGACTACAGGGAATTTGGGCCCGAGGAGATGCGATATCCAAACAAACAGCTCTATAGCTACAATATACAGTCCGGTGATGAGATCATCATCGATGCCAAGAAATGAATTGGGTGCTCCTAAAAGCAACAACGACAACAACTTGTGATCTTGTATTATGGCTACATAACGGATACAACGGATACCATAATACTATAGAAAAAAAAAACTTTTATAAAATATTATTTAATGACTTTACTATGTATAAACATGTAAATGGCCAAGTCGTGCACACACATACACATACACTTACATACACATATGCATTAACAAATGTATTTAATCTAAGCCAGCTTTATAAACATAAAAGAAATACTATTGCATTAAAAAATTTAAGAATCAATTATTTTTCCACAATTATTAAATTTTGTTACTTTGCGCAAACTATTTTAATCTATTGGAGTGCAAAAATTAGAAATAAAAAGCTGTCGCTCTATTTTTAGGCTGAGCTTTCACAGATAAGATACGATATCTACAGCTGCAAAATTTTAAACAGCAACTATTGGAATTTTTCAAGTTAGTATTTTTGTGTGACGAGCTTTAGATTTTAACTAATCAGACCAACCTTTATAGCATCTGTTCATAAAATTTACCTCTATGTATCGGCTGACCAATTTATACCAATTTTTCAAACTTCTTGCGTTTGTAAATTATTGAATTAAAATACTCAAGAGGCTACCAAGTGCTCCTGCAGATCAACTTTTTTTATTAGCTTTACAGTTTTTAAAGATTTTAATCGAAAACCTAACCAATCAAACAACTTATCTGAGAGCAAGTTGAAAAGCGAATATGGTCAATAAAGTTTGAACAACTTCCGTCATTCTCTTTATAGTTATGTTAATGCTGTACAGGTCTTTAGTTGTTATAGGCATCTACATATGCAAGTTCATACATATACATATAATATTTTCCACACACAATTAACACTATTTTATGAGTCATATATGACAATTACTTAAAGTTGGTTTTTTTTATCACTTTTTTATTAGCGATAAATAGACAACAAAGCTAAATACAAGTTTGTTTAGTTTAAATGCTTTTCAAAATTATTCGCATTAATAATAAGAAATTATTTTTTTTTTGTTATATATAAGTAAAGTATTCAGTGGCGTATCTAGGGGGGAAGGGGGGGGGCGAAGGGGCCCGGGCGCAACGACTAGGGGGCGACAAAATGACCTCCACTGTTCCTCAAAATTAATATATTATACATAACAATTTTTTTTTTTTATTCTAACCTTAAATTATTTTAATAATTTTATTTTTTTGTTTGCATCATTTATTCAAACAACCGTCTATGAAAAAAAATTAATTTTTCTCGATTTACCAGCTGCAAATTCGCGTATTATATCCTCGTAATCTAACATTGCAGAGGTTTCAACTTCGATTGACAGAATTGCGAGGTTTGCTAATCTACTTTGACCCATATTTGATCTCAAGTAAGATTTGATCAATTTTAGTTTGCTGAATGATCGCTCACAGGAAGCAACTGAAACGGGTATGGTAAGAAGTATTTGCAAAGCTGTCGCTAATGTTTTATAAGCTTCTCGGCCCATTGAAGAAATATACAACAGAAGTTGTTCAGCCGAAAATCCTATTTCCTCTTCGTTTTTCTTCGCTCTTTTTAATATAAGTAAGACGTCTTGGATATCGTGGAACAAGTCTTCATTGTCTAAGTCATCTGGATAAAACTCGGCAAGTTTCTTGCATTTTACTTCGATTTTGAGAAGCTCATCTTTGTAAAATTCACTGGGTAGTTGCATTATGTTTCAATCATGTAGACATGTGTAAACCGATTCTCACAAACACTTTTTTTTAGTGCAGTCCCGTCTTTAAAGCAACAAAACAATCCCTTGAAATTTCGTAGCGCAACTACAAAAATAGGGAAGCCCCGTTACTTTGCTGCTGAGCATAGGCATCGAAGAGGTGAACATAGTATGTAGTTGGAGGAATTCCCTTGATCTAGTTGTTAAGAGCAATACTGTATTACTCAGCTGTACAATCCATCTTAACTGTTGAGTACAACACTGCATGATGCGATAACATTAACAGGTACTTTAACATTAAGCGATGCATGTGAGTTAGTTGGTATTCGGCATGTAAGACGAACGGTTGTAGTAAATATGCCAGATTAAATAAAGAACATTGTGTGTATACCGGCATTCTACACATAAAAGAATATGGTAAATTGTTCTTGTATTTCGCATTGCTTATGTGATCTGGAAAATTATAGCAGGACTTGTATGAGGATCATTTCAAAAGAGGGGGGATGGTGGGGCGGCAAATCAATTTTCGCCCCGGGCGGCATATTTTCTTGGTACGCCACTGTTAAAGTATTTATCGAACTTATTGGAATCGGACTAAAATGTATTGAGGTAAACAGTATAAATCGAGGTATTTACTTTACTTTGCAGACGAAGGTAACCGACTGCGGTATACTCTGATACAGGTATAATAATGGGTGGTTAAAGGAATAATGGGGGGTGGCAGGAACAATGTTGATCTTTTGCCACCAAACTTGGTGCTTCTAGCTCAAAAATTGTGTAAGATATATGGATTTCCGATTTAAAATCGTGATTGGTAAGGCTGAGCGTGGCACTTAAAATTTTTGATTGGGAGATGTCACCTAAAAAAATTAATAACTATAGCTTGAAAAATGTCAAAGATATCGTTGAATCGGATTTTAAAAATCGGCCAGAAGGTTGTTTGCGAAAGTATTTTTGATGCAGTTTTTTTTAAGAAGAAAGAAGCTATCTTCTTTGATTGATTTCCCAGCCCCTTAGTGGACGTAGCACCAAATTCCGTTCAACCCATAAACAAAGTTTCAACCTCCAGCTTAACAGGTGTCGATAAAAATGCGTTAACAGCATGACAGACATTGCACAAAACCATTATTCTCTTTACTTTCGGTTTCAGAATAACAAAATATAATATAAATAATATATATATCCAAAAATATATCTTCAAAATAAATCTTTAGAAATTTGTTTTTTATTTTCTTTCAAGCCGTAAGAAAAAACTGCTGTAAAAAAGGAACAAATTCAAGCATTTTCTTTTCATAAAAACTATACAAATTTAAATATATTTTCATATAGTTTATTAAATACACAACAAATTAAGAAATAAGTCACCAATTTTGACTTTATTTTTCAAATGCAAATTTCATAAATCAAGCAAGTCAATTTTTCAAGCCGAAAGCCTTGCAGCAAGCACTCTTAAAATTAAGCAATGAAAAAGAATTCATTGTTGGCCATCTATTTTATAATAATATTAATATTTTTCAAGTGAAAATTGCATATTTATATATTAAATATGCATTTGGCAGTGCATTTCGACAGATTTTCCTTAGTACGTAAAATCGCCGACAATGAGAAATAACAGTTGACTTGCCTAGGGGCAGGCTACGAGTTTCACGTGATATGCAAACTAGTTTTCTCAAATCTGGGTCAATGTAGAAGGAGCCTGCCGATGTCTGAATGCTGACATTAAAAAGAATATTAATTTATTAGCATACTAAAAGACAACAATCAAGCACATATATTATCTGTGTATAAGTCTAGAACTTTTCCATGACCAACTTAAGTTATCAATTGAAAATCGCACACCCAAAAAAATAGAGCCCACCCATGTTTGCAATCTATCTGCTGAAAACCGTAATGTTAATGACGTACGTCAACCATATGACACGTTGTCCGAAAAAACAATAATCTCCACAGATCGTGACTAAACTTAGGAGCTAGCCTAACGCCCACACGATGACACGCTCTTTCCAAACAATTATAAAATGTGCGAAAAAGAAACCAGTTACGAAAATTTAGCATCGCGAAATGTTATGAGAATATTATTATGTTCTCTCCAGGTGCAACAAAATAAAATTCAAAATAAAATCAAATCAAGTTTACGTAGGTGATCATAAAAATGCAAGGTGTGTAGAAAAAAAAACAACAGTTTATGTACGTATAAAATTAATAAAATAAACACAGTGAGGTTTTTGGAAAGTCTATGGCTGGGAAGGTTTTAACGCACGAGCCGCTTACCGGACGAGCGAGTTGTGAACTGAACGTCAAACGTGATACACGTCCCAAAACAACAATTTACCCTATTTGTGTGATCTACTGCCAGCTCTGTTTTGCAATTTTATTTTATTTTTGTTGTAAAGTGTAACTTAGCCTCTTAGTGCACGGGAATGCTATTAGCATGGATCCCGACAATGATGTTTATGCTTTTTATGATATTAGGGGCTTAAAGAAGTACGCGAAAGAACTTTTTTACCTGGATGTTAATCAGTTTTTAGTACTATTGTGCTTTTTTCGATTATTATAGGAAATGTAGACCGGCGGGACCAAACAAATCGCAACGTTTTCGGCAACCGCGAATGTCACTCCTAGGAAAGCCGCTAAATTATAATCGCGGCACCCATCGCCGCGATGCGCGCTACCGGCGGATGCAAAGTCGCTTATACAATTTTCTGGAGCGACCGCGAGGCCTACATGCAATCTTTTATCATGTGCTGGTGTAAGTAAAACAAACGTAATGCATTAGCTAACAATCCTCACTTAAGAGAGATAATTTTAAAATTATCTCTAGTGGTCCGTTTTTTTACTTTTTTACTTTGGCACTGATTAAATTCAGTAAAGTTTCAATTAAGTTTGAGGTCTTTGCACTTAAATTGAAAATGTAATCTTCAGCACGAATATGTTCTTTTATTTTTCCTTTTATTTATTATTCCATTTGACATTTAATCACTTTTATCATTTATTATATTAAAAACAGGGTTTTATTTGATACAATGGGCTATAAAATATATTTAAATTTAATAAGAGAACCTTGAATTTGTTTGTTCTTACAATATTAATCAAACTATGCAACATAGTTTTTGTTTCAGACATAATTATCCAGCTGGCTTCTCTTAGAGATTTTGGCATTCTTAACACATATTTTATATGTATGTCTTATTTTTGTGTCTGAGCAATCATCTGTAGATTGTATAGATCCTGTGTGTCGCTAAACTTTAGCTATCCAAAATATTTAAGTTGGTACAAAAAATTCAATATTCAAAAATTAAATTGGTCGAAAAAATTAAATGGAATTTCCGACACAAACATATATATAGTTTATGTATATATTAAATTTGCCTTTCAGTTTTATCATGGTGTTTACATGCCTTGCATTGAGCGTGTTTTCCACCATCAAGGAATATGAAGAGGATGCTGTGTATATATTGTTTCGCATGGAAATCATAGTTGTGATCTGGTTCACAATGGAGTTCGGAGCGAGACTTTGGTCATCGGGCTGCCGCTCAAGGTACCAGGGCACACTGGGACGACTTAAGTTTATAAAGCAACCATTTTGTATTATAGGTGAGGGAGGCTAAAGTTAATGTTCATAGTTCATATCAGCTAACACATTATGTAATGCTTGTCTGTGTTTAGATATTATCACCATTTTAGCCTCAATTGTAGTATTAGGCATGGGCACCTCTGGCCAGGTGTTTGCGACGAGCGCATTGCGTGGTTTAAGGTTCTTTCAGATATTGCGCATGGTGCGCATGGATCGACGTGGTGGCACCTGGAAACTGCTTGGTTCGGTTGTATACGCACACAGACAGGTTGGAAATTCTACTTTTTAAAAATAAGCTGAGATTCAGTTATGTAATTTGCACTTTCTATTTGTTTATTTTTTTGTGGTAGGAGCTTATCACAACCATGTACATTGGATTTTTAGGTCTCATCTTTGCATCATTCCTAGTTTATATGTGGGAGAAGGACGTCAACGAAAAGTTCAGCAATTTCGCCCAGGCGCTGTGGTGGGGCGTGGTATGTTACCAACCAGAAACAACGCTGAAAGCCATTCTGTATTTTACCTTAATAATTTAACTTTGACACAGATAACACTGTGCACCGTCGGCTATGGCGATATGGTGCCCATCACGTGGCAGGGAAAATTGATTGCCTCCTGCTGTGCTCTTTTGGGTATTTCGTTTTTTGCGCTACCTGCGGTAAGTGTGTCTCGTGTGCTGATGCAACACAGACGGATTCAACGTATTTGTAACTCTTGCTCATTTTTTGATTGCAGGGCATTTTGGGCAGCGGCTTTGCGTTGAAGGTGCAGCAGCAGCAGCGCCAGAAGCACATGATACGGCGTCGCCAGCCGGCGGCGACGCTCATTCAGGCCGTCTGGCGCTGCTATGCGGCCGATGAGCATTCCGTTTCGATAGCCACCTGGAAGATACATCAGGTGGCGCTGCCGAGTCCGCCCGCATCGTAAGTAGCCAAACGTGTCCACTTGGGCAATCACTCACATACTATATATATGTATATATATATATAGTATATATAGATATATATAAACAAAAACAATTATAATGAGACTTGCAGCTGAAAAGCAGTGTACTAGTGTCTAACTAACTAGATAAATCAATTGCAATTATAGGGATTAAATGAATTAATACTCAATTCAACTAGAAATGTCCCAAAATATCAAATAAAAAAATATATATAGTATGTTCTTGTTTTGAAATTTATTTAAAACTTTTAAAAACGATTTCAGTTTTTTACTTAACAAGTATATATTTTTTTATTATAATTATTATTTTTTTGGTAATTAAAATATGGAGATTTTTGGGCGAAGCCGGTTTGCCCCTTCTATTATGTATTACATTTCAATATTAAATGAGTTTTAAAAAACTTAACAACACATCAAAGAAAAAAGACACTCAAAAAACTAAAAAACAATTACTTCCGTTGCATAATTAATGATGTATTTATTATATTTTTGGCTAAGTTTTTAATCCATCTTTAATGGATATTTAAATAATATTTTCAATAGCTCAACTTTCTTATTTTGTATCAGTATAATAATAGATAATATAATTGCTGAAATATCTGTACTTTTAACGTTGAAACCGAATATTCAAAATTTACTTATTAAGGTTTGTTTTATGTGTCTTAAATGTTTACTTAAAATTTCTATATTTTCTGATATTCTGGGACGTATTTAGTTGTTTCATTGGGCATTATTTCATCCACTTGTACACTTCACTCACAGCCACACTCTCACAGTCTACCATCTCTACAAAAGAAATAAGATACATATACATAGAAACATGTGACACAGACCGGTGTGTATGATAGAATCTTCGCTCTCCCAAAAAGAAATGTGTACCTTAAACAACGATTAGTCTGTACAATGGCAATGTGCAACGCATGAGTAGTTTGTAGGTACAAATATGCCACCGCATAAATAATTTAAATATTATTCACTTAAGCCAAAACTACAAGAAACCCGAACACACAACAACAACAACAACGAATTATCCTCTGCGTGTCTTGACAAAAAACTTCAGTTTCAGCGTACCTAATTTGTTGAACATTTTTTAAGTACTACCTCTTTCATTTTCTTTCATAATAATTTTTGTATAAACTTTTCAGTTCTGAAAACTGGGAGCGATTATTAAAAAACATAACCGAATATAGGTAAAAGTGATAAAAGAAAAAATTACTCACACCACAAAAAATCAACAAATTAAGCAAATGATTTCGAATGCTAAATATGTTTTGTTTTTATAGGGTATTTTGCTTATCAAGCACCAAGCCATAAAACATCAAATTGCATCAAATGCTCCTAAGTTCTAGTAATTTGAAAAGAAAGACTTATAACACACACTTATCGAGTTTGTAATTCGCAGCTTTAATTAAACGCACCCTATCTGACTATCTCTGTCTACATACTTTATATCTCCCATACTCTTTCAATCGAACCCACTCTGTTGGCTATTTTCGACATATTAGAAAACCATTCAAAAGCGTTAACAATTAAAAATTTCAAATTGTATAATTCTGTTTTGCAATTGTTTAATTTATCAACTAAACAATAATATACATAAGTAAATTAATCAATGTGATACAAATTGATTCTCATTTTGCTGCTGCTGTGTGATAACAAAAAAAAACATATTTAAAAAAAAAAAACAAACACTCACACGTAAATGCATAACATGCGTACTTTAATTAACATGTGAGTTCAATCAACCAATTTAAATGCTTTTTATCCCTTTTTTATCTTACTCACGGTATCTCTTTCTCTCTTTTATTTACAAAATATCTACTGCAATAATTACGTGCACATTAAACACAAATTTTAAAACACCTAATAATATATTGTTTTAATGTTATTTTGTGTGTAATTAAGTGTAGTTCAACTCGCAATGACACTAGCTGACCCTAGTCACGCAAAATATTGAATTACAAATATAAATTTAAGATCAACTATTTCTAAATAGGAGTTAAGATAATAATAAATTTTTTACCTGTTCCAAAATTATTTAAAAATTTAATTTAATTGTGCCTTAATCGAAGAAGTTATTTGAATAACGATAATAATACGATAATAAAATAACATTTAAGCTAAGTAAGTTAGCAACTTTGAAACACCCCTTTCAAATAAATAAAATTTTTATTTTATTGAAGTTCAGGTATCGCCTTCAGCTGGTGTCATTAAAGCTTGCCAAGTACCTGCTACAAGTTTTCAGTCGCTGATTAAAGCACAATTTCTCAGCTCATCACCGTATACATGCACACACTCACTTACACACGCACACAAATACACTAGTTGCAACTTTTCCTAGCTCTATGTACTACTACGCTCACCCTTATCTCGTTAATTGAATTCCACAACTCTTTTCCCTGCCCCAATGTTTTTATTTGTTTACTGATTTTACAAGTGTTTGTCTAATTCATTGTTTTCTGTAGACGGGCTTCATCCAGCTTTAAGCACAACACATCCTTTGTGGCCCGCCTGCCAACAATAAGACGTCACAAAAGCCAGACCATCCAGACGCCCGGACCCGATGGCTCCACACTGTCCAAGCCACCGGGCTCATCGCGGGCCTCCACGCGTTACTCGCGCACCATACGAGACATCAACGCATCTGTGGAGAACTTGGGTAAGTTTTTTGACAATCTGCATTCCAGCCATTTGGCATTCGATGACAATCATGATGTTGATAATGACGATGGCTGAGTTCTGTTTCAAGATTGCCTAAGCAGTTGTTACGCAGTTCCAATACTTTTCCACTTATTACAATTTCTGTTTGCACACACATACCCATAAACTCGATGAAAAATCACACAATGATAAAAAAAAAAATAGAAATAATAACATACAAACAATAACAAGTTATCGTTTTCTATTTGTCTTGGCCGCATGCATATTCTATACACTTGTATCCACAATCTGTGCAAAATTCATTCCTTAACAACTTAGAAGATTTCAGAATAAATTGCTTTGCTATTTGCTTTGCGCATCGCATCAGGAAAACAATTTGCACAAATGATAATCAAACATTTGCAATTTCATTGACTTATGGTTTTAAGTTTTATCATACAGGAACGCGGATCAAATCTAACTATGCTTTGTCCAAAATTCCAAAATAAGTTTTAAGCTTTGGCCAAAAAAAATAGCTTAAACTTAATATTTTTAAATTCATTTTCAAGAAAATAAATATTACATCAAATAAAATTTTCTTAAATTTTTGAGGTAATGCCTGCAATTTTATTAACTTTCCTTTAAATAAAATATTGCCTAAAAATGCCTAAAAAATTAGCATGCATTTTTCTATAATATTATTCGTGATTGTTTCTAACATTAACAACTTTAATATATATATAAACTATTTTATATAATAGATTTACTTGCCCAAAATCAGTTTAGCTCAATCACCAGCCATAGTTAATTTCACTTTCTGAGAAAATAAGGACCGCAATCTAATGAGCGAATAATATAAAAAATATGATAAATATGGCTTTATAAATAGTTCTAACTTTATTGACATATTGAAAACAAATTTAATGATCATTTTGCTGCAAAACCCGTATGGTTTTGGACAATTAAATTAGATGTAGGAAAAGTATCTTAACACTTCTTAAGCAAAATTGTTTGTTGTAAGATATACTAAAACCAAACTTAGATATGACATTTATCGAAATATTTATAAGCAAACATAAGGCAAGAAAGGAATTTAAAAAGAAAAACATACATAGTTTTTTCTATAAATAGATGACATTAATATAAATTTTTATTGTTTTCGCGGTAGTGGGTGGGCGTGGCTGAATCTTAAATATGACTATAAGCAATAACCTTTAAATTTTAGTTGCTCATTAGTGAACGACCCAATAATTTCAGTTACAGAATATAAAGAAAAGATTTAAAGCTTTATATAGCTAACAGAGTAAACAAATTTTTATTATTTTTAGTTGTGGCACGAAAAATTAAATCGCAAAACATTCATGTCATTAAGTCCGATTTCTTAATACAAAATGTAGTAACTTTTTCTAAATGTGATTTATTTTCAAATGTCTGTTTTGCACCTACGAAATTAATCAAATGACATAAAACGTGCTTCTTAAACAAATTAAAAGAAAAAAAAGTGTTAACGTTGCATTTGGGCGCAACCGAGTGCGAACAACTCTGATACCAGTATTAAAACAGGTGGTAAGAAGTCAGATTGCAAAAAAGGAGTAGGGGCGGCAGGTCGAGCGTTTTGCTTTAAGATACTTTGATGTACATCATTGGAAAACACCAGCAAACTTGCCAAACAAAACTTGTTACTCTAGCTTAATTACTGTAAAAGATATAGGGATTTCCGAAAAGGCGGGCGGTATGGCTGGACGTGGCAGTATTAAACAGGTCGAGTTTAGAGGTGGCTACCAAATTTCTATTGCAGATTTCTGGGGGATGTCACCAGCTATCCTTCTTTTATTGTAGCATCCAAACTTTGAATGTATACCCTTGGAGGAAGTTGCCAACATCCAATAAAATTTGGTGACTCCAGCAAAAGCTCTAGAAGATACATGCATTCCCGTTCTTTAAAGGCAGTGGGGCGTAGTTGGGGGCTCAACATCCATTATTTTTATTTTGGGGGATGTCACCCATCTTCCCACAACATTTTGTGATTCTATTGGTTGAAATGTGGGTAATATGAGCTATTTATAGATTTGCACCCCGAGGTGTTTCGACTTGTGATAGATTTTCCAGTCTTGACTGTTTGTCTGACGAACACACATGGACCAAGGTATTTGCACAGTTTCAAGGCTCTAGCCTAAGGATATCCAAGAAACGAGCGGTCACACGGACGGACAGATGGACAGGCACCATGACGGACCTTGCACAAAACCACAATACTCTTACAATACTCTTTGCCTTTGGTATCAGAGTATAAAAACAACCTTTAAAAAATTAACATGTAATCTTGTCAAACATCTAAGCTTTAAAATCTTGGTGTGAGTTGAGTTTAACTTCCTTGCAGCCGTTATGTGTGATCAATATAGACTACAGTGTTTTTTGCATTAATTAAATAATTAATAGATTGGAACGTATGCAAACTATATAAAACAAAAATTTAAAAAAACATAAGCTTTAACATCTGGTTTAAAATTTTCAGAGGTAGTACAAAATGGCAAATCCATGAATCCAAGTTTTAGCGAAGATTCAGTTGCTGAAACAACTTGCTTAAAAAATATAAAGAATTCAGACGGTAAGTCTACAAGGTCCTAACGAGTTACCATTTACCAATACACCTTATAACCAAAAACCCAAAAAGAGATTTTTTCAAATTATTTTAACCTTATATTGAGTGTTGTGGTTGTGTCAATGTTGTGGTTGCATTTTTAATTGAATTGAATTGGATTGCATTGATGTTGTTCTTAATTGGTTCTTACAATTTACAAAAAAAAAAAAATACAACCTGCTATGGATAATTATATTACGGTTGCCTTGAGGGATTACCAAGCCAAAACTAATGCGCTTTCTCACACCAAAAAAACACAAACACACACACAGAAAATCCAACGCCGTCACCTAAAAAGCTGGCCAATTGCATTCACAGTGCCAGTTTGGGCACACTGGGCCAAACCCAAGAGCCAGCAGGTGATGCTGCCGCTGCTGTTGCTCCCGCTAAGCCCAAAGTTGAGGCTAGCTCCAATACGTTGAGCATACCCGTTGTACTTTGCGGCTTTTTGCAAGGTGATTTTTTTGGCTCGTCTTTTTCGTTGCGCAATCCGCGCATTACCCCAGCCGAGGACCTGGAGGCGGGTGGTCATGTGCAACAGCATGAATGTAATAAGGCAGAGGTGAAGGTGAATATAAGTCCGAGTCCTGGTCGTGGACAAACTGGTCGATTTTTTGCGGCTGCCTCACAATTTTTGGAATCGGCCACATTGCATGTTGGTGGCGCAAGCGGGATGGCCAATGCACCACAGGGCGAATTCTATGTGGCAAGTGCGTACAGCTTGTAACTTGCAACTTGCAGTAAGAGTTCGAGAAAGTGTGTGTATCCTTGTGGCTAGGTTTAGTTTAGTTAAGCATGCGCTCAATATGTACTAACTATAAGATGTAGTAGACTGTATGGTAGACTGTAGTTAAGTTTTGCATTTTGGTAGATTTATAGACTTCGTATCATGTAGGGCGTGATTCCTCCTAAAGACTTATACTAACAACAATTCACCTACTACTACTACTACTTCATGGTCACACTCACAACAATGCTTGCTTTCAATGCTTTCTCAATGTTTTTCCCTATCCAACTATCCAACTAAGTAATAAAATTAATACCCAATAATATTGTAATTTGATTGATTGATCTACTATATATGTAACTAACCTTATATCTGTATACTTATTGTACGATCTATATATTACTACTTACTACCTTATATGCATATACATATCTATATATGAATGTGCGTGTGTGTATAACGCTACTTGTATGTGTTAAATTGTGTGTTGTTGGATTGACTTGATTAATGTACAAAAACCAAAATGCCGCTAAATCACGCGCGAAGCAACCAACCAAAACCTAACGCACAAGTCAATCTCTCTGATTCACAAATTGCCCGCAGATGAGGAAGAAGAGCCGCGCTGCACGCAGCTGACAAATCGGCACAAGATTGCCATACGCTTTATCCGCAAGGTAGGGTATACAAATCAAGTTGTTTTCCAAAAACTTATTTTCATTATTGATCGTATAAACAATTAATAATTGCAGCTCAAGTATTTTGTGGCACGTCGAAAGTTCAAGGAGGCATTGAAACCATACGATGTTAAGGATGTCATGGAACAGTACGCGGCGGGTTAGTTTCAAAAAATATACCCAAAATTATTAAACTATTTATTATTCAACATATTTAATTTAAGGTCACGTGGATTTGCTGGGACGTGTCAAAATGCTGCACTTGCGGTATGTAAAACAAATAGAATAAAGTCATTTTAACAATATGTTTGAGGTCGTGTAACAAAAGAAAAAAACTAAATTTTAATCTGTGGTTTTTTTTTTACCCGAAAGTACTGTTTGTCCCCTTCATTTTGGTCAGTTAGAAATCGTTCCACGCTTTGTGGGTCATGTGTTTGTTTTTATTTATGGCTACTTTTCATAGTTTCTAACCACATGATTCTTGATACATTTTTCAGATAATTTAATTGAAAGTTTTGTAAAAAAAAGGTTGCACCAGATCGGATAAGTTTTGCTCTTTTCCCAACTGAATTTATGTTCTTTTAAATTAATAATCTTCTTTATATATACCTTTAAAATATTTTGTCCCTACTGATTCATTTATTGACAATCAACATTGACCCCAAGGCGTTAAACATAGAAAGTTTAACACAAGTTTTATTATGTGCCTAAAGCGAGCATTAAGAAAGGATTTTGGAAAATTCCACCGTCTTTCCGTACCCAGAAAACTTTTTATAAAACAAACTTTCAAAATCGTCCAACCCGGTTGAATATAGGTTGTCCAGTAAAGAATAGAAAATAGTTGGACACATACTTTCTAATTTTGGAAAATCTTCTTCAAAAATTATGTAATTATGCATTTTATTTACCCACAGGCTAGATCAAATACTAGGCAAACAGGGCTCTAAAGCCAAGGATGTCTATGCATCAAAAATCAGCTTAGCCTCGCGTGTGGTTAAAGTGGAGCGGCAGGTAAGCATAGTGCAAACTAACAGCCCATCAAAACCATAACATTATGTGCACTTGCAGGTCGTGGATATTGAGGAGAAACTTGATATTCTGATCAAGGCCTATATGGAGGATCGTGAAAGATTCTTAGCGCTTCCATTGCCCGCAAATTCCAAACCCAAAACACATTCCATTAGTCCTAGTCACAGTCACAATATACATCACATACACAATCAAAGTATGATCGATGTGTGGAAGCGAACCGCAACGCTTAGCGTACATCCTGAGCTGGTAACGACGCCATCTGATGAGGGAGCGAGAGATGCTTCAATGGATCGTCTGGACAGCAACGAGACGGCGTTGACATCAACCCAAACGCTTACAACAACAATGGATGCGATTGGCACACAAACTCCAATGCCGCATACGCAGCATACAGCGACCAATACAAAGGTAATTAGGAAAGCATATTTGAATCCGATAATGCATACATTTTTCGTTATATAATTGTAGTCTTCCATGCTAAACTCATATCAGCTAACGCCTGGGAAGCCACAGCACAATGATGAATTTATGACTGATTTAGAGAATAGAACTAAAAAACGAGTTACTTTAAGGTGAGTTTTAGTTTATCAAAAAATGTTACATATCTTCAAAGGCATCTAATTAATTAATGTTGGTCAAAATAGTCAGATATTGGTTATTCAATTTCGGGTTCACTTTATGGGGCCAGTGAATGCTTCGTTAAAAGTTTGAAACAATTTTTTTTGTTAATAAATGTTTCTTGTACGTTTTCGGTAACATATAAACAAATTTGTATTTTATTTGGTTTAAAAAATTAACCCTCAAAATTAAACTCATATCTTTACCGGTTGTCTTAAATTAATTTTAATACTAAACAGCCTACATAGATCCACATCGGAGCCATATAGCAACCACGAACAACGCATCCATATGCCAGATGAGGGGGCGCAATCCTTGGACTTAAGTGCCAAACCAACGCCACCAGATAGTTCAAGTAAGCCAGCCTGTGCCGGAACTTTGAACAAAAATCTCACCAATCCTCACCAAACCAAAGATTGATTTTATGTTCTCTTAAATAAAGCACATATCAACTTGAAATCAAAATTTCAATACATTTAGTAGTTTTCATTGCACATTATTCCCTCATTCCAAATCTTCATAGAGTTCAATCTCCAAAATTACAAATAAATAATCTTAAATTGTATGTGTTGCCTTTAGTTATACTAATTGACGAGTATGAGGATTTCGAGGAAGAAGACCTGAACTGTGAGGGTGAAATGGAGCATTTCCCATCATGGGAAATAGACAGCGACATTGGCGTAGATGTTGATGTCGACGCGGACGGTGACTGTGATGAGTCCACTGAGGACACGGCGCTACTACATTGCACCACACGAACCGCCATTGTTATAACACCAATAAGCCCAGTGAGTAATGATCAAAAGATAATCGAAAACATATGAATTGAAATTGTTTAATTATTTTATTTTCAGGTGAGCTCCGCACTCAATCTACAAAGTTTGAATGACCAAACTACAACGCTTAATAAATCAAATTTGCTTCCGCCAGATTCTGGCTAGTTTAATGCAATTATAATTAGTCGATATGTAATATCTCTTTATACTTTAACTTACTATAAGATGAGTGCTGCTCTACTAGCAGTCACGCTGTACCAAGTTTTTGAGAAACATAAATCAAATCGAACCAAATGTAATGACATTCACAATGACTTAAATTTTATTTTGTTTATTTGAAAGAAGTTTTAATGACCAAACTGGAATACCTTAAATTAATAAAAGTTGCTGCCGTTAATGTTTTACGCAAATACCTTGTACTAGTTCAATATTACCCGCATACAAGATTATGATTTGTACAAAAGTAGATAATTTAAATTTTAGGCATTTTTATATTAGAATATAAAATGTTAAGTGAAGCTGAGCTGTGTAGGACATAGATGTGTCTGCTTATTTAATTAAATAGCGTTAGCTTATATAATAACTGAATTGAAAATGTTTAAAACATCGAGCGGTTAGCGACTTTTTATAATATGTACTCAAAACAACTTCCTTAAACACAATATGATAAGTGTTAAGTTGATCAAGCATGTGAATACTATAATTTTACATTCAATAAAGGATTAAAAGCAAAAAAAAAGCAAAATAATTGAAATTAAAGACAAAAGTAAATGCCATCAGTTAAATCCAAAAAAGTCTAGTTATCTTATACAAATGAAAATCACAAGACAACAACTGGTTTTAGAAAACAAAAATAAAAAACAATCAAATAATACAATCACTATTGACTTTTCTTCTGTTTCTTTTTTGGTGGTTCTTTTGCTTCTTTCTTAATCTCCCGATACTCCTCGAACGTGATCGAACTAGTCTGACTCGCGTTATCCTCGCCATCAGCCGCATCGCCAATAAACTCAATTTGAGTGTTTGCATTGAGGCGTATGGAACGTTTTTTTGATGTCGATGGACCATTACTTGTTATATCCTCCTCCACCTTGACAACTTGATCTTCGGGCAGATAAATTTTGCTGCTATGTGTCTTACGCACATGCACGTTCAGCCGGGTAGTTGATGCAAAAGATTTGCTGCAGCCGCCCTTAAAAAAGTCACGACAAATATATTTGCAACCATGCACACGCTGCATATGATTCGAGAGTCCTTGGCGACGTCCAAAACGCTTTTTGCATTGCTTGCACTCGAAAGCAAACCGCTTGTAGTGCTGTCCCATAACATGAACGGACAGCGATTTTTCGTTTCTCGTCGTAAAGTTACATTGATCACATTTTAACGACTCGGCATGTAACTGTTGATAAATAAGTTAAAATTTATAAATATAAAGTCAAATTTTCGATCTTATTAAGATTAAAGTTACGTTTGAGAAGCTGTTCATAAACTATGCAACACACTATATTTACTATTTATTTAATTTTACATACAGAGTTTTCAGGTTCGTGCACCTAATAGCGTGCGTTTGAAAATTGCAGCCCATAACCGCTTTGATTTCGATAGCTTCTAAGTTTAAATACAATTTAGACACAAAATTGACGCTACCAAGCACCAACAAATCTTTTGTGTTCTGTTATGTTTTGCCGAACTCATTTTTACGAACATGGCACAATTAATTAATTAACAAATATTTTGTAAATCCATCTGAAATTTAGCTTACGTAAAGTTGAACACAGCTAAAAAAACTTTCAGCTTTTGTTTGTTGTATTAAATGTCCTGTTAAGAGGGATAATCATGATCATAATCATGGGATGAGGGATAGTCGCGTGTGGAACACTTTTAGCTTGAAAAATAATAAATTAATTTTGTTATGAAGAAATCATACTAGATACCAAATAAAAAAATATAAAATTTATTTTTCAAGCTAACTAGCTGTTCAGGGTCTTTAATTAAATTATTTGTCAATATCGAAATAACCATATCTGCAATTACATAATTTAAAACTTACCCGCCGATGCGCCTCCATTTCGCTCTTGTGGTAGAATCCTTTTTGACACTCACTACATGAGTAGCGCTTATTGTTTGAGTGCACCACATTCATGTGTGTGTCATAGTTGCGACGATTCTTGACAACTTTTAAGCACAAAGGACACTCCATTGGCTCGTGCCAATAGGCGTGATGTTTCTTAAGAGCCTCATCATCTTTATAAGAAGCTTTGCACAGTGGGCAAACTATATTATCTGCAAGAGTAGGTTGGAGTTACAGCTGGAATTCATATCGTATGCGAATTTTTTAAAAGAACTTACTATTGTTGTGACTGCGTGCCACGTGAACTGAGAGCGACATTTTAGAGCGGCACACTTTCTGACAAAACTGACAGATCCAGTCATTTTCTTTTGTCTTAGGTTCCAGCTTCTCGACGGCATCGTGCGTGCGCCGTTTGTGAGTGTATAAGGAATTCCAATTGATATATGCCTCATCGCAAAACTGTAGAATTTCAATTATTAACTGATTTTATATGCTAATGTACTATATCTACTTCACCTCAAAGTCGCACATGTAGTAAAGACATATTTCGAGATTGCGATGCGCAACATCTGTTCGCATTTGCTGATAGTTGCGCAAATGGTGACGATATAGTTTCATGTCGGTAAATTCCTTGTTGCAAGGCTGACACCAGAAGATGCCACTCTTATGAACCCCCGAATCGCGATGAGCACGCAAATCGCTTTTTTGCTTAAAGTAGGCCGAGCAGTATTCACAAACATAAGCATCACGCATCATCTCCACTAAAACATCGCTACCAAAGCAACCCGAATCATCATCCGATACATGAGACTAGAAAATGGTGAATTATATTATTATTGGCAGCAATATGATAGTAAGTTCCTTGACTTACCACCATCTTTTCGTTGCTTTCGCTGAGCAAGCCGCAACTGTTGCACACATGCACTTCGCGTTCAATAATCAGATGGGTTTTCATATGTATATTGTAAGTGGCCTCCGCGGCAAACTCACGGCCACACAGCCCGCAGCTAATGACACTTCCATGTGCGGCACGCTGCAATAACAATTTTTAATATGTACTTATATGTTACATTATGCTTTATGCAAAGATGCACCAACTACCATATGACCGTTGAGGCGACCGCGTGTCTCAAAATTAGCGCTGCATTCGACGCACGTGTAGGTAGTGCTGCTGACATTGGAGTGCGATTTGTTGTGCTCCATAAAGATAGCATGATCACGAAAATTGCGATCACATCTGAAAGTGCATGAATAATGTGTACCAGTTAGATTGGTCAGTTAGATTCTGTCTAACATCACACTCACAGATCACAAAAGAGGGTGCCTTCTGGTTCATGGGCATAGTTCAAATGATGAAATAGCTCATCGATATTTGTATCCGAATAGCTGCAAACAAAGCATGCGCGCGGTCTGTGGCGCTCCAAGTGAAATTGATTGTGAAAATTAAAGCTGCATTGCAAAATGAAAAAAACATGAATAAGACTCATTTGTTAAAGAGCATTCATTGCAAACTTACCGCTTCCAGGATGGAAACTCCAAGCCGCACATTTCACAATAAAGGCGTATGCCACGTCGTTTTTTAATGACATGCGCGCAAGAGTGTTTGTTGTACTGCAGTATGTTTGAAAAGGTCATGTTGCATTCGGGACAACTGCCATAAATGGGTATACTACATATTAAGTAGAAAAAAATATGGTAAGCTATACACACTAAACATATATTTAAAAGTCAGTGTTCTGGAAATGAATTCGTTATAAAGAAAAATTCGTTGAACGGAAGTTTGACTATATGACTTACTCAGCAACCGGCGCATGCAGCACAACCAAATGCATGGCCAAAGACTTGCCACCTTGCAGCTCTGTCGTGCACTCATCAATGGGGCACTTGTAAATCTCGTTCGCCGACTCATGCCGCTTCAGCATGTGATTAAATAGACTTTCATAAGTGCTGCACTTCAGCGAGCAATGTCGGCAAACAGTGTCCCAGTCGAAAGTCAAAGACTCGAAACAAGTCTTCACCACTGTGCCCAAATACTCGTACAAATCTCCAATGTTATCAGCTAGGTGGCGTGGAGTAATAATAATGAAATTGACATTTGATAGACATTTGTATTTTTGGCATTGTACGTACATTCCTTGATAAGCACAAAGTTGAATGGTTCCACTTTAAAGGATTCATCCTCGCTTTGGCTTTCATTTTGCGACTGCGACGTGGCGCGTTTAATTTTTTGCTCAACTTTGAAGTGGCGAACACCTAGTTCCGAGGAGTTATCTGTCGGAATAAAAAATGTTATACTGCGCATGGTTTTTATTTTAACATGTACACTAACTAACCTTCCCGCTCAACCAAAAATTCCAGCTCATTATTGTCCTCCTCCTCCAACACTTTTTGTTCTACCACTTTACTAGGTTTCTTCTTCGACTGCTGCTGCACTTCAGGTGTCTGTTTTTCCAGCTGACATAATGTAGCTGTGGCTTCCACAAACTTGTCATCGGCTGGCAACTCCTCATCGTCTAGAATGTCGCGTATTAGCGCGCTTATCTGCTCCTGATCACCCTGAGGCACTTCTTTCGAATGTCGCGATTTGGCGTTTGTTTTTGCTGTGACTGCTTCCTTTACTTTAATGGGCAATCTTTTTGGCGGAGCGTTTCTGGCTCTAGTGATACGAATATCAACTGGTTCTTGCGAGGTCTTTGCTACAGCATCATTTGAAGGAACAACAACAGCAGCAGCAGCCGGCGTTAGCTTTGCTTGCTTTGTCGATGCTGCTGCTGAGACGTTTGTATGAATTTGTGTAGTATTCGGAACAGCTGTCCTCTTTTTGGCGGAAATTGCAACACCTATCTTGGCGGCAGCTGGGCGTGCCGGAGGCACTGGCGTAACAATTTTAGCGTTCTTATGGTTATTTTTTTTAGCAGCATTTGAAGCATCTTTCTTCTTTTTGTGTTCGTCGATATCAAAGGAACGTATGAGATTATTAACGCACTCTCCACATAGCTGCTGCGGCTTTTTAGCGTCTGGTTTAACAATTATTTTAAAATACTTTGCAACTAGTTTGGCAAGATCTATTTCAATGCCCACTTTATCGAATATTTCTTGATATTGTTGTTTTGAATTGCATGCTCTGCAATGCAGGCAGCTAGGTACACTTTTCGTATTTTTTACGCTTTCCGACATTTTAACTTTTTACACAAAGCAGCTAATCTCTATGGCATGCATAGCGATGGGAAACCACGCCAACTGTTATCGGAAAAATACTGCGATATATCGCTGCCCAAATTATTAAAGCGGTATTTTTTAGTGCTTTTATTGCAAACAATTCAAAAAATATTAAGAATTTCAAGACAGTGTACATCGCTAATCGATAGGCGTTGCTGCAAATGCATGTTAAGCGCCAAGTTTAAGTGCCAAATTTAAGAGCCAAATTTAAGCGCCAAACTTAACTGTTGACCCTTTTGAGCAAAGCAAAATAGCTGTACGAGCAGTTCACAATCTGTAAAATAATTAAAATCATATAAATATATATATAAATCAATTATTACTACACTAATCGTACAGATGCAAAGGTTAAGGAATTAAAACTCTGTGTGTGGTTTAGGGTGTGCATCTCCAGTGGTTCACTGAAGCGCAGCATCATTAATAGACTCATTTTGCGATTACTTCGGTTCCAAGTTGTCCACTCCGAGCTGTACAGTGCATGAGAGAGCCACGAGCTTTGACTGCTCATTTCGTCAGCTGCATAGCATATAATAAAGATTTGCAAAAGCATAACAAACTGATACGAGGCCATCATAATCATAAACGCTGTCTCGCTCGTCCGAATGGAAATCACATAAAAGTTGGACACAAGCACCAGTACCGAACAAAGCATCTGCACTGAACCTGGAATCCTAATCAAACCAACTACCATCTCCTTTAGCTTCACAATATTGCCATAATACACACAGCAATCGCGCAGTTTCATCGCAATGCACTCGTTATCATCCATAGATTGAGCAGCGCCCAAGAACTCCAGACGTGCAGCTAGCATGGCCAGCTGAGTTTCCAGAAAGAAAAGAAGTGCGGCGCCTACTGAATCAAAGGAGATGTTCACCCAGCAGGTTGGCATCAGTGACAACACCTGGTACAAATAGAGACCATAATAGCAGCTGGGCCTGGCCAGATTGCACGGTTCGTACATAGACAGTGGTAGGGCGCTGCTGTCCACAAACCACTGGGTGACTAAAATCAAACAAGCCGCCAGAAACGAAGCGAAGGCATATAAGTTTCGCCATTTAATCACACGTTCAGAGCCATGCTTTAAAATTTGGTATTCCTTTGCAGATTTAGGATGAAATGCTTTTGAATGCATCAGCGCTAGGATCCTGGCATGATTATCACATTTAAGCTTAATACTTAGGATCTTGGACATGCAGGACACCTCCGTGGCAAACATGAAAAGCACCTGAAGTATGACGCTTAGCTGATTAATGTTTGCCAACATGTGTATTGCGAAGAACAAAAGCATTATGGAGACAACCACAAAAATGAGTTCAAAACGCAGGTGATGCCACATGCGTTGCTGCCTTGTTGCACAAGACTGTAGTCTCCAAATGCCCAAAAACTTTAGGTACCACACCTGGTACTTGTAGAAACTCGCTGTTAGCTCTTCGTGCGACGCCTGATTCATGATTATATCAAAACTTAACTGTTCTGTCAAACAAACGGTTCAGGTGCTTTTATAGACAGTATTTTGCAAGGACAATTCACATAATTAGCTACTATAATAAGCCGCTGCTTATAATTTTATATTAATCAAATTTGTACAGTGCACAAAATGCATTCAACTTACTCACCGAACCAAACAGCGCCAAGTCAAAAGCTTGGCTAGCATTAAGGGTCCTGATTCTTATTTCTATATCAAGACGTTGCATTAGCATCAGCAGCAGCCTTCGATTATTCCGGTCCCAATTCACCCAATTGGACTTGTACAGCTCATGGGACAGCCTTAAACTTCGTTGTGTAACCTCGCTTAAATGGATTATATAGGTGGAGTTTTATTTAACAAAAATTTACTTTTTGCAGACAGACTTACCCAGCAAAGTAACATAATATGAATATCTGGATGAGCATGCAGCTTTGATAGATAAAGTATTTAAGGAATACCAGCTTTTCGTCGGATAGCTTAAGGTAAGGTAAGTATAAATTAAGATAAATTTACCTTATATTATTAGTTACTTGTAGACATTGTAAAGTATATTCTAAGCTACTTATTTATTTGTTGAACTTTCACTTATTTCAAAGTTTGAGAAATTAAATATTAAATGACCATTTAGCAGTCTCAACTTAATTTTCACAGGTAAAAGACAATTCAAATTTAAAAACTTTGTTTTTAATTTAATTTCAAGAGCCCAAACTTCTTAGACAAACTAAAAAATTCTTCAAATCGTAATACTGATACAATCAGAAATGACATCACACATATGTACATTTTATTTTGAAATATTTGGACACGATTCTTTTCTGATTATATAGTCGTAAGGATATAGTTTTTTTCTTCTCTATGAACTCACCAGTGACATGGCAAAAAAGTTGGCTGTTAGCACCAGCACAGAACATAATATTTGCGCCGATACTGGCTTATAGACCAGAGCCTGAACTTCTGCAGCCAATTCGGCAATCTTCATATGAAAATCAATACAGTTCTTCAGCTGCACCTTTATTTCTCCATTATCGCCGTTGTAATTGTGTCCGACGCTTTGCAGTCGCAATGCCAAAATATCCAGTTGGCATCTCACAAAAATAAACATAGAACAGCACAACGAATCGAAGGCTATATTGAAGAAGCAGGCCCCTGACAAGGCAACACATTGATAGAAGTACATTATCCAGTAGCCAAAGGAACCATGAGCACCGTCAAAAGGATCATAGGTAGCCAGAGGCAACTCAGTATTATCGATTGCATATTGGGTAAGTAACATCAAAGATAAAGACATCACCGATAATATTCCATAGCAGTTTCGCAAAGTGCGACTAAGCTCCCTGGCATCCTGAAAGATGCGCTTCTCCTCGTCTCTTTTGGGACAAAATATCGAGTTTTGTAAATTAGCGAAGAGTTGGAGTAAAGCTGCATTGTTAAACTTGGTGGATACTACCTGTACATAATTATTTTAAATAAAAAGTTTTTGGTTGCATTTGTTCAAATCAGCTTTTAACCTTTAAAGTGTATGCAATGCATGTAGCCAGCACAAAGAAACCCTTCACCACCTCACTCAAATAGCTTATGTTCATCGCAATGTGAAGAAGAAGTATCAGATCAAATATCAATATCCAGAAGCAAAACACATGCCAAAAATTTATCGTATGCAGCAAACGCTTCCAGCGCGCTTTCTGCGGCCATACCGAGAAAACGTCAAGAATACGCTCCTGTCCTTCGAAAAATAACTTTACGGACCATCTAAAGTTCAGCTGCATTACGTCGGAGAATTGGGCTACAACTACTGAGACCCTTGAAATTGGCCAAGCTCTTAAAGGCTACTATCATTGCGCATTGCAAGCACACAATTAAAAACTCGTTAACTCACTTAATTGCTCGAGGATAAAATGTAAGAAATTATGAAAAACTCAAGAAAAACCAGAAAACAAACAAATACTCAAAACTTTTTTTAAAATTACTAGTGGACCCCGGCCATGCGTTGCTGTGATGCTTCTATGAATAGAATGGAACTACATGTGTTAAATTTTTATATTTATTTCAAAATTTACATAGTCTGTTAAGTTTTATTTTTATTATAGTATCATGTTTGTATAAGGAAAATAAAATTGTGGTTTTTTTTTGGTATCTATCTTCCCGGAATATTTTTCAAAAAATTAAAGCCCATACGGTTCAGCCGTTCTGAATTGCTCAATACCTAAAAATTTATCACATTGTTTTTATATCTATATAATTAGATTAAAAAGATTTTTAGGAAAAATATATACATGTGACTAGCAGTACATACATTGAAATAATATGTCAATAATTTTGAGCAGTGCTCGCAACTTAATATAATTGCTTGCTGTTGTATAATAACCTTAAGACTTTTAGATTATTATGTTGAATTATGCAAGTCGAAAAACGGAAAACATCTGTTGTCAATTGCGTTGCAAAAATTGTTTATCTGTATGAATAAATCAGTTAGTCCTGGCTGATAGAACAGAGTCTACAAACTAATGATTTTTTACTCGATACCGAAGGTAAAGAGTATATTGGGTTTGTGCAATGTCCGTCATGGTGTCTGTCCGTCCGCCCGTCCGTATGTGCGCAATTTTTTTCCACACCCTAAGAGCTAGAGACTTGAAACTTTGCAAATGTCAGACATTGGGGTTCTACGATAACTGGGGGACTGGCAAATCGATAAATTCGATAACTAAAGATCGATAAATCTACCTATTTCGCACACCCTTACAGTTATAGTTACCAAATTTGGTAGGAAGTAGCTACTGGCATCCCCGAAAAAATTGCATCAAAAATTTTGGAGCCACGCCCAGCCTCCCTTCCCGAACCTTTTACAATCTTTGAGCTAGAGTCACCAAATAAGGTAGGAAGATAGCTGGTGGCATCCCCATCAGACAATTTTTGAGGCAGCTTACACCCCCACATCCGTACTCCTTTGCAATCGGGTCTCTTTTTACCGGTTTAAATACTGGTATCGAGTATATCGCAGCCGGTTGCGTCCGAGTTCAACGTTTCCACTTGTTATACCCTGAACTAGTGATAAGCAAAGGCCTCCAATTTATGGCATGGCAAGGACCAAGCACGTATAAAAAATATTGCTGCCCAACAAGGCATTTATTTGAAGGTTACGTTAACTTATAATTTTCATAAGATTAATTAATTAATATATAAATATATATAACTAAAAAATATATTAAATTTTAATTTTTCTTCTTCGTGTTTCGACGGCTTTGCGGTCTTCATTAGGGAGTTTGATTTTATTTTAAACTAGTTTTACCCTGGGTGCTTTGGTGCGCATAAGTTGTTTCATAACATAATTTAACGTAAAACAAAACATGACTTGTGCTTCCGCATATTTTCCAAAAATACTATTCGATGCGCATGTGTCATGTGCTGATAATTGGGTGGTGGATGTAATTCACTCAATTTCACTTTTCCACCAGCGCAGCAAATTCATTCGGTTTCATTCTAAGTTTTAAGGCAATATATGCACAATTCGTCCATTTGTCCACTAGCCACATTTGGATAAAGACTGTAATTATAATATGCATCATATTCAAATCAGTGTAAATTATTCGTTTGGATTGAGCAGCGGCACGAACATCTTCTAACCTTCTTGTTGTTCGCTCGTTTCTGAGGATCGAATTGCACTATCGCCGACCAATTGCTTTCCGCTTGCCTGTCGTTTTCTACAAAATATGCTCGAAATTGTATTATCTATTGGTTAAATTTGTACATTTGTCTTCTTTTGGCTGTATATTTATATTTGATACCAAAGGTAAAAAGTTTATTGGCTTTATGCAATGTCCCTCATGGTGTCTGCTTGAACGCACCTTTTTCGAAACCCCTAAAGCTATAATAAAATTTTGAAATTGGATTGCTACGCCTACTGGAGAGCTGCGATTCTCATTTGGCCCACATTTTTGTAGCTAGAGCTACTCTTATTTTCGAAAGGTCTGCTCCGATCCAATTACCGGTAGTCCAATTTTTTTTTTCGTTTCAGCTATAAATATACCCCGTCACCCGTTAAAAATAAATCAAAATGTTTTCGATGATAGACCGATGTTATTATTAATTATTACGTTCCATACCTCTCACCGACTTATCAATAAATTATTTTAAACAAAATGTTCTTACAGTATTATTTTACTAAGTGAATAGTGAATCATTAGGTTGTAGACTCTGCCGGGACTAACTGATTTATTCATACAGATAAACAATTTTTGCAACGCAGTTGACAACAGAATTTTTCCGTCCTTTGACTTGCATAATTCAGTACAATAATCGAACAGTCTTAAGGTTATTATACAACAGCAAGCAATTATATTAAGTTGCAAGCACTGCTCAAAATTATTGACATATTATTTTGTTGCATGTTATTTTAATTTAATATACTTTTTAAATAAAAAAATGTTTTAAAATATTTATTTTTGTTAGGACATAATTCAGAACGGCTGAACCGTATGGGCTTTAATTTTTTGAAAAACATTCCGGGAAGATAGATATAAAAAAAAACCACAATTTTATTTTCCTTATACAAACATGATACTATAATAAAAATAAAACTAAACAGACTATGTAAATTTTGAAATAAATATAAAAATTTAACACATGTCGTTCTATTCTATTCATAGAAGTATCACAGCAACGCATGGTCGGGAGCCACTAGTAATTTTAAAAAAAGTTTTGAGTATTTGTTTATTTTCTGGTTTTTCTTGAGTTTTTCATAATTTCTTACATTTTATCCTCGAGCAATTAAGTGAGTTAACGAGTTTTTAATTGTGTGCTTGCAATGCGCAATGATAGTAGCCTTTAAGAGCTTGGCCAATTTCAAGGGTCTCAGTAGTTGTAGCCCAATTCTCCGACGTAATGCAGCTGAACTTTAGATGGTCCGTAAAGTTATTTTTCGAAGGACAGGAGCGTATTCTTGACGTTTTCTCGGTATGGCCGCAGAAAGCGCGCTGGAAGCGTTTGCTGCATACGATAAATTTTTGGCATGTGTTTTGCTTCTGGATATTGATATTTGATCTGATACTTCTTCTTCACATTGCGATGAACATAAGCTATTTGAGTGAGGTGGTGAAGGGTTTCTTTGTGCTGGCTACATGCATTGCATACACTTTAAAGGTTAAAAGCTGATTTGAACAAATGCAACCAAAAACTTTTTATTTAAAATAATTATGTACAGGTAGTATCCACCAAGTTTAACAATGCAGCTTTACTCCAACTCTTCGCTAATTTACAAAACTCGATATTTTGTCCCAAAAGAGACGAGGAGAAGCGCATCTTTCAGGATGCCAGGGAGCTTAGTCGCACTTTGCGAAACTGCTATGGAATATTATCGGTGATGTCTTTATCTTTGATGTTACTTACCCAATATGCAATCGATAATACTGAGTTGCCTCTGGCTACCTATGATCCTTTTGACGGTGCTCATGGTTCCTTTGGCTACTGGATAATGTACTTCTATCAATGTGTTGCCTTGTCAGGGGCCTGCTTCTTCAATATAGCCTTCGATTCGTTGTGCTGTTCTATGTTTATTTTTGTGAGATGCCAACTGGATATTTTGGCATTGCGACTGCAAAGCGTCGGACACAATTACAACGGCGATAATGGAGAAATAAAGGTGCAGCTGAAGAACTGTATTGATTTTCATATGAAGATTGCCGAATTGGCTGCAGAAGTTCAGGCTCTGGTCTATAAGCCAGTATCGGCGCAAATATTATGTTCTGTGCTGGTGCTAACAGCCAACTTTTTTGCCATGTCACTGGTGAGTTCATAGAGAAGAAAAAAACTATATCCTTACGACTATATAATCAGAAAAGAATCGTGTCCAAATATTTCAAAATAAAATTTACATATGTGTGATGTCATTTCTGATTGTATCAGTATTACTATTTGAAGAATTTTTTAGTTTGTCTAAGAAGTTTGGGCTCTTGAATTTGTCTTTTACCTGTGAAAATTAAGTTGAGACTGCTAAATGGTCATTTAATATTTAATTTCTCAAACTTTGAAATAAGTGAAAGTTCAACAAATAAATAAGTAGCTTAGAATATACTTTACAATGTCTACAAGTAACTAATAATATTAGGTAAATTTATCTTAATTTATACTTACCTTACCTTAAGCTATCCGACGAAAAGCTGGTATTCCTTAAATACTTTATCTATCAAAGCTGCATGCTCATCCAGATATTCATATTATGTTACTTTGCTGGGTAAGTCTGTCTGCAAAAAGTAAATTTTTGTTAAATAAAACTCCACCTATATAATCCATTTAAGCGAGGTTACACAACGAAGTTTAAGGCTGTCCCATGAGCTGTACAAGTCCAATTGGGTGAATTGGGACCGGAATAATCGAAGGCTGCTGCTGATGCTAATGCAACGTCTTGATATAGAAATAAGAATCAGGACCCTTAATGCTAGCCAAGCTTTTGACTTGGCGCTGTTTGGTTCGGTGAGTAAGTTGAATGCATTTTGTGCACTGTACAAATTTGATTAATATAAAATTATAAGCAGCGGCTTATTATAGTAGCTAATTATGTGAATTGTCCTTGCAAAATACTGTCTATAAAAGCACCTGAACCGTTTGTTTGACAGAACAGTTAAGTTTTGATATAATCATGAATCAGGCGTCGCACGAAGAGCTAACAGCGAGTTTCTACAAGTACCAGGTGTGGTACCTAAAGTTTTTGGGCATTTGGAGACTACAGTCTTGTGCAACAAGGCAGCAACGCATGTGGCATCACCTGCGTTTTGAACTCATTTTTGTGGTTGTCTCCATAATGCTTTTGTTCTTCGCAATACACATGTTGGCAAACATTAATCAGCTAAGCGTCATACTTCAGGTGCTTTTCATGTTTGCCACGGAGGTGTCCTGCATGTCCAAGATCCTAAGTATTAAGCTTAAATGTGATAATCATGCCAGGATCCTAGCGCTGATGCATTCAAAAGCATTTCATCCTAAATCTGCAAAGGAATACCAAATTTTAAAGCATGGCTCTGAACGTGTGATTAAATGGCGAAACTTATATGCCTTCGCTTCGTTTCTGGCGGCTTGTTTGATTTTAGTCACCCAGTGGTTTGTGGACAGCAGCGCCCTACCACTGTCTATGTACGAACCGTGCAATCTGGCCAGGCCCAGCTGCTATTATGGTCTCTATTTGTACCAGGTGTTGTCACTGATGCCAACCTGCTGGGTGAACATCTCCTTTGATTCAGTAGGCGCCGCACTTCTTTTCTTTCTGGAAACTCAGCTGGCCATGCTAGCTGCACGTCTGGAGTTCTTGGGCGCTGCTCAATCTATGGATGATAACGAGTGCATTGCGATGAAACTGCGCGATTGCTGTGTGTATTATGGCAATATTGTGAAGCTGAAGGAGATGGTAGTTGGTTTGATTAGGATTCCAGGTTCAGTGCAGATGCTTTGTTCGGTACTGGTGCTTGTGTCCAACTTTTATGTGATTTCCATTCGGACGAGCGAGACAGCGTTTATGATTATGATGGCCTCGTATCAGTTTGTTATGCTTTTGCAAATCTTTATTATATGCTATGCAGCTGACGAAATGAGCAGTCAAAGCTCGTGGCTCTCTCATGCACTGTACAGCTCGGAGTGGACAACTTGGAACCGAAGTAATCGCAAAATGAGTCTATTAATGATGCTGCGCTTCAGTGAACCACTGGAGATGCACACCCTAAACCACACACAGAGTTTTAATTCCTTAACCTTTGCATCTGTACGATTAGTGTAGTAATAATTGATTTATATATATATTTATATGATTTTAATTATTTTACAGATTGTGAACTGCTCGTACAGCTATTTTGCTTTGCTCAAAAGGGTCAACAGTTAAGTTTGGCGCTTAAATTTGGCTCTTAAATTTGGCACTTAAACTTTGGCGCTTAACATGCATTTGCAGCAACGCCTATCGATTAGCGATGTACACTGTCTTGAAATTCTTAATATTTTTTGAATTGTTTGCAATAAAAGCACTAAAAAAATACCGCTTTAATAATTTGGGCAGCGATATATCACAGTATTTTTGCGATACAACTTGCCGAATACAAGAACATGTACCAAATTAACAGCAAATGCGAGGCTAACGAACCCCGTAAGCAATGATTCGTCTAGTATAGATATGCTCGATGCCTTGGTTTAACAAGTAATATTATTTATTTTATTAATATAATAAATTTCAATTATTTTTATTATTAATATAATCAATTTAAATTGTACTTACTCATTGATTATATATGTACATATATAAAATAATATTCCTTTCCATTGGCTATGTGTAAAAAGTTAAAATGTCGGAAATAAAAAACATGTACCAAAACTAGTTTGTCAACACCCTCATGTAAGTTTTATTACTTTTATAATAATTTCATTGGAATTCAGCACTAAAAAAAACACCCCTAAACATTTAGGCAGATTTTATATCGTATGCTGTGGCGATATCAATTGTATTGCGTGGGGTTTCCCCGGTATAAATATTTTGGATTGAGTAATATTGAAAATTTACAACACAAAATTTTTTCATAAGTTTACTAAATTTTGCAATGTTGAATCACCTAACGTTAGTTATTTTAACAACGCTCTTCCTACAAGGTGAGTAAAGAAGATACTGATACCGCTATTGTTTTAGTTGGTAAGTTAAGAATAGTCACATATCATAAAATTTAACTTTTGCAATGGAAATTGTTGAGACAGAGGTTCGAAGCGACTGTTATCTAACTCGGAATATGGTGGAAAACACAAATCGCATACACATTTTCCGGGATAACAGCGGCTCCTATCAGTTGCTGCGCACAGAGATTGTGCCAAGCGAATTGAAGCTTTTCATGTTCTGTAATGCAAATGATGTGGTGGAGACGCAATGCCAGGACAATGGCCAGTTTACAGTGAGCCTGCCCATGCGCTGTAACTCGCCAACGGAGACGTCAGTTACGCAAGGTCGAGACGCTGCCTGCCCCGAAACGTTGTATATTGTGGGTTATGTGATTGAGGGACAGCAGCTAGAGCTGTATCGTTCCTGCTATGATGGAAAGAATGGTCGAGTGCTTTACAGTCAAAGTGACGTCTACTTCAAAACCTTTTGTAAGGCATAATTATAATATATTTGGTTGACCTTCTGCTTAACACTAAACTTTGAATTAGTTGCAAAACGGCCTTTTGTGGAATTTACAACCGATCAGGTTGTCACACCGCTGGAAGCGGCTTCCTACATGAAGCACAGCATTTACGACGCATTTGAAAGTACTTTCGGGAAATCCCAACAATATTTGGCTTCACCGAGAGACCTGGTCATTAATCGTGGTCACTTGGTGGCCTCCGCAGACTTTCTTTTTATTGACCAGATGTCCAGCACGTTTCGTTATCTCAATATAGTGCCGCAATTTAAAAGCATCAACGATCAGAACTGGGAAAAAGTTGAACGCTGGTTGCGCGACCGGGTGACAGCTAAAAGTCCATTTCGAATTAAGACTGGTGGCATAAATGTTCTCTCGCTGAAAGATGAGAATGGACGCTATCGCGATGTCTACCTGTCTGGCTCTAAGCTACCCGTGCCACAATGGATATATAAGGTTGTTCGAGACGTCGACGGCAATGGTCTCTATGTATTTCTTTCGTTCAACAGCACATTTGAGAAGAACAGGCCTCAGGTGGTTAACATATGCCAGCCAGTTGAATGTCCACTTAGCCTGCCCGATAATGCTAACAATGGATTCATTTATTGCTGTGATCCCAAGAACTTTCCATACTAAGTAAATTTTTAGTTTGCATTTAAGCTGTGTTACTCGCCAATTACAAATTTAAAATGTTAAGTAATTAAATTCATCCTTGCTATTTTTTCCATAATATATATGTAGACGCATTTCCGCGAAAGAGTCGTTTGTCAAACTATTTTTTTTTTCATATATGTATGTTAAATTTTATGTACTTACAAATTTCATAAGACACAGAAATTATATCATGATTGAGCTCACTCTATGGGTAGCTATAATACTGAAATGTGACCGAGTCATTAAAGACAAGCTACATCGACATTGTCCAGAGCCCAGTCAAAGATCTTAAGAAGCAGCACTGTGGCATCGTAACGACTTACCAACTCAGCAATGAATCTCAGGGACACTCAATAAGAATACAGTCGTAAAATTAACTATTAGATAAGTAAATAACCGCTGACATATTAATAAAAAACGTAGGCCGCTTTTTTTGACAGTCCACTTTTGGGATAACATTTTTATTGCTTTAACCATATCTCCTGGAGTAACTTTGTAAAAACAATTGATGTTGTTTGGTTTTTAGCTGAACTCTCTCTAATCGAACATTTGTTGTTTAATGTGCGATATCGTGGTACTGTACTAAGACTGTGGCAAATTAACTTGTTATATATGTATGTATATGCTAAATATAATGTAATAAACATTTTTTTTTTTTTTATCTACTTCTGTTGTTTGCAATACATATTTATGTAGAATATAGTGAATATTAAACAAATATCTAAAAGTTATATACGTTGCATAAAATAAAAAAATCAAGCAGAATAAAAAGATCAAATAAAACCAAAGCTAAAATGAAAATGCTTTGACAAAATATAAATGATGGGGATAAAATAAACTTTACGAGTAGAAAATGATGAACTAATAAGAGGGGACGAAAACTCTTGCATGTTGCAGTAAATATTTAATAACGGGGCGACTTGATGGTTAAATGTTTTGCTACTTGTTCAAAATTGCTGCGCGAAATCTCATACAAATTGAAACTTATATGGAAATTGAATAAGGTGTGTATATAATAGTTATACGCGGGTGTTTTTCCTAACATTTGAAAGCAAGACTTAAATGCTATAAACTATACTTTTCATTTGAATTTTTTTGTTGTTGCTTTAACAGCATGCAAATAACAAAGGCGTAATCAAAATTATTTAAATGTTGTCCTGCTTATTGATCAATTTTAAAACCAATTTGCCGCCCTGCACGTCCATTGCATAGAGACTGCCATCCTTGATCTCATTGTTAAGCACCTCGTCGGTGACGCTGACAAGAATTCCCGACGGTCCCGAAATATAGACGCAACACTTGGTAACATCATTAAAAAGGTTTGAGCTGCTGCCCGAGTACTTTGAATGCATGCTCCAATTGTTGTAGAGCGTAGCAGCTGCAGCTGCAACACCGCCATTCTCTGCTCCGCTTGCAGCACCGCCCTTAGCCATCAACTCGTAGATGCCTGGCAACTTGTATAGCTTTTGCTGCAACTCCTTGGCCGTGTTGGATAGCAAGTAAATGGCGTTGTAGCTGCAGCCATCAATGCTGGCATAGAGCGTCAAACGTGGCGCAATGGATCTAAATGGAAAAAGATATGAGCAAATTTATTATTTTATAAATGAAACGAGCTTTAAAGTTACTACACTTACTTGGCGCGCAAAATATTGAACATACGAATGCCATCGGCAAGTCCACAGATTTGTATTAGATCCTCCTTGGACATGCTAAAAATGCAAAAATATATGTGAGCATAACAGGGGAATAAGCTTTCGCTAATGACGTCGCTTAAAAAGCTCTGCTTAGCTTACCGCATAATGTCCGCTCCAGAGAAATGGGCAAACGTGGTGAGATATGCTGTCAGACGATGATTGGTCAGCCATTGTGTCACTTGTGCTGGCGTTGAGTCTGGCATAATGTTCTGATTCTAAAAATGCAAACAAAAGATGCAAAACAATTCAATTACACTACTTGTTCATATTTATTATTGTATGTGTGTGCATAAACATACATAATCATCCATATCCGCTGGCACATGCTGCGGCGATACCATGTTTGTGGCATCCATTAGTTTCAATGTTGGCGAATTTGTTGATGTCACTGAATTGATCGCAATGGGGCTGCTGCTGCTGGCCGCTGGTACAAATGGTAGCATCCCATCATATTTTGGTATATGCACCGGCGAATTTGGCCACAATTTCATACTGCAATTACAAGTAGAAATTGCCAAAATGTAGATAAATCAAATAAATGTTGCGATATATGTATAATTTAACAGCTTATAATTTTAAACGCTGATTACAAATTCGATGTTGTCTCGTGAGTTGATTATATATGGGATCCTTTAGGTACAAGCGCATGTTCACAAATGCTGGATGGAAAATCGAATCAACCCAACAGATACACACACTTTAATTACATATACATATACAGCAGGTTTTTGTAGACGCTTCTCTCTCTCTCTACCACTCACTTTCTCTCTTTTTGTGCCTCTTCGGCTCTCAGTTTATGGATTATGCTCTGGAAACATTTGCATTGCCTTTTAGTCTGGAAATACGATACGCTGTGTCGTGGTTGACTAATCTTTTATGAATCTGTTCAGTCAGTCATGCATAGTTTTTTTTTGCTTAACGACTTCTAGTCTCTTAACTTTGCCAACTTTGCCGTTGACCAATTAAATAAGCAGTTGATCCAAAAGAAAACTGTAGCATTATATGAGCTATATAGTACCACCTTGAACAAAAATTTCGCGGCATAACCCCCGTGTGGCGCTCCTATCGTTCCGATTTAAGATTTAAAAGTTACGTAGCCAAGAGTAAATGTGAATTTTGTGAGTTGGCGATTTTTCAAGGTGGTATGTATATTTATACTCGATACCTGAGAAATCGATAGTAAGTTGATACACCTCGAAATGCAAATCTTACCGATTTGCACACATATCTCCCACATTTTTACAGGTAGGGTCACCAAATTTGTTAGAATGATAGCTGATGACATTTTAAAAATATCATCATACAAATTTAAATATGCAATTGCTTTTAGAGCAAGAGTCATGAAATTTGGTACAAAGATAACAGCTCTAGTTCTTCAAAGAAATTCAATAGAAATGCAATAAAAATGTTGGCAAGCTAACTGCTTTCCACAAGTTTTTATTATGGTATCAGAGTATTTATAAACTGTCTTTGTGTTATATTTTATTTTTTATTTATTATTTATAGATCCCGTTTAAAACTTATTTAAATTAAATTAAATTTTTATTGAGTAAACTACATTGAAGAATTAAATTAATATTCCCCACAAAACTTAAAGGCAAGGTATTGCAACCGGTTAAAAAAATAAACATTTTCGCATTATAAATAGCTACAGAATGCAAGTTATTTTTCTTACTTGCCGCAAAACTAGATTGGTTGGTAAAACAGAATGAGAACTCAATGCTTCTTACAGTGACTTAATACACAAATTAAGATTCCCTTAAAAAAGTTATTTCTTAAGAAGATCCGGCAAATAAAAGCAATAGCTGGATTTCGATGCAATTAGAGTCAAGAGTCTTTTCATAAAAATAAATAAATAAATTTATTTTATTACAAAATCATTTGAGGAAAACTCGATAAGCAGTTGATTGTTCATTGAACGAGCAAAACAAACATGAATAGAATTTACATGTGTTTGTGTGTGTTAGAGTGTTTACCTTAGGTACATAAATGGTATATGTTTATTGGGGCGGTATAGTGTTCTCTGGATCATTCTGAACAAAAATTGATCAGAAAACTATGGGTCCGGCCAATTTCAATCCAGTCATTTTGAAGGGAAAGTTTTGTGTTAAGTTGGTGCGAAAATGTTCAGTTAAGTTATGTTTAAGTTTCTTAATGACATATTTTTAGTATTGACCGCAGATTATATACGAATTTTGTATTTTTTCCACCATGACGGATACACTCTTTACCTTCGTATAAATAGATACAGAAGCGTAACAAAAAAAGAACGAGTATGCCAACAGTGTCTATAGATAAACACGCAAAAGATTTAAGAGAAATTGATCAAGAATTTGTAGATGGCTGGATTTGTACTAATATTATTATCCAGCATACTTAAAACTATCAACGTATACAGAATAGTATGGCTGCACTTGCTAATATGTGATTGAGTTAATTTCAATCACCAATGTTTATGTTTTTTCATTACCGATTCCGAGAAATATTAACATATTATCATTATTATTATTACATATTAATATAATTTTTAAATTTCATTGTTATCGATAATATATATAAGTAGAGAGATAAGATAATAAAATAAAAAAATATTGCATCAGTTGTTAATATTTAGATTTATGATACAATAATTATACATTTTTGAAGAATTACTATTAACATTAGAACTATCGGAAAGCGATTAAAAAAAACGTTAACGAAGAAAAAATAGCTTGCAAGCACTATAAAACTCTCTATGGTAGATTTTCTATCATAGTAAATACAATTTTTAACTTACTTGTAAAATTATCGAAACGAATATAAATCAATATCTTTAAAATCTTAATCATTTATAACAAAAAAATAGCAATTTTAGTATTCTACAAACTAAATTTACATTGTTAAAATATTGTCTGGGGACTTAAAAAAAAAAATACTCACTATTCGGGACTGTAGCAACCAGTTGTGGTTGCTGGCGCTATCAGATCCAATGATATATCATTCATAATGGTGCACTCGTAGCTGGGCTGAAATTTCTCCTGCTCTGATTGGGGACGCTTCTGTATCTTTTCGCGATCCTGTTTATGCTTGCGATCGGCGCCTTTAAGTTTAAAGACCTGCGCAAAGAAATTCAAAATTAGCATGTCGCTGTTACCAGTTTGGTTTTTTTTTAGCCAATACTCACTTTAATCTGACAGGCAGCTGCATGCACCGCCTGTTTGCCATTGAGTGCGGCTAGGCCAGAAATGGAGCCGCTGCTGGCTTTTTCAGTGGCTGTTCGATTATCTAATGCGCCTGGCGATGTGCCTGCATGTGTATTGTTGTTGCTGTTGTTATTATTGCCAGCGGCACCGGTGCTGCTGGTGCTGCTATTGCTGCTGCTGCTAGAGCTGCTGTTGCTGCTATTGGCTGAACTTGAATTTTCTATAAATGTTTCAATTTGTAGTCGAAATGGTACACCCTTTTCACCACCGTGCTTCTTTGGTGTAAACTCTGTTGAAATGCAATTGACCTTGACATAAACACCGACCTCCTTCAATGGATCCCAAAAGATTTCCACAGTGTTCAATGCATTCGAACTCAATGGCTGCGAGACATGGCACAAGCCATATGACAATGGTACATCTACCTCAATGATGCGATCCCCAGGACGCGATGCTTGCCATTGTTGCATCTGTTCTCGTTCCATGAACTGCAATCGGCGCTCATGGAAACAGATTTTGATAACGCTCTGCAAGACGAAGAAAAGCAAACAAACATTATTCTCAAGTACAAAGTTCAGAAACAAAAAATGGCATGTTAATTCATATAGTATATTCAGGAAAATGTACAGTTTGATTGAGACATTGCGCATGCACAAGCGCGTGTTTCAAGTTTAGGTTTCTTTCGCGTATAAATTAAGTTTAATTGGGGCATATTAAAATCAATTAACGTCGTACACACACAAAAAACTTTAATATTTCAATATACAGTAACAATTTATCTGGCAGTCTCTCTCGAACAACAATCATGTTCTGTAGTTTGTTGTCAACGATCGCCGACAGTTGCACAGTTTATAGTCTTAATAGAAACAACCATAACAATAACTCAGTCAATTTAAAATAAATTGTTCCTTACATTTTTTTTTTTGCAAATTAGTTTGAACTCAGCGTATGAGATAAGCGAGATAAGAGACGAGACATGAAGTGTGTGAAGGAAATGTTAGTTATTTCTATGAGACATCTTTGATTTATACTGTCAAATACTGTTGGAATACGACATTTTACTCACCTTCAAAATCTTATCGCGATAGAAAGATAAATCACCAATTTTCTTCAATTTGATCTCATAGCTTTGACCCTGATTTAGATAGGTCAAAGTCTCCTCATTGTTCTTTGTAGCAATTGAGGTGGCCGCAGCCAAAATGTACTGAAATCTAAAATAAATTATTATTAAATTGTAATTCATAAAAGCACTTTAAAAATGTAGAAATATAAATATTGATCTATATTGTCCCCCAAAAACAATTCTAACCGGGATATATCGTCTAATTTATGTATTAACAAGTAAGCGGTTAAATAGTGTGGGCAGATCACTTTTAGTATTCATAGACTTATATTATATTGTATGTACTATACGTAAATTTTGTTAAATTTTCAGTTAAACTATTCTCTTACTTGTGATCCTCTGCATGTGGGGCACCACTGGGCGAGCTCAGCTCAATATTGGACGTCTCGACAACGCTCAGCTGCTGCTGCAGTCCAGAACGTGCTGTAAATTATCAATTGATGCAATTGTAAAAATTTTATAGCCATTCGAACATTTATCGAAATCAAATACTATTGTAGATTCTTTAATGTCTGGGCTGTACTTACACGCCTGTGCGCAAGCCTCGTTGCCCGATGCAGTTTTGGGTTTATCAGCTGAAGCTGCATTTCCATTAGCATTGCCATTCAGTTCAAATTCCGTTGCGGATGGAGAGCCTTGCGGCGAGCCACATCCGCAAATAATGCCGGCTTTCAACTCATGCTTTCCACTGTCACCCCTGTTGCAGCCACCAGCTGCTCCTGTTCCTGCTACTGCTACTGCTTCACCCGCTTCGTGTGATTGTCCCGAGCGCTGTGGTGAATGATTGACGTCGCTTAAAGCTGATTTGTCAATCTTGCCAATATTGCCCAGTGCAATTGCAGAGCTATTTTCCAGGGATAGCTTTGTACTCGGTTTGAGCTGCTCGGTTTGCGGCTCCTGTTTCAGTGCCGTCAGGCTCGGCGAAAACGATAAAAAGCTTTCACTGCAAAATAAAGCATATATGTAATATTAAATCACAGCACCTGGCCTGGCAGCTGTTATTTCATTCGATCCGTGCACTTACTTGTTCAAATATGAGTTGCTATTAAACTCGGCGTTTAAATCAAATCCAATGTCGTCGCTCCAGCTACTGCGACCTAAGAAAGTGAAATAAAGATAAAGTTGTGTTTAATTATTAAGCTTAATAGCTTTTAAAACAGTTTTTATTGTTTTGTGTACATTATCTTATCTATAAGTTGTAACAAATGGATATATACATAAGCATTGAAAACCATTATTTGCTTATTATTATCATTCTCTTCGAGTTCTTATTTGTCCAAAAAGCGCAGTGGCTTAACTTTCAAAGTATCCTGGTACCCATCTCTAGTTATGGCATCCAGTTATTCGACATAGCTGCACAGACAAAACTTAGCAAAATACGAGTGATGCATTCCTATATTTTGCGAAACTCGATTATATCAACCTTAACTGAACAAGCTTGCCAACATCCATAACCGACTGGCGCAAAGGTTTCTCAGAAGAGAAATATATAGATAAAGATAGGACAGAGCTATCTATAATTTAAAACAATCTTTTCTCCCTAATATTCAAAATAATATACAAAGATATATACAAATAATCCTATTCCAGATGGCTTTAGATTACTTTCAATGGAAACTGGTTGCATCATTCATCAAATTTAAAGTCAATTTTTGCACGAGCTCAGTGACGCAATTAATGATTAGTTATTTGCTGTTGGCTGAACAATGTCTTTGTTTAGATATTGTCTAGCTTCTAATATACCGTGTAAGTACCTATTGGCACTATCAGGCACTCTTAGTTTTAAGGCCTAATAATTGTTGATTCTATTTTATGATACTACGTCTACACTATATGTATGTACATAGTTTTAAAGTGTTCACACGGCTTGTTAATTTGTCAACAATATAAGAGGAAATTGTTTGACTGTAATTGATCAAATGTCAAGTCAATACCATTTCAAGAGCAATACTCACAGCCGACCCCAAATAATAGGAATTAGAGCAAGGCGTGGCGCTTTAGAACGTCAAGTTCGAAATGCAAAATAAATGGACAAAAAACATTGGACGGGCCTACGTTATATAAAATAAAATTGAATGTTACCTACTACCACATACACATACACATACCTATACACATGCTTATAAAAACTAAACACCCTTTGTAGTTTTAATTATAATTTGCTGCTAAAAAAATTAATTAAACTTATTTTCTGACTAATTGCTGAAAACTTTTTCCTAAAAAATAATGAGACAATAGCTGAAAATGTTAAACAATTCTGTTTTTTTGTTTTAACGTAGACGAAATTGCTTTAATTGTAGGTTCTACCAAACGTCGACAATTTTGCAGCCTTATCTGCCGCATTTGTCGTGCTGATTTCATATTTTTCCTGATAAGCCATCACGAGTAGCACAATAGGCACCCCTCAAGCCCATATTAGTAGTCAGCTTTACATTTCTGTTTTGTAAAAGTTAAAATTATATGGCTATGTCTCTCTATACATATACAGTACGATCTCGATCAACGCAACTTATCGATAATTGCAACTCCCGAATTCGGGATCTTCGCGAAACAGCAGTTCAGGAAAGTAAGTAAGTAAGTAAGTGCAACAAAGTACAGATTACAATTTCTCAGTTTTTCAAAAAATAAATAAAATAAAATTAAATCGTTGCGTTGAACATAGATTTATTCGATTTACTTTAGTTTTAATGAATTTCGCAATAGGCCAAATCTTAATAGGTTGCTTTTAGCAAGGTCGGACTGTATCTGTATCAGTATTGTGACAGTTGTAGTTTTCTTTATAGTTCTAGTTGGAGCAGTCGCTGTAATTAGACCAATGCCAATCGTTGTTGGGGCTTGCGTGATTTCGGCAATCTGTGATCTCGATTCTTGAAATATGATTCGGTTTTTTTATTATTAGGCTTGTAGTGCGCCCCTTAATAAATAAAATTAAGCTTGTAAATTTTACGCAGTAGAGAAAGTGGGGTTTGTATTCGGAGTTGCAGTCAAAATTTTCCACAGTTCCGATTGCTTTAATATAAGGTATCAAGCTACATATAAACTTAAGTGTGCATCAACTCAGCTTGTTCTATTTCAAAAGCGCTCTATTAATTAACACCATGTCTGGCACGTATGTGTTAAGTTGATTACAGGTTTAAGTCACAAGCAGAGATGAGATTCAAAAAATCTTAAGTCTTTGTCTAAAAGATGTTCACCTATCTCTAAATTTTCTAGATATTTAAAGCGTTATTAATTAGCACTAGCCGGCGCAATGGTCGATCTTTACTATGTTAATACATACACACACACACACATATATATTTATTTCAATACGAAATTTTAATGAAAAAAAAGTTTGAATTCATTTAAAGTGAGCTTATGATAACGAATTTTTAATTACTTAGACATTTTATACCCTGAACCCATAAAATGGGTAAAAAGGCAAAAGTATGTAACAGGCAGAAGGAAGCATCTCCCACCCCATAAAGTATATTTATTCTTGATTATCATCAACAGCCGATGCCATGTCCGTCTGTCCGTCCGTCTGTATAAACGCGCTGATCTCAGAAACTACAAGAGACTTCAGATTTTGAATATAAGTTCTTCTATGCCATAAGCATAACAAGTTTGTTTCAAATTATCGATAACTATTCTGGTTTCCGATATACACATGGTATCGATTACAAAAAAAATGTAATTTGGAAAATGTAAAAATGGGGGTCGAAAGAATGGGTAACAATAGAACTTTTCTGAATATTTCGTTCAACCGGAGATATCGAATTGAATCGATTGAAGTTAAGTCAACTGGATTCAGGGTTCTTCTTACTTGTTTATTGATACAACAACAAAACCTTACAGATGTGACTGTAAAAATACTCTCAAAATGTAAATTTTTTAGCTTTGACTTGAGGTTTTATAGAATTTATAAATCGATCGTTAATATTTGCAAATTCAAACATTTTAAGGCTAATTGCCTAAGATGTTTTTTATTTAATTAGTGATCGAAATCGCCGTTAATATTTAATTAAACTCAACCTCGTCCAAATTTGTCATACAGTTTTAAATCAGAAAATATTAACTTTCTTTAAGATTTAAGTATTTAAAAAAATTAAAATTTTGTAAAAAAAAACATTTTAGATAAGATTCTATTTTAATTTTTTTTTGTTCTGACCAATCAATTAATTGAATTTGTTTGCTTAATCTTAAATCTTAAATGTTCAGTCACGATATAGACCGTAGCCAATAAAAATCAATTCTATGATAAGCACACACAATTTAACACAAACACACAAATCTCATATAGCTTGATTTATTAAATAGCGAACCTATATTTTGTTATATAAAATAATTAACACATTAACACAAGTTTTTAAAAGTGCATGTCACATGGAAATAAGATACAAATTTAAGACATCCAAAGTGTATATACATAAAGCTGCGAAAAAAATAGGTCTGCGAAGGAACTATTTTTTACAGACCAAAAACCATTTTCAAATGAGTATTCTTTCATAATTCTTAGAATTACCCCTAAACGTAAAGTATCCGTTTATTGGTCTAAATTAGTCGGCAGATGCACGGAGGAATATTGTATGAAAAGATGCATTTAAGGTTGCTATGATTGGTAAAAAAAATCTTTAGAAAAGCCCCAGACATTAATTTCAATTAAAAACCTAACCAACTTCGTCCTATAACACAAAATAAAAATATATGTTCCAAATATCAATAAATAAATAATTGAATAAAATCTTCCCCTACACGTCGAGTAGTTCAATGGAAATTCTAAGCATTATAAAATTTATAAAAAATTGCTGTTTTAGGCAGCTGTATAACTTTTCTCTCTGCATGTAGAACACTTCAATCCATTTCGTATAGCCACCCTCTTATGAAAATCGGCATCAAATCGCACGTCGCAGAGGCGCAAATTAAAATCCGGCTTCTCTACAGCTGGCAGAAACTTGATATTGCTTTAATTTATTAATGTGGGGCGCAACCGACTGTGAGATACGCTGCTATACGTGTTTAAACAAGTGGATAAATAGTATGTTTGGATGGAAGGAGGTGTCTATTAAAATCAATGAAGATCTTAGGGAATGTTTCCAGCTATCTTGCTACCAAATTTGTTCACTCTAGCTTCAAAAATCCTAATTCAAACAGACGATTAAAAAAAAAACATTGCAAAATCCCAATATAATCTTAACCTTCGGTATTAGAGTAAAATTAAAGAAGAAATTTCGTAAAATATTTATTCTTAATACTTTTTGTTAGAAGCATAAACATATATATAGTTAGATTCAATATCAAAAAAATAATAAGATAAAGATAATTTTAAAGGGATTCGTCGTACATATGTACCTACAGTTGACTTGAGAGATATTTTAACTTAATAAACAAGTTAAAAGTATTTGCCGCGAAAGTTCGACTAGAAACTTTAGACATTTAAATGTCTGTTCACTCCTATAAAATTACTGCGCTACTGTATGCTTGACTTTATTTTAATCTTCAATACTCCAGTTTTTTTAAACTGTTTGTTTCTTCATGGACCCGGGTATAAAAAGTTCTATTAAATCTAATTGGCAGATAACACAAGGGATCAATTATGTAGAATGTTATTGAAGGAAATATATTAACAAATTATTATTGTTTATAAGTATAAGTATACTCAGTATAAAAGTTATTTTTGACATCCTTACCCGAATGCTTTTCACGTTTGTGTTTATCTTTTTCTTGATGTGCCACTTTATTGGGTATGTCGCCCGATTGTTGTGTTGGCGAATTTTCACTTTGACCAATATCCAATGAGTCCCAATCCATTCGTCTTTTGCGTGATCCACTGTCTGTGTAAATTGTCCGTACGTCGATAATTTGCGGTCCAGGCGAATCTTTCGACTGTGCGTCTGTAGTAATTCGAAACGAAACGAAACGAATCGAAACGTATCGATTAGCCGATTAGCGAATGCGATGGTGTTGCTTTTAAATGGATTCGATGATTCTTGTTTGTATTGGCAGGGATGAGTTTCAATATGCAAAATATATGTTCCTTACCTGTCCAAGATTCCTCAGAGTTCGGTGGTGAATCAACAAAGTTTATGACTTGCTCAAAATCCGATCCAATATGCTGATGATGATAGCCGCTAATGAAATGACGATTTTGGACCTGGAGAGTATTTTGTTTGGATTAAATTGTTTTTGCATGGCAAGTTAAAGAATTCTGCCTGCAGGAAACCTTTCTACTATTTACTTTTAGAAAACTGAACCTTTCTACAATCGGCGAAGCATATATTGTTCAATCAGAACGTCTAGAATTTCCCACTCAGCCAAGCGCATTATCACATTATCAAGTCTACCTAAAATGGTATAGAGGTCCTAAACCTTGCTGATAATAAAACGCTCTAATGAACACACTTGGGAGACTTATTACACCGCTGAACAAAAAAATTTTTGTTCTTCGTCCTAAATTTCAGATTATGATTTTCTAGTTAATTATAAACAAAAACGATATGAAAATACATTGTTCTGGTAAAAAGTTTGCTTTTGTAATAGTTATAGTAAAAATACAATATTTTGGGTTTATTGAGAGAAAGTAGGTTCGAACATAAAAGAAAAGATTTTTGTAATAAAACTTAATAAAAATAATAAAGCCACGGATTCTAAAAAATATCGTTCAATCGGTCTCCTAAAAATAAATTAACTTTTTTCATGCTATATGTTTTTATTGTCGACTATTTACGAACTAAAGAATCGCAATTTAATGTTTAAGGTCTAGGTAAAATTTTGTGTTGACCAGTGTTATTATTATGCATTTCAGTGGTTGCTACTTAGTGAGAGAACTTGTTTGTGTAATTGTACATCATATTTATTGTTTTGAGCTTTTATTATTATTGTTGTGTATGAGAGAGTAAAGAAAAACGGAAAAGACACATATAAATATCTTTAGTTGATTCATTACATACATACATGTAAGAATAATTTCTTGAGACTTCATCTCTGTGTGGATTTTATTTTATTTAATTGCGTTCTCAATAGATAAGGCATAAGTGTACACAATAACCACGAGCTGCGACCTGTCGAATATTTCGATTTAATTTGTATATTTAATACAGGAAAAGGGTCTACATCAGACGAGCATAATAGCTATTTTTAATACAAGATACAAGCTAAGACGAGTTTGTTGCGTTATATTTGCCGTGATGTAAGCAGTTATCAACATAGTTGCGCTATTTACCTGGCAGTGCCAATCTATTTGTTATATGATACCAATTCTTTTCTATATAACATATAAGTACTTATGTATATACGAGCATTTGTATATCATTTTGAATGAAGGGTGGAAAGCAATATTCAAATTAATCAATAAAAACCTCACACTGGTGTCATAGAGTTCATATTTTGGGACCTTGAACCTTATGTTTATAGAAAATAAACAGGTGTATAGCAATAGTATAGCAATTCATATGGATGATGGGCTCGCTAGCTGTTATTTATCGGAAGAGTTTGGCGATACTCTGAACCTAAATCTGACGTTTATAATGCTCTATTGACGTAACTTCAATATTTATTTTGTCTTAGGTTTCTCAAACAATATCCTAGTTGTCAAAATTCATAATTTTGCTTTTGTCGATTACCTGCGTATATCGGAGACCGGAAAAGTTACCGATTTGGAACAAACTTATTTTGCCTATGGCTAAGGTAATGTTCCAAATTTTAGGCATTTATCTCTTAATTTAACTGAGATCGGTAGATGGACATGACAATTTCGACTCTTCTGTCTTGATCTTGGATCAAGAAAATATATAAGTATCTAATGGGTTTGGAGTTGTTACCATTACAGCAAGCACTCGCAAATTAGAACGAGTTGGTTCTTGGGGTAGTTATAATTTATGAAAAGTTCTGGACGGTTTTTTTTTAAATGTCAAATAGGGCAAGAAATGGCTATATTTCTGCTAAATATGCTTCGAGGGAAGAGGTATTTTATCAAAAATTTCTTCAAAAACTTTTACTCAGAATAGATTTAATTGTTAAGTTTTATCCTTTAGCGACATTTGACAGTTTTATGACTGAATACGCAAAAACACAAAAATGGGGGATTCGCTTTTTAATATTTTAAAAACATACAAATTAATAACCAAACTGAAAAATAAAAAAACTTGAATGCATTGAAAACACTGGATCTAATTTCTGGAAGATTTTAATTCACAAGTGTTATAATTTGTGAGCGTCCACTTTATACCCTTTTTACCCATTTCATTTACATCATCCCATACATCAAGCTCTTCAGAATCGAAACTGTGTTCAAGTAAAGAGATAAATAGTACGCTCACCTGATTAAGATTTTCCCCTGTTGTCTGGTGCGTATGAATGATGTTGTTATTGTTATTGTGGTTGTTGTTGTTGTTATTATTATTCTGATACTGCTGATTATGGTTTCGATTCAGATTTGTATTGAATTCCATTTGGTCAAAATCGTTAAAAATGCTTAAATCAAATTTCGATGAAATGCGTGATGTTTGCTGCTGCTGCTGTTGTTGTTGTTGTTGTGGTTGTAAATGATGTTGCAATTGCTTATGCTGTTGTGGTTGATGTTGCAGTTGTTGTTGTTGTTGTTGTTGTTGTAATGAATATTGTGGATCAAATATGCTTTGTAAATCCAACAGGCCGGAAGTTTGCGATAAAAACGAAAGCGCCATTCGGTACGAAAACAAATTTCTTTTACAATTTTTCTTCTTATAATAAAAAAAAAACACACGCGCAACCGTTTAAAATGTTTTATTAATGTTGTGTTTTTGGAAATTATGTTAATGTTTTTTTTTTTGTTCTTTTTTTTTCGACCACAATAACCGTTAATACGCACTCTTCAAAGAAACACGGTGTTGTTTTTTTAGGGTGTCACCAACGAGCTTTCGCGTGCAATTTTGTCAAGTTTTTGCAATCCCCTTAAAAATTATATATTTATTTCTATATATATTTTTTTGTATGCAAATCAACAAATAATAATTCGAAGTAGAAAGAAGTTATTTTGCGTTTGATGTGTTAAGTTTTTTTTTTTTTTTTTTGTATTTAGCTCAACATTTTGAAGTGTTATTTTATTATGACAACAAAGAACATAATTGCACAATTTTTTTGTTTTTTTTTTTGCACAGCTTCTTGAGTTTTGAGTGTGCAACTAACAATAGCTATAGTTTCTAATATGTTGTTTAACAACTTTTGTAACTACAATATTTATGTATGTTTTGAATTGATATAAAATTCGTTGTGCGTTTTTCAGGCGGGGAACAGCGCGATCTTTGACGCAATTAAAAAAGTACAAAAAACGAATTGTATAGTTTCTTGATCCCAGTTGTCTCACGCTGACGATGGCTTCGAAGTAGTGTATTTTCAATTTTTAACAGCATTTTGTTTCGCAAATACATATAGCTCGATTGCGACTTATATTCATTGGACATGCGTTGCAGCCGTATTTCAGATTTCTCCATTTATCGTTGAGTTTGATTACTTTTGGGTTTATAAAGTTTAGCAAAGTTTTGCTGCTGCTTTTGATTTTATTCGGCTTCTTTGATTTTTGATTGCTGGCTAGGAACGCTTCCTTCTAGCTGGCCTTTTAATTTAATTTAATTTTACTGTTGGTTTTCTTCTCCTTTTTTATTGTTTTTGGTTTTTTAAACCGCTGTCAGATTGATGCAAACATTCTAGCGATCTTGTTTTGAACTGTTGCGCGAATTGCTTTGTCTATCAAATCTTCTAGTATTGTGAGAGTTTCTCTCTCACACGCGTTCTAAAGTTCTTTGTAGATGTTTTTCACTTTATGTCTATGGCAGTGTAGCACGCTGTCAGATATTTGACATTCTAATAAGGCACTTTATGGCTTCGCTTATATTTTTCGTTGTACCAAAAAAAAATAATATTTCTTTTTCTTGGCGCTTATGTAAGACACGCGGTTTTGTTGTTGGTTTTCTGTTTTTTGTTGGACACTGTCACAAAGCGGACATTATTGTTGATGATTCGGCAACGGCGCAGAGATCTTGAAAATTATGAATTTGATAATCAAATGTTGCATTTAATTTGGTTTTCACACTTTTGTCACGTTACGCAGCAGAGATTTACATATATATTTTATACGTATAAGATTATGTTAGCTTTTTAAGAGACACTGTTAAGGCACAACTATTCCAGACGCGTTTCTGTTTTGTTCTGTTTAGACGCTGAGTGTGAAAATCGCTGCGAAGCTTTGGCAACAATATTTTTGCCGTTGCTTTTTAGTTTAATCGCTGCTCACGTAGACAAGAGAGTAGCACAGTTGTTGTTGTCGATGTATGGTTTATATATACGTGTGAGTGCGAGTGTTGGTTTTAGTCTGTTGGTATGCGCGCGCAGCAAACTGATAACGTTTTAAAAGCCTTCTTAACGTTTGTGTGAGTACGTTTATTTTATTTTATTAATTCCTTTTTTTTTTATTAATATGTGTGTTTTTGTTATATTTGAATGTGTGACTGTTAAAAATATTTTGCTTGTATAAAGTTTTATTTTTATTTAGAGCCTTTTTCTGTAGCAGTTAGGCTTTTTATTTGTATTTGTATTTGTATTTGGAAACGGGTTTTCGAGCTATAACGCTAATTGTTCAAATTGTTATAAAATTTACTGAATCGAGTTAATAATCGAAGAGTTTATCTCTGGTTGGTTTGTTTGTTTTTATCGATCAGATTTTGTTGTTGTTCTGCTTTCGAAAATGTTCGTATGCTTTTCTTTCTTTCTTCTAATTTGCATATATCCTTTATTTGTTTCGTGATATTTGCCGGTTTATTTGACTGCGCTCTATAGAAGCACTTTTAGTCCGACGAAGCGAGGCTTCGAAAAGCCCAAAGAGACAAGCATTTTTGTGTGACCAGAACCTTGGTCGAGCGTCAACCAACACGGACACGAGGTTAAAATATCAATGAGTTGTACGAATATTCGCCGTTAGCGGGAAACTAAAGATACAGTTTCAATTTCAGTTTCGGAATTTAACACACAAGCCTCAACGCACAGAAACCGAGCGCGAGCCGACGACGACAGACAACGAGAGACGATCAGCACAGAAAAAATGTAGCTTGTGATTATGATGGACACGGAACGATGAGAGATTGTGTCTGGGCTGCGACCGCGGCGAATGCTGTTACTGTTACTGCTGCTGATTGTTGATCAAGTTGATGATGATTGCTGCGACTGCTCTGTTCGGTTCTGCCGACGCTCTGTTGCTTTGTTGATTTTCTAATTGACAACAATGTTCGCGCGTTCCGTTTGAATTCTAGTCTTGTTATTGTATCAATTGTGAAAGGGCTTTACAGTGTTTTTGTTGTGCTTGTTGTTGTTGTTGCTGTGCTGCTCAGCTGTTTTGCACGTTTTCTTATCTGCTGTTATTTTGATTATAGGCTGCAGCGATGTCGTGACGTCTCTTTTGTTTCTTTTTTTTTTTCTTCAATTCTTTTATCTTTTTTATTCTTGCATCCGCGCTAATGCGCTCTCACAACAATCCCACTGTCGTCGTCTCGCTCGCACACACGTGTTGCGCGCTTGGCTTTAACAGCTTGTTGCTGCTTCTGTTGTTACGTTTCACTGTGAATGTCGTCCACACGACACAATAACAAAGAAATTATTTCAAACAGAGCGAAATTTTCCTCGATTTATGTTGATTGCGCGCGTTGTACTTGCAATTGAATTCAATTTAATACGACTTTTATGTAGCTTTGCTAATTTGTTACATACACATAGACGTTTTTGCGGATTGCTGTGCTTCTCACACAGTTGCTTTAAATGGCTGTCGCTTTTGCTCTTGTTGTTGTTCTTGTTTTGAAGTTTGTTGTTGCTATTGCTGCTGTTTACACTGTTGCTGCGCGCGTTTATGACGTATTTTGGCAAGCACACGTAAAAATGGCGAGGAAAACTGGGAGAGCCTTTTAAGAAAGCGTAAGCACTTTTTTTTAGCCGCTGCGGCGTCGTCGCCTTGCGCCGATTACACTTTAAAGTTTCTTTTGAATAACAAAAGCGCCGACGTGTTATTTTTCGTTGTTAGTGTTGTTGTTGTAATCGATGTTGTTATGGGTTGACCGCTTAGTAAGCTTGTTGTTGTTGTTATGGTTGTTTTAGACTCGAAGCAGACAAAAAACTTGTGTTTTAGCCGATGGAAGCAAACGTACTGATTTTGGAGAGCGCCGTCACACGCTAATATAAATTTTAGCTCTGCGTTAACCAGCTAACAGAATCGAGAATCCCCTGTAAACTAACACTAACAGAATCGAGAGGTCCCCCTGGAATTTCAAACTAAAATTGCTTTTAAATCTAAAATATAGAACTTTTGGTTTCCTTTGAATAATTTCATGAAATTTCAAATATTTGGCCTTCATTCATAATATGAGCGATTGTTTTAATTGACTGTTTTAATTTAAAAAGGCAATATTCAAGTCTTCCATAAAGTCGCTTAATCATTACAAATGGCAATAAAACAATATTATTAAATGAAGTTAACATTTTGATGCTTTCGCTGTGCATTTCTTCAATTGATGGCAATGACAGAAGTTGAATTGAATATTTTTCAATTGTTTTTTAATTGCCATCAATAGCAAGGTTTCAAGTGAAATAAATTTATTTTGCACAATGAAAAATACAGACGCAATTCTATATTTTTTTGATACAGATAAATATCAGACATTTTTCGTATGTGCTTTATATATAGAACGAAAAATGTTTGATAACTTAGGTCTTAATAAATTTGGCATGAATAATTTTTAGTGGCTTTAATTAGCAGCCATCAAAATTTTGTTGCTAATTTATAATAATTAACGCAATGCTGGACATTTTTATTGCTCCTTCATTCAGTCATTCATCAATTTTGATGTGACAATTGAATAAATAAATATTTTAAACGACGCATGTCAACTTTGGGACATGTAGAGAGCTTGCATAAAGTTAACATTAAAAGCAAATAAAATTGGTTTAGTCAAAGACCCGTCTTTTATTTATTTCTCAAGCACTTTAAATATGGCGCCCAAGCTGTCATAAGCATTGGTGCGCTTTACAACACTAAAGCGCTAGGAACTACATCTGGCAGATATATCGATATCATCGCCATCAACTCATTCCAACTCAAGCCTGCACTTTACGATTAAAATTATAATGGAATTATCTCCCATTAATCAAATCGAAGACAGAAAACCCACAATAACTGCCGACGGACTAGTGCAAACATCAAATTCACCCTTTGAGCAAACCACAACAACAGTTTCGCAGGAGACGCAAACATCGAACGGCATCGGCCTCGGCGGCCCATTGACAGTCGACCAGGACCAGCTAGACATCGAAATTTTGCCGATCATTTACGACATTGTGCGCTGGTAATTCATTGTTATAATTTTTGGCATCGGGCGTTCTGTGTATGTGTGTGTGTGTGTGAGTGCAATAGCATTTGACAAATTTTGCAGTGCCAACTGCGCAAAAATCAAAGTTGACTTATTATACATTATATAACGAGAAAAGTTTCTTTCGTAGCGTGGAAAAGGATCCTCTCGAGAACACAGTGAAGCTGCGTGAGTCACAGGACTGCAACCACAAAGTGAGTTGGCATAACAAAAACAAAATATTATTTAGTATTAAAATCCTTTTTTGCCTTACAGATCTTTGAGCTGCAAAAACGATTTGATTCGGCGCGTGAACAAATCAAACAGCTGCCTGGCATTGATTACAATAAGGAGGAGCAACTGCAGCGTTTGGAACTGTTGCGCAGTCAACTAAAGTTAAAGCAGCAACTGATACGCAAATACAAAGACACCGAGTTTTAAATTGACTGAAAATGGTGCTGCGATTGCTAATGCGCTATTTGGCCAACAACGAGCAGCTAATCCAACGCATGGCCGACAGTTATCCCATGCGGCGTGCGGCACAGCTTGTTGTCTCCCTCATGTATCGCACCAAGAGCATAGCCAGGGAGCGGGGACTGCACGAAATGACGCCAGAACGGTTTAAGTAGGGCCTTAAAACGAAACACATCTCAAATAATTGCATTATTATAACTATTTTACTATTGCAGGTCCTTTGTGAATATGTTTAAGACCAATGTAAGGCAGGAGCTGGAGGGCGTCAAAAAGGAGCTCAAGAATGCACAAAAAAAATAATTAAATTAAAATATTGTGAATATTTTAGAATTAATTTAGAACTTTAGGATATAAGCAAAATCGTACAAGCAACATTAAATTATAGCTGATGCTCTTGCTAAAGCTCTCTGAATTTTTAAAGCTCTTAAATTCAATTTATTTGGAACAAGACGAGGTCTCGTTGACTTTTCAAATTGGCTTAACGATTTTGGATAAATTATAAAATGTTTTTAAAAAAGTCTTGAAAGTCCTTCATAAAATCAACCATTAATCGAGTTTTTAAAACTATAAATTTATTATGTAATTGAAATACGTTTCAACGTGAAAAGAAACAGAAAAATGAAAATCAAAATAGTTCACATTTAAAATCAAAATTGTTCTTAATCTTCTTACTGAATTATTAGAAAAGTAATCAAATTCTATTTGGTTTTCATATGCTTAAATATAGTTTACCAAAGTCATTTGCTCGCAATCTCGAAATAACACTTTTATTTGGTAGGAAGTTTACTCTCAATTCACAAAGGGTCGACTTTTACTGTGAATCTCCACAAAATAGTTAATTTAAAATTTACATTTCTCTTTCTTTTTGTTTTTCTTTCAGATAGATATCGAAAAGTAGCTGTAAATGTCTCACATTTTAGCACAACCGTTACGCCAAATACATTGCAGCAGTAATAGGAAATCTCTCTCATTTGCACACTTGCATATAAAAAGATAGCACAGACCTCCTCCCGTCTGTGAGTATGCATGAGCGATATGTTTGATTTGTGTGAGTGTTGCCCACCACTGCCCGCCCTAGCGCTTAATAACTATCCAAAGAATTTTGAAAAAAAAACCAAGTGTGAAATCGGTCTTAGTTTTGCGACGGCTCCATTGTGGCTTCCACCAGTGTGCTGCTGCCATTAATCGGTGCCGCTGAACTATTAGTTTGTGTCCGATTGTTTCGTTTCCGCTTGCCGCCACGCCGGCTGCCCTCACGCCTCTCTACGCCGTTCTGCTTTTGATCCTCGCCACTATCCTTGCTGCAGCCCGCAGCCGCCGTCGCTGCTGCTGCGTTTGACGATGATGATCCTTGGCCATGATTACGCTGCTGTTGATTGTTACTGCTATTGCTGCCGTTGTGGGCGCGCGACTGCATTTTGGCCGGCTTGGGTCGATATGGTGATGCGGCCGCATGTGGCATCGGCTGCAGTATATTGCCGACGGCTTTAGTGCGACCCTCGCGGAACACCAATCTCTGACCGGCACGTATATATTCCGGCTGCTTGATGAATCTGAACTTGACGCGCGCCTTGTCACCGGTTCGCAGGCAATCGCAGGACATGCGGACAATCGATGCCGTTTGCCTTATGCTGCCGCAGTGCACCATTGCCTGATAACGAGCCGAGATCGTTGTTGGATGATGCAGTACCAATATTTCACCCTCGAACTCCCAGCATGCCTGCGGCTTTAGCTCCGGCGATACCATAACCATACCCTTACGCAAATAAGTGCGCTTGATTTTCTTCAGGGCAAAACTTGCCGTTTGGCCACAACGCACTCGCTCCACATTCATACGCTTGCGATGAATGCTCTTGATTGTGATGGGCACAAAGTTGCCCACAGCATTTGGGCCGAGCATGAGGACATCGTTGAGTTTAATGGTGCCTTGCAGGCAAGTGCCCGAGACGACTGTTCCGACGCCCGGCACCGAATAGACATCATCGATTTGGAACTCGGCTGGCAGATTCTCTGACCCGGCCATGCGTGTGCTCAGCAGGTTGAGGAACATTTTCAGTAGCTCCAGATTATCACCGTTCACATTCGACACCTGGAATATGGGGCACAGACGTTCGCTGACAAAATTCGTTGCGCTAAGCACTACGTCGTCCTGGCTGCGCACCACCACCGGCACTTTGCGGCATCCCTGCGACTTGAGCATCTTGAAGAGCAGCTTCATATTGTCCTGCAGCACATTTGGTGGACACATATCGATTTTGGTCACGACCACAAAAACGGGTACGGCCAAAGCAAGTGCCAGTCCAAGATGTTCCTTGGTCATCCCAATGATCCCAGCATTGGCGCCAATCTAAAAAATAAAACGTCATATATGAAATAATACTTTCTACCCAATTTGGTAGCTCTCGCTGCAAAGGATGTGGGAAATTTGTGGATTTGTCGATATATATCGATTACCCAGTACTCTACGGTACAAAAGAATTATTTAGCATCTATCTAATGCTCAAGAGATAACTATTAAGGACGAAACAGAGGTCTGTTTGAGGCCCAAAAATGTACCCACCATCAGCATACCAAAATCTGGGGCATGTCCCGTCATGCCAAAGACAGTGGTCTTCAGGTAGCGTTCGTGCCCGGCAAGATCAATGAAAGTGATGACCTTAGAGGATTTCTCGCATATCTTAACCCAGTCCAGGTGGCCATGATCGGGCTTATTTACAACATTTCCAACTCCGTCAAAGCCTAGAATGTCATTGCCCACCGAACTGGTTCGACCGCTTTCGATTTCGTGCTTGTGCCGAAATAGGCGCTGTCTGGCATGGCCACGCCCATTATCCAGTTCACCGTGTGTCAGTACGCCCAACAGCGTCGATTTGCCGGCATCCACATTACCAACGACCGCAACGCTGCCAAAAAAAAAAAGAGAAAGAGTCATTTAATTGATCCTACTTCAGGTGGAAGGTCTTACCGTATTTCCATAAAGTCCGCTGTGTCAATGTGCTTGCGTATTAGAAACTGAGCTGTTTTCCCTTTTTCGGCAGGACGCTCTCGCAGATTTACCAGATCCGCATCGATGGCTGCTGCCAATTGCCGCAGTGTTTGCAACGATGCATTAAACTGTTCAGCATTCAGGCCGCTGTCTCTGCCATCTGTTTCCAAATATAGATATTATTAATAATTATTTAGTATAAGTATTGTAAATCAATTTTATTTAGTGAAAGTGTATAACAGTCTTTCATATAACAGTCGTTGCTCTCTTTTCCAAAATATCTGTACATACCTTCGCCCACGCCTATTTCGTAGATTGTTTCGCCGCAACTGTCCGCAATGCGATCGAGTAGGCGTCGCTTAAGTAACTGCAATTGATCATCGGTTGGCTGCACCAGAGCATCCTTGGCCCGGATGCTCGAGTAGTCGATGGTTAGCTGCTGCAGCTGCTGTGTGGGCAGACCGTCGACGCTGAAGATATTGCTTCGTGCGCTCTTTATGCCCACGCCCACGACATTCGAGGTCGGCGGCGGTGCAGCAGCTGCTGTTGGCGGTGTGCTCATTATATTGTTCATAGTAGTTTGGTGTCTATCTAAACTTTTCCAACTTTATATCCTTGGAATCATCGCCTATCTGTGTAAGTGTACGTGCAGGATGTCTCTACAGGAGCAGTGCAAAGAAAATTATAATTATTTTTGTTAGTAAATCACATTTCACAGTTCTAACCTATCCTACGCCCATTTGTCTTAACTGAGTTTTGATCGTCGTGCACTCTTCTTGCATTTCGATTGTGAAATGAGAGGAGCTACACTAAATACGTCACTTTTATACTAGAGCTGATGATGAAATCCCTTTTACTGAATGATGCAATACGAATACAAAATAACTTCGAGAGTGTGAGAAAAAACGCGAGCGCTCGCGATTCATTCGCTTGCAAAATAACCGTTACTGTAGCGTCGCTTCAGGCAGAGCGACGATGTTGTCAAAGGAAGAACAAGCATGCATGTTTATTGTCAACAGCTGATTTTGAATGAAGATGGCAGCGCAGCGAAAATTTGTGTGTTTTAGCAAAGCACCGCAATTTGTTGGCATATCTTAAGACGCTTTGCAGCTGTTTCTTTGTTTGTTTGTTATATTTGTTTTATGTAAGCCATTTTTGTTGACGTACACAAAATGCTTAAGCACAAGCATTGTTGTTGCACTTTTTCGATACAGTTTTCTAAAAGAAATGTATTTTTAGCGCCCACACACACACGTATGTACGTATGTATATATGTATTTGACGAACCAACAACAACAATTTCAGGTAGCGCCATTTCTGTTTGTGTTTAGAAACTGGCGGCCATTAAATAACAAGTTGAAAATCAGCTGAGTGTGGGTAATGTACTTTTAACACTTGCAATTAATTCACATATGTACATATGCACGTCGGTGCAATTTCGATTGCAATAGTGAAAGGGTTGTTTTGATATATGTAAGGACTCCTGTTGCAGCAGACACAAGCTCTTGAAACTGGACAAGTCCCCGCCGATTTTTACTTACAATTGTGGCGAAGCTTTGTTTTAATTGCCGATTGCCTTTTAGCACTGTGCACAATGAGTTTTCTTGAGCTGCATTTACTAATACAACATTCAAATGTACATAATTAGTAAATGCTTCCGAAATGTTTCTCTGTCTGTCGAAAAAGCACCAAGTTCCAACAACAGCAAGTAGTTTGCTGGCTTATTTTAGTGTTATTTTGAGTTGCCAGCGTGTCATAATTTAAGTGTCATCGTTAAGCGGCAATTATCGATAAGAAACATTTTAAGTGGGTGGCAATAGTTATCTAAGCCAGCGCCACATTTAAATTGTGTGAAAAAGGGGAAGTAGAAATGGTTCCACCAACAAAGAAACGCAAAGTTGATATTCAAACGTGTAAAACATTTAAAAAACAGCACATTTTGAAACCCTTTATATAGTAATTTATTTCTATTCAATTCTTGCTGTATTTATTGCGGTTGGTTTTTTTCATTTAATGGCCTTGCATTATTTGATAAGCTGATAAAGCTTATTTCACTGTGGGTAATGTCTGCGGAAACTCTGGGAAGAAAAACACTAACATGTCACATTTTTAAAATTTATGTATTTTTGTAATAGCTCGAAGACAATGTGAGTCACGGCAAAAACATGTATACAATTTATTAAAACACACGCACACATTCATGAACATAAATAAAAACATTTGTACGGATGTATGTTTGTATGTATGTATGTATAGTTTTCACCTTTGAATTCTGTCGGCCTATTATTATGTAGTTACGTACATATTTTCCTGATAACTTAATATAATTTCCACACGCCCTTATTTGTACAGTTACCGGTTGCATTGTTGCAAATACAAAACGACGCAATTACCAACTTATTTCACTGGTTTTAAGACAAAATTGTTTTTTTTTTTTAAATTCTAAACAGGTGAACGCCGTAAGCCGTCTAATGCCAAAAATTTCAATGTCAACAAGTTTCATTTCTGTCTGCCTCGTGCATCTGCTTATTCTATACCCCCTTTATAACGCGCTCTCTCTCTCGCACACTCTTTACTCCAAAAGACGTTGCTAGGCATAGCACATACATTTGTACATACACAGATAAACCTTCACACACACACAGATGTAAATATGTGTGTGTGTCTTGTGCGGAGCATGAGTTATGCAAGTCAAAAATAAATGCTTACAATTTGAATGGATTGTATTTTTACAGTTCTTTTTAATGTGTATGAAAATCCATGAAAAATAGTTTACAAATAATAAAAATGTTAACAATTTTGGTACAATTCGTGTTGCCTCAATGTAATTTCCATCCAAAGAATTTTGCATCCAACTGCTTAAGATTACAAATCAAAGGTTGCTTGGTTTCCAGGTCGGTTGAGAGATGAATTAGATTTAGTTGGTAGCGAGGTGTTCTTATCTGAGGGAAAGAAGAGGTTGCTAATGCTAGAAATATATACATACAAACATACATATATTCAACACGCTCTCAAATGGTTGCTGCTCCCTCGCACACAACTGGCAATGACTTATTTTGGAGTGTTTTTCCTTGTCGCATCACTTTGAATTTATATGTACTATTGTATGTAAGTGTGTGCATGCACTCACGTATACATATAAAACTGTTAATCTATGGATTTCTTGTTTATGTATTGTATGTAAAATTAAATGGTCGACTTGTTGTTTGTGGGGGAGGGAAAAAAAGGGTGTGAGTATAGTGGAAACGTGCTTTAATCGCTTGGAAATACATACATATTTGTTATTGTTGTACATAATTTGTTTTGCTTTCGTATTTTTTTTTAGCATTTCGCTCTCACTTATACGCGCTTCCAGCTGTAAACTAGTATTTGTTGTTGTTTGTTTTGCTTTTTTTTAGTTTTGAAAATACCCTTAATATATTAATATATAATAATATTATATTTTATGTGTGTTCTTTTCTTAGAGCTCACTTGGATGCCTTTATTTTGTATTTGTTGTGTATGTATGTGTGTGTGTGACATGACCCCCCCCAACTTGAAAGAAGAAGAAGTACTTGTATGTTTTCGTCCACTTGCTTCTACTTCTGTTCGTACGTTTTGTTTGTGTGAGTGTGTGGTGTTTGTTTAAATGTGTGTGTGTGTGTGTGTGGTTTGGGTTTGGTTGAGGTTGTGGTTTAGGCAGACGCCGCAACTTCACCAGATTTCTTGGCGGCCTGTTCGGCACTGGCACCGGCAATAGCAACCTCCTCAAAGTTCTCGACCAAATCTGGAACCTCATCATCGGCAGCATCAGCAGCAGCAGCAGCTGCGCCGCCGGCAGCAGCGCCACCAGCAGCACTGCTCTTGTTTGCAATCTCCGATGCAATCTTCTTCAGCTGATTGATGTCCTGCGGACCCAATTGCGTCAAAATGCCGGGCAGCATCTCCGAGATCATCTTGTTCTCACCGTGACCGGTTATGGCGAACGTGTTGGTCGGTAGCGAAGCCTGCGCCTTCGGATTGTTGAAATGAATGACGGTGCCGTCGTTTTTGATAATATTCACTTCCTCAATACCGGGTATGGTATTGACAGACAGTTTTTTCAGCGATGACTGCAACTTCTTGTCATCGGTTGCCGGGGTCGAGTGCACAATCTTCTTCTTGCGGCGTGGGGTGCCCTTGCCGCCAATGCGCACCTGCGCTTGCAACTTCTTTAGCTTTTCTGGATTCATCTGGAAGACACACGCGCGCACAAAACCCAAAATACGATATATTAATATTTTTTGGTTGGTTTATGTTGAAATTTAAGGGTGAAATTACTTTGATTTTACTATAATTTAGCACAGAGCTAAGCTCGAAAACACGTGCGCCCGGTTGTAGTCAAATGTCAAAAAGAAATCGCCATGATAGAAAGGCAAAGCAGTATGTATAAGTGTGTAGTACTGGTTATCAACACTAAATCTGTTTTTTTTTTTTATCGATGTTATTCAAGAAACTAAATAAGCAATTTCAGCTGCCTATTGTTACCATATAAAAATATAATTTTAATTGCTCAATAATTGCAGTCCGTTTTGGTTAAACATGTTGCTGTTGCATTTGTTGCAATCGATAGACTATCGATACACAACATCTGTTTTAAGTTAAGTGCTGTACAACGCCTTGCCATATAATGCATGCAGAAAAGAACAGTCAACTGACGAGGAGTTAAGATTAGCAATCTCTAATATTAGTGATAAGATAACGCGCTTAATATAATTTAAAGAAATTACACCAATTGCTTTAACGTTTAAAAGCAATAGCTGCCCTTCTGTTTAATACCTTACAAGTGTGTGTAAATTAACATTCGAAGGGAGCGCAACCCAAACAAAGGGACGACAACAGCAACAAGTGGAATTTGTTGTTAATTAATTATCAAAATAATACTTATCACAGCGTCTGTAGTGCACGCATCAAGGCATAAAACGTGAGTATGCAATATATTGTCCAATCGTATAATTATTGACGCTGTTTTTTATGCAAGACAGTGGATAATTTGAAGGTTTTCACCGATTTGGACGATTTTGCCATGGATTTCTGGGGCATTTTTATGTTCTTTCTTTTGACGTTCCTCATAATGAGCTGCTGCGGATATTGCTGCACGAGCAAACGTCGAGGCACAGTGCTATCAAGTGAGTGTATTAAAATCTCTCAGCAGTTGCCATGACTCATCTCGCTTGAGAGAGTGAGGCGACTTTTAGCCGAAGTACACACATGCATATTTATGTAAATATCAATATTTTATACAAACGTAATCAACATTTATCTTAAATAACTTCATGACTTATACTTTTTTCTCATTAATTGTGCTTCGCATAGTGTTTGGCATACTTAAGTTTGAGCATTATTTCCTCGCCATTTTTTCTCTTCTTTTATTTGGTCTTGGAAATTATGTTTTTGTTGTAATTCTTCATTTGCTAGACATGCTCTTTCGTAAACATATAATTATGAAAATGTTATTGATAATCGATGTATGTATATGTATATGTAATAATATACTATATCAATATACAAATCATACTGTTGCTATCACCAGGCAAATGACTAATAATTATCTTATCTAATAATTATTTTTAATTAATATTCGGCTATCGCGTTGGCGCCTTTATTGTGTCACACTCAAATGCTCTATAATTTGCAAGAAAATCAAAATATTTAACAGTAAAAATATAATTTGAAAACGAGTTACATTCCGTTTCGTTTCCTCACTTAAAGGCCTTATCAAGCCGCCCCCCCCTCAAACTTATTTAAATAAAATATATATATAAATGTATTTTTTAATAAAAAAAACTTCTGTTTCATGGCCATGAAAGTAATCAATGTTCTAATGCCTTTCTCATGTTCCAAGTACCCTAAAAATTATAGTCCACTTTTTTTTTTTTTTTTTTGTCACTTTTGGTATCGTTGCCAAAATGGTTATTTTTTTTTTTAGCTTATGACGTTGCAAAATATTGTTTAGTATAGGAGAAACTTTCGAAGCCTTCAGAAGGCTACAACCTGTGCCATCGAGTTAACCATGATGTTTTACATATATATCGGAGTTTGGATACCAATTTTGGTGGTATTTTGTGTGTTTCTGTTAATTGTTACATTACGCATTATTCGAGTGCGTCGAGCGCTCTTGCAGAACGCTACTGTGAATACAAGCGGTAAGCAAAGTCCCATATAAAAACGATACCCATACTGAATTTGTGCTTTTCAAAAAAGCCTAATATCAATTAATTTTTTCATTTTGCTTAAAGTAAATCAAATTATAAATCAAATGAAGCATTAACAGTTTAGCTAATCATATGCTAAGACTGATTCAAAAAGAGGCTTTAATATACTTTATTGACAATTGTTATTTGTATATCGTTATATGTATAACATTAACAAAACATTCCGTAATTTGTTTGTCTTTTATATGTTCATACATCGCCAACTATAATGCCACAGAATTTGTTTTCTATAGCTTAAAAACTGTGGAAAATATGGCGGTAAATAAAAACGCAGGCGGTATGAGTAGTCTTGGCATCCAAATTTCTTAAACAGATCTTTGTTGGATGTCATCATCTTTCTACCAAATTTGGTGTCTCTTGCTCAATTTTTTCCAATATATGCGAACACTTTATTTTTTTGGTCATTTTGTTGCAATAATGACTTCAAAAAATGAAAAATATGTTTGTAGCTGAGCCGAATCATTTCGTTTACCATTAGTATTAAGTATAGCTAAAGCAATCGACGCATTAACGAGATCCCGTAGGTTCGAATCCCGACTCAGGATTGCTTTCTCTATATACCCACCTATCTTAATTTTTTTATATAAATAGATAATGAATTATGAGGCAGCATAAGGCTGACAAAACTTCAATCATAGATACTTCCGGTGTTTCTCGACCGATTTATATAAAAATGTCACAGCTTTTCATTATTTTGTCTATAGTTTTTAAAAATTTCAAAATTCAAGATTTTATTGCTATCGATATGTATTGCGGAGTGTCACACATAAAACACTTAGGCTCCTTAGTGGGGCCGGTTGATGAAAATTTTGAGACTATTGTGATGGCAAAGGCTAGGCGTTCTCGGTTCCTGCTTGCTCGCTCTTGGAGCAATAATAGGAAAGGTGCATGGAAGTAGCGCAGTCGTTGCTAATGCGGGACTGCTGCAAAGTAGGTGCTCCGGCTACTCTTTAATACCTGGTACTTTGCATTTCTTACAGTCGTCTTTTCCCGTCATGTACTGCAATTTGGCAGTGGCTTGTCAGTAAACATGCAAGCCTGCAACATGTATTTCGTTAGCTTCTTGTATTAAGTTTTGCGGGGTGTAAGTCCACCTTGATACTGCTGAATGTCGTGCGTGTGTTTCCGTATAAGCTCAGCCAGATCGTCTGCTATCTGGAAATATCTCGATATTTGTAGTTATGATCTCTATTGGTATTTTTACACTGGTGTTTATATGTGCCGTTTTAGACGTACTCGTAGTCAGTACAGCCTGGGAAATGTGCCTCCAAGAGCATCTTCTGTTTTCAGTTGGCTTTGTTTTGTCTGTTGGTAAGTTTAAAGAGTTCGTGTACATCGTTCATTTGTCCCTTGACGTTTACGGCACCAGTTTTTTTTAAAGTGTTTCCAGGGACTTATCTAGTTTATTAGTTGTGGATATCTTCGGTAGCCTTGGTATTCTTTCAACCTCTACGCTGAACATTTCCCAGTCCGTGCTTTTCGGGTTTCTATTCTAGTTCTTTTTATTTATACACTCAAAGTTCACTCGGAATTGAATGTTCCTCTCCATTCAGTTACAACGGTAATCGTTACTGTCTACAAAGTTGTCAGGAGCTTCGAAGAAGCCAGCTTACTTTTACATAAATTGATCTGCAGGACCCTTAGCTGATTGGCGATATGCCATTGCCCGGATCCTCTTCGCCTTCTAACTTCAGGCCGTTGCTGGCGTGAATGACCTCAGCTAGGTCCAGCTCCAAACTTACCTGCCTTCACACTTTCGCCTTTGGCACGGACGGAATACTTGATGTGTCCACCACCTCCAGCTTGGCACCCTCCCACGGAGCGTCCAGAGCGGTCACGACGTTAGTGTCCCACTTCACGGTGTGGTCATCTTTGCAGCTCAGAATCTCGCCGGCGTCGAGCCAACCCGCTCCATCATCAGAAATGGGAAGCTAGTCTGGTTCACCATCCGCTTCAGAAGAACATCGAACAGCAGCGCCTCGACCTCCTTCCATTCATTTGGTCGTTTGGGTCACATCGCCACATCGCTGTTGGTTTGGCCGCGACATTGGCTTTGTGCATGGCCGCTTTCATACTGGCACCTCTGCATTTGTGGTTATAGTGGAGCGCTGGCGTTGGCTGGCCGTTCTTACGCCTCAGAATTTAGTGACCCTCCATGTGATTCGCAATTCAAGTCTCCAAGGACCTCGGAATCGCTCCACATTTTGTGTTTGGTGTGTGATGACATCACAGCCCGTGCTTGACCCTCTGTAGCAGCCTTGCTGCTAAAAACCTGGAACCTTGGTTTGCTCCGTGCTATCGCAGTGCCGAGGCCTTTAAGTAATACTCTTCGATTGTTTTAGGGCACAACGATGCCTGTTGCCATGGTTTTGCTCCCATTGCCCAGGAATGAGATAAGTCATTAGTAGAGCTGGTACTCAAAATGTGGAGTCTCTACCTTTATTTGTCTCTGAGATCGTCGCGATTATATAGGCAAACGGACTTTGGCGTATTAAAATGCTCGATGTGTGATGCAGATATGTTCGATTTTAAAATTAATTTCAGAATCTTAGTTTTCATTGTAATTTAAAAATCATGTACTTATGTTAATCGCGGTTGACGTCAGTAAACTTTGCGATGTTTTTTGTAATCCATATAAAAATATTGATTATCTTTGGCGATACGAGATGTTGAAGTTTTCAATTGGGTTTACCGGATTCTTTTAGGGAATTTAATTGGCCGAAGAAATACAAGCACCCATATTATAAGCGATCCATTGACGCACAAGGCTGTTGTAAATTCGGTGCCCACTTTAATATTTTTTAGTCTATTGCTTGTTGTGTTGTTTTCGCACAATCATAATCAATCTCCTACATAAGCCGTGAGTTCCAGGCGTTTACTTGGTTTGCCGTATCTTATCAGTTTTGGCTGGTTGCCTTAAGCCTAAGAACGCTTAATAAAAACCATCAATGGACACGCATCGAAATTATTAACTCCTAAACTTTTTAGAAATGAACATCGCGCAGCTCAAAAGTGAAGTTTGACTGAAACGAATGCAAATCAATCGAATTTATAGTTATTAATAAATACATTCAAAATGGCTCACTCTGAGAAGGATCTGGAAATCTCTACAATTGTTCTCCTCTGTCTCTTTGTCGTCGTCCTGGCCGCCATTATAACGGTCATAACCAATAGCTTCATCAAAAAGCACAAACAACCAAGAATGTACGTTCCTGAGGCTTGTTAATTTATGTGATATTAAAAAAAAATTATAGCTACAAAAATAATATAATTTTTAATGAGGCCTTATCTTAATTGTAAATATTAAATTCTGTGGTAATTGAATTAATCAAAAGATTTTAAAGTTGTATTTAGTAAAAGAGTAAAAAGCTTATAGACAGGGCCGGATTTAAAGGTCTTGAGGCCCCGGGGCAACAAAGGAGTGGAGGCCTCTTGGCCCCAAATTATTTTCCATATAAAAATCGAAAAGTTGATCACTAGTGTTTAATAGTCTGAATTTGAAATTAATTTCTTCGCAGTCTCTATTGTGGGGCCCTATTTTCTGGCATCCCGGTGCTGCAGCCCCGGTTGCCCTCCCCTAAATCCGGCCTTGCTTATAGATAAATATACATTAATTTATTGATAAGATGAAACATCTAGAGCAAAATTCCAAAAATTTAAACAAATGCGAGCTAAGAAATATTTTAGTGGACGACGCAAATCGGGACGACGCAAATTGAAATCATTTTTAGCATGTATTTGTACTAGTTTTTCGTTAATTGGTTTCCGGTTGTAAGTTTTATGAAAAAAATTGATATTTTTTAAGAAAAACTCCTTTTTCAATCTTATGTTAATATTTTTAAAACAAAAATTGTATTCATTTTAAATTAAAAACATAAAATATGATGATATATGATGCGTCATATGAAAATAATCTTGCAGAAGTCTGTATCAAAAATCTATTAAAACTAATTTTCAATTGAAAAACATATGATTTACTCAAAATAAGGGGTTCCCCATTAAATACATACATAATTAGATTTTGAAGCAATTTGAATTTGAAGCCTGATAATTGAACTGTAAAAAATATTTAAAATATATTCAAAAAGAAATTTATATTTTAACGACGCAAATTTAAAATTTAACGACGAAACTCTGAAAATCCGAAAATTTATAAACGACGCATCTTCGAAATCGACGGAAATCGGGTTGACACAAATCGAGGCATTGGTGTAAATCAATTTCTGTTGTATTTAGTTGACTCGCTTGCGGTATCTGAGCATTTATGATTACGGATTTGATTTTATTTATGATTGTATTTACAGTTTTTGCTTGCATGTCGTAACAAAAAATAAATTATATTCGATCTCAGCAAATAACAAGAGAGCGAAACTGGTTAAAGTTGAGGGTAATTTCTTTATCATATTTCTTGTCTCTGTTGCTGACAAGATGTACAAATGACTGTTACAAAAGTTACCAATGGATAACACAAATATACATACACACACACATTCAATCTATAAATATATGATTACCTTTCCAAGTGCAGCTGAAAAGCTCGCTACGTGCAAAGCAACAGGTCCTGGCGACCTTGTCGGCAGTTTTGGATTGTTGATGACAAGCAACTGTTTTTGATATTCGCATTCATTCATCCTCGTTTCTTATCAGCAGCTGTTTTTTCTTCTTGGTTTCTTACCTTCTTGTTCTTATGAACAGACATGGCCCATAGTCCAGTGGCAAATGTAATTGCCGTGGTTGGTAGTAAATCATTTGCGTTTGTAATTTTGCTGTGAGCAGAACGGATATATGTATAAAGTCAGACTTACAATTGGATTCCGATAAATGGACTGGCTAGCATTTCTGCCATTGGCCATTCTAGTACTCATAGTCGGTTTCATTCTTGCAACTATTTATTTTATTCGGTGTTGTTTTGTTGCCAAAATGTACGTCCAACTTTTTCGACATGCCGGTGAGTAGTTTGTGTGTGTGTGGCCTAATTTTTCTGCTTAATTATAAATACATGCTTTTATACGATATCTTGCAAACATTTGTAATCGATTTAAAAAAAAAAAAAAAAAACTTTAAAAACATGTACACCTATCCCCCGATTTACACGGAAGATAGGTTCCATACAAATCCGTGTAAAACGAAATCTTTGTTGTTCCAGTATAAAACCGTGTAAAACGAAAAACCTGCGCAATTAAGACACTTATTTAAATGGAAAAAGAGTTAAATTTTTCCAGAAACATTAAACTACTCTTTCTCCAATACGTAGACGATCCAATATTTTAATTTTTTTTTCCAAAGATAAAAATTTTTTTTGGTCTGATTTTTCTTTGATGTTTTTGGCATTTGAAAGCTTCAATAAATATGTTAATTGAATCACAAACGCATAGGTTTCGAAAAAGATATTAAATCAATAAGTTACTAGCTAAGACAAATGAACTCGAGATAAAATTTTTTAAAAATTTTCCGGATTTCATTAGTTTACGAACCGTGCAAAAGCGAAATCGTGTAAAACGAGTACCGCGTAAATCGGGGGATAGGTGTATTGTCATCTGAAACACATCTTTGGGGAAAATTTCAGAGCTCTAGCTAGTCGGGAACTTGGAGGCTTGATTGCAAAAGGGTACGGATGCGGCAGGGGTGTATGTATCAAATATGTCTGATGCAGATGGGGATGCCACCAGCTATCTGCCTTCGAAATTTGGTGACTCTAGCTCCAACAATATGAAAGAAAAACGCATTCCCGTTTTTAAAAATTTTAGTGGTCCGTTTTCGCAGCTCTCAAAGACAGTGCATTAGATTTGTATTTTTTGATTTAGACCTTGATTTGGCTATGAATATTTTGTTCACACTATCCAGGTTACTAAATATGTATTTGTCAAAATAAAATGATTTATTTAACTATGTAGTACTCATATATAATTTTTTTAATAAAATAAAAAAACCTGGATAGTGTGAACAAATTTCAAAATAATTAATTTCTTCTTTGTTTACACTATCCAGGTTTGTCTGTACTTGCTTTTCAAGCAACTTAATTGTAAATGGCTGTTAACATTGATATGACGTCATAAAGATAAACGTGAAGTTAGAATATTGAAAACCGGCCTGAAAATATGTTTGTGAGAATGTTAACGGGTACTCGATGATCTTGTTTATCATAAATGCAAAACTACTTTTAATATACATATGTACATATAGTACTATATACTATGCAATCAATTCAAAACCCAATTTCTATATGTATGATAAATTTACTCTGTAACTAGTTTGAGTATAGCAAGTTCATTTTATTGTCAGTGCTTTTCAAGTCTCTGTTTTAAAACTTTCGATGACGCAATTAGAATAATAAATACACAGTGAAATCAATGAATGTTCTAAAGTAGTTTTCCAACATATTATAAATTCCCACATGATACACAAAGCTTAGCAGGGTATTTCCTATTGCACAGCATCATTTCTAACTGCATAAACGGGATTGCAACAATTGGCTTTTGTCTCAGTTCGTTTTAGTTCGTCGCGTTGCGTTAACTTAGTTTTGTTCGCTTGTGCTGACGTTTTTTAACCTGCAATGCCAGAGGTTCGCATTGGCGATGAAACCTTCTTCTTTAAAGATTTTCCAAATGGTTTCGAAAATCATAATATTCCTAAATTATCACACGATACGGGAGATAAAGTTTTCATTGGATTTTTTACCCTCCTATTGGTTTTAATGTTTGGAGCATGTTGTCTTAACTGCTGTATTAGATACTTTAAGCGTCGTCGGCAACATATGGATCGTGATGAATTTTTTAATTGTAATTATAAAACATTATTTATATCATATACTAAATTTAAGTGTATATTTAGTTATAAATAGAATACATTAATGTAAATGGTGACAACGGCGTTGTTGGAATTTCATAAACAAGTTTCGTTTGACACAAACAAAAAGTGCTGGAAACTCAATAGTATCGATAAAAATTACTCTTATGTGATAATAACACAAGTTTACAAGTTCATATCAACTTTTGTAACCGAGCAGACGAAAACGATCCTTATGTTGTTTGATGCTCTGAACTCAAATTTTCAATTCAGATTGTCATACATGCCGGAAGTACTGCATTCTTACTACGGCGGTCTGCTAACCACGTTGCATTAAACATCATTTAAAACTTGTCATGCTCGATACCGAAGGCTTGGTAATCGATAATCATCAAAAGCTGAAAATCGGTAGATCCACGTTTACCCACAAAAGCTGGCTACTTCCCTACCCCAAAAAAACTGCGTCAAAACGGTAATGCGTGCATTATAAATGCTTCAAAGTTCGCACATAGAGCCTACAAAAAATAAAAATTATATTTTCATATTTAGTTGAATGAATTTAAATAAAAATTTCAATACACTGTAATGTTGCTAATCCGGCACCTGTATAATCCGACAAGCTTGTGCAAAAGAACTGTCGGATTAGCCAGATTGCAGTGTATGCATGAATTCATGTTATTGCAGTCTAAAATTAAACGTACTACCAAAAAAAAGAATGTGAATAGTTTTTTCAAAACAGGAATTATGTACCACTTATCTGGCAGTGTAGTTATCTATATGATTCCTGAGATAGCCCTTCTATTATTTGCCTTAGAAACTCGCAATTCATTGAATGACTGTAAAATTTTACTATTGCTTTTAGTCGATTCGTGTTTGTTGTGCTGTAGGTAACGTTCTTTTTTTTTGAAGTTAGCCATGGATAATGCCGGACTCGGTTGGATACTGTTTTTCACATTTGCCATATTTTGTATGACCTCTTGGGCGGTATTTTTGACACGAGGACGCAAGCGTCGAGCGGATCTAATGAAGGGTGCAGGTCTGTCAAAGTGAGAAATGGGTTTTCCTATTTGCAAGTGTATATGTACATATTTCATGTGTGAAACTGATAACAGGGCATTAAGTCGAAAAGATAATGGTTAAAAAAAAACTCTACCTCATGTATTTTCCCTGCTATTTATATGCATGTTGATTGAATTGCTTTTAAGTAAATATTAATATTAAAGAATTTATAATAGTTATTTCCAAAACTAGTTTTTCGAATAGTTTATTTTCTGCTGTTTTAGGCAGTGTATAGTTTTAATTGCTCTTTCTCTATCTTTCTCTTTGCGCTCAGAATGCATTTATTAATGTTGTCGAAATTAACTTGAAAACTTTTTGAACACCCTTTTCAATAATATTTTTTATCTCAGAAATTATACTTGTCTGAGTTATCAGTAAATTATTATAGCCACAGCCCAACCAACAACTGGCAAGCGAATCAGTTAGTTATATTTTTGGTTGACAAGTCTGTTTCTTTCTCGGTTGTTAACTCGAAATGAAAGGCTTTGTAATTGGCATTATTTTTTTTGGGATTGCTGTTGTATTCCTAATTACTTGTTTTACCACTGTGTGTTTAAGGAACAAAAAGCGCCGGGCACAAAATAGTGGTAAATATTATTAGTTCTCATTTTAAAGTTGCTTAGGCCAGCCGTATTACTAGTGGTACAAAGAGGAAACACTTTAAATATCAAATAAAAACAATTTTATGTTAAGTTTTTATATTATTTGTATTTTTATCACCATTGTAAGCAATCTAATCAGTGGAAAATACATTCATGATACAAAAACAATAAATTGTCTATGGTGATTTTGCTGGACTGGTTGATTTGCTATTACCAGCTTAGTAGTTGTGTAGTGTACGATTTAAGCTTAAATTTAAGATTTTTCTACCACTTCAGGTTAGGGAGAAAAATCATAAAAATCATGTATACCGTCTACGCTTTTTTTGGTTTAAAACCCGAAAGCGCAATTTTTTCCTTTCAATCTATGTATTTGACCGAACACGAGACATGACCGGGGAGATACAAACTTATCATGATCAAAATCAAAAAGGGGTTAGACAAAATAATATTTTGTTTTGTAAATACATAGATAACCTTATATTCCGTTGTTCTATGTATATCATAAACAGCGTTACAGAATCATTAGCTTGCACGAGGCTAAATTACCCCTGTATTTTTTAAACTGTTCACAGGGTATCATATACGTTCGCGCTTATCAAACTATAATCATGAGTGTCCGGGTATATTGATCCCTCTCCGAGTGTGCTCAGCTTGATACATGCAGTTTTCATTATAATTTCTAACACAGCGTTTGCCCTTACGGATAATTTCACAATAATAATGGCAGCTGGAGCTATGATTGGGTTATGTTTGGGGCTAATAATATTTGTGATTATCTCAGTTGTGGTTTATATGAAACGACGCGCACAGGCTTCGTCAAATGTTGGCTATGTAATACGTGAAGGTGCTGGTAAATGATTCATACTTAATCTTACTTAATAATTATTAGCCAAACCACAATTTTGTACACGTATTTAATTTGATAAAACTTAAAATTATTTTTTAGCACCTGTTGTGGTGACGTCCGCAACACATACAGCGCCTGGTGGTTATCCCGTTACACAAATACCAGCCACAACTTATCAGCCTAATGTCTATGGAACACCATATCCAGCACAGACCACGGGGTAAGTGCTGAATAGTAGACTAAATGTGAGGGCAATCCACTCTATACCAAAACTTTAATCTCTTTTAATGCCTTTCAGCAATGTGAGCATGCAGATGCCCATGCCAATGCCTGGAGCTCAGCCACCAATGGCTGGGTAAGTTACAATTACACTTTATAAAACACACACTCGAACTTTCACGGCACTCACTTACTATTTATGTCTAATTGCAGTATGCATCAGCATATGGTAGCTTATCCGCCCATGCCGCAACCAGGAGCTGGAGTGTCAAATATGAATCCACCCACCTATGACATGGCCATGGCTAATCCTGGGCCAAGCGTTATGCCCGCAAGCTATGAGAAGCAAATGCCTTACAATCCAAACTATGCCCAACAATAAAAGAAGAATCGTCTGGACAATTCTCTTGTGCGCATTACCGAGCTGATTTCACCTCATGGAACTTTAAAAATAATAACACGACGAACAGACGTACGCTTTAATGTCGCTTTATAACGTTAGCTACTATAATCGATACCATTTTATGCGATAAGTGAGGCGTGCAAAAAGTACCAAAGTGAAGAGCCATTTTTTTTATTGATTATATTTGAAACAAATTAAAATTCGTTAGGCATTCACACCTAATTGTGATGACCATACATTAAGTATAACTTAATTTATATATATACATATATATTTATCATAAGAACAAAAAAATTATAAAACGAAAAAAGCCAAAAAAAAAGAATAGCAAACCACCCATGCACAAATCCAATTGTTGATTAATTTCAGTGAAATGTACATAATTATGTGCATTTATATAAATATTATTATTTAATTTCATTAAACTAAAAATGATGGCTGGCTTACCTTTTTAGTTTTAATGTAAACTATATTGTTGCTTGTTGCACTGATCATTTAAACTTTATTATGGTTTTTGCGATATATCTAAATCTAACCGGCAAAACGAATTGATTTAAAATACATTTGTTGCGCTCTTGTCAAGCTCTTAAATTAATGAAGCAAAATGTCAAGTATTAGGACTTAAATTGTACATTTGATTGTTACAACGTTAGTGCAAGTAGTTGATTTGTAAAATGAATAACGTCTACCTTCTGCGACTAATGCTGATGCTGCAGCTGAAGATCTATGTGACTGCCATATCATATACTTGTGCGAATAAGGATTATTGCCCAGAAAAAACAAAACATTTGGATTGTGCCACAATTCATGTAGGGGTATGTGCTGCATTACAATTTTATTTTTTTATCACTTCAACGATATTTTAGGGATTTTCAAAAAATTGTGGACTTATGGGGCACACTTACCTACCTGTCAATGGTTTTCTAAGAGAAAACATACTGCAGTATGTAAATGTTATGCGCAATTTGGTAGCCAGCGGGATGTATGGCATGAAGCCTGCAGGCCACATGCCCGCCATTGCCTGGGATAAATATCTGGCTGACATGGCCAAAAGACTTACGTTTTTTTGCGATTCAAGTGGATTGCTGTGTTCGAACTCGCAGAAGTATAATTATGTGGCAACGGTTGAGATATCTGGCGATGTCCTTTCGAAGCAAATTGCTGACCAAATTGAGAACATTTTTCTGCCAACATGGTTTAACGATGTTTTGGGATGTCAAATGGATGCAAATAGCGCGATTGTTCCAAAGGTCAACGGGTAAGTCTGAGTCTGCGAATGTCTTGATTTATGACTGCGTCAGAAAAACTGTTAATATGGGATATAAGTAGAAATTGTTTTTAAATTATAAAAATAGTTGCTGTTGCCTTAAACATTTCCACAGAATAAACTAGAAGCATTTATGCTGTACTGGAAATAATAATTTAATATTTTAAGCTTCAATTAAGTTTTGTGTGCAGTATATTGGCTTTGTACCGCGTCCGTCTCCCTGTCTCTTCGCTGATTTTTCTGTCTATCCGTCCATCTGAAAAATTGATATATGATAATCGATAGATCCATATATATTCCACATTATAACAGCTAGAGTCACCAAATTTGATGCGAAGAAAGCATCTAGCGTGCCTTAAAAAATATGTTAGCATCCGAAATATATGATGCTACCGATACTTCATCGGATGATGTTAGTGCCAATGTTGAAATTAAAATGGATTCTCCACTTATTATTCTTAAAAAGTTATAATTATTATAATTAAACATGCTCGAAGTATATCTTCTTTCATGTTAAGTGTTCCGCCTCAACTTTTCTCGACTATTTGTTCTGAAAAATTTAGGACGCCGCAGCTCGTCGTGAAGAAGTATGTGAACAGGCGAAGCCCATAAATTTTGTGTGTGGTCCCCGCAATACGGGACTCACCAGGTAGAATTGAATCTGAGCAGAATAAATTTCTTCTATTTGCCCCAAGAAGTTTAAGTAGGTTCCTGTTGTTGACTTACCCCCGTGTTCCACATTTCTCCTTTTAAATAATCGTCCCTCCCTGTTAAGCCGTAGAACTATACATGGCGTGTTATTTATTACTAATCAACTTAACGTTGAAATAACCTAATAATTTCTTTTGAGTCAAATAAAATTAACTGTGCTAATTAGATTTTTTTACACCTTAGCCTTGATCGTCGCTGGAGCAACTATTTGATTCATGAACCATTTTGTGTTATATGCTCTGACTATAACAAGCTACTTGGATGCCTCAATTCCAGTACTAAAAAGTCGATCCTTTTTTTTTTAAATTAATCGAAACCACTTATCTAACGCTAGTCTGATTGAGTTTTTCTGGATTTTTCCCAATCCACGCAACAAGTGTTGGACTACTCATTTTTTTGTTGAATTTCTCAGACCGTTAAGATAAACTTTTCAAATTTATTAAATTAATTTTGAATTTACTTGCTGATTTTAATTTTAGCTTTACTATGTTGACTATATTTTGATTTGAAATAATTTTGATTTTATGTCGGCTGTTCATAGTTGAATGTAAATAAATTGCAGATTGTCGAAAAAGGTTGCGTTCATACGGTCGGACACTTTCTGATCTTTTTTTGAACAGGGCCACATATTTAAAGCTCAATATAAGCTTACATCTATCTGAGCACTTAAGCTCTTAATTTATTTCATTGTTTGTTTAACAAATTTCAAATCTTCTTAATATTTTGTATTTTAAACAGATCCTGCGTAGGTCACTACATACCGCTGATAGAGGAAAATGGCAATCGAATGGGCTGTGCACTTCGCATATCTAAAAGTTATACTCAAAACTACCAAAAAGTTGTGTTGATCTGTAATTTTTCGCGAGCTAATGTTAACGGAATGCCAAACTATCAAATAGCCAAGGTACCCGGATCTGAGTGTTTGGCGGGAACTAATCCTCTTTATAAATTTTTATGTCACCCAAAAGAAGTGGTAAACTCTAATGTTGTGCCTTCAGCATCTAAAACCAAATGAGCAAAAAATTAACATATTATGCGCTAAATGGAAAGAAACGCAGAAATAATAAAAAGTTTAAAGACGATATAAAAAACAAAGTTTTTAAGCCCTGGTCCCACTATCGGCGCAAGGTACCAATTTTCGGCTTATTTCATGTACCGATAATGTGACTGCATTAAATATTATGAAATTCGACAATCATGGCCGAGATTGTGCCTACAATGCACAACCAGTTGCGCCGATAATGTGAACACTATAATGTTTGATAAAGAGCAATAAAAATTAAAAAATGCGCAGATTTTCATCGGGCACTTGAGCTCCGATCCAATACACCAGTCAACACCAATATCTTAATATTTCTCAGCAAATTTTTAATTATTAATTTGAAAAAAATCCACATCAATCGAAACGATTTATGAATTGATTCCCGATTCGAATCGAAACAAGTAAGAAGGCTCTTATCGGGAGACTAGAAGATACCCTGAACCCAGTTGGAATAAATATAATAAATCTCCTTGCGTCCTAAAAGTATGCTTAGCTATTAAAAATAATAATCATTGTATAAAAAACAAAAAACTGACTAAACTTCAATCGATTCCATTCGATATCTCCGGTGTTTCTTAACCGATTTTGACGAAATTTTCAGAAAAGTTCTATCGTTACCCATTATTTCAAACCCCATTTTTACCATGGGGTTATTGTAACCAGAATAGTTATCGATAATTTGAAACTTCTTCTGCTCAAGGTATAGGAGAACTTATATTCAAAATCTGAAGTCTCTAGCTCTTGTAGTCTCTGAGATCAAAAAGCTGATTGAGCACAACAGTGTGACCGCGTTGCGCCGATTATACTAGCAGAATATTTAACGCCGATATACGCCGATAAAAAATGTCACAATATGCGCCGATAATATGACTACTTAAAATTGACTCATATTTTTTTTGCATTTTGCGCCAATGTAGAACAATAAAAATCGGTACAAATTGTGCTATTTGCGCCGATAGTGGGACCCGGGCTTAAGATAAAAAATTAATGTTTTGCTTGACTAAAAATTAAAACATAAGAAACTATAAAAAAAATAATGAAGTAAATAATAAAATGAAACAACCAACTGCAGAACTTTCAGATTCCAGTATAAAAACGGTTGGTTAGTTTGCAAAGGAGGAGTAAGGGAGCAGCAGAGATGGGCACTGTGTTCAAAGATAGTTTGATGCACATCTTTGGGAAAAATACAGTCTAAGATATAGGAACCAATTAAAAAAATGCGGTCTTCTAAAATTCTTGATGCTGTTTTTTGGGGGACACCAGTAGCTATTTTCTGTGGATTTATCGATTTTCTGTTATCGATTTTCTCGACTTTTCTTGAATGCCCATTAAGCATTTTAGTTTAATCTTGTCACTTTATCTGTCCCGCAAAAAGACAAAGATATTTGCAAAGTTTCAAGAATCTAGCATCCAGGGTGTCGAAAAAGTTGCGTTCATACATGATGGACAGACACCATGAGGGAAATTTCAAAACAAGTTCTAAGGCCCATATTTTTTTTTAAATATATTTGTTCCCCGTCAAAACAGTTTCTTGAATACTGTACATTGATTTGACATTTCTGATTAATTGCCCGGCCTTGACCAATGGCACTGTCCGTGACCAATCGGGTGGGTAGGCAGAAGATACGCTTGGCGACAAATCGATTTGGCTACCAACTCTATAAGAGACAGTTCGCTGTTGCCAGAGCTGAGCATATTAAGTAGCTGCTTTAGCGAAATGTTGTGCACTAATTGCTGGCTGCTAGCTGTTGCTCTCTGGCAGCTGTGTCTTTGTCCAATAATACTGGCATTTGACTACTGTGATCCTGTGCTCTGTCCAGGACCTGAGAAACATATTGCCTGCAACAATTTTGGTGTAAGTATTAAAAAGCATTGAATAAGGATTTGAAGGTTCTGAAGAGAATGGTAATTTTAGGAGCTGGCGGAAAATTGTAGTGAAGATGCTCACATTGTGCGAATATCCTCAGCCAAACGGAATATGATTCTCAACGAGCTAAATGCATATCGCGATCGAATTGCACGAGGCGCCTTAATTGGCTTCAGCCCAGCCACCCGAATGGCCACGCTTCAATGGGATCCGGAGCTGGCTAGCTTTGCGGAGCTGAATGTGAAACGTTGCGCTCTTCTAAACGATCATTGCCGAAATAGCGATCAGTTTCGGAATGTGGCTCAGGTGGTGGCTGAGGGTGGCTGGCAGAGTGTGCTCATCAACAGTACAGCACCCACCGAATATCACACCGAGGATGAGGTAATCAAGGCAACGCTTGAGCAAATGTTTTCCGAGTACAAGGAGTGCAGCATGCGTGACATTCTTGCATATAGTCCACCTATCCACAGGTAAGATATGATAGCCTGGCCCCATATTGCTGAGTCAGTGCAGTTTACAGCTTGTGCTCAAAGAATTTTGCATTTACGGATTAGCAAATGCATTGCGTATTTCACGCAACTGGTTCGGGACAGCACCACCCACGTAGGCTGCGGCATTCTCCGTCAGACGAGAAACTCCAGCAACAATGCCGGACACTGGATCCTGAGCACACATCAGTATATGACATGTAACTTTGTGATGGGTAACGATGTGAAAGCGCCGGTATATCAGAGCGGCGATAGATCTGCAACCGATTGTCGCACCGGACGCAATCCGGCATTCATAAATCTTTGCTCGATTAACGAGATTTACGACAACACTGTAATGACGGGCTTTAGTTTTTTTTAAGTCTCAATGTGATTATCGTGAGCAAATTTAATGGTTAAAATAAATTAAAAGACACTTCTAATTTTTTTTTTTAATTTAAAGTGTTTGCTTTGCTGCCAATTGATAAAAAAAATATTCCTTCGGTTTCAAATCAAAAAGTTTTCTTTTATATTGCATGTAAAATATTATATGTAAGTACTAGTAAGTGGCCCGCTTACTTCGCTGCGCGGATAGTTTATATAAATTTTAGCAACAGAAGATATAAAATAAATAAATTAGAAAATATTTCACAAAATATTAAAGCAAAGTATTTAACATTCTCTTTTCCACCATTGAGGTAGAGAACCAGGCGCGTCATTATACTCGATACCGAAGGTAAAGAGTGTATTGGGAGTATGTCCGTCATGTTGTCTGTCTGTCTGTCTGTCTGTATGAACGCAACTTTTTTCCACACAATTCAAACTAAAGACTTGAAACTTTCCAATTCTCTTTATCTATAGCATAGTAAATTAAAGTGTCAAGATTGGGGCTTTACAATAACTGGGGGGCTGGCAAATTGATAAATTCGATAACTCAAAATCGACCATTTCACCTATTCCGCACACCCTTACAGTAAGAGCTACCAAATTTGGTAGGAAGATAGCTACTGGCATCCCCGAAAAATTGTGGTGCCACGCCCACCCATTCCGCCCCCAGCCCCCCCGTTATTGTTAATCAGAAACGCCTATATCTTCCTCAGCTAGAGCCACCAAAATTTGCGCCAAGATAGGTGATGACGATCCCCAAAAAACTGCATAAAAACTTTGGTTGCCACGCCCACCCATTCCGCCTCCAGCCCCCCGTTATTTTTAATCAGAAACGCCTATATCTTCCTCAGCTAGAGCCACCAAAATTTGCGCCAAGATAGGTGATGACGATCCCCAAAAAACTGCATGAAAACTTTGGTTGCCACGCCCACCCATACCGCCCTAGCCAACCCAAGCCGCCCCAATTTTTCGTTAAAAACGGGAATGCGTGTATGTTTCATAGTTTTTGAGCTAAACGCCCCCAGCACCCTTCCCCAACCTTTTACAAACTTTGAGCTAGAGTCACCAAATTTGGTAGGAAGATAGCAAGTGACATCCCAAAAAGATCTGCAGGAATAATTTGGATGCCATGCCCACCCAAAACGCGCAAAGCCCCCTCTTCCCCTCACCTTTAACAAACTTTGAGCTAGTGTCACCAAATTTGGAAGGAAGATAGCTGGTGGCATCCCCATCTGTATCAGAATTTTTGAGGCAGCTTTCACCCCTGCCGCATCCGTACCCCTTTGCACTCAGGCCTCTTTTTACCGGTTTAAATACTGGTATCGAGTATAGCGCAGTCAATTGCGTCCGACTGCAACGTTTCCACTTGCTTTTTATTGTGGTTTCCTCAGTAGTCCTTATCCAACTATATATAATGTTGCTTCAATTATTAAGTCTAAACTCGACTTATTGTTATAAACAAAACAAATTAACAACTTAACTTAAAGTAAGTATTATAAATAAATACTTCAAAATAATTCAAAAATTGACTTCACTGTACAACGTGTAAACCACTGACTGCGTGATCTGAGTTTTACCGTTCTTGCGTTTTGTCTAAGTTAAGCAAGTATGCAAATCCACCCCCACAACATTTTCTGGTGTGCCAAATTTTTCTAGACGCACCAAGTTTTGCTTAGTTGTTGTTTTTTTAAATCAATGACACCAACAAAAAGTAGCAGAGCGGGCCCAACAACAGTGATGCCGATTTGGCCCTTTTCCGACAGATCTGTCCTGTTTTTAAGTGCTTTGTCCGGAAAAAATATCAAACATCCCCTATCCGGAAATCTGGCCTTTTTTCAGATTTTATTTGATTCATTTATTTCAATCTTTTTTTCAAAGTTTTCTTTAAAACCAGTGTGGCATCCGATCTATTAAAAACAGCGATCTTTTTAAACGGTGTGCCATCCTTTTGTATGTATTTTCGATATCATTTGTAATCTAATGTACAACAAAAGTGAAAAATAAAGTTAAATAATGCCGAAAGATTCGTACAAACAAAAATTTCGTGATTGCTGGCTACAGCAGCCAGATTTTAAAGATTGGATAAGTCGCGATGAAGCGGACACCAATAAGGCATACTGCAAAATAGATCACATTCGCGCGTATATGGCGACAAAAAAACATATGCAAAACGCTTTGTGCCTCGCACAAAAAAGCAAAGTTTGTTTAAAGCCGGCGGATTGTCCCCAATCTTGTCACCAGGAAGCTGTATTAGCTATGTTTATGTTTATTATCACCTCACGGAATTGTTCAAGCTTAATTTTGATGCTAAAAGCTTAAAATTGCACAGAACAATTTTTGTCCTGTTTTCTGTCCTTTTTTATGCTCGATACCGAAGGTAAAGAGTATATTGGGTTTGTGCAATGTCCGTCATGGTGTCTGTCCGTCCGTCTGTATGTTCGCAAGTTTTTTCCACACCCTTCAAGCTAAAGACTTTAAACTTTGCAAATGTCTTTATCTATGGCCGGGACAGATCAAGTTCTAAGATTGGTTCTACGGTAACTGGGGGGCTGGCAAATCGATAAATTCGATAACTCAAAATCGATAAATCCACCTATTCGGCACACCCTTACAGTAAGAGCTACCAAATTTGGTAGGAAGATAGCTACTGGCATCCCCGAAAAATTGTGGTGCCACGCCCACCCATTCCGCCCCCAGCCCCCCCGTTATTGTTAATCAGAAACGCTTATATCTTCCTCAGCTAGAGCCACCAAAATTTTCGCCAAGATAGGTGATGACGATCCCCAAAAAACTGCATGAAAACTTTGGTTGCCACGCCCACCCATTCCGCCCCCAGCCCTCCTACAATTTTAAATCAGAAACGCTTATAACTTCTTCAGTTTTTGAGGAGCAACCAAATTTTGGCGCCAAGATGGGTGATGACAATCCCTAAAAAACTGCATCAAAACTTGGTATGCCACGCCTACCCCACCGCCTTAGCCAACTCCAGCCGCCCCAACGCTTCGTAAAAAACGGAAATGCGTGTATCTTTCATAGTGTTTGAGCTAGAGCCCCCAAATTATTGTCTGTATCAAATTATAGTCTGTATGAGGCAGCTTACACCCCCGCATCCGTACTCCTTTGCAATCGGGCCTCTTTTTACCGGTTTAAATACTGGTATCGAGTATATCGCACTCGATTGCGTCCGACTGCAACGTTTCCACTTGTTTTTTATGACTTTGCTTGTGCGACGCAAAGGCGTCACTGCGCATTTGTTTTGTTTTTGTATTCTCGCTCACGATCAAACCCAAAACCTCAGCTTGTGCGACAATCAGGTGGCAGTAGTGGAATGGGTAATGTGTTTTGTTTTTGGAATGGGTAAAAGTGCTCCAAAATGTATGGGAGGTACTCGAAGGAGTTGTCCAAAATAAAATTCTTTTCTTAGGGCTCACTTACTACCTGCATGGAATATTGTGTGTAAATTTCAGCCTTCTAGCTCTTTTCGTTTAGGCTGTGGATCCTCCATTCTTAACAGGACAAACTCTTTTATATATATAGAAGATAAGCTTGGTAAATTGGTGAAATTTAACAATTTTTTTTTAAATAAATAAATATAGATAATATTTATTCAATAGTTAAGTTACATTTTACAGGAATTCAACATGGCTTTCACAGTCTGTTACATTTAAATATATATTTGATTGTTGTTTCTGCTGCAACAACTACTGACAGTTTGTTTCTCTTTAGTTGGCAGTTGGTGCAGGTTTTGCTAGGTAGTGCCACTCAAAGTCAGCAGTGTAAAGTTTGTCAGCAATTCAGCGTCACATTTATCGTTGACAACTTCAGCAAACAGTTTTTATCGCATTCTCGCCACACCTTTTACAGTTTATTGCGTATTTATGCGCCGCAACAGCACATAGAGGAAAGGAGGTTGGATGAAAATAAAAATTCAAACGTAGCGTAAAATGCGCGACAACCGCAAATAATGTCCAACAAAATGTGCAAGTTATTATTATGAAACGCAAAAAATTGCATAAATGAAATGTCAAATTTCCTGAAATTTTTGTTAATTATTAAATTTTTTTCATTGAAAAAACCGCTTTTAGTTTTTATGTAATTTTAAACTTATAAAATAAAATTGTATACTTTGATATCGAAGGTAAAGACAGGTTATGTGCAATGTCCTTTATGGTGTCCGTCTGTCATGTATGAACGCAACTTTTCGGCACTTGTAAAGTACTTTAAGATTTTGCAAATATCTTTGTCCATTTGTATCCGTTGTGAGAGTTGTCAGAAGAATCCCAAGAATCGAAAAACAAGAAATACAAAATTTATAAGTATGTGATGACGTGCAAAATATCTAGACTTTAACCTCTTCAAAATGTTGTAGGAATCCTCTGATCCCCATATATCATCTCTCGGACACATCAGATCACTTGAAGAATCAAGCAACGAATATTCACCAGAAATGTTAAATCTATTTAGTCACAAGGATATATTGACAACAATTTGAAATTAAATTAGCCGTTCACACGTTAGAAATAATAAGTAATGAAAAAATAGCTTTTTACTGCATTAGGTTTATATTAATAGGTTAAACAACTTAATTAAAAAAAAAAAATTGTTCATCACATTTCATGCAATTTTTTCAGTGTATTTAATATTGCATTTTGGCAACCGACATTGAGTCCACCATGATGACCGAAAATTCTAATTTACGCTTATTTTAAAGCTACAATTTAATGGTAAACAAGGGTAAATAAATTAAAAAGTATTTAATTAGTTGATGTTTATGCTTGAAAGCTTAAAGCTTTGGCACCGTGGGCTTATGTTTAATTGATTAAGGTTAATTATGTTACTCTATTAATACTACAATATCGATATTATTAATTTAAAAAAAAAATTAATCAATTATAATGACATTAAATATGAAAAAATAAGTTTTTTAGTTAATTATCGATCGATACAAACTTGAACGTAGCTTCAAGATTTTGACAGCTTCGCACGACATGTTGCGGGCTAATTAACCAAATTATAGCATTAAATTAGGGGAACCAAAAAAAAAATTTTTTTTGTAGACCTGTGTTATTAATAAAAAATAGCAAAGATAAAAAATGAGTTTGTTTTTACGGGTTTAAATTATTTCTTTATTTAATTACTTACTATAAAACAGAGAAAAAATTACTACATTTTAAGCTTCTAGTATTTTGATAGGACTTTGAGTAAAGATGTAAGTAAAAGTTTTATGTGGTGTTTGTGGCGTATATTTAAACAACTTACTTAATAAGCAAACAATAAGCCCTTAAATAAATTATTTAACATGTTGTTCAACTCAATTGTGTTTCCTGATAGAAAGAATCCTTTACTATTGCACTCTATAAAAATTCTTCTAGGGGTATATCCAAGATGTCTGCCTTTCCGAAAGTCTTTTAAAAAAATTTATATATTCTCAACACATATGTACATAGTTCAATTATATCGCCTTATCAATATTTTTGAGTCGAATAAAATGAACTGTCCCAAATAGATCTTCCGTTAACTTTTTACCCCTTTGCCTTGATCGCTGCTCGAGCATCATTTTAATTAATGAACCATTTCGTGTTATATGCTCTGACTATAACAAACATTTTTTCTCTTGTCTCTTTTGAGGCTTCAACTCCTGTACTGAAAAGATCGATCCGTCTTGCTTCACTAATCGAACGCTGTTTTGATGATTTTTCCTGGGTTTTGCCCAATCCACGCAACAAGTCTTGGACCACTAATTTTCTCGTTGAATTTCCCAGAACGTTAGCTTTTTAAATTTTTACCTTAAGTTACTTTCAGATTTATATATAGGTTTAGATTTTAATTTCATTATTTAATTTGAATTAATTTTGGTTTTATGTCAGCTGCTCATAGTTGACAATAAACAAATAAATAAGTAAATAAATACCAATAACACTGAATTAATTCATATTTACGGCACACGAACGCGTATGTCAATTTTGACTTAATATTAACCGTAAATACGTTTGAGTACCGTAAAAAATGTGTAAGTTGTATTGAGTAAGTTCTGAAATAATTCCAATGTAATGGGTCGAATATTCCCCAAGAGTATCTACAGTTGCAATGAAATTAAGTTAGTTCCAAGTTATAAAATTAAATAATTATAATTCTTCATACCGATGCTGGACGCTGTGCACGTACTATCATAAATAATATGTTTTTTCGTTCAGGTACATCAAAGTTGAACCATTTAGTCTCATATGCCGCAACGGCAATAGCCAAGTTCTGCAAATGTAAAGGCAGCTACTTATTATTCTGCCATAATCTTTAAAGACAAAGTTCACCTGTTCTCTGAGCTCGTTGGCAAACCAATAGAGTGCCAATATCTGCGCGAGTATCATGTTTATATATGCGCTTACAATTGCTACATGTGCCGTTGAGTCCACCTATAAAAAAATCTCGTGAGATTATTTATACATTTCCTTTCAAAATATACTTACTTACAAACATAAGCATAAAGAGCAGTGCACATAGTAGCGCACCAAAGGCCAAAAACTCGACGAGAAATATGTAAGTAGTTAGCTTATTGATGGTCTGTATATAGCTAGATGAAGTTTGATTAGTGGCACACAACCCAACACAAAAAAATTCGCACTCAATGGCTTACTCAATGATCCGCTGATGATAGATAATACATTCGGTTATTTCCAGAGATAGCTGCCGCTTTGTGAGCTGCCTGCGGTTTAAACAACGCAATCGATGCTGCAACGCCTTGCACATCACGATGCCAAACATGATGAAGGCCACACACAGACTGGTATAAGGAATGTACATGCAGCAGCCCATCGGCGTGATGAGCATATGAAAAACGAACCAGATTTCATAGTAGGGCGTCGCATACTCATTCACTCCTGGTATTTTGCTACCAAATGGTAAGACTGAAAAAACTCAATAGCAATTACATTTGCTGGTCATGTGACCTAAGCTGAAAGAGACTTTTAAGCAATCTAATAATCATAGTTTAGGAAATCTTACAGTATTTTACAATATCAAGAGCGAACGATAAATTTATATTTATTTTAATTTTCCATACTTTCGATTGGGACGGAGCAAACACCAAAACTATTGTAGGAAAGCTTAACATTCAATGGCAGCAATTTTGTTATGTCATTTTTTTTTATAACAATTCTTTTAATGCATATTTTAGTTGATAAGATTTATCTTGTATGATAAGTGCAATTTCGTTTATAAAGAGCTTACCTCGCTCACTGGAACTAAGCGGATACAGACCAAAGCCAATGCAGGTTAGTAAGCCAAAGAATAGATTTCCGCGCGCCATGAGTTGACCCTGTCGATTAACCTGATCCAACAAATGTGATATATAATGATCTTCTTGACACTTTAGTTCATAGTAGTAACATTTCAAATCGTTAACCAGCTGCACGTAACTATTCTGATCGTACAATAGCAAATATGCTCGAAGCACCGTATTAATCCAGAGCACTAGCATATAAGAGTTGCGTATAATGCCTGTAATGCCCTCATCGGTTGTGAAAATATAAAGCAGCTGGGTTAGAACGTGGATGGTTGACATTGTGAGGCAAACGTAGCGTTTTACGTTCTTATCGTAAAGCAGGGCCCAGAAGCGCAATATTCTAACGCTCATATAAATCAACTGTATATCCTCGAGCATATTTCAAAGCACGGCCAGATACTCGACTATTTGATACAGAACACAGACAGTAAACTTTTATAAGGCCGCCTTAAGGTATGCCGTAATATAATATATTATACATTTTTGCTCGACTCATGTAACGCCTTGCCACGGCTCGCAAGCGTAATTTCTAACGTTATTTTGACCATTAATTTAATTTTACTTTTATTTTTTTTTCATATTGTCTAAATGGCTTTAGATGATATGGCGATATTTTTAATACCCATGGGAGCGCTGAAAGCTGTACAATTTGTGACTAGTTTTATTTGCTTTGCATTTCATTTAAACGTTCCATCGATTACCCAAACTGAGTGAAAACCTGCATAAAGGATACAATATTCAATGTACTAGTAGGTATCTACTTGTTTGCATTTCATTACAGCTCTTAGCTAAACCAATTTATATGCACAGTATTTTTATTTATCTGGGAGTGCTCTTAGTTTAGTTTGATTTTATTTTGTTCTTATTTTTTTATTTAAACCATGAGCATGCCAGGCAATTTTGTTTTAATTTTTAATGCATTTCATTATCAGACTAGCTTTTCTATCATATTTAATTGTGCATAAGTACTTTTTGTGCAATGATAATTATAATTATTACATTAGCTTGCAAAATTTGGTCATCTTTTGGAACAAGGCAAGTAAGTAGAACAGTGTAATTTGCTAATGCAATTATTGAGTATAAATGGGCATTCGTTTATTTACGCTTCAATCAGCAATATTCCAACATCTAATTGATTAGTGCAATCTTATCAATATTGTTATACGTGATAATCACATGTATTTTATATCCGATTTATATTTGCTCTTTTCATTATGTATTCTATTTTCGTGTCACGGGGTGCGTAATTGAACGCCTCCGAAGTTTTGGGGATGCCAGTTGCTAAATTCCTACCACATTTGGTAACTCTAACTGTAAAGGTGTACGGAATAGGTAGATTTATCGATTTTGAGTTATCGAATTTATTGATTTGCCAGCCCCTTAGTTATCGTAGAACCACAATCTTGACACTTTATCTGTCCCGGCCATAGATAAAGACATTTGCAAAGTTTCAAGTCTCTAGCTTGAAGGGTGTCGAAAAACGTTGCGTTCATACTGACATACTCTTACTCTTACTATACTCTTTACCGAGTATAAAAATTGTCGAAAACAGAATTTTTAAATCCGTGTGTGAAAAGTCGGTTCAATTGTAAAACGAAAATACAACTCTTGCTTTAATTGTGAAAAAGTTATATATTCGCTTAAAAAAAATATGCCAAGAGGGGCTAATTTGATTCGTATCAATTCTAGACCGTGCGAGATATAAGAGCACGGATATCAAGCGAACAAATTCCAGAAGCCAATGCAAATTTGCGTGTGAGAATGTCGCATTTACATGATTCACAAACACAAGAGGCACGAGATGTTGTTAAGATGTTGATAAACTTAAAGAGTATAGAAATCTCAAGGTTTATGGATTCAACAACATGCGTGAACCATTCCTTGTGTTTGATGATGTCGAGCTGATCAAGAGGGAAATGTATTGGCTACGGATCTTGGCATCGTATGTATTTATTCTATAACGCGTTGTAGTCGAAAAACTTCGGCACTTTTAAGTGTTGATTTAGTGCGTTAACATGGCTTATTACATCATGCTGTAGCTTTCACCAGCGATAGCAAGTTCATAGCAATATTTTTATTGCAATCGCTGCTACGGAGTAGTTATTGCAATCGTTGCTATAAAAGTATATCACTTTATATACTATATTGATCCCATCGATATTATATTATATTGTTTGCTATTTACTCGCGTATCCACATAAGGTATACGAATTATAGTGTCGTATTTCTAGCACTCAAAACTTAAATGCTCTTGCAGTTTAACAATAACATGTTGTTGACATGTAAATATAGGAAACTAGAGAGCGAAAACAAATTTCTGCTGTACAAATTTCAAATAAACCCATCAAAACACCAGTCTGATAAAATAATTTGCAATAATTCATATTTATTGCACGGTGTTAAGAGAGAGTGCTGAAGAGAGCGACAAGCAGAGCAGTATAGAGCAGAATATACATATAGTTATGGAGAGAATAAAAATATAATAACTTAGCAAGAAAGACAGATAGCGAGAGAAATATTATTCAAAGCGATTTTAGTAACAATTGAGTGCTTGAAACGCACAGTTAAACGTTGTGTGATATATTTATTCAAACATAGAGAGAAAATACACTCATATGTAAATATATATTATACAATTAGTAATTAATACGCAAAAATTGACAAAATGTATTTAATTGTATTTACGCTTGTGCTTATATTGTTGGGTTTGATCTACAAATGGTCAACATCCAAATATCAGACATTTGAGAAGCGTGGTCTGCCGTATGAGAAGCCAACACCACTTTTGGGCAATGTAAGCTTCAAGGAATTAATGGGAGTAGTTCCCCATTTGCGCCGGCAAATTGAACAGCATATGCTATTTCCGAATGCCAAGGTCTATGGCATGTATTTCCTACGCGATCCCGTATTTGTTGTGCGTGATTTGGAGTTGATCAAGAATGTGGGCGTTAAGGAATTCGATCATTTTATGAATCACGTTGGCTCCGACAAGTTTGAGACGCTGCTATCAAAGAGTCTGGTGCAGCTTAAGGATCGCGAGTGGAAAGAGATGCGAAACATACTTACTCCAACATTTACTGGTAGCAAAATGCGTGCCATGTACGGCCTTATCAATGCATGTAGTGAACTGGGTGTAGACTATATTGAGCAAGAGCTTAAAAGAAACGGCGGCAATTCCATAGATCTAGAAATGAAGGATTATTTTACGCGGCTTACAAACGATGTTATTGCATCAGCTGCTTTTGGCATTAAAATCAACTCGTTTGAGGACAAAAATAATAAATTCTTTCAAATTGGTCAGATTATTACAAACATTAATACAATGGCAGTTATTAAGGCATTACTTTTCACATTTATACCATGGATTATGAAGGTAAATTTTGATTTGCAAATTTTCTAAACAAATTTTTTAAGTATGTTTGATGATTTAATCATTTAGCTTCTACGCGTTAGCTTATTGGATGAAAAAAGTATTGATTACTTCAGGACCTTGGTCTTTGATGCCATCAAATACCGTGTGGAACACAAGATTATCAGACCTGATATGATCCAATTGCTAATGGAGGCTCAGCGCAAGGCGGAGGAGCTAGATTCGGGTAAAACATTTACGAATGATGATCTTTTGGCACAATGTCTGCTCTTTTTCTTTGCGGGCTTTGAGACCGTGTCCACCTGTCTCTGCTTTGTCACCTATGAATTATGCATGAATCCGGAAGTACAAGAAAATTTATATAAAGAAATATTATCTGTGGAAGAGCAATTAGATGGACAGCCCCTAGATTATGATACACTTACTCACATGAAATATCTGGATATGGTTGTATCTGAAGCATTGCGCAAATGGCCCCCAGCAACAAGAACTGATCGTGGCTGTAATGCGGATATCGATTTGCGTGATGAAAATAATGAGCTTGTGGTATCCCTTAAAAAAGGAGATCAGATATTTATACCCATTTTTGGGTTACATTATGATCCAGAGCATTTTGCAGACCCTGAAAAATTTATACCTGAACGTTTCTCCGATGAAAATAAGCTTGACATCAAACCGAATACATACTTGCCTTTTGGTATTGGGCCGCGTAATTGCATTGGTAACTATGGGAAAAAAATATTCATAAACAATTGCTTAGAGAAAATCAATTTTTTTTAGGTAACCGAATGGCGCTAATGGAGGTCAAGTCTATAGTTTATCACTTGCTTGCAAAGTTCCAGTTGGCTCGTGCTCCGAAAACTTCAAAAGACATGATGAACGACATACTTGGCTTTACTATGGTGCCAAAGAACAAGTTTTGGATTAAATATGTGCCGAGGCATGTTGATGTGAAAAACGCTTAAACGGCTTTAATCGCGGATTGACGATGTACATTTTACCTGTTTATATATAAAGCTGAGATTTTAGCATTTTTTTATTGTCAGAAGTGTTTAACATTCCAAGTATAAAATTTCTGTACTTTCAGTAAACCAAGAAACCAAAATAGCTGCTGTACTTTAAGCTAATAAATCAATTGCCATTCTAATTAAAACTTTCTTTCTATATGCAGCTAAAAGTGCTTAATGCAATTCATTAATCAGTTTAAAGGCACAGGAAATATTTGGTGAACGGGCTATGCGATTGCCTTAGCCATTGCGCTGTTAAGTCTATTAAGTCTATTAAGTTTATTGCACTAAAACAATTCTGTCAAGTATTAAACAGAAGTTTAAGAACCGTCGCCACAAAAATTTTCAGAAAATTAGGACCGATTGTCAAAATAAAATATTAACCAACCGCGTCTTTGTAATATCAGCGTGCCTTTTTGCCTTTAAGCGACTGATTTTTTGGCTTTATTTCGTTTTACTTAAGACTCACTCTACAAATATGCACATTTATATTTTGTCTTTTAAATATCTTTTTCTAAGAGATCGATAAAATCGAAACTGAAAAAATATATATAAACATATTTCGCACATCCTTACAGCTGGAATTGCCAAATTTAGTAAGGTGGTAGCTACTGACGTCCCCCAATTCTCTGGATGCCTCACCACCCCGTTAAAAAGGGGAATGAATATATCTTTCACAGTTTTTGAGCTAGAATCACCAAATTTGGAAGGAAGATAGCTGGTAACGACCCCCAAAGATTTGCATCAAAGCTACCCCCACCCTTCAAAAACTGGTACCTTTGTATCTTGATGTATCTTTCATAGTTTTTGAGCTTGGTGACATCCCCGAAATGTCTGCATCAGCCAATCTTTGAACGCAGCGTGCACCCCTGTTGCATCCGTAACAAAACTGGTATTGAGTATACCGCAGTTGGTTGAGTCCGACTGCAACGTTTTCACTTGCTTTTAACTATTTTATGTATAAATTGCAACTGTTTAATATAAAAAATAAGTTATCTTTGCTGGGAGCTTGTACAGAAAAAGTTAAGATATTAAAGCACAGCATGTTTTAGGTTTTTGTTTGTATTTATAAGGATGACAAAAGTCTATGGAACTGTATTTCAAACTCCTAGAAAGAATTTCATATGTTCAATTTCGAAATAGCCGCAACATTTGCTGTTGACTGTGAAGGCAGTTTTATTTGCTAAAGAAATTGTGGACAAAAACTTTTTGACATTTCGTTATTTATGTGCTGTGGGATATTTAGGCAAAAAGTTTTGGCCGACTAAGCAGTTAATGCGATATTGATTTATACGCTAGCCAGTGGAAGGGAAACCAGGACCAGCTGCTTAAGATATTCGCTATAAATGTTATGCAGTTGATACATATACAGTCGAACATCCATATAACAAATTTCAAGGGCACAAGAAAAATAATCGAAAAAATTCGTTGAAGGGGGATCGAAAACTCATAAGTATCGAGCTACTGGCGTAATAAAAACAACCAAGTAAAGAAACATTCGCTATATGTTATTTCGTTATATACAGAGCAAACTACCTTCGGTATCGAGTCAAAAATTTAAAAGCGCCAAAGTATCTACGTACCACTCGATTGATCATGTAAGCGATACAATATTTTAGCGATTATGAACCACAAGCATTTAATTCTTATCGCTACTAAATTATTCTTGTCGGTGCTAAGTATAATGTTAATTCGATTCGTTTTAGCAATAAAATATAATATTGTATATTAAAAAAAATAGATAGCGCCATTTCTATAACTTCAATGTGAATATTTATAAATTCACAAATTAACATCACAAAACGCCACCTGTTGCAGCAATTGTGATCAATTGTGATTGCAACTATTACAAGCTATCAAGATAAATACATATGGTTTCACACATAAACATAAAAAACGCCACCTGTTGCAGCGATTCTGATCTTCAGCACCGCGCGTTACCAACTATTATAAACTATCGAAAGAAAAGAAACGCTCGCGGTGCAACTCTGATGTAAAACAGCTGTGCATGTTTGTTTTTCGCGCTCTTTTTCATTATTATTTGTGTTTTTCTTGTGAGTGCGTGTCTGTAAACAGCAAATGAAAAGTATTAGAAGTGCAACTACAGCAATAAACATATAAAACTATTTAAGATTTAAGGTGGTCGGGAATATGTCTGCCAGAAAAGTAATAACACCAAAATCAGCACATGCAAAAGATGCTAATGAGACTGCAAAGGAACTTAATTCTAGCAGCGGCAAGAAACTTGTGCAGACGCGTCTACCATTTAAGCTGTTGACGCCGCTGCAGAAAGCCATCGCACAAGCAGCCGAAAGGTCAACGTCTCCATCTACATCCAGTGCTGTTGAATTAGATGCAGAGGTGGTGCAAGAGCCGCGCAAGCGTAAATTATCGTATAACAGCGATAATAATCACGAAAATCATGATGGAGAGATGGTTAAGTTGGAGGAGGAGGAAGAGTTGCGGCGCTCCAACAGCAAAGAAAATATGGGTCTGGACGTGGCTGCCATAGCGCCCAGCAAAAAGCCCAACAACGACGAAGATATTATTCAGCTGGACAACGATGACGATGACAATGACGTTGACGACAAAGACGATGAAGAGACGGTTGAGAAGGCAGAAGTAAAATCAAAGAACGTGAAAGCCGAAAAAAGCCAGAAGATGGCGCCCATTCAAATTAAACTGCCGCTTAACAATAAACGCGCCAAGCGTCGCAAGGCTCAGATAAGTTCGAAACTGGCGAAGCAATCGCAGCTAGCCAAGGAACGCAGCGATTCCAGCGATGACATTGCTTCACTGCAACCTCAAAAGCGGCTTAAAACAGAGAGAAAGACGGCGGCGGAGTCCACGATGGATGTGGACTCGGCTGCCATACTGTTGGAGAGCAGCAAAAGCGATGCGGAATCCCAAGAAGTTGCCAGTAGTGACCAGAATATGGAAATGGACGTGGACACGGACACGCCTAAGAAATCATCACCTGAAAAAACTGAAGAGCTGATTGCAAAAGAGGAAGAGTCTGATTTGGATGCTGTTTCCGGTGCCAAGCAGCCAACAACCTTGACGGCCAAGCAGCAAAAATTATTGGAACAGCGGCGCAAGGCGCGTGAGGAGAAGGAGCGCAAGTTGCAAGAAGAGCGTAGCGCTAAGCGGCTCGAGAAGGAGCAGCGTGAGCAGCAAAAGAAAGCGGAGCGCGAGCAAAAGGAGGAAGAGCGCCGCAAGGAGCGTGAACAGAAGGAAGAAGAGCGCCGCAAGGAGCGCGACCAGAAAGAAGAAGAGCGCCGCAAGGAACGTGAGGAAAAGGAACGCAAACGGCAGGCAGAGATTGAAGAAAAGCGCAAACGCAACGAGGCCAAGGAAGAGATGCAGCGCAAAAAGGATGAGGAGCGACGCCGCAAGGAGCAGGAAAAGGAAGAGGCTGAACTTAAAAAGAAACGCGCGGCCGCCTCTTTTACTAAATTCTTTGTGCCCAAGCCGACGAAACAGTCGAGCAGCGGCAACAACGGTTCCCTGGAGCACGATCAGAACAGTTGCGACAGTGGTCCCAGCCACAAGAATGGCAACAGCAGCAGCCAAACACTCGCCTTTCGTCCCTTCCAGGTCAAGGATGACATGATCCTGGCGCCTGTCATACGCGGCACGCTGGCGACCGACAAACGAGAACAGCTGGCTGCACTCTTTTACCGCGATGACAATGATGACCAGCAGGATGATGCCAACGAGAGCATTGGACGCGTCAAGCGAGCCTCTCGTGCCCAGCTATACCTTGGCGAACTCAGACATGGCAGGCACAAGCCGAAGCGCGTCAAGCGCAATGCCCGGCTAGAGAGATGCGCCAAGGATGAGGAGGAGGACGATGATGTCCAAGTTATTGGTAAGCAGGACCAAATCTCTTTTTATTCATAAGGAATAATCGGGAAAAATAAATTTTTGGGAGATCAAAACCGACTGTGTTAACCTTTATCCTTCTTACAGATGAGTTGGCTACTGCTGGCACACCCATTGTGGAGGAGCGGCCCAAGCAGCTGCCCTGGATGCGTGCCAAGTATTTGCATTTTGCGGACAATCGTCGTCCGCCGTACTACGGCACTTGGCGCAAACGCAGCCAACTGATCAGCGCACGCCGTCCCCTGAGTCAGGATAAGGTACAGTTAATGAATAATCCCAATTGACAAAAGCTTTAATATTATTTCTATCTTCTTTAGAGTCACTTTGATTATGAGGTGGACTCCGATTGCGAGTGGGAGGAAGAGGAGCCAGGCGAGTCGCTGAGCGCCAGCGAGGATGAAAAGGAGCGCGAGTCCGAAGAAGAATCTGAAGAAGAGTACAACGAATGGTTTGTGCCCCACGGTCACCTCAGCGATGAAGAGCTGCAAAACGATGGCGACCTCGAAGATGGCAATACGCGCGAGGCGCAGAAGGCCAAGCTGCAGGTGCTGCAACAAGAGTTCGCCAAGGAAATGAAAAAAGAGACCAAGAAGATCAAGCCACGGCTGCTGGGTCCTGTCTGGCTTGATGAAAATGGCAACAAATCGCAGCTGTGCCCGCAAGTCTTTATTCAAACCATTGATATGTACGCCTGCTGGCAACTGCAGCCACTGTCCCTGGAGCCGCCGCCCGAGCTGGAGTTGGACGGGGAGGCGCCTGACGAGATCAAGTCAAAGCCGAGTACCTTGCAGCTGGACGAGCCGATGCTGCAGCAGCTGGTGCGCCTCATCCATGGCAATAGCAAGTCAAAGGCTTACCTCATCTCCGAGTACTTGGAGTATCTGAAAACACAGATTGTGCAGGAGTCACAAACGATGCTGCCTTCAAAGACGCTGCTGCGCGAGAAGTTTGATGAGCTGGCCAGCTGGAATCCCATTGAGGTGGAAAGCGACACCAAGAAGACCAAAAAACCAAAAAAACGACTTTGCTGGGTGGTCAACGCAAGCGCTCTGCAAAAATTCAACCTAAATGATCTAACTTTGCAAAATGAATGGAAGTACGTGCTCCCACCGAAGACAGCGACAAAGACAGCGGACACCTCATTGCACGAAACCACACCGCCAAACACAGAGATGCACGATGTTGCAGTCGCCGAAATAAGCCAGTCAAACACCAAGCGTGAAGCTTCGACGACAACTCGCACAAATTCCCCCTCAGCGGCTGCATCGAACAACAAGAAGCGTGGCACGCTGCTTATGTCTGTTCCGCGAGATCAGCAGTTCCATACGCCCACCAAGAATGCACTCATCAGTCAGTATCTGCGCAAGCAGAACGTGGAGTCCAGCAACAACAACAAGGAACCTCCACCGGCAGCAGCAACAGACGACAACATCGATATTGTCCTAATTTCCGATTAACCCTCTTGTTTTTAAAGGTTTGTGCAACTGAAATTTTAGTTTTCCAGTGATTTCTAATTAAAGGAATTTTTTTAACAGGTTTTTTTGGATTCACGATTTTTATTTCACGATATCAGAACAGATCCTGATCATGATAGTTGATACTGCACTGTGTTCCTTCAGCTTATCATGCCGCATGTTCGCGATCGAATGTGGACAGACAAAAATATATCCCAATAGAATGAATGCCAACGCCTTACGCCATTATTTTCAGCTTGTGGCGCTTGTTGACCAATCGTTTGAGTAGCGTATCGCCGATAAGATTTGCTGGACGAAACTGCAACAAATAAATGGCAATCTTTAGTTATACTTAGAATAAGAATATAACATTAATTAAAAAGGCAACTTAACTTAGTCGGTTTACTTTTCAATGTTTATGGCTTACAAAAATGAAGGAAGCTTTAAAAAAAATAAGATAATCCTATTTGATGCAGAGTTTGTTAAAGACTAAAAGTGATTACAGAAATTGTGCTGCAAGCGCAGGCAGCCAAACAATCATAGAGAGGAACAGAAGAATGTCCTTTACATATCAAAGAAGAGTAAAGACATCGCATGATATACTTAGTCAGCCGATATTCAATCTGCTACAGAAGGTACTGAAAACTGCTATCGATTAAGCTGTGAGTTTTGCCTAGATACTTTAGGTGCAAGTTTTCATGAGCTGCTAGACAGCTTAAGCTAAGGACCTCAAATATCAAAGTGCGACAGACGAAAAAGTTGAAGTTTCTATCAAAAGGCAACAAAGTTTGCCCTTAAGAAACTTGGACTACCAAAAGGGGCGAAAAAAGGCGCGAAAAAAAATTTAAATGGTTTTTCGTTCTCTTTTTTGTGAATTTACTGTGATTTTGTCCAAGAGGCAAAAAGTTGTTAATTATTTTCGCTGGACGTTATTTTCGCTTGCCAAAACAGTGGCGTACAAAACTTTTGTTGAACTCTATGACTGCCAGCGACATTTAAACATTTTTCCTCACATTCCCTTGTACTTAAGGGAACCAAACTAAACGTTAAGCATTAATGGTTATATTTTGGCCAAGCTGTAAGTATTTGTTGTCGTTGCAATGCGGCATTAGTGCTTGGCAAATTCTGTTAAACTTGTAATTTGTAACTGCCGCAGAGCAAACAGAGAATAGCAGCAGCAGCAGCAACGACAGCCTTTTGACCCATTTTACTGACCACTTGGTGCATGCCACAGCCAAATCATATGGCTAGTTGGCAGGCAACCTGACCGCTAGTTGACCCATTTGCATAATTATTCATTGCACAGCCTTATAAAGCATAACTAACACACGCACGCGCATATATACTATGTATGAACATAGTATAAAGACTGTAAGCTGGCCAGATAATGCCTCGAAGCGCATAATAAACTTATTTGAGCTTTTTATGTCTTCCTTCGTCCTCTTCTCTTTGTTTCTATGTGTGCACTGCGTACTGCATCCTTCTTGCTTTTTATTTATTGTTGGCATGTTTTTTTTATGGCTGTGGCAAGTTCACTTTGCCACCCATAAGATAGCCACTTCGTACAACGGGCCATCTTTACAGTAAATTTAAAGCAATATTCGATGGACATGAAATTATTTGCACTATTAATGCAATAGGCAAACCAATTCAATTCTAGCTGCTGCCAACGAATTTTAAAAAGTAATAATTTGCGCGAGATAAAAAATAGCATTAGCAAAATAAAGTCAAATAAAACTTACGAAACATGGCAAATGACTCTTTTACACGCTCGAAGCTTAATTGAAAATTGTGAATAATTTTTGTAAATTATAAAATAAAATTTCGCTAACTCGAGTTTTGCCAAGCATTCTCATCACTAAAATTCTGCATAGAATTATTTAAATTCCAACTTATTGTATATGAAGCTATGGTTAAGGACAGGCATGGAAGCTGGGTCCTCTGTATAACGATGATTAGCTATTGCGCTTTAACGAAATGGTCATTTATCAATCTACCTATAGACTTTATAAAATTCAAATACCACCTCAGCTGATGACATATTTGCCAACTATATGTATAAATTGCTTTAGACAATGGGCAACCGCAAACGCAGCTGTGCCAAAGGCTTACAAAGTTTTCTAAAGCTCCAATAGTTCGCATACAACCTAAAGGTGTGTTGCTGTTTATATATGTACATTTGTGTGTGTGTGTGTTTGATTGTGTGGTTGGAAATTTATACATACATGAATATGTATATGTGTAAGTATATGTGTTTGCTCCGCCGACAACCTTCACACCGAAATACTCAATTAAATAAACTTATTCTTGAAATTGCATTACATTTATGAACTTAAGTGCGTGTCGCTCCACCATATACGTCCAATTCCCTTTTTTTTTCCAACTTTCCTCACAGCCGATAGCGAGCTGAAATTTGTACAACTATCACACATACACACATACCACAAGCAGCTAAAGTTTTGCAGCTCATACAAAAATATATAATACTGCACGTTTTCTATTTGTGTGTGCGTATAAGTGCGTGTGTGTGTGTGTGTGTGTGGATATCTAAGCCACAAAAACATGTACTTATAAATGTAAGTGGCACAAAAGCGAGCTACACATTTCGATTGTCAAGTGCAAATCATATAAAATGGCACTTTCCACTTCCTCTTCCGAACGCATATACCTCAAACAATAAAATAAATATTTTTATAAATATTTAATGAGACTATAAAATACGTTTTAAAGTTGAAACTGATATAAAAAAAATAATATTTTCCAAAAACAAACACAACTTATTTTATATTATATAACCTATATGGTAAAGAGCAACAATTAGTCATTCATCTTCTCTTCTTAAACAGTTAATTATTACAAAAATAATCATAAATTAATTGCAACAATAACCACAAATTCTCAATGCACAAATGTACATATGATATTCAAAAATTTATATTTTAACACATTTTCAATTACCCGACCGCAAATGAATTATGAAATGTTCGCATTTATTAGCACTTGCATTTAATAAGTCCGCACATGGGTTCAATTATTGTAATTGTGTGCAAAACTTCAACTCAGAAATGATTTATTCAATCCCCGGATACTCCGAGGGTCCACAATTAATAAATGTATACAGTTTACAAAATACTACTTAATACTCCAGCATGGAAATGGAGGGTGGCTGTATGAATGAATTCCTATATTCTGGTTTAATATGCAAAGTGCTGCCTGGAAGCGTATTTGATATGTCAGCCAATAGTCGGTTTTTGTGGTTTGACAAATGTTTAAGCTTTTCGGATTATTCTACCCCGGCTTGACCGTACTTAGTAAAATTGGCGTTAAATGCTCTCGACATGCCATTAAATAGAGCATCAAATTTATATTGTATGCAAATAATTGATATCCTGTCGACTTAACTCTTCAATTTTACGTACTGCTCCACTCTGATTTGGTTTAAGAGAACCAATCACATGTTGCGCTCTCTTAGCTTTTATGCCACGTCGACTCGCATTGGTAGCAGTAAGAGAGCAACTCTAACAAAATGTACTTCGTTAAGTTATGTCAGCTGCAATACTTATGCTCTTACAAAAAGGAAACTTTAAGTAAAAGATCTTATTTTTAGAAACTGCTGAATGATTTTAAAACTTTTTAACTGTTATAAGAACAACATTATTGCATGATTTTTTTAACATAATTTTTTTATGTTTTTTTTTTTTTAAAAATTGGTTTGCTATATGTTTCATTGTATGTATTGGATTTGTGCAATCTGTCTGTCCATCCAGAGTTAGAGACTTAAAACATTGCTTGTCAGAAAAGTGTCAACATAAGGGTGATACGCCATCTGGCTGTTGGGAAATTGATAAAATCTCTTATTTAAAATCGATGAAGCCAAATATTTCCAATACCCCTGTCAAGATAGCTGGTGTGGTTGTGTTCGGTCTTAAAACCCAATTTTAGAGTAATTTTAGAGTATTTAATAACTTAAATAATGAAGCGATACATTCTTTTTCGAATCTTTGCTTGACAGATAGTTTCTTTTCAAATCTCAAAAATAAAATTGTATTCTTTTCTTCCATGTTTTTTATTATAAAGTGAGTAATAATTTTGTCTTGAAATGTGAAATGTGAAGAATGAATATCCGTATTTCTATTCTCGAACAACAAAGCGAGCTGAGGTGATAAAGCTTTCTCCGTCTGTCCGTCTGTTTCTATGCAAACTAAACTAAACCCTCAGTTTTGAGCTGTTGAGCTGAAATTTTGGTCATGGTCTTCTTTCTGTTGCAGTCATTTGTCAAAACCGGCCAGATCAGCCGATCAGACAACCATAACATTAAGATGCCAAACACATGTAAAAAGATTTTACTGTGAAAACAACTTGGCCTTACAACTGTATATAATAGGCTTTAAATTGCGAATGATTAACCCTGTCCTTCAAACTTTTTATGACAGCCAAAATGACACTTAAGGAATCAAAGCATAAAAAGAAATATTAATTTCAATATTTGTTGTATTAAACAAGCATATACATACAATACTAAGTCGAATGCCTCGCACGTGTATAACATATTGTTTATTTAGCCACTTGTTAACGTTGCCTTTTTAGTTTTTATCTAGTAACATGTATTCTTACAGAGGGTATCATTGTTTTGCCTTTGAGCATAAAACTGCATTGCAATTTTTGAACAAACTATACACAGCAGCGAAATAGCATCGAGAACTTGTTTTTCTTTTTGGCAAGTTAGTAATTTCTTTTTAATATCTAAAGTATGAGTAAAGTATGACAGTTGGGAGTTTTCGTTGCGTTGTTGCAGTCTTCATAGCACCTCAACTACTCTAGCAGTTCAACTCTTTGACAATAAACTATGTCAGACACATGATAGGTAGCTTGTATTATCACTATCGTTGTAGTTAACCTAACCAACCGACAAAATCATCTGTAAGTTTTAAAAGGAACATAAACATTATTTGCTGGATCGACCTTGCTATATTACTGCATCAGAGTATGTCGCTGTCGGTTCCGCCCGACTGCAACGTATTCATTTGTTTTTTTATACGTTTATTGTAAGTGCTTGAAATTTAAATGAAACGTGCCTTTATATTTTGAACAGATTGTCGAGCAGCCGTTGGCGGCTACCGGCTGCCAGCACCGGAGTGACGTGGCTTTAAAGCGGACCTCAGTCAGTCAGTCGGTGAGTTTACGCTGCTTGGTCACGTCGGAAGTCACGCACTCCACAGGCACCCATAAACACACACACACTCACAGCCACCAACACAAGCATATTTGCACATATGCCTGGCAGTATGTAACGCCAATTGCCGGCAGATGGCGACACACATACACATGCACGCACACGCACGGGATATGTGACAGGATGTCATTTTGCAACGCATCCGAAACATAAACACGCGCTCCGCTTTTGTGTCTGTAAAAATCGTGCTGTTAAATGGCGCCAAATGTTTTTGTATTTCCGTATGTATGTGCAAATTCGTGTGCTTGTATTTGCGTGTGTGTGTGAGGCACCACGCAAGTCTACGCAAAATTTGCATGAGATTATGTCGTTAGTGCCCCTTAGTTGCCCGCCAGTGCTTATTCTAAATACACGTAATATTTATATTATAACGTTGAAGTGCTGTAAATGAATGTTAAACTTGTTGAGCACTTTTAGAATATTTTGACAAGTAATGTCATGCATGGTTTTGAGATAAGCATATATTTGCAAATCAATCTTAAAACATATTTATTATATATTTTTTTTGAAACAATGATTTTATTTCATTAACATATTTCACATTGATCACAAAAACCGTATAGCTCATAAGGATTTTATTGTTCAAATATTGCCTGAAATTCAAAAATTATATTCAAACATATAATGAATTGAATGGTACAGAACACGACGACAAAATAGTATGAGTTAATGTTTTGCGCTCTCGAATTGTTACACTGCTATGTATGCATGTTCGTTCTTAGATCGTAAGTCGTTTGTCAGAGACACAAAAATATCACCAAATCCGTGTGCACTGAGCGAAGTAATTATAAAATACAATTTCAACAGTGCAATAGTAAGTACATCATATATATTTTTCGAGTCCGGAAACAGGTTTATTAATTTTTTGTAAGTACATACTATGTATATATGTATATGTATTTTCTTGCATTAAATCAGCTTAATGATGCTACTTTGCACTATGTAAAGCAAAACTAAAATGCAATTTCAATTCAAATTCAATTGTCAATATACGTATTGTATTAAATATTTGTCAATAAATGAGTTTAATTACATGCAAATTACAGGTAATACACATTCATACTCAAATACATGGTCCACTCGTGTAATTTAATTAGTTTATTATATCAAATTTACACAGACCCACAATATGGAAGTTTGTCATGAACTTTAGGATGTCATCGTGTGCATATGCAAATGCAACTGGAATTCTATAAACTAGAAGAGGAGCGAAATGCCAAGTGAAGCAGGAGGCTAGAAATGTACTATATATAAAGGTATACTAAAGGTTGTTTTTGCATAAGTATGTATGTATTGGCGTAGTTGTGTGAGTGTGTGTGGGCTCTAGTTCGTAAATACAAAGTACAAATTGCACAATTAATGATACAGTTTGTAAACTTTCGCTGATGTTGCAGCATGTGCTGATGTTGCGTGTTGCTGTGTTGCTGTATTGCATGCAAAATCCCTTTACAGCCTAAAAACAACATGTGCGCTCGGTGTATATACTACATATGTATGTATGTAGTTGCGTGTGTGTGATTGAGAGTGTGCTATTAAACAGCCCCTCCGGTTTATACTGTCTGTCATTTGGCTTATTGATTTTTGTTTTTGTATGCAGCCCTGTGATACACCTTTAAGTTTTTTAAACAAAAAATTCATCTGAAAGTCTCAATGAAGACCAAATATTCAATACGCTTTAGGAACGAGTTAGAAATCAGTAGTGTAAAAAATATTTTAGCACAAGACTTGTGGCTTCTCTGGTTGGAGACATGCTAGAGGCATTCATTTCCATGGCAAATTAATTCAATAAGTGCATCAAGTGAAATGCCTCGAGAACGTTCTTTTGACAGCAAAAGTGAGACGACAAGTTTAGTAAATTTTTTACTAAGTTATTCGCTGTGTGCGTCCTCAATTAACTGCCGTGGGCCAAATTTGAATGTGTGGCACACAATTCATCATAGGGGTTCTCGTCCGAACTATAAATGGGCACTTGATTCTCATCTTGCAGATCTCTTAACAATATGAAGTCAAATTTATTTTCATGTAACATTGACCAACAGCAGCAAATAGACGAACTAAAACGCAAAGTGACAGAAGCAGGAATGAATGGCTTAAAAAAAACTTATACGTATATCAAGTGAAAACGATGTAGTTAAGCGCAAACTTCTGCGGAATACTCTAATATAAATACTTAAAAATTTGGTAAATAGTTTGTTTGCAAGGGGAGGAACGGGGGCGGGATGTGTTGGCATGGACTTCAAACATTTTTATATGAATATCAACAGCTGTCTTAAAACTAAATTTTGTAAATGTTGTTTTGGGTGTATAGACTTTTTATCGATTTCAAGCTTTCAGTTCGCGAAGTAACCTCATATTAACGCTTTGCCTAACGCAGACATGGACCAAGATATATGCAAAGTTTCAAGTCTCTAGCTTTATGGGTCGTCGGACGGACGGACGGACGCTAGACAGCATGACAGACATTACGCAAAACCTATATACCCTTTACCTTCGGTATCAGAGTATAATAAGTGGAAATTTATGTGACAGCATTTAAAATTTATTTGCTGCAATGTTTGCACTGCGAATGGCGTCTTCGCCGACGATTTGTGTCTGCCGCTGCCGCTACAAAACAAAGTTCCATTGACCCATTTTGGGAATACGAAACAATACTCATACACCACGTGGTGCAGCATGCATGCAAAGTTTTTTTCCTAGTCGAAGCGTCCATACAAACAACAATAAAGCAGGCAGCAAATGCGCAGACGATTAGAGCGGCAATACACACACACACACACATACACAATCATACACGCACATCCTTGTGTATATCTATGTAACAGTGTCTGGCTTGCTGTTATTTACTGTTATTTGTTTAGCCGGGTTTCTGTTTATTTTTCGGCTTATTTGTAGCCATTGTTGGCTGTCATTGTTATTACTGTTGCCACTGGACCAGTTTATGCTGCACTTGCGCTAACGTCACAAAATGAAATATTTAACTGCACATTAGCCGCATGCCCCATCTACCCCAATTCCAGAAGCCCCTTCCCCCATTTTGCACATTGCTTTGGGTGGTATGTGAAGTAATTGCAAAAATTACCAAAAAGCGCTGCACAAGAGGCTGCATTACGAATGAATGAATGAGAACTGCAATGATTTTTGTGCCGAGTGAAGTGAAGGAGACTGGGAAACAGGTGGGTCCCATATGAAATATATGTAGCATGCCATTGCCATATACTCTTCTTCCGTATGCTGATTTCAATTGATTCTTGCTTTGCGGTTTCAGAGTGCTTCGTTTGCTTCGTTAACATTGCAAAAGTCTGTCCATGGTTTTGACTCTGGTCAGGTGCTGCACGCATGTACAAGCATGTTGCATTGTTGTGGGCGTGGTCAGGCAACATACAGAACACATACAGAAACATACGCACAAAGACAGGCATCTTAGGGCAGTCTTTAACCTGTAGAAGCTTTTCAAACTTTTGGTATGCCAAATTTATTTTTGATTGGCCATCAGGCATTGTCATTGCAACTGTTGCTTATTTCATAAACTGTATTATATATTTTGAAAAAAGTTAAATATTAAAATAATAAACTGTTACAAAATATAAATTAATCAAAATGTACTTATATATTCAAAAAGTTTGAAAGGATCTGTTTGTTTTTCAGGGTATAAAAAAGAAACTTAAACAAGTAAGAAAGCTCTAGTTGAGAACCTTTGACCAAGAGCAAACTTAGATCTTCGACATCTTCGGTGTTTTCTAACCAATTTTGATGAAATTTTTGTTAAAAGTTTCTTAAACAATTTCCATGATTTTTAAATTGAAGAATTTAATGCTAAAAATATTATATGTTTATAGGAAACCAAAACTTAAATTATTCGATTCATACTTAAGAAATCGTGTAATATGTATATATATATATATATAAAAATAAAATCTCGGTTTAATCTCAAATATACTTATATTAAGTATACGTTTTTTAAGGAATCTCATAACAAGTCCAAAACTTTCTTGAATATTTCCTCTTTTTATTTAAGTACAATACGTTCTTTATATAAAAATATATTCCTTGATCCAATCTTAAGAAGTCTTATAATATTACTGTAACGAACGGGATTTTTAAAAAATTAAGATTTTCAACCTTGAATCAATACTTTTCGGTTGATTTCCTGTGTAACAACAAAAAAATCTAAAAGTAAGCTTAAACATTTCCAACTTTTAAGATCGCACATTCTTAAATTTGGAACGTTTTGAGAATGAAACTTACTTATTTTGAGATTGTTTACTCTTGAACAAATTATCATTATACAGACAGAGGGACGTTTCTATATCAACTCGGCTTTTGATGCTGGTCAACTTGCGCAAAACCATTATACTCCTTTTGTTAAGGTTAAGGACATACAAAGATAGAACTTACATCTTATGAGATAAAAAATATTTAAGAAACAGTTAGTTAGGACAGTTGCAAACTAAAAAATATCAACATAATGTTTTTTAATTTTAAGATTATTTTTCCCATTTCATACTTTTAAAACAAACGAAAATAATTTAAACAAATATTTTTTACAAGTTTTATACCATAGTTATAATATAGGTATCTCCTATTTTAAAAGAGTCAACCTCATCATTACCTGTTCTTGTGCAATCAATCAAATTCAATTTATTGTTGCATTACGATTTGGATGCTCATAAATTTCTTGTTTAAAGCACATTAAATTCTTTTATGTTTCGTTGGTTATGAAAACCTTTTTTTTTTAATTGTATGGCTGAAATCTAAATAGAAACAGTTTCGAAAGTGCTGCTAAGCACTTCAAACAATAAACGAAATATTGTAGTTTAGTTTTTTTCTTGTTTTCTGAGTACCCGGAACTTTGTTCACATGTGCTTATATGTATGTACAATATGTGCTCTTAAATTCATTTATATGTATATGTATTTAAAGCCTTGTTCAAATGTTCGTATACAATAAGAGCTCTTTAGGTCAACAATTTGAGTAAACTCGGCCCAAGCATTAATATGTAATTGGCAAATAAAAAGCCATCTTGAATTCAATTGTTGCGACGTCAGTTGTACCATTTTCAAAATGATTAGCTTAATTTTAATAAAGACAAATAAACATACACACTGACAGCTAACACGCGAAATTGGCTCTCGCATAATTGGTAATGCAAATTTAAATATGTAGTTTGAACCAAAATTTACTTTGTTGAAAATTCCAACTAGTTTCAGGCCTTAGTTATGCATGCCGTTCATGTTAGGCTTAAGAGCCAGGCATTAAAAAATAAACACTCGCTTACACAAAGTGCTTCAAGTAGGAGTAAATTAAGGTCAAATATTTCAATGTTTAAGAAGCTTAATTGACCTGTACAACTAAGTACAATTTGTAAGCATTACCTTTAGGTTGATATATATTCGGCGCGGATATCAGATATTTCCAATAACGCATTTTTTGCATTAACCGATTTGCTTTGGTGGTTTTTGCTTATACTATCATCTTTGTTGTAAAACTTTGTGTTGGGATAAGAAACAAAGGCGTATTTTAAGCACTATCGCTTAAATTTTGTTGGTCGAATTTTCTTTTAAGTTTATTACATAAAAAAAATACTTGCGTTTTGTCGCTAGCTATACGCACAAGCATATTATTGCAAAAACAAAATACAGGATGTGTGCGCTCATGAAGCTCTTAAAGCTCTGCAACCAAATCATAAAAACACAATATTTTTATAATTCGATTTTTTTCTAAATCGAAATTCTTTATTGTCCCCTTGAGGTACGTTTTACAGAAGTTTGACTGAATATTATGCTAAACTAAGTGAAGCCTAAAATTAAATTTCATTCCATACAGTTGATACACTAAAAGCATTAATGTGCTTTATAATCATTTTGAAAGTTTTTATTTCATTTAGTTACGCAGCCTTGTTAAAGCATATAGAAAAATGGTTTTAATCTCTAGAAGGGGTCACAGTTTGATCAGACATTAATAGAAACATTTTTTTTTGCCGTAACAAGCTGCACAAGAGCTTTGAGCGCTGCCCATTGAAACGAACATTTTGTTTAATTGAAGTACAATGTAAAAAATGCACAGTTGAGTGCACAAATCTAACGAAGTTTTTTGGAGGGGCTCTATTTTGCCACACTTTTATATATTTTGGTTTGGTTTGTGTAGCGACACGTAAAAAATGTGAACAATGAGAAATGCTTGGCTCCGAACTGAGTCTTGATTTAATGCAACACAGTGAGCAACGGTAATTGGAAAAATCCAACGAAATATAATCCATAAATAAAACAAAATTCGAAAATATAGTATCTTTGGGCAAAATAGATTGGCAAACGATAAATGCAATTATAACTAACTGTAAGTTTTTAAGAATAACGTTAAGTAGTTTATTTTCACTTAGCTATAATTGAAATGCCATAGCAGTTGTTTGCATTGTGAGAGTGTGTGGAATCAAAATCATAGCATACATTTTAGGGCTGCACATTATAAATTGCGTTGCAATGCATTGTCGTGCGTTTGCTGCTGCTGTTGCTTTGCTTGACTTTTGACTGTTTGTATCGGATTGCATTGGCATCGAGTAGAAAAATCAATTTGCAGTTATCAAAACGATGCAGTCTTTTGCTGTGTGCCTTCTGGCAGCGTGTGGGACACTTGATCGATTTGTTGGTATTTGCCAAGCAATCGAAGTCGTTGCTGCAGCTACAAATAGCAATAACAGCAGCGCTCTACTAAGCTGACAGTGAAGTTAATAAGGCTTACCAAAGTAGCAAAGCAGCAAAGAAACTAAAGCTGCACAAATAACTTGAGCACACGCAGCGTATGCATGATTTTTATTTTTAAAACGGCTGTCACATACTTCTTTTTTTTTCAGGGAGCTGGTACAGATATAGTGGCACCATAAAGTTTAAAGACAAATGTACTGATTACAGCGATAGCACTTGATTAACGTTGGGCGTTGGGTTGTTATGCAAATGAGCAGCCAGTGGGATTTAGGGAGGGTAGTAGTGGGGGAGTGGGTGGTGACAACAAGGTGTCGCTCACTTGACAGCACTAATGAAGCCAAAAAGCAGCGCCGCTGACAGCAAAGAAACCGCCAACACAATCACGAAAGCAAATAAGCAAACAGCTAGTCAGATTGGCCCCCGCTTCAAATTCCAGTAAGTTGGTAGGATAGACCGACCGACTCTTTCGTTATTGCTTTTATTGAACATTGTTTAATGCTGATGCTAAGCTTTACTTTTGGTTTAATTAAAACGCTTAAGGTTGTCAATTGACAGATTCAGGCCCTTACTAACTTGCTATTGTAGTTAGCTAGCCGAGATGCGATTCTCTTAAGCCCCTTTAATTAGCCATATAATTGGCTTCACACATTCCATGGCCCAAATTTGCATTGCACTCTTTTGTGCGTCTAAATTCAGTACTAGCCATTGTTCAAATGTTCCAGCACTCATAAGCTGCAGACAAACAGACAGACAAACGGATGGATAGACGACAGGAAGACACTGTGACAAAGAACAACTGACAGTCAGACAATTGCGGCTGCTTTTGCCCCGGCGCTTTTTTTATATATGTATATGTATATTTAGCTTTGTATGGATGCTGCCGCTACTGTCGCATTGTACAACAACAGCGCAAAAGTATCATTAATAAAAAAATAATGCCACAAGAAGAATAGCTCATGGCAAACACACACACACACATCCATACAAAACGAACTTCTGTACCGCAGAGACAACAACAACAACAGCAACAAGAGATCCTCTCTAATTGAATTTCTTATGGTCCATTAACTGTCAGTCCAGAAATCCGCAGAGTCAGTGGGTGGATGTGGGAGTTGGTTTTGGGTGGAATGGTATTATCAAGGTATGATATTATTATATAACACCAACTGAATGAGTAGGCAACGAAAATGTGAACGTGACAGTTTTTAACAATATTTAAGATGTCAGCATGATATATCGTTTAATTTATGTATGCTGTATTTGTGTGTAAGTGTGTGGGCGTAACACAACGATTCTCGTCTTGTAAGGGAGATACATTTAATACAATATTTTTGTGCGTATTTTTCAAATAAATGCTTAAGTGATATTTTGTGTTTTGAGCACATTTTGTCAAAATATAATTAGTTTAAAGATGAGTTTTTTCTCCCTCCTGTTTTGCTAAAATTTCTCGCATGTAAATCAAGTTTTGAAAAATTCAATTCATGAACATTCATTTCAACTAATAAAAAGACATTAATATTAGATTAAATTAAACATTAGATGTGAGAGCTCAGAGTGTAAAAATAAAATATAAAATTCGTAAATTCGCATCGAAAAAATGTTATATGTGCTCAGTTCCATATTTTAGGCAGTAATTTTCTATAGAGCCCCAGTGTAGTCTGATGTGGCACACTGTCATATGAAGCGACTCAAAATTGAAAAAAACAAAATTTTAAAATGACATTCAAGCTCCCCTGGCATCATTCTACATCTGATTTCCACTGCAAAGCTTATATTGAAAATGGGTTTTTTTTGTATCAAATTTCTTCCCTAATTGTAAATTCAACTTTCAAGAAACTAAATCTATAGGTGATGACCAAGCGGAAAAGGTTCATGAGCCGGAATTAAGAATTGTTTACATATACATTAGAAGCAAACTCTTAAAATAACAAAAATACGCGATTAATAATTCTTGTGGATTTTGTGAATTTAGTAAAGTTAGTTCATGTATTTCTGTATAAAATTGTTAAAGCTATTTAATAAATTTAAAGTCGTATTTATATGCAGGCATTTTCAGCAAGTGTTTCTGGCATTTTTGCTAGAAGCGAGATAAAATGCGATTTGCTGAGCTGCATTTGCATATTGCAATGTTTTCATTTTGCTGCGCAGGCGATTTACAATATTCTGCTTTAACTATTCACAATATCGGGTGGCAGTAGCTGCTAAATAAAATAAAGAGAAAAATAGCTACGAGAGCAGCAGCAGCGCCGGTAATGCAGGTAACTGAATGCTGCTTGAGGACGGCATTTTCTCTCATCCGGTTTGCTGCTGACTTATTTATGCAAATATTCTTTGTAGCATTCCCTTTAGCGATGCCTTAAGGTTTTTTTTTTAAATTTTTATATTAATGTTTATTTTTATATAGGTATAAAAAAAAGCCAAAAATAAATTTGAAATATTTAACGGAAGACTGGAGATGAATGCGCAAGCTTCTACTCTTAGCTGGAAAATGTATTTTTTGTTTTGACTTAAATGGAAATCAGCTTCTTAAACGCTTTAAGTGCGTTAGATGTCATTCCAGCTTGCTGCAGTCATTTGGGTATTGATTTATCATGCGTACAAATTGGTTGCAACATGCAGCAGTAATGAGCCATTAGTAGCAATTACGACTTACCAATTTGGCATCACGGTAAGCCTTTAGCCGTTTGCCATTGCCATTGCCAATGCCATTGACAGTAGTTGCCTGGCAACGCGCACTCATTTTCCGCGCTGGCTCACGCAACGTATGTGTAATGTAATTTGATTTGGGTGTGAGTTTCCCACTGTGCATTGTGTGCGTGTATGTGTAGAAAAAGTGTAGGCAAATTCGCAATCACTCGTTAATTTTTTGTCGTTTTGTTGGCACTTTGCTAAGACGTACTTGTAGTTATCAACAACAGCAAACAAAGGTAATGAGTATATTGGGTTTGTGCAATGTCCGTCATGGTGTCTGTATTTTTTTTTTTGTCACTAGTTGCGCTACCACGCATCGCCCTTGTGTTCCAGCTGTATGCCAGACACGTACAGCTTTTATATATTCCTTGCGTTGGTATAGTTATAGTTGTTGCGGCTACCGTTTGGGGCACAGTGTCAATGGCAAGTACTGAGCTCTTGCACCCTGGAGCATAGTTAATAATAATTGCTTGCTTGGCATTGAACAGGAACCTTCATCAATTAAGAGTTTAGAGTTTATTAAAATTGTCACGTTTTTTGATGCTGCAGCGAAATAAATAAATTTAGTTGTCCAGTTAGTTCAGTTTCAAATAAACAACAACAACCTAACTTGGCCATCAAGCGGCGAAAAGTTTTTCGCACAAAATGAGTTGTTTGCTCATGTGCCGCTCCAGTGGTTGTCTAATTAGCTTAGTTCGAAGGAAAGCACTCTGAGCTATTAGATGTGTTTGGCCTTTGGACTTTCGCTTTAATAAATAACACAAGTCAACAAAGTATTTTTTTAAGAGACATCGGAGTTGTTTTCAATCAATTTTTGTGCCCCAGAACACGATTCTGATATAGGGATTTCAGATTGTTCTTTCTAACCATCCTGACGTGATCTTAATTAATGCTTAAATCGTCGTTACATTGGGAACGACTCCAAAAAATCTCTGTCCAATTTTGTAGACCTGTGTTATTCAGTTTGGTAGCAGCTTTTAATGTTTCTATTTGCCAAATACTTTGGCATAATGAGCATACGCATGAGTTCGGCAAGTTGTTTGCTTCACCAAATCTTCAAAATTTTGGATTTGCATTTGAGCTGACTTATTTGAGGTAACGGTTGACCAAGGCTTTTAGCAAATCAAAGAGATCAAAAATTAAAAATGTGCGCAAAAGTCGAGCTACTATAAACTACTCTTTAAAGTACTTGAGGTGGCTGCTTCTATTACTATTAATTATATAGTGATTTACTATCTTATAAATGGTGTCTGCCGATTGTTTTTGAATTTTGCGTCCTTTCCTGACTTGTAAAAAACTGAAAATGTTGTTAGCCTTCAAATGCATTTTTATTTGAACATTAATAAACCAATTTTTATAAACTAACTTTTATATTCCTGAATATCTTTTTTATTATTTTATTAGTTTGTATGTGTTAAGTATTAACTTGGCTCATCATAAATAATCTACTGTAAAAATTGGCGAATCTGAATGGAATGTGCAGCGAAATGGTTTTCTAATGGAACCCTTCATTGGCTGTGTGTAGTCAAATTAATCAGGCGTAACTTTCACTACTTAATTAATTTCAATAAGCATCATGCACACACACACACACCAAAATGCACGCACACACTGTGAGTTCATTGGTTGGTTTTCAATATTACCGAGTTCTTTCAATAAGCAACAACTAATTTTATTTTATTTTCTTTTCACTTTTTTGCATTATGTGCTGGATATAAACAGAAACTTTGATGAAGCACAAATTGATTGCGCTCTCCGCACGTGTCTGTCAGTTACTATCTTTCACTCCCTCTCAGTGCGGATAAGCGCCTCTAGCTTAGTGGCAATGTTTTTGATATTAAAATTCCTTGCTGAAAACAATTTAAAATATTCCACAGCATACTCTGCGGCGTCTCATATACGCTGCTGCATACTATTTCATGTGAGCTCGCAAGTAGTTTTTGTTGTTGCCATCTTGTTGCCTTTTCACTTTGCAAGTCGATTCTCTAGAGTGTTGTCTACGTATTTTTATGTGCAAACAAATAACTCTGTCCCGCATACGAAAACGTCTCCTCTCTTTGAATGTGTATTTTTAAAACACTCAGAAAAAAAGGAGGCGAACAATTAAAATTTTCTTATACAAAAATTAAAAATTTTGAACCTAAAACAACAATATTTAATTCTATAATTTTAATTCTAGATTCATTTATATATATATATAAATTTGTTATTATATTATATTACATTATATTTCAAAAACTGTCCAACCGAATTCGATTTTTAGAGTTTGTTTGATTGGTCTTGTAGATGGTTAATGTTTAAGTCTGCACGAATTCGGTCGACGCGTTCGTGAGTTGACGACCACTTTGTCTAATCTGTCATTATTTTCTCGCAAATATTTAAACGGTAAAGATATTTTCTTACTATGTTTTATTTGTCATTCTAACCTTACTTATATTTAAACAGTAAAATATTTTCGAAAAGAGTTTTCAAAATTGAACTTTCTAAATTGTTTGAAATGCCTTAAACAAAAAAATACATCAATTGCGTGAAAAACATCAAAAGCAAAGAAATCAAGTGAATATTTGAGAGGAGGAACAGCCGATCAACAAGAAAATTATGTGTTCTATATTAAAAATTACAACAAAAAAATAATAATAATTACAGAAAATCATTGCCAAAAATTCTACAATTACAAATACATATGTAATACAAGTCTATATATATGAGTGTATTTATTGCTTAATTTTTTTCTTTAATCTGAGGCGACTCAAACTTTATCTCCGCTTAGCTTTACAATTGCAAAAACTCTTCATGACTTTGATAGGCAGCATTGGGGTTTCTCAGTCGCATGCCACAGACATCGTGTACAACTTGTAACAAGACGAAGAAGGTTGTGGCGTACACTTTTATACTCGATATCGAAGGTAAAGACTGCAACGTTTCTACTTGTAAAAGTAAGGTTGATTACTTGTTACTGTTGCTGATGTTGTGTACAGTTTGATACCAATATTTATTCTTGTTAGCCAGAGTTTTTTATATCCTGAGTAATGCATATTTTCATTCTACAAATTTAGCTTGTCTATTGCTGAGTTGGTTAGACCGCTGCGTTATCTTAAAATATACTTAAACTATCACTGAGTTTGTCAGGCTGCAGCGCGCTGCTGCGTGCACTTGTTTGCTCTAAGATTACAAACCTGTGTCTCCACTTCTATTGCACCCTGAATTGGCCTAACAGAAGGACTTTGAAAGGATATATACCTGCACACCAACATACATAAATACACAAATACATACAAACATACATACATACATTCATACAAACAAACATACAGACCTACAGACCTACAGACATACAGACATACATACATACGTACATATACAGTACATATACTTAAGTATAAGTACAAACATTCAAATATTCAAGCATGAATACATAATCACCTGCTGCTGACTTCAGTTCGCCTGGTATTTAAGCTAGAATTTCAGCAGATTAACCCCTTTTAACCGCTCAGAGTTAAATGTTCAGCTCGTAGCAACATAAAACTTTGAAACGTTGCAGTCGGACACAACCAACTTCGGTATTCTCGATACCTGTATTATAACCGGTTAAATGATTGTCTGATGCAGATGGGGATGCCACCAGCTATCTACGTTAAAAATTTTGAGAGTTTAGCTCAAAGTTTGTAAAAGGTGGTGGAAGGGGGGCTGAGGGCGGTATGGGTGGGTGTTTCATCTAAATTTTTGCTGCAGATCTTTGTGGGATGTCAATTGCTAGTACAGTCGAATACCGATAATTCGTCCCCCGCTAAATCGAAAACCTCAATAATTCGCAAAAAATGCTGTCCCCTTGAAAAATATTCGCTATTTCGTAAAAATTCCATACATTTTGGTCCCATTAAGTTTTTTTTACACTGTTTTCGCTTAGCTTACTTAGTTTTTCCTAAGCGCAACATCGATACGTGAAAACTCACAATAACGTACGAATAAGACGTTGTCAATCGAGCAAAAACAAAGAATTATTTCAGCCATTGATAATAGAACAAAAAAATGTAGGTGGCAAAACAATTTTTTAAAGCTTAATTTTTTGTTATCATAATCATATGTTACTGCTTATTTTGTCTTAAATTTGTAAAACGTACAAATGAATGTACTTATATTATTTGTTAAATTCCAATAGAGTTAAAAGTGTAAACATAATAAGAAATTTCTAAGCCCCTCGAATTAACGGGACTCGACTGTATAAAACTATCGTCGATTGTTTGCGACCTCTACTGGCCGTAATAACCAAGCAACAGCAACAACTCATAAGAATAGACTAGACTAAACAAAATATGTGTTACAAAACTTTTTTTTTAATATTCATAAGTGAAATGAATAAGCGAGTTTGAGTGCTACTCCAGTCTGCAAATTCGCTAAAACTTCAAAAAATGAACAACATATTGCTGTAAAGTGTAATTGCTTTTCAAAATGCGGACAGCAGCTGCGTATAAACATTTTACTGTTAGCAAAATTATAAATGGATTTACTTTGATTTAACAATGGACCAAAATAAAATGATAAGAGGAAGGAGTTAATAAACTTGTATATAAAATAATAATTAAATTAGAAATAAATGAACTGTGCTGTAAAATGTAACATGTATTTAAATTTATTGTCAGCAAAATGCAGGTGCCTAAATTTCATTGAACATAGATTTAAGTTTCGGCTAGCTGGGGCATGCCACATAATTAATGTTAATATATTTATGAATTTGCCACGCACACAGATCCAGAATGCAATTGTTCAGCATATACTATATGCTGCTTCATAACAAAATGCAAATTCTAATTCCAATTACATGTAGCGAATGAAAATTGCAAATATTCCTGGCTCTGCATAGAGGGATGTGCATTGTCCATTTTATGCAATTTTCAAGCTCGATTGACACAAGTCGATATTTTGAGGCTTCACTGTGTGTTCACAAGCAGTTGATTGTCTCACGAGTAGCCGCTTACACAAAAAATCTGAATTGTACAAGACGAGTAAGCGAACTTGCAAAATCAAAATGCAATCCACCGAAACTCAAAGACGACGCAAGAATTAAAATATAATTTTTAAATGCTTTTTTACTTGTTAACATCGTTTCAAGGAATTTATATTATTCATAGATAACGTCTTTTTACTGCAGTTTAACACCTTCTGCTCACAGAAACAATTGTGATAAGATTTGTTATTGCGAAATTTACATCTCTGCGTCTTATAATTGCATGCGATTGCAACTTGTACCTATGTCGGCAGGGTCATGTCAAGCTGATGTCCAGGTGGACTATGTCGGCAATAATATTATTTATTATGTTAGCTGCCAGACTGACCTGCTGTTGCCATGCTAGATTCTATGACTTGTCTGTCAAGCTTAAATCAAATTTTAAATTGAGTGAGCTGTGCATATTTTGATTGAGTTTGTAACACTGACAATGTGGTTCACCTTAAAATCTAGGGTTGTGATATATAGCTGCAAGGACAGGCAACAAAATTTTGTAAATTGTTGCCAATTGTATTCGTATGCAATATACCTATGTATGCTTTTATTTTGAACATTAATTTTAATTGGATATGTTTTACTGCAAGATATTATATGTGTTCACTGAAATGAAATCTTTTAAATTCGACGACATCAATTAAAGTACCAAATATTTAGTGCACTAAGTGCATACAAAATTTTGATCCATGCCCACCATTTTCGCCGCCGTATTTCGAAATCTAAAAGGTCTATATCTTCCATTCGTACACCGCAGCCCTCATCTTTTTAATTCTCCGAAATGCCTATAACTCCCAGAGCTTTTGATTTAAAATCACCAAACTTGTTGGGAATATAGCTGATGACTCATTAACACATATTTTTATACAAGTATCAGAACATTTATTGTTTTAGGCATAGATAAATTAAGGCACAGATACAATTTTTTTCTGTAATTTTCATATATTTAAGCCTCTTAAAGGTATCAGTTGTGGTCCGATTAAAGCACTTATGCCAGCCAACAATAACAACAACAACTGGTGACATGGGGTAAACGCTCGACACTCGGCAAAACAACAAACACTATTGCGAATGCCATCAAAAGTTATTCAAAAGTTCAGAAGTTGGTCAAGCATTTGGCAAATAACTTAACTCGACCAGTCAGCGAGGCGATTTGAAGTATTCACCCGCTTGGCCCATCATCAGTTGGCCAGGTTTGGTATTTTTTTTTTTTTTTTTTCATATTTGCAGGCCAAGTGCTTTATTACTTATTTAAGTTCTCATTTGAAAGTTTTCATTAACTCGCCTGTCTGCCTGCTTGGCCAGGTTGGCTAGTCAAGACTCCAGGTACAAGAACTAATTGTTGAAGAGAAAATAGCAAATTTAATAAGTTTTTAGCTGTTAGTCTAGTAACAATTTCCAGGCAGGCAGGCAGTCAGTCTGCCAGCCAGTGGACGGACAGTTATTCAAGAGTTTAATTCTTTTTATATTTTAAAAAAGTGCTTTTTCAGTGCATACTAAATGTCGGGCCATTAAGCTATCTATGCAATTTGAATGCATTAGGCAAGTATGACAGTCACAACTACTATATAACAAACGAATTTACATTCAAACATCCATATAACGAACTTTTCTATATATGTATACTGCATAATATTTCAATTTTTAATATGTGTTCTTTCTTTGTTGTTTCTAATAATGTACAAACGCATTTGAAACAGAAAACAAGCCAATAACTCATTTATTTTGTTTTGATTTCGTGTTCTTTGCTGAACCTCAGACCTTCGCTTCAAAATTTTTGAAGCCCGATGCTTAAATCATAAAGGAATGTTGCGCATCATAAAATAATGTTTCCTAGAAAAAGGGTAGAACTTCTTCTTAGGAAATTAGTGCACACACAAATCAGTGAATCTTGCGCTGAGAAATGTCATACTTTTATGATTTCGCTCAGTACACATAGACTTGGTGATATTTTTGTGCCCCTGACAATCGATTTAAGACGGAGATGTACATATATGTTGTTGCCCTTTATTTTTCGTTGGCACCATGGGCTGAGCAAATTTCATCATCAGTTATTGTACTTGGCACCCTTGTGGAGAGGAAAAATAAGTTGTCTGAAAATGTATTTGCTTAACTTAAAGTGCTTAAAGTATTAAAGGCTATTCACTCTCGACTTAACTTATCTTATCTTATCTTATCTTATTTTATCTTAACTTGAGGAATGTGTGCATTTACTCTCAACTTAATTTAACTTAAGAAATCTGTGTGGCAGTGCTGTAGAATTTTGTTAGAAGTGTTGTTAAACAAAGGAAAATTAATAGCTGTTATTATATATTGAAAACATCTGCATTCAACTGTTTTCTTTAAGTCTTAATAAATAAATAAATAACCATTGCAACCAAGTTCTTTGGCGATTATATTTATATTTTTTTAATTAGTCTTTTGACTTTTTGTCATAAATTAAACTTATGTTTAAATTGCGCGGTATCTATTTCAAATTGTTTATGTAGTTGAGTACACTGTTTTTGATCAGCTGTTTGATTTTCTCGTTAATGAACACTGTTCAACTTAAGAATTAACTTAAGAATTCTGCAACCTGCAGGTTCAAAATTAAGATAAGTTAAGATAAGTTGAGAGTAAACGCTTACATTGATTGCCATTAAGTAGATTGAATCAGCTGACTCATAAGATAAGATAAGATAAGTTAAGTCGTGAGTGAATTGCCCTTTAATCGAGGAAGTGAAGTAAAATAACCACACACAAACAAAAACAACAGATTATTTAAAATTTTTTTTTTATAAATTGAAGTTAATTTTTGTCCCCTTAAAATTCGTTGTATGTAAGTTAGACTGCGTTAAAATGTAGTATGTTTGTGCTTAAATAAGGCCATTTTTTTTGTGACACCATTGTGTTCGCTGAGTTTGTAACTTTTCAGATTTACATTCAGCAATAATAATATCAGATTTGAAAGAAATATATATACAATTTGAATAATTTTAAGAGCATTCATAATTAATGCAAATAATTAATTATGTAGCTGCACGTTTGCAATTTCATTAATTGCTCGTTTATTAATGTCAACAATAAACAACAACACTAAAAACAACAACAACTTGAAAGGGCATAATTAATGCCATGAAATGTGCATAAATTCAAAATGTACTCCAAAAGCCAACAATAAACAATCTAGGGGCGTATATTTAAGCAAAGGGGGTGTTGCCTGCTTAGGCAGTTCCGTGTTAAAAAGGTGAGGTGAGTGTGTCACTGGGAGCGATAAATTTTCGCAGCCATATGTGCATAAAGGATTAAAGCTATAAGCGCGTTGTTTTATTAATTTGCATGTTGCATATTTTATGGCGCGCATAAATCAAACGTACGCACAAAAATTCGTAATTTAAACATTAAAATTAACAATAAAATGCATGTGTCTAATATATACTTACATTCAAATTAGAATATATTCACACATAATTATAAAATAAAGGAAATCAGATACCGACACAAACAAATAGAGAATATGTCTAAACTGTCAAATTGTCTCTTAGAGAAGCTATAGGTGTTAGTCGCTCTCTGTTTGTACCCACCCGACCATGACAACTGTAAGGGTATGTGCGTTGTCCTTAAAATAAAGGCTATTAATCCTTCATCCTAAAGAGGTTCGGCATGACTACTTAGCAGATATATTAAAAAGACTAAACGATCTTCATTTTCATTCTATTAAACTTCATTTTATATATGTATATTCAATCATCAATTCATTTACAATCTAGGTATTTCAATATACAAGTATTATTTCCATCATAATTCAATTTATGTACATAAGTATAACCATTTGGTTTTAATATAAGCAATTATCATTAAAGAAAAGTTATAACATAATCCTAATTGAAAAAGGTTAGCCAAAATTGCTAACAACAAGAAAAAGAATTAATACTCATGAGCGGTAATAGCTGTGTAAGCGTACATATAACTTTATGCATAGATATTCAAAATTCAAATAGATCAGTATTACTCAAAAATTCCAATGTGTTTACGTTTACTTGTTTATGCAGCATCGTTGTATCGTTGGGCCCAAAGATGTCGATGATGTTGTTGTTGTTGCTCATATTAAGTCTGTTTAATAAGGATAATTATAAGAATAATGCATATGTACGTATATGTGATTCACATTACCGTCGGCTACCATCACTCATAAATATCAGATCAATAACTTAAAACAAATAAATTCTCAAACTTAACTAGAGTCTAACTTAACACTATGCCCTTCATTATTGACGCAACTGTATATGCAGCATATTACGTTAACATATGTTTATGGCAATGCAGAGAACTTGCAGAGCGAGCTGCAGAAACTTGGCCTTGGCCTTGCACTTGAACTTTAATAGCGGTGATAACGAATCTTAGACGCAAGAGGAATTCTAGAGCATTGGCAAGCTCGCTCAAATCATATCATTCACAAAAACTATATCTTGCTCTGATGAACTAGAGTAGCACAGATTTCATTAGTTACAAACTCATTTAAATTGCTCCTTCAATGATTCGCTTGCATTTCACTTTATAACTAACAAATTAACTGATGCTCATATTTATGCGTGATCGGCAGTCATGTAAATACTGTAAGTGATGGTCCGCCAAAGGTTAGGCTGATCGCCACGAAGCTCAGCCGCTGCGTGTGCGAGCGCCGTCATAAACTTGTGTGTGCGGTTCAAACGCTCTTGGCAAGGTTATTGGTTGTTTGTCGAAATTAACCCTTGTTGTCCACAGATGGCTCCAATTTTTGGCCACTCAATCGAAAGGCCAGGGGAAGGGTAACCTCGATTAAATTCCACCTGCTGATTTAACCTCATAAAAATCTTGTCACAATAAATATCACTCAGGTTTATTTATATAATTTTTTTATTGTTTCTTCCTTTTATCAATTATTATTGATGAATTATTAACAAGTATCAAATAAACTTGATTTTTAGGCACGTGTGTGTTTTACAAAATTGGCCAAAGTAAAAATACACGACCGTCGCTCTTGCATAAATTTTATCGAATAACTTCTGAGCTGTCGGCTACATTTGGCTGTACCTGCATAAGCTATTGTTCGTACTTGTGCCGCAACATGCAGTTCTTCGGACTTAATCATACGATTATGTCGACCAATTAAATTTAGACAGCGCATACTCGCTGCAACAACACCCGCTTTGGTGGTTTGAAACATTGCTAAATTTCTGTTGTTTACGTTTAGGCCACTACAACTTCAAAAACGTGTCCCATAGTTTGAAAATTACATTTTTATTCAATTGCTTTCCTGAAAGCTTCTGCACTCAATATGGTTCACGGAAAAGTCGTACCCGAACTGACAAAAACAACCTCAAATTGTCATGCCAGAATTTCAAGAATTGTTCATAAATAAATAATGGAAACGGAATAAAGAACATGTTTTAAAACCGTCGTTCGATTTTTAATACAAATAAAATAAGATCGAACAGTAAGAAAAGCTAGGTACACTTAATATTACTTTTTTCCTCAGTGTATATGCTTTTAATTATTTAAGCAAGCTTACTTTCGGGCGGTGCCGTGGATATTTCGAAAGAAATATTTTGCCAGAATACAAATACATTATTTGGATTAACTTTAACAATTTGACGACCACTGGAATTCTGACATATACAAAAATATTTAAATTTTTCTATAAATTGCCTTCTTAAGTTATTAAGATTTATTTAAAATATGCTGTTTCTAAATGTTTCTTTAATAATTTGATGTTGGACTTTATGGTGTGACTGCTAAAAACACAAACACTGACACGCTTGACATATTTATGTTGACCAAAATAGATGTTTGACGTCGCAGCAAAGTTTGTTATAATTAAGGCAACTGATAGAACAGAAATGACAGCATCTTGGCGCTTGCTGCATACAACCACTAGTTACATTGGATGGTTAACAAGTGAAGCAAGTCGGGCATATTTATCAACCAGCCGCAGACCGGCAATTTGTTGCTTGATGTTAGCCGTTGGTAGGTTACTTAGTTGTCTACTTGGACAAAGAGCAGCCAGCTGATTTATAATGGCACCCACCAGCGCCTTGGTCTGGTTTGGTGTGTTTTTGGCTAGTCTGAACTGCTAACATAAAATATTAAAGGCAAACGAAAAATAACCAGGAGGGAAGGAACGGAAAGGAAAGGAAATAAAGAAGTATAAAAGCAACTACAAGATGTGCAAAAGAAAACCAAAACCAAAGCTGTATGCCTTAATTGTAGCAACATGCGTTTTAAGCCGCAAGACCATTTCGGCTACGACTTTACACTTTACACTTTTGCACTTCATTTAGCTTGTACTTCGGAACGGACTTTTGAAAAAGCAGCAATCGTGGCCATCAGAATGATAGTAAAGCGCCAAAGGATTATACTCACTTACATTACTTCGTTTTTTTTATTTTTTTTTCGTTTTCTACTTCTACTTCTTCTTTTACTTTGCTTTATTTCTAGCAGCTTACAGGCACAAACATATATATGGTGCTGTTGTTGTAGTAGTTGCTTTTTGCAGTTAATATTATAAAGCGTTTTACATGGCATTAGTTTGGCCGAATATTCAGCTTCATCTCAGTAACATATAAATTTTTTGCATTTAGAGCGTAAGTGTAACGCGCTTTGTGAATTGTGTGCCAAAAGCAAACGTGCAGAGTAAATCAGTTTGATATAAATTATCTTATTCTGTCGGCAACCAATTTTTTCTGTCAGCTGTAAACCTTTTATAGATATAGATATATCTATAGATATTTAATACGATTTTTTAAATCATTATTAAGAAGTTCAAGCAAATACATAACACACAAAACTTTATTATATAACTTTAAAAATAGCTTGAGTCTTAAAAATGGCATCTACTATAATGGTACATAGCGTTTCCGAGAGAAAGGTTGCAGCTTTGACATGTCAGAAATTTTGGTTTGCATTAGTTGTGCACAGTCTGTTGCCTTGTAAAACTGAAGATAGTGCATACGTGTACTGGAAATCCAAGTGACAATTGAATGAGACAACACAAGCAACTGCAGCAGGAGGCACTGCATAGGAAGAAGGAGGCGCAAGCAGAGCATTCTGACAGCTGCCTGACAGAATTCAAGCAAGACATACCAAAATATTACTTATGGCTGGACAGTAAAATGTCCCTTTTGAAAACATACAAACAGACATACATGGAAATCCTGGTTATGAATTCTGTATGGAGCACGAAGCTGTGCAAAAAAATTGTCAATATGACAAAACATTGTACGTTGTACGCATTGTCAATGAAAACGTGCTCAAGGAACTTATTGACATCAAAGATGCTCGTGAATATATTTTTGAGTTTTGATTTCCGATTTCCGACACCAAAAACACACACATGCACACACAAAGAAATAGAGAAGCACAGATTTGCTGAATTCTCTTTAATGTTGGCAACAATAAAACACAATATTCTAGCATTTTATTTGATGTAGATAATTGGCAAAATCGTATTCAGAAATGCTATTCAATAAATCAAGTTACAATCATTTATCTGATAAGCTTTTGGAAAATTACAGTAGAAATATATAACAATTGAAAACATTGAAGTCGGGCGCAATTGACAGTGGTACACTCTGATGCCTGTATAAAATTCTCTGAGGCGTTTCCGATTTCAAATGTGGGGGGCTGGGAGCGGAATGGGTGGGCGTGGCACCAACAGTTTAAGGGAACGCCAGAAGCAATCTCCTCATCAAATTTGGTAGTTTTAGCTGTAAAAATGCGGGAAATATGTGAATTAATAGATTTTGAGCTATCAAATTTATCGATTTCCCAGCCCCATTTGGAAATTAGCACCTTAATCATGACACTTTATCGGTTTCTCCTATAGAAAAAGATATTTGGAAAGTTTCAAGTCTTTAGCTTGACAGGTGTCAAAAAAAGTTGCGTTCATACAGACCATGATTGACATTGCACAAAACTAATATCTTCCTTACCAATATATCCACTTATGTGGGAAATAGATTTTTTTAAGGGTGTATGTACTTCACCAGCTTGCAGTTAGTTTTGAACTAAACGAAAAGTTTCGCGACGGAACTAAGATGTGTGCTCTTTAAGTTGCATATAGTCCTTACTTGCAGTATAGTCCTTACTAATTCTTAACGTAAAGAATGTTCGAATTAACTATGGTGGTATTGAATGGAAGACTTTATTTTAAAGGTGCGGCTCCAGCACAATGAAAAATTCCTGGCAGGAATGTGTGATATATTTTGGAAGCGTGTGTTATCGTGCGACCATAGTCAACTAATTTGTGGTAAAAATATGGCATTTGCCTTTTATAGCTTAGGAGATACATGGTCACACTGAGGCATCATATGCAAAAGGTAAACAAACCCACAAACACAAACTTTTCTTTTCCATTTTGCTATTCGTTTTCCTGTAGTCGGCACAAAAAGATATACGTTTTGGTATTTCCTGTGCCCAGCGCCAGTGTGTACATATTGTATAAAATCGATACTATCGATAGCAGTTTAGTATTTTTTTGCTACGTTGCTGTGTAACCAGAACACACGCAGCCAAAAAAAAAAATTCCCGCTGCGACGATTTTGTATGGAAAATTTTTTTTTTCGCTGTGCACCCACCTTTAATAATAATTTTTGAACATGCGGGTATAGTTAAATTAACGTATACAAATAGTGCGTGCGATTTTGCTCCATTGAATGCATCATTTGACTTAAATCTTCGATACCGCTTCTAATTGATTGCATGTATGCATCGCAAATTGTAAGAATTATCAATAATTCGATACGAAGTTATCCTGCTATTAGCTTATTTGAATTTGAATATTCAGTTTCCTTTTCATTTTTTTGAAAATTGTAAATAGTTCAACAACACTAAAACAACTAATAAGTCATAGAGAAATCTCTTCATAATATCTTTTTATTTCATGATTAATGCATTAAAGGTTGAAATTTTAAAATATAAATTATTTTTTAACAAACACAAAGCAACAGCGTGCAGCATGCAGAAAAACGAACAAAAAGTAGAATTAAAATAAAATAACAAATCCCCAAAAGTGAGTGGGGACCTTGGCTCTGTCGCCCGGCTCATGAGTCCGTGCAAACGGAATAATATTTACCCAACGTGATTTTGTTTACCTATCTTTTCAAGCCCAACTGCCTGCACAGGCACCTGCAGACTTGGGCTTTGACTCCAGCCCTCGCAATCGGCCCTCATTTTGCCCAAAATTAATCAGAGACACACACACACATTTACTAAACACAAATTTAGATGGTCACAAATTGTTTGTATTTTGTTATTAGTTTTCTTTGTGCATTTTTTTTTTTTTTTGATGCAATTTGTTCTTTTACTGTAAATTTGTATTGTACTTCTTGTATATTTTTGTGCACTGAAGTAAATCCAGCCGAAAAAGCTTTAAGCAAGTACTATAAAGCAAGTATCTATTAAATTCTGTCCTACTACTGTCAGGCTGTACATTTTATGTAAAAAAAATAAGATGCAACTTTAAATTTCTTGACTTAATTTAAGTTGCCGGAAGTTTTTGCAGCTGCACAAAGGACGAGTGAAAAAAATAAATAAGTATACAAAGGGAAAACTTGCAACTGGCAAAAACAAAAGGCAAAGACTTTATTTAATTAAAAACTTGACGCACGCATGCAAAATGCTCTCGTGTAACAAAAACATGCTACATCTTGCATGGTCATGGCCCAAAACTTTTCTGGCAAACTTCAAATGTACGTTGGATTTTGCACTAGCACTTCTTAATTAGCCCGGACTCACTGACACATGGCACACAGAGTCAGTGATTCCACGTAGTAAGTAGATGCACAGTAGTATAGATCAGAACGTTTTATGATACGGCTTAATGGAAAAAAAGCTGCTCAAATGTAAAATGTCTGGCCATAAAACTTATGTTGTATAAAGTCGCCCAATTTTGGTCGCCGACCAGCATTTAATGCTGTGGCTCTGTATCCATGAAGCAATCTCTTTTGATGTTATAAACACCCCATTGTGTGCGCTTTATTGTCCGCTGTAAATCTATATTACTTCTAAGGTGTACTTCAGGGTGTACTAATTTAATGCCATCAACGTGGAAATGACAACGCTCGGTGCTCAGTGTCTAATGAAAGCAAATTGGTTGTAGAAAATTCAAGGCAATGCAGCCTGTATCAATTTGTACGTATGTTCAATTGAAAATTGTGGTTACCCTTTAAGATTTTGTTGTTGCCTGTTTCTTGTAATCACATTCAAAGGACTTTTTTTTAGTAAGACCAAAGAGAATTAATAATTATATTCTCTATTGTCTTTGGTAATACAAAAAAAGATTTTGAAATGAGCAAGTTAAATTGCTCTCACATCTAGGCATATCACAGGCCCTTTTGACACTTTTTGGAACTTAATTCATTTTTAAATTTGGTTGATTTAAAAAATTTTGATTACATGTTAAGGAGCGATCAAATTCGCGGGCTTTCATAAATAACAGAGATGCTGAAAGTGCTGTATTTATCGAAAGCAATTGAGATGCACGCCATTGCGCTGTTCTTCTTTTTTACCAATGTTGATTGGCCGCAAATATAAAAATTAAACGTTTGATAAAAGTTGATTGATGATGGCAATCGATTAGTCTAGTTTATATTTTGTGTTTTGTGTATATGTTTTAAATGGTGTTCGCGATTTGCGTATGTAAACTTGCACAAAAACGCGATTTTTTAAAGAAAAGTTGACTTAAAGTAGAGTTTTCTTTTTTGTCCAAGCCAGTGTATCAAGCTGCAATATACGCTTTAAAGATTAATCAAACAGTTTGACACCAACCGCAAGGTGCACTTTTCGCGATTTTCTTCTACATTTATATGTTAAGCAAATAACCTCTAAATGAAAATTACAAAAATCTTCAAAATTTGGGTTAAACATAATAAGTGATTTATTTCCGAGGACGCTGCTGTCACAAAGTTAAGCCAAAATAAAATATTGATTCCAAATCGTAGGTAGTATAATATTAATAATATTAACTAAGCTTCAACCAATTTCGATCTTCAAAAATTCGTTCTTAATCAAAGGAAATTGTTGTACATTGCCAAACGTATGCAACAAATTTGAGGAACTACTACTCCTATTACTGCAATTTGTAAAACGGAAAAGCTTGGCCAAATGAATTCGTTTTCGTTTCAAATGCAACGAACTTATTCTAATGCCAACGGATGTGACAGAGACAACGTCAAAACAGCAACAGACCGCGACGGAAATATATTCGGTCAGTTTCGTTAGAGAAAACCGTGACAGTAAATCTGTAAATTTCTGTGAAATTTCGGGAGATTGCTTTTTGTGACCACTAAGTGCTGCCGGTGCATAAAAATTATATTAAAAAAATATGACAATAGCGCTAAGGTATGAAAGAAAATAGCATTTACTACGTAGACGTGAAATAAAATCAGCTTAACAGGTTAGTGTGTCGAGGAAAGGCTATATGACATACGTACTATTTGTACTTTGTAAAATTGATTTCTTTTTAGATATTCAAAACAAGAAGCAAGAAGTTGTTTTATATTGTTGCGTTCTTCAGTAAATTGTTGTTATATTATAAATGTGAAAGTTTGTAAGGATGTTTGTAAAGCTTTCACTTAAAAACTACTGGTAGGATTTTAATGAGACTTTGCAATAGTATAGCTTATACAATGCAATAATTTTTAAATATATTGTGGGATTGGCGTTGCTCTGCGTTGTTTTAATGTCTTAAGTGGGAAACGTGACAACACAGACAAACAGCAGGCAGACCAATAGTCGTCGCGCGAGGCAGAGACTGAAGTAAGAAGATAAAAAATAATATCATTCATAAGCATTACATTGCCTGAAATACATTGTGATTCTAACATACAAACAAAAGTAATATATCTCGACTATTTTTAAAATTTTAAAATTGTATTCAAAAACTTTGCTGCGAGGGCAAAACACTTATATTTCTTAAAGCTCGAGCTGTGCAAGTATCTAGACTTAACGGGACGATTACACAAGTCAAGTTACGAAGCCTTGAACAGGTGGAGCGTGAGTCAGCTCCCAGAGCTGCTGAAACACATGAACAGTTGCCAGACCGTCGTCGTCAGCATGCTGAGTATCTAGCATCTCAACGAGTTGCAGCGACACCTACCTGAACCCAATACTTAGTTGGGGTATTAGCAAAAAGTCATAGATAGAAAATACTAGTTATAACATACGATATATTTAGTTATTTTTTCAATAAAATAATCACAGATAATCAGAACTGTATCTAATATTCTTTACAAAATAAATATTTTTTGTATAAACATATAAAAATAAATAAATAAATCAAAATATTAAGTAAATAGAGAATAAAAAAAATAAATTTTATTACAATATTAATAATATTATAATAATATAATGTGGGATTTGGGTTATCGTTAAAAGCAAATCCACTGTGTTTAGATGTATATTTAGATTTATTAATAGTTTTATAAGAAATAGTTATAGTTTGATAGCAATATTTAATCAATAATTTCAGTTAATTCATTATTCGTCGTTTGTGCGAGCGTCGTTTCGCAACCTCTTTTTGAGTTTCTTAGCAAGCAGCCCTTTCACCGCGGACTCTCTAACAGAACTGTTCACCCTGGCCTCAATGCTTTTATAGTTATTGTGATAGTTATGGGAGGGCTGAGCGGCGTTGCCAGAAAATATTTTTGTTAAAAAATAAGTTATTTCGAATCATGTAAAAATTAAATACGAGTCTTGGTTACCAAAAAAATCACAAGCTTGTATTCCAATTTAAACTTAATATTTTTAGCCGTATATCCAATGAGCTTATGCAGACACACTGAGAAAAAGATTATTCTATTGGATAGTGTAACGAATCATAATTTGAATGGATTTCGACAAAAGCATACTTCAGTGGCTGGCGTTAAGAGTCCGCTTGCACTCTCAATTTGAGTGCTAATTGCCGGAAATAAAAATGAAAATCACATCCGGCGCTCCAGCGCAGCAGTAACCAAAAGCTTTTGCTACAATAAATGAATTTTCAATGCGTCTGCTTTTTATAGGAGTTATTTCCTTCGGTTACAGTATAAATTTTTTTCTTTCCTTATTCATTTATTGTGCAGTCTTCTGCATAAAAATGCTCATATAATAATGCAAAAGTTGGTTATAGCGTTTCTCATTTCTTGTTTTTATTTTGTACATTATTTCGTTGTTTTATTTGTTTATATGCGACTTGGCCGGCATTTTTGCTGGTTGACTGCATTCAGCATATGCCAACAATGGCAAATCATCCTGGCGCCTAATTTAATTTGCCAGTGTTGAATGCCACCAGAATTTGCGCAACGAAAGAAAACAATGGTACCGGCACAGCATTAATTTGACTGTGCGTTAATTCCATTTTAAATTCAAACGTAAAACATTTGCTTATAGTGCCATTTTAATACTCTATACAAAGTCGCACATTAAAATATATACAATTACATTTCTAAGAGCTTTAATATTACATAAAAGATTAATGATAAATAAATTACAAACACATATGGAGCATTTGCAGTTCATGCGAACTTGAATGCAATACAAAAATTTACACAAATGAAAACAAAGTCTTACTCGTATGACAAACAGTGTTAAGCATTCAATGTACATATTAAAAGTATTTATTTGTTAAAATAGTCTGTCTTTTATATTTTGATTGCGCATACGCCATGTTTTCAAGCCTTTTTCAGTGCTGTGCGTTTGGTACAGTTTGGAATCGCCACTGTGTTTACTTATTGCCTAATTGCATGAATATTTTGAATAAACGCCATTTGTTATTGTTTATTTGTCGAATTTAAAAGGCGCTGAAATAAATTCAAAATACAAATTGGCTTAAATATTTACACTCCATTTAGTTTCAATCAACACAACACACATTTTGTTCAACAATTGTAAGATACTGGTTTTCGCATCGTGTCAAAATAGCTTCATAAATATTGATTGTTATTCAAAAGCTGTTGCAAACAGTTTCCAAACATGTCAAAGCTGTTAATTTTCACAATCGTACAATAACTTCATTTTACAACGCATCTGCCGACTGCCTTTGACTGGCACCGACTGCTTATCGTATTCAACTCAACTCGAGTGAATATCTTAAAAGACAACCACCTGCCAACTAGCCAGCCACTAGCCAACTGCATGAATGTAAAGATGTAATGCATATTTATCCCCTCTCTTTGTTGGATATTTATTTTTATTTCCCTATATAAAAATGAAATTTATTTTTTTAATAATGTTGAAAAAGTTAATTTGTATATCTGCAATTTGATTACTTATCAGTGAAGATATTTTCTGTTTTTATAAAAAACATGCTGTTATACTCGATACCGAAGGTAAAGAGTATATGTATTGAGTTTGTGCAATGTCCGTACCCCGCAAGTAATAAGTATGTGCGTTTTCGGATGGTTTTCTGATCCTTTTTTATGAGCATTTATCATCATAATGTGTACGAAAAAGAGTCCGGAATGAGCGTTTTTTTCTATGAAAACGGTCGTTCTTATAAGTGGAAGATTTCGGAGTCTTTTCTGACTCTTTTCTGACACTGAAATAAGTGCTTTCACGAGCACTTATCTGAAGGGTTTGGGAGTGTAAAATATTAATTAAAGTTCTGTTTTGGCAGTCAGGATTACTATGTGTAAGTACTATATGTTTTTGGGGTCGCTAATCCCGAATCTGATCAGGTTTTCAAGTTAACCTTACAACATTTAATAGATCAGAACTTTTATTAATATTTTTGTTTAGCTGTATAACCGAACCTTATGTTTGGGGTGTCGTTTTGCTGAAAATAACGGAATGAAGATACAGTACAGCCTCGTTACACGCAACTCCTCGATAACTGCAACACCCGAATTCTTAATTTCACGAGCAGCTGTTCAGAAAAGTATATATTGTAAAAAATGCAGACCACAATTTCATAATTTTTTAAAGAATAAATAATATAATATGAAATTATTGCTTTAAACACAGTCTTTTTCGATTTACTTACCTGCATGCCTACTACAACTCCGAAAATGCTCAGAATTAAGTGCTTTTTATGAGCTCTTGCTCGGAGAACATAGAATGTGCTCCGAAAACCTTCAAATTTATGTGTACACTCTTAAAACGCTCTTAATCTAGGCTCTTTTCAGACACATAATTCGGAGCGCTCCGAAATTGGACTGCTGGGAAGCTTGAGACTTGAAACTTTGTAAATGTATATATCTATGGCCGGGACAGATAAAGTGTCATTTGTTCGCAATACGACTAGTGCCATCCCCGAAAAATGCATCAGCCAATCTTTGAAAGTAACGCACAACCCTTTCGCATTCCCCTTTGCAATCAGGCCTCTTGTTACCCGTTTTAAACAGGTATCGAGTATACCGAAATTGGTTGCGTCCGACTGCCACGTTTTTAATTGTTTTATTATAAGTTTCTTTTGTTTTTATATGTTAGAATGACTTTGCCTATGAGTTGGCTACCCGTAACATATAAATCAATTGTATAATCTTAAAGGGTATTAAATGATCGGTACTCCGAAGTGAGCTGTTCCGTGTTATTCGCATTAAACCCAACTGATGCAGCTCAGCTTGCATTTTATATAAGTCTTCATTTGTATGTATGTATTTGTATACTAGGATATATACATAAGTATTAATTTCCCATGGAGGGCAACAAATTGCATCTGATTTATTCTGGCACATGTCTGCTTCAAGTAACCTTTTTCTGTATGTGTTTCTCCTCCATCTATGAAGCTGCTCGCTTTCTTTTGTTTTGCTGCGTTCAGTTCTTGTGTTGTGTTGTTGTTGTTTGGCATTCATTTAAATTAATGTCAACAAATTGTTAAAAGCATCGCAAATGCTCACACGTTCCGACAAATGCTGCTTGCGCTCTCTTGAAAATGGAATTTTAAAACTGAATAGAAAGTACTGACTACTGATCATCTAAGAACGATATACAGGCAAACCTGAATGGTGTGCACAAATTTCAAAGCTATAGATTTGATATATGGGATATTAAGTTGTTTATATTCCGTGGATTTCAAATTGTTTCAGATTATTGATAAATCTTCCGGTTTCCGATACACACATGCAATCGATAGCAACAAAATATTGAGCTTGAAAATTGTAAACTTATACCAAAAACTATGTTCAAAATAATTATTTTCTGTGAAAATTTAATCGAAATCCGTTAAGAAACACTGGAGATATCGAAAATTGAAGATAAGTCAAGCATTAAGTTGCGCATTAGTGCTTACAGAGGCTCTACTCTGACTCCTACAGGCCGGTACGAAAGACCTAACATCTGGTCGCAGTGCAATAAGGCCCTAGTAATAATAATAGTGCTTACAAGTTCAGGGTAACTACTTACTTCTTACTTGTTTTTTTCAGATATTTAAGTAATTACGTATCAAAATTCTCAGAGATGCGCATATGATACACAGGCATTGAAAAACGTAATGTGCAGTTGAATTCTTCGAAAACGTGTCAGCCCTTTTCATATTTCATATACATATATGTATGTGGGTGTGTTTGTTAAAGCCATTTCATGCATAAAATGCTTATATATAATGTACTACATGTACACATTTAAGCATACTTTGTGTCACAATGTGTGGAACAATGCGGTTGAATAAAAAATATTTCAACATTTCGTATTTTGTCTACGTCTACGATTTAGCTTCTAAAGTGTTTTTGTCGTCTGGCTATGTAATCATTTGACACAGCACACTTGCTGAAAGTGTTATAAAAACATTGGATTAATCTCAAAGCTGAGTAAAAGCTTTGTAAAACATTCGTTCTAAATATATACACATATACACTGAGAAAACAAATGCGTTCTCTCCGAAGAACGATTTTTAAATATATGTAAAACTGATTTTTAAAGATCGCCGTTTTTGATTCACAATCGAAATAGTCTCGTTGGTTAATGCAAGTACAGTAAGACATTCATATGTTGCTAAAAATATTAGATATATTATATTATATATTATATATATTATATTATTATATAAATTAATTTGATAAATCTTAGAGTTACCAAGTTATATGATAAATAGCTACTGGTAAACCCCAAAAATTCTCGAACCACACCCATACATTTCGCCACCAGTCTCCCTGCATTTTGAAATCGTAAATGCCTATATCTTCCACAGTTTTTGAGCTAGAGCCACCACATTTGGTGACAAGATAGGCTCTGGCATCCCCCAAAAACTGCATCAGAGCAACAAACTGTAGCAAAAATATGGATGCCACGCCCACCCCTGCCACCGGCCCATTTGTAATCCCCAAATCTTCCACAGTTTTTGAGCTAGAGGCACCAAATTCGGTGGAAAATTTGCTAGTGTCGTCTTCAAAAATTTGCATTAAATTATCTTTCCCTGTCGCAGTCGTACCCCTCTGCAATTAGGCCTCTTTTAACAGTTTTTTAAACTGGTATCAGCATACACCACAGTCAGTTGCGACCGACTGCAACGTTTTCACTGGTTTTTTTGCTTCTAAGTTTTGTGCGATGAAGTTCAATTAACCGCTGCACGTGCAATGAAATAAAGCAATCTTTTGTGCCAATTTCAGCGCTTAATTTATCGGTCTTTGTTTTTTGCTTGTTTAGGGCTTAACTACATTTTGGTGCTTATTATGCTGCTAATTTAACAGCAGCCGCCTAATTGTATTTGGTGTACTTTACGTCGTGCTCCGCCAAACAACCATTATGTTCCAGTGAATGTATGGGGAAACTGATTTTATGGCTAGTGGACTGGGTATTCGGGGTGTGGACTAATTAGGCTTTCGATTAACTTGGCAATGAGAACAATACAATATCAAACTTTGCTGCTCAATCGACAAGCCACACGCTCAGTAAATAATCATTGTCAATAGCAGGTCACAAACCTCGCCCACTTACGCTCCTTGCAATTGTTTAAATCACCGCCACCGGCAGTTGAATGGAGAAAATTTGAATCGTTTTGTAAATAATCGAAATATGAGAGAAACATCTTAAGTGCTTTTGTTGCCATCAGTGCTTCCAGCTACCTCTCTCCACTTGGTAAAGTTTGTGTGGTATCATTTTCGAAACTATAGCCTGAAGTGCAGCAAGTGCAGCATCGCTCAAATTTTTGAACAAAAGAATAAACTTTTATTCATGGGAATAAGTTATCACGAACTAATTCCTTTCGGGCACACTTGAAAATGCAAACTAACGCTGCCTGATATCTAAAAGTGATTTTTGAAAATATGTACTTTGAATAATATGTTAAATTGTTCCACTGTTAGCCTACAAATAATAAAGACGAATACATAGAATATTCGATAAATGGACATTTGTATAAGTACAGTTTGGTTATGTAATGGTGGATTCTATTTGCTCCCAAACTTAACACCATCTTAATTGATAGATTTGTAAGTTTTTTCTTTAGGGTGAAAGCATTTAAAATAAATATAGTATAACGACCTATTGAAATAGCCGGTATTACCGAAATAATTATTTTTGTATCGAAATTAAATTTAAACGAAACTTAACCATTCAAATTTTAAATTAATCAAATGCACATAATAAAATTACTTGTGTTTAAAAAAAACAAGTGGAAACGTTGCAGTCGGACGCAACCGACTGCGATATACTCGATACCAGTATTAAAACCGGTAAAAAGAGGCCTGATTGCAAAAGGGTACAGATGCGGCAGGGGTGTACGCTGCATCAAAGATTGTCTGATACAGATGGGGATACCACCAGCTATCTTCCTGCTAAATTTGGTGGCTCTAGCTCAAAGTTTGTTAAGTGAAGGGGAAGGGGGCTGGGGGCGTTTTGGGTGGGCGTGGCATCCAAAATTTTGATGCAGATCTTTGTGGAATGCCAATTGCAATCTTCCTACCAAATTTGGTGACTCCAGCTCAAAGTTTTTAAAAGTTGGAGAAGAGGGGCTTGGGGTAGGCGTGGCGCCAAGATATCTTTGGGCTCACTACCAGTTATCTTCCTACCAAGTTTGGAGACTCTAGCTCAAAGTTTTTAAAAGTTGGGGAAGGGGGTTTGGGGTAGGCGTGGCGCCAAGATATCTTTGGGGGTCACTACCAGTTATCTTCCTACCAAGTTTGGAGACTCTAGCTCAAACACTATGAAAGATACACGCATTCCCGCTTTTAACGAAAAGTTGGGGCGGCTGAGGTGGGCAAGGGCGGTATGGGTGGGTGCGGCATCCAAAATTTGTATGCAGTTTTTTGAGGATCGTCATCACCTATCTTGGCGCACAATTTGGTGGCTGTAGCTCAAAAACTGAGGTAGATATAGGCGTTTCTGATTTCAAACTGCGGGGGGCTGGGGGCGGCATGGGTGGGCGTGGCCCCAAAATTTTTGATGCAATTTTTTCGGGGATGCCAGTAGCTATCTTCCTACCAAATGGTAGCTCTAATTGTAAGGGTGTGCGCAAACGGTGGATTTATCGATTTTGAGTTATCGAATTTATCGATTTGCCAGCCTCCCAGTTATCGTATAACCCCAATCTTGACACTTTATCTGTCCCGGCCATAGATGAAGACATTTGCAAAGTTTCAAGTCTCTAGCTTGAAGGGTGTGGAAAAAAGTTGCTTTCATACAGACGAACAGACACCATGACGGACATTGCACAAACCCAATATACTCTTTACCTTCGGTATCGAGTATAAAAATATGGCAAAGTATTAATAAAAATATTACCTATTTCATTTAAAATCAAGAAAAGTAAGTATCAGAACCAAAGCAATTTATTCTATTGCACTGTCCACAATTTTTCAATGTACTTTTTTGTATGTGCTTATGGAAAGCTCTTTAACAACTTATGGTAAAGAAGTCCTTATCAGACCGCTTGCAGTTCAGACTTCGATTAGCATCGCTTCAACAAATAACTTAATTTGAGGCTTTTGCGCATGCCAATAAAAGAACTGGACATGAAAAAATAAAGAAAAGAAAAATACAAGTCACGAGCCACAGCGCTCGCTGGCAAACAATGCGGATCTGCCTCAATCACTATCCACAAGATACATTTGTATCTGGGTTTGCGGCTATTGCTTAGTTTCGATTTGCTTTTTCTGTGGCTTTAGTGCTTTTTTCTTATGCCTGTGTGTGTATGTGTATGAGTATAAGTGCGAGAATTGTAAGAATGGACAAAAAAGGATTGAACAGAAAATCGAATTTAAATGTAGTCAGAGTACATTTTTTATTCATTCCTCTTACAAATTTCATTTTCCTGATGCTGAGCAACGCATTGATTGAGTGTGTGCCCTATTTGTTAAACCCTGATACCGAAGGTGAAGAGTATATTGATTTTATACAATGTCCGTCCGTTCGTATAAAAAAAATTTCTTTTCGACACCCAAATATCTTACTTAGTCCATGTGACAAAATGTCAATATTGGGGCGCAATATATTTCCTGGTGATATTAGCTGGTGATTACTCCGAAAGATCGGCATCAAACGTTTGCATGCCACGCCCACCTCTGGCACCCAAGCTCCAGTTCCTTTTAAACATGGGAATGCGAAGATCTTCCACACTTTTTCGCTAGATTAACCAAACTTGGAGGATGAAAGATGACATTTAAAGATAACCTGCATACAAATTTTTCAGGCCAGGCAGCCGGTTGCGACTGAAACGCTTTCACTTTTTTTATTATGTGTTGACCAAAGCAGCCGCAGCAACATGTGAAGCTGTCATAGTTGCATTTGTGCTTGAGTGGACACTAATTTTTCAGCAGCCTGATCTTCTTGAAACTGCAAAATATGACTACCCTTTGAGCCATGTGCTTTGTGTCTGAGCTATGAATGTCAAACATTTTATGTAGCTTTCACAGAGTTTGACTTTTTATACATTTAATAAAATACTACACAAATAATACACTTATTATGCCTATGTACTTATATATGTGTACTTATCCTACTAAATAGAGAAGCTTAAATACAAGTAGGTCAATATACCATTAAATTGTTTGACTAACAATTAGCCAAGAACTTTGCTACAAACAAGACAGAGTAATACCCATAAAGCACATGCACATACACATACTAAAACCTTTGTATGTACAACTTGATAGCAATCAGTATGTGTCGTTAGCTATTGCTTATTATCAACTAAATAAATATCATAAGCATTGCACTATTTGCCCGTTGCCTTTTTAACGTATTTATTCACGTGGGTTCATTGTATTCATGGCATATCTGCTGGTAACTGCATTCTGGCTGTGTGTGTTAAGTATATATAATTGTATCTGAGCCAAGCGGAAAGTTCAATTATGTAAATGCTGAAAGCATAATATAACCAATTCCAGCGACGGGTCTGTTTGTTAGCTCGTTAACTGCATTGCTGGTAGCTTGTAATTATCAACAGTAATAGGGGTAGGTAGAGTGAGTTAGAAAGGCAACAATTTGCTTTTCACAACCCATAATGATTTGCAAACGAAATCTGTGATTGGCGACAGAAATATTCCATAGAATAATTCATGAATGTGTGTAAATCAATATACGTACAAGTGTATGTAAGTGCATGTGTTTGGCAGCTTATTTGGAGTATATTTTTTCGATAAATTTAGAGTCAAATTTAGATGCCAAGACTTTTTTGCAGCTTAGCGTATAACTCTAGATTATTAAGTTTTTTAGTAAGATTATTCGTGGACATAAATGGGCTTTGCCTTGCTAATATAAGCACTCAAAAATATACATCTGTTGTTATAAATCACTTGAAAAACCGATATTTTTGAGAACACAAATTCAATTTTTCCTCGTACTCAGCAAATGGATTCCAAAGTCTGCTATCTCCTTTCTCAGTTTGTCTACCAATATAATAATGAATTATACATATTTTTTTTTGTGAGTCTTCCAACTACTGTCTCAAATCCGTAAAATATTTGATGTTACTTATGAAATTTTTAATAATAAAAGATAATTCACAAAGCTCTATAAAAATGCGTTATATTTATACTCGATACCGAAGGTAAAGAGTATATTGGGTTTGTGCAATGTCCGTCATGGTGTCTGTCCGTCTGTCCGTCTGTCTGTCTGTATGAACGCAACTTTTTTCCACACCCTTCAAGCTAGAGACTTGAAACTTTGCAAATGTCTTTATCTATGGCCGGGACAGATAAAGTGTCAATATAGGGTTATACGATAACTGGGAGGCTGGCAAATCGATAAATTCGATAACTCAAAATCGATAAATCCACCGTTTCCGCACACCCTTACAGTTAGAGCTACCAAATTTGGTAGGAAGATAGCTACTGGCATCCCCGAAAAAATTGCATCAAATTTTGGGGCCACGCCCACCAATTCTGCCCCCAGCCCACCCGCAGTTTGAAATCAGAAACGCCTATATCTACCTCAGTTTTTGAGCTACAGCCACCAAATTGTGCGCCAAGATAGGTGATGACGATCCTCAAAAAACTGCATCGAATTTTGGATGCCGCACACACCCATACGGCCCTTGCCCACCTCAGCCGCCCCAACTTTTCGTTAAAAGCGGGAATGCGTGTATCTTTCATGGTGTTTGAGCTAGAGTCTCCAAATTTGGTAGGAAGATAACTGGTAGTGACCCCCAAATATATCTTAGAGCCACGCCTACCCCCAGCCCCCCTTCCCCAACTTTTAAAAACTTTGAGCTAGAGTCTCCAAACTTGGTGGGAAGATAACTGGTAGTGACCTCCAAAGATATCTTGGCGCCACGCCTACCCCAAGCCCCCCTTCTCCAACTTTTAAAAACTTTGAGCTAAACTCACCAAATTTGGTAGGAATATTGCAATTGGCATTCCACAAAGATCTGCATCAAAATTTTGGATGCCACGCCCACCCAAAACGCCCCCAGCCCCCTTCCCCTTCCCTTAACAAACTTTGAGCTAGAGCCACCAAATTTGGCAGGAAGATAGCTGGTGGCATCCCCATCTGTATCAGACAATCTTTGATGCAGCGTACACCCCGGCTGCATCCGTACCCCTTTGCAATGAGGCCTCTTTTTACCGGTTTTAATACTGGTATCGAGTATATCGCAGTCGGTTGCGTCCGACTGCAACGTTTCCACTTGTTTTTGTTTGTGGCTGTGTCTCAAAGCCACCGCAACAGTAGCTCATGTCAAACTTTGGCTGCGAGCTGGCAAATAAATCTACGTTAGAAAATTTCAAAGTTTATTTATATTTCACCTGCTGTGCACCACAGTGTCAGCAACAGCCAAGAAATAACAATAAGAGTTTGTTATAAAACACTCACACACACACATATGTGTATTCTCATCGACTTGACTTTACCGTCAAACTTCGAGCACTGAATGCTTTAAATTTGACCTTGAAGTTGCGCTTAATGACTTGAGCCAAAATTGGCAACTAAATAAAAATTAAATAAAAGTGATGAGTGCAAATATCAGCTTGCCTTATGAACATAATTTGCAAGCTTGTCAACAATTGAATAAATCATCACAATACTTAAGAACCAATGGCCGGTTAAGCTCTGAATTCGATACGTTTGAAAGTTCAATGCATTTGTATGGGAAATAGCAAAGCAAAGTGTTCGCTTTTGCAACCTACACAAAGATAAACAAAGAGCAGTCAAAAAACGCACAAAAAACAAACACATCCACAATCCACACATACACACAGAAGGGTCCAATTATGCGGGCTAACAGTGCAAAAGTGCACACCTCAAAAGGGACATCATTAGTATGCAGTTTGTTGTTTGCATTTTCAACTTTTTGTGTGTACTTGTGTGTGTCTCTGTGTGGCGTGTGTCTGTGTTTATTTCATTGTGCTGGTTTGGGTGTGTCTGAGTAAAATTTTTGGCCACAAGTGACCCTCGCGTTGACTGTAAAAACGTTGTTGTAAAGATCAACTAGTTCATACAATTACCAATAATATTTATTTGCATGTCATTCCTGTCGTATACACAATTTATAGGTAATACAATAAACCCCATTCAAATCCTTGTGAAACCTTAATTAAACTCAAGAGCCAGCAGTTTGATGCATTTTTAAACCTCGTTCAAAATCTATAGAAATATACACATAAATGTCTGTATATTGATTCGATGCGCTTTTCTTCCACTCAGCCGTAAACTGCACTCTTTGGGTCATTCATGAATGCGATTTGCAAATTGAACAAGAGATGACTGCATAAAAGGCAGCGCTTCAATTAATTTCAAAAAGGACTATTCAACATTCAATATGCAGCGAGAGTAGGTCAACATTTTTTATTTCTTTTTTTTATTCACATTAAATCCATTACAATCAAATATGCCATATCATATGTTATGTTCAGCTGGACGAAAAACAACAAACATAAGCAGTCACGAATGCCAGTTGAATATTAAGAGTTTTCTTTTCCTTTTTCTTATGTACGAAGCAATCAGTAAATTCTCTTAAAATGTGTATGTAAAGAACATGCAGTTTGATGGAAGTATTTTTGCATATTAAACGTCAAACTGAAATAACGAAGAGTTAGAATATATTGATTATGGTTAATAGGAATTACATCAACGCAGATGACTTCAAAATCTGTGCAAATTTCAGATTGGCGTTCCGTTAATAAGACAAATAAAAATATTGTAAGAGCCAGCACACAAAAAACTGCAATCCAGTATATTAAATGCTTTTTACGATCTTTCTCAGTCCATTTGACGTTCTCCATAGCCAAAATTTCTGCACACAAAAATAAATTCAAGTGAAAATCAAAAATGTATTTTTGGGATAGAATTATTGTTTTCTAAATATATACAAAATAATATGATTTAAAAAAAAATTAAAAAAACAAATGATTTAAGATTTTAAAACAGGTAATGCCTTTATATTACACAGTTTTGGAGCTATTCGCGATATTTGGAAGGATGAAAGCTGATAACATATGTATCCCACAAATCTTTATCTTGGTACCAAATTTGGTGGCTCTAACTTAAAAAATGTGAAAAATATAGGCGATCAACATTTTTGATGCAATAAACTCTTTTAGAGGTTTACGCCGATGGGATTTTTTTCGGTGGCGGAGTGGGGGCCAAAAAGAACCGGCGGCGGCGGCGGCGCAGTCTCAAATTTGTCGGCTGCGCCGGCGGCGTGGGCAATAAGAAAAACAAAATTTTTCTTAATAATTTAAAGCATTTACAATTTTTTTTTTAGTTTGAATGAGTTCAGTCGTTTTCGACAGACTCGATTACAATAAATCGTTTTATGATTAAACAGAAAATTATAACAAAATAAAATAACGATTTTAAACAAATTAACAGTCATTTTTTGGACTTAATAAAAGTTAAAAAATGTATTTAAACGCTTTTTATTATTTAATAAAATCTTACGATCGATTATTTTTTTAAGCTTGGGGTAGAAGTAAGTGACGCCGTCGGCGGCGTCAGAAATGACAAAAATCGGCGGCGTCGGCGGCTCGGCGGCGTAAATGTCTAAACTCTTTACCTTCGGTACCGAGTACAAGAAAAAAATTATGCTTGTTTCTTCGGAATCCCGAAATAAAATGTTCATCAAATATTTTAGTGCACAAATATTAAAAAATCTACTCATTCAAACAAATACAATATTAAAAATTTAAATTTCCATATCCAAATATGTTTTTTGTAGCATATAATACAAATATTTTAAATTCTACTTACAAAATTTTTAAACACTCGTGTTTAGCTTAGATTTTTATACAATCCTCTTTTTAATAGCACCTTATGTCAAAATCTGTGCACTCTCCAAAGTCTGATTTTAGAGCATAGTAAAGACCCCAACAGATTGAGGCCAACAATCCAAACACAAGCATCCAATAAGCAGCGCGATAAATAGCAGGTGTCTTTGCAAATTTATTTTGTTGGCTTTCTCGGCTTGATTTTCGGTAACTTTGTCTGGAAGACTTGCCTCCCATACTCACTACATGAATTCCAGCTGCGTAGCTATTATTTTAAAAAATATATGATTTTTAAAAATCTCAAATATTTCAAACCTAACACATTTATTTAAAGTACACTCTAAAAGATTACTTGGTTTATGGGCAACTCTACTGTTTCAATGAGTGCTTGATTCCAAAAGTCACACTTTAAGAAACAATAACTCGGTAGAACAATGAAATCTTATTGAAATTTGTGGCCATTAGTGCTGAAATGGCAGCTCGACCGGAACCAGTACCAATTTGTAAAACAACTTTATCGCAACTGAAGAAACTTTGGCAAATTATTTAAGTTAATTGGCCTTTTTGGTCGCAAAAAGTCAAGACAAACAAACATATACAAAAGCACAAAACAATACAACAAAAGCCATCCGAAATAATGTGGAAGGCACAGGATCCCCTGTTGGCCCAAAATAGGTTAAATATTTGCGCATAAGGCCACAAATGTTTCGCAAATTTGTTAAAATTACTTACAAACAAAGTAACACAATTCCGACATCTCTCTTTCAGGGGTCAAAGTGTGGAAGCTGGTCAAAAGAGGTCTCATAAATTAAGTGTTTTGTGGCTAAAATTTCGTTATTCCCAATCAGAATGTAAATTTTAAAGGACTCTTTGGCAATTAGTTCCTCCGGTTAGCTCAAGAAATGTGAGAAATTTTAAACTCTTTCAGTAATAATTGCCTTTGTCATTGGTTGAATTCGCCCTGCATATTAAATAAAATTGTTCAGATGCCTTCATTCACTATTTACATACACAAACTAAAAGGTGTCAAATGTTTTCACATCAACTTGCGGCCAATGAGATGTGCTTGCGATTTGTCTTCTTTCCGTCTATATTTCTGTCTGTCCGTTTGGATGAACAAAATCTTTTTCGAAAAGCTTTAAGCTTAGGATTTGAAACTTTGCAAATATATTTTTCTATAAGCGGAACAGATAAAGTGTCAAGCTTGGGTGTCTACGCTTACTGGGAGGTTGGGAAATCGATAAAATCGATAAGTAAAAGTCGATTATTCCACATTTTTTAAACAACTTTACTGCTAAAATTACCAAAGAAGATTGCTAATGGCATATACAAAAAAACTGCATCAAAAATGTTGGTGTCACGCACATCCATTTCGACATTTTATGATTTTACATCAAAAACATTTAAGAGCTTAGCAATATTTATATTTGTGCTGTTACTACATAAAATTTGCACACTTTACTTAATCAACGCTATGGTTAGTTTAAAATTTAAAATTTCTTTTAAACAGCTTAACATGCATGGTGCATTTACAATTCCATTTGATTTAACCAACTTCTTAGAAACTTTTTTCTTCTGCCACTTTAAGCTTATGAGATTGGATCATTTCAAATGCACTTTGCCTTGTAAGTGATATCGTGTCAGTGTTATATATTGATTATAACTAATAGCATTTATTAAGAATGCCCGAACTCATTTCAGCATGCCATTTGCAGTAACATCATGTGATATATTTGTTCATTACTGAAAGTGTTGTATGTTACAAGATGTGGCTTACTTGAAATGTTCTGCTCATTCTGACGCTGCATTTCGCTGTATCTGTTTGATGTTAATGAAAGATTCCTTCTCGCAAATAAAGCCAAAAGCATGGAAATCAGGAGAACAAATTGCAATCTGCTTTTTATGGTACGCTGCATGGCGCAAGAAGCAGGACTCAAGAGTTTTACTATGCCCAGGAACCCATCGATTGCCTGCTGCTGCTTCTGTTTCACATGGCTGGTGTTTTCAGTGGATAGGTATATACGTTCGTATATATACGTACATGTATATGCAATAAATGTACATATATGCAATATATGTATGTACTGTCCATGGTATTGACTAGCTCATTATGGCCCTCCTCTGTTGGCATTGCTTTTCACCGGCTGCTGTTTGACTGTCTCCTTGGCTGCTACACGGCTTCTCTTTGCTTCGCATCGCATCGCATTGGCTTGGTTTTCGTTTCGATTCATTTTCAATTTAGCAATGCCACAAAGCATGGCACTTTTCAATTCCTATCATATCGTGGCATTTGCAATCAGTGCTCATTTTACCATAAATTGATAATTTTCTAACGGATATACAATTTCCGGTGCCCGCCTTTGGGCCACGAACACTGTCGTTGACCCACCGCGCACAGACACAGTCGCAGCGCATTTAATTCTAAGGCCGCAACAAAAGTAAAATTCTTCAAGTTAAATATGGCATTAATAAATAAAGATAGATAACAAGCGCAAAATTCAAAGCCTTTATAGTATAGAAAAGTTTAAGCTTTACGCATAGCAAAAAACACTGCACGTACAGTCGAGACAAGCTAACAGACTTCTTGACCAACTTGATATCCCAACTATCGTGTCCGACTATCCGACTGTTTATTTTCAGTACACTTCTTGCTCAATGCCTGATGCCTTATTACCAGCCAGCCTGCAGCTATATTTGTGTGTTCTTTGCTGCCTTTCTTTGGCCCTCATCAACTGGCTGGCAACTTTTGCCTTAAGCTTGACGCAAGTTGTCAACCAACTTTTGCAACAATAAACGCCATTCCTCTGCGTCGCATCGCAGCTTCGAGTAAAGTGAAATAACAGCTTGTAGTAGATAAAAACCAGAAAACAATTAGTCTTTTTTTCGGGTTAGTACTCAGTGCTTTGCATTGGAATGCAATGTGACTTTAAGCAGCGCTTACACAGAGCTCAGCCAAAAAAGAGAAGGTTGCAGAAAAGTTGAAAGAGGTTGAAAGGACTCACTTTGACCCAACCCCCTGGACCTGCACAAAAGCAATTGTGATGTTTTTGTCATTTTAAATTCTAGTCGTTATTATTTTAGCAACAGTATAAGCTGGCTTATCTTAAGTTATTTTTTTCGTTTTTATCACAAATTCTTAAAAATTCACTTTGATAGGAATAATAATAGAAACAATAGGTGCCTTTTATATTGTATATGAGGTACTATGTTGAAATGTGACCGTATAGGTATTTGCTAGTTACAAAGTCCCAATCCAGCATCAGCCGAATATGTATAAGCTATCTTGCAGCTCGCATTTGCTAATTCTTAAGTTTGCTTTGTTTTAGCAGTGTGTAAGAGAGCTTACGTTCGTAGTTAACCTCATCGGTTGTAAATCGGTAAAAATCGTCCATTTGTTAAATTTTAGATTTGTGCAGCAGCTTCAACTTATAATTTAAATGTTATTTATCGATTACAAGGCAGCCTTAAATTATGAAAATTATGTTAATAGATTTGCATGCATATTAATTAGCGCATACGCCCTGTTGAGCGTGCATTAAAAATTCTGAAAAGCGCATTCATAATTTGCTGAAATTGTGCATTCAGCAAACAAACACACACACACACACACATAAACTCGCACAGATACACATGTATGCAGTCAGTGGCTGAATTCACTCGAATTTTTGGCACTCAACATTGCGTGAGTTTTAGGTTTTGGGTTCGGTTATCTGACTGAAACTGCTTGGGTTGCGGATGATATCGAAATTAATATGATTGTGTAGTTGCACAAATAAGTATTGCGTTCATGCCACAAGCCACATTACCCTTCCTTTTTATCGACTCTAATTTCAAAATATAGATTATGAGCTCCGTTCAAGGATTATGGAACTTCTACCCCGATTCGACAATACTACACAAAGCAATATGGCTCCTGGTAATATTTGCCTCTTTTGGAATTTAATTAATAACTTAAAGACTAAAAGTTAACGGATCTAAGATCGTTTATGACAAAATGGGCGTGACACCACCTCTTTTCTGCATAATGGGGTACGCAAATATTACGTTTTTCAAGATATCTACAAAAATTCATGTTTTTATGCCCTTTACCTTCATGCAATAGTATCATAGAGCTTCCGTATAAAAAATCGGTCAAAAATCAAGTTTTGGTTAAACAATCTTGATTGTTTTGAAGATATTTGATCTAAACTCACTAAAAATTATAAATATAAAGCTCCCAACAGTTTTAAAAAAATAAACCATAATACGACCAATATATCATATAGCTCCCATAGGATCAATCAGCAAATTTGCGATTTTGTACATGTAAATCGATCCAACATAGCAATATTTTCGAACTTTACTTATAAGTTTTGGCTTGCTTTTATAATGTTTAGGGCTAATTTTGTCAAAACAGCATTCTCGGCAATAAATCACTCATTGTGTTCAACCCACAACATATTGATGTTGTAAATTTATAGGTTATTCGCTTAACATTGAATTTCGAAGAGAATCGCGAAAAGTTCACCTTTCGGTTGGTGTCAAACTGTTTTATTATTCTGCAATTCAGATATTACAACTTGATAGACTGGCTTAGACAAAAAAAGGAAAACTCTACTGAAAGCCAACTTTTCGTTACAAAAATAATTTTATGGGCAAGTTCTTTACATACGCAAATCGTGAACACCATGACGTATAACAACAAAACATATACATCAAACACAATATACAAACTACACTGATCTATTGTTTGTTAAGGGTGGGGAAAAGGGGCTGGGGGCGTTATGGGTGGGCGTGGCATCCAAATTTTTGATGCAGTTCTTTGTGGTATGCCAATTGCAATCTTCCTACCAAATTTGGTGACTCTAGCTCAAAGTTTGTAAAAGTTGGGGAAGGGGGGCTAGGCGTGGCTCTAATATATATTTGGGGGTCACTACCAGTTATCTTCCTACCAAATTTGGAGACTCTAGCTCAAACACTATGAAAGATACACGCATTCCCGCTTTTAACGAAAAGTTGGGGCGGCTGAGGTGGGCAAGGGCCGTATGGGTGGGTGCGGCATCCAAAATTCGATGCAGTTTTTTGAGGATCGTCATCACCTATCTTGGCGCAAAATTTGGTGGCTGTAGCTCAAACTGTGGGAGATATAGTCGTTTATAATTTCAACCTGCGGGGGGGCTGGGGGCAGAATGGGTGAGCGTGGCACCAAAATTTTTGATGCAATTTTTTCGGGGATGCCAGTAGCTATCTTCCTACCACATTTGGTAACTCTAACTGTAAAGGTGTACGGAATAGGTAGATTTATCGATTTTGAGTTCTCGAATTTATCGATTTGCCAGCCCCCCAGTTATCGTAGAACCCCAATCTTAACATTTTATCTGTCCCGGCCATAGATAAAGACATTTGCAAAGTTTCAAATCTCTAGCCTGAAGGGTGTCGAAAAAAGTTGCTTTCATACAGACAGACAGACGGACAGACACCATGACAGACATTGCACAAACCCAATATACTCTTTACCTTCGGTATCGAGTATAAAAAGTGCAATCGCCATCACATTGATTTTGCCATTGAAATTTTTTGAGAAGAAATCTATTACCTTACGCGAAGGACTGCAAATATTTTCAATGATTTCCCCATTCAACTAAACTAAAATCTAAACGAAACTAAACTGAATATTTCTTTACCTTTTGCGTAGCTTATTGTTAATTGCCGAATGTGCGAGCGCACAGAAATCCGAACTCTGAAGTGCTTACGACCACAGAACCATGAATAGATTTGCATTTTAAATGTGTAGCATTAGCTTTTGGTTTTTATTTGTCCTGCTTTTATTTTTTAAGCGTTAGCCATTGTAAACACTTCTAAAAAATACTTGTACATTAAATGAAAGAAAAGGAAAGAAACGGAAGGAGGGTTTGAAGTTTGGGTTCATTTCTTTTTGATATTATTTATACATATCTACATCTTTTTTTTTAAGGCAGTTCACACTTAACTTGACTTGCGCATAGCTAAAATGCTCTTAAGTTAAATGGTACAGAAGCACTGTAAACTGTTGACTGACCCAAGTAAAGCTTAAAATATAAATATAGGCACATACATACATACGTATTGTATATATATATACAAACATGCATATATTTTGTACGTAGTATGTATGTATACATTTTTGTGGGTTGCCTCAAGAGTCTTTGTCGGGCGTAACACAAATGTCAAATGACATTTTCTTATTCTTGTTTTCTCAGCCAGCAAATAAATGTCAAGCTCACAAAAAATAGAAAATAGTATAACTAAATAAAGGCAGAATAATAAAAGATTGTTATTCATTTTTTTGCTAGTTGCGCGGCGGTTGTTTTCGATGGCAGTATTGCATTAGCCAGACGTTTCGAGCGCAAAAGTGTCAACAAAATAATGCATAAATAAGGATCAGAGCGTCAATTTACAATGACATTACCCCCTTGCCAGTCACAACAACTGCGCCTTATTGCTTACCCAGTCAAAAGTCATTGCTAAAAAATATTCAATATTTGAGTCGAGCAGAAGGAGAGAGGAAACGAGAGCTGTAAAAGAAATGCGCACTTTTCCATTATTAAAGTCAGTGCTCCCTTGCTTGATAGATTGCAGCTAAGCTTTTGCTTGCAGGATTTGGTGCAGCTGTGTGAAAATGTCTTATACTTGGGGTTGCCGAGCATATAAGATAAACTGCAAGTCTGCTGATTGCCAGACTGACTGACTGTCAGACTTATCAAACTGCCAGCTGGCATTTTGAATTGAAAATTCACAGCTTAAAACTCACAGTACAAAGCTTTTTTCACTCAACAATATAGTACTTCTTTACAAAACCGTCTTTGCACCAGTCTGGCAGTATGGATTACAAGTATATGGTATCGCAGCAAAATCACACCTCAACAAGGTAAGAGTGCTGCAGGTTAAAACTTTAAGAATGATCACTGTAACGTCCGTACCTCTCAGATAGAGAAAGATCTAAAATAAGATAAAGTGGGCGACACAATCAACCAGCAATCGGCAGCCTTAAATCAACGTTTGGTATGTCACCCAAACGCACTAGCAAGGAGACTCCTCAGGCAACGCATTAGAAGACGTCTTAGAAGGGTGCCCCACATTGACTTGCCCAACAGGATAATATCTTAAACACTACAAACACCATACCTATATCGTATAAATATTTACACAAATAAGTTGCTTTGCACATTTTTCTTGTAAGTTTGATTTAAGTTGTTGATAATTATAATAACATTCCTCATCTATTCGTAACATTCCTCATCTATTCGTATAAATATTTTAGTTCATTCTTAATGCCACTTTGACTCAAACTGGGTGCTCAATCAAAATGCCTTTGTTACTTTGTGCAGATCACAAAAACAATAATCTGACTAAGACAATAGCCACAGCAACAGCTTTGAGCATTGTGCCGTGGTTTGTCTTTCAGATTTCTCACTTGCATTTTTTTTCAACTTCGTTGCTTTTGTCATTTTTTTTCGCTTGTGTATGCAGCCATAAATCTGCGTATTCAGCATGGCTCATGCTGTTGCTTTCTTGTTGTTACTGTGTTGTTGTTCTCATTGATATGCTAAAGATTAATGCTGCTCTTTTTTTATTCCCCTAAAGAAGGTTATTTACGAGTAAAGTAGATTCAAAGTCTTTTATCTGTGCTTCTATTATATACAATAAGTCCATAAATGAAAACTGACATTTCGAAGTTTTTTGGTTTGTCAATCTGTTCTGAATATCTGATAATGTAACCAAAAAATAAATAATGTCTAAGCCAGAGTTATCATAAAAAAATCATTTGATTTTCTTTATCTAGTAACAATTGTAATAAAACTATTTTGTTTTATGTTTGGTTTATCAATAAAAACAACATAAGCATCTCGCATTTTGCAAGCCATAAATTCTCTTTCATACTTGGTTTAAGCAGTTGAATGTTGCTTAAGGTAACATTTGGCCAGTGACCGTAAGATAATAATTATCCAGCAGCTGCTTAGTTGCATTTTTGTGTGGTATAAAAAACTTGTCATGGAAAATTTTACATCAATTTATTTATTATAAAATACTCTGGCTGTGGCCAGTCTACTTTTGACTCACTTAAAAAGTAACATACATAAAATTAATGAATACAAGTATATTGTATATGGTTACACAGGTATACTTATATATATATATATAAAATTATTTTATACATACATAGATAGTTTTTGCTTGACCATTTATTGATTATTCGTATGTTAGCTGCAATTTTAGCCATCAACGGTTTTTATTATTATTATATATATATTTTTTGGTATATGCAAAACTGCAGAAAATAGTTTGTTTAGAGTGTTGTTTTGTTGCTTCAGTTATTGGTAATTGGTTTTTTTTTCCTGTTTCTTATCTTTGGCATATACGTTGGTTGTTGCATATTGTACAAAAAAGTTAGCTGGGAAATGACAGTGTGCAGTTCAAGTTTTGTATGGGATAGAATATGCTGATAACATTTATAATACAACAATCACAATTACCAACTTTTATTTACCTTTAGTTCTATACTTAATGACTGTTTCAAGCCTTCACAATGTACTTGATATGGACGCTTAAAATTTAAACACTAGACCACAAAAGCACACAAAGTTTAATACAAATAATCACAAGTTTTATAAAATTTTGAACTTGGTTTGCCTACTTTGCGTGTCTTTGAGTGTTTGATATATGTAAATGTATATTTATTATTTGTCTGAGATGTCTAGTTGGCCTACACTAGACTGGCTTTGACTTAAGAGCTAAAGTTATTATGGAAATAACTGCAGACATGCACGCACTTATTTGTTTTGTTCATGATATGCCCAAATATGAAGTTATTTAGATTTGAAATGATTTGGGATGCGTGAACTTATGCCTCTGAGATCTGTGGAAAGACAAAACAAATATGTACGGGTTGCATATTTCCATGGACAAGTTGCTTGATTATACCTTCCTATAGCTAGATTAACTAGATTGTAGTGTACTCTATTTTTAAGCACATATCTATTTAGTATTGACGAGGCCAATAAGCTCCATTGAAATATGGTATAACCTACAGCTTAAGACAAAATGTAAGCTTTGTACACAAGAAACATAACAGCAATCGCGAGTTTTCTTTTAACTCTTTACAAATATTTTGTGTTTTGTGTTTTTTTTTTGTATATTTTACTCGGCGTGTTTCACACGCACGCACTCCAAACTATAGTAGGCATGGCTCTGGTGGTTCACTGTAGCTAATCAGCTGCTGTGCTTACGCCTGCGTAGCGGCAACAAACTGCACCACAGTGGTTGGCCGTGTGCTCGACATTGGCTCGACTACTGGTTTTGTTGTGCTTGATGTTGTTGTTGTTGCTGTTGCTGTGGCTGTTGCCACTGTAGAAGGCATCTCATTGCCATTGCCATTGCCATTGGCAAACGGCGCACACTCGTCACTCTTTTGGCGCTTGATTAGCATTTGGCTTGATCTGACCGCAATCCATTCGTTGCGGCCGGCATCAAACCAAGTCAGGCCGAGATTATAGCGCCCATTGAGATTTGCGTGCTGACAATGAGAGAACCACCAGCCACCCTCATAGTTAGCAGCACAATGCGTCTGTGATATATCGCGGTCATCGTCAATGGCCGAGAACTGCATGCCTTGCTGATAGTTCAACGCATCCGATGCATTGCCACTGTATTCGCCAATGTGTAGCCTATAACCATCCGCCCGGGAGGATACATAAAAGTGTTTATACTCTGCCACCCAATTGTTATCGTAGATATCCTGCATGTGCACTCGCAGCTGCGTACAGTTGTTAAGCGTCAGATGATGCAGCTGCTCATTACCAATCCAATACTCGCCACTTGGTGTACCAAAGCCCTGAGAATAGTCGGCCCACGAGCGATTGAAGTCGGCGCTGCCATCGAACCGACGCTGTATTGTCGTCCAGCCGTCTCCGTTGCAGTGCGTCATTAGTGGATGATGCTGGCCTGCGGGCGCTATTAAGTGCAGACCATCTACACCCGTTGACAGCTCGCTGCAGTCCTGTGGCAACTTATTTACAATTGCCTCATACTGTGTTTCAACGTTCTCCAATTCAGCCACAAGCGTTTCGGCCAGCTCGCTATCGGTTCTTACATCTGAGACCTGGGGCAACTGATCCAGATTCTGTTGATGCTGATGATGCGGACGTTTGTGCGGCTTGTTAAGATGTGAAAGCTGTGGGTGAGAAAAAACGTACATGTTTTAATATTACAAGTGAAATGAAGAAGTAAAAATTTAAAAACAAAGCTTGGATACTAAATATACATATAATGGAAACAGTAATGTTCACTTAAAACTGCTGACAATTTATTTTATTTATATTGCTAGTAAATTAGCTTTTTGCCTGCAAATTTGAATTTTATACTTAATAAGTATAAACAGTAAGTCTTTAGTTTAGTTTCGATTGTTGTGTAACTTGATTTCCATAGACTTTTGTAGCAAATATCCTTTGTGTGATCTAGGACATTCGAGAGCGTACTGTACTTAAGATGCCAGCTTGAATGTTAAACGACTCTAACTGTTGTGAATTAAATAAGCTTACCTTATTGTGGAGCTCGTTGTGAACAAGAGACTGAACACGATCCACATTCGTTTGCAATTGCTCCACAGTGCTGACCAGTTTCTTAACACCATCACGTTCATCCTGAAGAGCGCTTACACTAACGGCCATAGCCTGCAAAGATCTGGCCGCATTCTTGCCTTCCTCACGCACCAAGTTCTGCTCGGAGCTTATTTGTGCATTGGCAAACTCTAGTTTGGAGATCTCGTGGCGCAGTTCGGGTATATTCTTGTCCATTTTGCTTTGCAGTCCCTCCACATCTTCGAGCAGCTCCAGCATTGAGGTGTGCAGTTTGTCCAGCGTTGCGATCTGACGACTTAAATTAAAATTGGCATTCGCAATGCGATGTTGCTCCAGCTCGATGCTGCGCACCCTCTCATCAATGTGATGATACTTTAGCTCGCTCATCTGGCGACGCAGGCTGCGCTGTGCCAACTGTAAAATGTGTATCTGCTCTTGCTGGAAACGGCAATGACGACGCCTATGATCGGCCAGCTCGCCGCTAGATAGAGCTTGCGATTGTGACTGCAATAAGAAAGAAGAAGAAATATTATTAGGCTAGATGACTTAACTTTTGTATATTTAGAATAACAATTTTGAAGTATTCCTGTTCGGAACTGCAAAACTAATTTGGTTGAACTATTCAGAATAATCGATTTCACCATTGATTATTTAGAGTGTGCCAGGAACGTATACTGTATTTGGGTTACCATTTAAATATCCATATTCAAGAATTGGACGTAAAAGAGAAACATACAGAGTTTTTATGAAGTAGAGATAGTCGATTTAAATCGAGTAAATCGACCAGTGCCTAATGAACTTCACGGCCGCAGGTGCTCGGTATGCTATAGAGGAGAAGATGTTCAATAGCATACCCAAATCTTCAACCCATTTAATGCGTTCGTGTAGTTTTTATTATCAAGAACATAAATATTTATAAGCTGAATATAATATATAGAATATTTTGTCTAATCCTTTGAGTAAATGTTGTGATACATTTTTGTCGACGAATGTTTTCGACATGTAAGGGTAGGGATGGACTCGTGCCCAATTTTTTTGTTTTATTATTTTAAGGCCGCATTAAACAGAAAATGTGAACGTAGCATAAAGTCAGCCAGAGCCATATTTGCTTATGTCGTGCTGTCCCATGTCCGACGTTTAAAAACGAATACGAACAAAGCAAGCACGATATTTTTAATTGAGCACAAACGTGTGACGATCGGAAGCACGGCCCGTGGCCATCCCTATGTGAAAGTTCTTAAACGCAAGCGACCGTTGCAGGATTAAGTTTTCAGCAAAGTCTGCGAAAAGCTTTAAAGCTGCACTTACTTAAGCGCTTTCTGTCTACTGTCGCTTTCGTTTCTCGTTGTCTTAGCGCACTTGTAATATGCATGTGCACAGGATTATGTGCGGGGAATTGAATCCTAAATCCATTTATTATAAATGCATTTCATAACGTACTATAGCAGCGCCAAACAACTTTGTTAGACACACTCACACAAACACAAGTATGAATGGAATGTGCAACAATAATGTCAGAGACAGCCACGCGCTTAAATCCCTGGCGTTGGGATTGTGTACAGACAAACCCGCCAGCACACCGCATAGAGTGCATGTGTCATACACACACATACGCACACAAAGACACTCATAAAGACACTAAGTTAGGGCAACTTGGCAGCTGTCTGTGTTAGCGCCACACACGAGTTCATTTATACCTATCTCTAATGGGTAAAAAGGGTATAACATTAAAACTTACTTATCAAGCTAATTTAACCCTTTTTTACTGATATTTTAAATATCTTCTTAAATAACAAAAACTAATAAGCCGATGGAAAAATTCCAAAAATTCCCTATACATCAGAACTAAGATGCGACTTTTACTGAGTATGTTTTAGTCGTAACCACTCAACCTAATTTATGAAAATACATGGAAACGTCATGTTCTAGATGTATAATTTTACTGAGTGACATGCGTTAGCCATGGTAATGGCATTTGGGTCACATTTCTGATTTGTGAATGTGAATGCAAATGAAATGAATACGCCAACAGTATAGAAAAATATATAAAGATACATATACAGATACATTCCTCTATAGTACGCTTTAGTTTAGTTTCCCTTCATTGAAAGAAGTAAGGATATTTCGTATTTCTGCTACGTTTTTGTCTATGTGCCAACGCTCATTACAAACTTCTCTTATAATTGACTAATAAAAAGTCTCGCAAATATGAAAGTGAATGGAATGTGCTGCTAATGAATATACACAAGTTGAGTAATGGATGGGGAGAGAGGGGGAAACTAAGCCAAATTAAGCTTGCTGTTTAATTATGCGACACACAAATGAAAACAAACAAAAGTTATTGCGATGGCAACAAGCAACAAAAGAGAGAAATTAACACAGAGATACAAAGGAGAAGAGAAGTGGGAATAAATGAATGAATGATGAAAAGTCGATTTCAAGCGTATATATCAAAAGTTTTCATTTAGCTTTTTCCTTGTAATTTTCACGATAAAAACAAGTGTAAACGATGAAGTTGAGCGCAAACGACTATGAAGTACTCTATAAGTTTTGTTGGCAAATGTCGATGTGTTATCGATTTCCTAGCCGCCCAGTCGACGTAGTGACCAAACATTTGCAAAGTTTCAATTATACAATTATAATGACTCAAAAAAGCAGCAGGAAAATTTCGTACATACAAGATGATGAATCAAAAGATGATCAACGAGAATAACATAGAGTAGAAGCCAAAAGAACAACAACAACTCGTGGTGGGGTCGGGTATACAATTCATTCTTAATTTAACTATTTAAAAATCTAGACTGATTCGATGTTTTATCAAAGTAAATACTCTTGATATTTTTTTTTGGATTTGAACATCTTAAAGTAAAGAAAATGAACGTAATCTGTGGGAAAAAGTTCAAAAAACCGTGCCAGCTAACGCACATTGATATTAGTAAGTTGTATGAATATTTTGCTGCGCCTTTTGACTGATTTTAATTCAATTATTCATGGTTCTGTTGAAATACGAATTGTGCGACTACGCGAAACTTGTGCTGCCAATTGAAGCACAACTTAACGGAATTTTCAACTGATGTTTGTATTTGCTTTGCCTTAACGCATGTCTTCAGCCAAAGCGAGAGAAAGAATGAGATAGAGAGAGATACATAGATAAAGAGAAAGAAAAGGGGGAGACGATAACTCTTGGCAAAAGGAAGAATCGTTGCTGCTTTATGCGAAAGGTCACGAACATTGCTAATACGCCACGTTCGATAACGCTACCAATATATATATAAATGTATGTATACACATATATACATATCTGAATTGATGTGTATGTGTTAACTGTGTATGGCATTGGCAGGCTATCAAAATTTGGTGAGCGGTAATGGAAAAGGTGAGATTCGATTCGCTAAACGGCGATGTCAACAATATAATTAAAAGTGATTAATGAGTTGACCCTCCCCTCCTTCCGTTCGATAACGAATTAACAGTCAAAGAATGCGATGCCAAAAAACAATTCTAAAGACATTTTGTGGCAAGTGGCTGCGGCTCTAATTGAAATCGAAATTGAAGAATTAATATTTCAAGCGAGCTTGCACACGTTTTGTGTGTGTGTGTGTGTGTTTTACAATTAAGTAATGCTAATCGAGCAAAATGCGCAGCCGCTGGGCTAATTAATTTGCAAAGCCACACAGATACCCACACACGCTTATATAAAATGCATAAAAAGGCTTGGATTGAAGTAGGGATTTAAGTGAAATTTTACATGTTATCCTGAAGTGAAGGCTAACAAGGATTTGCTATTAGTGTCATCTATGCGGGGACGTTCTGTGTTTGGGTATGTGTTTGGGGGTGTGTATATATGTGTGTGTGTGTGTGTCTAGTGCAAAAAGCTACTCCAGCTGCTGTTTGCTGCTTTTCGCTGGAAATGTCGTAAAGTTGTAATGGGACTTCTGTGTGCCGCTTTAAAAGTTGCACACGCTAACCCATACCTATATGTTTGTGTGTGTGTATGTGGACCACAAAATCCATTTATTTTATGCGTATTTAGGTGTCGCTACGATCTCTTCTCGCCTCTTTTTCTGGACAAATGGCAAACGTGTGCATAGTTTGAAACTGAATATTCAGAATTGTGTGTGTCTAAAGAGCGCTTTAAAATTTAAAGCGGTATTAAAAACAATTGCAAACAGCATATCTGAAATCCAGCCTCAAGCAATATTCGTAAAAAGCGTAGCAAAGTTAAGGCAAATAAAGAAGAAGCCAAAGAAATCAAACTTTCATGCAAACATATATTTTTGTGGCAACTTTAGGCATGTAAAGGAGGCATGTTTGCAAGTAATGGCGCTTTGAAAACTTGGAAGCTAGCTCCGAATAATAATAGAAACATGATGTACATAAGTACATACATGAATCTCAGGTTGATGTCAAGTTTCAACAAAGATAATTTTGCTCATAAAACAAATATCAGCTACGAGCACTGTATTCATATACTATGTATACATATGTAAATGTAACTCAATCCTCCTGCTTTTTTACTTAAAAGAATGAACGAAAAAAAGAACAGCAAATAAAAGTACTCGAACAATCAAACAAATTGCCAGCCGCAACAGAGCAGCAGTAAGGCGGCAAACAGCAAGCAGCAGGGACTGGGCCAAGCAAAATGTAACATAAAACAAAAGCCAGCACAAATATCAACATAAATAATGTAAAATGCTGGAGCCCACTCGAGTGCTCGAGGCTCGAGCAGACAACAAACCAAAAAAACACAAAAACCACCTAAGAAAAACAGCATTGCAATGTTGAAGATTGAATACCCTAATAATACATCCTAAAAAAATAATATTATTGAAAGAGCTTCCAAAAAATGCATATTAATATCATAAAAAAAATGTTCACTGTTTTGGTGATGATGATGAAATTTGAATTATGTGTTTGTAGAGGTTTTTCCCAAGGCGTTTTCACATTTTCCATCCAAATTTAAATACTCTTTGCAAAGGTAAAACAAAAAAGCCGAATAACAAAAAACAAATTTTTCATTTCTGTTGTTTTTTTCTTGTGACCTCTGTTTTGAGACTGAAACCGGATCCGTCTGTCTTTGCTTTGACTGCTCCTGCTCCTACTCTAGCTTCAGCTTTTGCTCCTGGTCAAACTGCTGACTTTTGTGCCTGTGTGTGTGTGTGTCCCGCATTTGTTTGCCTGGCTAATTTAACAGCAAGATTCTCATACGCACGACATGTGTTTATTCGAATATTTCCAGTTGACACTACTTACGGCTGTCTGCTTTTGTTAAGTGTCTCTCTCTCTCTGATGCGATTCCTGCTGGCATCAATAACCAAAGATAAATATTTGCGTTCAACTGTTGCTGGTGACAGCGTATGTCATGCTTCCTACACATATGTGTATACAGCATTTGCTTTGTTATAAATCTGCACAAATTGCAATTAGAACATATTTTTTGGGTCGAGTTACGGCCGGGGCATCCTTATGTTGCCAACTTGTCACTGACATGCGTCATGATGTAGTCTCTTATTGTGTTTTCGGAAAGCCAGTTGAAAGGTCTTGCCATCAATTCGGGTTCAATTAGAACCAGGCAATTCGACTAAGTGCCACCAGTATCAAATATACTTTGTAGAATTTTACAAGTCAACTCAAAGATACTTTTTCAGCACCTTTACAGACCTAAATTTGAACATGATTATTAAAAATTCAGCTCACTGTTTTTGTGTGTTCTCTTAAATTAACCCCCACCCAAAAGGTAATACGACTTTTATTATTTTCTTTTGCTAACTATGACAATTATAAATTGAAATTTGATACTTTGAAGAATTATTTATTCACTGGGGTTTGTCTGTTTCACTTTTCAGATATTTTCTTCTGTTCCATTTTGTTTTTTTTTTCTTTAATTCAATTAAATTAAGAACAGTTTATTTAATTCAACCATTCTCGCACACACACACACCGATGCAAAGAGAAGGTATTTTCTTTCGCTTTTTTTTTCGTACACATTTTTGCAGCCACCTGTGCTTTTTCATTGTTTTTTCATAAGCTTTTTTCTAATCTAACCTAATTTCTGCTTTGCTGCGCTTTTACAATAAAAATTTTTTAAAATTGCTTTTTGCCATCTCTTCACTATCATTGTATTTTGGTTTTATTTTTTTGGCTGAAGATACAACTAACAACAAGAACAACAGTTTTTTTTTTGCGGTAAACTGTTGTTGGACACTATAAGAGTACCGCTGTCAAAATAACAAGAACAGAGATAACAAAAAAAAAATAATGAAAAGGATCAAATTGTGCTGAAGTATCGCGCGCATCATAAACGCACACCAATAGACACACGCGAAGGAGAAGAAGAAAAAACAAACAAATACATACATATACAAAACTGATTATCAAGGCACTCAAGAGCATCTGCGCTGCTGCTTTTGCTGGCCAACATTGGAGTTGGTCGAGAGGGGCTGAGTGGAGAACAAAGGGCCAAAATGTTGGCGAGACAAAAGACAGCAGCCGTCACTGGTCTCTCTCTCTGACAGTGCCGTTGAGCAGCTGGCGCGTTGTGCACCAATTCGGTTGCTTCTTCTCTCCCCCCCGCACTTATTCCCTTTTCTTTTTTTGGTTGTGGCACTAAAACGCTTGGGGCGATTAAAAGGTGATTTCCTGCTTTTTGTTTGCAATTTTCAGCAATTTTATTCTATACATAAACAGTACGAGTCTTTTGCGAACAGCCGTGCCATTTTAACAATTTATATATATATTGACACTCACATATATAAATGTGTGTATGTGATATCGCATTGCACTAGTATAACAGATTCAAGAGTGCGTCTGTTGTGAAAGCCGCTTAAACCGCCTGACTGCACGTTTATCGTTTTCATCGGTTTTATTGGTTTTGTTTGAACTTTTTTTTTACTTTGTTAACGCAATTTGTGGTCAAAATTTTTAGTGGCTGGTTGGGAATGTAATTGATTGTGTGTTCAGCGAGGTTCACTTTTTAATCAGCTAGCATAACAAAGAGCGACGAAGCAAAAGCGAGAGGCGTGAGGCAGAACCACTTTACCAATCTATCACTATACTTCTACTCTTATTCCCTAAGCATGCAAATTTCCAGTTAAGCATCGTTGTGACGAGTCTTCAAAAACTTCAAAGTAAAGTGAAGCAGCAGTTCTTCAAAAATACACAATATAAATAAATAACATGCGAGTTGCGAAAAATATCTCAAAAAGAAAAAGGAAAAGGAAAAAGAAGGGAAAAAAGGAAAGGAAAGGGCTAACCAGAAAAAAGCAGGTGGCCAAAAACCAGTTTGGCTTTATTTTTTCTGTGGCAAGCACCCCATGCATATGGAAGTCACATAATCCTTTTAATGAAGCTGACAGCGTTCCAAATTTCTTTCTCGTTTTTTTATTTTGAATTGCTTGCAGATTTGTATTTTAAATGTACCTGTTGGTTGCTTAAAGATATTTCATTTGTTTGCTTTAAAAAGGATCCACACAAGAAAACATTTTTATGATTGACTAAGAAACGGGCAGACTTTAAATATAATAGAATAAAATTCCTAATGTACCAAAAAACAAATCAATTCTGTTGCTGATGTAGTTTTTAGAAGTAGCTTAACAAATATGAAGTGTGTGTTAACAAGGGTGTTCAGTAATTTTATGAAAGCCAGTTTAAAGTGCTGTTTAGTATTAAAATATATGTTTATGCTTATATATGTAGAATATAGAACATATACGCTTTAAATATATCTTATCCAAAACTTAGCTCAAAGTTTTTTGATGATAAATATACATTTCAGGATTGCACCTTGAAAATGCTGGGTATTTGACAATGCCGCAGTGCCCTTGAACATTTAATTTTACTTTCAATTCACCTTCAATAAAGCTTTATTGACTTTAATTATAATTAAAAGTTGTTAGCATGTTGTTGCTCAGTCTGCGCTGTCTGCGATTTGGCTGACCTTAAAATGTTAATGATTCATTTAGGCCCATTAACAGGAGTAGGAAACAGGTAGCGAAACTGGTAGTAGACTGTAGACTGTGTAGGTCTGTTCGGTTCGAGGCGTTAGCATTTAACATTAAATATGTATGTTGACGTCCTGCGTTGCGCATGGGAGTTTAAGCAGCATACAAGCAGCCACTAAAAAGTAAGCATACATACTCACACGACCAACACACATAGACTAAAAACTCTAGTTTGAATCGGGGATTCTCGGTGCTCGTTAGCACATCGTGTCTTAGATGGCGACCACTAAAAATTGAAACCCAGAAAAACAACAATAAAACACAAGTGAAAAACAAATTGCATTTGGTCGCAACCGACTGAAATATCCTTTGTTACCATTATTATAACTGGTGGTGAATGCTAATTAAAGTAATTGTTACCAGCTACCTTTCTTCCAAATTTAGTCATGTTATAGGCACGAGGCATAGTTTCGGGGCGTGGCTTCCAAAAATCTGATGCAGATCTTTAGGTGATGTCACCAGCTATTGATCTATCAAATTTGGTGCCTACAGATTAAAAACTGGTCAAACTGGCAAAGAAACCAGTATACTCTTTACCTTCGATGTCAAGGTATAACAAAGGTATGGCACTCAGGTATAAAATAAGGCATAAAATGGCCAGATAATGGCAACGGGGTGGCCAAAACATTCCTCAGCCTGGGTGGTTGCTTTATGGGCGTACTTAAAACACCAGCAACAACAACAAAACGAAAAATTTCAAAGACATAAAAACGTGAAGCACTCCACTTGAGCGAATGTGTGTGTGTGTTGCGTGCTTATCTGATCATTAGCATAAAGTTGGCGGCTGCCTCTTTCGCGTTCTCTCTCGGGTGTACTCACCTCCTGGCTAGCTTCCTGCAGACTGCTATTGTCATCCTCCTCCTCAATGCTGGCCGACTGTTCCGTGGGTTTGACAATTGGATTTGCTTTGACAGTCGCTTTGGCATTTAGGTGCTTGTTCAACTCATGCTTGTAATCCTGCTCCTGCTGCAGCAGCTCCTCACGCAATTCCTGAACAACAACTTCAGTTTGCTGCTGCCTTTCACGTTGGGCGGCCAGCTCCAGTTTCAGTTGCTGATAATCGTTGCGTATTGTTGCCAGATCCTCGTAGGCAGCGCCGCCATGTCGCACATCCTTGGCCACATTGCCAGCGGTGCGCTGCAGCTCCACGAGCTGTTTACGTATCTCTGATATCGATTGTTGCAGCCACTCGACTGTCAGGCGTTCCTTGGCGCCACTGTGCGTTGCACGCAGTGTTTGCATTTCGCGTCTGCAAAAAAAAACATGAAGAAATTCATTATGATGATGATGCCGAAGGTAAAGGGTATATTGGTTTTGTACAGTGTCCGTCCGTCTGTCTGTTCGAAGCTCACGGACACCCCAGCCTCCCTTTTTAAGTAAGATTAACAGAATTTGGTGAGAAGATAGCTGGTGAAGTCAACGCCTCTTTACCCCCTAACACAAACCTTCACCCCATGTAAAATAACTAACAAATTATTTCGCAGTCGATTCCGCACGCTGCAACGTTTTTACTTGTTTAAGCTTGATGTCGTGGCATGTTTAATTAGCCGGGCCAGATAAAATATGCAGAGAGACGGACGCGGCGTATGCGTAACAATTTAATTGACTTTGAAATGGGCAACATGCTATTGGGGTGCAGTGTGGTGTAGGGATCTAATTCAAATTGACATTTGCAGCCAAACGGACGGACGGCTTAATTGTCAGTGCGGCTAAAAGCGTTCCAGGATTTGAGGCGTGAGTAAGGCTTACACAAACAGCACCGCCATTTTCATGCAGTTTTTCAATTAAGCACGTTTTGATGTCGTTTTTTCGAGGACTGTTCAAAATAAATTCACACATAGATAATGCTAGCAACTCGGCAAAATACTAGCTGCCAAAACAAATTCATACAAAAATACAGAAGGAAATCAGAGGCAAAGTCAACTGTGATTCGTGAAACAAAATGAAGGAATAGCTATAAACTTTTCTACACCACAAACAAAAAAGTCAAAAACAAGAAACAACAAATGCGAGAGCTGCAGAAAATATTGTTTAAGTGTAGCAAAATAACGTTTGTTTTGCTTTTATTTTTTTATTTCTATTTTTGTTTTGGTTAAGTGCGATGCCAAAAAAGACGGTTAGAAAATGAAAATTCTGTACCACTTGTGGCAGTTGTGGCAAGCGCCAGCCTTAAAGCTTGTGCGAATTTTTGTGGCATTTCAGACAATTAAAGTAGTCGGTCGCAAGATTTGATGGCAAACCACTCGCACAGAGCGAGGGAGTGCGAGTTTTACCCAGGTCTTTGCCTCTGCCATCGCCCCATCCCATCCCAGCTAGTCTATCAACCTACGTAGAGAACTTTTATTTTTTGTTGTTTCTCTACAACTGTTGTATTTTTCACTGTCAAAAGAGCAAACCTAAACGAAATTTTCATAAATAAAACTTTTTGTCCAACAGCAATTTTTGGTTGGAAATGTTACGTATACGTAATATTTCCATAAGGCTGACTTATGCACGCGAGCATTTGTCAAATTTTGAAGACTTCAAAAGATTTATTTTTTTGTTCTCTTTTTACGTCAAATGTTTGCTCAGTTCTCAATTACAGCTGACTTGAGCTGCTCAAGATTTGGTTTGTTGTTATAGAGATTTAAGTGGAAGTACATTTAATTAAAAATGTGCAGCCTTGTGCAATGTATTAACAATTCTTAGACTAGTTGGCATCTTCTTTTAAAACAGACTCAAAAATGAAATAGTTTGTTTAGTTTAAAAATTACAAATTTAAATGCAAAGCGCTAGAACTGAACTACGAAATTTACCGCATGGCTGCAACAGTTTTTCAACTCTTTTTTTCACTTCGTAAATAACGTTGAGGCAGCACACACGTCATTCAAGTAAAAATTTGATATGCTGTCAATGACATGGATTCAAATTGGAAAAAAGGTGCAGAAAAATGCACATCCGGCCGATGAAAAATTTGCACTTTTCTGAGGGCAAAAAATGTTTGTATTTCTTTGGCTATTTTAATTATCAAAATGGGAACTGGAATGGAATGTGTTGCACGACAAGTTTGTCATTTTATTTAGGCCAAATCAGTAGCGCAAATAATTGCCGGTTAAATGGATCACAGGATCTATTTTTCTCTCCTCCTCTAGTTATATGTTTCTACATAGTATGTACATATGTGAACTGACTGGTTCGTTCTGCAATCAGTTAACGACTTGGCGTCGGGTGAGGGGGGTGGGGCGTGGGAAATCAGAGTCACATAAACCAAAGTTGACTTGACGTCGGACTGGCCCTGGCGACTTCCTGTTTATTTGTGAATGTGTGTGTGTGGCGTAGACACGCGTGTGTTGAATTATTTACGGTGTCAGTGACAAAGTTTACTACGTTCATGACATGTGCAAACCGAGCAACATCAACGAAAAATGTATATATGTATCTATAACAGCGAAACTAACCAAAGCTATTTGTACAGTAAATTAAATGAGAACAATTTTTGTTGTCCTTTTGCTTAACATCAACAGCAGTTTGCGTACGTGTATGAGTGTCTGTGTGTGTGTGTGTGTCGATGAGACAATCATTATTAGTCAGCGAGTCTGCAAATACAACAAGCAAAAAAAGATAAACTTTGGAGCTTGGCCTAGGGCAGAAATCAGAAAACTTCTTTGTCCTGACGCCCAGCCATTTCTTCCTTTTAATGTTAAGCTGCTTAAGCATCTGAATTTGGAAGGTATTTTATTTGTTTAAATTAACTTGCGCGCTCTGTCTACAATAAAAACAAACAAAACAAAAGCCAAAAGAGAAGCGAGTTCTTTGTTTTTCCGACGTATAAAGATTTTCAGTTCAGTGTCAGATTAAATTAATCTACAAAATCTACAAAAAAAATGACTTCTGACTACATTTCAATCCATGATTTTTGTAAACTGTGTACACTAATAAATGTTTTTGTAAATTGAAGATTTTACTCAACAATGCCTTTAATAATAAAATTTAATGTCTTTAATCTATAACTTTTGTGTACTGTTTCTAATGATTAAGATAACTGGCCTATATCAATTCCTACAAAGATTTTTTTCTTCTCTACTGAACTAATTTCCAAAAGGTACACTTAGTAATTGTTTATGCGACAAAATTCTCTCAAAGGTATAAAAAAGGGAATAAAGCTAAATTTATTCTTGCCTAATTTAAGGCGTAATGTATATGGTCTTGAGGCGTCTCGCACATGTGTGCTGCCTTAAGTACCAGTACAGACACGCCCAGTAATTTAACGCTTACGATGGCCCGGAAACTTCTTGTTGCAGGACGAACAACTTGAGCTTTAAAGTTTTTGCCAAAAAGGCAGCAGAAGTTTCAAGCTGCAAGTCTTAAATTGCAGGCCATAATCAAATTGGCATTGTGGGTCAAATAAGCAATCAGTTTGTGGACTCACCTCAATTGATCCAATTCGCTGCGCATGTCCTCATCAACATTGGCCGCATCCGTGGTGAGCCGCAGGGATTTGCGTAAATTATGCTCCAGCAATTCGTAATCCTCGCGGCGACGCATCATCAGCGCATTCAATTGCTTTGTCAGTAGACGCACCTGATCGCCCAGTTTAAGATTCTCCTCCTTTTTGGAGTTGTGTGGCTTGAATATCTGGCCGCCATTTGAGAGCAGGCCCAGCTCGTCGTCATTATCGTTATCCTCATCGTTGACAAAGCGCAGCAGCTCAACGCTAGATGGCGCTAGTGTGGCAGCAGCCGCTGCAATTGGAGCTGAGCTTATTGACTGCGCATCGCGCAACATGTTGTTCACATCCTTAATGACGCCGGTAGCGCCATGCACGCTTGCCACTGCCAGCGCTATAAGCAGAAACAGCAGCGGTAACGATACAATTACGCGCAACATTATCGGGCGCAACGAACAAAATAAATTTTTATTTAAGTCAAGTCAAGTGCCACACTATTAAATAAGTTTGAATTTGATGGCACAATTTAAAATTGCTTGCGAATGCTTTCGTATTTATGCAAATCTTGGCCACGTTTCATGACGGACAGCGACTAAACACCTTATAAAAAATGCGGCGCTAAAAATATTCGAATTATGCGCGAGTATTTCTTCTCGTTTTATTTTTGTTGTACGTTTGTTAAGCATTCGCTGCTCTTTTTTGATATTCGTCCCCTTAAAGGGCTGCCCTTTTTAAGCGGCTTTAAACGAACCGAAAACACACACAATAAACACGTACACACACACAACACGAACGCGAACGCTTGAAGCACGGTCACAACTCGAATAAACTTCTTGAAAATTATTGTTTGATTTTCATTTTATGACTGCTGCAAGGTTTTATTGCGTACGAAGCAGTTGACGCGATTGTCGTCGTAGGACTTAAGCGGCGCGCAGCAGTTGCGTCCTTTATATACGCCAGCAGTGGCCGAAGTGGCGTCGTTAAACACGAATGAGAGAGGCTAAAGAGAGGGCAAGAGAGTAGCAGAGAGAGAGAGAGATTGAACGAATTGGAGTTGAAGAGTATGCAAAGGGCAGGCAAACTGGTTGCTCAGCCACAAACCTAACTAAAAGAGAGCGTTTGCAAATTAAGAGAAGAATCTGACACTCTTTTTGGTTATTACTATGGTAACTAGAGTCTGCTGTGTTAGCATAATAATTGCCATTAATTAAAGTAACGCTAAATAATTAAATTTTATCTTAATTTCGACCTTTAATATACATTTCAGATACTTAACTTTGTAGGCTTCCTTATTGCAAAATGGTGTTCTATATTAATACATATGTTATTATTGTGGCACATGGTGCGCCTGCGGTCAACCAGCTAACAAATTTAACAGATGGTTTGGAGTTTTTTGTGTCGCTTAAAGCTTTCTTTATAACACTCATGTGTATAAAGATAGCCATTACCATAGTATGAGTAAAACATGATATATCATTTTTTTTTTACTTAATTTACAAGATTATTATTTTTGGATGACAAACGAAAAATTTTGCTGGGCAAAAAATAAATTTGTCAGTGATTTCCTTCTAAATAACTCTTAATAATTTTGCAATTTTACGAAAATTAAAAATTTGAGTTCATGATTTTTGCCACAGAAGTTTGGTCAAAGTGCTTGCAAAGTGCACCACTGAAAAAACTGAAAGTCATTTTGGCTAAAACTAAAAGCTAAAACAACAAAGCGAAAAAACAGCCAGAAATTTTTTGGAGTAGAGCATGAAGTTTATTTAGCGGCATTGTTTCCAACAGCTCGTGTTGAATTTTTCCAGCATTTGCGTTGAATGGCTAGAATAGAATATGCCAAAAATTGTGCACTTTGTAGCTATGTGACGGGTGCGCGCTCCTACATAAACCGCCAAGCAAGCAACTAAAAAAACTGAAACTGGTAAAGGGCGAACTCTACGCAACCCATTCGGGGGTGGTGCGCTTCACTGCACACGCCACAGCACACACACAGAAAAAAGGGTGAGATGATGATGGTCATGATGTTGTTGTGTTGGTCGGTCACTGCAACAGTTTGATAGTCTTACTCTCTCTCTCTCTCTCTCTTGCTCACTTATTGTTGCCATTTGTCTGCGCTGTGCATGGCAATTTGCAATATTTTCGCTTTTAGTTTTTCTGTTTTGAATTCAAACTGTTTAGGTCTGCAACGGTGGGCTAGGGATGGAGTCGAAAGTTGAGGGTCAGTTGCTGACCAGCACCAACATCACTGGGCTTATAAGCAACTGCCATTGCCAGCTACATACATATGAGTTTGTTGTTGTTATTTGCATGGTAATTCAACTTTATATGTATGTATTTTTTAATTTTAGTAACCTTTCGTTGTGTGTGTACAATTTGTGTGGCACGGTGTTCTAGCTTGTTGCACATTGCATTAATGTAAGCAACTCGTGCGGCTAACAGCGCATCCGGCAAATACCCCCAATACTCGTATACCCTACACCATCTAACCCCTAAACAATTGGGCGAGGTTCAGGTGGTGCTAGTGGTTCTGTTGGTTCGGATGGTGGTTCTATTGTTCCTTTCTACTCGGCAAATTGCAATTTTGCAACTTGCTTCCATTTGCATTGCTCTGTTGCGTGCATCTCTCTCAGTTTTTTTTTATCGCATTGTCGCCTGGTTGTTATTGTTGTTGGCTTTTAGCATTGTTATTGTTATTGCTGGCTTTCTGGTCTTGTCTTTTTGCCGTATTTGGCTCACGTTATGGTCGGACCATATTAAGCTAATGGTCTGTAAGTTCAACTTGCCGGCTGCCGTTATTGTCGTTCCATTCACGCCATTAACGCTCTACTTCGAGGTTGGAAAACTTTGGAATGTGAATGTGCTTTTGTATCTCTCACTATATACAGCCAAATGCACTATAGAGGCTATGAAGGGCATATAAAAATTAAAGAATTGTTTTAAAATTTCTTTGCTTATCAAAACTGTTTGGTAAGGTTACATAACTATCAAAAGTACTTCAAGAGCATTAATATCTATAAAAACGATATTTTTTACATATGTGTGTTTCTTTATTTGAAAAAACATATTGTGTACGTACGGGTGTTTTTTATTTCTATTTTTCTATGAAGTAAAAATGCCACGAGTCAGACAAGCAAATATTGGAAAAACCAAAAATATTGTATATCCAAATATATTGGATTAAGTTGTAAAATAGCTGGCAATTAATTTTTTTTTTTGTCTGAATAAATGAATTTGATGTTCCAATGCAATTTTTTTATTATTTCACTTTAAACGTAGCAAAGCACGTACCGAGCCGCTGGTATTTTATAAGAATGTGTAAGAATTTAAACTTTGTGTGATGGAAACTTCTTAAATGTTTAGACGTGTCGTAAAGATGCACTTATCTGGGGTTGTGTTAAGCGAAGTTTATTTTTATACTCGATACAGAAGGTAAATAGTATTTTTGTTTTGTGCAATGTCTATCAAGGAGTCTTATCGTCTGCATGAAAGCAGAGCTAGAGACTTGAAACTTCCCAAAGATCTTTTCAATAGGCGGGACAGATAAAGTGTCAAAATTGGGTTCCTACGCCTACTGGGCGGCGGAAAATCTATATATGCAAGTATTTTTCACATCCTTACAGCTAGAGTTGCGTTTATCTTTCACAGTTTTTGAGCAAAAACTTAAAGAAATTATTTGTTTTGTAATATTTTTAATTAGTTTAAGTAATTCAACTACTTTTGGCAGCACCTCTCAATATGACGAATTTCTTTATAGCAAGTATTTCTCTATTCCAATTCTAAGGAGTAGCTTTAAGTATCTCAATTTTATACTCTGATACCGAAGGTAAATGCAAAGAAAGGATAATTCTTCTAATAACACTTTGAAATTTAAATATTTATGACATACAAAAAAAAACCAATCAATGTCTTTTGCGAATTGCGCACAAAATTAGCGCAGGTGTTTCTGCGAGCTGTTCTCAACTGTTTAGTGCGCTTGTTTTGATATGGGTAAAACGCCGAAAGACTCTTGATTGTTTGCATAAACACGCAGGCACGCACACACTCACACATTTGTGAAGAACACGCGCACAGTCTGTTGACCAATTTGGGCATCGGCAACGCCTTTGAAACAAAGCTGCAATGTGTGCGTGGACAGGTTTTCTGGTTTTGCACGCGATACAACACACAGCCAGCAACAGTTACCCCAAAAAAAAAAATAGCTGCGCAGCCGCAGCTTGAAGCCTGCGCACTAATCATCTGAATGAAAACAACAGCGGCAACAGAGCAATGCCAACCGGCTGTTGATGTTGTTTTGCTGCTGCTGGCTTACGGCAGGTGCAAAATATTTACAACTCTCAAAAAATTTGTTACCTGATTTAATCTTTTTTCCATCCTTGCTTCTCTCTCTCTCTCTTCCCTTCTCTCTATCTCTCTCTCTCTCTCTCTCTCTCTCTCTCTCTCTCTCTTATTCTCTCCTTTTTCTTTTGTCTCCATTGTCGTATTGCCTTGTTATTGTATACGAGTTTTTTGGTTGCCAAGGTTTTGTGCCGCTGTTGTTGCAGTTTCTGGGTTTCGTTGCTTGCTCCTTGCCATAGCATGTTGCCTGTATGGTTCACTGCTCACACACACATACACACACAAAGTAAAAAGGAAAGCAAACACATGATGATGTTATCACTCAAGGCTGTTTGCTGCATGGCTGCTTCCATTTCAAGTTGGTGTGCATGTATTTCTTATACTCTGATACAGAAAGTAAAGAGTATATTGGTGCTGTATGAACTCGCGTTTTTTGGTCAACCTTTAAAGCTAGAGACATGAAACTTAACAAATATCATAGTCCATGTCTGCGTAAGTCAAAGTGTCAATACAGAGGCGCTACACCCACTGGGAGGCTGGAAAATCGATAACAAGTCGACACACCTCGAGGTGCAAATCGATAAAACACACATTCCACATTTAGTTAGAATTACAGAATTGTTGGGAAGAAGGCAAATGTTTGAAGGCACGCCCACACCTCCCACCCCTTGTAATATAACTTTTTATTATAACTATCAGAGTATTTCGCAATCCGTTGCGCCCGACCGCAACGTTTTCACTTGTTTTTTTTTTTTTTCATTTGTATTTGTGGTTTTGTTTTCTTGCCAATACCAAGAACAGCGAAAAGCAGGCAACGGGCAGCAGGCGGCAGCCATCGAGTTCTGCTTTTAAGCAGAATTTCATGGTGCGTTCCCCTAATGAACGCGAATGCGAAGCACTGACAGCTGCTTTGCCGTGCATCTGATACACAAACAAAAAAAAAAGATAAAGGACTGCAAAAAAACAAATGATCCAATTGAAAACCCATAAAAATCCGTATGGCACAAAATTAAACTATGTGTGGTCATCGCGCCGGCTTCCCTCAGCTTGGGTAAATGTATGTGTGTCTGTGTGCTTGAGTGTGTGGGTGTTAGTGTAGGTGTGTGCATTTTCAAAGCCATAGCGACAGCTGCAGCTACATCGCACAACCTACACTCAACTAAATGTCACGTAATTCGTAATTAACACTCCATCCTTGAAATATATGCGGTTAGAATACTTATATATAGGTATTATTATTAAGTACACTTATAATATTGCAGTGAGTGATTTGTTATAGATATTCGTATTACTGAATCAGATAGAGTTTAATGAAATAGTAGAATACATTAATTCAAGGGTCTAAGGTCTTCTTACTAGTTTTAACCCTTTTACGCTATTAGTTAAAATAATATTTACTGTTAATGTATCACAGCTAATATTTTAATAAATAAAAATAAATAATTATCAATTCATACGAGAAAACTTATATATTCTCACTAAAATATTTCATAAATTAAAATTTAATCCTTCGCTTAGCACTAATTCGGATGGAAGACCAAAAAGTCCTTCGAATGTTTTTATTATTATTATTCATTATTAAAATGGAAAAAAGCTTAAAAAAAACGAGATAGGAAAAAAAAACAATTAAAGAACCAGAATCACTTAAATAAATGGTTTGAAAGAAAGACCACTTGAAACCGATCTCACAAGGCGATCCCTTGTCCATTGAGTAGTAAGATACTTTAAATTATGAAATACATTTTTGTTGATTTTTATTTAGTAGATTGGCTACTACTTTGTTGTTTATTTATGTTAATATTTAATTACTCAAATCATTGTGCTTTCTTTTTTTTCTCTGTAGCCGTAATATCACAGAAAGTAGAATGAAAATATTGTACACAGCTGAATGAAGGAGTATGCGGCGAATACCCTGTAGTTAAGTACAAATTAAAATTACTTAACTTTACAAGTGTATTCGAACTCCCACACGTCGAATTTCAAGAACACAATAAAACGCTTCGTTATAGATATTATTTCTAATATAGAATGGGTTAAATAGAAAACGTTAAACGGAATTTCGTACAGAGTTCGAATGTATTTGCTAGTTATTGATATACTGTTTTTAAGAAATCTTTCAAAAGATCAAAAACTATCAAATGTAATGAAGACTAAAAAATTATTCATGCTTATATATAAAATGCAATATAGCAAATTAGTCACAAAAATAATACAAATGTGACTGATTTCTGCTTAGCAACTGTTGCAACCGTTAAAGCTATTCCCATGAATCTTTATTTAGGCAAGAAATTACTTAAATATAATTAACAATTACTGAAAATTCTGGCTGAAAAGTGCAAGCATGTTATGATGAATGTACCCTGACCTCGTGGATGTATGGCTGCAGGGTATAAAAGAGATGTTTTTTGATTCTGGTCCTTCTTAAATTCCTAGCAGCTGTCGAGCATTCAACTGTTCGGCCAACAGATTTTCAGCAGCAGTTAATGGACACGATAAAAGACAGCTAGCTACAACAGAGGAGTGGCAACAGCAGGATGACGACTATTGTTGCACTCGCACACAACCATAGTTGCGTTGCATGTGTGTGATATATGTGTGTGTGTGTGTGTGTGTGTGCATTTGCGTGTCTAGTCGCATAGTTAACAATGCGAATGCAAAGGCAAAGCAACTTGCTGGTTTTGCAGCTGCTCTTGAGCGTAGTCTAAGGCATATCACTCTCCAGTTCAGTTGGAGTCAAAGTACATTTCATATACTCTACTATGTTTGTATGAGTATGAAAGTCAATTCATGTAAAGAGCTCTTTCATCAATCATCTTGTTATACAGAAAGAATATTTATACATTCAAGGGTTAATAGCGTAATTCACTACATAAATGAAAATACGAGATATGTATCAATAATAAAATTTCAGTTTTAATTTGTTTTTGTAGGAACAAACTTTTAAAGTTTACGGTATCTTATTACAATTTTAAATTATTCGTAAAAATAATCTCGAATTTTACCATGAAAAATTTGTTATGAGCTCTTTAAAGTAGATTCTCACAATTAAGAACTCTCAAGTTTAAGAACCATCCAGAAATAAGAGTGTATGGGACAGAAAGTTTTGTTTGTACCAACATCGAAGCTGTTACTTTTCGGTGGTGTGTGCAATATGACGAAAATTCAAGTTGAAAAGTGAGCATTCGGTTAAAAGTTTAAGAACATATTGTCCAGAAATTTTTAAAAGAAAATAACATAGACGTTATATACTAAGAATAAAATGTGAAAAAGATTTGGAAATCGAATAGCTGAAGATTTTCAAATCTGCCAACAGCTATAAAAAAAATACCAAGGAAAATGGATTCAAAAAAATATTTAAACAGCCCTGAATATCGGGATATTGAAAATTTGAAAAAATATAAATATAAATAATGACACGGGCTTTAATACGGGCTTTAAAAGCAAATGCTAAGTATATTTTTGGTGAAGTACCCAGTAACGAAGCAAAGAATATTAAGCTGCTTTTTGAAAAGATAGCTTTATTACTGTATTAACCAGCCATTCACATATACGTTTTTTTTTAATTTCTGTTTCGAGAGTAGAGATATCAACAACAACAAAGCACTTAGCTGATACAAATATCGAAATGCGAAAAACAAGAATAAGTGCCGAAAATTTTAATCATGAGGATAAATTTGTACTCGATTATTATTCATATAAATATTAACTCAAACTTTTAAGTTGTTAACTTAGTGTGACCTTGTACATTTTTGAACTGGACCGGAGTCAACCTAAACATGGAAACTAAGAGCGCAGTCTCTTTTTTATGGACAACATAAAGTTGGCTGCGCCACATTTGTCCTAGCTGCGGCTTAGGTCATGGTACGGGACTTTTGGGCTCTGGGTTGCTGGTAATAGAGTAAACCGCTGTATTTTTAAAAAAGGTACTAAGAATTCTATTAAATTGCGATTTCATAAATATGGTATACAACAACTGGACCACGGCAAATGGACCACTGCAGCTATTAGCAAATTTACAGCCATCCATTTAAATCACGTGGCAGTAACAGTCTTCAAAAAACTGTGCTCACGTTCAGAAAGGTTAATAACAAGCTGTAAACATCCCTGCAATTGCCTCTTGAACCACCTATCTTATCCCCACCAAAAAAAGGAGAAACAAAACTTTTTCAACGCACAAGAATGAAAGAGTAGAATAAAAAAATATATATTGAAAAATACTGCACTCGGAAAAGTCTGCTCTGTTGTTGATTTTGTTGGCATTTGAACATGCAGTACAGATGTCGCCCAGATTACGAACTTAATTGCTCCAGTGCAGGATATGAAACCGTTGCACATGCAACAAAGCGACAGTTCAACAGAAAAGAGCGCAGAGCACAATAATAAAAAGAAGACAAAAATACACTATATAGGCTAGTGCAATATTTGCTGGCTGCAACTGCGGGCTCTGCCGACAGCACCAATAAAAGGGGGGCGAAAAAAAAAGTTCAGTGAAAATCTCTGGGGGTAAACATTGAATGCGAAATACGAGATATTCGGTCCGACCTTTGTGAACTGCCCAAATGTGATTTCCATGTCCCTTGCTAGAGATGCCGCTTCAGGCGAAATGTGTGTAAAAAGGTTTTTGAATTATTTATGCCCCATCGAGCTAAAAGCGTTATCCAAAATACTATCGAAACTGATATGTATAGAATTAAGTAAAGCTAACTATTAAATACCTCAAGGCACATACAATCAACAACTACTATTTGAGTTTGGGTTGTGAATTTTGATTTTTAAGTGACTATCTATATCTGAATACCCTTCAACGAACAGATACGTTTACATCTGTTGAAAACTATTTTTCAATTATGTGTGAAGCCGATAAATTTAATCTGCGATTCGCGAGCCTTGCTGGGCTCGTTTGGTTAGATTCTGCAATTGGCACCAGGCTGACGCAAATGCTGATGGTCTGTTCCTGAGCGAGTCGACATAACATTAAAATTCATAAAAATTAAAATATAGTTAAAATAATGAAGTAAAAATTAAATTAAAAGTAAATAAATTAAATTATAATGAGGGCGGTATGGGTGGGCGTGGTATTCAAAGTTTTGATGCATTTTTTTAAGGATGTCGTCGCCTATCTTGATACCAAATTCGGTGGCTATAGCCCGAAAACTGTGGAAGTTATATATAATTTAAATATCATCCTACTAGTATTATAAAGGGGGAACCTTTGTTGTTCTTTCACGTAAAAACTACTCAATGGATTTTAATGAAACTTTACAACAACATAGCTTATACATCACAATAACAAATAGGGTACAATTTATAGAGATAAACGCGAATAAATTTGCCACGCCAACCTTATCCGCCCAATTTGTCTTATCTGTCATTAATACCTAACAAATATTTTAACAATTAAACAGCTTAAGGCAAATCAATCAAGTGTATTATTTAAAAGTGTTAAAAAGCCACGTACTAAGAATTATGCCGCGAAAGCGTACGTCTTATCTTTACCAAAGCTCTAATAAAGCTCGAGCTAGGAAAGCCGCTAGACTCAACTAGGAGGTCACATTTTGAAGCCCAAAATCTTAACTGGAGTAGCCTAGGGATTCAATCTTATACCGCGCATCTCAATTGTAACGGTCGTTAGGTCGCATTCAAACTTAAACGGCAAAACCCATTTCGCATAGCTGCCAGCTTTACGTCGGTAGCGCATGCAGTTATCGAAATTAATGGCCGCTGCACTAAAGCGCCGACGTGCGTGTTGACAGCGCAGCTCACTTTGCTTACGTCGCTGCATAAAGCTCTGCCGGCGTATAAAAGTCAACGCGTGCAGGCAAACTAACCCTTTTCTGCGATCTGACACTGCAAATTGCCACCAAGAGTGTTACAAAGTTTAATGTGCAAAGACACATGTGTCACAGTTGGCTCAGGCATAAAATAAAAAAGCCTAAAGTCAATCCGTCAACATCCCGGTCCAGAAAAAGAGTTTTTCGACCGGCTAAAACAGTTTTGTGTTCAGCACAAATTTTGGTACGTGAGTGGAAAAATATTTTTCTGGCAAAATTGCTAAATTTTAATTTTTACTCATTAGGATTTGTCCACCAGTGCTGTATTTCGCCGTCATCCCATCCCGCACGAAATCCCAGAGGCTGTTAAAGCGTATCGTGTTCGGGTGGAGACGGCAGTGGTTTTTTTGCATTTGGAGTATTCACTCCCGGGCTTGAGACCCGATATAACCTCAACACAGGCGAGATCTGGTCAAGCTGTGCCGCTCGCGGAGCACCGACTCCTCATAGGGAAGCCTTTTGTGCACCCAAATTGAACCCCTCGGCAGCGCGGGAGCTAAATAATTCTTCGGTGAACTCCAACCAACAATTGGGAAAATAATTCTTTTGTGAACAACGCTCTAGGGAGCATAATTATAAATCTATATCTAGATAAAATAGTGTGTAAATGGCAAAATAGGTAAAACAATCAAAAGTATAAAGAAAGAAAATAATAAGAGCAAGCCGTGTAAAAACCAAAACGTAGTGTATTAAATTTAACGAAATAAAAGTGCATGACAAATTGAAGTCACGTGCCAAAAAAACACAAAAAAAAAAAAAAAAAACAATTCAAACAAAACAAAACAATTTAGCAAAACCTGACCGAAAAAGACAATTTAACCAAAAAAAACATAACCAATAAAATTAAAATCAAATCAACATCCAGAAGATACAGGCCGCTCTCCGAAAGATCTTTCAGCGAGGGATTGCCCATGTAAGTGTCTCTTAAAGAAAAGTTTTGAAATAATTGTATGTGCTTTGCAAATACCATGTAAGAGCAGCAACAACCAAATCAGCTGTTCTAAAGACAAGTGTCAATGACCTCGCGAACAGGTGTCTGAGCTTCTCTCTTTCACTTTCGATATGCTGCGCAGGCGAAGCGCTGATGTGGTTGTTGTTGTTGTGTCGCTCAATTCTGGTGGATAATTTGGTTTATGAGTTTTTTGTACACTAACCAACAAAAAAACGAAAAAAAACACAAAAAATAAAAACCATGCAAATTTCTAAAGTAACTATTAACGTAAAATCCAATAACAAATAGAAAAAAAAAAATATTACAATAATTTGAATTAACATTGAAAAGAAGTTTTGTGGTTGTTTTAAAAAAAAAAATAGCACACTTTAAAATGTTGCGCATTTAAACATGATTTTAAATTTATAATAATTATATTGTATTTAATATCTAATAATCACTATTATTTTTCCTCATTATACCCTTGATTGTTTTCGAATGCCATCTTAGTCAGTTATTTTTTTTATTTTTAGTTTTATTTTTTATTCTGAATTTTTCGCTCTTATATTCTAGTATAGTTGTATAGCGATAAGAACCGCTAAGGACGTCACGAGCATGTTGCTCGGGGACGAAGTAAAGCCATAAGGCGGAGGTAAAAATTAAGTAAAGACACTGAAGTGAGCACTGCTCTTAAAATTAAGTTGAATACTTTTTAGTTTAGTTAGCAGATAACATTGCTCTCATAATTTTGTTTAGGTATTAAGAGCATCCCCAGCGGTTGATCCGAAAGTAAACCATTGCATTGAATTTTGAAAGAAATACCATGAAAATACAAATGAATGTATGTTTCTATAAAATTAAGTTAAATAAATAAATTTTATATGTTAAGTTCTAAAAGAAAATGAAGAGATAAGTTTGTTTTATAATTCCTGAGGGGGAGGGCATGAGTGTGTAAAAGGGTAGAGGGTTCAAAAAATATGGGGATCTTCAGCATCTGTTTACAACGAAGATCCAGGATGGGAGGGTAGAGACAGCGATGGTCGATTAACAGCTTAGACCTCGCATATTGGCGAATTAACCCGCAGAGACGAAGCAGCCCTTTTTATCCACTACTAGTTTATTTTATCTTTCGCTCTGATTAGTATTGCAATATTCTCCTGAGTATTGGTTTTCATTCTTGATTTAGTTTGTCAGTTGTTGTTTTGGAAATTAGTAAGGGATCCTATTCATTAAATGATTGTGTAGGTTGGTCGATTTTGGCAACGAACCCCCCCACCCGAAAGAGCTACGGAACCAGAGGATCCCGACCGCCATGTCCGTCGACCAGTGTCTGTGGTTAGAGATGCTACGCCTGACCCAGCAGTACCGAGCCCACTGTTGTATTTCGCTCTCGAGCGCATCACACAGTGGGGCAACCTTGATGACGCTACATATTTATTTTTGGCGCCCAACGTGGGGCCCACGAAGCCGTGTTTTTTGTATTCATATGCAATTAAACTGGTTAAGTGGTCACACATCCCGATAGTGTAGAAAGTTTTGAATTCGTTTGGTCTTATCACGCATGCTGATGTTGTTTAGATTTGCTTAGGTCTAACTACCGCAAGTGGAGATATAGAACAGTTTAACAATTATTAATGTCTGCGAAGCTAGGTATTCTGATTGGATCCTACGCCGCGATTTTTAATTTATTGATTGAATATACCGAAAGAAAAAGCGATAACAAATAACATCTGTTATCAGAAAAATTTAATTATTTTTTTCAATAAAATCTGCACAAATTTTGCTCGCTTTAGTTTATATGCCTTTGGCACTTGTCTTGAATAGAGTATGAGTTTGTAGAATTTTCACAAACGATTCCAGAATATTGCGTATTCTGACAGGATACCAGTACTGATTGCTTTGGTGATATATTTTAATTCTTTTTATTCTAGAAATGCATAGTGTCGAAAGTATATATATCAATGGATAGAAATTTAGTTAGTTGGTTTGAAAATATGCTAGTAAGACCTGACAAGAACTTGAGATCATGCTGCCTAGCGTATCCTTGCTGTTTTGGTTAAACCGCATAATGGAAAATTACCTGACGTCAATTTTTCTATTCACTAGTTTCAATAGACCCAACTGTTTCGTCCTGTGTCAAGTTTATATCGCTTTAAATCCTTCTACCTTTTAGTTATTAATTCATGCCCGAACCCAGGAATTAAGTTTATATATGGAAATGTCAGTTAGTCGCACTCCACCACCAAATGAACAGGAAAGCCAGGATATGGAAAATACCCAGCAATGCCTTATGACCCCTTGTAAGCATATCTTTCACAAGCCTTGCTTAGAAGGTTGGTTAGAAAAAAATTTATTTTGTTTTATTTGTAAGGTTCCGATTGCCCCTCAAGAGCTCAAGCTCGTTGTTGGCAATTGTTCGCCTCAAAGAACACAAACAGCCCCTCGCGCCGTCCCAGTCGCACAGAGAGCTGTAACCCGAAGACTTACTAAAGCCCTCAATATAGCTCAACAAGCAAACCCTATTGCTCAGCAAAACTTAGAGCCTCCATTGCTGAATGTAAGTGCTTCACATTCGTCTGCGCTTGATGTAAGCCAGAGCACCAACCCTGGAGTCGCCGTTCTCCCTAATGCAAATGCTAATCGAAGGAGAGGTAGACCAGCCAGGGTACGGAATAATACTCAGGATAACGTCCCGATAGACTATGTCCTGATACAAAACATGATTGAACAAACGGTCTCCAGAGTAGTGTCATCTCTAAATATTAACAATCGTTCTGCTCCTAGTGAGACACAAGCCCCATCGGTCCCCAGTTACCCGATTTTATCTCCAACTAGGTCGATACAGCCTAACCATAGAGCCGCTGAGATTATTCAAAAATGGAATCTACAGTTTGATGGATCTGCTGATGGTTTAGGAGTCGAGGAGTTTATCTATCGCGTAAAGTCTCTTACAGATGAAACTTTAGATAGCGACTTTTCAGTCTTATGCAAATATATCCATGTACTTTTCACAGCAAAAGCTCGCGATTGGTACTGGCGCTATCACAAGCAAGTAGATAGAATTATGTGGTCAGAATTGTGTGTTTCGCTTAGACAGCAATATCGAGATTATAGATCTGATTTTATGAGCAAAGAACTTATTAGAGCCAGAAAGCAGAAACAAGGTGAGTCTTTTGCTTCGTTTCACGACGCTGTTGCTGGTTTGATGGATAAATCTGCAGTGAAGATCGAAGAAGATGAATTCATTGAAATTTTAAAGAATAATTTGCTGCCTGAGACTAGACAGAAACTGCTTTTTCAGCCCGTGCATTCTGTTGGCCATTTGCGCCGTTTGGTGCAAATGAGTGAAAATTTGTCGTACGAACTTAACTATCGTGTGGAGAAAGTAGCCCAGCCAAAAGGCATTCCTCCTCGAAGACAAGTTTATGCCCTTTCCGAATCTTGTCCAGATAATGCGGAAGAAGAAGTGGTTGAGGCGGAAGTGGCTGCGATTCGTAGTACCGTTAAATGTTGGAACTGCGAGGAGCCAGGCCATGTTTGGGAAAATTGTTTGGCCGAAAGGCGTATATTCTGTTACGGATGTGGTGCCCCAAACATCTATAAGCCCCAATGCCAGAATTGTATCCGTAAACGATCGGAAAACCGTCAGGCGGGTGCACCCGTGCAAAACCGGATGCCCCCGAAAAACTAAGTGAGGATTCAGCTATGAAGTTGTCTAACGCTTTGGCAGCTCATTCAGATTGCGAACTGACCAGCGTTAGCCCCAGTGAGTCTGCAACTCACTGTATTCCCTTGCATCATCAGCCTTATGCTGCACGATTGCAGAATTATAATGAAGTCAAATTTAGAATATTTAATAATTTAGAAATTAAGGAAAAAAATCGTACCAATAGATTAAGAAAATATTACCAGGAGGTAAAGAAAAATAGAAAATTGTTTGTATCCACTATTTTTAATAATCAGCAGGACATGCGTAGCTATGCTGAAGTTTCGTTCCTGGATGCTACAGAACTTGGTCTGTTAGATACAGGAGCAAACATAAGCTGCATTGGCTCCTCGCTTGCTGAAAAAAACTTTCAAAGTTACCCTGAATTTAAGTCCCTGAAATCATACGTAAGAACTGCGGATGGTGCAAGCCAAGAAATTGTTGGATTTTTAGAGGTTGAGATGACGTACAAATATCAGAAGCTGCCGATGAAGTTGTATATCATTCCTTCCATCAAACAAAAATTAATTCTTGGTCATGACTTTTGGAGAACGTTTGCACTTGCTCCGAATATAATAAGTTCTCTTGAGTCCCAAACCGAAACCTTGGCCGCTGACACAGAAAATTCTTTTCCTTTAAGTCCTCAGCAAAGTCAACAACTTGAGCTTGTCAAACAGTTGTTTCCTAGTGTTACAGATTGCTTAGGCCGAACTACGCTGATACAACATTCTATTGACGTAGGAGACTCAAAGCCTGTCAAGCAAAGATTCTACCCAGTGAGCCCCGCAGTAGAAAAACTGCTATATAACGAGCTAGATAGAATGATACAACTTGATGTTATTGAGCCCTCTGTTAGTGCTTGGAGTTCGCCCTTACGTTTGGTAGTTAAGCCTAACAAAGTTAGAGTTTGTCTTGATGCTAGAAAATTGAATGACGCCACCAAAAAAGACGCATACCCATTACCAAGCATCGATGGTATCTTTGCAAGACTACCAAAAGCCAATCTTATTACAAAGCTTGACCTTAAGGATGCTTATTGGCAAATCGAGCTAAGTCCCGAATCACGACCTCTCACAGCATTTACTGTGCCCGGTCGTCCATTATATCAATTCAAGGTAATGCCGTTTGGCCTTTGTAACGCCCCTTCAACGATGTGTCGTCTCATGGACGAGGTTATACCAGCTGATCTTCGGTACTGTGTATTTGGATACCTGGACGACTTGTGTATCGTGTCAGAAGATTTTAGTTGTCATTTAGCAGTTTTGGTGCGCCTTGCTGAGCAATTTCGCAAAGCCAACTTGACGCTAAACGTGGATAAAAGTCAGTTCTGTGTCACCAGCATCAACTATCTTGGGTATGTTATCAATAGTAGAGGTATTTGCACAGATCCGTCAAAAATTTCGTGTATCGTAAATTGGCCACCGCCAAAGAACCTTAAACAAGTTCGTGGGTTTATAGGTGTGTGTGGATGGTACAGACGTTTTATTCATAGTTTTGCGGAACATACTTTCCCTATAACAGAAGTATTGTCAACAAAGAAAAAGTTCTTTTGGACTCCTGAGGCGCAAGAAGCGATGGAAAAGCTCAAACACATTTTGACGTCTGCTCCAATTCTTACGAATCCTGATTTTGAGAAAAAATTTTACCTTCATTGTGACGCAAGCGACTACGGAGTAGGTGCCGTTCTTGTTCAGTTGTCCGATGAAGATGAAGAAAAACCAGTAGCCTTCATGTCAAAGAAATTAAGCCGCGCCCAACGTAATTATAGTGTTACTGAACGGGAGTGCTTGGCAGTAATTTTAGCTATTGAGAAATTTCGATGCTACCTGGAGCTTCAAGACTTCGAGGTTGTGACCGACCATTCCAGTTTACTGTGGCTTATGCGCCAGCAAAATGTGTCCGGTCGTCTCGCTCGATGGGTGTTCCGTCTGCAACAATTTAAGTTTACAATTTCGCACCGAAAGGGTAAAGACCATGTAGTCCCCGACGCACTTTCTCGTTTAGGTGAACATGAAATTTTAGAGCTAGATATGAACCCCATCATAAACCTTCAATCAGCTGCCTTTGGTGACCAAGAGTATATATCCCTCAAAGATAGATTTAACCAAAACCCAGATAAATTTCCCGATGTAAAGATAGTAGATCAGTACTTGTACATTCGTACAGAGCACTCTATTGGCGATTCGGTACAGGATAAACTATCGTGGAAATTATGGGTACCCGAACAGCTTCGCAAAAGATGTCCTTAAGCAAGCGCACGATAGCCTTACGTCTTCTCATGCAGGCATGCATAAGACCATAGAGAAGTTGAGACGTCATCTGTTTTGGCCAGGCCTTGCAAAAGGATGTTAGAGAGTATGTTCGTGAATGTGAAGTTTGTAAACAGACGAAAGCCCCTAACTATAATTTACGTCCTCCAATGGGAGCCCACAGTCCCACATGCCGTCCATTTCAGCGATTGTATATTGACCTTCTAGGACCTTATCCGCGTAGTAAAAAGGGCCATGTAGGTTTGCTAATTGTCCTTGATCATTTTAGCAAATTTCATTGGTTGCACCCTTTAAAGAAATTTACTGCGAGTGTGATACAAGAGTATCTGTTAAAGAATATCTTTCACTGTTATGGAGTACCAGAATCGATCGTTAGTGACAATGGTACACAATTCAAAGCCAATGAGTTTAATGCCTTTCTTACGGAGTTAGGTATTAAACACATTTATACTGCATTATACTCACCGCAAAGTAACGCGGCTGAACGTGTGAATAGATCGTTGTTAGCTGCAGTGCGATCATATATAAAGAACGATCAAACTGAGTGGGATGTTAATTTAACAAGCATTTCATGTTCTTTAAGATCTGCGCTTCACCAATCCATTGGATGTTCCCCATATCGTGCGCTTTTCGGCATTGATATGATTACTCATGCTGATGATTATAAGCTACTCAAAGAGTTAGAGCTCCTTGAGGAGTTTGTAGTTCCTTTCTCTCGAGAAGATAACCTAGCTTTAATGCGCAAGGATATCCAGGCAAACATACAACGCGCGTACGAACGTAATGTAAAACAATATAATCTGCGTTCCAAATCGGTTTCCTTCAAAGAAGGACAGGAAGTATTTCGCCGTAATTTTGCACTCAGCAACTTTACGAAAAATGTAAACGCCAAACTTGCTCCCCAATTTCTTAAATGCCGGATAAAGAGAAAAGTTGGAAATTGTTTTTATATTTTAGAGAATTTGCAAGGAAAAGAAATTGGAACTTTTCATGCTAAGGACATACGAGTCTAATTCCCGCTAATATTCCGTCTAACGGTGTGATATTATCGGGTGGTGTAACGGTCGTTAGGTCGCATTCAAACTTAAACGGCAAAACCCATTTCGCATAGCTGCCAGCTTTACGTCGGTAGCGCATGCAGTTATCGAAATTAATGGCCGCACTAAAGCGCCGACGTGCGTGTTGACAGCGCAGCTCACTTTGCTTACGTCGCTGCATAAAGCTCTGCCGGCGTATAAAAGTCAACGCGTGCAGGCAAACTAACCCTTTTCTGCGATCTGACACTGCAAATTGCCACCAAGAGTGTTACAAAGTTTAATGTGCAAAGACACATGTGTCACAGTTGGCTCAGGCATAAAATAAAAAGCCTAAAGTCAATCCGTCAACATCCCGGTCCAGAAAAAGAGTTTTTCGACCGGCTAAAACAGTTTTGTGTTCAGCACAAATTTTGGTACGTGAGTGGAAAAATATTTTTCTGGCAAAATTGCTAAATTTTAATTTTTACTCATTAGGATTTGTCCACCAGTGCTGTATTTCGCCGTCATCCCATCCCGCACGAAATCCCAGAGGCTGTTAAAGCGTATCGTGTTCGGGTGGAGACGGCAGTGGTTTTTTTTGCATTTGGAGTATTCACTCCCGGGCTTGAGACCCGATATAACCTCAACACAGGCGAGATCTGGTCAAGCTGTGCCGCTCGCGGAGCACCGACTCCTCATAGGGAAGCCTTTTGTGCACCCAAATTGAACCCCTCGGCAGCGCGGGAGCTAAATAATTCTTCGGTGAACTCCAACCAACAATTGGGAAAATAATTCTTTTGTGAACAACGCTCTAGGGAGCATAATTATAAATCTATATCTAGATAAAAATAGTGTGTAAATGGCAAAATAGGTAAAACAATCAAAAGTATAAAAGAAAGAAAATAATAAGAGCAAGCCGTGTAAAAAACCAAAACGTAGTGTATTAAATTTAACGAAATAAAAGTGCATGACAAATTGAAGTCACGTGCCAAAAAAACAAAAAAAAAAAAAAAAAACAATTCAAACAAAACAAAACAATTTAGCAAAACCTGACCGAAAAAGACAATTTAACCAAAAAAAACATAACCAATAAAATTAAAATCAAATCAACATCCAGAAGATACAGGCCGCTCTCCGAAAGATCTTTCAGCGAGGGATTGCCCATGTAAGTGTCTCTTAAAGAAAAGTTTTGAAATAATTGTATGTGCTTTGCAAATACCATGTAAGAGCAGCAACAACCAAATCAGCTGTTCTAAAAGACAAGTGTCAATGACCTCGCGAACAGGTGTCTGAGCTTCTCTCTTTCACTTTCGATATGCTGCGCAGGCGAAGCGCTGATGTGGTTGTTGTTGTTGTGTCGCTCAATTCTGGTGGATAATTTGGTTTATGAGTTTTTGTACACTAACCAACAAAAAAAACGAAAAAAAAAACAAAAATAAAAACCATGCAAATTTCTAAAGTAACTATTAACGTAAAATCCAATAACAAATAGAAAAAAAAAATATTACAATAATTTGAATTAACATTGAAAAGAAGTTTTGTGGTTGTTTTAAAAAAAAAAAAATAGCACACTTTAAAATGTTGCGCATTTAAACATGATTTTAAATTTATAATAATTATATTGTATTTAATATCTAATAATCACTATTATTTTTCCTCATTATACCCTTGATTGTTTTCGAATGCCATCTTAGTCAGTTATTTTTTTTATTTTTAGTTTTATTTTTTATTCTGAATTTTTCGCTCTTATATTCTAGTATAGTTGTATAGCGATAAGAAACGCTAAGGCCGTCACGAGCATGTTGCTCGGGGACGAAGTAAAGCCATAAGGCGGAGGTAAAAATTAAGTAAAGACACTGAAGTGAGCACTGCTCTTAAAATTAAGTTGAATACTTTTTAGTTTAGTTAGCAGATAACATTGCTCTCATAATTTTGTTTGGGTATTAAGAGCATCCCCAGCTGTTGATCCGCAAGTAAACCATTGCATTGAAGTTTGAAAGAAATACCATGAAAATACAAATGAATGTATGTTTCTATAAAATTAAGTTAAATAAATAAATTTTATATGTTAAGTTCTAAAAGAAAATGAAGAGATAAGTTTGTTTTGTAATTCCTGAGGGGGAGGGCATGAGTGTGTAAAAGGGTAGAGGGTTCAAAAAATATGGGGATCTTCAGCATCTGTTTACAACGAAGATCCAGGATGGGAGGGTAGAGACAGCGATGGTCGATTAACAGCTTAGACCTCGCATATTGGCGAATTAACCCGCAGAGACGAAGCAGCCCTTTTTATCCACTACTAGTTTATTTTATCTTTCGCTCTGATTAGTATTGCAATATTCTCCTGAGTATTGGTTTTCATTCTTGATTTAGTTTGTCAGTTGTTGTTTTGGAAATTAGTAAGGGATCCTATTCATTAAATGATTGTGTAGGTTGGTCGATTTTGGCAACGAACCCCCCACCCGAAACAGCTACGGAACCAGAGGATCCCGACCGCCATGTCCGTCGACCAGTGTCTGTGGTTAGAGATGCTACGCCTGACCCAGCAGTACCGAGCCCACTGTTGTATTTCGCTCTCGAGCGCATCACACAGTGGGGCAACCTTGATGACGCTACACAATCAAACCCAACAACTTGCCATTCAATTTTGAACGCCCTCAGTTCGCATTAAAAGTCGCGGACACCAGCGACATATACAAAAACGTTATTTGCATCTAAACATTTAACATTAATTATGCTCACTGAAATATTACCAACATATTTCGCTCCCGCACTAATGGACAGTGTTTTATAAATATTCCTGCAGCATGACCGCCATTCATCGATTTTGAGCTATCAGATATATACGTTTTGGGCACCCAAATACGGTAGCGTCTTTTAAACACTTAACTCACTATCAATTTTAAAAAGATGATTGCTTATATGATCAAATAAATATAAAAAGGGTGTTGCTCCATTTTTAATTTTTAACTACCCCGCTTCTGATTTATTGTAAACATTTTAATAAACTCAATAGATAATATTAACTATTGAAATAATTCCATATTGTTCACTAAGAAATACTTAATCTTATTCAGACATCATGATTGCCTTAAATTTTTTAAACGCTGGTATCTAAATGAAGAGCAGAATTTATTTCTCTTTACCATAGTTGTGAGTATCAACTTATAGAAGAGCCTTATGTTCCATGTTCAAAACATTCAAATGTTTAGGTACTTATTTCTTATATCAATAGCCTTTTACGAGTGCATTGTAAATCTTTTCAATTTAAATCAACCTAAAACGTTTGTCATTTTGACTAATGGCTTATCAAACCAACCAAAAAAAAAAAAAAAAAAAAATAAAACAGAACAATTCAAAAACAACAACAGAATGTAAGAGCAAAGGAAACTCCTTTGGGTTTTGGCTGCTTTACAGTTTCAAGTGTTTGACAAAATTTATTGTATCGTAAATTTCAAATAACACCAAGACTGCAAAAAAAAGTGAAACTGAAAACGAAAAATATAAATAAAAGGGAGCTCAAACTTTACACAGCTCGTAAATTTTCACGTAAATTTATGCAAACTTTTGTGAGAAATTCGTGATGTTTTCGGTCCTAAGGTGATTTTCTGTAAGACATGCAAACATTTTGTACTAGGGTGGGGGTGATAGACAATAATGGGCAAGACATGCACTAGTGGCCCTGTCTTAAAGCGAAAAGTCTATTGAGCGCGTTTTTTGCTGCTGTTTTGGGCGCATTATAAATTAACAAACAGCAACATAAATATTTCAACATGCAACGAAACCAAATCAATGCCCTTAGTCCCCAAATAAAAGAACCAGTAAGAAAAGAAGCAAAAAGCAAACTGAAACTGTGAGCAATGATGAGCGTTTAGTGGCGGACCAAGCTTAAGAACAATAAAAGCCGGAAATGCTTTACAGGAACAGCAGCAGTGGGGGAGAAAAGACTTTCAAAACAACATAACAATGACAAATTTTGGAATTTTGTTGTTGTTATTTTCTGGGCAGCTCCTCAGCTTGGATCCTGTCTGCGTCCGCCGTGTTGTGCATTGTGTCAAACGGCCGTACAACAAAACGCTCGCAGTAACAAGAACAACTAGAGCAACAACCCAGCTTACAATAAGCTTTCTAGCATATGGAGGCGCCTACTTTCGAAAAATATGAACCGCGTGAATAAAACGGAAAAAGGACGCGGCACAAGAAAAAAAAGGTTTTAGGACAACTAAAAGTTTTGCTATACTTGTTATTGTTGGATGCCATTTATACCCAGCCAACGGTTAAATTAATAAGCCACTGACACTATGACGGACATTGCTCAAAAATATAATACTCTTTCCTTTGGTATAAGAGTACAAAAATAAACAATACTGACCCTATAAGGTCAATAGATATTAGGAGGGGAATTTTTCCGGTGTTTCATAAGAATAAAACAATTTTTTAAAAGTCTTGCAGCTTAAAATCATACACAACTCGAATAATTTCTACTACGCAGTTTGTTTATGACAATCACATCAATAACTACTACTAGTATTCTTCTAGTACAGGGTATTGTTAGAAATTACGACCCAGTTTTTTGTTTTTTGTTTTTTGTTTCTTTCTGTGCATGTTGTTTTTGTGTAGGTGTAAGTTTGTGTGTTTGGCTGTCTGCTTTTGTTGTGATTTATTTATTTTGTTGTGTGGCGCTTTGTTGTCACTTTATGCTTTTATTGTGTGCCTGTGTACCAAGGAATAACACAAAACAAACATCCGCCACGTGGGCCGCCCACTTGAGTGTTTCTTGTTGTTGCTACTCGGTCGCTGGTAAGCAAGAAATCATAAAGTTAAACTTTTCTTATTACCTTTACAACAGCAATAGCTTGAGCTCTGTGCTCTCAAGTGTCACTAGAGTTATTAGCAATTAGGTCTCATAAATTGCAAACAAAGGTCGAACAAAGGTCAATGGCTTCAATTGATAGCTCTGCAGCAATGTGTGCGGCAATTTGATTGCCATAATGAATGAGGCCGTTAAAAATTCATATATGGAAAACTCAAAGCAGCAGCTGCCCCTTAAATGACAGCTTACTTATAAAGAGAGGTAGAGGTACAAATAGGGGCAACAGGCCAAAAATAAAGTCAAATCATAAGCCGGAAATCGTTAGGTATATCACCTGCTGCTAAGTTACAGCTAAAGGAAACAAATACCAAACCCAAAAAGATGAATCGAACTTGAGGGTAAGCTGCTTTCGCAAGTGTGTGAGTTGAGGTTTCCTTTTGTATATCCGTTCGAATTGCAGATTGGAAAGGAAGAAGAAATGTGTGAGGATAAGAAATGTCAGCTGCCAGGCTGAGCACACAATAAGCAGGAATCGTCCTGTTTCCGTTTGCCAATAACATATGCGTCGTCGTCGTCGTAGTATCAACTCTTGTTCTTTTGCATTCGCTTAATCATTCATTCATTCTGCTATTTTGCCCCTTTCAGTTCATGTATTTCCTTCTTCTTCTTTATGTTTTCTTGCTGCATGGAATTTTATTTATTCATTGTTAATTATGAACGCGCAATTTTGGTACACACGAAAAATCATTTTTGTGTACACTGAACTTTTTGATGAATGCAGCAGGAACAACTACAAAATGGGTGCTGTGGAAATGGGTGTGGTCAACTGTTGGTGTCTGCTCTTGGCGATAAACAATGCTGCCTGGCTGGCTGGCATGTCAGTGTCCTGGCAACCGCACATAAAACGCCAACTTCATCAGTTGGAATCAGTGTAAAGTGCATGCGTCACCCACACACGATTCAGAAACACACATACATAAACATTGATAGATTGGGGCACGTAGCACGAGGAGTCGCCACATACGGCTCGCTTACCGCATTGTCCTTTCACCGTCATTGAGAATGAAATATGAACAGCACAAATGTGAAAAGTGTGGACATTGAACGGCCAGTGGACGTTGTTCATTTGCTGGATTGGTCAACGTTGCAGGCAGGCACTGTTTGAATGTTTGACTGTTTGCATGTGTGCTTGTGTGATGCCCGGCAAATTGCATGCGGTAGCGAGTTGCATGCAACAACAGCAGCGCCAACATGGAAATCATTTAAAATGTTGCATCCGAAATGTTGTGCCACCCACTTATTCATTTTTTTGCTTGCTGCCACCGCAATTTAAACGTTGACAGTGGGCAGTGGCACAACGCCTACAACAACACCAGCAACGCCTCCAACGATGGTTAAATTATGGTCAACAGTGTGGATGAGTGGAATAAGGTGGGTGGGAGGAGAAACCCCATTGCAGTAAATCTGTTGTAAGCTCAGCCATTTATATTTTGTGACTACCAATTCCAAACATTTTTAATGAGTTTTGACTATTTTGTGAAGCCATGAAATTAACTATTTATTTAGGGGCGACTTTTCAACTTCAACCAAGATTTAACCTAAACAGAAGGAGTTTTTACGAGAAGCGTTTTTAAATAATATAAAAAAAAATAAATTATAAAATTAAAAACCGTAGATGTAATTAAGGGATAAAATTTAAGGAATGTTCAATTTTTATGAATTTTATTATTTTAGTCATGGCTTGATTTATTTAATGGAAAATTATTATTATAAATTACGTGGAGTATGTAAAAATTGTAAATGCTTAGTAAATGAGTTAAACATAAAAAATAATAATGTTGAGGGATAAAGAGCGTAAAAGACAGTGGTGGAGAAAGGCTGAAAGGGAAACAAAATACATGAAAATCTTTTTTGACTGTATAGAGTATATTTCAAGTCTAGAACTTTCAATACTAGGTAACCTTATTAATGTTTTTTATGACTTGCCGCATCCGAGTTCCACTTGGGTAAACCAGAAAAAAAAACCGGCCGAGCGAATATTTTATTGGGGTGCCAAAGGAATTAAGTAGTCAGCTCTGCAAATAAATTAGGTATAAGTTTAGTCCAGAAAAAAATAAAAACAGAGTCAAGGGGCAAAAGCGCTGAATCAAAATGTATTATAAAAGGCATTAACTTTAATTAAGTCAAATTTGCTGTTATCAGAATTATGAAAGTTTTGCAGAAATGCAGTTTAAATAAAAATCCATTATTGCTTAATGTGTTAAGACAACCATGAAATAAGTTTTAATTACTTTTTTTTTTTGTTCCTGGCAGCTGATTTATGACTTGCCACAATATATTTATTAGCATTGTTATTGCTTTGATTGATTTTTATGAAAAGTAAAGCTATAACAATTTTATTTGTTAACAAGTTAACCAAATAAAAAAATTCAATGAGTGTTCGAACTCACGGGCGACACCTTTTTGTTACACGGTATCTGTTCGATTTCTATGAGCACATTAGTATAAAAAAGAAGAGTTAGTTGAATTTGTTTTTAATATTTTTTTCTATAATTTATTAATCTTAAGTTTTCAACAGACAGACAAAATTGAATGAGTTGAGCGAAAAATGAATAAATTTTATTATATTTCGGACAGACTGGTTTGGTGAAATGTAGATGGCAACACAAATTATTTTTTTCCCTGTAGGTAAATCCAACTGAATGCTACTAATGTCACCAATCGAAGAGGTATTTGGTCAAGTTTGTTGCATGATGACGTTCAATAGTTGATGTGGTGAATGAGATGAATTTTTATACTTGATACCGAAGGAAAGTTTTTTAGCTAGAATCACCAACGACACCCAAAGATCTGCATTAAAACTCTTAACTCGTATGGAATCCAATCTTTTGTTTGGCCGTTGCGGAACAACATTGAAAAATCCTTCTTATGCAGTTACTCGTGAAAGAGCAGCGTAAACTAGCTGCTTTTCGTGTAACTTATCGTATTTATAGACGACTTATCCGCAAGTTGCGCCTTGGACCTTATTTTTTGGCCTTGCACAAACAGTTTCATAATTGCACAGTGTTAACAACTAATAACAAATGTTTGGGCAACTGTGTTTGACATCGGAAACAAATTTTGCATAATTAAACATTGGACAAAAACTACTGACCAGAGGTTGTAGCAGATCGAGGAATATGCATGTTTGGGCATTTAAGAGTGGACAAAGCCGCAGACAAATAGCTAGCAGCAAACGGCTAATGGCTACTGCGTATTGGGTATGTGCTTCGCCCACTCGAGTGTTGCTTGTCATTATACGATAAACTGTACATGAACGCAAGAGAGAAAGAGTAACTGGACGAAGGCAAAGAAAAGAGTCGTCTGATGGGCAATTGTCGCTTCGGAGTCAATTACTCATGCAGAGACACTGCCAACAAAAAAAGTACGTAAAACCTTACGAGTTTGTGGACTGCGCGTATTTGCTTATGCAAAAGGACAGACGGTGGGACGTGGCGTTGACTGAGGCAAGTCCGTTGGATGCAGCTCTTGTGCTGTTTGATTCGCAAGAGAAGTAGGGTTTGAACGGGCTAAGGGGAAGTGCTGTTGCGTGGCCATCAACGGCTGCAGGTGCTTTAAAAAATGAGCATGTGGCAAATACTTAAATATTTATATTGAATTTACATGAAACTGTCCGAGCAGACTCTCTGCATCAACGTCGTGCAAAGGAATTTAATTAAAAAATAGTCATTGCTTAAAAGGGGTTAAAATAGGGGTTTTTAAGTTGTTTTTTTTAATGTGTTGTCTGTGCTCAGCCAATGAAATGTGCTGCGTCTGAATGATTAATGCCAATTTAATGGCCATTAATTGAAGTTCTGCTGCATTGATTGACAGGGAGCAAAAGATTAATTTCAAACAAACAAACACTTAAACAAAAACAATTGAAAACGTTGTATTTAGACACAACTGACTGCGGAATACTCTGATATTAGTGTAATACCAGCAAAAAAACGTAAGAAAGCTCGACTAGAAAATTCTATAAAATTCTCTTTTGATAAGTTATGAAACGAAAATTTTCAAAGTATTTGTTGTTTGCTTTGTTTAGAGCAGACTTACGGAGTTTTGTTAGTAAATGTCACAGGTTTATAGCTACCAATTTATAAATGTGTTTTCCAATAAACTCGATTTTCAATAAAGAAACAATTGACCTACGAAGTTTAATGGTAGTCATGAATGTGTTAAGGCTTGCAGTACGGTTAAAATAAAATAAAAATATCGGAAAAAAGTAGCTTCTGAATTCAACAGTTTTAGTTTAATTGCTTGGTATGCGCTTCTGCGGTCAGTAGCTTCGTAAGTATCAATATCCTACATCTGTAATCTTAATGACACTGGCTTAACACAGAATCGCTAGCAATTATGGCAAATGCAAATGCACCCTGGGCACTCACAAACACATAGTCTTAGTTGGGTGTATATTATCATTACAGGCACATTAATATTATGGACGCCTGAGAGTCCTGCAGTGAGCAGGTCCCCAGCACTTGGTGCACTTCAACTGGTCACGCAGCAGCGGGAACAGGAAATAACGTTGCAATCGGGACAACTAGCAAGCAGCTGCCTCGGTTGGAATAACGGCGCATACAACAGCAACAACAGGGCGTATGAGCTATCTACTTATATCTTTTATCTGCAGCTACTGTTGTTGGACTTGCTGTTGCTGTTGAGCATTAAAATGCGCGCACTCGAGCGTTAAATGCTGGCGCTGGCTCTTATTATTGAAATCGACGTCAATGCACAACTGCGCATTAATTCGAAAATTATGCCAAAATATGAACAAATAAGACACTGGCAGAACTGGCCGGCTTTTTGCCTCTCTCTGTGTGTGGCCCTTTTTATCATTATCATGCAGTTGGCTGCGTTTGCACTTTAAATAACGCGTGTAATCAGAAACCTTTGTTTTGAAATTTGATCGTTGGATGTATGAGCTGCCTGGCGTCGCACAACTGGCGTTATTTATTGGGGCACACTTCAAACAACTGGTGCAGAAACACACACACACGCCGTCCAACTGACGATGCCACAAAAGCCACAAGCAGTACTCTCTACCTTCTACTCTTAATTTCTCTTTGTCACTGTCCCTTTCTCTATCTTTATCTCTTTCTCTCTCTTTCAGTGTGTCTGTTTTCCCATATGGTCAACTTTTGGCCACAAGCCTCATGCCGCACCAGCTGGCCGCAATTTATATATATGAAACCACCATATATATCTATATAGTATGTGTACTTACTTGGGTTCTTCCAGTCGGTAAAATTAATAACATTGATAAAATAGAGTTTTTTGAAAATACATTTTCATGCAAACTAAAATACCCATTTGTTTTCTAGGACAAAAACAAAGTTATTATTAACAATTGGACTTTCTATTCTTATAAGTTTGTGTTAACAAGTCTACTTGTTGGTTTCTTTTTATTTTTATTCAAGTTTTTGTTGCCAAATGTTGATGTTTGCTCTTATTTGTTTATTACTATCCATTTCCATTTAAAATATAATACTTTTTATTACTATACACTTATTGAGTATTTAAGCAAGAGCATTTAATCTTTGCCAACCCAATGTTAACGCTTCTCTGATCAGAGACGGGTGATGGATGTAACGCCACCTCCGAATTGAATATCCATGGGGTAATTGACGGCGCAACGACCTTTATTGCACTTTGCGGAAGGGAAGTGGCGGAGTTGTGGTAATTGCAGTTTCTGGATATTGTTTGGCAGAGGTTGTGGCTCCACCTTCAGCTCCACATCGAGCTCCACAGCCATTGCATGCAATTGTCAAAGGGGCTAAAGCGCTTAACGTAATTTCTGACATGCCATGTGGCAAAGTTTTTGGCTGCAAGTTGGCCCAAACCGTTTTTGGCAAGTTACAAGCCATTGACAGGCCAAATGGGTTATGTTGAGTCGAGGAAAGTTCTGTGCCTGCAGCGTCGAGAAGTTGTGGGAGGTAGGAGATGGAGGGCGGCAGTTGTCAATAACAGTTGCACGCACAGGTTTTAACTTCATTCCCGTTTGCCCGTTTCGAGTTTCCAGTTGCCCCCATTGCCTGTTGCCCGATTGCCTGCTTATGTCATGTCCTTTTGCAGCTGAACGCACGCTTGCACTAATCCTTTGGGCAGCTGCAATCTGCGACTGCTCACAGGATCATGGGCAGTATCCTGTCATCCAGCCAGACAACCAACCTTTGCAGCCTGCCTGCCTGCTTAAAGCAACGAATGCAATACATCAAATTTGGCAGGCTGGCTGCCTTTAATGCCACATCGCGATCGGTGGCATCAGAGCAACACGGCGGCAGGTGCGTCTCTCCCCATATAGTATATTCGACTCTCGCTCTGTGCTGTGTGTGCTGATTGTAGGGGCCATCAAACAGATTGCAAAGCACATTTGCAACATGCTACGTGCCTCGTAAGCTGCAATTAAGTTTTGTTAATTTTAATGAAGCTTTGTCGCATCTGCTGCCTGCCTGCTGCTGTTATGTTCGCTTTTGATACTACTGCTACTTGAGGTAAACAACGGTTAAAACAAGTAAGAAACCTTAAGTCGAGAATGCTCGACTAGGAGATATCCTGAACCCTAGACATTGCTGCAAGCACTTACAGAAAGTGCATCTTCGATATGCCCGGTGTTTCTGAACCGATTTCATTGAAAATTGCACATATGATAATAATTTTGACAATGGTTTTGCATTAAATTTATCAAAATATTGTAGTTATTGATCGAATGTGTGTATCAGAAATCGGAAGAATTATTGACAATTTGAACAAAATAAGCCTGTGCTAGTTTGACACGAGGCTTAACCCCAAGTTTATTGCTCTTATACAGACGGACTTAACCATTATACCCTTTTTATCATTTTTTGTTTTCAGAGTATGGAAAACTGGCCGCAGCCGCTGGCCATCATTTTGTAGGGATTCAACGTTTTGGTTTTTATGCAAAGCGCTCTCTTTTGACCCAAAGCAATGCAACAGCTGCTGCCTGGTGGCTTTTAGGGGATGTTTCTGTGATATTGCTGCTATATTTTTCTTCTTCTTATTTTTGGTACTCTGATACCGAAAAATTGGTCAGAACGAAAATCGACCAGGTAGGGTTTAAATTAATCTAAGACAATGCTTGGCTGCATTTAAAATAGCAGTGTTCGGCCAGCCTACAAATTTATATTTAAATATTTTTTAACCTTAAAAATTTTAAAACTTTATGTAAACCTTTTTCTACCGCGATCTGTTACATTAACAGTAGTTGACATTTATTCTTATACGATAACAATAAATTTACTGGTAGGTTAAGTGTTCCTTAGTTTCCTTAAGATTAATCCAATATTTATATTAGATGTTTTCAACTTCTTGACTCGATTGTGTTGGATTCATTTTATTAGGCACATTAGAATTTATTTTAATTGATCTTAACAGTTTGAAAATATCTCCTTCGACCACCAACAAAATTTGTTCAACAACTTTTGAATAACTTCACCTGTTAGCAGTGGCAACTAAGTGTTTTCCGCTCTCCTGCAGCAGTAATAAAAATATTTTGCATGTGTGTGATGCAATTTTTGTTAACGTTTGCAGTTTGGCCACCAACAATTTGCCAACAAGTTTTGTTGAGTACAGCACAAACTTTTATCCAAATGCAGCAAATACCGAAAGCTAAAAGCCATAGCCTAAGCCATAGCCATAGCCATAGCCACAGTTGAGGCGATATCCAGGAAGTCCAGGGCCATCAACAGCAACCGGGGCAAACATAAAATTGCAAGCGACTACAAAGTGGTTATTTTGTTTGAAGTAATCCGCAGAAAGTCGTTAAAACTGTCGTTGGCTGCAGATTGATGATGACTTTACGTGTCCAACGCAGATACACGAGTCGCATCCTGGCAGCAAAACCTGAGCCTTTACTTTTATCCTTGCAGCCGCCATGTACCGCTATGTATGGTAAAGTGTGTGTGCTGAGCAGCTCCTCAGCATGTTTTAGATTATAGATAATATGGCATGTATGCAAATACATACAGTGAGACGTTTCACTGTACCATCGACTTTAATATCGGCACATGATTTACGTCTCAATGATTTTCTAGCGCTTTGACGTGCAAATAATGCTAGTACAAATGCACAGGTATGTGGAGAAGGTTTATTCACAGGATATTCTTGCCATAAAATGTGCTGGCTGAAAGAAATTCTGAAACCCCCCTCACCATGCCTTCCTTCTTACACATGGTGCACTTGTATCGCAGCAGCCCTTTGACACCTAATAAGTGTCGCTCTCATAGCGATGTCAAGCAAATACTCCTCTATCATCTAGTCTCCGATGTAATCAAATGTGCAAACCAAAGTAAAGGTCCTGATAAAAATTGAAGGAATTAATGTGTGGCGGCAATCTTTAAGCCGGCAGCATTAATGCATCTAAGTAGATTCCTTCTTTTTAACTTGCGACAAATTTTCAATTAACTTTTTCCCTACAGGCAGGCATTCGCCTTGCAGACTTTTTTATGTCACGTGGGCCCTGTTGGCAGCAGCTGAGAAAACATTGGCACAAATGCGGCTGAATGTGGCACACAGGTTAATGCTAATAAAAGTTCGCACACACACATATTAAAAGTGTGCTTTCGCCCGCGAAATTAACATAAATAGAAAGCGAACCTGTTGTCGTGCGTTAAACTGTTATGCTTAGTGCCACATCATATTTAGTGGCCTTTTTATGTATAATTTGGGCCTTTTATACCCTAAATTGTGTCACAAAATGTGTTTTGCATTAATAAGATCACATTTCCGTATTTAGGTACACAAACATATTCTTGTAGGAAATGACTTAAGGCCTTGGATGATATTCCAAAAATAGTTTCTCTATTTTTGACAAAGAAAATAGTAAAGCTCTAGCGGAAGATGCCACATTCTCAGGTACTATTGAAAAGCGAAAGCAACAAGCTTATTTATATTACCCAAGCGACTTAAGCACATATAATGCAGACAAGTAATGCACTTAAGTTTGTGGCTTAATTGCAGCTCAATAACTATAATAGTGCTCTACCATAGCACTGCGATGTACTTAACTAGCTAATTAAAAGGTGTCAAAGATGAGAAAACAAATATACCAAAAGGTCAAAAAGCCACTTGAAAAATTTAATATCTTTTGTTGAAAAGGACTGGATTCGAAAAACAATCTTCTTCTTGTATTCGCAAGCCACTTTTTTTTATGATTTTTAATAAATTTGTGAGCACAATTATTTATACAGTAAAAGCAAAGATTGGATTGAGTTGTATAGGAACCTACAAAAAACATTTTTATTATTTTACACCCATATAAGGACTTGTATATGATTAGTTTAACGTAAATATTTAAAACCTTTAAGCTTAGTAAGTAAGTAAGGATTATTATTTGCATTAAAAAGTCCTTAAAGGTTTTGAGACCTTAGCTTTCTGTAGACCTTCTTTACTTCTTTATACATTCAAAGCTTTTAATGGGGACTCACACCACTACATATGCCAAGCAAGCAGTTTCAAATTGAACGAAAATCGTACTAAGCTAAGAAGTAAACCATTAAACCCATTAAACCAACTGCTTGAATGCAAGCAGTGCAAACACAACAAAATTATGCAAAGCAGTGCCAAGTAGTAAGCAATAAGTGTGAGCGAGCACGAAGCGGTGGGCCAGCGGCAACCAAAAAGGGTCAAAATGTGTCATGTGCCTTTTATTTTTACATTTCTTGCTTGGCCTGCTTGTCGAGATTTTTGCTATTTTTGATATTTGTCTCTTTGTCTGTCTCTTTGCAATTGCACTACCGCTGAGTGCTAGGGCAACTGAAACAAAAACGGCTGCACATGCTATTCGCTTTCGCGCTCACTCACAGGCAAAACATAGCAAAATACCTTTACTGCCTACTTTCCGGGGCATGAGACGAAATAACTGTTTTTCTTGGTATTGCCAATTGAAGTATCTTTATTGTATAAGGTCTTTGGTAATAGCCGATGATATGAGTGTGTGCATACCAACATACATATGTATATACATACGTACGACACATTATTTTATTTTGTTTTATTTTATTCAGGGGTTTCGGCAAATGACAAATGAACTAATGAATACACTTTCGGTAGTTGTATGTTAGTTGCGATGGCAAAATTGTTTTAAAATATCATACAACTAAAAACATGAAAAATGTATGACCAGCAATGCAAAAAACGAAAAGCAAGCAGGCACACCAAATGAACATTTGAAGGAAAACACACGCTCATAAGCATGAGGTAACAGACGATCATCCCCCAAACAAGGGTCTGGGCTAGAAGTGGGCACGGGCCGGGCTTTTATCTGGTACCCGAGGACACCCGCGGGTAGCTGTGGGTACGGGCTGAAAAACCATATTTCGGGTTGGGTCAACTAGCTTTACCCGAAATAAAGTTTGTAAATATATTGGTAAATATTCTGGTTAATACTTAAAAGTTTCCTTTTTTGTAACTATGTGTACACATTCGATTAATGTTTTTTATCGATCATCTCTATTGTTGATTGAACATCGCGAAATGTTAAAAGACAAAAAATTGATGACTCGCAAACACGCATCAACAAAAAAAATAAAACTTGACAAAAATGCCCATTGATTTAAAAATTGAAAAATATTATGCTACAACTTCTCATTCAAACTTGCCAATTCTAGAATTTTGGAAACAAGCAACTGACCTCAAAATATTGCGAGTTTTTTCTTCATCTGGCAAAATTCTCAATGAAAGACGTACAAGACTTTCAAGTGCAAATTTGAACTAGCTATTTTTTTGTACAAAAATATGTAATTTTATTTATTTATTAAAAATAAAAAATTTGTATTTGGAAAAAGTTCTAAATTATTCGGGCGGGCGGGTTGGGTTTCGGGTATGATATTTTATTTTGCCATCGGGTGCGGGTAAAGATTGGCGCTGCGGCCCATGCCCATGGGCCGTGTCAGTTTGGGCGCTAAAAATTAGGCCCATGCCCATCTCTAGTCTGGGCGCTAGAAAATTGTTGGCATACGAGCGCATACATACCATATGGGCTGGCTGGCTGTGCTACGCAAGATCATGTCGTAGCACAGCAAGCAAAATGACTTGCATTTCTATCACAACTAACCGGAGCAGAGAAATAGCAATAAGAATGCGCTCTCTGGCACAGCCAGCAAGCAAACTGACATGCTTTTCTTCCGCAATTCACCAGACCAGGGAGAATAGCAATAAGAATGCGCTCTGGGCGAGGTAGCGCCATACTACAAGATGCCAACTATATGTTGGATTTTCGCGGTTTTGCTGCTCTATTTAGTTACATTCTTGTTGATATTAATATATAAATTAAATTGTAAATAACAAGCAATTTTAAAAGCTGCTCTCACTATCTTTTTAATTGTCGATGAAAGTTGAGGAAACCAAAAATGTCTTTTTGACCGACCGATTTCATATGAAAATACCTTCTTCGGCTGCTTTGTCAACGAGCGATTTAAGCCCTTCAGTGACCTCAACGCCGACTTCGTTAATTTGATTGGATGGCAAGAAGAAGCCGAATGTGCCCTTATCACGCAGCTCCACAGTGCAGGTAAATGGAATATTCTTAACACCATAGGCCCAGTCCTTGGCAGCACCAGACACCACGTCTACAATGAGTTAAACAACAACTTAATTGTGATTTTAGATTTAAGATAACAGCAGAAACACTTACAGTTCAACAAACCGCTGGCGCCATAAGTAAATTCAGAGCCATAAGCATGCACGGCGCCATCCGCAAAGGCAGCAGCAATACGCATCATTTGATCATAGTTGGGTGGAAATTCGGTATTCGAATGCCCGTACGGCAGCAGCACATATTGTCCATATGCATGAAAGGACATGTAAGCGCGTATATAGCCATCCTCGAAGGAGCCGACAAAATCCTGCAGTGCCAGTATCTCTTGCTCGGTATTGGGCTCATCGCCGCCAAACCAATGATCACAGGGTTCCGCAATATTCCAGCCAGCACCGCTCCAATGAAACTCGAAATTGCGATTCATATCGATGCCATAGCAGGGGCCCGTTGTGTTCGTATAGCCATTGGGACGACGATTCTTGCGCCACAGACGCTCCACCTCGTGCGTGTAGACGAAACCATCAGGATTGACCATGGGCACCACAATCCAATCGTACTCCTCTGATAGCCGTTGCAATGTTCCATCATTTGAGTTAACCAACTGGTTGAGTATATAAGTAACTGTGGCGGATGATATCCATTCCATGGCATGCATATTGCCTTCGATAAAAATTGCCTTGTTGCCCTCGCGCTTTGAAAGCCGAATGCTCTTGATTGGTCTTCCCTCGTATGAGTGACCTATGACCTTACACTCGAGGAAATCATGAACGTCACACTGCTCATCGACCCAGTCGTAGATTTTATTTAACGGATGATACGTTTCCCAGTCCATATCGGCATCCTCATCATATGCAGAACCATCCAATATTCTAAATAAATAAAAATAATAATTTTAAACAGATTTTTTCTCTTTTGTTGAACCTAAGCCCAGACTTACGCTTGCAAATCCTCAATGACTATCTCGTACTCCACCTCCAAGTCGTGCAGTTTATTCTCAAAAGGCTTTTGGTACTGTGGCCCCACAACAACATCATAGCTGCGATTGGGTCCTTGTATCTCATGCAGTAGATGAATCTTAGAGTAAAAACAATTTTAGCAACTTTATTTACTCTTCGTTTTAATCCAATTCGGTTCGCTGCCACCTACTTGTATGTGATGATGAATTTTTTTAAACTCCTCCATCTGCTCGCTATTCTTGATATAAGCTGTGTAGACTTTGAAGTTGTCGTAGCGGGCGGCCATTGGTTTTCTGGCGTTGGCCAAAGCTGCCAAAGACAGGACGACAACTAGCACGAAAACTAGCAGCACTCTCATCCTCTTCGTTTCTCTCTTTGTTGGCGTATTTGCTTTGTGAAACAAAAATGTACTCTGTGCTCCGTGCTCTGGCCATGCACTGCCTTTTATATGGAGCACTTGGCTCTCGAGTCGATTAGCTGTGAAGTGCATACTCTGTGAGTGTCGCAGTCAGAAAGTGCAGCAAAAGCAGAAATAGCAGACGATGATGTGTTATCTAATAAGTTATTGATAGGGCAAACTTTTGATCAATCATTTGTCATAAGTAGTCGTGTGAGTTTGTATGTGTGCCTGTGACATTTTGTATTTCTTATCTCAGCTAAGCACTTAACCTACCACAAAGTATCTGACAGATTGTCAACAATGTGCATTAAATTGTTGTAAAAGACCACTCAAAGTACTACTTTAAAAAGAAATGAAAGCTTAAGACTTTAGATAGTTCGCCGGCTCTTGATTACAATTATATCCGATTGATTTGATTTTAATATTCCTCTTGCGAAATGGAGTTGGACAAACAGTATTTGTCAAGGTAACTGACGGATAAGATATGCTTTCATATGATTTTTCAAAAGCAATCATCTTCCGGATGTCTGCGCGTGAAGAAGCACTTGTGAAGTAGCAAATAAGGCTGCACTTGACAAAGACAATTAGAAAATGCCCAGAGTTGAAGGACTTTCGTCATCTTGGAATGGGGTGGGGAATTCAAAGTTTGTAAGTGCTTTTTAATTGTCTTTCAATTATCAAGTTTGAATTGTTTAAATATTGATTACAGTTTAACAGATGAACATGATGCAATTATCGCATGCGAAACATGTTGTGGCCGTTCGTGGAATTCAAATTAAGTGTGCAATTTTATTTAATTAAGTGCTTAACAGATTTGTCAACATACTAATTGATTATCAGGCATTGTATGTATGTTGACTTTTTAATTGCACAATTTAATGTGAACTTTTTAATATTTTAAATAGTATTTGACAAATCAATAAATTAGCATTAAGCTTTCTCTACGATGTCCTATATAAACGCGTCTTCCAATTTAGTGCTAGACTTTTAATGTGTAATTAAGCTGCGTAATGATTACTGGAATGAAATGGGATCCGAGACATTTGTTAATTTAAAGCACGACCCAGCGACCAAGTACGCAGATACACGAGAAAAACACGTGTTAAATAAATACGCCAAGTTGTTAAGTACCAGCAGACTTTTGTGTCTCCCTAACAGCTCCATTCTTTCCAGTCCTTAAGCAGATTGTCGTAAATTTACACGCGACTTTCTTCTTAATGCATATGTGAGTGGATGCCTCATTTCATGTTGTTTTTTGTGCCTTGCATGTTGTCTTTGTTTATTATCCGACCATTCTCGCATGTTGATGTGTCGTAAAAGAGCTTATAATTCGCCATTTTGAGCAATAAAATGCGATTTTGGTTCTACTTTATTTTCTGCAATGTCCGTCATGCATTTGCCATGATTGAAACTACAATGATTCATATGCTGATTGGCTGGATGTTCAAATCAACCCTGCGTACATACATTGTTATACATGCATATGGGAAGATGGCATAAACTTTTCGGTTGCCGCATAAATTGACTTTCTTGTTGGACTGTGGCTTTGGCTTAACGTTCAACGCTTTCAGGTGCCAGAAATAGCTAAACGTGTCTCTGACAACGCAAATACTTTAAAGGAGCGGGCGGGGCAGTAGTCGTCTATGACTGTCTGAGATGTTTACGTTACCGGCTTTGCGTTGCCACAAAAGCAAATATTTACTGCTCGGGGGCGCAACAACACAACTTTGTGGCCCTCGTGTGCATAGTTTCTTGGGCTTTTGGGGCGTACATATGCGAAAGCTAAGATCCTTGGGGGTGACATGCGACGTATGTAAAGAACTGCCAGCAGTCAAGCCGAAAACTTTCATCAAAAGCGCACGCAACAGAAACAACAACAACATCAGTGGCAGGGACAAAAAAAAAACGTTTGTCTTTTAGCAATTTTATGAAATGAGAACCTAAAATTTGTGTGTGTTGTTGGTGATGTTCTCAACACACAATAACTTTTAACACCGGTTGCTCTCTAAGCGGCTCAAAAAGTTTCTCAAAACTGTTGAGCTAGCAAACTGAACCAAACTGGTAACTGGCAAATATTTGTTTAGATAATGAAAGTAATACAATGTGTATGGGCGTGCTCGTAGGTATGTATGTATGGTATGTATATATATGTGTGTGTGTGTGTGTGTACTTTCCTGAAGTCCGAGTAATTGGTGAGGAAACAAAGGAAGAATTGGTTCTCATTCATCATCCTTGATTCTTCACTGAACTTCTGCCTTTGTTAAGAGATGGTGAAATAAATATTGGCTTGCGATTGGAAAGAAACGATTCAGTCACCCATTAAAGAATCGATTCCCAGAATCAATTCAAGAATCGATTCCCAGAATATATTCAAGAATCGATTCCCAGAATCAATTAAAGAATCAAATCAAGAATCAGCAGATTCAGTTCATACCAAAAGTTTGTAAAATCTATTAAAATTCATAATTGTATATTTACAAAAAAAAAATTTGTTTCAAGTTTAAAATTTTCTATTTTCCAAATTTTGTTGTTATCGATTGCATGTGTATATCGGATATCGAAACATTCATCAATAATTTGAAATGAACCTAACCTGCGCGTGTTATACACGATACACAATTTCAAGTCTTTAGCTGTTGTAGTTTTCGAGATCGACGCGCTCATACGGGCGGAAATTTGCACAAATGCTTTCTAACTTAATTCCCATCACATGGGATCAGGGTATACAAAAATTAACGAGCACAAGCAATCAAAGCGCAACCAAACCAACCAAGAGATAGATTCCTTTCCAGAATTATATCCCTGTGAATCCATTCTTTCTTTAATCAATTCGATCCCGCACTGATGGGAAGTTGACAGTTGAAAAAAGTTTTGACTATGGGTGTGTGTGAGGCATCATCAGTTAACAGTTTGTTGCTAGCTTTTGATTTTATTGACAATTCACTAAGCAGCGGTAATTGACCCGAATGCCTTCTTGCTTCGTTGCTAAAATTCTGGCTTGCTTCTTGCCTTTTAAATCAATACAACACAAATTTTTGGTAACGAAATTCAATTTGCCAACACACACGGTCCTCACACCACAGAATCGACTGGTGCACGCCCATAACGTAAAAGTGCCAAAAAAGCACGTTTCAGTGTTTTGGGATTTTGTTTTTTGCATGTCATGTGTCGCCAACTTTGAACTCGGCACAGTTCCATTTTTATTTTTCCTAACATTTGTTGTTGTTTTTTTTTATTCCTTACTGTCGTCGTTTAAGTGGTAGTAGCAATAGTATCAACTACGTGACTACCATCAAACATTTACTTTTTCCAATAAATGTCAGTGGAGTTAGCCGAATAAATGTTATAATCATAACAATCGAACAGATGTCCAAAATAATGTTGCCAGAATTTGATTCTAAAAAAGCTAAAAGATAATACAAATTATGAAGTACATATTCTATTTTATTTCTTATGAATTAACGAAATTGGTATAGAAAATTTGTAAAATGTCTTTTCAAAACATAATTCTAACAACTTTGGCAAAATAACAGCATTCTTCTTATTTTTCGCTCTATGAATCAAAATTTTAATTAAACACTTTAAAGAGTGTTTAAAATACTAAAATAAAAAACCTTGCTCGTTTTAATACCACTATAAATAAATTTAATGACAAATTATCCTCTGACTCCAATTTGCTGCAATTTATTGAATGATTCATTGTTGTACCGCTTGAGTACTTTAATATCACTTAGACTCCCAATAAAGCTTTCAGCTATTAAACTTGCTCGAAGTTATGAAGCCAGTAATCATAATGATAAGCTGTCTACAGAAATTAATGCTCTTAAGTTTTCTAAATTTGAGACTTGCTTTTTATTTTCAGTTATCCAATTTACTGAACTTTGTTGAAATAATTACATTTTGCTAAAATTATAAGCTTTGCAATATGCAATTTATTTCCTTTCAACTCAAGTGATTGAGCATCGATTTCCACAAACGGCAGTTAGACGAATTTAACTATGTGAATAAATTTTTAAATGCATGCCTACACACACACACAGACACTTGAAGGAGTGATGGAAAAATAAATGCATATAAGAGTGAGCTCAAGACAATTTAAGCAGCGTAAATGCGTGGCAAGCATAACACACTTACTATTATTACAGACCCGCTAAATGTTCACATACATAAATACATACATATAGTAGTAGATATATCGCCGAATATCGACGCCTTCTGCATTCTGCATTGTTTCAGTGCGATCATCTGTGGCTAATCTGGAGCTATTTGCTCTGCCATTGTCTATCTGCTTGGGGGGTGGAGCTCTATGTCTGGCTGGCTGGCTGGGCTTCTGTGCTTTCAGACACGGCCCATAAATTAAGGAACTTCACAGCTTCAATGGCTAAGTGCTTTCAGTGTTTGGGCTGCGATTGCTCCAATGCTGGCGACTGCTTTGTCTTCAGCTCTAACTTCTGCTTTCCTGTTTTGGCCATTGGCATTGTGTTGGCGGCAAGATTTATGCACGGCAGTTCACACTTTCACATGCTGCTGTTAAGGTGGCTTTTAAAATGCCAAGCCACGTCTTCCTCGCAGTTGTGTGCAATTTCTATTCATTTCAGTTTTATTTCCTTTTGCCATTTGAAATGCTGTTTTGAATTCATATATTGAAATTAACGCATGGTCATAAAAGCTGCCATCAATTTAATTCAATATTGTATGTACATAGTATGTTGTAAGAACACATTTATACATATAAATTTTTAAATAAGACTGAATCCTGTTTTTTTTTTTTTAAATTTAACTCTTTTACATTTTCTTTAAGCCTTTAAGCTTTGTTCTGTACGGCAGTTAAAACATTGTATTGCCAAATATAATTTAAATTTGCTTAAATATTTCATGGAACATTTTTTTGATTATTATGTATATTTTCTGTTCGTTTATTTTATGATTTTGATCGCTGGGCGATATTTTGCCCTTGTGGAGTTTATTGAAAAGCCTAAAACTCAATTGTCACATTCATCGCTCCAATTCCAGACAAGAATAGTGAAACGAAAAGAAACGAGACGAGTCGTTATTTGACGAGAGTTTGCCATTCTTCGTCATGTTCTGTCTGTTTTATTTTTATGGCCAAATGATAATTAAAAAGACAAGCTGTGTGCCTGGCAACTGAACACTGCCATTATGGACCATTATTTTATTTTACGTGCCTGACCTTTTCCCGCTTAAGATAACATAGCTCAAACAGTCAGCGCTGCTTTCCGGCTTATGGCGCTTTAATAGGCCACATTCTCATACCAGCATACAAGTAACACAGATAGTTCATATTTCTGAAAATTACCCATACAAGACTTTGTCGTCCGGATCTCACACAAGAAAAAAAGCTAAACAGCAAACAGTCCGCTTGCTGAGAGTTCTCAACTAGTTGATACCCTGTATTGAGCGTTATTACTAGGTCATAGGAATTTGCTTAAAAATCTTTCTCTATTTAAAAATTTGTTTACCTACTTTATTAATATAATTTTCAAGTGTTCATCTGAATTTTTTCTTTTATGTGTGATTATTTTAAGACTAGAACATAAGCCACGTTCCTCAGTGTCATATTTCTTAAGTATTCTGATCACAATTTATTATTAACAAGTTTTTGGTAATACTATAATAATATAAACCCATATTGTTTGACTTTAACACCAAATACATTTTCAAGTAAATCAACGGCAAATGTACATTAAATTTTCTCTGAAATTCACTTAATATACAAAGTAATTAAATCTCTGACGAGGAAATCATTTGAAAATCACTTACACGCAAGGCATATTTATATACTCATACCAAAAAGCCAAAGTTATATTTATATTATATTTTTCTCATCATATTCTTTGTCATTTTTGATTTCAATTGCTTTGCTGCTTTTGCACACCTGCATAAACCCACGTACACACATTCTTCTACACTCGCAAACACAAACTCACAATTTTAATTACACTGCACACTTGAAGTGCAGGGAAACCTGCTTGACAGATGCTGATGGGCGCAAGCCCAGGCTAACGTTCATGCCACGTTGAACAAACACAAAAAAAAAAACCACAAGCGAGCAAAGAGTGCGCAACATGTCATCATTCCCATTAAAATCCTTACGCTAAAACCTTGAATTGTCATTGTACATATGTATTTCGTCATTGAAAGATTTTTAAATTTGTAATAGCTTACAAGACAGTTGCTGCAATTTTGACTGGCCAACTAAATGGTCGCACCTGCCACTCGCTTGAATTAATTTGGCTTTTTTATATGTTTGTAAACTTTATTATGAGCTGTCTAATGCCGCTGCTTGTCCGGCTGCTGGCTGTGCGCATTTTTCTTAATATTCAATTTTGATACGGCTTCATTTATTTTCATTGCTCGCACATCGCGGGTGCCCGGTGTTTTATATAAAAAAAAAAAAAAAAATGAGACCAACAAATTTAAATTAATATTCATCAGCTGCTAAAACATATTTTATAATTTGCACTAATTGAATGTTGTATGAATCAAATAACAGTTGTTAACACTCATCTGTCCCTAAGAAAAAATAACAAATCAGTCACTGGTGTGTCAATTTGACACAATGAAAAAAATGTAAGGAAAAAATATTTTTAAAATTGAAAATATTTATTTAAATATCAAAATTAAATAATAAAAACAATTATAAAAACAATATGATATATATAAATTCGTCAAAATTCGTTCAGTGAGCCAAAATTTTATTCACATTCGATATATTTGAATCTCAAATTGTGTCAAATTGACACAAGGGAGAGATGCGTGTTCATAGCTGATAAATACTTAGGTATTGTTGTATAATGCAAAATTATCGACATATCTTGTTTTCCCAGGAGTCCTATTCAAGATTGCGAGAGTAGTAGTAAAGGGAGGGGTGGTTTTTAAGGCAAAAAAGCATATTTTTGTTTTTCAAAAAATCGCGTTTAATATTTTATTAAAAAAAATAAAAGCTCTTTGTGATTACCTGTTAGTTTATGTTTACACAAACTAATCAATGGTGAAATTGATTCTTCTGAATAACTCAAATAAATAAGCTTTGCAGAACCGATCAAATACACTAGAAACTTGCTACCTATTTATCTTCAAACTTGTAATAATATCTATACTTTCATTGTCCTTTTCGAATCTCATGCTTAATCTTTTACAATTCCATCCATTTTTTACATAGTGCTACTACTACATACTATTTTAAATATAAGTCGGATGTCTTCTGTTTACATGTTCGCGATCTTCCTAACTGCACGCTATTCTTTGCCAATAGTAGAATTAAAATAATCGCATTGGAAGAAGACTTTTAACTTAATTTAAATTATTAATATATGTACATATTTATATATTTTTAAATATAGTCTTTTCGTAACATACACGCTACATTCGAATAATAAATTTCAGCATTATAATCAGTCAAAAAAAGTGCCAAAACGTCAGTATAACAAAAAAAGCAGACATGAAAAATTTTGAAAAACACAACTCTTGTCTTTGGGTGTGCTGGCAGCTAGTCAACCTTTGGCATTTGACTTGAGAGCACCAGTGCATTAGTAAATTGAAAGCAAAGTACATTGCCATTATAGAGAAGACGACGAACAACAATTTGTATGCGTGCAGTCAAGACACTAACATTAATACACACAGCTATAGAAAGACATAACTATAGCCATATATCCGTGTATACATATGTTTATGTGTATGTATATACGTGTGTTTGTCTAGCTAGACATCAAGTTAAGTATACGAGTTGCAAAAGCTTTTCAGCTCACTCACCATTCAATCAAGTAAAGCACAAGTCCTCAATGTCACTTGAACTTTGCCTTTCGTATTAGAGAATCACCTAAGCCTAATGATGTGCTTATTGACCACATTTCACCATTGTATATCTATATATATTGTAATAACTTCTTATGCAGCTGTCTTCATGAGAGCGTGCTGATAAATAAATAAATTGTAGCCTGAATTAAATACCTCTTGACAGTTATGAAAGAAAATTTTCAAATTAAAATAACAGGCGCACTTTTAAAGTTTCAAGCTTTCGCGTTTTAGTGGAGCATTTTGGGGCATATTAAATCAAGTGTGCATATTAGATCAGGAAAGTGCTATAAAATTGAATGCTCATAAAATAGATAAAAGTAAGATGGAAAATAAAGTTCAGTTTAAGTTATTCCTTAATTAAACGGATAGTTTTTCATCAGATTGCCACGCTATTGAAACCAGGAAAACCTAAATAGTATTCACATTTATATGCATAGAATAGCTATATAAATAAATGCTTTTAGTATAACGGTATTATTCTTACTTATATTTTCAGTGCCATTTGGTGAAATGAAAATTGTTTGCTTGATACTGCCAATTAGGTGCACGAGCCAGCAGATAGCGTGTTATAAGAAAAAGTTCAGCAAAGAATGAATAAAGGAAAACTAAATAGCAAAAAATGTTCCTGTCCCCCTGGTAGGGTAGCTGGGCATAAAACAAATTGGATATTTAAAAGGGAGCAAAGGTAAAGTAAGGGAAATTGTTTTTTGCACTTAAATACGAAATACGAAAGGACTTTAATGCGCATTTATGCACAACACATAACATCTTAAAATGAAAGAAAATATAAAACACAACCTTGTCAACAAGTTGAATCTCTCGTTAAATAACAAACCAAAATGTTGAATTTCTTTCATTTTGTAGTTGCGAAATAAAACGGTCAGGCATTAAATAAGCCTGAAAGTGAGACAAAAGGGTCACAGCAGGGCAGCTTGTCAAGGCAGGCAGTCAGGCCGCAAGCAAGCTCATTCCGTTATTTGGGCAGCTTCCCAGCAAACAATAAATTGAACTTTATGGCTACTGACAGCTGACGTTCGGGTCATATGGCAAATACGCACAAAGCACAGCTATTCATTTGGAAACCCAATTCATAAGCTCTGACACGGCAATATCAACACTAGAATGTGTATTGAAAAGCTGCAAATGACACAACGCGAGCAGAAGAACTTTATATTAATCCACTAGCATGGCATTGCAGTAAAAGTTTTTTGGGTTGAGTTTTAAGCAATAGCTTTATAAATTAACTGGATTTAAATTTTAAATTTAAATTTTTGTTAAATTTTTTTAAGTATTTTTTGAAAAAAAAAATCAACTCTTTTCGGTATTATTTCTCGTGTAACAACGAAAATACTTGAGTCAAGTATAAAACATTTTTAATTTTTTTTTTTTCGCGCATTCTTAAATTTAGAACGTTTTGAGAATGAAAAGTACTTATTTTTGAGATTGTTCATTCTTGACTCATGAAGCTAAATTCTTAGAATTTGGAATCTGACAAATTGAAAATAAGAACGAACCCACTTGATTTAAAAACTGACAAATTAAAAATTAAATTCAAGTGAACTCAGAAAAAAATTTAATCTTGAATTTGAATTTTAAATTCTGATTAAAAAAAATTAAAATACAAAAAAACAATATTCCTACTTAAACACAGCCTAGCCGTGTCATAATTTGTGTAAGGTCGTAATTTCTTAAACTTTAATTACTTATTAAGTTTGTTTTAGATTTATTATAAGATTTGTTAAGTATGAATCGTACATAAATATTTCAAGTACGAATCGGGATATTCTAGAATAAACATCTTGAATTAAGAATGTCTTTTTTTCTGTCTGCACATAAGCAAGAAAATTATAGGAATTTTCTGGCACTCAAGTCTGAAATGATGTGCCTGAAATTAAACATAATTTGTAAAGTGATTTCGCAACAATTTGTAATGATGTTGATGATCGGAGGCAAAGCACAAGTAAAACCCACGCCAAATGACCACAAAACTTACAGCGGGAAACCAATAATAAAAATGTTAAGATATATCTTTTTAGCTTTTGGTGCAGTCAAGATTTAGTTTCTCGCCCTTTTCAGGCTCTTCCTTTCTTTCATTCGTTGACTGTCTCTGTTGTATGTTATAAAGCATCTCAGATTTATGCTTTGGCTGTGTGCACCAGGCGCTGATTCTATTGTGTCTTGGATATGAACAACCCTCTTATATTTTATGCGCATAATAGCCAACTACAGTAAAAGCAACAACAACAACTATCTCAGCGCACTCATAAAAAAGGCAAAGCAAAATGTTGCTCTTTAGTGGTATTGGGTGGTTTGGGGCTGTTTTGACCTTCCAACGTGGCCATCAAGCTGACGCCTGAGCCTGGCCTTAGGTTATTTTTGTTATTTTCATGTTATTTACATAATATTGCGCCAGGGGTCATTCTGGATATCTGTCATTGAAGGTGTTAAGGTTCAAATTGTGGCCTTTTATGAGTGTGTCTCATTTTTACTTACAGTCTCTGCTTACGCCTGTTTGTTCATGTATTTGTGTGTGTGTCACGATTACATGATTACTAAACATATAAAAAAGAACATAGCAAAATGCAGAATATTATTTTTCAGTATATGCAAACAGTATTTTACATTTACAATATTTTTAAAAGGATTTTGTTAGGTGAAGGACTTAGGTAAATAATCGTTTGAAAAGCTTCTTCTTAAAATAAATTCTTAAATATGTTTTGCAATAGTGGATTTTAAAAAAGTGCTTTAGTGCAAAGCTTAGACACAATAATAATATATATATCTCATATATACAATTCTCGTGTTAGGGGCTTGTAACAAAACTCCTCCAAAAGGGCTGGACTTTTGATGAAAATTTGGGTGCTTATCGGGTAGGTCTGGGAAGTACCAATGACCTCTTTTTTTCAATTTCAATGTGTATGTTTTTACATGTTAATATTTCTTTGCAGTCACGTTTTTGGCATAATAATAATAGAAAATATTATTTTCTATTCAAAGTATGATGGGATAATTTTAACAGAACAGTTCCTTCAGTGGTTTCCCCAATTTAATTAATTTATGAAATACCTTTACGTGTTTCTTAGCTTATTGGTGTTTTCAATTTCCACAAACAGTTTCGAGAAAAAAAAATAGCGAGCTTAAATAATAAATAAAAATTGATTAAAAAAAGAGTAAGGCCCCAAAGTATTTTGCATTATTTTCTTGATAAATTTAACCTTTTTTAAGCCAGAAATAAAATATTGATTGTTTGATGATTCTTTGTTTGCACAGATTTTAATTTTTGGCAAGCTTAAGATTACAAAAATATGTAGTTAAAAACATTTTGACTGCCTTTTATTCCATCTGTAAGTTGCGAATTCAGTTCTTCCATCCGTGCACACACATGCACACCTTGCATATTGATTTTTATGTAAGTGTGTATAGTACATGTATTTACATAGTGGCGAAAACGGTCAACTACGTTGTGTTAAAGGCCAATTAACGTATACGGTTATGAAGCTAACTGAATTTATGCACATGAGCTCATTCATATAAATTTATATTCACATTAAACCCATTTGCAAGCCGCGATTTCTGATAGTAAATTACTAAAAATGAGATGCATATAAAAGTAAAAGTGTTATATCCAATTACAGAAAAATTAATATTATATGATACTCCTTTATGCTGATTGAATTAGTTGTTTGGTAAATGGTTAAAGTATAAAATTGTTTTAGTTGTCTTAATAAAGCATTCAAGACAATTTCTTACATACACCCTGTGAACAAAAACGATAAGGTAAGATGAATTTGATTGTGTAATGTGGAAATGCTTCAATAAGGCAATCGATAAAATTAAATTCGTAAAGTATCAGGAATTTGAAAAGGATAGGGCTGATGAGATGACAGCACTATTCTAAAACGATAATTTGCCTATATACTGTTATTCTATATATTGGTTCAATGAGTAAGACACTTGTTTCTTTAGTCTATCAACATATATTTCCTTTTAATTTTTGACTGTAAAATCATTTAAAACATGCAAACGCAACGGCTAAAACCGACCCACAAATAAAAACATACATATTTGTAGTATAGTCAAAAAAAAACACAGGACAACCACGCAGATTCTTGTCGCTTATCATTTAGCCAGCATTCGTGAAAAATTTTTGTATGCAAAGAAAGGACGCAAGCGAAGCTCGATAGAATCAAAGAACAAGTGAGGGAAGTGAAGCAGAGACACAAGGCTCTGGGTGCCAACCAATATTGTTGTATACAAGAAACGAAGCAACGGCGCAAACAATGTAAACAAGATGGAGCAAAAAAAAAACTGCCATGCAAACCATGCAAACAAGACCAAACAAGACGCAGAAAAGCGAAGAAATTTTCTTGTTAACAAATTGCAAAACATTTGCTTTTAAAGACAAATTACTCGGCGGCGAAACAAATTGCTTAGCATATGCTGCTTCTGCTGCTGTATCTGCCGCTGCTGTTGTTGCCTCTGCATAGCGATTGTTTGGCAATCGCGTTTAGACAACATTCTAATTTTTGAATAATTGGGTAACAGAATTGATGAACTTGAACTTGTATAAGCTGCACACACATACGTTAACAACGGATCAAACAGTTAACACATTGACTTGTTAATGCGCTTTTAAGGGGGGGGTATGGTTTTTACATTTTTTTATTCTATTTGTTTTCTGAATGATCAATCTTTTGATAATATTGTGTTATAATTTGAAGTCAATCCAACTTAAACTAACGGAGTTACAGCGTTTCAAGCGACTGTATCTTGAAAAGATCGATTCTGTTCTTGATCAATGAGTGTTATGCTCAAGCAAGCAAATATACTTTTCTTCGTTTTCGTTTTGGATAAGCTGAATGACAGTGTTTTACTGTATGGAGCTGGCATTGATGACTCTATGCAAGCATAAAAACTCATGTTCTTTTGTAAATGGTTTATTTTGAATTTTCACATATGAATAAAAAAAAAAACTTTAAATTGATTTTCCCGAAAACGTAATAATAACGGGAAAAAAGCTTATATGCATTTTAAAGGTGATGAAATTCTCGAGGTAATCACGAAGAGTTTTTATTTTTTTAAATTTTTTTTCTATTTTTTAATAACAAATGAAACGCGATTTTTTTTGCTTAAATCGATTTTTAAATTTGAAGTGCTGCAAAAATTTGGAAAAAAATGAAATAAAATAAAAAATCTTCGTGATTACCTCGAGAATTTCATCACCTTTAAAATGCACATAAGCTTTTTTGTTTCCGATGATCCGGTAACGAGTTATGATGCTCAACGCAAAACCATTTTTTTAAGTCTCCTCGGGAGATTCATCTTCACTGGCTTGTTTTTCAATATTTTTCTTTGAAAATTGGATCTAACATTCTTCAAAAGTTGTATAATAATATGAAATTAATCTCAACAAAATAATATAACTCATGTCTCCGCACAAAATTCACAAAAATATGCTTTTTTTTTGCCCTAAAAACCATACCCCCCTTAAATTCAAGAAAACGCTGGTTAAACCTTAATCTGCGGTACGCTACTACTGAATCCGCAATCAAAAACATACACAATTACGATTCAAGGGTTCGGATGCCAAACGCCTGCCCCATGTGGCAAACTGACATCTTTCACTGCCTGACTGCATTTCCAATTGTCAGCTAACTCAAAATTGACACGAATACTCTTTAGTGCAGCTTTTCCCATTATATAAGCCATTTGCGAACTATTTAGCATATCTTCGAGCAAAGCAACTATTGCAACACGAACTGCATTTGCAGTAATCCAAGTACCATTTTATAAGTTCTATCTATATAAGTCTATGTTTTCTTTAAAACGATTTAAATTCTTGTGTACATTAACGCCGATTTCATTTCAAATTTAAGATAGGTATTTTCATTCTAGAGTTTCTTAATTTGGTAAGAAGACGGCTATTGGGGACCCCAACAAATTGCATCAACAATTTTTCTGCCACGCCCCCAAAATACGCCCCATTGCATCTTAAAACACGGGATTGCTTGTGTCTCCCACATTTTTGAAGCTAGAGTAAGCAAATTTGTTTGAAAGATAGCTATAAACTTTCCCTAAAGATGTGCATCAAAAATTTAGATACCGAGCACAACCCTGCTTCCCTCCTTTTTAAATTTTTACTCCCAATATCTTCCACAGTAACGAGTTAGAGCCACAATATTTGTTGGCAATATAGCTAGTGGCATCCCTCAAAGATCTGCATCAAACTATTTTTGAACGCAGCGTACAATCCTGCAGTAGCCGTACCCCTATGAAATCAGGCCTTTCCTTACCCGTGTTTTGTACTGGTATCAATCAGAGTATACCGGAGTCGGTTGCTTCCGACTGCAACGTATTCACTTTTTATTTTTATTGTTTAGAACTGCTATTAAAAAAAAAACGCAATAATGTTTGCACGAAATCATTATATTAACAATCACTGAAAGCTCGCAAATATTAAAAATATTAAAAAAAAACTGCTATAATTTTATTTCACATATACAGCTGTTCTAGGTCATTCCGAGCGTTCTCTCTGATAAAACGTAAACAAAAAAAGTACATTAATTTAATTTGGTCATAATTTTCTAATTGCTTCAATATATGCAAAGTTATTTCCACTCAACCCGGCTTCTGTAGCGTTGCTTCGCTCGTTTTATGCATATTGCAAAACCGCATCGACTACAGTTTGAGGTTACTAACTAAGTGTTGCCATGGTGGCAGTTGAAGTCCTCTGTTTTGTGAATCCATGCGGTTATTGCAATGCACCGTTGCACTATGGTCAAAAGGCAATAAATCGCAACAAAAAAAAATCCAATTTAGTTTCGGTTATGAATAACTTTGATACTTGTATAGCTACAGATAGATAGATAAGTATCAAACCTTGACTGATTGTAGAAAATTATCGTAAATTTATGCAAAATTATACGGACATACAATTTTAAATAAATCTACAGCATACAAAAATGCAAATATGTACTTATTTTAAGAGATTTAAAGTTTCACTCCGCATTTACCTAGATAGAAATGTTCAGTTTGTGATGGTGGTATTTTGCAGCAGTGCGCCTATTCGCGCACACGTTAAATTACCGAAAACTAACAGCTAAAATCGTTTTCCACATGCTTGGGTCGCAACATGCACATAAATTTAACGGCTAAGTGATCTATTAAGTGCTCATGTGCGTGTTGGTTGGTTTGTGAGTCCGCCTATCCGTGTTTGGTATTATTAGAGCATCGCATCGGTCCCAGTCAGGAGCTGGTCCCAAGCAAACAGAGATCCATCCATTATTCCCATCTAAGCAGCCAGTGGATGTGATATGAAACAGGACTTTAAGCGATGCGATGCGTTGCGTTAAAAGCAAACAGCTGTCACTTTTAACACTTTGGCCAGTTCGTGGCAAGGAGGGTTAAGCCTTTGATATACAAGGCATTAATAAGTCAAACTAGGGCTGACTGGCTGATTGACTGGGTGACGAGTGCACAGAGTGAACAAATTACATGCTTGAGCGAGCATCTTGGCCACTGCTTGTGCCTTGCATTATAAAGCCCAAAGTCTGGTCTACTGGCCTTAAGTACCCCATGCTTGTGGTAAGCAACGCGGTCCTTTTATGCATATTTGAAATATTGGTAAACAATTTTCGCTGAATTTAAATAATTTTGTGTTTTGCCAAAAGTGTTTATATTTATTTGTATCGCTCTCAGCTGAAAAATGATTCAGTCGAAACCCTTTCAATGGTACTCTAAGAAAACAATCCGATATACAGACTTTTATAGATTACCAAGCTATATAGTTACATGATTTGCCTTATAGACTCACATTAACACCCATCACACACACACAATCAAACAGATTTTGTATTCAAGCCGCCCAACGCATACATACTATTGCATAAAAATATTTCATTTTGCGTATGCTTGCAGCACATCGATTCGATTTATGCAGTGCACGTGCTTCAAGCTGGCTTCCTATTTTGCATTCAAGTAGTCGACCTGCTGCATCGAATTACGCTTATTGGCATTTGTTGCACTTTATAAAATCCGCTTAGCGCTTTATTTTTTTACTTGATACCGAAGCTAAAGAGTATATTGGTTTTGTACAATGTCCGACATGGTGTCTGGACGTCCATCCGTCTGTGCGTCTGTATGAGCAGACACATCTGCACAGCTTGGGTAAACAAAAACAATAGCTAGTGGCGTCCCCTCAAAAAACAAGCATCACAAACTTTTAGGCCACGCGCACTCCTTCCACCCCATCAGCCCCACCACATCGTTAAAATCAATCGAAATAGCGTGCATCTTTGATAGTTCAGTGGGAAGATAGAAGGTAACGACCCCAAAAGAAATGCATCGAAACTTTGAATGCCACGCCCACCCATACCGCCTCCAGCAACATATAACTGATGACATCCCGAAAGATCTGCATCAGCCAATTTTTGAACGCAGCGCACACCCCTACCGCATCCGTACCCCATTGCAATCTTGCTATCCGTTTTTAAACAGGTATCGAGGAAGCCGCTGTCGGTTGCGTCCGACTGCAACGTTTCCACGTGCTTATACTGGTATCAATTAGAGTATACCCCAGTCGGTTGCGTTCGACTGCAACGTTTTCACTTGTTTTCTTATGCTTATTGTTGTTGTTGGTACGGCTAATGTTGCATTTCAGAATTATAAAATCAATCGTTGTAAAAATACATCAACATTAAAAGTAAGCCACAAGACTTTAGTTGGAGTTAAAAGGCCCATCAGGATTAGGGAAAGGTAAATTAAGAATGTTCGGACATGGACAGCATCTTCATCGTCATTAATTTAATCGACAGATTTGTTAGTTATTTATATTCACCATAAAGTCAGAATATCTATCAATCATCTCCAAACCCCTAAGAATTTTTGCAGTGTGTATTACTCATTAACAAAACCGTCATTATAATTTTTTTGAAATATTGGGAATTTGTATCAGAGTGTATTTTTTTTTTTTTGATATAGCTTTTGAACATTGGATATGTTAGTTCAGAAAAAAGAATGAGAGAGATAGATACAAGTCAGTATTTAAGGTTGGCACAATCAATTTAGTTTTATTTTTTTCTCCTGTAGATTTTTATTTAAAATCTGCCCCTGAGGGCAATAATTAAATTTTTTAGTTAAAAAGAAACTTGGCAGATAGCTTAATATGGTTCAAATATGGCTAGCGTAAGGGGAAGATCAAACGTCTTCCAGATCAGGGAGGTCGAGCGGGTGGGTCCTCTCAAGTCTTCTTGTAGTTTGACTATTAATCAATTTAGTGAAAGATAGTTAAGAAATGTTTATTGCGTACTTGTTGTGTTTAATGCATTTATTGCATTGTAAATTATAAACAAGTAAGAAGGATCTAGTCGGGAGAGCCCGACTAGAAGATACCCTGAACCCAGTTGCAATAAATTTATTAAATCTCCTTGCGCCCTAAAAGTATGCTTAGCTATTAAAAATAATAATCAATGTAAAAAAAAAAAAAACAGAAAAACAACAACATATGGTATAGGAGAACTTATATTCAAAATCTGAAGTCTCTAGCTCTTGTAGTCTCAGAGATCGACGCGTTCATACAGACGGACAGATAGACAGACGGACCTGGCTATATCGACTCGGCTGTTGATGCTGATCAAGAATATATGTACAGTAGAATCCGGTTATAACGACTTTCAAGGGACCGACGATTTTACGTCGTTATACCCGGAAGACGCTCTAACCAAAAGAAGCAAAAAAAAATTTTTTCTTTTACTTTATGGTGCCATGTTAGTAAAAGGTTTTAAAATAAAGCAAAACAAGAATTTTAATAAATTTAATTCAAAAGCATGGGTTTTTCATAATAAGTCGTAAATAAAAATTCATATTCATAAGCATAATATAACAAGATTAATTTCTACATACATATACATATGTGGTTTTTCTTTTATTCTTAATTTCTAACAGCGTCGTTTGATGCTTAAATTTGTTGGCATTATTTCGCTATATTTTTTTTTTGCACGTCGCAATATCCGTTTGAATTTTGAAAAATCTCGTTGGTATAAAAGCTAAAAGCGAAACGAAGAAACGTACTAAGCGGAGGCCTTTTCATATAAGTTTGTATGGGGACCAACCAAGTCATCGAGTTTTCGTCTTAATAACCGGACGGACGCTTTAAGCGGAGTCGTTACAACCGGATTCTACTCTATATCATTTATGGGGTCGGAGATGCTTCCTTCTGCCTGTTAAATACTTTTGCACAAAACCATTATACTCTTTTTACCCATTTTATTGGTTCAGCGTATAAAAAACGTATGTATTTAACTCATTTTTTTTTTTTACCAGAACGGAAGTACATGGCCATATAATCTTGGCAGGTGCTTATCAAAAATAAATATATTTTTTGGGTTGGAAATGGCTTCTTCTGTCTGTTACGTACATAAAATAAATTAAATTATCTTAACATAATGCATTTAAGTTTGATTTAAGCCCCGTCAGTTACGATTGCTCCCTGTTCTGTAAGAATCATTTTAGATTTGTAGGTTGACGCCTAGTTATAGTACATATGTGTACTATTCGAGTTTTATTTTATATTATTTCGTTTTTATTGGGCTTTAAGCTAAAGTTGAACTTAATTAATGTAAATTAAATTTTTCCTTATTATTTTCATAATTAAGTATGTGACTCGACTGTTGATGTCGTTTTGATTATTGTGTTTGTAATTTTTTCATAGTCATGTTTCTGCCAAACAAAAGCGCCAAGGAAAAAATGCATAAATATTTCTAAATACACTGAAGATTTACAACTTTATATTTTACACTTAATCAGCTCATTTAATAACTGCCAAGTGCGATGTGAGAGACTTCGATTTCGGAGGCAAGCATTTAAGCTGAATTCAATGTAAAATCGTACCGACAATGACAGCCAAGTCGTTGGGGCAGAAGCAGAACGTGGTCGAGGACGGATCGAAGGCAGACAAAATAAAAGCCCAACAATGGCGTTGCCACTTGATGGGCATTATTCAACCATTGCGAGCCAAGTTCGCTTGGTTAGAGGGGAAATCGTGTGAAAACTAAATAAAATGGAAGGAGGAGAAGCCTGTCACAGCCGCCGAATGTCACGCGCACTTTTCAAGTGGCTGTCAGCACAGGTGCGGGTGAAGAAAAAAGTGTCTAGGTCCTAGAACCTTTTTGTAGCTACGCATACGTATAAATGTAGGAATATTAATATGTATGTACAAATGTGCCCCCGTATTGTGCAACATCTGCAACGTTGCATTTGCAAATTCTGTTGCAAAGTTCTGTTATATATTCACTTATTTACTCAACACTACAGTTGTTCTCCCGTTTTTAAAAGGCTTATGAACATTATGAATGCTTTGTCAATTACACTGCACAAATGAGCAAAATCCGTTTAGAGTTAAGCAATTGACGGCACTTTTCAAATGCTTTTTTAAAAGACATCAGTTAAGCACAGAAGAGAGCTTATGAAAAATGCGATAGACAGACAGTTGGGTAAATAGAAAGACAATAAAATAGACCGACTAACAGATACGCTATGATACCTAATCTCATATTCAATGAGTGATTATGAAAAGATTTCTTTAATTTCTACTTTCTTTTTTCAATAGAGATATAAAGATATCCTTTGTTTATGTTATCTAAATTTGCACTGCTTTATTATGTTCTTTTTTTAAGAAAGTGCTAAGCTAGTTGGTAAAATGGCGCTTAGCCAAACAGGTACAAACACACGCACGAAACACTTACATACACAAACATGCAGCAAAGACCATTTTAAATGAGTTTTCAGCTGACTGCTGGAATTCACAGATGGCAAAAAAAAGAAAGATTAACCCGTGACTGGGAAACTTATTTTAAGTACTCTAATGGTAATTTTCGTCAAATCGACTGAATCATGAATTAACTCTTGTATAACATACCTACATATACCAAAATGTTTTTTTTTTTATCATTTTTGTAAATTTTCCATTTATTAATCTTAAAATTAAGATGTAAGGACTAATGAAAAAATGCCAATTCTTTTCACAACATTTCAATCTCATGCATAAAAATTTGTATTTATCTAAATTTTTACACTTTTTGGCATTTTGACTCACAAAAATGTTAAATGCAAAGCGATAAGTATACAAATTCAAATTGACTCACAAAAATTTTAAATGCAAAGCGATAAGTATACAAATTCAAAAAGGCTGTTCGTTTCAGCGAGAAACGTTTTCAGTCAAGGGTTAAGAAAAAAACTTGCTGGCCCTAAACACTTTAGCCAAGCACAGAGCGCTGTAAACTTTTTTATGGCCCGTTATTTAATTTATGGTTGAAAATACATTTCACCAACAAAATGCCAAAGCGCACCTGTTACACATTTACAGCAGCAGCAGCAGCAACAAGAACAGTAGCAGCACCAGCACCAGCAACAACAATGGCAATTAGACGCCCCGCACACAAGCAACAATAATGTATTCATAGCATTGTGAGTATGTGAGAGTATTTTGGGAGTGTGTGTGAAAAATTGCTTTAAACCTTTTTCGTTATTATCAGTTGAAATATGGGTAGCGAGTTTTTGGTAACTTTTTCTGCGAATTTCTCGATTTATTATTTTTATCCTTTTGATTCGCATGCGTAATTAATTGTTAACCATTCGTTTTTTTTTTTTGTCATTATTATTTTGTTTGCTGCCTTTGCCACACTCTATCCCCAGTGGCGTGCAACTAAACTTTTGCCCAACTGTAAAGCTTTAGCTACAAAATTGGAAATGGTTTTAAAATTTGTGACTAAAGTTTAAAAATATGAAAGTTGGTTATAACACACACATAGCAGCAGCAGACACATTTGGCCAAGCACTTGTTTGACGTTGGAAATGTCAACGAGCAAGTACAAAACAGCATCAGCAGCAGCAACAGAAAAATAAATAAAAATAAGATACACACGCACATATGCACATAAAGATGTCAACTGCACTGTGCTATGTGCGAACGGGTATTTTTTACTTTTTAACAGTGCGCTGAAAATGAAATTTAATAAACGCCAACGCTTTCATGTTAAACCCATGCGACAACAATCAACAAGAATAAAAACAACAAAGCATAAGAAAAAAAACTTGACTTTGAGGCATGCAAGTAAATAAAATAAACGAAACCGATGCAGTGGGAAACAACCGACTGACAAATACTCTGCTACCAATATAAAAACGGATGGTAAGGAGTCTGTTTAAAAAGAAGCTGGGACGGGCTTGGCATCAACTTTTTTAATTCAAATCATTCTTGGATGTCACTAAATATCTTCCTACCGAATTTGGTGGCTTTAGCTTCAAAACTGTGGAAGATACACGCACTCCCGATTTTTAAGAAGCGGAGTAGCATGATTTTGGCGATTGGCATCCAAATTTTTGAAGCAGACAACTGGGAGATTTAAACACATTCCGCTTTTAAAATAAATGAGGCTGAGGGTGTTGCATCTAAATTTTTAATGCAGTTTTTGGGGGAAGTAGCCAGATATCTCCCCACAATCTGATCGACATGTTGTTAGGTGTATCGTATCGACATTTTATCGATTTCTCTGGCTTCCAGTAGGCGTAGCGCCTCAATCTGAACACTTTATTTGTCCCGCTCATAGAGAAAGATATTTGCAAAGTTTCAAGTCTCTAGACAGACGGACGTTGCATAAAACCAGTATGCTCTTTACCTTTGGTATCAGAGTATTAAAACAAGAACAAAATAAAACACACACGGGGAAGACAAAAAGAATTAAAACAAAATTCAATAAAGGTAACTTTCTTATAAATGACAACACACAAAAAATTCTTAGCAATAATCCCTTTATATACATGCATGTACATGCATATATCCTTATGGTCTGTAACGTTAAGCGTTTTGCATCCGACAACTGACGCTCAAAGACAAAAAAGACGAAAGCAATCTCAAAATTTTTGATTCTGAACTCTTCAATAAGCTTTCAGTTTGTTTATTTTTTATTAGCCAAAAAAAGGCATAGCGTCATATCTCTCGCTTTTTTTTTGGCGGAGATATGTCGTTTTAAAGCTCCGCGCGGAGCTGTGTCGCTAAGAAATATAAATGTCTTGTGAATTGATTTTTATAAACTGAACCCATAAAATGGGAAAAAGGGTATAATGGTTTTGGTTTCTATCTGTCCGTCTGTCTGTCTGTCTGTCTGTATGAACGCGTCGATCTCTGAGACTACAAGAGCTAGAGACTTCAGATTTTTAATATAAGTTCTCCTATACCATAAGCAGAACAAATTTGTTTCAAATTATCGATAACTATTCTGGTTTCCGATATACACATGGAATCGATTTCAAAAAAATATCGAATTTGAAAAATGTAAAAATAAGGCTTGAAATAATGGGTAACGATAGAACTTTTCTGGAAATTTCGTCCAAATCGGTTAAGAAACACCGGCGATATCGAATTGAATCGATTGGAGTTATGTCAGTTTATTCAAAGTTTTGTATAAATTTAATATATTTATTGCAACTGGGTTCAGGGTTCTTTTAGTCGAGCTCTCCCGACTAGAGCCTTCTTACTTGTTTATAGTTTGTGTTTCTTTTTCATTAAAAAAAAAAAACAAATAAAAATTGAAATTAAAATGTACCAAAATATATATTTTGAATCTTAACAGAACCAAATTCCATAAACTCTACAGATATTTTAGAAAAAATGTATATAATTTAAATCTCAGTAAGCATGTAATTTTAATTGACTCTTGTTCTAAAAATATTTTCACAAGATGTGCTTACGCTTAGTTTAACTGTCAAACTTAATGAGCCTTTCACCATACATTCACTCGTCGAGTGATGAAAAAGCATACCCGAATAATCATCGCGGTCCGTGCGGTTCTTAAAGTCATCCCTTTCCCTAGATACCGCATTCCACAAAACTCGGATTTTTGCTATCACATCGCGTTGAAGCTGTCAGAATTGAGCGTAGAACAAATTTCAGAAATTTCATTGGGCGCTGTGCGATTTATGTTATGTGTGTATATTTGGCAGTGTGTGTGTTTGTGTGAGTGTGCTCCCACCTCAATTGATTCAAGCAATTCAATATTCATTTGTGCGTGTAAATCAGATTTGCACATGCAAACAACTAAAATCAGCCAATAATGGATTCGTCAAGCACAACGTTATCAGTGCAAAAATATTCATTTTATACCCTATAGCCCATCTACTGAAAAAAAAAGACTATAATGGTTTTGTACAAATGTCAGTCTGTCTGTCTGTCCGTATGCAACGTGCAGGCCAAGTTTGTTTCCAATTATCGAAAACTCTTCCGGTTTCTGATATACGTATTTTTTTTTAGTATTTGTTTATTTATTATGATGTATCAAAAACACATTTGTTTTTATGACAACACAGGATTCATATTTCAAAAGGTTTGTTCCAGGCGTTTGCTTTAACAGCTGCTGTAGTGTGCCCTTTAAATTCTTGTTCGACTTCGGGCGTAGTTGTACGTCGACTTCCATCGTCTCTGAAAGTCCTGCGCTTCAGTCTTCTGACGACATTTCTCCCTGCTAGCTCTCTAGCCAGCCGGCTACGGTGCCGCTGCAAACGAGCGTTATATCTCAACGCATAAGCTTCGACTTGGCTGTCTATGGTATCCACTCTGAGGTCATACGTATGAAATCAAAAAACAAAAATTTGAATTTGAAAAATTGAAACTTGATCATAAAACTGTAAACAAAATAATGATCATTTGTGAAAATTTCAGGGTATTTCCTAGTCCTTTCTCAAAAAACAGAGATCTTACTTGTATATGATATTTTTTTATTAAAAATGCTAAGTTTTGACAGAATTAAGGCAATAGTTGATTATGATGGGGTGGGAAATAGTCAAGTTTTAAGCATATGGGTTCATATGAGAAGGAACCTTATGCGTGTTGTTGTTACTTGTTTGTGCTGCTTGCTGCTGCTGATTTATTATAGCGACCTGATTTATTAATCAATTTCATGCGCCGGCTTCACCATAATCAGATCCAAAGACTAATTTGATTATGATTTATGGCCTGATTATCCGGACAATATCAGCTTGTGGAAGGAGAAATGTAAAGGGATGGTTTGGGGCTTATAGTTTTGTACTAAACTACAGCTGCTCACAAAGCGAAACTAATAAACTGCAATTATTGGCCTCTTAATTAATACAGAGTAAAATGTTAAGCCTCTGTTAACTCTTACTGCCTACCTCTGGTAATGTTCGTGTAGCTGTGTTTAGCAACCGCTACTCTCACTGTTATTTACATAGTTAGCCTTAGTTAACTTAGATTAAATCAGATGCCGGCGTGCTTTTGGTCTCTGCTTATTTATGCATGACATATTATATTACGCATTCGACGCGTTATCACGGCCTTCTGACCGTTGTTTATTGAAAATTATGACTTCAATGTGACCTCATAATAATGCCGCACAGATATGAGTTAAGATGAGATAATTTTTATATGTTACATCACAGTCTATCTTCCGCCTGTTTTGCAGGCTCTGTACATTTATGAGATTTGCAACAGTCTCTTAAGCTCCACTAATTTACCAAGTTCCAGGCTGCCAGGCTTATGCTCATTGCGGTTGCTACTTTGTAGTATATGCACAGCGACGAGTGGCGTTTATGTTCGGCTTTATTTATTTGCCTATATTAAATGGCTCTGTTTTATGCTGTTCTGTCCTGTTCAGCTCTTCGCTATTCTTTTTCCACAGATTACAGATTTCCAGCTCAATCATTTGCAGGGCGACGGCTGTGACAAGCAAACAAAAATTCCATTTGCATTTCTACATCCATGTCCGTGTCTGGCCCAACAGACAGGCAACTATAAAAATACACTGCCGATCACCGAAATAGACCGAATCGAGCTTATTATATCATTTTAAGAACACAATTCTTAAGTAAACGAAACAAAAATGAGCGTTTAAGGTTGAATGGTAAATTTGTAAACAAATTTTTTGTGAGTGAACCTTAAGAAGCAGTTAATATTTATCGTTCAACCAAATGGACTTAAGGCCTTAAACTTAATATAAATCACAAATGTATTGAAAAACGTATTAGTAAATAAGAGTTAATAGTGCTTTAATGTTTATTAAAATGTGTTTAACACCCTTTGTTTGAAATCACTTCATAAAGTTGGTCAGGGATTGAATCGCAGAGAGCCTTTAGAGAGTCAAAGATAGCGGAAACATCCCGGCAATTCTCTATGATGTTGAAGTCATATCCAACTGCGGTCATTGCTTTCAAACTCATCAGTGACAATGGGATGAAAGGAGCTAAAATTAGTATCATTTCAGATAGCCGAGCAGCACTGTCCTCGAAAATGATAGATTGGAGAGGATAGACTCTAAGCTGGGTGCAGAGTGGTGAAGTAATCTTCAGCAACAACTATATAACAGGGTAACCCTATGTTAACGCCGGTATCCCTGGCAATGTGATAGCGGTGAGCTGGCAATGGCTTGAGGTGGGCCTCTGACAAAACCATATTTGAAGGACGGAGCGAAAAAAACAAAAATTATTTTTATTGTAAATTATTTCCAATCCTTTTATGTATACGTCGACTGGATTTTGTGTACATTAAATAAATACTTAAATGAATAAATACCTTAAGCCCTAATCTGGTCTAGATTTAATCAAACTGACCTTTTCTTAGCTTCATCGGGCTTACAAATACAAAATTGATTTTTGCAGTGAGTCCAACGACATTATAATAGGCAAAGCCCGCATTTTTAGACCAAAATTTTGGAATTTTTCAGCTCACTTGAGTTGTAGACAAAAGGGGCCGAGAGAGACCCGCATCAATGCATTTTTTGTTGTTTTAATTTCACTTATAGCTTATATTGTTGTTGTTTTAAGTGTTGAGGCCCTCAAGTAGAGGTGGGCGCGGGCCGGGCTTCTTTTTGTGTCCCGCGAGGTTGCACGGGCCAGGGCCTCAAAGTTGAGTTTCGTGCGGGCTTCGTGCGGCCCCGGGCCTTAGCAAAAAAAACCCGGCCCGGTAAGGCCCGTAAAAGCCCCACAAATGGCTGATTTAAATTTACTTAAAATATTAGCAAAATAAATACTTACTTTTCCACCAAGTTCGGCAAGTAGCGAAGGGCTGTTTCCAACATCGGAAAATGGCATTGGATTAAAAACGCACTAGATTAAAACATCAAATTTGGAAAAAAATTGTTCTTAAACAAAAATAAATATGTATGTATTAGTTTCGGGCCGGGCCGGGCCTATGTGAAAAAAAACCTTGCCAGGTCATTTATAGAAGATTTCGTGTTCGTACGGGCCCAGGCCTCAGAAACCAAGCCCGCGCCCACCTCTAGTTGAGGGACAGAAGACTGAATAGTTGTGCCCGACATTTTTCTGTGGCATTATCTTTTGATTACTGCATTTCCATTAATGTGCCTAACGTGCACACTTGTCCAAAATCAGTTTATATATACAATGAAAAAAAAAAAATAAAATATGTAATAATAAAAAAAAACCTAAATGGTCCAAATTCAAGCACAAATCGTTTATACATATTCAAGTCTATTTCGTTCTTTCAACAAAAACAGCGTTCTTAAAAAATCAATTTTATGTTAAAGATAATCTTGGTTAAACTAAGAGAATAAGTAGCTTGCTGGCAAACTATTGTCAACGGATGTTCTTGATTTCGCAATGGAGAGAACGGACTTGTTTTCTGGGACCATGGCCGCCAAATCAATTCGTTCACAGTTTTTGAACTTCTTGTTTGTGGATTATTGCTGTTATTTCTGCTGTTGTTCTTTTAGCAATGTAACAAGCCCACCTATAAGTTATATTAGATTGCTAGCCAACTCAAGTCTAAAGCAGTTGACTCTGTTCTGAGCCACTGTCCGTCCGCCCAAAATTTTTTTGTTTGGCCAGCAATAAACTTTCGGCAACTCTTTCAATTTGTCGAATGTGGCTGGCAGCTTATATTGATCCATCATGTGTTTGTGCGTGAGTCCGTTTGGGTTTTGAAATGACCTCTTGTTTAGTTGGCAGTTTTTTTTTTCAAAGCCAACTCGTTTCGTCAGCCTGCTTAAAAGCACCTTTGCGCACAAATTGCTTACAAAGAGTTATTTCTTTTTCATTCTTCTCGTTGGGTCCACACAAGAAGAAAACAGTATAAAACGAAAGAAAAAATTTGATAAATGGCTGAGCAGTAAATCTTTGTCGGTTTAGGGTATTGAATATTTCATGCTTGGGCTGATTTATTATTTATTTCTTTTTAATGTCCGACCAAAGGTCAATCCAAAATTTTTTCGACGAACCTGAAAGCCCTGTTTTAATGGGTCAACCCACAAAAATCGCCCTCTCACCTGAATTCTTGCCTGAATGTGTCTGATTTGCTTCATAAAAGTGGATATTGCCCGAAAAATGGTTCTGTTCATATACATTCACATATCCAGTGCCCATCCGGAGTTTCGTTTACGCTGCGCTGTTTCCTGCTTGCACCGGAAATACCAGCTACGATTTCCGCCACGCCACTGTTAATGTCATGCCTGCCGCCCTACTGACAACAAAAGTCGGCCTCCTTGTTGCCTTTTTGGTCGCATAATTAGAGCCCGTCCAGTGCCGACGCATGCCTAATGAGCACTTGGTTGGCTTTTAGCTCTGAATTTGATGGCCCAAATAAAAAAAGTTCTGAATACGTTTGTCCTAGCTGCTGGTTTGAGGCGTTTTTCAAAATTACAAGCCGAACAATTACGCCTTCACTTACACAACCCTGACACCCGATTACCCTGTCACCTCTTCTATAAACAGTGGCCTATATGCTGCTTAATAATGCAAATGTCCTGCCAGCAGTGTTCTGCACCTCGAGCTAAACCCTTTCAGCAGCAGCCCATCTAACTCCCTCGCTCGGGCCATTCATTTATTCATTGTTTGCGCCTGTGGTCGTGGTGGCTATAAAGTGCATAAAAACGCCGATTTCCGGCCAGAAACGGGCAAAATTCGTGGCATTTGCATGGCCACAAAGTGCCGCTATTCCCTTATTCGCCCTCTCTTCGCACACACACAGCTACAGCTGCATCGGTGCAACCATCAACTATCAGGTCTTTCGGGAATTTTTTTTTCAGCTCACCACTATTTGCTAAGATACCAACAACTAATGAAATCATCCTGCTTCACAGAAAACAGATTAAGAGTTTTACAAATGAGATTGCTGCAGTCAGTCTTAAACAAATGCGTGATGCTCGTGAAGCCTGTGCAGTATCTCAAATGGAGACCAGGAACTTTTTGAAACATTTTGTAATGGTAATTGTAGTTATCTACCTTAAAAATAACTCCAATTTAGATTTCACATGTTCGTATTCTTAAATTTGTAGTAAACCTGTTATTGCACATTTTGGCCCTAACATGATTGTATGTTTATCATATGATATCAAGTTTGAAGTTTTCGCCTTGAAAAATGCCGACAAATTTCATAGCTCCAATGTATTTGACAAAGATTTAAAAAATTTGGAATTAGTTTTTTTTAAAGTTTTCCATTTTCAAATGATGTAATTATTAGATTCACACATTTTGAAACTTTTTCCTCAAAATTAGTTTCAAACCTTGCAGTGTCTGTAAAAATGTTGGTTTTAATCGCAAACAAAACTTTGTTTTTTTTTCGTTGTTTAACAATAGCTTTATGGTTAAGTGCATGTGTGCATATGTATATTCAAATATATGTGAACACTTACTTATAAGTACTTTTATGTATGGTTATGCAAGCCGGTCGTTGCGCTTTTCAGCATTTACTGCCACTTTTTTTATTACCGTACCTCACCTCTCATGTTACAAAAAGTGTTGAGTGTTGCGTTATTGAAACATATGAGTATTTTTTACATTTGCTTACATTGCACATGGCCACATTGAGGTGCCACACCCTATATTAAAACTTTATGAGGTATATTGGCAATATTACCAATATTCGACCTTTAACATAGATATTTGTTGGTAGAGAATGTTAATGCTAGTGCGAATCTAATTGCACTTTTTTCATATACAGGCTTTTGTTAAAAAAAATATTTTTAATTAGTTCATTTGCTTTTATTTTGTATTCACATATATATTGTTCAGCAGTAGATTAGGAAAATGTTAAAGATACAAATAATAATTTATTTATGATTGAAGATATGATTAAGTAATTTTTATTGTAGATCTACTAAACTTTTTCTTTTCTTTTTTTGTTATAATTAAGTTTCATTTTTGATTTTAGGTTCATCCATTTCTTTTACTGGTAAGCAATATTCATGGATAAAATGATTTGCAATTTTTAAGTTTAATGATATTCTGCTCCTTAGACTTGGAGTAACTTTGCCTCAACCCATAACGACTCAAGCTAAAAATAAAGGGAAACTGAACGATGCAAGGGCCTGAAAGGATGCTTTACGTTGGTAATGTATGCGCTAAAAGCTTGAAACAGCTGCCAGCCCGCCAATTGTTTGGTGGTGTATTAAAAGTTTCGAGGCTTAAAGTTTTGCGCAAAAAGGCGGCTTCGGTGCTTAGTCGCGACTGCTGCTTCGGGCCCCAACACTCTCTAGTATGCCGCATTTAATGGCATACAAAATGTATATTTACCTCTTTTACACAGATACACCAAAAACACAATTGCAAACACACAGAGAGAGACATAGCGCACCGCTGACAAAGGCAACTTAACACACAATTGCGCTTTTGCATATTTGTTAACAACAACAACAGTTACGCGATGACAGAAGACTAAATTAGAGCAGAAGACAGTTAAGACGGTAGTTAGCTGTCAGATACACCAGGTCAAGAGCATTGCATTGCAGTTAAATTTATTTGATCAAATCTTTTTGCAACGCTTTGAAAATACATTCTGCCATTCTATCGAACCTATACAAAGAAGCATATGGGGGGATTTGCTGTTTCTGGTTGCATTAAAGTTAGAGCCTGACAAATGACGAACTAGAGTTGCGCCTGAGGCCAAAGTGTGCACATGAAGATGGAGATGAAGATTAATTTGTATGCGTAGGCAACTCGAGAACAGCAGCAATTTAGGACTCATACGAGACGGGCAATTGCTCTGGATAAGGTAGCGTTAACATTTCTTTCTATGTAGGTCTTTAACTTGGACGAAAATATTTGTGAATTTGTTTGTTTTAGACGAGACGTCAAGGGGTGGGTGAAGCAGACAATGATGAATGCTTATAAATAAGCATAAGGGCAACGTGCGAACTTTTGGTGTTGCGACTTGCCTTGCTGGGCCCAGCCATGGGGCATTGCCACATTGTCAGCGACGGGGTGCGGCTTCTGTGCATATTTATGACTCTTAAGACGCTCTTCAATTTGTTGCTTTGACATTGACAGTGATGTTTAGCTCTGAGAAGCTCAATCGAATCAATCAAACTGATTTAAATATGGGCCTTATCGCAACAAAGCTAACCGGGTCGTATGGGTCGTATGCGCAATGAGCCAATTTATTCATTAAACTATCATTCAAATTGTACAAGTTGCGTGCATGTGATTGAGCTTAGTTCCTTACCCACCCACACACAAACATATACATATCATATAAGTATAAATATATTAAAATTGTTATATACATATGTACATAGATAATTTGACCCAAATCGTGGCTTTAAATCTTAGCGAAATTAAACCACCTGCGGAAATCTTTATTTGATACTCGCGAATGCTTTGCTTTTACTAATTAATGTCAAACGAAATGTGGGCAGCTCACACACGCCACCAATTCACGTTTTTATTTTCCATTTAGGCTACACAAATAAAACTAGCTTCAAACTTTTAGCATTTTGGTAGGCAGCAAATTTTCAATTTGCATCCGAAACGCTTAGCAGGCGCTATCATTAGCAAACAGCAGCGGCTGCTGTTAGCCATCATTAAAAACAGTTTACACAAGTAGCACCAAATGCCTTTTTTCAGAGTTGGTGGCAGCTACACGTGTGCTTTTGCCCACGCAACCAAAATAAATCTTCCAAGTTTGGGATAAGTACGACATAGCGCTGTAGCATGTAGACCATGAAATAGATCACAGAATAGTATCAAACATATTTTTTTAGTTTGCTGGTCTTATTTAATGAATCTTTTCCCTTGATTAAAAAACTAACAATAATAATAACAATCTCACTCATACATCTTAGCTAACAGTTCCTTTTTGATATTGTATTATGAGTGCGCGTCCCTAAAATTCATCGCTGGGTTGGTAAGTCGTTACGACGAAGCCGGGACCGGCTGAGGAGCCTCATTGCAGCGGGTGCGATGAAAGCTTGCCAAAGTACCTCCTTGACTGGTAGGATGTTTAAGCTTTTAAGAATGTTTTTGTTTCGAACATACCACGGTGCCCCAGTGATGGTTCTCAAGATTTTCGACTGGGCTCTCTGGAAAATGTCGATGCTGTTGTTGCAAGCGTTCCCCCATAACTGGGAACCATAGGTTGGTTTTAGAACAGAGTTGTAGAGCACGATCTTGTAGTCGAGACTAAGGGATTGATAAGCAAATGGAGGCTATTGGCTTTCAGTTTGAGGTGTGTAATCTTAAGTGCGGTGTTGTTTAACGTGAGAGATGGGCAATCTGGTCTGTTAAGGGTGAAAGTTACTTACTTACATGTTTGTTTTGTTTAATTCGCCAGTTGAATAACCATTTTTCCAAGTTGACCAGATAAAGGGCTAATTGCGCTGTTGCTTGTATTGGGCATCTGGAGCAGCTGATAATAGCTGTACCATCAGCAAAGGTTGGAAATCGGAAACTTATAGGAATGTCTGCAGTGAACAGCACGTTTAGTCCAAGTACGCTGCGTTGTGGATCACCAGCTTCAAAACTCTGTTCGTCAGACATTTCAGAGTTACATCTGACTGCAAAATTCCTGTCGTAGAGGTACGACATTGGGAGCATTGATTTGATCTTATGCATCAGACCCTTCAACCAAACTTTGTCGAACATCCAGAAATAGTGCAGTACAATATTCTCGATTTTCGAACGCACTTTGTATGTTTATTCATTGCATTCATGTGGGAGTTAGATTAAGACAAATTGAGTAGTTACGTTTTTAGTTTAATCGATTATCATTTGTTATTATTATTTTCATTTAAATGCAACTCCGAATTATTGTTTCGATAAAAAGTGGCGGTGTAGCCGATATGAAAACCGATAGAGTGAGTGCTTCTTCTGGGTCAAGCTGAACAAGCTGGTTACGTTGCTCGCGACTTAAAATATGTTAAAACTATTATGTTAAAATAAGAAAGAATTTATTATAAATATACCAAACTACAATAAGTTAAAGAAACATTAAATATACTTAAACCATTTAACACTCGGAAATTCCACATTCATTGCTAAGCGTCTATTCGCATGAGTTTATTTGTACATATATTTTTTGTATTCTAATTTTTTTTTATATATATCTCTGCGCTTTTGCGATTTGGAATTAATTAACCGGAGCACAAAAAGAAACACGTTCAAATAAAAGTTACCAGATTTTTAAATTAACAGTTAGTTATTAATGAGAAATAATCCCTAGTTTTCCGATTTTCCATGTTTTGATTGAAAAATTGTTTAATTGAACAATTAAATGTTATTAATTTGTTGTGCATGTTTTACTATGAATAAATAATGATGATAAACGTTTCTTTTCAAAAATTAATTATATTATTTTTGTAATCCTAAAATAACAAAATAATATAAATATTAATAATTAAAATTGAAGTGTCATCAATTTGCTGACAAACATCGTTTACGTTACATAAAACTAAAAACGCTTGACGGTTTCACAAATTGTGTGTTTTATCTTGCATTGATTGCGATCCCAGATGAGAATCGGATTCCCGATACAAATTATAATCTTCTATGGCTATTGTTTTAGCTCAAGCTGCCTTTAGAGAGTTGAGAAGCGAAAACAAGAGCCTCTTCAAGTAGCTTTTGTAGCTTATCGGCCAGCACTGTTCAAGTAGATACAGCATGACCTAAAGGATGCGACCAAAAGCTGTCAGGACATGCTCTTTCTTTTAGTTGCTTGTTTTGTTTGTTTTTTTATCTTCCAGTGTCTAAGATCTCATGTCTTAAAATGTGCTAGCAGCCAGCGGGTAACACAAATTTAAAAATTTCGAAAGATGCATAAGTCAAATAAAATGCTTGATCTTTTGTTCTCTGACTTTTGCTTTTGCAGCAGTCTGAAAATGGAAAACGCATATTTCTATGGTGCCCACAAAAGTATGCAATGGATAAGGCTATGGTTATGGGTAATGCCATTTCAAAAGCACCCACACAAGCACACACACAAATGTCCATGTGGGTGTATGTGGTGTGCGCCTTAACGAGGTCACTGCTTTGGTACAAAAGTTGTCAACTTGAAAATTACACGTTCTGCAAATCAGTAAAATACACACTCTCTCATATACATGCACGGACACACACACACACATGTTCTGTGTGACTTTGGTTACAGCTTGCCCCACTGTTGCCCTTTATTTGAGTTTATCAGCGTGTAAAATGCGCAATTCAAATGCAAATGTGCACCGTAATTAAAATTGTGCAAATGCGTACATAGTTTTTCCCATTGACTTTTGTGCCCAGTTTTCTTCATTTTCATCTACCATAATGTTGAGCCAATTTAAAAATATATTTTATAAACATTAGATATGTGTGTACACGATGAGTTTTATAGTTTTAAGGTGCATTTTTAATTTTTCATATTTCCATTTTTTTTTATTCTTTATTCTGTCTAAAAGCTTACGCTATTCAAAATGCGATGACGTGTGCACAATAATTTTTCTAAGGGACACTGGATCATATTGCCTTTTTTGTACGCAAAAAATTGCAAAACTCTATGAATAACTTTTTAGTTTAACTCAATGAGATGAAAGAAAATCCAATAAATACATTTAATCACAAACAAAGAGCTTGGAGTCTTCGATATCTGCGGTGATCCCCAAACGATTTCGATGAAAATTGCACAGATGCTCATTATATTGGTTATTGTTTCTAAAACTAATTCCAATAACATATAAAAATCGGAGACGAGAAGAAAGTTTTGAAATCTTAATCTGCCCCCAACACTCCCAGACTTTTTTTCGCAAGTATTGTCGTTGATGTTTTTTTAAATAAAGCTGCTTTTATCACAGATTGATTGCAAAACCATTGTGCTGTGTTAGGGTGTGTGGCAATGTGGCAGCATTATGGGACAATACTTTAGGCCAGCTGTTGAACTATGGTTATGAACTATGGACTGTGTACCATTATGGACGATAGACGATAAGCAATGGCTTCGTGCGGTCAGTCAACCATTTAACAGGCTATGCTATGCTTCCGTTTCCGCACACACACACACACCGAGTTAAGTGTTTTGTGGTTGCTGGCAGTGCGTTGATTGCGCTCTGGTCTAAAAGCCAATAAAGCGCCACCATATGACATGGACGATAGCATGTGTTTCTCCAATTTTTGCTATGCAAATGATGGCACATGTCGATGCTTTATTAAACCATATTAACAGGCAATCTGTCGAAACAGTATTTTGATTTCCGGGCATCGTTTGTTTGTTTTAAATGACAGTCGAGATTTTCTATTCAATAATAGTATTTAAACTAGTCAAATTCAAATGAAAATACACATTCTGGAAACTCAACCAATCTGAAATCAAAAACAAACCGAATAATGAATGGTGGTGGCGACAATCAGTTAACGGCCCTCTACAATCGCCGACCGGTCAATCGTAGGGTGCAAATGATACTAGAGGATTTACAAATTTGGCAGCAGCCTGCTGCACAGAATCCATATGGCCCACCCAACTTAAACGACATAGTGAGTCCCGAAATGGCTGCGCATGAACCTTTGAATGCAGACGTAGATGATTCTGGCCTTGAGTCGGAAAGCGAGACCGACATGTTACAGCCAAGCGATTAGATGAGTCATAAAATACTTGTTTCAGTGCCATTCAAGTTGCTTATGGTACAATAAATTCTTTGCGACTTACCTTAAATCAATAAATGTCAGAGATAAAGTAAAATTGCCGACTCATATATTACTATTTTATGGTTTATTCATGTCAATTTGATTTCTTCTCAAGGACAAAATACATTTTACACATTCACATACACATACATATATAGTACATATGTAATATGCAATTTACATTTGCCAGTGAATCCTGTAAATATGCAAACATGTATTTATGTAAACAGATTAGTTATAGAGTTTTGCAATTACACTTACTTTACACATACAATAATCGATATATTCGCAAATATTTACTTGGTATACATTTATAATACGGATAACGAGTATACAAATTCAGTTATATATTGATGTTATATCTTTAATTTCTTTTTTGTGGTTGGTTTTGTCTGCATTCTCTCTATTTGTTGTTTCATTGTTTTCTTGGTTTTTATAAATATACAAGTGTTTATTTTGATTTTTTTGTTTTGGGTTTTTTAAAAAGGATTTTTATATTTATAAAATTTGATGTCTTTCACACTTTTTTAAATCTAATATCGATAGCTGCGACTACTCTGTAAATATAATTTTCGCTTAAGTTACATTTAACTTTTAAAGTGAACTAATTATTATCACGACTAATATAGTTTTTTTTTTTTTTTTTTTTGTGCCTCTTGTTATAACAAATAACAGGCTAAGGGGGTTATTCAAAGTAGCCTTGCATAGCTGAAAAATAATACGATAATAATAATACGATAATAATAATACAATAAATATAATTTCTAAATTAAAACATAATTTCTTAAAAGATTTATTTCTACAAGATATGGTGCCTTTCATAGCCCCATGGGCTACTTAAAACGACATATAGTATCTTACTCTATTTATTATACTCTGATACCAAGTGATTTATTTTGTGTATCCGTCTGTCCCTCTAGGAGGCTATGATATCGTAAACAAGTCGACACTTTGGAATGCAAATCTATAAAAAATACATACTTCTCACATTTCTCAAGTCACCAAATTTACCAAATTTGCGCACCATTGCCTATAAAAACAGGAAGATGGCTAGTAAAGTCCTTCTAAGATATGCATTACCCACACCCACAACTCCCGCCCTCAACTCCCCTCCGTTGGCAAACAAACTATTTATCATTAGTTTAAATATTGGTATCAGAGTATGTGGCAGTCGGTTGTCCCCGACTGAAAAGTTTCCACTTGTCTTTAAATTATTATTACGTATTTGTATTGAATTATAATATTCATTTAGAGGAGCATTAAAGTATTGAACGTAATATTAGATCGTTGAAAGTAAATTTAATAAATAAATATTGTCGTTAACGTCTTGTAACTGATTATACAGATACATAATTAATTATTTGTCATTGTTCAGTTTTAACGTTATGGATTTTGGTGCTTAATTTACGCTTCATACAGTTTATGTTATAAAAGAGAAGACTTGATTATATTTCTTACAAACAGAATGACTGAAGGACATAAAATACTAATTTGATCGTCTAAAAAATAATATTATACCTACCTATTCATTTCAAATGGATACAGTTTACAAATACCTACACATAACTGAGATACACTTATGACAGTTTAAATTGGTTTTTAGACTTGTATTTGGATAGTTTGTAGTATGTTTATTAATATTTATGTGTATGTAGGTATTTTATGTTGATCAATGAGTGGGTTTGAAGTACATCTATAAATTCTTTAAAATTTCTAATGGTGTATACATTCATTCATGCTGTGGAAAGAGGGTGTAGAGAGTAGAGAGAAGGTTTTGTTGTTTTTCAACTACGATACGTATTTTTCTTGTTTATTAAATGCATAAACATTAAGCTTATCAACTAGGCATTGCTCTCAGCAATTCGATCTGCTTCACTCCAAAACACACACACATATATACTAGTCCCTTATATATGCATTATGTTTGTGTATTTGTTTATGTGTGTGTGTAGTTTTGAGCATATACTATGTATGTTTGTTTATAAGCTGATAGGTTCTTGTATTTGTTTAAGTGAGTGCTCCATGCACTCATGACAGGGAGGGCTTTACATTGAAATCCAAAAATTGTACACAGCGGCTGCTGAGTTGTGCTTTCGTGTTTTCGTGTGTTGTGTGTGTGTGAAAAAGTGAGTTAATGTTTAATTAGTTTCACGCGAGTAACTTGCTGTAGTTGAAACGTAAATTATAATGTACACATGTATTTTTCATCCAATTAAAATATAATTAAATTGTTTTTTTTTTTTTGCGTTGTTTGCGTGGTTTTCTGATTTTGTATTTAATATTTTAATGCCAGTTGCAACTTACAGCACAAACCCGTAACCTCAGTAACCAGTCGCATCGAATAGATCGGGCAGCACCAGTGGCGGACAGTTGTGGGGACTGCAGGTGACGCTAGGCAGCTCATCAGGTGTCACAGCATCCGTGCAGATGCACTGTAAACAGTTGCCGGTGTCCTGTGGCAGAATTTCACCAATTTTATACAATTTGCCTGAAACGACAGTCGATAAAAGGAATATAGACACATACAGATAAAAGTGGGGAGACTCTCCCTGAAACTCTATTGTTGCTGTCATTGTTGTTGTGTTTGGCAACTTACCCAGCACATTGCACATACGCCCCATTGCCAGCGGCGTTGTTGTTATAATCGTTGTCAGCGTGTAGGGCGGCACGCTATAGTGAATGCTGTTGCTGGTGCTGCTGATGGCATCCCGCGGCGTTGTTGTTGATGTGGCTGTTGATTTTGGTGTTGCTCTGGCACTGGTTGGTTGCATTGTTGCTTGTTGTTGCTGTTGTTTTCCAACAGCGTTACCGTCCAACGTTTGGTTGTCATTTGCAATTAAATCCGTTTGCACGCTGGCAGCAGCTTTAGGCAACAACTGATGCTGTTGCTGTTGTTGCTGATGTGAACGCTGTGGATGTACATCGACAGCAGTCAGTGTAATGTCAATATTGACAACGCTTCCATTGAATTCGCTGCTGTAATCATTGTAGGAGCTACGAAAGAAGACAGCATCCGCATTGTCAGCTATGTTGCTACCGTGTCTACTGCCATTGTCTTTGCTGCTGCTGCTGCCTGTACCGTTTTTGCTGCTGTTGTTGTTATTCTTAATACCAACATCATCGATTATCGTTGATGCCGGTGTTTCCTTCTCAATGGCAACTGCTGCTGCTCCTGCTGCTGCTGCAACTGCCAAGCTATCAAGCATGCTTGTACTGTCAACATTAAGTTCCGTTGATGTCAGCCAGCGGTGAAATGCATCGTCAGCTTCCTCATTTTCCTGATCCTGTTTCACTTGCTACACACACACCAGCCAAATGGGATGGGATTATTATAATGTACATAAGAAATAAATTTTAATGGATCCCTTAACGTATTTCATAAACTGATTTGCCTGCTGTTTAACGAGTGCTAAAAGGCTATTAGTAACTTCCGTGTTTTTTTTTTTACATTCCGGCAACTTAAAACTCAAATAAATAATGAAATAGCTCGAGCATGATGCAATGCAATTGCTAAAAACTCAGCACAGTCCTTAAAAACTTAATTGGCCACACTTTAGAGACACTCTTGGGTCACTGACTGCAACAGCAAGTAACCACTGAAATTGTGCTGTGGCTAGTTGGGTTTTATAATACTACACTTGCAGATTGTAGGCACTCTTTACTTGGTCATGTTCTTTGTAACAAGTACAAAGGAGTGTCAAAATGTTGCAATTAAAAAATTAAAAATGAAAACAATGTTTTAAGCTCTTCAACAAATTAGTAACTTTCTTAACACTAGCTTTGTTTTTGTAAATTTTAAGCAATAGTATTAAATCTTCGGCTATTGCATTCAGTTGTGTGTGTATTTTTCATTATTTGTGCACTCACATCTGTGTTGGGCATGACAGCTGCTGTGGCTGCTGCTTGTTGGCTCCTCGGCGTTGTAATCATTTCAATTGTAGTGTCTACTGCTGTTGCTGGCATTGTTGTCGCCTTGACTATGCTGCTCTCGGTTGTCAATGTTGTTGCTGTCATTGCTGGCCGTTTGGTTGGTGGCTCGGGCAAAATATCGCTGTCGGTTTCCACCTCATCAAAGTTTTTATCACTGCCCAAGTCTGCAATTTCTGTTTCCGCCTTTTGCAGATTCTTTTGCTGCTGTTGCTGCCGCTTTTGTTGTTGTTGTTGCAGTCGTTGTTTTTCATGCAGCAAATGCTGCTGATGATGCTCATGCTGATGATGCTCATGCTCCTCCGTTTTGTAGTCGTAATAAAGCAACGCTGGCAGATTTTCGGGAAAATTTAAAATTTTGCTGCTTGAATGCTGTTGGTGGGCGTGCTGCTGCTGCTGCTGGTGTTGATGTTGGTGTTGCTGCTGTTGCTTATTCTGTTTCTTAGGCGCCGGCGATTGCTGTTGATAATTCGTTCCCTCTGCTGCTTGATTAACAGACATTGCTGCCATATGGAGGTCCTGCTGTTGCTGCTGCGAAAGTTTTATACGCTCTTGCTGTTGCTTTTGTTTATGTGACGTTGCCAACTCTTGCAGCTGCTGCTGTTTGTGTTGCTTGATTATATTGTAGTTACTGCTTTCACTGCTGCTGATGCTGCTGATACTGCTGCTGGGTTGGGAATGCTGTCGCTCTTTTGTTTTTGTTGCTTAATGTCTGGCTTTTTATAATCCGGCGCCTGTTTGCGACTATGGTAAACTTCGTAGTCATTAAAATTCTTTTGATTCTTGTGATGCTTGTGCCGTTTGCCAGCTATTCTCGTCGTTTTATGCAGTTTTGTTGATTTTCTCGTTGTGGTCTCATACCGGTACGGATCGGAATAGTCGCCGCTAGCCGCCTCCGTTGCCATTTCCTCCAATTTTGCCGTTGCCGTTGAAGACCGCCCCTCTCTTGCTCCTTTGTTGGCATTCGCCTTATCTGCGCAAAAAGCGTAAAGTTTCATCTACATTTCGTGTATTAAAAAACACACAAAACTCAATTCAAACTAACCGCATTTCTCCCACCAGCAGAAGATCTCTCCGTCCATGCAAAGGCAAACCTCACAGGGATCTAAACGCGGCACCTGCCACAGGGTAAAACAGAGAAAACACATATATTGAATACCAGTTTGTGATATCGCTTTAATGTTGTTTTTTTTTTCCAGAAAAATAGAGAAATGGTATAAAGCAAAACATGAGATGCTTAAACTATGAAAACCTAAGCCCAGTTACCAATGTTAACAGCCTTCTGGAATCTCATCAATAACTCAGAAGGAGCAGCATGAGATTGAATTCCTAACATGTTTTAGCCACCTGAAGGAGTTTTTTTTAGCTGATTTTCAAAATAAAAGTATTTGAATGAATACAAGTTTCCAAAAATAAAAACAAATAAAAACTTGTACACAAAACAAACAAATAATTTATAGAATGCGAGAAAATAAAAATACCCTTCTATCAGTAAATATTTACTTTTTTACTTAGATTACGGGCAATTACACAAATGAAAGGAAAACTCTCAAAATAATTCCAAAATACAATCATGGATCTTAAATCTGTTGGAAAAGTTGATCTCGATATCTTTTTATTACTAAAACCTTTTTATTCAGGTTATAATAAAAAAAAATTGTATTAAATATCATGCCCGGCAAAGTTGTCATTGCATATAGAATTTTGCTTGGTAAATCCAAATCAGAAGTCTGTATAGCAACTAAGTTGACTGTATGCTTTTAGGGTCGGTGGATTCCAGATGAATCGAAATACCAATGTGGACAGTGTTTGCCTCGTTCGTTTTTTTTAGGTTATCTCAACCTTATCCGATAGAGAAAAACTGATCACCGATTTATTTTAATTTTCCCCAAAAACATATATTTAACATAGTCAAACCCCCTTTCTTCTTTGTGTGGCTATTGTTTTCCAGAAATCGTAAAAATAAACTACTTTCAAATTCTACTTATAAAATATCAAACGAAATTTTAATATTATTAATATTATTGTTATCATATTTATAATTTTTATAATTGTATTTATGACTATTATTATAGTTATTTTAACTATTTTTTTGAATTTTATTAAGATTTTTCCCTCAATTTCTGTTCATTATATAATTCAAGGCTATAGCATTTTCATTTAAAAACTTTTACGAACCAAAATTCCAAAAAACAGCATGAAAATTATTTTCATTAAAAAAAAAAAAAAATTAATTTTAAATATCTCTCTACTTGTTATATAAAGGCCGTCTGCTGGTTGAACATTCTGTGATTTTATTTTATCAGCGTGCTGAGCATAGAAAAGAAAATGGTTTGAAATAGAGCTACTAACCGAAAGTACAACATAAATAATGCAATGCAATTTAACCATTAAATTTATAAAAATAGATGTTTATAAATAATATAATTAAAGCAATTATATTGCCATACCAGCTCCAGAAAGATCGAGGTCTAAGTGAGTCATTTAATACCTAATTTGACAAAAAGAAAGCGAAGTAAGAGGCACTGCAACCGCAAATGAATATTTGCTCAGCTAACAAACACATCGAGATGCATGCTTAGGTAAAAACACAGGTGTGCAAAGCCGGTTGTGTGCGTGTGTGCCATGGCTTACCTTCTGTCCGTGTGTGTACCTGTGGCCATTTGTAAAACAAGCCGCTGCTCGGCTATGCGGCTCCAAGTCATCTGCGCTGTTAACAGCTGCCAACTGCCCTCCACTGTCAGCATCGTTTAGGTTGGTATTGGTGTTGAAGTTGACGGCGTTGGAGTTGGAGATAATACCGGATTCGATGTCTGCTCTTCGCTGGAGCTCAGCGTCGCTAAGCATTTGCTCCGAGAGCTGACGTGCATCGTATTTGGCCTGGGATTGTGCCTCGTCCAGGTCGTAGTTGAAATCATCTAGGTGCTCGTCTAAATACTCAAAGGGCGAAGCTGTGACAGAATGGAAAGAGGGCGAAGCATAAAGGAAGCAAAATAAAAAAAAGAGAGCAACATGGCTAAGTAAAATGCTAAGGAATTGGCTTTTTGGCTGTTGTTCGTATTCCTGTTGTCTAAAGGTTGCTTAATGCTTTTGCTAAACAGGTTTAAGAACATTTTGTTTGATATGATTGCTAATAAGCTGCAATCAGCTGGCTGTTGCCCTTTTTCAGTCATAAACTGCCGACTGTTAGCTCATTTTTCTTGTGCTTTTCCAGGTTTTTGTTCTGTTTTTATGCTGCACACATTTAATATATTATCATACAAAATAATGAAAAGCATTTAATGTGGGAGCACTTGGCAATAAATCAAAAGAGGTCATACAAAACACAAGCTCACACACACACACATGCAAAGATAAATGCGTGTGTGTTTAATGGCACTTGTCATTAAGTCAAAAGGCTTCGCTCATAATGACATAAAATGGAGAGTGAACCCGCTCAGCAAATCGCTAATGCATTCGAAGCGTGCAAAAAAAAAAACTACTAAACATTATATTTTTTGCAACAGTTTTAAATTCTTTAGTTTAAAAAATCTTGATAGTGATTGAAAAGTTTTCGTTTTGGGCTTTGTGAAAATTTTTTTAGTTTTTGTATTATTTATGTTTGCTAAGAGACACCTTGGTCCATAGACTTTATGTGAGTGCGCCCGTGGTCACGTAAACAGAAAATGCCTGCACTTTATAATGAGAGCGTGAGTCAATTTCAATCCTCTATATGTTTTCTCACCGATTTTGTCGAAATTTACATGATGATCAATACTATATCGAAGATTTTATGGATTTCAACAAATATACATATATTTTTATCCAGTACATATATGTATATATATATATAGTGTGAATATCGATAGCGAGTTGACAATTATTTAAAACAAGCTTAACTAGCATGTGGTTTAGAGATCTTATATTCCAAATCTTTAATCTCTTATAGTTTCTGAGATGGACAGATAGACGTACAAATATTGTTGATAAATCATGTTTTTGTTTTCTGTGATTGGAGATGCTTTCGTCTGTCTCTTCCTTTTTTTTAAAACCATCAAACTCTTTTTCCCAATTTATAGGTTAAAGGTATGAAAAATGGTTTTGAAGCAAATAATTTAAGATATTGAAAGGAAACACATTAAAAGTTGCATACATTTTCTTACTGTAGGCTCAAATTTTAAATTAATAATAATTTTGTTTTCTTCTATTAATGGTATTTTCGTATACTCTGATATACGCTTCGGAATCTGCGTTAGATAAAGTGTTTAGATTGGGGGCTGGGATATCGATAGCAGGTCGATAAAACACACATATTTTCCAGCTTAATTGATGTCAAGATACCTGGGGACGTGTCCCTAAGATCTGCGTAAAAAAAAAAAAAAAAAAAAAAGGAAATAATATTGTCGTTCTAAGATTAAAAACTAGAGTAAATAAATTTACCCGAGCAACGATTTTTAATGCACGGACAAAAATATATTTAACTCAATGTATTTTAAAATTTTACAAATAAAATGACTAACATTTAAAAATAAGTTACTGACAACCTCATTAAAATGTTTTGCTATCCCACCTCCCACGTTACCTCAACAATTAAAGCTGGTATCAGGGTATTTTGTAGCCGACTTTCCAATGTCGTATATTAAATTTCACTTATGATTCGCATTTATTTTCAATAAATATCGAGCTAATTTCTTGACAACTACAACTGATAAATAATTATAGTATCAGTTAGCTGTTCGAAATCTTAAAATAATACTTCGCTAAGCTGGAATATATTTACTTATTGTAATTATTAAAGCTATATTTAAAATGTTTTAATTTTTATTAACTTTATATTGTTTACCAATGGAATTAAAATTCTGTAAGACTTACCCTCAACCACATGGTTCCCAGGTGGCACTGATCCAAAAAAGTTGCAGCTGTGGCAGAGCAACAACGAGATCCACAAACAATTGATGCCTGTCATGCTGATGGCGCCGCCTCTGCCTCTGCTTATACTAGCGCCTGTTGGCATGTTGGTTTCGCTTCCGTTTTCGTTGCCACTGCCGTCGTCTTTGTCTTTGGCTTTGCTTGTGGATTTCATGCACTTAGTGGCACATTCTTCAGCACTTTCGCTCACAAAAAAAACACGCAACCTTTTTACACAAAAGAGACATGGGCTACTGCTGTTTCGTTGTTTGTTTCGCAGTTTTGTTGTCTTTTATTTATTTATTTCTCTTTGTTATTGTTGTCTACATTTGGACAAGTGCTTGCAGTTTTTTGTTCGCTACAAGGTTTCTTGCTATTTTTATCAAATGAACACGCGACACACTTTACTAATAAATATGCATTGCATACACGTAATACTGAACTCCAGCTGCCCGCATAAGTAGGCAACAATTTTCCCCTATGCAGATACCATTAACTTTAACTGTCTGTTTTTGCCCTTGTCAATTATATATTGCCATACCCATTGCTTATATTCAAGTTGATAACGTGCCGTGCTATGTGGCATGCAGCAACAACCAAACTCAAATCAAACCAATTCAATCGAATTAATAATGATTTTTTTTGTTACAAACCAATAGAAGGCATGGGTAGTGACAGTATTTTTAAAGCTACTGCGCTAAAGGGGAATTCAATTGGCAATTAAATTATTTTTCTTACGAATTTAACAAATTTTATTTTTTCTAGGGAAATGCTCTCAGTACAAAAGTAGTTTGGCTTAACAACATTTACACATTCAACATTTTAAGATTTTACTTACTTTGAATGAATTGTGATTTTATTGCATAATTTAGCCATATGTAATTTCCTATAGAACACATTTCTGTAGTTTATGTCGGTTCAAAAAATATGGTTTATTTTATGTTTAGAATTAAAAGAATTAAATTACAGGTAACAAGAGCTAAAACTTAATGCACTATATTTCTTTTTAGTCAGTGCAGCAATTAAGTTTTCAACAATGGAAAAATACTTTTGACATGCTTTACATGTCTGGAATACACACATAACCAAAGCCACTTGCAATTCATGTATAGTCATTATTTTAGTAAGAATTGGAACAAACAACTGCAAAAGCTAAAAAAAAAATGTATGATTGAAAGGATTGCTACAATAGTCGCTAATGCTCAAATTCGCATAAAGTGTATACCTGCAATACAATGCGAAGGTAAACTTACTGTCAGAGTGCTTAATTTATGGCATAAAAAAAACGTGGGTTGGTGACCGCGGGTGAAGGAAATGAGGAAAAAACTTAGAACTAAGGCAAACAAAACACTTGAGCTAAACAATTCGCACGAGGCGAATGCGGAAGAAAAAAGCCAAAAGCAAAATACAAAAAAAAATAACAAAGGGATTAGAGAAAAGAAGCTGTAGAAAGCAGGAAATCAGAATGTGAAACGTGAAGTGCAAAGCAACAGCCGTAAGAGGAGAAAAACGGAAATTCATTGCCAGACGTTTGAAGTGTGAGATATTAGCGCAATGAACAGACACACGCAAACACACATATGAACACACACACACACATGCACTGTCAATCTAAAGTGTCATTGCCAACTGTGTATATGTCTAGCGGCTGGGGCGTATGCTCAATATTTGAATTACGTTTAATTTGCAACAACTTCCGCTGCACGCTGATTAAATTCCAACTGCCATTAAAAACTACACACACACACAAACACATACATATGAAGATATGATTTATTTTTTGCGATATTTTTGTTTGCCTTTGGCTTTTGCTAATTACATAAATAAATTTGTTGCTTATCAAATGCAGGTTATGCAAATTTCTGCATTCAACATTCACGTCGTAGTATATTGTCTGACCGACTGTTTGACGAACTGCCGATTGATAGACTTTAAAGCCTTAACTTTGTTACACGCGGCGTCACGTAATCAATTTCTGGCTGTAGTTCGATCTCAACGCTCCGTCGCCGACTGTTTTCAACAGATGCTGTATACAGCGTATTTAAGCAACAGAACTCAGCGACAGCATCCAACAGCTCAACCTGTTACTCTCTCAGAAGGCAGGATGCTCTCTCTCTTTTGGGGTTTTTATGAATGATTTTGGTGGCACTAAGCACAGCTAAGTGAGCGGCAGTTTGAGCTGTGCTGTTAACAGTGAGCGCACTGTTAATGCTCTGTAAGCTGTGCAGCATACAAATTCCGTAAAAATGTTTCAGTTTTGTGCAGGAATTTTTCAACGCTGCCTCTTTTCAAACAAATTGTATTTTGGCAGCCTTTGGTCAACTTGCTGTTGTTGTTAACAGTGCAACAAAAGTCAAAACAAATTTAAAAATTTTTCTTAATATTCTCAAAGTGTGAATATGTTAATGTTCTGACGCACAGCAACTTGACTGGGTCTGACTGACGGACAGGCGATGTGAAGACTGAAACTGAGGTTGATGCTGACTCTTGTTAGACATGACAATGCGTGTTTGTGTCAGGATAACTGTCAACAGTTGCCTCTCTCTCCTATCTCTCTTTCAATTTGTTCGTTCGTTTAGCATCTTCCTGTTTCTCCATGCACGCTAATTTCTTTTCCAAATTTCATGTGCTCTACATATTTGAATAAAATTCGCATAGCAATCATTTTCATATTCATCAAGTGTTGCTGTCACACTTCACTTCTCACGTACTTTACAAGCAAGCAAGTATTAGAATTATGCATAGACATTAACTTTCATCCACACACGCAACAGTTGGCACATTTCGTTGAAACGATAGACGGTATAAGATATGCGAAATGTGACATATGATATATGAAGTATAGATATGTCATAAATAATAAAAAAAACAATTGTTTCCGTCCCAAAAGTCAACCAACTAAACGGGTATCAACTAAACGGTATGACAACTGAAAAATGTCAATTGCTTGCAATATATTTAAACTTGGAAACAGATATCAACCGCAACAATTTTCCTACTATGTCGAAGTTATGAGCCATAACAGCTTGACAGCATTGCAATTTTTGTGGTTATTGTTGTTATTGTTTTGACATATTTGATTGCCATAATTATTTAACTCAAAGTCAAACATACAGTGGCTCACAGCTTACGTTGTACAGGCATAAAAATAAAGTTGCAACTGTATGGAATTTGCAAACTATAAAAGATATTACAAAAATGTGGACGTCATTTTTTTATTAGAATATTTATAATTATAAAAATAATCAAAAAAAAAATTTTTAAAAAGATATGCTCTTATACGCTTTCTTGCATACATTTGTAATCGTTATTTCACCATCATCCATGCCATACCCAAAAAAAAAAACAAAAAAAAAAAAAAAAACATGTATGTATTGTCATCTGAAACACATCTTTGGTGAAAATTTCAGAGCTCTAGCTAGTCGAGAACTTGGAGAAAATTATATTACAAGATTCCGAGACAGACAGACACATAAGTCAAGTTAAATAAAAGCATTTAAAAAACAAAAGTTTGGTCTTACATATTTTAAGTTGAACTTTAAGGCATCTGCTTATTTGGTGAAGAAACAAATTACGAACAACTTTATCGGCTCTTAAATTGGTTGTAGAGTTGTAGCCTAGAAAATTACACCGGGTGATGCGTCAACATGTCTTTAACGGTGTACTAACACGGCCTTGGGTTTTATCAAAATAACGCCCCAAAGCATAAGACTGGAATTGTACAGCTCTGGTTGCTCTGGAACTGTCCCCTTGCTATGCCGATTTAAGCAAGCTGTATATGTATGCTGAAGAGATCAGTTACATAACACATAGAAAACAATGCGAAGTTAAGCTACACGGACGTGTTGCCCTCCCTCCATACCAAAAAATAAATCTATTTATATAAGAACAAAAAGGATAGGGTCAAGATTTATTAAAACTGTCAAACGCTTTTGTTTAATTTTATAAGGCATAATATTCGGTATTTATGATAATGTATTGCTTGAATCCTTGAAATTGTTTTCCAGAAAAAAACAATAGTCACAAAGTTATGCCATAAATATTAAAATAAATTGTTGTACATTTTAAAGTAGCCCAAAGGATTTATAAATTAGCCAAGGCAGCCCAGCAGCACGCAGCTGAACATAAAAATGATTCATTTCATTGGACATATGTTTCCTTTATAGTCGAAATCCAAGAGCCAAGGGGGTGGGCGAGGCAAGGTTGTTTGTTGTGTCTTAAGTTTATGCAAATTAAATAACAATTATAAATTCGAAAGGACAGCGCTCAGTGAAACCCTTTGGGGGCGAGGTCAGCAACTAGAACAAAGCTCATGGCCTGTAAATGCAAATACGGCCGTATGCAAATATTTAAAATGCTAAAATACACACACCAAACTCAACCACACCGCACCACACCCTCTCCACACCCACTGAAGCAATTGTCTGTATGCAAATTGCAGAGCAAACGTTGCTGCAAGCTGCTGCAGACACTTGTCAATGGCGTTGTGTAGGCTAGAACCGGATTTTCTTTGCCATAGAAAAGTGGCAACAAACATAATTTGCATGCTGCATTTATTGGCATGTTGTATGTGTATGTGAACTTTGGGCCAATTTACTTTTGGGCAGCTTACCGCATAAGATGCTTTTAATTTAATTAATATAGCTTAGGCATTTTATTGAACAAGCGAAACATTCATTTAACATTTAACAGCAAATACCATAGCAACAAAATAACTTCACCACAAAAATCCAATTGTTTTCAATTTGGAATTTCAAACAGCAGTGCAATTTTAACCAGCATTTAATTAATGGCAATTTGATCTTTCTTACTGCAGTAGATTGCTTTAAATAATGTTTGTATTTTGATTGTTGATAGTAGATATAAAACGGTATGTAAATCTATCGACTTTTTGCATATACAAAATAATATACGTATATATTTAAACAAAAAATGTGTGTCGCGATAAAAGCGCATAAATAGAGTGTTTAAAATGTTTGGCAGGGCTGCCAAGAAAAGTTGACAAGCAAACTGTTTCACAAAGAGAGAAAGAGCGAGCGAAAGAGAGAGAGAGAGAATGAGACAAACACACATTCATAGAATGAAAAGTTTTCCGAAACTTACTACAAAATGCAACCCAGTTAAAACACAAAAAAGAGTTCGAAACTAAAACTTCTCATTTGCTACAAAAGGCATTTTTATCGCACATTGTTTTTGTTGTTCTTAAAATTTTCTTGCTCCAGGCTTAAATAATACACAATAAGGCCGCTATAAAGAAAGTATGTAATATTAAAAACGTAAAGTTGAAATCAAATAATTTTAGTATTTCAATTAAAAAGAAAAACTCTTATTGCAATTTAAAGATAAAAGAAGAACAAAAACGAAGAAGAGAAAACAAAAGTGTTTAACGAACCTGCAATTAAAAATCGCGTTCAAGGATTAAAGTGAAAATCAAAAAAAAAGTGCCGCCCCATTTGATGCTCAGGAAAAAAAGAAGCTTAGGACGAACAAGCTATGGAAGATTACTAAAAGCAATTTCAAAACAACAGAAGCAGCAGCAGCATCAACTATAGACAAAATGCAAAAGTTAACCAGCTGCAAGTTGTCAGTTGTCGGTTGCCATGGCAATTCTGCCACAGTGAGCTGCAAAGTGACCGCCAAACTATTCCCAAGGCGAGCAATTCCAACTTGTCGCCCAGAAAGCTACTTATTGACTACTTACAACCAAAAAGGTATCATTAATTAAGACAAATTAAATTGAACATTTATGTAGAAAGTTTCTTTATCTAAAAAAGTGGGTAAATAATGAACTATTGAAGACAAGATATTTCTTTATAATTATATTGAAAACTTAACTTAACAATAAAAAGATTGGCTCTAATATTTTAGAAATTTGAAAGTTAATTGTGCTTTATATCGGTTGGTTTTTTTAAAAGAACGTCAAAAAGTGTAAGGAATTTCTAACATAATTTGTAGTTGTATTTTTATACTCTTATACCGAAGGGAAAGAAGATAGCTTCCGGCGTCCCCAACGCCCAATCTTTTACGTCCCTGCTCCCCACGCATTATGAAATCAGAAAAGCCAATATCTTCTACAATTTTTAAGCAAGACCCAAAATTTTGTAAGCCGCGCACATTCCTTCCGCAACCGGCCGACTTTTAAAATCGGAATCACCTTTATCTTTCACTGTTTTTAAGCTAGAGTCACCAAATTTGGTATTATGAAAGCTGGTAGTATCCCCCAAAAATGGGGTTTAGTTAGGAATTGCGTCTTGAAGGTCAAAAGTTGGAATCACAATTAAAAATAAGCATGCAATCTTTATTATCGATAACAAGGTTTTACCAAAAACTGAAAGAGTTTTTTTTATAATCTAACACAAACTTGATCTTACTTTGTTATACGTGAGCTTTTTATGTAAAATTCGAAATCTGTCGAAAAAAGTTCACTGTTTTCTTTTTCACATTTTTAATAGGTTCAGTGTATGAACAATCAACACACAAAATGACCAAATGACCTGAAGCATACCTTTTAGCACGTACTCCGACCTCGTAATGAAAAGGTTCATAAGCAAATAAGCAAACATTTTGGAAGCTCTCCATCTGTACGCAATTAACTTGGATCAACAATGAGTGTTTCATTTCACTCAACTGTTTTGTTTGTTTTGCATTAACGGGTGTTCCATTTAAACAAGCCAAAATGCGCAATGCTAAGACCCCCACATTCCTCTTGCCACACACAACGATTGACAGATGTATAAAAGGTCCTTGCTACTTGACCAAACAATTGTTCGACTTGCCTTTGGCATTTTTATTGGCAGACATAAAAAAGCAAATATAAATTGCTATAATCATATACGGTACTAAGATATACGCAATAAAATAATCAGGAAACAAAATCAAAAAACAACATATAAAAAGTAAAAACATTGCAGTCGGACGCAAACGGCCGCGATATACTCGGTTGTCCTGAATATTAGCTGGGATAAACTCATGTAGTGCTAAGGGTACGTTCCAACAAAATTAAATTGTGGCGGCTACAATAATAATAACATAGTTTTTTTTAGTTTTGTACATATGTATTTTGATGGCTTTCTCGATTGAACTTGTATAACAAATCTTAAGCAAATTATAAGAGGCGAGATTAGTTAACATATACGAGTATATATGTATAAAATATAAATCCTTTACTTATTTTTCAGACACTTGTTCAGCGGTTTTTATTTTACAAAAATTGTGCTCCAAATGTCAGATTTGGGTGTTCGCCTACTCGACGAGGTTATGGCTACCAACGCCTGATATTTGCCAGGTCTCACTATGGTCTCAAGATCTCTTGTTATTTCTTCGAGTTCCTTAGCTGTTGAGCCAGTTCCAAAGACATTTCGACTGCAGTTAATATTAATTTAAGCCACTCTGATTTAGCTCAGCTTATTTAGCATTTTTATGCTAATCAATGACTTTTAAAAATATAAAGAACAAAAGTAAATTATTTACATATAATATAAACCATTTTTAACATACAAAAAAAATTTTAATAAAAATACTTGAATTAAGAATTTTCGTACTATAACAGTATATCTCCTGCTATACTTGATTGAAGCTCACACAGTACTTGATGCAAGTATTTCGGACTAAGTGTTATTAGTGTTTTGGAAAAGACGAGTGTAACGGGCGTGTAGAGAGCTACTCGAAACGTACTCAGCTTTGTTTTCTCTGTGTTGGCATATTAATTTTAATGATCAATTAAAATTCAATGAATGGTTAAATATTGCGCATACGCGATATGAAATATTGCCGCCAGCGTATGTTTTTGTGTGTATGTGTGTGTGTGTATGAGTATGTTCATTGTTCGCTAATTGTTTTAGTGTTGAGCAAAACATGACACAAATTGAACGTATGTACTAAATTAGTGCAAACACTGCCAGTCGAGTAACATTAATGAATCTCTCTGGAAGCAGCGCTTGAAGGGCTCCGCACGACAACTAATAAAAACACGCTGATTCAATTAATCACACTGCAAATAGTAATCCTTATCCTTTTCCCTCTCGATCTTTCTCATATTTTCTCTGATTGTTGGCTTGTTGAAACTTTTTGACAATGCAGTAATTGGTAACTGCAACTTGGAATTGCATCAGCCACGAACGTAGCAGCACGAGCTACGTTGTGACATTGGCCAAGTGCAAACAGCTTTAAGAAAAAATAATGAAAAACAAGTGAAATCGTTGAAGTCGTCCGCAACCGGCTGCGGTATACTCTAGAACCTGTATAAAAACAGGAACGCCCAGGGATGTGCGCTGCGTTTAAAGTTATAATAAATCTAGCTGTAAGGGCTGTGGGAAACATGTGGATTTATCGGTTCTCACAAGGCGTAGAAACCGAATCTTGGCACTTTATCTGTCCCGCCCAAAGACAATTATTATTTTATTATTATTTATGTCTCTAGCTTTACGAATATCGAAAAAAGGTGTGTTCATACCACGATGGACATTGAACAAACCCAATATGTATACTCCGTACCCTCGGTATCAGAAAACTTAACATTCGATGCATAGCGTAAAGCGAAAACCAACTTCGACAAATTGCAGTCGCGTAAATAAAATGCAACAGCAGAAATCACTGTGCGGAATTGTGTCAACATCAGTTTTTCCGCAGCTGTGAAAAATACTTTACTGCGCTATATGTGCCATACATACAAACTTACTATGTATGGATATATTAATATCTCGCTGTATGCTTTTAAGTATCGCCACAGGGCTATAATGATGCGGCGGCCATTGCAACTGTCACAACTGTGGCTCTTAGCCACGTGGCTGCAATAACTCTTTGGACCCTGATAAAACGGCATAAGAATGTTCTTTGCGAGCGTGCTTTACAAACGGATATCTTCCACCACTGAGTAACACTCTAAGCAAACTTAAAATGTGAAAAGTTAATAGTAGTATTTTCTTTATCTTAACATTCAAGATTTAAGACACAATTCTTTGAAGCTAGAGGATTTTTTTTATTTTTGTGTGAATTAAGTTTAATTACACTAACCAATATCAGACGTCCTAAGAGCAGGCTCTTGTTAGTAAGATTATTTATTACTACGAGTGCTAGACATTTGTATTTAACCTGCTAGCTGCGTAATTTATTTTTTTTTTTTGGAAAACCTTTTTACTTTGCTTTGTTAAAATTTAGCGAAGACGAGTTGTCTTTTTTCTAACCCATTAAGTAAAAAAATACGAATATTTATTACTAAATGACACCTGCATTAACACTTATTAAAAAATAGTAGTTCTTATACCTCCTCGTAATTTTTTACTTTGCAGGACGTGTTTTTTTTTGTGGACGATTTAACTCGTCTTACGCAGCTAACAGGTTCAGTTAACATGTTTAAATTTTTATACTCGATACCGAAGGTAAAGAGTATATTGGGTTTGTGCAATGTCCGTCATGGTGTCTGTCCGTCTGTATGAACGCAACTTTTTTCCACACCCTTCAAGCTAGAGACTTGAAACTTTGCAAATGTCTTTATTTATGGCCGGGACAGATAAAGTGTCAAGATTGGGGTTATACGATAACTGGGAGGCTGGCAAATCGATAAATTCGATAACTCAAAATCGATAAATCCACCGTTTCCGCACACCCTTACAGTTAGAGCTACCAAATTTGGTAGGAAGATAGCTACTGGCATCCCCGAAAAAATTGCATCAAATTTTGGGGTCACGCCCACCAATTCTGCCCCCAGCCCACCCGCAGTTTGAAATCAGAAACGCCTATATCTACCTCAGTTTTTGAGCTACAGCCACCAAATTTTGCGCCAAGATAGGTGATGACAATCCTAAAAAAAATGCATCAAAATTTGGATGCCGCACCCACCCACACGGCCCTTGCCCACCTCAGCCGCCCCAACTTTTCGTTAAAAGCGGGAATGAGTGTATCTTTCATGGAGTTTGAGCTACAGTCTCCAAATTTGGTAGGAAGATAACTGGCATTGCCCCAAAATACTTGAGAGTCACCAAATTTGGTAGGAATATTGCAATTGGCATTCCACAAAGATCTGCATCAAAAATTTGGATCCACGCCCACCAAAAACGGCCCCAGCCCCCTTCCCTTACCCTTAACAAACTTTGAGCTAGAGTCACCAAATTTAGCAGGAAGATAGCTGGTGGCATCCCCATCTGTATCAGACAATCTTTGATGCAGCGTACACCCCTGCCGCATCCGTACTCCTTTGCAATCAGGCCTCTTTTTACCGGTTTTAATACTGGTATCGAGTATATCGCAGTCGGTTGCGCCCGACTGCAACGTTTCCACTTGTTTTTTTTAAATGTTTGCAAAAAAATTTATTTTAAATAAGGGAAACAATTAACAAATAATTGTAAATCCTTTACAAACAGAAATAGTTTCGTTTGTTGCGCACATTTTCTTTAATTGATATGAGCGAAACAGATTTAATGTAGAAAATACTTTGTGTCATGTTTTGTTATATGTATACATATATCGATTATATGTAACGTACAGTCGTTGTTCTTACCATCAATCGAGTTAGGGAAACCACATATTGTGTGCGAGGATCATTGCTAATAAGATTCGGGTCGGATTCAGTTGTCACGACTAAAAAAACAGCCAACGCGGTGTTCGTTTAATCGTATTAGTACATTCACACACAAGTGCGCACGTTATTGTTATCAGTTTTATATTTATAAATCCGTTAGCCTTTTCTGACATGTTAAACGTAAAGACCTAATAGACTAATATAATATAATATTTCGTTCACACTATCCAGGTGTTCACACTAACCAGTGCTCACACTATCCAGGTTTGCCTTATTTGTTTTTGACGTGACGACCACTATTTCGGAAATTAAGGTTAATTATTCTTGCATTTTTAAACTCTGATTACTAGTATAATTGCAGGTATTTATTTTTTGTTCATTAAATTTGAGATATAGGCAAGCAAAAAAACTTTCAACTAGATTAACGACTAGACGATACCCTGAACTTTAGAAATCACGCATATAGACAGTGTTTGTATGCATTCGAGTGAATGTTGAATGTTTAATAGTTTAATGATTATAGTGTAGTCAACCAGGCTTGCAGAATAATTTCACATATATAGATGACTGTGTTGTTTTCAAAATTTATAAAGTCAAGCCAAAAATAACAATATTTTCACATTTGCAAACAATATGAATTGCGTTGCAAATATTTTTTTTTTTTTAATTTTGCTGGGCTAAACTAACAATAATTATACAAATTTTATTAATAAATCTTAGCTAACAGTACAAAGTTTTGACTGCATTCTGAGTGCGCGTCCCTAAAATTCATCATGTGTAAGTCTTTATGAATGTTTTCGTTGCGAACAAACCACGGTGCCCCGGTGATGGTTCTCAGGATTTTTGTCTGGGCTCTCTGGACAATGTCGATGCTTTTGTTGCAAGCGTTCCCCCATAACTCGGAACCATTGGTCCAGATTGGTTTAAGCACAGAGCTGTGGAGCAGGACCTTGTAGTCCAAACTAAGGGAAGAACATTGATGAGCCAATGGAGGCTATTGGCTTTCAGTTTGAAATGTTTTCTCTTAGCTTCAATATGTCGGCGCCATGTTAGTCTTCTGTCTAGATGTACGCCTAGGTACGTTACTTTGTTTGCTATCGGCATGGCGGTGTTGTTTAACGTGAGTGGTGGGCAGTCTTGCCTGTTAAGGGTGAAAGTTTTCACCACTTTGACCAGATGAAGGGCTAGTTGGGAAGTTGCTTGTGTTGGGCATCTGGATCGGCTAAGAAAAGCTGTATCATCAGCAGCTTCAATTCTGTGTTCGTCAGACATTGTAGTGTTGCATCTTACTGCAAACTTCCTGTCATAGAGGTACAACTTAAGCAGTTTGTGTGTGTTGTTTGGGAGTATTATCTTGATCTTATACATCAGACCTTCCAACCAGACTTTGTCGAATGAGTAACATCCAGAAATATAGCTATTTTCGAACGCGCTTCGTATCTCTGATGTTATTCGGTTGACCAGCTAAACTTTTCCGTGCTTTTCACGAAAGCAAAATTGGTGTGGTGGGATTATTATTAATGATGATTGACTTTTTCCATCTGTCTGGATAGTGGCCAAGTTTGGTGATAGTAATGAAGAGCTGGGCAATTATGCAGACCGCACAGTAAGGCAGCTCAATAATCATCTTTGGGGTTATTAGGTCACCGCCTGGAGATTTTTTTGGGATCAATTGCTCTTTAATGATTCTAACGATTTTATTTGTGCAAAATTTAATTGGCTCATGTTGAAGCTGAGAGCCGTTTGATGCAGTCGGTAGTGCAAACGTAGTTGTTTCAGGATTAGGTTGGAACAGTTTTTGAAGGTGAGTAGCAAATGTGTCAGCTCTTTCTTCATCACTGCGGGCCCAGTTGCCTGCAAGGTTTATTAAAGGCATTACTGTTTCTGTTGGTGAGCTTAAAGTTGGGTGAGCTCTCCAAAGTTAGTTTTTCGTACTGGTAGTTCATAATTGCTCGATGTAACGGCGTTGAGCGTGCTCTTCCTAGTTTTTTAACGCTTTGGTGAGTTTACGTGAAGCGTCTTTTAGTTTTTGCTTTGCCGATGGCGATCTGTTCGATTGCCAGTTTCGTCGTAAGCGCCGCTTTTCAAGAACGAGCTGTTCAATTTGTAGATTTGTTGTCTTTTGGTTGTGTGTTGTTTTTGCTGTTTGAGCTGCGGCGACGACGACCGACTCCAGAGTGTTAACAAAACTATCAATGTCATCTTCATCTTCGAGGAGTGGCTTAAGCTCAATGTGTGAGCTTATATATTTTTTGTATCTGAGCCAGTTAGTTTTATGTGAAGTTAACTTACCGGGTCGATTTATGGATTCAGGGTGTCGTTGTAGAATTATTAGAACAGGCGAGTGGTCAGATGATAGATCAGATAGAGCAGAGAGACAACGTGAGTACAGTCAGCGTACTGAATCATGCAAAATTCCTGCACAGTCGTCCGCTAAGAGGATATCAGAAACCCGAAGACAACGCAACTACAGGCTACGCAAAGATGATAGCTTGGCTCTTGCCAGTGGTTCATTAGAATCGACTACTGCATCCTCAAATGTTCAACAACGCTGCGAGGGACAGCCATTGATTTGACTTTTTCAAGGCATATTAATCTTGAAACAATGCCATTCATTTCCTACTTTTCGTACCATCAACTAATCCTAAATAGAATTACACAGATTGTAAGAAATATATAATAATATATTCAGAAAAGTATGCACATGTCATTAGTGTTTTGTTATGACGTTGTCACGTAAGACTTTGGTCCGTAAACCAACTTTACAGACAACCAATTTTTAAATGATGATTTGAACTCGAAACTCGTACTTGAATCAAGACTTTTGTACCCGATTATATCTGGAAGTAAATTTGATTCAAGTTCTCTTATTCTTATTTACTTGATTTAAGTATTTTTAAATTTCAAGTATTTCATTCTTTAATCAAAAATAAATTCTAGAATCGGGAATACTCAATTCAAGTTCATTCGTATCAGTGTAAAAGTTTATTTAATGCAATCACAAAATCACATAAAGATTATCATTGATAAAAATAAAAAAAAATTCTTCAAGCATACATATATTTGTAGAATTTTGTAGGGTAGGTGGGTGGATATTTCTGCTTTTAGAGCGTTAGATTCCAATTTATTGTTGTCAGCAAAGTTTGTCGTAGATTTTGTTGACAGAACAGAACTGAAGGCATGACTTTGTTGCTATTCCCCTTTATATCCTGACGCAATTCGAAGCGTAATTGATAGATTGATAGTTGAATGAATGCTTAAATGTCCACTGAACAAAAATAGAAACAAAGCAACAATCAGCAAAGACATTAAAGCCAACTTTGGCTGTCGAAGGCCGCAACAACTGAGCACATTTAATCTTTAATTAAGAGCAACGAATAGACAATACCCCACCGCCATAATGGCACCTCGACCACGGTTCCTGCAGCTTAATGATGCGTTGAGGCTAAAGTTCAACTGGCTGCCGGCTGCTTTAACCACAACCCAAAACTTTAAATCGCTGTCTCTAGAAATAGATGGAATTCGCTCGAGAAATCTTTTCGCTTAACCGCTTCAATTTGCGAGCACTGCAAATAAATAGAATTACAAGCGAATAAAATACAACCCAAATGCCAAAGAGCCCCAAAAGTTGCGAAAAGTGAAACGACAAATATGCAAATGGACACTTGACAATCGACTGCCAAAGCATATGGCCTAAAAGAGAGGAGGAGACAACTGCAAAAGCCACAACACGAAACTAGGGCCAATAGAAGGCATTTCTGGGCCAAAGCGAAATCCCATTAAAATTCAATTGCCTGTAAATGAACTAAGACTCTGGAGTAACAGAAAGACGAACTTTGGGGGCAGAAGGACACGGGACAGCGGGACAACGGGACAACGGTTGTTGTTTGTCACTTAATTAAGGTTAATGTGAGCCCAACCCACCCACTAACTGAGTGACTGGCTGACTAACTAAATGCCTGACACCAAGGATTAAGTTTTGCAGATTTGTAAACAAGTTTCATGCGTAATTTAATTTCCAATGAAAATATCCTGTCAGCTGTGGAATTCACATTTATTGCATTTGACTACGACATTTAAACAAACATAATGGCCAAATGGCTGGCGACACAATGTGTAACTTATTTATTTTATTATGGCCACAATTCAAACACATTTCCGTTCGCTCACGCTTAGTACGTTTCATGAGAGCTGAGCCACAAAATGTCAGCCAAAACGACATAAAATCAATTTTACAGTTTTTTGTTATTTGTTTGGATAACTCGGCTTAACGACCTGTGAAATTATTCTCAAGTTAGAAACAACAAATTTAATTACAAACGCTACTCACACAAATTCCTCTAACTAAGCGTTGGTAACTTTCATCACACACACAAAAAGATACAAGAATTTGACTTGTCAAACAAAAACTTTGCACAGCCGCTGAATACTATATGTGCGCATATCTAATGTTTATTTACTGCATGTCACTTCGTCTTTTTGCGTGCCACAATTTGCACTTATTTATTGTCAAGCTCGTTTGAGCAGTCACCAAGCACAAATTCAAATCACATAACAAGTAAAAACGTATGTTAACAGTAGCTAAGAGTTGATGTAATCTGTTGCCATTTCGTATCAGTTACTCATCTTAATATCTCATAGCTTCTGTTTAAAAAGGATTTTACAAAAAAGGCATTAGCTCTTATAGAATCTGAAGCGTAATAACATTTCCTGTAATTTAAACCACAAAACTTATACTTTTATTTTATTTGTAACTATAAAGCTTTAAAATTGAGTACGTTTGTAGTAATCTTTTAGCCCCATAGCCTTAATCGTTGCTCGGGAAACCATGTTCTATGCGCTGACAATAACATTTTTTTTCTCTTGTCTCCTTGGAGGTCTTAATTCCAGTACTAAAAAGATCGATCCTTTTTGCCTTATCTAATTAAACCACTAATTACTAACAACCAGAATGTATACTCTATTTGTTTACATTCTTGTTGCTAATAATCTAACGCTGGTCTGATTGGGGTTTTTCCCAATTTACGCAACATATGTATGTTGGACCACATATTTTCTTGTTGAATTTCCCAGAGCTTTGCCGTTAACTTTTTAAATTTTTATACTCGATACCGAAGGTAAAGAGTATATTGGGTTTGTGCAATGTCCGTTATGGTGTCTGTCCGTTCGTCTGTCTGTCCGTTCGTCTGTCTGTCTGTATGTTCGCAACTTTTTTCCACACCCTTCAAGCTAGAGACTTGAAACTTTGCAAATGTCTTTATCTATGGCCGGAACAGATCAAGTTCTAAGATTAAGGTTCTACGATAATTGGGGGGCTGGCAAATCGAAAAATTCGAGAACTCAAAATCGATAAATCCACCTATTCCGCACACCCTTACAGTTAGAGTTACCAAATTTGGTAGGAAGATAGCTACTGGCATCCCCGAAAAAATTGCATCAATTTTTGGTGCCAGAATAAATCAGAAACGCTTATAACTTCTTCAGTTGCGCCAAGATAGGTGATGACGATCCCCAAAAAACTGCATCAAAACTTTGGATGCCACGCCCACCCATACCGCTCTTGTCCACCCCAGCCGCCCCAACTTTTCGTTAAAAACGGGAATGCGTGTATCTTTCATAGTGTTTGAGCTAGAGTCTCTAAATTTGGTAGGAAGATAACTGGTAGCAACCCCCAAATATATTTTGGAGCCAGGTCCACCCATACCGCCCCCAGCTCCCCTTCCCCAACCTTTTACAAACTTTGAGCTAGAGTCACCAAATTAGGTAGGAAGATAGCTGGTGGCATCCCCATCTGCATCAGAAAATATTTGAGGCAACTTAAACCCCTGCCGTATCCGTACCCCTTTGCAAACAGGCCTCTTTTAACCGGTTTAATACTGGTATCGAGTATATCGCAGTCGGTTGCGTCCGACTGCAACTTTTCCACTTGTTTATCTTAATTTACTTTCAGATTTAAATATAATTATTTATTTTAACTTTAACTTCAATAATTTTATGTCAGTAGGTTGACAATAAACAAATAAATAAATAAATACCTTCGGATTCGACTATTGAAGACAAACTTTTTCGCGTGAAGGGCTTTCAATCAATTCTGAAGTCTTTAGCTCTTAAAGTGTCCGATATCGACGGTTTATTATATCCAGACAGCTTGGCTAAATTGACACGGCTGTTGATGCTTGTCAGGGTATATATTTCCTTCTGCCTTCTGCATTTGTACAACTTTTGTATATCCTTTGTCATAATTTTTTATGTTTATATAAAAACATATCCCATCCTAGACACATATCAGTAGATAAACAAAAAAAGTTTTCCTTAAGGCGTCGTATAACGAGGCACATAAAACGGACAAACTGAAACGGAGACGCATGCAACAAAGTTTTGCGGTTGCTGTTGTTGAATCTCCCAGATTGAACACAGTTCTTAGTTGGAGCTCCCCAAATACTCATAAAGGTCGGCGGCATGATTTGCCCCATATTCTTATTGAAAATACTTGAACAAAGTATTTCGCTTTATAAGCGCCTTCAATGCTTATCAGCAACTAGAGCTAAACTTGTGTCAAAGTTTCTGATTTTCTACGCACTGATAAATGCCGACCGAGAGCTGCAAATCGTAGGCAGGGGGCGTGAGCCAAGCAAGGCAATAAACTATGTAACAGTTCAATGTTCAAGCCAACTCGCTTTATGGCTCACAGACATTAAAAGCTTCAGTCAACAGGCCAACAGCCACACAAAAAAAGATTCAATACTAAGCACGAAGCAACAAAAAATGGTAAAAGAAAATTAATAAAAGTTGGACCATATTATAAAGGCATTTTTATTTTTAATGCCGTCGCCTCAAACTTTTCTCATTAGTCACTACATTTTAGCGTCTGTTTAATTGTTACAAACACAAACACACGCACCCACATACTCACCCATTAAACTTTTTGAGCAGTTAAAGTTGTTTTCAATTTTTCTAATTTTCATCCATCTTTTTTTTATACTCGATACCGAAGGTAAAGAGTATATTAGGTTTGTGCAATGTCCGTCATTTATTTATTTATTTATTCAAAATTATTAACAAATCTAGAGTCAACTTAAAAGTTAAAAAAAAAAAGTAACAATAAAATAGTTGAAGTAAACAGCCTAAGCAGAGAACAAAAATGTCTAATAACATCATCGACCGATGGGGGTGTTTTATTTGCCAGTCCGGCCAGCTATGCCCCTTTACACAGCCTAAATTGTCAGTGACATTATAAGACTCTATACTAAGAACAGAGATGTTAGTATAAAATAGAAAAGAAAAACTTAAATATGAAAACTAAAAATAAAAGATAAAAAAAAAAATAAATGGAATAAAAATATATATAAAGAAAATAGAAAAGTGTATTAAATAAAGATAGGTTGAGGGGGAAGTTAATGACCCGTTGAAGGAAAAGAATTTAGCCAGTTCAGCAAGCTATGCCCCGTTTCATAGCTGAGAGCGGTCATTAACTTCTTGAAGATATACTGAAAGCAATGATTTGATTAAGGAGAGAGAGGTCTCATTAGAGAACACGTGGTAAAGGTTATTAAATTGAACGCATAAAATACGAAATGGGTTGTGCATAGCGTAATCTGTTGTGCACGTTTTCAAAAATAAATGGCGAAAGTTTCTAGTGGGTCTGGAAGGAATAGAGAAACGGAGTTAACTTAAAAGAAAAGAAGAATCTATATCGCCGACAATCAACTTGTGCAGGAAGACAACACCAAGGACTATCCTACGATTGTTCAACGACGGGAGGCTAAGGAGAAGAAGCCTACTGGAATATGTGTCATGATGTCTGTCCGTCAGTCTGAGAGACTTGAAACTTTGCAAATGTCTTTATCTATGGCCGGGACATATAAAGTGTCAAGATTCTACGATAACTGGGAGGCTGGCAAATCGATAATTTCGATAACTAAAAATCGATAAATTCACCTATTCCGCACACCCTTACAGTTAGACCTACCAAATTTGGTAGGAAAATAGCTACTGGCATCCCCGCAAAAATTGCATCAAAAATTTGGGTGCCAGGCCGACTCATTCCGCTCCCAGCCCCCCCGCAGTTGGAAATCAGAAACGCCTATATCTTCCTCAGTTTTTGAGCTACAGCCACCAAATTTTGCAGCAGGATAGGTGATGACGATCTCAAAAAAAACTGCATCAAAGCTGCATACCGCCCTAGCCGCTCCAACTTGTCGTTAAAAACGGGAATGCGTGTATCTTTCAGAGTTGTTGAGCTAGAGTCACCAAATTCGGTAGGAAGATTGCTAGTAATGACACCCAAAAAGATCTGCATCAAAAACCCACCCACCTTTTACAAACTTTGAGCTAGAGTCACCAAATTTGGAAGGAAGATAGCTGGTGGCATCCCCATGCATCATAAAGTTTTTGAGGCAGCGTATCCGCATCCGTACCCCTTTGCAGTCAAGCTTCTTTTTACCGGTTTTCATACTGGTATCGAGTATATCGCAGTCAATAGCGTCCGACTGCAAAGTATCCACTTGTTTTTTAATATGTTTGTATACTCTTAAGCACATGCCTAACAGGAGGCACTAGCTGCGGCTGTCGCAGCAAAAGATTTGTGTAAACAAATTAAACGTGATATTTGTCCCACAGGTGCTGTAGGGCGCAACCGACTGTGAATTTCTCTGTTACAAGTATTATATTTACCATGTCTTTAATAATTTGTTTGAAAAGATAGCAATGGGGCCTTCAGACATTTTTTAATGCTTATCTTTGGAGAACTTCAGCAGCTATATTTGCACTAAAATTCTTGAATCTTGCTTAAAATCTGTGGAAGATACATGCATTTCCGTATTTAAAAGGCGGGGTGTCTGGGGTCGACAATATTTCATGCAGATTTTGGGAAATGCTAACAGCTTTCATCAAACCAAACATGTTGAATGTAGAATGGAGCATGTGGCGAGGCTTGAGAGCATGACGTGCAAATGTTTTATCGATATGCATTTCGAAGTGTATTGACTTCTTATCGATTTCTCAGCCCCCTAGTGGGCATATTGAAACATTGTCCGACATAGACATGAACTAAGATATTTGTAAGGTTTCAAGTCTCTAGCTTCAAGGGTATACAAGAAACGTGCGTTCATAAGGACAGGAAAACAATATACTCTTTACCTTCGGTATCAGAGTATAAAAACACAAAAATCATTGGTGCGCAACACAAGTCTAATGAGGCCCAAATAAATAACGACTGCGATAACAAAAAGAAAAAATTAAAAAGTTTTTCTCAGCTGCTTTAAGTTAAGTATATTCGCCATTCCTCAGCACACTAAATTAGGACATGTTGCAATAAACATGTTAAAAATAATGTGCAACGTCTGCGGGGGATGCCATCCCGTAATTACGCACGAGCCCCCCACACACACACACAGCAAACAAATCATGTGAGCAATGTCTTTCACAAGCAGTTAGAGAAAGCATTCTTACTTTTGTGACACGAATCAAACACAATAAGAATAACATTTCATTTGTTACTAAACTTGTTAAATATTTTGCGAAATAAGAAAGGTTGCTTTCTTATTAACTTTGAATCAGATATGTTAGTGTAAGATATAAATTTGAATATTTAAATCGATTCTTGCGATAAGCAACGTCGCGCAGTAGCTTACGACTTTCGCTCTTGGTTCACTTGCTGCGCTTAATGTTTTACGTCGTTCGCGAGGGAATCGTTCAGTGTGTGGCCGAAGCAAACACGCGAAAATCACAACAAATTGATTAGATTTTGAGATTTTCTAACCCAAAAACAAATTAATGCTTAGGGTTTTTTAAAATATTTAAGGCAATCTCACATGGAGAAATTTTTTTAGCCTCCATTTTATTGCACCTGAAAGTTCTATTGGTAGAAACCTCTCAACAATTCAGTATTTCGCTATGCGTATTTACTTTGCAAATCTTACACGAGCACATCTCAAACTGCAATATTGAGCCAAAGGCACGTCGCTGAGCTCCCACGTTCACATACCACAGCGTTTTAGCTTTCAGCCACCTTGCATATCTCTCAACAAGTTAAAGCAGTGAAATTTCATCTATTTAGCAAGCAATTCCTTGCTCAGAATATAACAAACATTTAGCATGTCAGAGTCAGTCAATCAGTCCGTCAGGCTTGCAAGTTTGTGAGTCCTTTCCTTTCTGCATAAAGCAGGAGCAGCGGTTTTTAATTAAGTGCGTGCCTGCCTTCGCCTACAAATATGAACACCTCTGGCAGCTTCTTTTGGTTGCTGCTTTTGGTCCAACGTGAATTTATATTCATCTACGAATCACGTATTTATGGTTGGCCCGGTTACTTCGAGTGTGTCGAATATTTAAATACAATTGCTGCATTTCAATTTGCACATGTGCCAATATTAAGCTGGATATTGTCCTGCAGCATATTTCAACTCTAATTGGAACTTGAAAAGCTTTTAATGAGCTTATAATAAATTATGCCAAGCAAAATCCAAAAAACGGAACTCATTTTTTTTATACTTTTACTTTCTTTACAAAAACATCTCAAGAAATTGCTAGACATTAGGTTTGTGCTTAAGAGCAACAAGAATAGCATACATTTTATATATATTATATGATTTTTAATTCGCTTATAAATTAATAATTACATTATTTTAGTATTATTCATATATTTAACTTAGGCATACAAATGTTTGAAGATGATTTGTTCGAGACATTAGAGTGTGTTAATTGCTTTTTAACTAGACATTCTAATGATTTTTAGTTTTATTGCTGGTAATTCTTTGAAATAAAATTCAATTTTTTGCATGGCATTTACAATTATTTCGTACTTGTTCTGAAACTTGCAATAAAGATATTTTTACTTAAAATAAATATACAAAAACATTGTTAGATATATAAATAATTGCAAGTATATGGCTAAATTAAGTAAGTTATAAGCCTATGACTATTAAGTTTTTAACGCTTTTTAAAATGGCAAACATTTCAAATTTAAATTTGTTTGTTTTACGTGTGTTCAAGGATTCTGAGGCCCTTGCTTTTTACGGTAAGAGACTAAATCAAAATAAATATATTTATATTAATTTATAAGTATATATGGTATATATATATATGTAGCGTAGTTCTAAGCTATTCAATTATATACAAATTTTATAAACACTATCAAGACTAAAACACTTAAATTCTATAGCCTTACTTTTTGTGCTTTTATTTTTAACTTTTTAACTCATTTAAACCTTAATTGTTTTACGTAGTTGTTGGTTGTTGTTGTTGATATTGTAGTTTCCTCTGTAAGGCACTGAAATTATGTACACCTGATTTAGTTATGGTGGTTATTGTGGTTAGGACCCTAGGTAACCGAGAATCTATGCGGCTGGCGGTTTGCCGTGCACACGAAAGCGATATAGACACGTATAATCCGGCTGACCATGATTCGTCTCGATGCGCAATTCGACAATCTCAAATGGACGTTTAATGTCCAAATTTTGAACGGCAAAGTATTGCAGCGATGCCTCATTATCCTGATACTCAAACTCGCCGAAAAGTATCGGCTCTTGATCTTTTTCATGCTCCAGACCCTGCAAGAATGTACATAGCTCGATTAATAGGGCTGTTGATAATACATCAAAAATCAATATATCGATATTTTTAAAAGAGCGATATATTTATATCGGAATATCCATTTTAGAAACTTACCCAAACGGTAAAGTTGCGGGGCGCCGAATCTATGCGACCCGTTGGCGACAAGCTCTTGGATATGTGCTCCAGGGTAAAGCCCGTGACATAGACCAAGGAGTTAAGTTTTAGAACTGCGAACGAATGAAACTTTTGAGTATAGTTATCTAGATTCTTATGACATTTACTCACCCAGAAAGCCGGGAAAGCCCTGGAAGGCCCAGCACTCGCCGGGTTGAACATTGGGTGATATGGCAACCCTAGGCGTATTGGTTGGATACCAGAGTGGTATGCCAAAAACGGAGATTTGCGCCGACTTGGTCTGATAGCTTTCGGTGCAGCGTGTCGATAGTATTTGACCACCCGCTGACTCCAGCGCAAAGTCGACAAGGCCTGTTTTATCCGCATCGTAAATGGCCAAAACGGATTTAACAATGCTGCGTATCTCATTTTCATTCAAGTGCAACTTCAAAGCCTGACTGCTGCTCGCATTGTGCTTTTCTTCCACGGCCAGAAGTATCTCCGTTTTTAGACGCTTACTAATCTCACTCATCAGCACAATGCTGGAACGTTCAATCTCCTCACGCATATTGTTGTTGGTGCGATCGTTAAGCTTAAGCAGCTGCTGCTCCAGATAGTCTTTGGCGACAAACGTGTTGCGCACCCAACTCTGCAGATCCAAGTCATTAAATTTGCCACCCGTCGTTGCCTGCTTTAAGCCCAGAATATCTATAAGCGTCAGCTTCACTTGTTTATTGAGCAGCACAAATTGTGTTTCATTAAAGGCTGCCAGTTTGGTTTCAATTTCGACGAGCAAGCCGCTAAAGCGCTGATCCTGAGCCAGCTCACGCTGCTGCATACGTTCCAATAGATCATCATGGTTGTGCATCAGATTGCTTATAGATTGCTGCAGATCGGCATTCTCCGCATGCTTATCCGACAGCGCCAGCTTAATAAATGCTATCTCTTTTGTTAGTTGGTCGATTTGTTGTCCAGATTGTTTGTCCTCCATCATCTTTGGTGGTTTTTGGTGCAGCGCCAAATTTATGCGATCATCGACAAACTCAGCCAGCTCAGAAGTGTCCAAAAGACGCTGAAGCAGCGCTTTCAAATCAATCTGCTCCAGCAACAGCGTAAAATGTTTTTCCTCCAACTTGAACTCCGCCTTAATTAAACGTGTAATCTCTTGCAGCTGCGTTGGGGTTAATCGTAAATTGTTTGCCTGCCACTCGCCCGATTTCTGCATCTGAAGCTTTAAACGCATTGTCAAATCCTCTAATTGCAGCTCAGTTAGCTGGATCTTTCGCTCGGCGGAAAACTGCTCGAGATTCTCGCGTAATAGTTGAACAATTGTTTGTATTTGTTGGGGAGACAACTGTTGTTGCTGGTGCTTGCTATGCTGTTGCACTTTAAGCTCCACCAGCTGTTGCACATAGCTATTGAGATGATTTAGTATATTTTCATACTCCTCCGGTGTTAGCATTCTTTTCATATCCTGCTGCACTTGCGCCATTTGCAACTTAACTAAATCCGGCTCCTGTGGTTGCCACAGCGTCTTGACTGCGCTGCCGGCCTGCAACAATTGGCGTTGCAGTGTAGCAAATAGGGTCAGTGGCAACAATGCCTTCGTTTGCAGCAAATGCTCTAATCGTCGCTCTTCAGGCAGCTGCCACCAAGCTGTAAAAATAGAGCAACATTAGTTGGCAACTCGACAGTAACGAAAAATATCCTTCCACATTTGCAACTTTTGAAGGACAAGGAACAAGTTAAGGAAGAGAGGGGGCGACGCCAGTCAAATGACCACAAATGCAGAAGGATAGAGTTCTGTTTCTTTGGCCAACTAATATTGATCTTTTATCTCGTTTTTTTTTACTTACCATTTCATCTTACAATCTCGCGTTGCTCGGTTTAATAAAATGGCAAATAAAACAACTAAGTTTTTTCTCTTTTTTGTATGTTTTTGACATTGTTTGCGTTTATTATGTGTATAAAATGTGAACAATTACAGGGCAAACAATTAATGAATTACAAATTGAACGTTGTTTGACAACAATAAAAAAATCAATATTTAATCGTTGCAACTTAGAATTTTGGGACCGCGATTAGCAGCTTGCAACTTAAGTCATGTAAAAAATCGAATTAAGTGTTCTTTTAGTGACCCCAAAATTCAAATGGATGCAACAATTGTTTTTACAATAAGAATGATTATTTGTATGTGATTTATATAATCATTTTTGCACATTTGAACGGAGTGGTGCGATTTATTTGTCTCTCTTTGCCTCTCTTCACTTCTCTCTATCCTTCTCCATATTGCGTCATTTAATGGGTGAGGGGGATGTGTGGGATGTAGGGTGTAGAATGTGATGTGATGTGTAGGTGGGTTTTTTTGTCAATTAAAACAACAACAAAAACAATTAAATGGCATAGCATAGATCATACATAAGAATATGTAATATGAAATGTGTTTTCTTAGGGGAAAAGCGAAAAAATGCTTGAATTTGTACTTGAATTGATCTTGGCCGTTTTATAATTTTAAATTATCGAAAAGTTTCGAACAGTTGGTGATTAAAATCAAAAAGTTTTAGATGAGCAACTGTTGCAGCAACTCAAAGCCCAAACGATAACAAAATTGCTGAAAATATTCATTAAACACGCTCGTAATATATCTGATCGTTGTTGTTGTTGGCCAGAAACAATTGACGGCCCTTGTTAGCCACATTCTGGCCAATAGTTTTTAAATACAACATATAATCATCGGCCCAATCACGCACGCGCACCGCTTGCTCGACGGCCTGCGTGCGCAGAGACTCATATTCTGCTGCATTCATATAGGCGCTTAGATCGGGCATTTTGGGCAATTCGGGAAGTGTGAATGTGTTTAAATTTATCGATTTTGGCGGGAAACTTTCATTGGGATGTAGATAATAGAACAGACCTGTAAATGTTAAAATTTTGCAAATTAGCCACATTTTTAAGCACCAAATCAATTAGGTTGAATTTTTTTTTATTTCTGGAATGACACCTTGACAGCACACAAGAGGTTACCCCTACCATACAACCTTTCTAAACGAACCATATATCATTTTAAGTATATTCAATACAATATTGTGACGACCTGGATGAACTGAATCAAAATATGTGAATGGATTTAGTTACAAAACAACATAAACTAGTCTTTAATCAAAAAATTTAAAAGAAATGAATTTTTGAAAAAAAAAAAATATCAATTTTCAGCATTCTTAATATGACCTAAAATTTATTTGAGATCGGTTCAGTAGTGGTCACCGATTTCAAAATGATTTAATTTTAGTCGTCTAGGTAACATATTTGACTCTTTTAACGCTTATAATAATACTTTTAAAAAAATCTAAAAATTTATTGTAGCAATTTGGATAATAATACGGCTATAAGCTAGCGAGCGCAATTGTCATTCCAGCAAAAAGTGAATTATATAAACGTGTCTTTTGATCATTTTACATACATTTTGCACACATTTCCATATCAACAGCACTTTTGCTGCTGACGTCATGCCGAATTGTCGACAAGTTTTCATAAGCAGCAAAAGGTGAACTATGTGTTTATGTGGAAGCATTTAGTTCTAGACTTGCTTCAAGGTCAGTCAGCCTTTGGCAAACGCTCAATGTCAAGGCACACACGTTTATACAAACATATTCAGTTTTACATAAACTATAAATGTCACTCACCCGTTAACAAAAGCAATGGCAACAGTAGAAGTAAAAGGAGGAGAAAACGCTTTTTAGATTTGTTTTCCGCGTTGCTTGATCGAAGCATCCATACATCCAGGCTAAGCACCGATGCAATGCCGATATAAATATAGCGCATCAGCTTCAAAAAGCTGCCAACAATAAATCCATGTTGATCTTGTCGTTGCTGTCTGGCGTAGTAGTTGTGATATGCTCTTGTCTCTGTACCCGAAATGCGCGTCCAAATGCTGCTCATGCCGGTAACTATAACGCTGATAAGCCGAAGAAACCACCAGCTCTGTTTTTGCATCTGGCCAAATTGCGTATTGTCCACCTCATCGCCAGAATCATAGTTTAAACGCGTGTAGTTGGCCTGATAGCGACGCCGTATGAATTCCTCCTGTGCCGGATTCTGACGCACCATACTATCGATGCGTTCATCATGATGTGCCAGGCTGCGACGCGACATATTTGGCATAGCCACAATGCCTGGGCCCAATTGACGACGATGCGGCGACAGCTCCGAGTACGTATAATCCGTTTTTGGGGTTTTACTGCACATGAAACATAAAAAGAGATTAATAAACGAATCGTTTTCCCTTAAAGCTACTCACTTCCAATACTCGCCCGCATCTCTGTACTCAATATAGGCCAAATGATCGCCACTTAAATTGACTGTGCTATTTCCATTGGAACGTGTGCTAGTATTACGCTGCTGCTGCTGCTGTTGCAGCTCCTGTGTTAAGTTCAACACATTTTGTGTTGTCTCCAATTGGTTGCGTGGCGTGGATGTGACAGCTGTAAGGCTATTTAATGCGTTGCCCAAACGCTTGCTGGTATTAGTGAACATGGTGGTCACCGTCGACGTGGTTACTGCTGCTCCTGTTGCATTGCCAGCGAGCAGCTTGCGTCTGGCTTCTGGTGTCGCCGCATCACTTGAATAGTCCGAGGTGAGATGAGTAAATGCTTTTGAGCGTGTCGCTTTGTTGTTGGTAATATTTCGAGCGCTGCTGGTACGCGTTTCCACCACGTGCTCCTCCACAATCGTTCTGCGGAAATAAAAAAAACAAAAATTAACATATCGTATACATATTTACACAAAATGTGAATCAAAACAAACATCAAAAAAGTTCCTCGTAAATGTTCAATACAATTAAAAACGCGACTGACCTTCAGACACACAAAACCAGCCAATGGCAATTGTTTGTGGCTTTGAAGCAACGACAACATAAAAACAAATCTACCATGAACAAGTTGCCTCCACCTCTCGAATGATGTCGTCATCAACAAAACAGAGCGCGGCAACACAAACGCTAACGTTTGCTTCAATTTGCCCGCCAAAATACAAAATCACAAAAGCAGCACACGTTGAGCACCCTGTATATCAGGGATGAACCAAAACTGCTTTGAGTGTGAAATTCGTAAGATATGAATAATTTTAATATTGTTGGGTATGATGATTAGATTCATACACTAAATACAATTTGACAAAAATAAAAATTAATACAGGCAAACCTCGATAGTGTGAACAAAACGAAAATCAAAATTTTTAAATTTGTTATACATACTTAGTTAAATAAATCATTTAATTTGTTGCTTTTATTCAAATTCACTTTATTTAATTTATTAAAATAACTTTGTATCTGTAAATGTCGAAACTTTTAAATATTAAACAATTCATATAAATTCGCAGAAACCGTTATAACTGTTCTTACAAATGTCAAAGCGACAAAAGGGCAAATAAAATGAATGAAAAAAAAAAATGTTCATACTAAATATTTTTTCAAAATATATTGTTCACACTCTCGACGTGTTTACACTATCGAGGGTTCACACTATCGAGGTTTGCCTGTAGTTTAAAAAATGAGTGATATAGTTTTATAATTTTCAATTTGGTCACTCTTTTTTTTTAAAAAACTTGTGGTGTTTGGCGAACGTCGTGACTTACGTTACGCTGTCACAGTGACAGCTCGCTCATCACTGATTTCAATATTAAAATTTAGCGTCGAGTGTGAATAACAAGCAGATGACGTCATGGTCACACATACACACACACACAAACCATGACCATGTGCTAGCTGTGTGTATTAGCGCAAAGAGTATACAATCTACACTCTTTGGTTTTAGGTATTTTCAAAAGTAACAGATATTTTCTTTTTGACTGGTGCTCAAATTCTCTCTTAATGGCTTCCCTGATGAGCATGTTCGAATTATGTTTAAATGTATGTACGTATGTATGTTTTCAAGTACTCACTGCACATTTGGGGCCAGAGAAGCCTTCTTCTTTTTATGATGCACATGCCCCTCCTCGCCAGCATGCTCACAATTCTCATGATCGCAGCTAGAGCGCAGGAATGGCGTCTTTGAGCGCGATCGCCGGCGGGTCTCTATCTGGTACATTTCGTCGCTCATTGCTTAAAGGTTTACTGTAAATAACGTTAGAAAAATGTGAATAAAAAAAAAGGAAGGTGTAAATAAAAACTAGCCAAACGTTTTCTCTGTTTATGTGTGTGTGTGTGCGTTGAGATGGGGGTTGTTTACAATACATATATACACTTTGGAAAGGGCGGGGGCCAAACGACGAAACTTTTTTATACTTGCCATACATACATATGTACATGTGTAAGTTTGTGTGCAGAGTGTGCCCGATTTGTTAATGCTTGAGTGCCCAAAATATTAACATTACAAATTATGCAATGCGTGTGGAAATGAGCGCAATTTCTTGAGATTTAATTAGACTGCAATGAGAGCGCAGCCGAGATACTGCTAAATATAAAACAAGCAGCAGCACACACGCAACGTTTATTTTGCCAGTGCGCCTTGCAAAAGATGTTGGCTAAAATTGAAGCACTACAAATTGCAATAAGGGCACACTCCTTATGATCGTAAACAGACAGCAGCAGAGCAAGAGAGACAGCGACACAAATAAATAAGCCCACTTGAAGGTTGGCCGGCCACGCCATAAACAAACACAATCAATAAAGTGCGTCGCGACCAAAAAGTATTATTTTGGGTAGAAATGTGTGAAAATGCTAACAAGTTTTTCCCTAGGCAACTGCGTCACCAATTGTCGGCATCGATGTTGCGTGCCAAACGGGCAGGCGGCTAACTAACACACACACACACACACACACTTATCTAGAAACACACGCTGGCATTGGAAAATGCGAAATCTCTTACTTTTCACATTCACGTTGTTAAGCACAATTAATACAGTTTTTTTTAATGTGCTTTTGCACAATTTTATTTTTGAATGGCGGACGCGACGCTTTATAAATAGACTTAGCGCACCAACGAAAATACGTCCGACTCTCGTAACAAAATAACCCCGAATAACTTTCGTACATTAAAACTGACTAATAAGTATATCGAAACATTTAACAGCGATAACATTTTTCTGGCACGAGTGCTGCCAAACATCGATGACTAAAACATATCGCAAAAATAAGTTCAACCTAAAATAAACATGTTAAAAAAAACCCTAGCTAATAAATAGTAGTAAATATTGAACAAAAAAAAGGTATTTCTTCCATAAGCTATATGTCTTTTCTAGGATATTAGGCTTCAACAACCATACGAAATTTTCTATCTTTTTTTTATAGTATTTTTTATTTATATTTCAAAATACGTATAAAAGCGTCGGTCTGGACAGCTGATTTCCGAAAGCAGATGCGCGCAACATATACTTAACAGTATATACTAATAAAGAGCATACAACATATGAAAACCTGTACTTTATTTTTTTTTAAGAATGTATGTCATTCAACTTTAATAGTTGACAGTAAAAACGATTTTACGAATGATTTTATTTGCATTTTTGGCCCAGTGCGTTATTGGTAGTATAGTTCCAAGTTCATTCCGTCATGTATTTCATCTGCAAATGCAATATGTTGTTAATAAATGCTTTATTCTAAATGTAAGTACCTACAGTCAGAGAGGCGAATGGGATCCTTGTAGATTGTATACCACTTTTTTAAAACAATTTTCTCGTGTTTTGTGCCAGTTTGCGCAGCTATCAGTTTTTTGAGGTCGCCAACGGTGTCGTCGGGATTGCATTTCACGCGCACCTGCATTGCAAATGGTAATTCTTATTATTGAGTTTTTTATGTGCGCAATTATATTACCTTTTTGCCCAAACGGTCGTTGCAAGTTATTTCAATCATATTAATGTGTGTGTTGTTTTTTGGGCTATAACAAATGCTACAACGAATGCATATGTTTCGATTAGTTTTTGCCAGCCATGGTTAACTAATCGATATACTAACATATGTTAAATAAGTTGCCAGACTATCGTTAAACTCTTTCTGCAATATACATAAAGAAAAACAAAAATAATAATCATATAGTTGCATTTTTTATGAATTTCCCTAATTTGTTCATAAATTCTCAAATCATAAATAGTTGAGAGCTGCTCAATAAATTATCTACAATTGCCATTCGATAAATGGAAAACAATCGGTAGCAGATAAATGCTACTGGAGCAAAACTTCCCAGCGAACGCAACCAAATTAACAAACAAGCAAAAGCCGAATTGCGTATCCAAAAGTCATTAAGATTTTCAAGAATGTCGATGATTCCTTTTTTCCCAAATCTCAAGCCATCGGTTGTTACTAGGTATTGGTTTGATATGACCTCCGACGACGAGGTGCAAACAAAACGATATGAAGACGAGCGCACGAATTGGGTATGTTTGGTTACATTTAAGAAGAACAATTTAGTTTCAACATTTGTACTTCAGCGCGAGTCGCTGAAAACAGCCGCAACGGATTTGCAACCGTTGGGCAAGGTGCACACAATAACCGGCGTGGAGACCGATGACGAAGACGGTAAGTGCCAATGTGAAAACTCCCCATCAATATGTTTGTACATATGTATGTATGTATGTATATGTAGCCAACGATGACAGCGAGGATACCGATAGTCACGATGAGGAGGACGATGAGACAAACGATCGTGCTATTCCCGTTACCCAGGACTTTTACTCTGCCGATGATATACAAATGAATGAAGAGACATCGCCCACAGCTCCATAGACATAGAAAAAAAACAGGCATTTGATAGATACACCATTTTAGTTAATTCATTAATGTTGCGATTACAAAGTTCCCTTTACAAACTGTAATAACAAAATTTGGATTACTTTAAGCTTAAATAAATTATAAACATTATAAGCAATAGTTGGGATAACATCACTATAGAAGGCCTACAAACAGTGGCAATCGAATAGGGTGGTTAAGGGATCGGATTCACAAACAAAGCGTAGTTTAAAGTGGATAAACTTATCGGTTCGATCTACTTGTGCAGGGCAGCCGTCTCCAGTTTGGGCGCCGGCTTTGAGGCCAGGCCGGAAAGCAACTTCTTGATTTCGGCAATGGCACGACCCGGATTAAGACCCTTGGGACAGGTGCGCGTGCAATTCATGATCGTGTGGCAACGATACACGCTGAACGGATCCTTCAGCTTGCTCAAACGCTCCACGGTATTTTCGTCACGCGAATCGATAATCCAGCGATATGCCTGCATCAGAACGGCCGGTCCCAAATACTGTTCGGCATTCCACCAGTACGATGGACACGCAGTTGAGCAGCACGCGCACAGAATACACTCGTACAGGCCATCCAACTTGGAGCGATCCTCCACGGACTGCAAATACTGTGCCTTGCCCTTCTGTTCGCCTGCTTCGTTCCTAAAGGAATAACATCATTTTTAATTTAGTGTATAAATTGTTATTGAATTACTTACTTGCGCTGCAACCAGGGCTGGATGTTCTTGTACTGCTCGTAAAAATTGTTCATGTCCGGAACCAAATCACGAACTACATACATATGGGGAAGAGGATAAACCTTCAATGGCTTCGAACTGGTCGCATCGATCTTGCTAATGCAGGCCAGGGTATTGGTGCCGCCAATGTTCATGGCACAGGAGCCACAGATGCCCTCGCGACACGAGCGACGGAACGTCAGTGTGGGATCCATTTCGTTTTTGATCTTGATGAGGGCATCCAACACCATCGGTCCGCATTCACGCATATTCACCTCATAGGTTTGCATGTGAGGCTTTTCGCCGGCATTGTCCGGATTCCAACGGTAGATCTCGAACTTCTTAATTTGTGGCTCCTGCGATTCCTTTGGCTGCGCCTGCTGCTCCAACTGAGTCGTGCTACTAATTGCACGCAGCTGAAAAAAATTTGTTTTAAAAATTAATATGTATGTATGAATGTATACATATGCAGTTGTTGTTGTTGGTGTTCTTGGCACGCAATACAAATTTTGTCTATTGCTTAGTGCAAAAATGTTTACATAATCGATAATTTCGTTACATTTGTGATGCATTTAAATCAATTATCAACTTGGATTCGTTATGTTCTTCTTTATTCTTATATAACAACACTGTCTTATTATTTCACCACAAATTCTCCCCTGGGGACAGGAGGTGTCTGTGGTGTCTCACCTGGTGACGTGCCGCCATGGAGCTGGCACGGTTCAGCACTTGTCTGGCTTCGTTGACCAACATTTTTAAGAGTGTTTTAATATAAATTTAAAATAGCCCTGCGCTTGCAATTTTAACAACTGTTTAAACAAACAATTCGCTGTTTTTCGTCTGGAAATTTCAAGTTCCAATCTAAAAGTCGCAACACGAAGAAAAACAGTGCTGCCAGATTACAGCTATCGTTTATTTGATTGGGAAAAACAAATACCAAAAGTCAGCAGACTTTAATTACTATATATACTCGGGAAAGTTGTTGTTAAAGAATTTTAACAACATTTAAGGCTAAAACATTTATGTTACTCTTTAAGTTAGATTTATAAAAATAACCGCAATAATATTTGTTGACAAGAAATCAATCTGGTAGCATTGTGACAATAGTATCGCAATATTCGCGCATCGATAGTGAGTGTGACCATCTACTTTGTGTTACAGTTAACATGTTTAAATATTTAAATTCTTTCGATAATATATATTTCTTAAGTTAGAAGACACAGCTCGCATAAATAATCAATAAAAAAATAATTGTTACTTTGACCAAGATGCCTTTGATTGACTAACTGATTCTTTGGTGGCTTTGATGACTGACAGAATTCTAACTGTTGCTAGGAAGAACAGGTATTAATTCCGCCCCAGACGCAGTAGATCCTGTCTGGTTTAAATTACGCTGTTGCATGTTAGTAAACGACCAGCTTTCGGAAATACAATATGGAATATAAAAATTCTTACAGTTCAATGAAATATAGAAATGCTCATCCTGGTTATTGGTGTTTGGATTCCAGACATCTGCATCTGCATTTGTACATGGCAACAAAAAACAATGTAAATAATAATAATAACAGTCACCCAATCTGCCCCTACCTGGTTACGGCTATAAGCAATTTAATTTTTTGCACCCAAATGGGATAAGCATAAGCATAAGCCCTATGCAAAGGCCATAGACATCTAAAACACAATTTTTGCAAGTATGCAAGTACATACATATATGTATATAAATTTTATTCGCCGTGTTCTTTGCTCGCTTTTAGACCCTCGCTGTAATGCAACTTGTTGTTGCGATTGCCGGCGTGAATGAAATTAGTTTTTGGTTTTTTTTTTTGCTTAAGCTTTTCATTTTATTTACTCTGCTTTGATTTTTTGTTTGTCCTTAATTTTATTTATTTTTTTTCATTTTAACTATTGAGTTCTTTAAAAACGGCTGCAAACGAATGAATATGCGCGGGACTCTAAAAAATACACAGAAGTTAAAAGGTATGCAAAAATATAGAAAATATATATGTAGAAAGCAAGCGGAAAACTTTAAGCCTCATTTCCATCTGGGTAATGGCAATGTTAAAACTAAAAGGCATAAAAACCTTAGTTGAAAAAGTTGAAAAGTTCTCGCTTTGTGAAAAAAATAGACTCAACTTTTTCAATGTTAATGCACACAGAGCCGCGAACAGAAAGTTAAAGGTAAAACCAAATACTACAACAATAACAATTGCGGGTAAGACAACAACCATTACAACAATAAAAATGAAATCCCCTCGCACTTAAAGTAAATATTCTTCAGACTAAACAATGCGAAAACTTAAATAAGACGCTCGGCCCGGGGAGCTTTCAAAGCACACACCCAAAAAGCGGCTTCAAAATGTTTTAAGTAGCATAACAAAAGGCTAAAAACTTTGCCCAAAACCCCGGGGGGGCGTGTCCGGCTGGATGGCAACAACTTGTGTAAAAATTATTTTTATTGAAAATCAAGTGTTTTGTTTTTGGTAGTATTGCATGCAAATGACGTCGGTTATGAGACCAACTAATTAGCAGAGCGTGCCAAGCTGCCTCAAAGCCTTAAGTTTCAAATTGGATTCGATTTGGTATATTCGACAATTTACGGCCAAAGCAGAAAAGGATAAACAAAATTCAAAATTGGTTGGGTTGGCAAAATCAATACAAAATGCTGAAAAGCGATTCAAATGAATGGGCTCAATAGATGCTTAGATTTACCAAATTGAGCGAAACACTTGATAAATGCTTGTGTTGCGCCGAATACACAAATAACGTCTGCCAAACACTCATTTCACCGACTAACCCGCCCGACCTACAGTATCATTTTATCTTTATTTTTTGTCGTGCTGCTGTTTTCGCTTCTGCACTAATAAAACTAACTAGCTAACAAGATATTTAAACAAATTACATGAATACAAAAAAAAAAATCTTTTCTTAAAAATTTAAAAAGAATTAAGAAATATGTTATTTAATTTTATTTTAAAATAACTATATTTTTTTTTTAGATAATGACTAAAATATTACCCAAACTATACTTACCTGTAAAAGTGTTCTATCTTTGTTTATTACAATTTTATTTTAAGTTTATTTTTAAATGCATATCTACAACAGTTTAGCGTGAGGCATGTCACACGCACAGCCTAATTTAAATATATATGTATTCATATATCTTCAAGTGTATCTTTTTCGATAAAGACATTTATTGTGTGTGTGTAACAGCTTAAATGGGTCTAACAATAGAGAGAGAAAGATACAAACGTCACAAAAATACCATTTGGATTTAACTCAATAACTAACTGCCAGACAATATCTTCAAAGTTGTTGCGTGCTATATGAAAATGGCATTTATAAGGCCTCATTTCCGTGGGGTGCCATAAAAACCAGAACACAAATACACACACAGCCACAGACACCGACACTGGACAGATAGAGCTGTATAATTCAATTCCATGTCTCCCTCTCCCTCCATGTCTGTCACTCTTATCGTAATAAATTATGTATGCCCGCCTTGTCGGCTGTGGTTAAATTTTTGCAAACATCGATTACAGCTTGTTGCGTCTTTTGTGGCATATGATATATTATTCAAACTGCACACATTTACCCACTGTACTATGTCCACTTATCCATCGAACCATATTTTGATCCACGATTAGTGTTTGTCAATTGCCACAAATTGGCTACAAGTTTTGGTTGTTGTTTTACATTGCGTATGCCAATAGAAATTTCGCTAGTCGATTGATTTTGTGCAACTTATGTCAGCGATTACGAAAGAGCCAGTAAAATTAACAAAAGGCTATAAGGACTGGCTAGAAAGTGACACTTAAATAAGGATAGCAACTTTCAAAGAACTGAAATTCTTCGAGTTAGGCTAAGCTGTTGTTACCAGTTGCAAAGATCAAATGGCATAAGGCTCTAATATGTAGATACAAGTTTGTTTAATTTAATTTTGTATTTCTGTCTTCTTTCTCACATAAACACGAGCATGGGCGCTGGCAGGATTATTTTCATGGAACAGGATTGACTGATGCAACGTTCTCCGACAGCAAGAGGTTTATTCTCTTAAATCCTGCATACATATCGCATCAATTTCAAAACGATTTGATTGAAATTTGTTCCAATGCTGTTAAGAGCAATATAATTGAGGAAGTGAAACGTTCTTCAAGTTCTTCGCCTTTTAGCTAAAGAGACTGTTGAAATAAGTGACACATAACCATTATGAAATGGTGTTCGATATCCACCTTACGATAAAAATGCTAAAAGAACCAATAATTTGTGAAGAATTCATTGCATATGTACCCGTACAATAACTAAATGCATAAGCTTATCCGGCAACTATTATTCACATTCTGCAGAATTTCAATCTCAATTTTAAGAAAAATTCTGTTGGACAAGGATACGACGGTTATGCTGCAATGGCATGTCAGATAGTTTGCGTTCAGAAAATTATTAATGTTTAATATCCGTACGTTGCAACGGAGTAAAAACCATTTAACCATTTTAATTGAAGTGCGAAAAACATTCCTTAAAACCAATAAAGTCTCTGTCTTTCCTATTTAACATTTCTAAAATGTCTGAAAAGCTAAGAAAAAACCGTTTACAATATTAGAAATCGAATTAATATACCAAAACTTACTTAAAAGCTGTTTCTTCAACCAGTAGTAACTATTTTATCCTGACAGGCATAAGCAAACGTGGTATGCGGCATTTTCAGCGTTTCTTTTTTATTGTAAAAAACGGAATGTGGCATCGCCTGAAAAGTCCACAGTTATTTCTAGGGTGACAGGCGTCCATCGCATACATGTCCACAAAAAAGCAGTTGGTGTAAAATCTTGTTGTAATTCCTACAGGACAATTTGATGTCCGCTGTTGTTTGATGTACATTTTCATTAAACACTTTAAATAAAAATTTAAGCTCCTCGCAGCACAAACAATTTTAAAGCCCTGCATTTCACGGCCATGAAAAAGTGCTTGGGAAATTTAACACCTGCGTGTGTTGAATGTGGTGGCTTTTTGTTGCTGAAAAAATATATATGTATATATACAGCTGCCAAAAATAAAATATCACCACCAAGCATATTTTTCTTACAAGCCAAAAAACAATTTTATATTTAGCTTAGTGCTATTATTTCCCTCACATGTGTATATGAATACTGGCACACACCCGTGTAAAAGCTTATATACAATACTATTTACCTGTGGAATCGCAGGTCTTGTTTTTAATTTCCATCCATTCATTGGCGACAGACTCGTGTGGTATTCACGGATATCTTATTTCTTACTTGTAGCAGCTTACAAACTATTTATGAATTTGCTGATGGCGGCAACTTGTCGCCAAGTCACGCCGCATGTTTCCTGTCAGATGGCACAACAACAACTCACAACAAAAAGTTATCAAAAGCGCATCAGGCGGCCCAAAGTTATTGTTGTTGCTCTTATTATTATTGTTGGAATGAGTTATGGAAGATTCCTTCAGTAAGTAAGTCACGCAGCCAGATCTCAGATATCAGCACGTACAATACCATATACAACGACACTGACTATGACTGGCGGCAGTCCGGACACGATGAGAATCTGCATAATATCTGACATGTTATAGCTGTCTAACTACGTCGATTGTGGCTGTCGTAAAAATGCGTTGAAATTGTTTTCTAGCGGTTCCTTTTTTGCCTTACCTCAACTGCCACACAAATGACCATTTAAATGGTTTCCAGCCCTTGACTTAAATTTGCTTAACTTCAGGCTTAGGTTGCAGCCATAAAAGCTGCTTACAACTCAATATACAAAACAGGTTTCACGCTTGATATTGAATCCTTTTCCGAGCTTTATAAAGATTATACGGCTTTAGCGATGTAAGTTTGAATTGCCAAAACGCAAAGAACGGTAAAGTTAGTATTGGTGAAATATGTAACGAAAATAATATATGTAATGAAAAATTCCTAAGCTACTACAGGAGAAAGTTCTTGTTGGCTCGAGACGTCCACTTGGACGGGAATGAATTGCTGGATGGGTTAATCGAATCACTACTAGTTAAAGATTGAGCACACTGGCGAGGATCCAATGCTTAAATGTGTTTAAGGATATGCTCGGGGCGCTCGCAGAAATCATACAACGGCATTGAAACATACATAGCATGGAGGAGCAGAGATGTTGCTGATTATTTTATTCTGTAGGATTTGCAAATTATTCATGGCATAATTAAATTCATTTAAAGGTTATGAGAGTGATAAAAATTTGCAAGTAGCATTTGTTATTTCCAACACTTTATTTAGTAAATTAATTTACATATCTTAGCAAGAATGTTTTCATTAAATCCTCATAAATAAATGACGTGATAAGTAGGTCAAAATGCTAAGCAGAAGACAAGAACGCCAACTTAACTTATGCTAATATTAGCCCAACCAAAGTAACCTTGAAGTGTATGTACAGTGTACAGTGTATGATGAATGTGTTTATATCTAAGGAAGTAAGAAAGGCAAATATTTACACATTTAACGGACGCGGTGGCCTTAATTAAAAAGCCAAACAAGGCAAAACGCACTATGAGACTGGAATTTGTGCCAAACCAAAAATAAATACGAGGGTAACAAAAGCAAATAAAGTTAATGGGTGCTTTTGGGACAGTTTAAATAAAATTTCAAAATTAATGAAGGGTTTTAATTAAAGATTATTTATTTTGAATTGTTTGAATATTTACTTATTTGACAAGACTGAACGGGCTAATCAAATGGTTGACAACAAAACAGGTAAGCAAAGATAACAACGTGGCGTCCCAATGAGCTATGTAAACAGTTAGGCAAAGCACAAAAAAAAATCACAGTTTTGCTCCTATCTGGTGCCTGTGTAAGCTCGTAGGTCTGCCAGGGCCCACAATTGAAGAAACTTAAAGCCATTATCATGCGAATGCGATAAGCGTCGCATAAACGCAATAAGCCGCAAGTAATCAGCAGCAAAACCAGAAATATAAAAAGTATATATTCACACACACTTACAAACGAACACAGGCAGACACACGCACACAAATACCTGCGCAAAGTGGCCATAAAAGTTAGGCGCACATTTGCGTCTCGCACTCAAAAAAGTATGCTATGTTTTTGCGCTTTAATGGGCACGGTTCAGGTGTTCCAGATTCAGATTCTGTTCAGGCCCACTTTGTAGCATTGGTTTGTTTTTTTTTTTACTCTGATAACGAAGGTAAAGAGTATATTGGTTAAGTGCAATGCCCGCCATGGTGTCTGTCCGCCTGTATGATTGCAACTCTTAACGACACCCTTCAAGCTAGAGACTTAAAACCTAACATATAACTTGGTCCACGTGCCCATCAGACGAGGTGTCAAGATTGGAGCTATACGCCCACTTTGGGAAATTGCTACCACTTCGATATCCTTCCTTCGAAAATATGCTTAAGAAATGTTTGTAGGCCACGTCCTCACTAACCAGGCCCATTCCCTTTCCCTGTGCAAACTAAGTATTTACCACATGTTTCAATACTGGTATCAGGGTAACACACAGTCGGTTGTGCCCGTTGTTGAGGAAAATGCAAATATATGTAAAGTGTTAAAACGATACCAAACCATTTTGCTGAAACCCCAAATGAAGTTTGAAAATTAAAATTAAAGCCTACTGCTATAGCTTTAGGTACAGTTACTGGAATCTACATGAGTAGATACGCATTACGTATACAGTTGAAAAAGCATCTTGCGTTTACCAAAGCTATACCAAAGACAGCAGCTAACACAAAAAAGGCAGGCATCGACGGTAAAGGTAAAAAAAGTGAATAATTATTGTGTTTTTGATTTTTTTTCGTTTTTTTTTTGTTGCCAATGCCAATAGCTGACATTGTGGCAGCGTCCAATGCACCCGCTGTTAATGGGTTTTGGGTTGATTTTTATACACAGTCAAAAAACCCATTAAAGTTAGCTTCGAACGCTATTGAATCGCCAGCAGATTTTGGGCTGCTAACATATTGGTTGGGAAAACATGTGGCGTCTACGCAATTTATTTGCGGTAGATGAGGGTTTGAGATAAAGCGTTGAGCTTATTTAGTGAATTTTTATAGCTCATTGCTTGCTATTGGCTTATCTTGTGCAAATAGTAAATCTGAAAAGCAACCAAACCATAAGAAAACCGAAATAAAAATTAAAATACAAATGAAATTTCAACTACTGTTAATGTTTTTATAGGCTTTTTATATACGAAAATCCAACCAAAATTTTAAAATGATTAAAAACTAAGTAAAAATTAAATGCTTTTAATAATTCCAGATACATAAAACAATAAAGAAACACAATCGCAGATACAATAAACTTACTGCAGAAAAAAACATATTGAGCTTTAAATTTAATACAGTCGGGCCCGCATACAACAAACTTTGTTCTAACGAAGTTTTCTTTACAATTGACTAATGTCAAGAACACTGCAGGTTGGTTCAGTATGATTTGCTCTAAACATAACAAATTTCTCTATAGCGAATACTTCTCTATAACGCGTTTATATTAAGGCCGTTGCTAGACTGATTTTTTATGCCCAATACCGAAGGTAAAGAGTATATTGGGTTTGTGCAAGGCCCGTCATTGTGTCGGTCCGTCGGTATGAACGCAGCAGAGACTTGAAACTTTGCAAATATCTTACCCTATGTCCGGGACAGGTAAAGTGTCAAGATTGAGGCTCTACGATTACTGGGGTTCCGGCAAATCGATAAATTCGATGACTCAAAATCGATAAATCCTTATATTTCCCACACCCTTACAGTTAGAGCTACCAAACTTTGGTAGGAAGATCAAAAATTTTGAAGCCACTTAAAGTATTTATTGCGGAAGTGTAGTTAAAAAACTATATACAATCAAAAGACACAAGTTTTTAAACATTTCTATGCAACGATCTTTCCATACAACGATGTTTTTTCATGTCTCCTTGAAATTCGTTAGATGGAAGTTCGACTGTAGTATATGCTCTTTTGATTGTCGCTTCATTTAACATCCTTTGACAAATGAATATATTGTAAGATAAAATCTTTCTGGAAAGTCTTCGCTTTGACAAAAACATGCACATGAACATCCCATTCCAAACAATTATGTAATTGCACATCTAATGAAAAGAAGGGGAGAGAAGAAATTGTGATTGCTTCAATAATGAACGTTTTAAAAAAAGAGACACACAAAGAAGAAGATAGGCTGCCAGCCAACTTAAGACAAACAATAAGTTAGCCAAGTGAGCCATGTTCATTTACAAGGACATCAAGAACTCACTCAGCCACACACACACACACTCACAAAGACAAAGAAATATAACAAAACGAATGCGTTTTGGCCAAATGGCAAATGTCGTCATTTGCATGCAGCAAGACAAACGTTGCATACAGTTTGCAGCAACTAACTAAAAAGCTGTTGAGAGAGTGGGGAGATCTTTGAGCTGCGTGGCATCGTGTGCAACTCTTGACATCGTTGACAGCGCAAATGTTTCTACTAAAAAACTAATTTCCCGCTCTGTTGCGCATAATTTTATGCAATTGTTTTTAGATTGAATTGCGCAAACTGAAAAGCTGCAAACTATGCAAACGGTCAGTCGACAACTTTATATGTCTTTGAAAAGTTACTTCGGACGTCATGTTTTTAATTGCATTTACAATTTTTGTGAAATGCTGCCAGCCAGTTGCAGCGTGAACATCAGCCATTAATTACATCATATCGCAGTATTTCTTATTGGCATTTAGTGCAATTAAGTTGAGCTAGCCATTGCCAGCTGCGCACAGGCGTCAGCCTCACCACATGAGCGATGCGATATGCTTTTTATTTTCATAATTATTATTAATGAATTTCGCAACGCTATTTTAAGCAACCACATAAGCTCTAAGCTCTGTAGCTCATGAAACATCCATATATTATTTATTTGCTTTATAAATTGCTAGCTAGAGGGAAGCTGTAGAAAGTACACATAGCTAACAATACCAAAATTGTTTCAAGTGAGAGCCTTCAGGGCATTTGTGATAAATTTTCATATGCGTTTAGTTGCTCGACTTATCTTTAAGAACAATTTTGTAACTTCGCTTTAGCGAAGTAGCAGAAACTCATATATATTTCAATGTATGTTGAACAAAAATATTTAAAAAAAAAAAGGTTGTTAATTAATTTAAGGGACCAACATATACAATTAAATTTAAGGAAAGTAATAGCAAGACACGGCGCTTAAAAGAATGCTACAAAATGTTAAAATACTATCTGCGAAAAGCAACTTCAATCGTTGTTTGTTGCTGTTGTAGTAGTTGACTGGATGTTATTCTTGTATTATTATACTGGTTTGTGTGAGAAGTTGTACTTTGATTATTTGATTATAATCAATGACTCTTAGGGCCTAATCCAATTACAAGACAATAATTCGCTTACTCACAGAAATATTCGGTTCGCAGTTTAAGAGGCAATTTGCGTTTAACGTTGATTGAATAACCGTTAATGCAACTAGAATCGACAAAAGTGTTATGACCAACACTAGCACACACCCACACGAGCAATTCCACACACATAAAAAGAATGACATCAACTGGCAATAAGGCTATGGACACGTGCGCCGAGACCAACTGACTCATCGATTTACTACTGACTTGGCTAAGCTGTGCAAGACTTTGCTTCTACCTGGAAAAATGCGCAGCTGCTGCAACTCAACGGCAACAGCCACGACAACAATGTCATGCGAGCAATGTGCAGCAACAACAACTTGAACTTAATATAAAACACAAACAACAAGAAATTGAGTAACTAAGGGCATTTGGTGTGCTAATGGCGAGTTATACAGGAAATGCCATTAGCACAGTTTTCACGACAAGAAAATGCATTAACGTGGCTCGGAAGTTGGCTTTGACAGGTTGGCTAGCAAACAACGTGGTCTTATGACACCGATTCGAACCCGGGTCGTCAACTTTATTAAGGGTCATTTTATCATAATTAACGCCAACTCAGACAGACAGTTTATTACATAATCAATGCTGATCCCAGCGTGCATTTGAGTCTTAGCCAAATACTACAATTCAACTGGACAAAAATTCATGTAAATAAAAACGTTGGAATTCATTTAAAAAAACTGCCACATACCACGAGCTAACCAAAACGAGATCCCAAAGAAAAATGTTACAGAAAAATAAACCAAATTAAAAATAAAAATAAATGATGTGTGTGCACAGCGCCAAGTGATTCATGCGAAAATAAAGGCACTCGTGAGAGGTGCATTTATTGATGCACACACAAAAACGAGTATAAAACGCAAAAGGGGAATAAGGAAACTTTGCACATTTTCACATTCGGTCAATGGACACGCACATGAGTCCAATTTCGGATCCATCTCTTAATAACTGGCATTGGCAGTTTACTTAATTTAAACAAACAGTGTGACCATATAAAGAACACACACATTCGTTGTTCTTGCTTCTGTTTGCTTGCTGTTGTTGTTGTCGTTGTGCATATTTTAATTGACACTTTGATTGTTTCGCAGTGCGTTTCAATTTTATGTGCAATTCACGCGAGTGCCTGGCAGCCTGCATGAGTGAGGCCCAATGTTGGTCGAGATGGTACTTTTTGGGTGGCAGTTGAGGCAAGCAGACAAGCAACTGTTGAAGTGCTGCGTTTATGCGTCGACTCACCAAATGAGAATTCAACAGTTTGTTGGAAAGAAGCGTTAGGAAAAAATTGGAGAGCATGAGATAATGTTGCGGCAACATGTTGCCTCGGATATTAATACACAAGTCAGACGCAACCGACTGCGGTGTACTCTGGAACTAGAATATCAATGGAAATGGAAATGTTCTTAGCTTAAAAACTGCCAAAGATATAGGCGATGGTAGCAGAAAGACTGGGCGTGGCCCTCGAACATTACTTACGAGAACGGAGATGGCACTTTTTACCTTCGCTTTCGAAGAATAAAAACAATTAAAAAATTCGGACGAATCAAATTAATTTCTATAAGTTTATAGATATTAGTTGCCACAGGATCAAGAAACAAGAACTAAGTTGAATGCTTCAAAATTGATCAGAATACTTTTACCATATAGCATATTGATTTTTATTACACAAATATTTTATTTTTATAATTTGTGCATTTAAAAAGATATATGTAAGTATGTATAAAAATAACAGCATAAGAACATATAAAATGTATTTTCGGCATAAATGAAAGCATATAAATGATTTTTGAGAGATTTCGATCAACACTAGGTTAATTTCATGGCTCTAGCTCATAAAATTTTCAAAATAATATATATATTTTGTATAGTACTATTTTACAAAATCTAAAAACATAAGCTTTTAATTTATCTTTTATCATTTAAATTATGGTAACTCTTGCCACACTTTTTATTATTTATTTTATTAATTAAATATGATGTGCTAGAAACAAATGTCAAAAGCCATTGTGTCAACTGTAAAACTTGTTGCTAAAAACGCGGCAAAATAAAAAGCACCACACACAAACACACACGCTAACGCACACAGCAATAACCAAATGAAGGCAACCAAAATGAGCACCGCAGCAGTCAACACTGCAGTCATCACGATGAGTAATTTTCACCACCGGACCCCATACCCCACCCCAAAACCCCCGGATAGCACCCAGCTGTCAGCAAAAGAAAAACTCACCTGTTAGGAGAAGGATGCCTGGCCAAATGCTTACTTACCCGCACTCTTCTCTTCTTCCACCTGCCTAAAAAATGGTGAATTTAAAGAATTTCTCCTCTCTCGGACTTTCGGCACAAAACAGTTGCGACGCGACTAAGGAACGTAACGGACGCGCAAGCGCTTGCAAAAAAGCTAAACGAGAAAATTTCGGAAACAAAACAAAAAAAAATACAAATTGTGACAAAAATTTTTAAATGTTCCGAAATGATTACAAATAGCAATTTAAGGCAATGTTCTTTAAATAAAAAATGTATAAATATACAAAATAAATTTATTTTAATAATAAATTAAATATTTATGAAAAGTGTGAAGCGCGTGTTGAGTTTTTCAAAAGAGAATCGCCAGTCAAAGTCAAAGTTCAGATTGTCGTCATCTCGCGAACCCAACGAACGTGTGCACATGTGCTTTGATGTGTTGATAAATAAAATTAAAATTAATAATAATTGTGCCAATTGGTAAACAAATGTACTTTATGCTCAAATAAAAGCTGTATATAAAATAGCATTCTCCTTTAACCTTAATCGATACAACTATATACATATTTGTATACCGTATATATTTATTATGCACGCACTTTTTATGCATTTGCCCTGCTCTAACCAGACTATAACTTATTCGACACAGTATAAGCAACCATTAACAAAATAATTCTTGTAGACTTAGATATATAATTTTAATGATTCCCCCAGCTTCCTAGACATAGATTAATGTTGGACGAGGTTTATTGCCGCTTTAAAAACAATTTAAGCTTGCGGCTTTGCTGCTTTTCATTTCTGATTATATTATTCACTATCTAATACACCTACCGGCTCTGGCCAATGAGCTATCGCAAAAGAAACCGGATCGAAATGTTGCCACGTAAGTATCCTTCAGCAAAGTTTTTAATCATTTGGCTTCGATTCCTTGCTAAATTAGAAAGCATCTGCCTTCATTTCTCCACTTGAAACTTTGATTACAAAAAGTTTTTTGTTTTCGCTAAAAAATTTACTGGACAAACATGAAGTGCAAGTTACATAAAACAGCTAGTGAACTCGCACTAATTGCATTTTCCGCTGACGAAACGCTCAAACTTAGCCGAATAAATTCATCAGTAACATGTCATTCAATTGCTGTAGTTTTCTGTATCCAGCTCTGTTTTCTTGTGTTCGTTTCTCATATCAAACCATCCACATGGAGCACGATTGATAAGGTTCTTATCCAACTACACCCACACAGCACAGCACAATGATAAGATAATACGCTGAAATGCACACAGGTACAACAATAGCAAAAAACTTATCAATATCGAATTCGAAAGCCTTTTTGCTACATATTAAGTGAAAATACAAAAGTTTTCTTCACAATTCGTCATGGGATGCAAACAATTGTTATTCGCATGAAAAGTATTCATTTCCATAGCACGCTAACTGGCGCATTAAGTTTGCCAACAAGGAGATCGGGTGCATGTAGGCCGAGTTTTATAAGGTACTAAATCGAAAGAAAAAAAAATTCTGTTTTAAAATCAATATTTAGTTTGTATTCTGCATGGATGGGACTTTTTAGCAGTTTACACTTGCATCCTATGAAAATAGGGAAGCATATTCGACCCCATAAAGTATATATTTTTATTTTTAGCCATGTCAGAAACACGGTCGTAAAGTCTAGGGTTTAAGGTATATCTTATTCCGGCTTTCTCGTCTAGACCATTCCCCCTCGTTTTATCTAGAGCGAAGTAATACAGCTAAGTCATTCTGTGACTGGTAACAAACATTTGGCTCTTGTAAATGAGCATAAAAATGTTTGGAAAACAAGCGTAGTTGAGAGTGTTGTTCAAATATGACCTTACACAATGGGAAAGTTAGTGCTTGGATAAGAATGCGCTGTTTTTGCTTTTATGAAAAAGCTGGTAAAGTTTTCCATGTCTAAACAGCTTGCAATTCTAACTTTTCATACAAAATAAAGCATACGTCCAAAACAATGTCAAATTGTAGGTTTTTTTGTTTTGTGATAGCTCGCTGACACACATTCACATTAAAACCAAACGGACGGAAATCTCATGCGGAACATTTGCTTTGTTTAGGGCCCACATGCGCCTGTACAGCTGTCTGCAGTGGGCAACAAGGCACATTAACACACACACTAACACACATGTTGGAGAGTAGAAAACCCTTTGAAAATCCTTTAAAGAATTACTAACTACAAAAGCAATGTGTTTTAGATTGGTTTTCATTTTGTAGCAGACTTTTTTGTAGCTACCTCGGCTGTTCTAAGCCCTATCAAAATAGCTCTCTATTAGCTTGATTTTTGTTATTTGTGTATGTTGCTTAAAATTTTTCTTACTCTAACTCCTAACTGTAATTTGACAAAAAAATTCATTTACAGCTGTAGACCGGCAAGCAGTGAGCAAATGGAATGGATTTGTTTTGAGCGGTGCGTTCAAATCGTTGTGATAAAATGGCCAAGGAATAACGAAACGAATTCAAATCACGTTAAATTTGATTTTAGATCTTTCAGTTTTTACCTTTTTTTTAACAAAAAGTTTTTCCGCAACAATACCAAAGTAACAACAACAATGGGTTACTTGGTGTTTTCCGCAGTATTCAAAGGAATTATAAATTGAAAGAAAAGTTGAGTGCAAACTATTTACAATCAGCTTTTCAGAAGGCCACAACTTTTGCGTGTTTTTAATTTTTTTATTCCGGTCACCTTCTATGCGGGCATTGAAATGAAACATTTATTTCACAACAAAAACAACATCAACAACTATTTAACGGCTCTTTGGACAATAACAAAAGTTTCGGGATCCTTCAATTTGTGTTAATCTAAGCAAAAAAGTTGTGGCGTGCTCTTGCAACAATTTAAATTCAAGTGTTCAACTCAACGAAACTTCAAAATTGACGAGGCAATCCCAACACATATAAACAAACACTACAGAGATATAAATAATCAAACATATAGTTGTAATAATTAAAATATCGAAATGGCGATGGAATGGATAACAGCTATGGACAAACGGTAAGTAAATAGAAAAACTGAAAACTTTGCAGTCGGACGCAACCGACTGGGGTATAAAAAATGATGTGAAAGGTATCATATAAAAATCAAATTCAAAAGTAGTATAAGGTTTTAACGTGATCGGTGAAAGCTGTAGTTTGAACTGAGAAGAGCTTTGGATAATCTGAAAATGGCTTTCCATTGGTTCAGTAAAGGTTATACTCTGCATCTTTAGTCTCTCTCTTCAAGTCGACCTGATTGTACGTCAGGACGGACAGAGTGACATATAGACAAGACTTAAACGATTCGACTGTCAATGTTGATAAAAATATTTATATGTATGTATACTATGAAGCCGTAAATGCTTCGCTCTGTCTCTAACAAAATAAATATATTTGCACACCTTCATGTTATGCTTTACACGTTGTTAATGGGTTTCAGGTGTACAAATAATGCCAAATTTAAGAAAGAGACAATTTAATAATTACCAAGTCAAAATATGAATAATTCAACAACATTATTTTCTTCTTTACTGCTTTTGTTAGCCCAAAAAGTTTTATTATTCATACTTTGTGAAGCAGGAGAGCAATTTTTCAACAAGTTTTTCTTCAAGTTCCTAAGATGCATGATATATTAACGTGAAACAAATTACCATTTATCTTAAAGATAAAGAAACAAAAAACAACTGGGTGCAATTAATTTAAACTTAAAGCTCACATGCTAAAAATTAACATTTTTAAAAGATCCATTTTTGGTTTTTCTTATCTCATTTCGTATTCTCTCTTGTTCACAATAATACAGAAGATAAGAATACCGTTTGTTACATTAGAAATGTTTATATCATGCTCGACATTCATCTGTCAAAACTCAACAGCTGTGTCCTTCCGCTTATTCGTCCTTTAATGCACCAGGCGCTAGGGCAATATAAATTCAAATGCTGGAGACGGCTGGATACAAATTATTCGCTTTAATTATTTACTCGTACAATGGCATTTACAACTAGATTTTTAGGCAAACGCAATTATTTTACAAAAGCTGCTGGTCACTTTTGAAGTCCCTCCAACCCAATGATTCAAGGCCCTGCTGAGGTCCTTTCCAGTTGATTAGCGCAGCATAACAGTGAAAATTGAAAGCTTGCGCATAGTATAAATTGAAATTGGAGGGATTGAGGTTTCAAGAGCCGCAGTCAAGCGAAAATTGTGCTCATTACAAGCTATTTGAAGTCGTCCAACACAGCACCAAACAGACGAATAGTAAATCAAAATGGAATAGCAGAAAAGTGTTCTTTTTTGTTTGGCAGCTTTAAGTGCTTTGAGTGGAAAGCATCATTAGTCCAAGTGGCAAAACGTTTGGGCTCTATTATTTTTGAGGCAGCAGCTGACTCGAATTGGAGTAAAAATCGCCTGCATGCACCGAAATAGCAAATAAAAGCTATCAAGGGAGTGACACGCCCTCGCAATCAATCAAAGCTTACCCGCTGGCGGCTTAAAAGAACATCGTATATAACGTTTATAGCAACCTGCCCAAAAATTCCAGGATACAGGGTCAGCTAGCAAAAAGGTCAAGAGCAAAAAGGCTTTGAGCTCGGAGTGTTTGTTTTGTGATTTTGCGACGGCTTTTGTAAGTCTAGCAAATATTAGTACTTTCAAAATATCTTGGATCTTTCTTTTGTGGCATTTTACTTCAAACTCAGTTGTCTCAAAACAAAACACATGTGCTTGCTTTAAGCAGCTCAAATTGATAAAGAATAACAACACTATTTTTAAATAAAACCCTTCTTATTATTCAACCCTTCAAAATATTATTAAAGTTATAGCTAATATAATAAACTTCTTACTTTAAATCTGTTTTCAACTGCCTTATGAATTAATAAGCTTTAAATAAAGCATTTAGTAACATCCTTGCTTAAGATTTAATTCAGCACTTGCAAATGTACTTGATTACATCATCTACACCTTTTTTTGAGAGTTAAATACAGCTTCGAAATGTAAAATAGCACCGTGGCTATTTTATTTATTTATTTTCCAGGCCAAAAAACAAACATCAAGCTCTTAAATTTTATTATGTGGGTATTATTTATAGTACTCAGAATTTCAAATAAACGTAGCTAGTTTTTATTGAAACGATAATTTAAACATTTTTTAAACTCTGATAAGTAAGCTATAGAGTATATTGGTTTTGTGCAATGTCTATCATGGCGTTTGTCCGTCTGTCTACCACAACCACTTGATACAAGTGGAAACGTTACAGTCGGACGAAACCGACTGCGATATACTCGATACCAGTATTAAAACCGGTAAAAAGAGGCCTAATTGCAAAGGGGTACGGATGCGGTAGGGGTGTAAGTTGCCTCAAAAATTTTCTGATGCAGAAGGGGATGCCACCAGTTATCTTCCTACCAAATTTGGTGACTATAGTTCAAAGTTTGTAAAAGGTTGGGGAAGGGGGGCTGGGGGTGGTATGGGTTGGCCTGGCTCCAAAATATCTTTGGGGGTCGCTACCAGTTATCTTCCTACCAAATTTGGAGCTCAAACACTATGAAAGATACACGCATTCCCGTTTTTAACGAAAAGTTGGGGCGGCTAGGGTGGACAAGGGCGGTATGGGTGGGCATGGCATTCAAAGTTTTGATACAGTTTTTTGGGGCTCTTCATCACCTATCTTGGCGCAAAATTTGTTGGCTCCAGCTCAGAAACTGAGGAAGATATAGGCGTGGCACCAAAATTTTTGATGCAATTTTTTCGGGGATGCCAGTAGCTATCTTCCTACCAAATTTGGTAACTCTAACTGTAAGGGTGTGCGGAATAGGTGGATTTATCGATTTTGAATTATCGAATTTATCGACTTGCCAGCCCCCCAGTTATCGTAGAGCCCCTTTCCCGGCCAAAGATAAAGACGTTTGCAAAGTTTCAAGTCTCTAGCTTGAAGGTTGTGGAAAAAAGTTGCGAACATACGGACGGACGGACGGACGGCCGGACGGACTGACACCATGACGGACATTGCACAAATCGAATATACTCTTTATCTTCGGTATCGACTATAAAAACTGCAAATCGTGATGTGTTTTTTGGCCTTTAAAAAAAAATAGCTTCGCAGTTCTATTTCAAATTTCGAGGATTTAATTTTTTTTTTATGAAAAATTTTACGTTTTTCTTTGCGTCTATCAGCTTCACTTGCATTTTAAAAAATTAACGACTGGCCAAAAAGAACATTCAGATTATTAAAATTGTCGCACCATACATTTGTCACAAAATACATAACTTAGTTCTGGGGGCCAAATTAATGGATGCTGCTCCTAAAGTCACACATACAAGCTGATTTGGCTTATCAAAAGCGATCAGAGAAGGTTAAAAGCGTAGCTCGAGAGTAACCAGGACAACTAGAACAACTAAACAGGTGAATAAATACACAGTACCATACATGGCACAGGCAAGTCGGCCAACAATTGATATTGATGATGTTGGCTTACAAAGTTGTTCTAGTCTGAAGTACATAGTATTTTATCTTGAGTCTTTTAACATATTTATCATGCGCCACACGTGTTAAGCACGACGGAGCTTAATGCGTGTTTCAATTTTTAAGTTCGTTTTAAAGCTGTCTGGCAGTTATCTTTCACCACAGGACAATTATAAAAAAGAGCTTAACATTTGGTTAAAACCACAAAATGCTATTATAATAAACAACAGGACGCTATGCGTGCTTCACCATTAACTTACTTCCGCCTTTTTCGCCTATGAGGAATGCTCCATTCGCTCCAAACTCATATAAACATACATATATGTATTTATTTATGTATATACAAACAGCAGAATTGGCACTTAACCGTGCCGCTGTTTGGTTACCGATAGCCTCAACCAGCAACAGCTTCCAGTCACCGAGGGCCCATACACAACACGGCCTATAAATTATGTATGAGTGCGGGCAAAGAAAATTCAACTCCATTTCCTGTTTTCTTAAGCTACCGCTCACAACTTTAACTGCGCCAAAAAGTAGACACTACAATATAAAAGTAGCAAACCATCTTAAACCTTCGTACACGTACATACACATACTCATACACATTTGAGTACGCAGTCAAAACCACACACTATGGGAAATTTACCACTTTTTTTTGCTAAAACCCATTTTTCGAATGTCGATTATTCAAACTTTTTAGCGGCTTTACATATGGTAAAGTCCCATCTTTAAAAGTACTTACTATCATAGACTAATAAAGTAAGTAGTTAAGTAGTCTCTGCTTACTATTAGTTGGACACTGCTGTTATGACAGTAAAGTATGTGCTGTAAACAAAACTAAAGTAAATCATTTTTTAAGCTACAGTCACCTAATATTGTAAAAAGATACCTGGTATTGATCCCCAAAGATCTGCATCTTGGCATGCCACGCCCACCCATGCCGCTCCGAGGATTCCCTCACCTTTCAAAAGCTGGAATGCTTATATCTTTTGAGCCAATGTCACCAAATTTTGTAGGAAATAGCAATTGCCATTCCACAAAGATCTGTAGGCAAATTAAGATAGCTCCCCTGCGCAAACTATGCACCACGCTCAACCGATTCTTTTAAAACCCCTGCATCCCTTTGAAATCAGGCAACTTTTTACCCGTTTTATAACAGGTATTATTCCGCAGTCTGTTGCATCCGACTTAAACGTTTCAACTTGTTTCCTTTCAAATTTATAAAAAAAATTTGTTTATGAAAACAAAATATTTTTTTTGTCTTGTTTTTAGAAATAACCTTTTTTTTTTTTATTGTAAGTTTGCTGTTTTCCAATTTTACTTCAAAAGTCAACATATTAATATTTACTCACAAATATATTTGATTCAAATATTATTTATACTGAATTTTAAGATGAAAATTTTCTTTTTAACATCTGGGATACCATAAAACCAAGTATTAAATTCAATAATTTTTTGTATATCCTGGCAAGCGTCTTCAACAAATAAAATTAGATAAAAATGCTAGAAGCAGAATGAAAATTAGTGAGTTCAAACTTGCTGAATATTAAATTTAATGGTCTGCGACCGGTTTCGACCCAATGTGGCTGCTTTATTTTATTTTTTCTTTGTGCACTATTATGCCTAAGAAATACAAAAGATTACAAAAATGGAAGCAAACTTATTTTGCTTTTTAATTTTCAGCATTGTAGTGTTTTCATTTATCGCTTCTTTTTTTATTTGCCATTTTCATTTGCATTTCTTTGGATGGCTATTTTTTTCCGACTACTTTTTCTCGTTGCGCGTGGCCTTATCCACTGGTAGTCACGAAACAAATACAAATAAAAATTGAAAATACTCATTCTCATTCGCATTCCTTTTGGGTTAGGTTCACTTCGTCCATACGTAGTTCATCAGGCTCTATTATCGAACCGTACACTGCATGTTTTGATTGATAAAGTTTTCTAGTAAACTTTATTTTAAGCTTATAAGCAGTTCAGAGTTATATTTTTTAATAACAAATTCCGAGACTTACTTCAATATGATCTGCAAACAATTTATTTTTGATTGATTTTCGGCATTTTATGGTTTAAATTTGTTTTTATTGTATTGTCCTTTAAATTATAAATAGTCAAGAGTACACTAAGAGAAAAACATAGTACAAATAATAATATTCATGGCCAATCCAACTACTGCAATATTGGTGGGCGTGCAATCAAAATTTATAATATAGATTTTGGGGATGTCACCAGCTGTCTTTCTACCAAACTTGGTGAATTTAGCTTTAAAATTTAAAAATTTAAAGATTTGGGGCATAGTTTGGGTGCGTGACATTTAAAAAACTTTGATTTATCCAAACAAAGTTTTTATATGGAAGTTTGACTGTATATTATTTTTATTGCATGTTTTGTCCTTTCGTTTTTGCAGTCCTTGTGATCGAAACTTACGTGATGTTGAACTAATATCCTGCCGTTTGCGTCGCGTGGAGCCGTTGTGTCGCCTTCCCGGCTCAGCCTTGCAGCAGTTGGCCATGTGCGGTTTTTACGAGGACTTGGAAAAGGGCGTCACACGTAAGACACATTATTACATTAATTATGTGTACCGCATAACGCATCCACAGCTCCTACAATATTCAAATATGCACATTTTAAAAAATCAATTAAATAAAAACCCATTACTTTCATACCGCCGTTCATATGTTTTGTTTTTGTTTCATTTTTGCGTACAGTATTTCGTGCTGGGGAACAAGGACGGTTCTGGTATGCGGTGTTGGGCGGCTCACTGGAGGTGCGCTACCATGCACATTCCGATGTCGACGGCAAGGTGAGTAAGCACCCACATAAATATGAACAAATATGTACATGGAATGCATGCAATACAGTTGACATTCCAAAAGTGCAGTAGTAAAAGTGTCAGGCATTGTCAAGCGTTTTACAAGCGCAACGACATGTCATGTCATGTAAAAACAATGCACGGCTTAAACAATATAATTGATGGCGATTATACCGCCAGGGTACGGGCAAAGGTCACAAAAAATGGTTGTGCATGGATGGCAATGGTACTGAGAGCTTTGAAAATAAAAACGAGCCTCCGAGTGTGTTCAATATGTCGATTCGATTGCCAAGTGGGTTATGTGGTTTACTTTGGCTGTGCGATCTGTGTGGTGTTGGGCTTTGGAATTGTGGTTTATATGGCACACATATGCTGTAATGTAGCCCAAAACTGCTGACAGCGTCATTGTGCATCCTAGATCCTTGGCATGCGCCAGTCCCATAACATTTCTCTATTTTTGCCATCAATTGGTTTTTTTTTCTCTCTATTTTTCCCACTATTGTGCGGGCTGCACACAGCCACAGCACATTCATTTCCGCACGGATATTGGCCAGTCGTTTTTACAGCCTGTCGATGCCATTTTGCTTGCCTCTCCGTATACACAGCCCACGGAAAGGCCTCGGGTTCGAGTTCATTCCCCAACCAAATGGTGTTGGCTAATTGAAATTGGTGTGTGTACTTGTGTAAGTGTAAGTAGACCATGAAGGACATTATAACGGTTACATAAGCTTCAAGCTAATCAGCGCTGTGGTTGCCAACAGTCCAAGAGTAAAGTGAACTAATTTGGGTAAATAATATTTAATATTTTACATATGAAAATCATAATATGTCGAATTTCCAAAGTTTTCTAAATAACGAATTCATTTCCAGAACCCTTCAATTTGGTTCAATGAAGAAAAAAATATTTTTGAACTTCAATATGTAAGTACTAATACGCGTTGAGTCAAATTTTGGATCAGGCTTTGACTCATTTAGGTTGTTATAAACGAAATAATAATAAAAACATGTATGTATTCCTATATATAATGTTGGTATGACCATGTTAACTTAAAACTGCGAGCTTATGTCATCTTTTACCTTAATTCTTAATCTATTTGATTATTTTATTTTTAAAAGCCTGTTAATTAAATCCAATAAAATCAACAATAAAAAAAGCTGCTTGATCAGTTCTCAGCCCTTGTTGCCTTAATTGGAATGCCTACGAATTATTAAAGACACAATTTTATGTCCTAATTCAATACACGTATTTGCATAATAATTTTTCACATGATATATTTAGGCAAAAACGAAAAAAAAATTTTGCCGATGGCAAGTGCTCACAATTACAGGACCATAACTTATGCAAATTTACAAAGCTCTAAGCTATCTCCCAAGCCACCGTTAAAAGAGCAGTAGGCAAAAAATAACTGCATTTGACACTTCATAAAAAAATAGACGCAGCAGTAAGAAAAGGTAAATTTAAACCACGCGCGTTGAGGTTGCATTTTTCTATTGTAGATGGAAAAGCATTGCGTTCAACACGCAAAACCCAATTTCATATATGATATATCAACTGCAAAGTTAATATATAATATAATAAAATATATAGAAAAAAACAATAGCAAATATATACATATGGGGAAAAGTAAAACAAAAAAAATGTAGAGCACACAACAAACAATCAAAAGGGGGAACCCGAGAGAGCGTTGAGACCTATCAATAGCCACACAATTAATTTGAAGTGCGGCCGGCTGCTGCCAAGAGGTTCACAAAATAAAATAAACAAGCACACGATTTGAAATTTGAAAATGTATGTGAGAGCAGTCAGCTGGCGACCATTTGGTGTAAGTTCTGCAGAACCGGATTTCCAGACAGTAGCAGCTCACGTGACACAAGGCAATGGCAAAAGGGAGTCTGAAAAGGTTGTAGTGGGATCTGCTGTTGCTCTCACGGAAAGTTGTAAAGCAGGCACCAGCTTATTTCTATATTATTATATACATATCTAGTGGAATACAGTGAAAGAATGGCTGGCAGCAGATACAAGTTGCAATTCATTTATAAACGTCTCACTTTGTGTGAACTTAAGTTGAGAGAGGCACGCACACACACGTGTACTAATTAATTGCACCTGGGAACCGTTATAATTAAATAACATGGCAGTGTAATGGCCAACAAAAATATTTTGCGTCCTTCAACAATGTTGCTGAACGGACGGTGTAATTTTTAGCTAGTGTCTAGTGCCTGGTAGCTGTGACTAGCTTGTACTATTGCCAAGGTTCGTCTGAATTTACGCAATTAATCTTTGTTTAGTGTTGACGCCGACAACGTGGCTCCAATTAAAATTATGTTATAATTACAGTCGGTACGCCTTGCCATCAAATTAGCTGTGCTGGTGTGTTACATTTTACCTTAGCTCATCAAAACTAATGAAAATATAGAAAATTGTTAACCAACATATAATTAGACGATCATTAGGCAGGCAGGCAGCAAGGCAACCCTGTTGCTTCCTCTACACTATAACACATTTATAGCCACCCAAAACGAACTGAAAATCAATTTCCCAAGTTCAAATTCTTTGAACCTATGTATGATGGTGCTTGCAACACGACAGCTTAACGAGTTCCCGTGGTGAAAGCATAAGATGTCACTGACAGCATTTGTGGGCGATTTAGTTCAATAACTTTAAAAGAAAATGTTGGTGGTTTTCAAACTTAGTGAAATTCAATAAAAATTTGTATATAAAGTAAGCACCGAGAAAAAAAATCATTCAAATATTTCAGATTTAAGCTAGCAGCAGCAGAAAAAAAAAACAATTTCCGTTTCTCCCAAAAAGCCGGAAACATTCATCTTTTGGCCAAAAAGAATCGCATAATACAATGGACAGCCAAAACATACAGTTGTGAAATTTAAAACAGCACTGCGAAGCTTCTTCTTCTTCTTACAGACATACATCTAGTTTCGCAATTTGTTGAAGTGTTTGGGGCTTACAAAAATATATCTGAATTTTTTGATAATTTCGTCCTTTTTCAATTATTGGTAACAAAACATGAATATGTAAACACATATTTTATAAAGGTACATTTTGTGTACATAACGTTTTTTACAAAGTGGTGCTATTATTTCTTTTGCATATTTTTTATTTTAAAATTGTATGTTAGCTATTTGGACTGTAAGAAAAAGTAACTAGGTGGTGCTATTTTAAATTTCGCAACTGTATATAAAAGTTTAAAATACTAATAAATACACTAACACGAATTAACGTTGGCTTTTCTAAGACGATCTCAGTTTGGCCCCATTTGGAAATCTTTAATTAGTCAATAACACTTAGAGCTGTGCGAACTGCCTGCTTAGCCAAGTTGGTCGGCTTTAATGGGCAAATCATTTGCATACCACAGCTCTTATACTATTAAGAAAACCAGTAACTTGGCATTTGCTGGTAACCAAAGTTACAATAACAACAAACTGAGAAACGCTAACGATTAATCAAAAACGATTAACAGCTTAGACGAACATCAAAAGACATTAAGCAATCAGTTCGTGATAAGCACTATCACTTGTAAAAATCTGGCAATTCCCTTTGGCTTATCTAATCATTTGCCTTAATTAAACACATTTACACACCAACTAACTGACAGTCAATGCCTACAAAATTAAACTCTGTGCCAAAAAAAACTAGTTGATGAACGTGTCAGACACAAACAAAGACAACCTGAGGAATTATACTGACTTGTTTATACCGTAATTACACCAGCTTGAAATTAGACGAATAAAAATTGATTGTAGATTTTTGATTGGTAAAATACAAACAAAGAAAACGATTTAATAACATTATATTGTAAAATTATAAAAAAAAAGAAACACAACTCAAAAAAAATGAATATTTATTGTTAAATAAATAACAATTTTGGTGTGAATCCTTTTATTCTAAGTCCACAATAAGTGTGTGATTTCTTTATTTAAAACAAAAATTCCTTGTACGCTTTATGAGCAAATAGAAAAAATTTAGAAAATGCTTAAAAGTAAGCCACATTCATGCCACTTTGACAGGAGTTGATTTGCACAGATTTACATCACATCACTTGTGTTTCATAAGCGAATATGAAAAAATTCGAGACAGCAACAACAACAATTCACTTATTTGTATATATAGATAGGTATATGTGTTGTTTGTTACCAACCCCAACAATAATTGGGATAATGCGATTCAATATGCAAACAAAATCAGAGCAATATGCTCACGTTTTGTGTTTGAGTTTATGTTAAACAAGTTGTGGACCCCGCTAATCTTCTCATGGCGATCGTAGACGACGCGTCGTAAGAAGCCCACATATACAAATATGTATATATACGGAGGCTGGCCAACGTACAAACAGATATACAAACATACATACATTTTTACATATGTGTGTGCGTGTATGCGACTGTGCGCGACCAAATGTATCTTTTGGATACTTTAGCTGCCGCTTCAAAAATTAATACGTGCTGAACTCTCCAGCAGAGCACACACAACTCGCTCGATGAGTCTGTCGAGTTTGTGTTTGAGGCGCCAGCGCGCTCTTCTCTCTTCTTCTTCTTCTTCGTCGTACTGCACGTTGTAAATTAAAGTACGTTGGCTTGAGTCCAACCTGTATCAGTATCGGTATCGGTATAGGCTCACCTATTGCTAAGCCTTATCTCATTTTAGTTAACTTGAGGAGTGTTCCGAGTGTAAAGTGTTGTCTTTTATTACCATTCCCTCGAAGCAACATCGTCGTTGCCGTGTGGGCGTCGCAAAAATCGCGGGCGTTCGAAACGCATGTGTAAATATTTATTTAAGCAAAAGCGAAAATATGAAAATGTTAACAAGAAACCGCAGCAGATACGAAAAATAAAGTTGTTAAATTATTATGGCTACATATATGCAATCCAAATACCTGAATAAGTTGCATTGCCTGTAGCGAAACAAGTGTAAACACAGTGCGATACATATTTTGTAATTGTTTATGCAACAACAAAGTGCAATTGTTTTAACAATTTATGGCCACAACAAATTACTTACGCATACATCTTGATTCAACGCAACAGCGAAATGCAAGTAAAGTATTTATTAGTGCAATTTGCCATACTCTTAAGGATGGCTAACCAAATTCAAATTTAACACCTTATTAAAGCACATTTAATCAGAACAACAGCTGAATAAACTACTGGATTAATAGCTGCGTACGGCTATAAATATTTCCTAGGTTTGTATATTAGTAACTTAAACATGCACAAGACAAACAACAGAAAACAAAACAATTGTTATAAAGATAAGAACTCCCATTTTATGAATGCGTCTATTGGTTTTGCTGTTAGACCGTGGGTAGTCTAAGAACTTGTCGGCTCGCTTGACTTGAAGTACTATATTCTCATGCTGACTGTGGGCAGTCAAGGAATTTACTAACATATCCGGATTCATAGGTACTTACTTATTTTAAAAAAAAGCAGAAATATACATATAAAATCAGTGTTGTCAAACGATTTAACGTACTCATCCTTATTCTGCTTATAAGTTGCTGAATACCAAATTAGTGAATGAATTTTCAACTTTCACTTTTGATAGTAGTTCACTTTGAGTATTGGAGTCAAAGTAGGCCGAAAAGAGGTTTTGAGAAGTCATCGTGTGCGACAAAATAGTCTGAGTGTTGCCCATTATGTTAATTGGTGTTTGCTTTCTAATATACTTGTTATCAGTAATTTATCATGCTGTGGCTGTTGGTATAATAAACCGGTCAATAATATTGCAAATAATGACTGAGGGTTAAAGAAATCAAGTGAGAAATAAATTATTGTTTTTGGTTGTCAACACCATTTAAATGTCTAAAGGGTATACCAAAAATGGCTTCGCTTGCTTTTTGGGTATGATAGCCAGTGAATTAGTCAACCATTCAATAAAAATGCATAGATGAATTCACAAAGAGCAAGAACTTAAAAGGCCCAACGGAAAATTGCTTTATAAGAACTGAGTGTTAAGATAAAAAATAAAAATAGATATAAATAAAAAATGCAGCAACTGTAGAGATATATAAGCATTAGCTTATCAAACGAAAACAAAATATTTGGATTTATGTATAAAAAAAAACTGTTCTAAATTTAAGATTTTTATTCTAGAATTATGTCGATTTGTACTTGATTAAGAGTTGGAGTAATTTCAGATTAAAAATCTTGGTTCAATCCCAAATATACTTGAACTAAGTATTCATTTTCTTGAGAAATCTCAAAACAAGTCTAAAACGTTCTTGAATATTTCTTATTATATTTAAGTACAAAACGTTCTTAGCATAAGAATAAGAATACAAAATAAATTATACTGAAACAAACTTGTTAATTTTTTGTATGTATTTATGAATTTGCGAGTTTTTCAATCAATGATTTATATTCTCAAAATTCAAGATCTTACACCTTTATTCTAAGATCACTTCAATTTTATTTTGAGTTTTCAATTTGTCAAATCTGAAGTTCTAAGAATTTTGTTTCTTTATTCAAGAATTAACAAACTCAAAATAGGTTATTTTCATTCTCAAAACGTTCTAAATTCAAATATGCGCGATCTAAAAAGTTAAGAACGTTTTTTACTTACGTTGTTACACGAGAAACAATTCCGAAAAGTGTTGATTTAAGACTGAAAATCTTCATTTTTTTTTCAGTTTACATATTATACGTAAAACGTATGATAATTATTAATTAATATGTTCACTAGCCCACTGTGCTAAAGTAACAAACCAATTGGTTGCAAAATCCTTCGTGAAGGTCAAAGTGCACTGCGGCATATCCATGGCACATGCACATTTGCCCCGCAGCATAATAAGCCCAGTTGAGTGGATGCTGCTGCTTTCTGTGGCACATCAAATACTAATAATGCTCATGTTTTATATTTTTTATGGATCAATAAGTTTGCGTGCGTGCTGCGAAAGAGCAGGGTGAATATGTGGAAACCAAGTGGAACCCAGAGCCACAACACAACACCATCTAAGATCAAGGCACTTTTAATAATCTTTAATAGGCTATATGTATGTAAGAGTGTGTTGTATGCATATATAAATATATATCAGTGTGAATTGTGTTAACTGTGTGCTCTTGTTGCCTGCGTGGGAGTGCTGCAATAATATTATCACATGCCCCACACAGTTTGTGGCTAGAAGTTTTCATGTGCCATGTTTATACTTATATCGTGCTTATCAAAATAACAGCGCTTTTTATTATTATTAATCTCAGACAAACAAAAAACAATATCGACAGCCAGCAGATAGTTACTAAAATCGTGTGTGTATACTTTTAATTCTATTTATTTGATTCTCTTAAAGCGACAAGCTGTTTAGAAAACTTTAAATTCCATTTAACTTTTACATTTTCCCGCAAATGTTGCCATGTGGAAAGCCCAAAAAATACAACATTTAAACAAACTTTGGTCGCATTTATCCCTTTGTTGATTTAACTCAAAGTTAACACCTGTGCTAATCTGTCTATCGCTATCGTGCTTCTTCTTCCTCTCTTATACTCGCTCTGTTCCAATCTGACTCTCTGGCTACACCCCTATTTAGTTGGACTTGTGTATTGAAAAACTTTGCATTCAATTAAAAGTTTGCAAATCGCTGCAAACAAGTTAAAACCTTATTTAAAAAGTGTAGATTATTTATATTATTATTTTATCAGAATAAATATTTTCCAAAATTAGAATGTTTAATTGGAGTTTACATATATATAATGTATATAAGAAATTCGTATTTATTGCTATACAATCTGAAGAAAGTATTATACTGTTTAAAACAATAATCATAAGTCGAATCGAGCATTAGATGACATGGAAATCAATCAGATAAATTATCAAAAGTTGACTAGCTTAAACTTCTAATGTTGATATAATTAAATAATACCATCAATGTGCTTAATGCTTATGTATATACTCGGGCCAAATGTTTGCTTCATTATTATATATAAATATCAAAAACTTAAATCAAAGAAATTATTTTAATGTGCCAAAAAGGCAATAAGTTCAAAAAATAATATATACACTAAGTCGTACATGGAAATCTCACACATGTTGAATATATAATTTATGTTGTGGCTGCTGTTTTTGTGTCCCTGTTGAGTGTTTGTTGCCATCAAACTCAAATACTAACAAATTAGAGCAAAAGCAAAAATAAATACAAAAGTGGGCAAAGGAGATACAATAACATGAAACGTGCTCCTCATAAATTTCAACACGCTCAAATTCAAAACGGGCCCAAATATCAACACAGATAATAAATGCCGCTTACAAGACATTCAAATATAAAAAAATTCTGCAATAAATTTGCCTGTATACATTTATATACATATGTATGTAGTACATACATGTACATAAATATATGCACACATTTGTTTGAGGCCTACAAACACAAAAAAATCAACGTACACTGAAAAAACAGCACCGACTTAAGTTACATTAAATGTAAAGCATGTCAAAACGTTTCGACCTTGAAATTGCAACGAATGAGTTTCGTGCAGATTTTCTGCACTCCATTTCAAAATTTCCTGCTTAAGCTTGACGTGGCGGACAGGATTCGAACATGCAGTCTTTTGTAAATGCGGCGGATGCCTTATTTGTTGAGCTACTCCCAAACACACTACGACTGCCGTTAACTTTAATGGTAAACGATTCAGCTTAGCTACAACTATTATTTCATTTTTTATCGTTAATAAAGGCTTTTAGAAAAAATTGTATTGAAAAGCCGTTTGTGGGATTTGAACATGGGATTCGAGCTAAAATCAAGAAAATAAGTTCTCTACATGTTTTGTGAAGGTGGTGGTTTTCGTATTCGAGATTTACAAGCGTATTAATTTTAACACAGTAAAACAGCTGCATGTTTCGTGTTAATTTTCTACTGGATATAAATCTTTTGCATTTTTGTGCAGAAAATTTACGAAATACGTTTAGTTTTTATATTTCTAAATGTCGCGTGTAAGAAGTTGCTCTACGAAATACGATTACTACACGCGCCGTAGTAGCTAGTTTTGTTTTCTCTGTGTAGGAAAACATTTTTAGGCATGTCTTTGGATTCATTCCATGCCAAGCTTACTGGGCACTATTTGATCTCATATACCATAAATGCTTATAACCACAAATGGTATAATAACAAAAAGGAAAAAACATTTGTATGAAGTCAAAATATAAATACTCTTGCAAAAATACATTTGTTATAAAACAACAGAGGCAACGAAAAATAAATTGTAGAATGAAAATATACAATGAAATGCGGAAAATAAAACATTAAGAAAGTCTCCCATCTCATATTTAACCTTATCATATCTTTTTAACATATCTTTTTTAGAAATAATGTGATTCCAATTAATTTATAGGAGGAAAGAGACTGTTTCTTGTTGAATGAATTTTCATAACACTCTGTGCGAGTGTGTAGAAATAAGAAAACATATGCAACACTGCTCGCCGCACGGAGGCGTTGAATGTCGAAGCTCGAACGAAATACATTAGAGGCTGTAGGAACGTGTGGTCGGTTTGGTTAACCTTGTCCAAAACATTTGTCAAGTTCACTGTCATTTCAAATGATTTTTAAGCAATTTGTATAATAATAATAATTGTTGACACCAACAGAAAATTACGAGAGTTTAAACTGGGGTTCATCTCTTGCTAAGCAATCTCTTAGCTCTCTAGCTTAAAAACTGTGAAAGATACACGCATTCCCGTACAGTGAGCGCCTAAAAGCGGAATGGGTGGGCGTGGCATCCAAAGTTTTGATGCAGTTTCTTGGGGTTGGCAGTAGGTCTCTTCTTAATCTATCTCTATCTGTAAGAAATTTATCGATTTCCCAGCTGCCCAGAAGGCGTAACAATCTTGACACTTTATCTGTCCCGCCCATAGAAAAAAATATTTGCGAAGTTTCAAGGTCTAGCTGTACGGGTGTAGAAAAAAGTTGCGTTCATAAAGACGGACGTTGCACAAACCCAATATACTCTTTACCTTTGGTATCGCGTATAAAAATGAAACAAACAAACTTCCTGCCTAGCAAAATCAATATTTGCACCTAGACGAATTTTAAATTTTGTTAGCTAGCAGTACAAAAGAGAAATGGTCAAATGAAAATAAATTTTAGTTGCGATGCGTATACTTAACTAGTTTAATCAATTTTATTTGGTTTTGTTTCCCACTAAAAAGTTTGTAATAAAGGCGAAAAGTCAGCGACTGGTAGCCTGATGCCACTTTGGCAGTGACAACTTTAAAAGATTTTTCCTAAAAAGATTAAAAGGCAATTGAACAGTTTGAGTTTCTTAGCAAGCAGCTCTTTCACCGCGGACTCTCTATCAGAACTGTTCACCCTGGCGCCTCAATGCTCGATAGTTATTGTGATAGTGATGGGAGGGCTGAGCGGCGATGCCAGACCCATTCCCACATAAATATCTTAACATATTTAGCTCACTACATATAATTTTTCATACAATTGAAATGCGATATCGAACTTTGAGTTGAGATAAATCTACAAAAATATACAAAACCTAGCTGTGTGAATTCAATTTTTAAGCGATTGTCAAAGAAACTTAATTTTGAAAAATTTACCATAATTGATACAGAATTTAAGAACTTGTTTGCTTAGACATAGTGGAAACATATTGATTTTCTACTGACCATATGTGATTCTGTTTGTTATGTTAATCCTATTTCAACAATATTTAGTGTCCAATGCACCAGAACGCGGCCTAATAAAACTTCAGTTAACGGAAATAAAAGTTGGGAGCTATGCCTACCAGCCACAAGGCGGGTTGTGAAGTGGAGACGTTAGATAAGGACGGAGCAAATAACCATTTGTAGTCCAAAATGCCGTCTTTTCTGTTGTCTTAATTTCTTAGTTCACATGATAAACACATTGTTTCTTGAGCCGGAATTTTAATACAGTTAGGTTTGATCCTAGCTTTTTATCAAAAAACCGAGTCAACAGATACTTAAAAAAAGAGAACATTGAGAAAAATGTACATGTCCAAGTGTAACTTTCAGAAAACATTATCCAAAAATTCAAAAAACTTTTTTCTTAAATGGTGAGACAAATTAAATATTTACAGCTTAGGAATTCTGACACATGTAAACCATTGTAAACATGTTTATTTTAAAAAAAAATATATAAATTTTTCCTTTGTACTATGTTGCAACTCTCTGCATGCGTTAAATTGAATTAAAAAATTTTTGTGGCAATAAGATACACAGAAAGTACCACACGTGTCACCCAAAAACACACAAAAAGCAAGTGGACGCAACCGACTGCGATATACTCGATACCAGTTTGTAAAAGTTGGGGAAGGGGGGCTGGGGGTAGGCGTGGCGCCAAGATATCTTTGGGGGTCACTACCAGTTGTCTTCCTACCAAATTTAGAGACTCTAGCTCAAACAATATGAAAGATACACGCATTCCCGCTTTTAACGAAAAGTTGGGGCGGCTAAGGTGGGCAAGGGCGTTGGGTGGGTGCGGCATCCAAAGTTTTGACACAGTTCTTTGAGGATCGTCATCACCTATCTTGGTGGCTGTAGCTCAAAAACTGTGGGAGATAAGTCGTTTCTAACTTAAACCTGCGGGGGGGCTGGGGACGGAATGGGTGGGCGTGGCACCAAAATGTTTGATGCAATTTTTTTGGGGATGCCAGTAGCTATCTTCCTACCACATTTGGTAGCTCTAACTGTAAAGATGTACGGAATAGGTAGATTGATCGATTTTGAGCTATCGAATTTATCGATTTGCCAGCCCCCCAGTTATCGTAGAACCCCAATATTGACACTTTATCTGTTCCGGCCATAGATAAAGACATTTGCAAAGTTTCAAGTCTCTAGCTTGAAGGGTGTCGAAAAAAGTTGCGTTCATATAGACAGACAGACGGACAGACACCATGACGGACATGGCACAAACCCAATATACTCTTTACCTTCGGTATCGAGTATAAATACTAAATTCTGCATTAGAGCAACGCGTAGACTAGGACAATTTCTGGTAGTAAACTAAATTATTGAAAAAAGTAAATAAAAGTATTTCTTTAGTTACATCTTTGTTTATTCTGATTTATATTGGCAACCGTTTTCATAGAGTAAATGTGTTTTTTAAAGGATAATAATAAACCTGCCTGGTTTGAACTAAATTATACTTTTAGCACTGTTAAAAGATCCCAGATAGCAAAAAAAATGTCACACTTTATCTAAGCTCTGCCATCGAAAGTTTTCCTAACTTTCATTCTCTTATGTACGATAACAATTTGTTTTAAATGACTTTGTAACTATGTATTTCAGCCCTTACCCCACCGCTTATCTGACAGGCAAATATTTATTTTTTCATTTTGCTTCCACATGTTAGACAAATTGTGATTGAGTAGGTTTATCACTTGTGATACTTTACAATTTAAAATCAATATTTCTATCACCCAATAACCCAGAATCTAGTTCTGCTTAGCTTTGTAGCAGTTAAGATTGCACAGTTGGGTTTTGCCATCATTTTGCCAGCTGGGACAACAACATAAATCATCATTTGTCAAGCAATTGTCCAGTCTCGGTTGTAAGCTCGACTAACTCAGTTTGCTGGGTTGACTGGGCAATTTGTTGGGCATATTAGTCGACCATGAGCAGCTCACTCACTCAATCAGACATACAGCCAGTCCGTCATTCGTCAGATGTGCTAAATGCCCAATGAATCTGTCAATCATTTTATATACTGCATACAGAAGAACCAAGAGTTCATAAATAATATATGTATGGATGCAAATCTGTGCGTACTTATGTCTTATATTTGAAATAGAAGTTGCATGCATTGTTTGCACAAATGGAGTAAATTAAATCAACATCAAATCAATATTAAGAAGCTGGGCTGCCTCTCTGCACCTGTCACATACATCACGCACATCATTCCCATTCGCAATTCCAATACAATCATGATTGTCGTCATGTCAAACAATCACAGCAGAGCACATGTCGCGAGCGGTGTGGTAGAAATCAATCAGCATTTCATACGATAAGCTTGCCAGGGCAACTTGAACTTCAACGACTGTCACAGCTGTTGCCGCATTTATTTCATATCTTCATTACTTTTAAGCCACCAATCTGACCATACGTCCTTCGCCCAATAAGGATGGGTTGACAGCTTATAATTTACTCGGTCAAACATAGTCAAAAATAGTTACTTTTTTAAATTGCACAAACAAAATAGTCGTAGTTGAGAGCTAAATACAATTTCACTAAAAGCTTCGAGTATGAGATGATCTTAATTAGATGTAGCATATTTTAGTATTTGATTTCAATTAAAAACAGTCAATAAACCTTTTTTAATATAACTATTGTAACTTACAAACGTTCCTCTAACTCAACTTAGGTAACACATGTTTCGTGTGCGGAGATTGTTCCTATTCGGGGTTCGTTGAACCTTATAGGTACACACACAAAAGTACAGTTGGTATGATTATTAATTTTAAATTATAAATATTATAAATCCGTGAGCCTTCTATGTCAAATCTTAACGTAAGCACGATGGGCCCTTGAGTTGATTCGAAAATAAGACAAACTGTAATTACATACGCTTATTCAAATGCATGTTTTTGTTGCAGTGCGGCTTTGTATCCACCCTACCCTACGACTTTCTAACGCCATATAAAAGCATATTTATTTTGTTTTTAACCTTTAAATTTGATTTTGTTTTTGCTTTATTTTGTTTAAACTATCGGTTTTCCTATTCGGTGCGAATCTGTTCAGTTTTTTTTATATTTTCTTTTACTTTTCTCTTTCTTTGCACACACGCTTCTGAATGTATTTACTTTAACTAATTTTTAACTTTTTTTTTAATTTATTGCACTTCACTTTTCACAAAAACAATCAAGTATAAATATATAAGCCATTACCGCCATCTGCTACAACGATGCTGGCCTCCTCGCTGTGCGAATAAAATTTTTATACATTGTATATTTATTTGTTGTTTTGTTTCGAGTTGAGTGTATATATTGTGTTTCATTTCACATATAAAATTTGTGTGAAAAATTTTTTCAAGTTGTCGGTAATTGCGGTTAGAATGTTTTTACGCTAAATTTGGGACAAAATCTAGGAAAATGGTATATGTACATTGTACATACAATTTTAGCAGACCTTATGCGGTATAAAAAAGCTAGTTAAATAGAAACTAGAATAGAACGCGACGAAGCTGCGATTTATAAATAATTACAATTAGTCACAAAAAAGCTCAAAAGTACCATACAATTTTACACATTATCAATCATTATTTGTAGAAAAAAAAAAAAAAAGCGTCCTTTACAGCTTATATCAATCGATTTAAGCTGATTATAATTTGCAAATTGTCTCGTCTGCAATGGCAACCGGAAGGAAGGTAACTTCAAACTGCCTGCCTCGCTGACTGTGCGAATTTCCGACTTCGCTGGAGCATGCCACTGACAAAATACTTGGCACCGAAAATGAAAATAAATAAATAGCACACACACACAACGGATTTTCCTAGATTTTTTTTATGTATCTTATTTTTGTTGTTATTGACGCAGCAAACGCCGTCAAATTTTGACAGCAATTGGTCGACATGACTTCGAGTCGGATTTATCTTATACTCTTTCCTTTCCCTTAAGCCACAAAACAGCTGCGCTCGACCCTTTTTGTGTGTGTGTGTGTATAATATCATATGGGAGGATAATAATAAAAAGATATTGCCTGCCCGTGAGCCTTTGCCTTTTGAGAATGTCTATGCTGTCGAAATGGGTAATCACTTCTTTTTACATGATGCGGATTTCTTGCTTTGAAATTTACATAATGTGGCTCTTTCTTGTGTCTTGATGCTGGCTGCCACGTCGTTTTGTCAACAAAATACAAGCAACAGCTCTGGGAGTGCAGAGTGGAGCTCATGCTTCCAAATTGTACAGGAAATGCGCACTACTCCCTATGCATAATTTACAATCTGCTCAAAGTAAGTGCTTGGGGGTAGCAGCCAGACATAAACAAAATTAACCTATGCATAAGACAATGGGACAAACAGAAAGATAGACAGACATACAGGCAGACAAACAGAGACTGGCAGCACACATTCACCTTGATTTGTCTTGAGCTCAGATGTTGGACCCTTTTTTGGTGAAGGTATTTGCATTTTAAAGAGCCGTCATCGCAGCGGTCTTAACACCTCATCCAGTCTTAGCTCAGTCTCTCTTCCCTTTCTTGCACTCCAAATAATTAGCTGGCTGTTTACATGAAGCCTGCGCTTGCGTAATTAGCAACGCTGCTCACCACAAGACTTGGAGACAGAGGTAGGGGCAGGAAGAAAGACAGAAAGCTGTGCCATGAAGAATTGTTTAAAGCAATTGTTTGTCTGTTTGCCAGCACCTTGACAGCAACTAAGCCAACAACAAAAGACGACAGCATCAAATCATCTGCGCGTCTATCTGACAAAACCAACAAAAAGCAGTTGCTGCAATTGCAGATGTAAATACACAGAGGCAAAAGCGTTGCAGATACAAATGCAAATACCCTGTAGCTACTTAAAACATGTCAAATATGCTGATCAAATTGTGTCCATTGTGATAATACTATAATAAAAATAATAATGGCAATAAAATAATCTAATGTTTTGTAATGTCAAATGTCCAAAACAACTGCAAACTCTAGTATCTTCTGAATAACACATTTTTCAAAAAAGTTGATAATGTCCCATATCTGTTTTATGTTTAGTATAGTATATATAACTATATAACTGGTAGACATTTTGAAGAAGCTCTCGAAACTTTTTTAAATTAGAAGTTAAGAACACACTCGAACTATTATCTTACTAAAAATGCTTTCAGTAAATTTAAAAAATAAGAATCACGAACAAAGAAAAATAAAACAAATATTTTGCTAATGGGGATTATTGTCACTTATACATATATGTATATTCCTTAACAATTTAGATTGGATAATTCGTTTTTATTTATTTATTTATTGTCAGCTAAGAGCAGCTGAATTAATTTATATTAAAATTAAAAAATAGTTAAATAATTAATTAATTAATATAGACTTATATAAAAATCTGAAAATAAAGTTTGGTAAAAAAAATATATATAACACGATTTTTAATTACATAACATATCTTTGTACATTTATTTATTTTGATTCTTCCATTCACTTAAATGGCAACTTATAGTCGATCATATTCGACATAGTTGACTGAAGCTTTTTTATTTTATTTGCGAGGTTGGCTTCTGTGCACACCTGGTATTTGCCCACATTTGTAAAGAGCAGCTCTTATGTTACATTTAGATATCCATATTTTTTTTAGCCCATAAGTGCAGTCTAGCTTTACTTTATATTTTTTATATGTTTTATTTTTGTTTCCTTTGTTCATCAGCAAAAAATTCGCATGGACTGTACAGTAGGGTATTTTAGAATTAGGGCGATGGTGGCAGCTCAAGGTCAATTTAACGAGTTGCATTTTATTGCCAATACCTAAAAGCATAAAGTTGGGATGTGGATAGGCGGGGGTAGCTGTTAAATAAAACACTCCCAAATGGCATTCATGATTATAACACTCAACTCTGTTGAAAATCTAAAATGCAACGCTTATAATTTAATAAGTGCAAACCGGATAATACTACATGTTTTTGTTAGAAAAAAAAGACTGGGCGGCACAGCACACGCTGAGCGCTTGTTTGCTGTCAGTTGTGCTCACAACAACAAGGACAAAGCAAGGCAGACTGATAAAGGACAAAATCAGCTAAAGTGTCCTGCATTTTACACCAACAGCTTAAAAGCAACACCAGCATTGCCAATAATTGTTTTAACTTACAAAGTGTGCACTTCTGACAAGCTGGAAAAGTGAGAAAAGATTATCGCAGGCATAATCATAATCATAAAATCTGCTGTCTTGAGATTTGCAGAGCGTTTATTAATAGCGAAAGTAAGGATTTTATAAACTGTCAAGACCTAAGGCCCGTTTGTTGCTCTTATCCAAAAAGTGCCTTTAAATTAGAGAATATTTGAATTTAACGAGTTGAATAAGAGACTGTTAATCAATTTCGTTTCTTTACCCATACTAATAATTTATGAATCGATAAATGCTTTCTAGCAAATAAAAGTACGTAAGTTTGCAGCCCTGCAATAATGTTGACAAGCCTTTTAAAATTGCATGGGCTCCTTCAAAGTCATCATCACCTGGGTCATCTGAATTTTCGTCACCTGAAACTTGGCTGTGCCATTTTTTATTTTGGTGTAATTAAATTTAACGTCCATTTTGATGTTGTTCTGTACATACACATACACATTACAAGAGTGCCCAATGCAAAAATATCTTAAAATATCACAAGACAATATCGATACAATTCGATATTTGGGCAAAAAAAATCCCGATATAAATACATCGTTTCTCTCAAAAAATATCTATGAAATGAAATGTTGATAAATTATCAGCAACCCTATCAACCCTAGCAACTATAGAGTCTCTTTTACTTGTTAGCGACGTCGCACAGTGGCGCCATTTGAGTTTTTTCGTTTCAAATATCATAACTATTGAACCAACTGAGATAATCTATCAATTTAAAAAGCATATGATAGATAATTGATCAACCTATAAAATGAGCATTTGAAACGAATTCTACGATTTTTAAGTGCTTTTTATGGGTTTGCAAAGTTGAAATTTGTGGAAAAATCAGTTTTATGGGAAGGAAAAAAATATTTTTTGATTTTATATGATGAGTTTTAAAGGCTTTTATGATTTAAAATTAATATCACAATTATGAAAATAATTAATTTTTTTTAACTTGAACTTTTTAATTTTTTGTAAAATATTTCTCAGAATTTCACGGTTATGTGTAATAAGTTGAATAGAAATGCATGAATGCATTGAAATTGTATGAAAATTTCCTATTAATTATGTTTATTCAATATTGTTTAGGGGCACATAAAATTTTGATTTTTACCTCCTCACTTGTTCTACGGGCGTGTGTCGATAAAAAAAAGCTGATTGATTTATTTTATCGAAAAACTTTTAGCCAGCAGAATTTTTGCTGGTTAACTTTACCTGTTCGATTACTTATATGGCTATTCAAAATAATTTAGAGATAGGTTATAAAAGTCATTGATCACCTGTGATTTCGAGCAACAGCAAGCGCTTGGCAGCACTCCAAATAGCGCTATCAGGTCAGCTTAAATGCTAACAATTTACAATATTACGAAAGAAAAAAAGTGAAAACTTTACAGCCGCGTGCAACCGACTGCGGTATACTCTGGTATCTGTATAAAAGGGGCGTAGCACCCTATCCATAATTTCAGTGCAGGCTATTATTCTATTCCCGTTCGCATGTCTGTTCAGTTGCAACAAAGTTGCCAGTTAATTTAGTGATACAATAAGGTTTTTGAAAGCTTTGCTTATAATTTTGTATTTAAATAAACTGATAGCCTTTACAAGATGATTAGGAGAATGCAAATGGATAAACGCGGCTTGTGCCCGCTCTGTATTCATATGAAACCTGTTATCTCAATACAAGCACAGCTAAAACGAGAGAATACGAGCGGGCAGCGTGCCCAGTCAGTATGACTCCAAGCATAAGCAAACAGTACTGAATCTATACTCTTTGGCATAAGTCTACCGTCGGCTCTTATCTTAACACTTATCAACTTAGTCTAAACAGCAGTGCAGTCCTCCCGATTGAATAAGCGGTATGCAAACAATAACAGCTAATATTCTTGCTGATTCATGCTGATATCACTATAACTACTCGGCAAATCATCGTTGCTACTACGAAAAAAAAACCCGAGTAAAACACCGCTGCCTAACTCATTTTCGCACAGTGTTTACTGACCAGCCGCAAAACACTGAACCAAAAATGTTGTTTATAATATATTTGCTGATCGCTATATCAGCGTTGGTCGCATATCTCTTGCACCACAACATGAACTATTGGAAGAATCGTGGGATACCCCAAGAACCACCGCATCCACTTTATGGAAACCTTATCGGATTTAGGAAAACTCGTGTACTTCACGATATTCTGGAAGATTACTACAATAAATTTCGGCTCGCTGGTCATCCATTTGTGGGCTTTAACTTTCTGCAGAAAAAAAGTGCCTTTGTTATGGATATAAAGCTAGCAAAAAATGTTTTAATCAAAGATTTTAGCAATTTCGCTGATCGCGGACAGTTTCACAATGAACGCGATGATCCACTTACTGGACACCTTTTTAATTTGGATGGCAAACGTTGGAAAGAGATGCGTCAAAAACTATCGCCAACCTTCACATCTGGCAAAATGAAGAACATGTTCCCAACAGTTGTCAAAGTGTCTGAGGAATTTGTTCGAGTTATGTTTGAAACAGTTCCCGCCAAAGCCGGAGGTGCAATTATTGAAATAAAAGATCTGAATGCTCGTTTCACCACAGATGTTATAGGAACATGTGCTTTTGGAATTGAATGCAATACTCTTCGTACGCCTGAATCGGACTTTCGTAAAATGGGTCAAAAGTCTTTTACCGATCTGCGCCATGGACCTTTGCTAACGGCGGTCCACTTCAGTTTTCCTAATCTGGCAAGAAAGCTACGAATGCGGATGATCCCAGATGATGTTCATGAGTTCTTCATGGGACTGGTTAAGGAAACAATTGCAATCAGAGAGAAGGAAAATATTAAACGAAATGACTTCATGGAAATGTTAATAGAACTTAAACAGAAAGGAAGCTTTACAATGGATAATGGTGAAGTGGTCACTGGATTAGACATTGGTGAGCTGGCAGCTCAAGTTTTTGTATTCTACTTGGCTGGCTTCGAGACCTCCTCTTCAACAATGAGCTATGGCTTATATGAACTAGCCCAGCATACCGAAATTCAAGATAAGTTGAGGGAAGATATTAATAATGTTCTACAGCAACATGATGGAAAACTGACCTATGCAAGTATTAAGGCCATGCGATATTTGGATCAGGTTATATCAGGTGAGCCAAGCAAACCGAAAATCAATAATCTTTTAACCCACTCTTATGCCTGTGTCAATAGAAACTCTTCGCCTTTACACCCTTGTGCCATTCCTCGAACGCAAAGCTCTCAATGATTATGTTATACCTGGTAATCCCAAATACGTAATTGAAAAAGGAACTCAAGTTATACTACCAGCTGCTGCTTATCACCGAGATAAGGACTTTTATCCGGAGCCAGAGAAATTCGATCCAGACCGTTTCTCAGCAGATAAGGTGGCAGCTCGTGACTCAGTCGAATGGTTGCCCTTTGGAGATGGTCCCAGAAATTGTGTTGGAATGCGTTTTGGCCAAATGCAGACACGAATTGGACTGGCCCAACTAATCAGAAACTTTAAGTTTTCTGTGTGTGATAAAACCGATATTCCTCTCATTTTTGATCCCAGATCATTTGTTTTAGGTACAGTTGGCGGCATTTTCATTCGAGTGGAACGAGCTTAGCTAAAAAAAAAAAAAAACAATATAAACGTGTTTTGAGGTATGCTGTCATTCGATAAAAATTTTGTCACAGTGGTTGTTTTAAAACGCAATTCTAATTAAATTGCGTCTGTGTTTGATGTGTGTATTTAATAAACAAATGTATAATTAAAAGTTTATTCAAGTAAACAAAATAAAAAACAAACAATCTTTGTTTGTGTACAATTATAAGTAGTAATAAGTTTGCAAAACTTTAACTATAAAGATAACATATTAAACGCTATACCACACATATTTGAAAATTTGTTAATGTTAGTTTTAATAATCGATACCGAAGGTCATGGTCATGGTGTCTGTCCATCTTTATGAACGTAACTTTTTTCGAAACCCTCAAATCTAGAGATTTGAAAATTTGCAAATATCTTTTTTTAAAGGGCTGGACAAATTAAGTATCAAGATTGGAGTTCTACGCCAACTGAGGGTCTGGGAAATTGATAAAAATCGATAAGTCGAGCTGCATAAAAAGTATTGTTGCAACACCCAACCCGTTTTGCCCACCCGCATTTCGAAATAAGAAACGGCTATATTTTCCACAGTTTTTGATTAATTTTTGATATTTCTGGAGTTTCTTGAGTCAAGTTCACTTATTCTTTTTTTTTACATGATTTAAGTATTTTATACTCATTTTGATTCAGATTCATACATACTTTTATTCTCATTTTAAGTACTCCAATCTTAAATCAAGAATGAAATTCAAGAATTTCGAACACTCAAACCAAGCAAATTACCTCTCACTTTTTCTATTAGTGCAAACTTAACATAAACAACATATTCAAAGCGAGGATATAATTTATATAACTGATTTTTTACAATATGTAAGTACTATTAACTAAATATGTAGTACCAAATAAAAACACTTGTAAGATTTAGTATTTTTCCCACCGCGGTGCTTCTTTTTATGTCTAATTTAATCTGTTGGAAATTTTATTTTCTTTCTCTCATAATGTTATTATTTTAATTTTCTTTTTTCTTTGTGCTCAAAACTTGTACCAATCACAAAAAAAGTCTTTTTTTAACTGTGCAGCATTTTTCGCTTCAACTTTTTCTATTACTTTCATTCGAATTGGCATTGAATGATTTAAACCAAGATGCAAAAGTATTATGCATACTCCAGTTATGCATAGTTTTGGTCGCTTTAAATCACAGCCACTGAGTGTCTCACAATCAACATTCTTATATTTATGCATGTTCATACAAATGTATGTATGCCAAAACATTATCATAGTTGTGAAGAATGTAAAATTTGGTTTGAGCATATAGCTGTAAATTCCCTACTAGTATATTTTTCATCGATTTTATACCGAATTTTCACAACATTGAAAATGTTAATTTGAAAATGTTAAATTGAAAGTTATGAGTGTACAAACTTAATTATATCCATTTTAAGATCTCAAAAGGTAGTGGTAGGATTCCAGAATTAAAATTTAACTATGCATGACGCGGTGAAAAAGTTGCTTTTATTTAATGACATCACAACATGCAACTTGTGGAAACTGAGGCATGAGGCAAGATCTAAAAACTTTATCAAACTTTTTATCTAACTAAAGGCGTGGATAATGTTATTTAATGTGCTTTCTTCTAACGGTCCAACTGCTTGCGTCATTAAAAATAAATTCACACATTGCTGTGGTCCGCGATAAGTTTGCATTTCACGCTTAGATAAATTAAAAAGTTTTTTTTTTTTATTTTGTCGTTTAGCCGCCTGCGAAAGTGTATACAGAGTAATTATAATAAAAGCCCATACTTAATTTGTCAATTTCATTGAGGAATGTCATCACTTTATTTGTTCGGATTTTTATTCATTTCAGCTCATAATTTTTTTTAACATTCTGTATTGATCACATAATCGATTAAATTAAATACATTTATGTATAAATATTATAGTAGCAGTTGCTAACCACAAGTTAAAAGCCACAATTAAATCGAAATAAATAAAAGAAAGAATTTTAAATACTTAATATAAATAACACGGTGTAACACATAAAAACCGAAATAAGATTCGACATTTATTTCTAAAAGAACTTTTAAAAACTAGAATTTTTGCACCATTAGTTTAGTCAAATTAGCTGCATATTAAAACTTTTATTTTTAAGCTTTTCGTTTTCAAGAGCTTTTGTACTTATTTTTTATGGAAACCACAATATCATATCATTGAGTAAACAACTTTGAAATTTCCTACTCTTAGTTTGCAGTTTTACGCAATATGCATAACGAATCTTTTTTGCAAACACTTTTTCGGAATTAAAGCACGCCAGAACAAAAGTTTGTTGTTGTCTAATAGTAGCTAGACTAGGTATTGAAACAAATGATTGTGCGAGTGTGAGTATTGCTGTGGATAAAATCTATAATAGGCAGTGCCTGTTTGTTGGTTTGCTTGAGGCTTATGGACTTCAAAGTCACTGGATACTCCAAGGATTTATCTTTTTACGAATCAAACATTTATTGCCATTGTTTTTGATTTTGGATTTGCGTTAAGCCTTGCCAGTAAGAGATTAAAAACGAAATGAGAAATATCTGCCAAACAAAAGCAGGCAGCAAGCAGTCAAAAGGGCAGGTTGTTCAACCTTAACATTAACAATACCCTCGACCAATTATGCAACTTTAATACTGAGCTGCATGCCAACGGAATTTGCCTAATTTAAAGAAGTCTTTTTGACAAGACAAGTGTTCAACTTTTAATTGCAAAATTAATTAACAAAAAAAAAAAAAAATATATAATATATAAGTATATAAATACAATGACCAGATTTTAAAATTCTGTCATTAGATATTAAAGATTACTGTTTGAGGCAACATGTCATCAGTATTTTATACCTTGAACCAATTAAATAGAGGGAAATTTAAAATGAGGTCATTAAATTTATCATTAACAAGAACAATTTTAATTTTTTTAAAGTAAAATGAGTTTGAAAACAAGAGCAATGCTGCAACCGCTGCAGGCAGAAAATGTAAATTTACTCAAGCGCAGCAGCAGCAACTTTGTCTGAGAGGGGGAGGTGAAGTGACCGGGTTGTGTTGCAGCTGCTATTATGTTGCTACCGGCTACCTGTAAGAGCAGTGAAAGCAGCACACCCAATAACAACAAATGCAAAGAAAGCTGAAATATTGTTGACAATTTTGTTGCTTGCAAATTTGTTTTTTTTCTTATTTGTGTGTATTGTTGCTGACTGACCATTCGAGATATGAGATATGCGTACTTTGCATGGCTGATTGGTGGCTGCTGCGGTTGATGTTTCTGCTCCAATTTGGGACAAGCCACAACAAGTTAATGCTGCTACTGCTGCCATTGTTGCTGCTACACTTCAGCAACTTCCAGCAGCGTTGCACAAAGAAAAATATAATCACACTTGTACACACTCACACATACCCAACTGAGGGTTATGTCGCCGTTGTTGCTAATTTAAACTCTGCCGTGTGACGGCGTCTATTCCAAACTTCAGTTCAGTTTACGACGTGACGCCGCGCGGTTGCACAACTTGCACAGCACTTCTTGTAGCGTATTTTTGCTGTTCAATTTAGAGTTATGGATAGTTAAAACAAAACAAAATAAATGTGGTACGCGTTACTAACAATTTTTTGTGTCTCTTTTTTAATTAATACTTAACTAACATAAATTACAAAAAACTATATTTAACCACATGAGCAAAAAGCGTTGCATGCAAATGTTGTCTACATACTATTTTTCCATATTATTGTTGCCGACGTTTTTAGCCATTACACATTTGCTGGCGCTTGGAACGCCTCTTTGTCATTTATCATTTGCAAAAAAATAAGCCAAACAAGCACAAACCCAAAATTTCCTTAGTGTAGTTTGGCCAAAAGCAGCTCACACACGTTTTGCGATTTCATTCAAAAACACACACACGAAAAAGACAACACAAACATTCGCATGCTGCTGCTGATTGTTATCGGTATCTAAAAACGTATTACAGCATTTGGCAACAACAAGATATGCAAAATATGTCGCAAAACTTACAAAAATATATATACCTATGTATGGATACACAGCGCACATGCACACATTATAAAATAATAAAAACATAAAAAACAAGCAAAGAGAAATGTTATTTCGTCGCAGTTGTTCGTACAATGTGGAGCAATCAACACGACACTATGCAAAGGTAAAACATTGCATTAAATAACGAGCATAAAAAAGTATGTAAAATATACATGCTTACTTTTGTTTCAGTTGTGGGTACAGGTACATATACTATAAGTATCAGTATCTTTGACTGATTTTTTTTTTTTTTTTTTTTAATGCCAATGGGATTTGCACACAGCTAGCGCAATCCCAAAGATCTTTACGCTGGCAAGTTGTGTTAAAAGAAACACAAAGTGATACAATATGCTAATGGTTAATGGTAGAAATCTATGCAAGTATAAAAAATTATCAATACTGCTCGAATTTAAAAAGCTGTAGATTTTAAACTATCAGAAATCATATCCTATTTAATTACATTAAAATTTTAAAAACAATACTAGGACATTTAATAAATCTAGATATCAAGATCTAAAAGCTCCTAACCTCGCATCTTTGACCATCTCTTTGACTATTTTAATGGGTATTTAACGGATAATGCAACACAAGACAGAAACGGAAATTAAAAAACTATCAACAAAAAATAAACGTGGAGTGGATTTATTCAAAGGTAGAAAAGCAGAGAGCATTTACTTGTACACTTAAATTATCAACCGGAAATTGCAACTGAAATACATTATAATATTAAATAGTCATAAAATAATTATCATACGCGCAATAAAACTATAAGGAGCTATTAAAAAAATCTAAAAATAAAATTACCTTTGAACTTGTTTAGTTTTCTGTTTTTTATTAAACAAATTTGAATTAAATTGATTTCGTATTTTTAAATTGCGGTTCGCACCATGTGGATCGATAATATAAGCACCTTAGAGATCTTATCCAAATATTTAAAGAAAAAATCTTTTATTGGCCCCGTGAGGCGGCAACAACAATAAGAAAGAAATTAAAATTTATTACGTTGTATACCACCGAAGCAGGTCAGTAGCTAAAATGTGGGAACCCGTTGCCTGTAAAAACATAACTTGCAATTAATCAACTTAAGTTAATGAAATGTTGAAATGGGACGCGAGAAATTCGAGTTAGCATTTGACCAAAAAAAAAAACAACAACAATTGTAATTACACAGCGCAGAAATAATTAAATTATGTTTTATAGCGGTTCTTAAATCTTTGATGCTGTTGTGGCACTTACCTCCAAGCCCATTGCATGTGTAACTGTAAACTGTAAAGAAAGCATCAGCACTCACACATAGTTGCAGACCAAAACACACAAACGTACACACACTCGCTGTCGACTAATGCGAACTTAGCAATTTTGCGGTCGTGTGTAAGTCTTGTTAAGCCAATTAGATGCGCTGCCTCAGATCCACAGCACAGAGCCCAACTTGAGCCAACTGAAATGAGGCTGGGCCCTTGGGTGCCGCGCAGATGTCTTCTGGAAGAGTAAACGCAAACAGCAACAAAAAAACAACAAACAGCACATACCGCAGATGCAAACTTAGAAACAACCAGATGAAAATTCTACTAATGAGCAATGCTCAACTGGGCGATACCACTCGGAAAATTTTTAGATATTTTATGAGTTTTTCATATTCATTCTATATAGAATAAATTTAAATTTTAAATGTTTTGTAAAGTAATATTTCGTCGTTTATTTGTAAAAAAAAAAATATTCACCATTTAAAAATCCAAGATAGTTACTAAAGTTTAATATTTATTTCTTAGTTAAAATAAGTAGCAGCATTTACACCACTTGCATATGTAAGCAAATGATATAATATGACAAGACCTACAAGATCCAATGAAATATAAGTTTAATTAATAATAACACTAAATAAATAAACTGTATGTTGTATGTATGTGTTCTTACCACAAAAATCTGGTATGTTGCTTAAAAGAATTCGATGTGCATTTTTTGTATCAATTAATTATCAGGGTGTACGCATAATTAGACAGCTAAAATTTCAAATATTTGTAGCCCGAAAATTAAAAACAATGTAGGATTAGTCGAAATAAGAAGCCGTAAAAACCCTAACAATATATCTCAAGCACAGGGCATAGACGCGATGCATAAATGGAAAATTGAATGTCATTGCAATGTTGCGGTTGGATGTCGCCTTTTGCTGAATGTTTTTAAGTTTCGAGAGAAAGAGGGGTAAGCTGCCCATGCAATTGGGTTTTAAGGCTGTCACAGCATTTCGGGTTTTGTAAAAGTTGACAGCTTCCGTTTACAAATGATTGGCAAAACTTGTGTGCAATGAAGCGATTAAAGCATGTAAGCAAATGTTTGCTTACAATCTGTCACAAGACATTCAAACAAATTTTGGCTTATTGAGCAATTAGCACATACAGACCCAGGACACTATCTATCTCTCTGAAATGTAAACACACGGAAGCACAAGTCAGCTTCCGACTGAGCCAACGTTTTCCGCAAAATGATTAATCTACAGCTGGAACTAAACTTGAGGAGATTTTAACTTGTACCAACTTCTCACTCACATGCTAACCAACTGCTTTTCCTACTTTATCTTCTTTGCAGAGCTCCGTCACTTTATGTAATCTTGGCGTGGGTGCCACATTTGGCGAATCAATACTACACGACCTGCCACGGGACAGCACCGTAGTCACAAAAACAACTTGCGAGCTGTTGCGCGTCGAACAGCAGGATTTTCGACTCATCTGGGAGGTAAGCGGACGGAGTGTACTGATCATATAATTTTGTATATTCATATAACTACATTGTACTCAAGTATAATGACATTGAGTTAATATGGCGCTTTATTAAAGCTAGCAACAATGAAGTCAACGCTCGCAGAATTTTGTGGGTGCTTTTAGGAAAATATTTATGCTAAATTGTATTTTATTTCATTTTATATATGTATATACATTTTTGTTTTTTTTTTTAATGAACCTTTAAAACTTTTTACTATTACTCTAACTACATGAAATTATAACATTTATAGAATATTGTGTCAAATTTCCATAAAAAATATTCAAAAATACGTTACGGCAGCAACTTTTCGGTGCCCCTCATAACTTTTAAACTACTGCACCGATAATTTTGAACATTTGAAAACAATTTCATCACATTTTTGAAAAGGTATCGTCAAAAAATAAAAAATGCAATATCACGCGTCATTAACAATTTTACACTTGTAAGTAGTCAAATCGGAGTTCAACTTTAAACATCGTTGCAAAGAAATCTAATAAAATCCTAGCTTTAATTAAAGCAATTCATACTTTTGTAGAAAAATTAAAATATGTATACTTATGCAGAAAAATTTAAATAAGAGGATTTGAGGTATTTTCAACATTATCAAGATATTTAATTAAAATGTCAATGAACAATTTATGATGCGTTCGCCATGAGACATAGCCCTTCCACATTACATGAACAAATGCCAAAAATGTTGGGCATAAAAACGTGAGTCAAATTGTTGTCGGATTGTTGTCGTTATTTATTATCTATCTGGTATTTTGATCAATTACCAAATTGAATTAAATTCTTATTATTAGTTGTCTGGAGGGCCTAATCTAATGCATTATTCATTAACGCTAATCAATAATAATACGTAAAAGGTCTTTTGTTTCCCTGAAATGATGCAACTGATTAATTAAAAAATCGTACACACATTACATATGTATAGTAAGCAAATTTAGTTAGAGTGGGTTATTATATGGTGAAATAATTGTTATTATTTACCTGTACCTTGCTATACGAAGTCCTTATTTAATCTGTTATTACAATCAGAAACCAGTTTATTTACTTTAGATTGTAACTGATATGAAAAGAAACAGAGTTTGACAGTACTTGTAAGCTTTTCAATGGCAATGTTGAAATCCAAATTGTTTGACAGATACCACAAACTGAAATTGTTGCCAGCTTACAGAATATTACACTGGGTTGGGGAGTGACTCAAATACCGCAACGAACTAGCCCTTGCCCCTTGGGGCACACATTGAATGCGAACACGCACAAAACGTATAAGCCAACACACACACTTACTTATCGCGTAACAAAACAAAAAAAATTAAAGGCTGCAAGTAAAGGGGGATGTTACCTTAAATTAAGGCAACATTGACTAACCCAGAGAGACAGGGTAGTCACTTGCCATTTTGCAGATGGGGGTAGATAACAAAGTAGCTGCATTGCACAGAGCAAACATTTATTACGTATACGCACTGTGCACAATGAACCTTGGCGCCACACATTTTGCAGTAAAAGGTTGGGTCACAAAAAGTGTAGCAATTGTTGCTGCAGCTGCTGATAGATGCGATAAGGTCGGTTGAAATTGAAAATATATTACGCGAAGAGTTGTCACTGCAAGTTTCTTAGTCAAATGGTGGTGTACGTAATGCGAATACGTACGTATTGTTGGGGGTAGAGCAGTTATGGGCTTAACTCACACCATCCACATGTCTCACGTTTTGTGCTCGTAATCATTATACCAATATTAAAGGCAACCATAGCGTGGGGCAGAGGTTAGGGGCGTGGCAGCCAATTTGTTGATGCAAATTTTTAGGGGGTATCATTTGCTTTCCTTCTTCCAAGTTTAGTGACGATATGCATTTTCGTTTTGAAAGTTGGGGGGTGAAGTTGCAATGGTGGGCGTGGCATCTAGTCTTTGATCCAGATTTTTAGGGGAAGCAACCAACTATCTTTCCAACAAATTGACTCTAGCTGTTGAAATGCGAGGAATATGTGCGTTTATTCGGATTCACCTCGAGGTGTAACTACCTGTTATCGATTACCCAGCCCCCCATTAGGCGTTGAGCCCCAATATTGACACTTTATCTGTCCCGTCCATAGAAAAACATATTTGCATAGTTTCAAGGCTCTAGCTTAAAGGGTGTCGAAAAGAGTTGCGTTTATATAGATGGACAGACGAACAGACACCATGACGGACATTATATAAAACCATTATAGCCAGCTATTAATTAATGTTAGTTTAACAAATTTTTAGATATTTTGAAACATAATTTCAGCTAATTTGAACAATATATTTTTCCAAACACTAATGGAAACGAAACCTTATGTGCATATTCGCAAGCGATTCTTACCTTCTGTACAGCATAGTTTTGTTGCCTTGGCAAATGTGCCGGGAAAAGTGCAAAGTGCAGAGCCTTGCAAGTGCCTGCATATTGTTTGAACTGTGCGCAAATATTTATTTTCATAGCAGAAGTGGCAGTGTTTCAATGCTGTTTAACCTTTCAAAGTACCACCAAATCTTAACCTTCTTAGCCTGTTATACATACAACGAACAATATTTAAGCAACATACAAAATCATTAGTATTTTTATTTAATTGAATATTTTTTCAAAGCTAAAGCAAGGCACCGTCTTTATGGACTGTGCATTACGTATACCAGATGTATGTCGGACCATATATGTATTTATTGGCTGTGGGGAATAAAACAATGTATTAAAGCTCATAAAATGTGCTAAATTAAATCGATTGACATTGCAATTTTAATGAAAAGTGCCCATTATCGTAAAGTCTATGGCTACATGTTATAACTAATTGAGTTACAATTTCAGCAGCAGCTAATAAATTACAAATTTTGTTTATCAAATGCAATTTGCCAAACTCTGTTTGCTGCGCCACAAACTGCCGGTTCTAATTTCCGCAGGCAGCAGCCGCAAGCAACAACTGTAATATGCGCGTGTGCGTGATTAAAATACTTGTATTTTCCACGAAAGTTATGAGCTCTTAAACGGCCTTTCCAATGCTTCAATGCTGAAAGGGTCTACTATAACTACATAGATATCCTTGTCGGTGTATCGCCCTATTCTTGACACTTTGTTCGACACACACATTGAACAAGGTATTTGCAAAGATTTGAGTACTTAGCTTTAGTAGAAGATTTCGAAAAAAGTTGCGCTTATCTTATCTTTTCTCAATAACAATATCGCATTTTCCTAATAACATCTAAAAAAAAGAGCTTTGACAAAATTTTCTTTTAATTGAGCTGCTTGCCTTCTTCCAGACAATCTGGCTAAATGAATAGACCAACCAACAAGGGCGTCTCCAGACCTGATCAAAAAATTAAAATTTTTTGATATTTTTACATACAATCATCGTTTAAAATTTTAAGGGGCCAGCTGCCCCATTTGCCCTTACCTGGGGACGCCCTTGCCAACCAACCTGGTTGGGCATAGCAGGCGTCACAGAGGCAGCACTCAACGAATAATATCATTATTATCATTCTATTGACAAAAAAAATTGATGTTCTACTTCGCTCGCTTTCACTTCCAACCTAATGCTCATCATATCTAATGAAAATTGGTCCCTGGCTGTGCGTTTTGATAATGTGGAATGGGTTTAATTAGCGTAGACTCCAACGCAAACGTTATTGTTGCTTATCAGTCGTGGGCCAAGTGTTGCCAAGCATAGAAAATGTCTTTGCTATGCGGGCTTTAGTGCTTGTCACTAACACCTGCTGCTGCCCTTGCCCTTGAACTTGTGCTAAGCCTTGATTGTTTTTATAAAATATTACGACAATGAGAAAATGAGAATTTATTTATAGCTAAACTTGTGACGGGTGCTTTGGCAACCCTAACAAGTGCTGCCTGATAAGGCAAAACAAAACAAATGAAACGCTCCACAACTGCGCCCCAAGTGGCAAGCTTATCAGTGCGCGCGCCAACGCTTGACGGAAATTACCTGAATCAGCTAGTAACTCGAGAAAAAAAAACAATAAAAATAATGTGCAAAGAAATTCTGCAGCGTCTAAAGTGAAAGTGTGCAAATGTCAGCTGGGCAACCACAACAATTGCGAAAGCAACGCCAAATCCAACGTCGTTCTGGCCAAGTTGTGGACAGTGATGAGGCAGGGCTCTGTGTGCTGCAACGCTATAGACGCCATAGTGACACCCACAAGCAGCAGCAGCAGTTCTTGGCGCCAGCAGCAACAACAATAACAGATGCTGGCGCCACTTCCGCTGCTGTCAAATTGCGGCGTCGTGTGCAGCGTCAGCAGCGTCCACAATCAATGCCATATGAAATGAGCAATGTACGCGTCATTGCAACAGCAACATTTATCCATTTCTTTAACAATATGTAACAACAACAATAACCTTGTAGCTAACCTATTATCTATTTGCCATTGCAGAAGAACAAGGAGTTGATGAATGACATAATTACAAACTGCAAATTAAAAAATGGTATGTGTACGAACCAAATTTATTATATTAACTTAGAACCGAAACTGCACAAATTAAATTTGATAAACTGTTGCTTAAAAGTTAGCGTAAGAAGTACTAGTTACCCTAAATTTTTAATGTATGTATAATTTCACAATTATATTATCAGGTTTTGGTCCCGGCATACAGCCTGCAGCTGCCACATCACCAACAAAACGCCCACTGAGTCCGGATCATCCAAATCCAGCTCTACCCATTACCGAGGTAAGCAACATAGACAGACGTTCAATGGGTGCGTGTGTGTGAGTGCAATTAATCACAGCCACACTCACACATACATGGCAGTTATAAATAAATACAATGTCACGACCTCCGTTGACATTCAGCCTTGTGTCATTTAAACTTCTGGAGCATATGGTTAATGTTGTGTAAACAAAAACTTGCACGTCTACAGATTGAACCATTTATCAAAGTTATCCATTAGTTTGTATTATTTACAAGTGGACCCCGACGACGCGTTGCTGTGGTGCTTTATGACGTCTTCTCTATTTTAACAGTGTGAAAAAATAGGGCTGACAAATATATTTGCCAAAAAATTAGTAAGCTAATTACGGCTGCTTAATAAAATGTAAAAAAAAACAACATAAGTTTTGTTTTTTGAAACCCTGTACACATTTCCGCAAAGTTTAATTTGATTGAGAATTTATACTAGTATGCAATATATGAAATATGTTTTAACAATCCTTTCTTCTTCTCAATTATCAGACGCCGAGTCCTGCTATGAGCCGCATGGGCTGGGCACTGCGAACATTGTTAGTGATCGACAATTCAAGTTGTTTGAAGGATCGTAAGGTAAGCAATTTCTTTTAATTAGCAAACAATCACGATAGCTAACACATTTAAATGTCTTTTTTTTTCAGGTTTCGGGCAAGTTAATACGCAAGTGTGCACCTGGCACAGAGCTTGTGGATTGGTTGGTCAGTTTAGCGCCCATTGTGCACACTCGGGCCCAGGCGGCGGGCATGTGGCAGGCATTGCTTGAGGAAGGCGTACTGACACATGGTGAGTGAAGAAAATTAAATGCGGCAAGGAGTGTGTTTGTGGTTTTTACTTACTTACTCATTTGGCGTTGCAATTAATGTGGCACAATTAACAACGCATTCAAGCCATTTTAACACATTGTTTCCTGTTCCATGTGTTGCAGTTAACAAGGAGCAGCCGTTCAAAGATAAATGCTTTCTGTATCGATTTCGCTTGGACGAGGAGGGTGGAGCACCCGCTGCTGCCACACTTGGTGCTGAGGATCTCAGTACAGCTAATGAGCACATACGTGAGGCATTGAGTGCACTCTTTCAACGTGGTCCGGATGCCACATTGCGTATGATACTGCGCAAGCCGTAAGTGCAATATTAATTATTTATAGCCAGTATACAATTATACATAAGTACATATATGCATGAACAAAGACACGCAAAAGTATGCAATGCTTCAGAATGCTTTAAGCCAAAATGGCAATTGTTGGGTGTAGCCACAAGACACACACACAACCACACAGCCTTATGCTAATTTTCAATTTCAGTACACACAAACAGTGCGTATGATTGATATTTGCCTTTGGTCTGGCAATTATTTACAATGTCGAATTCTAGAGAGAAACCACAACGGCATCTATTTGCTTATAATCAAATTTATATAAATATATACTGTGTATGTGTGGTATATCCACAGTTCACATGAGCGCACACCCGAGGAACTGGAGTTGGTCTTTGAGGAACTTGTGCATATAGCAGCCCTCTCTCATCTATCGACGAGCATTAAGCGTGAGCTATCCTCAATAATTGTATTTGAAGCCCACGCCCAGGCGGGCACCATATGTAAGTATATCATTTGAAATTGCAAATAATTAAATGTTGATTATTCGATTGAAATGGTCGTTTGGTTATAAGACACGTTGTACACGGTGAAACATAGTTGCATGCAACTTTTGGTTTTAAGTGGCGCGACTAGGGTTGAGCAAAAGTTACATGAATGACAGAGACGTGCAACTTCTTAAGTGCAATTCGCTTAACGCTCATTTTGATTTCATGAATTCTTAAGTGGCAAAACCATAAATAAATTATTGGAAAAAATCATGAAATTGCTGTTAACGCAATACCAGCTACATGAAAATCTTTATAATTAATATCGTAAAGTTGCATGCAACATGCAACAGATTCCTGATATAATTCGTTTAAATAATACACAGAGAAAACAAAACCAGCTTCTGCATAAAAATGCAGAAAAATCATATCTTCTTGATTTAAGTACAAAGTTGGGGTACAAATTTAACATTGAAATTTAGCTGCAGTCTTACCGTGCGGTTACCTGCGTTGTTTATTTTGTTGTTGTACTGTAAAGCAACGATTATTAATTAGTTTCGATTAAGCTATTGAAACCGACCAAGAACATATGTATATATAATAATATATAAAAATTAATTAAAGCAAACATTGTAAAAATGTTTTGTTTTAATTGCATTTGCCGCAACTGAAGCTTATTATGCTACCAAATACAAAGAAAAATCGTTAAGCTTTGTCATCGCATTTAACAGTTTTTATCCATTTTACGCTTCTCATTACACAAATGTCAACAACACAAATCATAGTATTCAATCAAGGCGACGAGGGCCGTTCCTGGTATATATTACTTAAAGGATCTGTGGATGTTGTGATACATGGCAAGGGGACCGTTGCTACACTGAAAACTGGCGATGATTTTGGCAAATTAGCTTTAATTAACGACGCACCAAGGTAAGGAGCTAGTAACTGCATAAACTCTTTTCCCTCAGCGATCCGGGTGAACTCTAATGAAAATTTGTTTCCCCAATTTCACATGGAGCACAACATTTTGAGTTCAGGCTTATCTCTCCCTATCTAACTTTGCTCAAAAAGAACTTACAAAAGCAAAATGTATTTTCAATAACGATTCAACAATTGCGGCCGGTTAATACCATTAAACACTTTGTTACCACTGAACAAATATGACAAGAGCCACAGCAATATTTCAAGTAATTTTGGTGGGTTATTAGTTTTTCTAGAATGTTAAATAATCGGTAATTCATGCAATAGTATTTTGTTAACAAAAAGAAGCTGTAAAAATTTAAGTCCGACTTTTTACAGATTCTGAATAAATCAATTACAAAAAGCTTTAAAAGAATTGAATAATAAGCGTACTGCAAATACTTTATTTACCTTTAACAAAAATATACAAAAACCAACCACTGGGTTATGCTGGCTTAAAACCTCATTTATCAAACTTCATTGACCTTACGAAAAAGTTGAAAATTCGGTCCACATGGAAATTTTAATTTTTTCATCTGCAGTAGCCGCAAAATATGTCAATTGCATTTATGCAAATTTGGAAAATAAAAAGGGGGGAAAACAGAAAGAAGCATGTGCTGCAAATTTGTCAACAGTTTGCCAAACTGTAATTAACAAAATGCATTCTATCCAAACTGTTCCATTTAAAGTTTTCCAGCCAACCCGAAAAGTTTGTCACCAATTTTATTCGAGAGCTCTCAGAATTTTCAATTTCATGATTGGATTAGGAATTTGCCAAATTGTCAAATAATTAATAAATGATTTAATTTTTAGAGCTGCTACAATTGTTTTGAAGGAAAACAATTGTCATCTGTTGCGCGTTGATAAGGAGCACTTTAATCGTATCTTGCGTGATGTTGAGGCCAATACATTGAGATTGCAGGAGCATGGAAAGGATGTTTTAGTGCTTGAACGTGTGGCCAAACAACGCGGACAGCATTCAGCATTCAAGTGAGGATATATTACAATTTTAATTTAAATTTGTAGCGCTTTTATTGTTCCGTTAAACGTGACAACATTTTCATATATGGTATTCGTATACCATCAACAGATATACCGTGATGTCGGGCACTCCAAACAAAATGCTCGAACACTTGCTTGAGACGCGACTAGGACAGACGGTCAGCGGCATGGATCCATTCCTCGATGATTTTTTGCTCACGCATATTGTATTTATGCCAGTGGTGCAGCTCGTCGATGAATTGGCCAATTAATATCCTTTTTAAAAAACAAACTAAAATCAACCAATAATCCAAAAAAAAAATAGAATTGCTTACATTAGAAACACATGTGTGAAACCGTTGCAGACGGGCTTAACCTACTGTGAAGTACTCTGAGGTGCTGCACACCTCATTACAACTTATTAAATGGCGGGTTTGGCGTATGTAACTCTGTTCAAGCTTCAATTCCACAAAGTATCATAGTAAACTCTTTCGAAACTTTCTACCTTTCCTCACAGAATCATTCAAAGTCTGCATTGCATAAGAAAAGTTATTTTTGCCATTTTCTGACGCAAATTGCGATTAATTTCTAAAAACATTTTTCGCACGTTTCACACATTGCGAAATACCGCTGATGAGAGTTTTGTTGAGCTGCTTCCAATAAAAACTTTATGATTTGATTTACACCTCCCAATGGAAGCAACTATATTATACAAGATATAATTGAATTTCATAAGCCCCATTTTGTGCATGCTGGCCATGTGCTGAATCTTAACAGCAAATGGAAACTTGGTCACATTAAAGAGCGTTTTCTTAGCTTTCCTCAACAAATGCTGCTTTAAAATATGTAAACGCGCATCCGTGCCCATATCCACCGCAGTCTATTAAGCACTTGACTATAGACCAACACACATAGGAGTCACGTTTTTCTTCTGCGTAGAATTGTAGTTGTGGAGGGGGCGGTTGGGGTCAACAAACATATCCACAACGACACTTTATCTGTTGGCAGCATGCAAACCACATGTGCACATACACACACACACTTACCACATGACCACACCCACACACAAGGGCAGAGTATGAAGTCAAGTTCGTGACTGCAAAAATGTTAGGAGCGAAAAAAAAACGAATTGCAACTAAATGGTTGACGACTTTATACCCTTACAAAAGAAAATTTTATATTCATGTGATTTATAACAATAAGCTAATATTACAAACCCAATTTCAAGCAGTTGTTCACTCCAAGAAAAACGTAGTGCAAATTAACATATTCATAGTTTTGCAGTAAAACGAATAGCTGCGAGAGAGGTGTCTGTTCTTTAATTTGAATACTTATCATAATACTTCGTAATATAATAGTGTTAGAATTAAGTATTGTGGTATTGAGTATATATAAGTCTTTGAATATGTGTGTTTAGTTTAATGTAATATGGTTGAACGTTAAAAGGTACATGGCATATCATTTTTAAGTGCAATATTTTCATAGTTGATTTTCGTGTGGGTGTTTCTATGTCATGGTAAACTGATTTAGATGTTTAGATGCTACAAAGTTTATTTTGAAATCAAATCGTCTGTAGAAACTTGTTAAAAATATTTATTGTGTGTTTGTCTTGAGTTGAGTAACCTGAAATGCTTTTCCGTGTACATATGAAAGCTCAAGCTACAGCTTGTTCATTGTGCGTATTGTTTTGGGTTTAGAAACTCAATGCGGTCCTAATTCCGTTGGCAAATTGTAGTAACCTTAACAAGGGGATTGTAAATAGAACTAACGAAGTGATACACTTCCTTTTGAAGCAAACTTCAGAACACAAAAGCCACATCCAAATTGAAAATGGTCTTCACACACACACACAGACACACACACGCATACATACAATAAGAACAGAGTCATTCTCCATTGGGTCAACAATTCGTTCGGTAATGTGTAGTGCAGAAGTAGCAACAGCAGCTGCTTGCGGGATGAAAGTGGGGTTGAATGATGCTTGAAACTAATCCCCAATCTGCATTGGAATACGTGATGTGCTTAAAAAGCACCAACCCACCGACCCCAGCAAACGACAATTCCTTATGCACGTTTTGTGCGTGTGCTTGTACGTGCCAAAGCAACAGATATGCAGGATAAAAAACGTTCAAATAGGCAACTTCAAGATTTGGTTATATGTAATAGTCCTTAACCGCTGTGCACCTTTCATTGTGATGCGCATGACGGGGCACAAACACCCGAGGATCGCGAATACATTATCAACTTTAAAAAACGCGTCATACAATTCATGCAAAAATGGGTTATGGCAGTGCGGCACGCCGCCTTCGAGGAGCCAAGCGTATGCGATTTTATCGAAGATCTAGCAGCTGAGGTGGAAGCCGATCCAGATTTGAATGAGGAGACGAGCATCATACACAATGCTGGCCAAAAGTGGAAGCTGCCAACAAATGGACAACCAATTTCTCTATTTAGCGGCAATGCAACGCCCTCAAAAACAGTCATACGACCAGATGATGATAGTAAGTGGAAAACAAATTAATAACAGCAATTTTAACTCCTCCTTTTTTTATCTTTCCAGTCATTTTCCGTGTGTATTGTGCGGACCACACATATTGTACTCTGCGATTTCCCATGCACACCACGGCAGAGCTTATCAAAGCCTGTGCCGCTGACAAACTGCAATTGAATCGTGGACCCGATGACCTTTGTCTCGTTGAGGTTAAATCGAATGGAGAGCGTTCCGTATTCAAAGATAACGATGTCAGCATACCAACCGGCCTAACACTCAACGGCCGTTTGTTTGTGTCCGTCAAGGATCATATTGATGCTTTGGTAAGCCTATTATTTGGTAGTCTATTCCGTTCTCTTCACTAATTGTCTCACAATTGTATATTCCTTATGCAGACACAGTTGCCGGAGCAGGAATGTCCAATAGATGGTGTTAACATCGATTTGGAACTATTAAGCACCAAAGAGCTGGCCTATCACATCACAATATTTGAATGGGATTTATTCTGGGCGGTGCATGAGTATGAACTGCTCTATCACACCTTTGGCAGGCATCATTTTGGCAAGGTACACTCAAAGCAACAAATTAATTCGTATGTTTATTTAGTTTCAGAATTGTTTAAGACATTAATCAAGAAAGATGGCTCTATTCGAGGAAACTCGACTACTTAATATCCTGATCCCTTGACAATACGCCTGCAATTCTGTGAATTTTCCATGACCCAGTTAATATATTGTCGTCCCTGGTAAATGAGTTATTCCTTCATTAACCGTTTGGATTTTGTAATTTCGCTAAAAGGAGATACGGAGAATGGGTTTAAGGGTTTAATATATTTTAATGTACAGAGTGTATCTCCTAGTCAAAATTTTTCGCCTATAGCATCCTTTTCTTGACAGCCTGGAATGGCATCAAATTCAATGCAGATCTTAGGAAATGTTTGGTTACTCTAGCTTAAAAACTGTGTTGAATTGAGTTATGTAAAGCCTGGAGCATAGGGCGTAGTTTAGATGCAGATTTTCGGGGGAAGTCACCACACAAAATTGGGGGACACTAGCTGTTAAAATGTGTGGATTTATCGATTTGGTGTATCGACCTGTTATTAATTTCCCAATCGTCACAAACGTCCCTATCTTGACACTTTGTCTGACGAACTCATGGACCAAGATATTTATTAGTTTCAAGTCTCTAGGTGTACGGATATCAAAAAATGTTGTGTTCATAAGAACATGCGGGCGTTCTTACAAACGGACAGACTTCGCGACTTATATGGCACAAAACCAAAATACCAAAATAGTCTTTATCTTCGGTATCAAAGCATAAAGCTTTTTTGAGTTTACGTTGCACTAATTTTTTTGGTGTAGAACTAATTTTTCTCAAGTGTAAGTCAGTGTTGGGACACAAACACACTGACACGAACACGCAAGTGGCTGTTCTTGGGGCTGCCTGCTGTTGTATTGTTTTGCAGAAGTTTAAGAAGCTATTCGCCTAATTAGGCTAAAAGTCGCTTCCCACGGGGCCGACTGGTCTTTTGCAATGCCTCAAAGTTTTGCCGTCAACTATATTTACGAGTCGGGGCATTTGTCATGTAGCTGCAAATTGAGTTTTGGCATGAGTAATCGGGCTTAACTTGAGCAATTAAAGCTTGCCGAAATGTGTGGTATAAGTTTCTTACTAATAGTTACTCTCCACTTACAGATAACAGCCAATTTGGATGTATTTCTGAGACGCTTCAATGAGGTGCAATACTGGATTGTTACAGAACTGGTGTCTACGCCAAGTCTCAGCAAACGTGTGGGGCTAGTGCGTAAATTCATCAAGCTGGCAGCTTAGTAAGTAACCCAACAAAACCTCGATATAATTAATGGCTTAACCTCGGTCCACAGTTGCAAGGAATATCAGAACCTGAATGCCTTTTTTGCGATTGTCATGGGTTTGTCAAATATGGCCGTAACGCGGCTGCATCAAACCTGGGAGAAGATACCATCGAAATTTCGCAAGATCTATCAAGAGTTTGAAGCGCTCATCGATCCTAGTCGCAATCATCGTGCTTATCGTGTGTTCGTTGGCAAACTGCAGCCCCCTCTGATTCCATTTATGCCGTTGCTGCTCAAGGACATGACCTTTGCCCACGAAGGCAACAAAACCAGCATCGATGGGCTTGTCAATTTTGAGAAAATGCACATGATGGCCCAAACAATGCGCACCATTCGCTTCTGTCGTTCTCGAAGCTTGGGTAAGTCATTATTATTAACCTAAAAAACTTGCTTAAAATATCACATTCACAAACATTTTATTTCGAAAGGCGTTTGGATATTTTGTTAAAAAATAAGCATAAAAAAAACATTAAACTTTATTATCTTTAAGATCATGCCTAATCCTGCTTAGACTTAGAGCTGTTTCATTGCATTGTTAATAAGTTGAAAAAGCTTGAGGAAGTATTCAAGTAGTTTTCTTAATGATGACATCATCGAACTAGTAACTTAGAAAACCTTGACCCATTAGAAATACTTGCTTATGAGCAGGAGCTGTGTCTGATGAAAGGCCTAGAAGTGTTCAAAACAGACTTCTCAGGCTACAGTGCAGGCATCCGCAATAATAATTATAATAATAATTAAAGTTCTGTTCTAAATTAAAGTTAAGTTGGGATAGAAATAAATAAACGAAGATACTTCGTGTGCTTCTAGTTTCTTAACACATCATCAAATATAACGAATCAATAATTTCACCATTTTAACTTTAATTTTTCGGGGATAATTATGGATTAGTTGATTGAAAAAACCTAACATAACAAGTTTTTCATAATAATGTTTATTATATGAATTACAGGTTTAGAGCCACCGTCACCAAAAAGCGAGGGCGAGGTGCGATCATACATCAGCTGTTTGCGCGTGATTGACAATCAGCGTGTTTTAACCGCCATGTCGCAGAAGGTGGAGCCAACCAGGAAGTTAAATTAAACTAAATAAACTACAAATTTAATTTAACAACACATAAAAAAATATAAGCTTACTTTATTCATATTAGCCAAAAACTAAGTAAAATTTATATAAGCTTGGGGAACATATAGTATGTTATAACAATAATAACATTAGAATAACAATAAATATATAAACTATCTTAACTTTCCAAAAACTAATTATAACAACAAATATAGCAACAACAAGAAAACTTTTTGATGTGGTACCAAAAATAAAAAACATATAGCTATGGGATGGACTGTGGGGTATCCAAATTCCCAAGCTCACGTTACAAACAAAGAAACAAAACGGGCATGTGTGATACTAAACATTTAGAGGAAGCAACAACAACAACAAAAAATTTCTAATTGAAATATTTCATTAAAGTGGGATCTATTTTTTAAAAAAATCAAATGCAATCATCATATTTTACGAATAACTTAACTTAAACTTACTATATAATAGAATCTAGTTGAGACCAGTTAATTATATGTGTATAAGTTAAGATATAGTAGTAGTAAGACATTTATTTAAATTTTTCTTTTTATTCACGTTTATCTGATTAATGCAACAATAGATCATAAAATAAAATCACACATACTACACATTTATCTTTTTGTATTCAGTTATATTATTTTGTATAAACAAAATTAGTATAATTTATTTTAGTTTGAGTATAAACAAATATGCTCCGAAAAGGCATAAGAATTCAAGAACACTGGCGAGGGACCTTATTAGAATATGTGCAAAAACCAAATGGCTTCATTCAAGATGTATATATTAATTAGAGATAACATTCAACAAGAGCCCACAGAAAGTTCATAAGGTAAGTGTGACTTTATGGGACCGGTCTATACAATTTAGTGCTTTCTACCACACGTTCTATATTTCTAAACTTCTGAAGGTCTTATGAAAGGCAGCACACGATGCATATAAATATCTTATGTTTATAATCTATAAATGAAAAAATTGGTAGTGAACTTATATTTATCGCAACGCCTTGTAGTATTTATGGAAATAAACCAATTCCCCTCCCAAGAAGGTCTTTCAAACAACGATATACCGCTTAGACAAGAAACTAATTATTATAATTCTCGGATATCAAACACAATTTATGCACAATTACCAACAATAACCAAAAAGACACACAAGTTCAGTGGTTTCTCCCATAGCAGTTGTGCGAATTTGAAAAGCACTGTATTAATAGTTGATCAAATTTGAATAGATTTACAAAACATCGCAAAAGACACCAATATTTAAAGTGAAGGAATTTTTAAAAAGATTTCAAGCCTTTAATTACTTTATTTACCAAATGAAATGGAAAATTTCTTTCGCAATCGTCCATTCAGAATTGAGAATCTAAAAAAAATTGTAGAACCTTTACGAAAAATACAATTAACGATATGTGCATTTTTTCTAAATATTTATATAGAAAACATATATATTCCGAAGTAGACCAAGACCAAGTTGTCTAAATAGAACGGGTTTATCTAATAATACCAATTATGCTTGACCTAAAAATTAGATTCATATAGTGTAAGCAACATTTTCAAAACTTTTTGTGTCAAATATTTAATATACAGCTATACATATAAATATATTTTGTAGTATTTCTATATAAAAAAAGAGTATTTAAAAAACAAAAGTAAAGTTATTACTTATAGATTAATAAAGATCTGCACATGTACCAAACAAACTTAAGTAAACAATTACATACTTTGAATTGTGATTCAATTTGACAATCCTTAAAGATCTCTACGACTCTTATAAACATTAATATAACATTTAACAAAGTTTCAAAATTCTTTTCTTTTTTTTTGCACTTGCATAAGTTTCTTGTGAAAGCTGCAGTAAATGTTCAAACCGTCTTAATGAATGTTCAAATCAATGTTTACATGTCTAACGAATACAATCTTGACAACTTTACTCAATCATATTTAAATGTGTAGGTTGAGCCCCCTTTTGATTATAAATAGAACTTACAATAGTCTACTTTTTAATGACAAATGCTCAACAGAGCTCACAGTAAGAATCCAACAAATACAAATACAAATAAGAACAAAACAAACTAGATACTTACAGTTTAAACTTTAAAGTCGCAGTAAGAATTAACACCAATAAACATCAATTAGAATGTCAAATGAGAGACAACATTATATATGTACAATAAAAAATAGATAAAAAAAAATATGTAAAAGAATAAGCATATAAAAACATATTAATGCATATTTGACAAGTTAACCGTTAATAGCAAATTACAAAACAAACGAAAACTTATGCAAATCTACAAATATTTGAACAACAATCTTTATATGATACAAAAAACCCAAGCTTATGGATACAATGTAACAATGTAACTTTCGATATCGTAAAATTTTTAGATTTAACTAATATTCAAATTAAAATTGTATGTGTTAGCAAAATAAATACGTATATAGAAATTCAAGTTTTTAATTCAATTTCAATTGTTTTTTTTGGCGCCTTAAAAAGCTCGAGAGCGAAAGCTTTGCTCGTACGGAAAATACGAATTCAGCTGTGAGCTCATTGCAAGAAATCTTAAAACAAGAGTGTGCTTAAAGACACCCTTTGTGTTTTCGTAACAGTAACTTTTCCCTCATGTTTTTGACCGCGACACGTTTTTACATATCTGATATGATAAGAGTTTCCAGTAATATGCCATGAAGTCAATTATTCGAATAAAAAGGCCAGTTTTATTAAAAATACCTAGAAATATATTTAAGTATATATACATACATAGTATACTTTTTTCGAAATTCATAATTTCACCCCCAGCTTCAAATCGCGTTCCTATATTCATTTGATACAATACGGCTGAATAAATCCTGGCTGTTAAATGCACCATTACGTGTCAAGCACAGAAACACTGCGTTCATTACAAGTATAGGGTATTTTTTTTCCTAACAAATGTGTGCTTTTTCCCAGTGCGAATCATCGCTAGTTGATTACTAAACTTAAGACGTGCTGGAAGTGATTGAGCTGTCAAAAAAACAAATCAAAACAAAGCTAAAAAAAACGCGTCAGTAAAACTTAATTTTGTCGTATAAGCAAAAATGGCAAAACTCGCGCCAAAAATTAGGTTGAACAATGGCATAGAAATGCCTGTTCTTGGCTTGGGCACTTGGAGATCATTCGAATCGGAAGCGTATCAAGCGGCGTGTGATGCCATCGATGTTGGCTACAGGCACATAGACACCGCCTTTGTCTATGAGAACGAACAGGAGGTGGGCCGGGCATTAAAAAAGAAGATTGCTGAGGGTGTAATAAAACGCGAGGAGATCTTTGTGACAACCAAATTGGGTGGCATACATCACGATCCTGAGATCGTGGAGCGTGCCTTTCGTCTGAGTCTGAACAACTTGGGTTTGGACTATATTGATTTGTATTTAATGCATTTGCCAATTGGCCAGAAGTTTTACAGCGACAGCAATGTGCACGGCACACTTGAGCTTACCAATATTGATTATTTGGATACGTGGCGTGAAATGGAGAAACTTGTGGAATTTGGACTTGCCCGCAGCATTGGCTTGTCAAATTTTAATGCGTCTCAAACGGAGCGTGTGCTGCAGTACTGCCGGGTTAAGCCTGTCGTCAATCAGGTGGAATGCCATCCCGCATTTCAGCAGCAGAAGCTGCGTGCCCACGCCAAGAAGCATGGCATTGTGATTTGCGCCTACTGTCCGCTTGCGCGTCCACAGCCGGCAAGACATTGGCCACCTTTTCTGTATGATGAGCGTGCGCAACAGTTGGCCAAAAAATATGGTCACACTGCTGCGCAGATTTGCCTGCGTTACCTGATCCAAATTGGCGTTGTGCCGTTGCCGAAGTCATCGAATAGAACGCGCATTGCCGAGAATTTCAACTGTTTTGATTTTGAACTGACGCCGGAAGATATGTCATCCATGGAGAAATATCACACGGGTGTGCGCACAGTTCCATTTAGTGGCATGTCCAGCCATCAGTACTACCCATTTAACGATGAATTTTAAAAAATCTATTTGTATTGTTAAATAAAGACCAGACACTTAAAGTGCATTATTTTATTTTAACACAATATTTTATTTGAACAGGCGCTAGTATACTACTAATAATAACTTTTTTATAATACATATTTGTATTGTATTGGTGTTATACTTATAGGGTATTTAAATACTAAAATTTACCATTATATGCTTAGATTTTTTTTTAAGTAGGTACACACTGTAACAGCGAACAGCTGACAAGGTCAACTCATCACTGCCGTTTAGTAATAATTATTTTATTAAAATGTCTATTATACTAAGGAACGGTTTTCGTTCGCCCTGGCTATTAAAGGTACCTCGCTAAACACGCATTGAATTCATTAAAAAAATTAAAATATATTCTTAAATCAACTTACAGCAAATTCGCAATAGTTCCAGCGCTAAAACGAGCGGCAATGATGCAGCCACAGAAAAAACGATACCTAAAAACTTACTTGAGGAGAAACAAACGGCCAATTTGCAAAAGGAAAACGGGGCTATATTCGACAAGCGACCATTCAAACTCCACCTTGATAAAGGTATATTGCACTGCTGAGGAAAATAATCCAAGAAACAATTATGTTTATATAATCAACCACACACATGTTGCAACTTCCATAGATAAAACCTACAGTTGGTGTCTTTGCGGCAAGTCCAAATCGCAGCCTCTGTGCGATGGAACTCATAAAAATGAGTTTCTTAAGATTAAGCTCAGGTAAATCGATACATTTTAACCCCTGTAAAAACATACTATTAATATATAATTTCACCCAGGCCAATACGCTTTAAGGTGGAGAAAACCGGCGACTATTGGCTATGCAATTGCAAGCAAACAACGCATCGACCCTTTTGCGATGGCACCCATAAGCAGCCCCAAATCCAAAGCGTGGTTAAATGATTTGGCTTTTAGAGTTTAATAAAAAGCATTTTTGTAGAATATGAAATAATGAGAAATGCCCAAGATGAATTTTGAATCAAGCAACACATGGTTTTATTCTAGATTATAGAACGTTATTTATACACACATAAAGAAATGCTTTTATAGCCCAAAGACATACTATATTTTGTGTGATGTATACTATAATGTATAATACGTGTAAATATATTTATATGTGTTTATGTGTATATTCAACTTTATTGATTTAATAAGCTTCAACAAAATATTTACAGCGGTTTTTTGTGCTCAAATAAAAAAAGTAATCAGTTGAGTAGACAGAAGAAAAGGAACACAAAGTCAAAAAATCAATTTGGTACACATTTTGAAAAGAGAAGGATAAATTCAAAATCAATCAATAAATTTTTTTTTGGTATTTAGAAATTAGAAAGTCGCTTTTGTTTTTATTATATTTTTAAACGTTCGGATTTTTACACATAAATTATAGAACTAAAAAAATTGAGTTGAGAGCAAAAAATGGCTTAAATACTACTATATTCATAGTGTTATGCATTTGAATGGTTTTTTCTTTTTTGCTGCTTTTATTTTAAACAAATTGAAAATACAAAATGCATCTCATCTACAGAGCTACGAGTACTTTACCTATTACAATTTTCGATTGGTTTACTACGCAACACACTCAGATACGACGAAAGTCAGAGAAAAGTTAATGGTTATAAAACTTATAAATTCATTTCGCACATCAAAAACTAAATCAAAACAAAAAATAAACAAATCGTTATAAATTTAGTCTTGAGATTTTTTTTTTCTTTAACAACTTGTGTCTTTCTGTAAGTTACTTTTTGCTACGCTTATGTTATAATTTTATTTATAGTATTATATCGCCTACTAAAAATTATTTAGATGCAATATGATGTACAATAAGTACACCAAATAGCAACAGCAGGTACCGACAACCGAACACAAACTATTTTGTTGTAAAGTAAATTGCTTTAGTGCTTTTAATATTGAATGCCAGGCATGACAAGCAGTTTAAACGAATTTTGTATGTTCGAAAATTCGTGTTCAATCGGGAGCTGCTAATCGCCATTTGGTAAATTTTTACAATCCATAAATTACTTATCCGAAATGTATTAACTTTTGTGTTTGATTTGTTAATAACAAATGTACATGCATGATATATATCATGTAAATTATTTGTTATACAATACATTTATCAATGTTTAAGCGCGATCCTATGATGTGTGTGTTTTTGTGGCATGTGGCTTGTGTGTATTGTTGTTACTCGTTGGTTAGTTGTTGGTTCCTTATATAGTTTTGTTTAGAATTTCGGTTTAGTTTAAGTTTAGCGTAGCAAATTGTTAATGTTTTCCGTTCGATATTGTGTATGTATGCAGCAAACGATTTATCGAGGGCTGTTTGTTGACTTTATTTAGTCCTCTTCGGCCTCTGGTGGTGCATCGTCTGGTGGCGCAAAGCCATCCTGTGATGTCAAAACATATTCGATTATGCACGTTGTTTAATTGGACAAGACTCTCTCGCTTACCTCAGTTGCATAGAGTATGTCCAAAATCTTTTGAATCAGCTGTGCTGGTTCAGCCTCATCGGCTTCCTGGCAACTGTAAATATCAAAAGACCAACGTTGAAAACTAAATACAAAATAAATTGTTCAAAGTTTAACTAACAGTATTTCAATGTCGCGCAGCTTGGAGAAGTAGAAATCGCGCTCTTTCTCAAGACCCTCCAAGTTCAAACGCATGTCCATTACCTGAACAAAAATATAAAAAAAAACAGTACACTTTCAATATTTTGTCAGATGATTCCATCTCTGGACTTACCTGATTAGATAACTCTTCGATTTGCTGATTGGAAGCCGCACCAACTGCATCGTTCTTCCTCACAGCTCCGGTTGTGTTGCCGGCGATTATTCGATTCATCGGCGCCGCATTGTTTGTGCGTGGCGGCACCTTAGAGACTGCTTGGATTGGATAAAACAGATTAGTTATGCAAATTCTATAACATAAATATTAAAAAATGTACGTATTTGGGATTTAACAAACGTGAAGCACGTCAAATGGCTTTCGATTTGTTGATGTTGTTGTCATAATGTATAAGCTTGTGCATTCAGTTTTGTTAAATTATATCAATAAAATATAGATAAATGTTTATATAAAAAAATATATGAAAAAAAAAAAAAATCGATAATGATAGGGTTGATGGTGTTTGTGTAAACCAAACCAAGAGAACCTACTGGGCTTTGTAGCTGTCGTTGTTGTTGGTACCGGTCGCGTTGGTGCCGCCGTTGGCACACGCCTGTAGGAGCTGGCAACGCCACCACCACCACTGCTTGTGCCAGGCAGAGATTTAGCAGCACCGGCGCCAAAGCCCATTGGCGCCCCATCACGTACGGCGCTGGCATCATAATCTCTACCATCGTAATTCGCATCAAAGAACTTTTTGAACCATTGCAAAAATTCAAAATTATCTTGGAATCGACCCTTTATCAATTTGTCAATAGGTATTATCTAAAAGTAAAATGTGTCAGAGAGAGAAAGAGAATAATATGCAGTGTTATGTTGAATGAAGTGTGAAAAAAAAAACACAACCAAGTAGAACAAGTTAAAATAAAAACAAAATAAATATGTAATAGTATAGGAAATCTTCACACTTAAACAAAGACATAAAAAACAACTCAATATACGATGTGTGTGTGTGTTGTGTGCTTGTGTTGGAGTGTGTTGTGTTGTGCGTCAGGTGCTGGGATGTGTATGCGTTCAGTGGGGGTAATCAATAGCCGTTTTCGGTGGTTTGGTTTAATTTAGTTTCTCGTTGTTAAGCTCTGAGCCTACGCTTCACGTTCATTTACTTTTGCACCCACACACAGATAGAATTATTAAATGATAGTAAACGAAACGAAACTCGCTTAAAATGACAGCGATTCGTAATATAATCATTTAATCAATCGTTTATTCGAGCCTGATTATTACCCGATTGGATGCGCAATGCTGACATCCGACTATTATTGATAACGTGCTGTTGATGCTGTTGATGTAGCGACGGCTGTTGATGATGCTGCTGCTGCTGCTGGTGCTGCTGCGGTCGGCGATGCACTAGATGGAGATCATTGTTGCTGCTGCCCACACCACTGCCGGTGTGGCTGCCACCATTGCCCAGCTTAAGGCCGCCTCGTTGGGCCAATGGATCGTATTCACGTCCATCATAATTGGCATCGAAAAATTTCTTAAACCATTGCAGAAACTCAAAATTGTCTTGGAAACGTCCTTTAATAAGTTTATCAACTGGTATTATCTGTTGTTGTTGAGGGTGGGTTTAGTTGAATTGTTGTAGTTTGCCCATGCGTTGTTGTTGTTTTGTTGATTTGTAACGTAAATGTCAGTTAGTTACACACTCATATTTGGAGATAATCTTTTAAATAGTGTGCAGTAAAAACTTGTTGCAATTTCAATAATTGTTGACACTCCGTCACAAAAGAGTTTCATTTTGGAAGCTTATTAAATTTTATAATGTATAATATTATACTGATTTTTGGGAAATGTTTATAAAAAAAACGTTAATAATTTTTACTTTATGGACAGCAATCAACAACAGATAAATCTTAAATTTGTTGCACAAGAGTTTATCACAAGACAGCATTGAGCTAATATTATATAGTAATTAACTTTGTAAGTGTGCAAAATTTGGTGTTGAAAAAACATAAATCGAACAAACTAATATTGGAAAATATAAAAAAAAAAAGACGAATAATAATACTTATATGTACAAAATTTACCTTATCGACCGACATCTTTTTGAAGCCGGCCTGCAAGATCTTAAAGTTCTGTATGTACTCATGCTCCAAATTCATTCGAAATTTGACACGCTTGACGGGCACTGAATTTGGGAATAACATGTCCATGAACTGACAGTAAGCGGCACCTAAATATAAACAAATAAATAAATATATATAGGTTTATATTGATGATGGGGTGATTGCTGATCAAATTAGGGTAAGACTTACCCGTGCACAGTTCCTCAATTTTGGAGAATTGCGATTGGAGGCAATCGTTTACCCAGGCCAACATATCATGACGCGACAAATTCTCGGACGTCACATTTGTGGAGTATACGTTAACAGCCATTTCTCTGTAATCTGTTCGCTTGCTGTTGATATTATATTTGTTGTCCGCAGCTAGAAAGACCGAAAACAAAAAATTAATTTTATAAAATTTAGTTTCGTACAATACATAAATGGAGATGGTGTGTGGGTGTGTCTCTAATGCTGGTACATAATTATGATTTGCCTTTTAACTGTCTATTTTTTTTTTTTTTTTTTAATTTTGTTTAGTTTTTGTATTTTGGTGTTTTCGAGTGCATTGAAGCGTCACACATGTGCGTGCCTCAATATCAAGATCACGATAATCACACACACACACACAAATACAATAACTGTGGCATGTGGCATGCAGCATGTAGTTGCTCATTATTGCCATGAAAGTTGTACAAATAAACACATAGTATCTGTGTGTGTGCATGAAAACTATCTGCTGTTTTTACTTGTTCGATTATAATTGTTTTATCAGCTGTCCAAATGTTTTAAACTAATAGTCTTGGTTTTAATCAAACGAAACTGGACTAAAACATACGAATATACTCACTCGTTTTTAACTTGATTGTCTCTAAGTGTACACGGTTATATTTTTGTTATTTTTGAAATTTATTTATCAAAACTACGCAGTTCTTTAAATGAATCGAATATTTTTAAGCATAGATCGAGGCCTACTTGACAATCCACTAACAAACTAATCCCCAATCTGCATTGGAATACGTGATGTGCTTAAAAAGCACCAACCCACCCGACCCCAGAAAACGACAATTCCTTATGCACGTTTTGTGCGTGTGCTTGTACGTTCCAAAGCAACAGATATGCAGGATAAAAAACGTTCAAATAGGCAACTTCAAGATTTGGTTATATGTAATAGTCCTTAACCGCTGTGCACCTTTCATTGTGATGCGCATGACGGGGCACAAACACCCGAGGATCGCGAATACATTATCAACTTTAAAAAACGCGTCATACAATTCATGCAAAAATGGGTTATGGCAGTGCGGCACGCCGCCTTCGAGGAGCCAAGCGTATGCGATTTTATCGAAGATCTAGCAGCTGAGGTGGAAGCCGATCCAGATTTGAATGAGGAGACGAGCATCATACACAATGTGCTAACCCAAATGGCACGCTATCAGGAGGATCGCAATCAGAATGCTGGCCAAAAGTGGAAGCTGCCAACAAATGGACAACCAATTTCTCTATTTAGCGGCAATGCAACGCCCTCAAAAACAGTCATACGACCAGATGATGATAGTAAGTGGAAAACAAATTAATAACAGCAATTTTAGCTCCTCCTTTTTTATCTTTCCAGTCATTTTCCGTGTGTATTGTGCGGACCACACATATTGTACTCTGCGATTTCCCATGCACACCACGGCAGAGCTTATCAAAGCCTGTGCCGCTGACAAACTGCAATTGAATCGTGGACCCGATGACCTTTGTCTCGTTGAGGTTAAATCGAATGGAGAGCGTTCCGTATTCAAAGATAACGATGTCAGCATACCAACCGGCCTAACACTCAACGGCCGTTTGTTTGTGTCCGTCAAGGATCATATTGATGCTTTGGTAAGCCTATTATTTGGTAGTCTATTCCGTTCTCTTCACTAATTGCCTCACAATTGTATATTCCTTATGCAGACACAGTTGCCGGAGCAGGAATGTCCAATAGATGGTGTTAACATCGATTTGGAACTATTAAGCACCAAAGAGCTGGCCTATCACATCACAATATTTGAATGGGATTTATTCTGGGCGGTGCATGAGTATGAACTGCTCTATCACACCTTTGGCAGGCATCATTTTGGCAAGGTACACTCAAAGCAACAAATTAATTCGTATGTTTATTTAGTTTCAGAATTGTTTAAGACATTAATCAAGAAAGATGGCTCTATTCGAGGAAACTCGACTTCTTAATATCCTGATCCCTTGACCATACGCCTGCAATTCTGTGAATTTTCCATGACCCAGTTAATATATTGTCGTCCCTGGTAAATGAGTTATTCCTTCATTAACCGTTTGGATTTTGTAATTTCGCTAAAAGGAGATACGGAGAATGGGTTTAAGGGTTTAATATATTTTAATGTACAGAGTGTATCTCCTAGTCAAAATTTTTCGCCTATAGCATCCTTTTCTTGACAGCCTGGAATGGCATCAAATTCAATGCAGATCTTAGGAAATGTTTGGTTACTCTAGCTTAAAAACTGTGTTGAATTGAGTTATGTAAAGCCTGGAGCATAGGGCGTAGTTTAGATGCAGATTTTCGGGGGAAGTCACCACACAAAATTGGGGGACACTAGCTGTTAAAATGTGTGGATTTATCGATTTGGTGTATCGACCTGTTATTAATTTCCCAATCGTCACAAACGTCCCTATCTTGACACTTTGTCTGACGAACTCATGGACCAAGATATTTATTAGTTTCAAGTCTCTAGGTGTACGGATATCAAAAAATGTTGTGTTCATAAGAACATGCGGGCGTTCTTACAAACGGACAGACTTCGCGACTTATATGGCACAAAACCAAAATACCAAAATAGTCTTTATCTTCGGTATCAAAGCATAAAGCTTTTTTAGGTTTACGTTGCACTAATTTTTTTGGTGTAGAACTAATTTTTCTCAAGTGTAAGTCAGTGTTGGGACACAAACACACTGACACGAACACGCAAGTGGCTGTTCTTGGGGCTGCCTGCTGTTGTATTGTTTTGCAGAAGTTTAAGAAGCTATTCGCCTAATTAGGCTAAAAGTCGCTTCCCACGGGGCCGACTGGTCTTTTGCAATGCCTCAAAGTTTTGCCGTCAACTATATTTACGAGTCGGGGCATTTGTCATGTAGCTGCAAATTGAGTTTTGGCATGAGTAATCGGGCTTAACTTGAGCAATTAAAGCTTGCCGAAATGTGTGGTATAAGTTTCTTACTAATAGTTACTCTCCACTTACAGATAACAGCCAATTTGGATGTATTTCTGAGACGCTTCAATGAGGTGCAATACTGGATTGTTACAGAACTGGTGTCTACGCCAAGTCTCAGCAAACGTGTGGGGCTAGTGCGTAAATTCATCAAGCTGGCAGCTTAGTAAGTAACCCAACAAAACCTCGATATAATTAATGGCTTAACCTCGGTCCACAGTTGCAAGGAATATCAGAACCTGAATGCCTTTTTTGCGATTGTCATGGGTTTGTCAAATATGGCCGTAACGCGGCTTCATCAAACCTGGGAGAAGATACCATCGAAATTTCGCAAGATCTATCAAGAGTTTGAAGCGCTCATCGATCCTAGTCGCAATCATCGTGCTTATCGTGTGTTCGTTGGCAAACTGCAGCCCCCTCTGATTCCATTTATGCCGTTGCTGCTCAAGGACATGACCTTTGCCCACGAAGGCAACAAAACCAGCATCGATGGGCTTGTCAATTTTGAGAAAATGCACATGATGGCCCAAACAATGCGCACCATTCGCTTCTGTCGTTCTCGAAGCTTGGGTAAGTCATTATTATTAACCTAAAAAACTTGCTTAAAATATCACATTCACAAACATTTTATTTCGAAAGGCGTTTGGATATTTTGTTAAAAAATAAGCATAAAAAAAACATTAAACTTTATTATCTTTAAGATCATGCCTAATCCTGCTTAGACTTAGAGCTGTTTCATTGCATTGTTAATAAGTTGAAAAAGCTTGAGGAAGTATTCAAGTAGTTTTCTTAATGATGACATCATCGAACTAGTAACTTAGAAAACCTTGACCCATTAGAAATACTTGCTTATGAGCAGGAGCTGTGTCTGATGAAAGGCCTAGAAGTGTTCAAAACAGACTTCTCAGGCTACAGTGCAGGCATCCGCAATAATAATTATAATAATAATTAAAGTTCTGTTCTAAATTAAAGTTAAGTTGGGATAGAAATAAATAAACGAAGATACTTCGTGTGCTTCTAGTTTCTTAACACATCATCAAATATAACGAATCAATAATTTCACCATTTTAACTTTAATTTTTCGGGGATAATTATGGATTAGTTGATTGAAAAAACCTAACATAACAAGTTTTTCATAATAATGTTTATTATATGAATTACAGGTTTAGAGCCACCGTCACCAAAAAGCGAGGGCGAGGTGCGATCATACATCAGCTGTTTGCGCGTGATTGACAATCAGCGTGTTTTAACCGCCATGTCGCAGAAGGTGGAGCCAACCAGGAAGTTAAATTAAACTAAATAAACTACAAATTTAATTTAACAACACATAAAAAAATATAAGCTTACTTTATTCATATTAGCCAAAAACTAAGTAAAATTTATATAAGCTTGGGGAACATATAGTATGTTATAACAATAATAACATTAGAATAACAATAAATATATAAACTATCTTAACTTTCCAAAAACTAATTATAACAACAAATATAGCAACAACAAGAAAACTTTTTGATGTGGTACCAAAAATAAAAAACATATAGCTATGGGATGGACTGTGGGGTATCCAAATTCCCAAGCTCACGTTACAAACAAAGAAACAAAACGGGCATGTGTGATACTAAACATTTAGAGGAAGCAACAACAACAACAAAAAATTTCTAATTGAAATATTTCATTAAAGTGGGATCTATTTTTTAAAAAAATCAAATGCAATCATCATATTTTACGAATAACTTAACTTAAACTTACTATATAATAGAATCTAGTTGAGACCAGTTAATTATATGTGTATAAGTTAAGATATAGTAGTAGTAAGACATTTATTTAAATTTTTCTTTTTATTCACGTTTATCTGATTAATGCAACAATAGATCATAAAATAAAATCACACATACTACACATTTATCTTTTTGTATTCAGTTATATTATTTTGTATAAACAAAATTAGTATAATTTATTTTAGTTTGAGTATAAACAAATATGCTCCGAAAAGGCATAAGAATTCAAGAACACTGGCGAGGGACCTTATTAGAATATGTGCAAAAACCAAATGGCTTCATTCAAGATGTATATATTAATTAGAGATAACATTCAACAAGAGCCCACAGAAAGTTCATAAGGTAAGTGTGACTTTATGGGACCGGTCTATACAATTTAGTGCTTTCTACCACACGTTCTATATTTCTAAACTTCTGAAGGTCTTATGAAAGGCAGCACACGATGCATATAAATATCTTATGTTTATAATCTATAAATGAAAAAATTGGTAGTGAACTTATATTTATCGCAACGCCTTGTAGTATTTATGGAAATAAACCAATTCCCCTCCCAAGAAGGTCTTTCAAACAACGATATACCGCTTAGACAAGAAACTAATAATTATAATTCTCGGATATCAAACACAATTTATGCACAATTACCAACAATAACCAAAAAGACACACAAGTTCAGTGGTTTCTCCCATAGCAGTTGTGCGAATTTGAAAAGCACTGTATTAATAGTTGATCAAATTTGAATAGATTTACAAAACATCGCAAAAGACACCAATATTTAAAGTGAAGGAATTTTTAAAAAGATTTCAAGCCTTTAATTACTTTATTTACCAAATGAAATGGGAAATTTCTTTCGCAATCGTCCATTCAGAATTGAGAATCTAAAAAAAATTGTAGAACCTTTACGAAAAATACAATTCACGATATGTGCATTTTTTCTAAATATTTATATAGAAAACATATATATTCCGAAGTAGACCAAGACCAAGTTGTCTAAATAGAACGGGTTTATCTAATAATACCAATTATGCTTGACCTAAAAATTAGATTCATATAGTGTAACCAACATTTTCAAAACTTTTTGTGTCAAATATATTACAGCTATACATATAAATATATTTTGTAGTATTTCTATATAAAAAAAGAGTATTTAAAAAACAAAAGTAAAGTTATTACTTATAGATTAATAAAGATCTGCACATGTACCAAACAAACTTAAGTAAACAATTACATACTTTGAATTGTGATTCAATTTGACAATCCTTAAAGATCTCTACGACTCTTATAAACATTAATATAACATTTAACAAAGTTTCAAAATTCTTTTCTTTTTTTTTGCACTTGCATAAGTTTCTTGTGAAAGCTGCAGTAAATGTTCAAACCGTCTTAATGAATGTTCAAATCAATGTTTACATGTCTAACGAATACAATCTTGACAACTTTACTCAATCATATTTAAATGTGTAGGTTGAGCCCCCTTTTGATTATAAATAGAACTTACAATAGTCTACTTTTTAATGACTAATGCTCAACAGAGCTCACAGTAAGAATCCAACATATACAAATACAAATAATAACAAAACAAACTAGATACTTACAATTTAAACTTTAAAGTCGCAGTAAGAATTAACACCAATAAACATCAATTAGAATGTCAAATGAGAGACAACATTATATATGTACAATAAAAAATAGATAAAAAAAAATATGTAAAAGAATAAGCATATAAAAACATATTAATGCATATTTGACAAGTTAACCGTTAATAGCAAATTACAAAACAAACGAAAACTTATGCAAATCTACAAATATTTGAACAACAATCTTTATATGATACAAAAAACCCAAGCTTATGGATACAATGTAACAATGTAACTTTCGATATCGTAAAATTTTTAGATTTAACTAATATTCAAATTAAAATTGTATGTGTTAGCAAAATAAATACGTATATAGAAATTCAAGTTTTTAATTCAATTTCAATTGTTTTTTTTGGCGCCTTAAAAAGCTCGAGAGCGAAAGCTTTGCTCGTACGGAAAATACGAATTCAGCTGTGAGCTCATTGCAAGAAATCTTAAAACAAGAGTGTGCTTAAAGACACCCTTTGTGTTTTCGTAACAGTAACTTTTCCCTCATGTTTTTGACCGCGACACGTACTTACATATCTGATATGATAAGAGTTTCCAGTAATATGCCATGAAGTCAATTATTCGAATAAAAAGGCCAGTTTTATTAAAGATACCTAGAAATATATATAAGTACTAGCTGTACCCTGCCACGCTTCGCAGTGGCCAATTGTGATTGAATGGTTGATAAATGAGAAACAAAACATAGAATACATTTCATATAAGTTTAATTTGCAATACTTGTGGATATACAATTTTTTTTGGTTTTTCTACTGTTTGCGTAGATATAAAGACTATCTGGTTTGCCGACTCGGAAACACGCAACATAAAGTTGTCCATGTGAAAAGCAATCCGCATCTAAGTCTGTGCCACACAATTCCTGAAATACTGGCTACACAGCGCCCCCAGTAAGTGATAAATTTGTCTAGAATTCTTGAAAGTGGGCATAAAATTGTCCTGTATAATATGTGTAGCGCCAAACGATTTCATCTGAAAACAGCTGTTATATTTTTGAATGTTGGCCAAGAAGTGCTTAGAATCATTTCTAATCCCAAAAACTAAAGTGCGTAAAGGATTTGGTGGTGGGGACCAATTGTGGCAATTTTACTTTGCCTCCAGCGCAACATAATCCAGTAGTTTCACCACCGTGATTGATCTGCATCAAACAATTTTCTAACGTCACGCCAACCCCTGCCCCACTTACACATCTTTTGCAAGCAGACTTCTTCATATTGGATATAAAGCACATACGGAAAAAGTGAGCTAGAGTCACCAATGTTGCTAGTGACTTCCTTCAAAGATCTTCATTAAAAATTTAATTTCCACGCCCATAAATAGTTTAAATCGGAAATCCCCATATATGTACTTAACAGTTTTTATGTTTGAGTTACCAAATTTGGTGACTATTTAGCTGGTGATGTCCGCCAAGATGTGCATTTAACCCTACCCCGTGCTGTTTACTGGGTCAGAAGTGACACCTGTAGACATCTGGCGGGGATAACTAACTAAATGACGATTGATCAGTTATCGACCGGAGATGAAAAATGATTAAATTACTAAAATGGCTATTAAAAAATAAGGGTTGATCGTAGAAGGGTTAAAATTTAGGATTGTATGTATTTTTGTATGTTGTATCATAAAAAAATAAAAACTACAAATTTTGTCTAAAAAATAAAAAATAAAATCTAGGGGTGGACTACCCTTAACATTTAGGGGGATGAAAAATAGATGTTGGCTGATTCTCAGACCTACTCAATATGCTCACAAAATTTCATGAGAATCGGTCAAGCCGTTTCGGAGGAGTATGGGAACGAAAATTGTGACACGAGAATTTTATATATTAGATAGAAGATATATAGTATACTTTTTTCGAAATTCATAATTTCACCCCCAGCTTCAAATCGCGTTCCTATATTCATTTGATACAATACGGCTGAATAAATCCTGGCTGTTAAATGCACCATTACGTGTCAAGCACAGAAACACTGCGTTCATTACAAGTATAGGGTATTTTTTTTCCTAACAAATGTGTGCTTTTTCCCAGTGCGAATCATCGCTAGTTGATTACTAAACTTAAGACGTGCTGGAAGTGATTGAGCTGTCAAAAAAACAAATCAAAACAAAGCTAAAAAAAACGCGTCAGTAAAACTTAATTTTGTCGTATAAGCAAAAATGGCAAAACTCGCGCCAAAAATTAGGTTGAACAATGGCATAGAAATGCCTGTTCTTGGCTTGGGCACTTGGAGATCATTCGAATCGGAAGCGTATCAAGCGGCGTGTGATGCCATCGATGTTGGCTACAGGCACATAGACACCGCCTTTGTCTATGAGAACGAACAGGAGGTGGGCCGGGCATTAAAAAAGAAGATTGCTGAGGGTGTAATAAAACGCGAGGAGATCTTTGTGACAACCAAATTGGGTGGCATACATCACGATCCTGAGATCGTGGAGCGTGCCTTTCGTCTGAGTCTGAACAACTTGGGTTTGGACTATATTGATTTGTATTTAATGCATTTGCCAATTGGCCAGAAGTTTTACAGCGACAGCAATGTGCACGGCACACTTGAGCTTACCAATATTGATTATTTGGATACGTGGCGTGAAATGGAGAAACTTGTGGAATTTGGACTTGCCCGCAGCATTGGCTTGTCAAATTTTAATGCGTCTCAAACGGAGCGTGTGCTGCAGTACTGCCGGGTTAAGCCGGTCGTCAATCAGGTGGAATGCCATCCCGCATTTCAGCAGCAGAAGCTGCGTGCCCACGCCAAGAAGCATGGCATTGTGATCTGCGCCTACTGTCCGCTTGCGCGTCCACAGCCGGCAAGACATTGGCCACCTTTTCTGTATGATGAGCGTGCGCAACAGTTGGCCAAAAAATATGGTCACACTGCTGCGCAGATTTGCCTGCGTTACCTGATCCAAATTGGCGTTGTGCCGTTGCCGAAGTCATCGAATAGAACGCGCATTGCCGAGAATTTCAACTGTTTTGATTTTGAACTGACGCCGGAAGATATGTCAGCCATGGAGAAATATCACACGGGTGTGCGCACAGTTCCATTTAGTGGCATGTCCAGCCATCAGTACTACCCATTTAACGATGAATTTTAAAAAATCTATTTGTATTGTTAAATAAAGACCAGACACTTAAAGTGCATTATTTTATTTTAACACAATATTTTATTTGAACAGGCGCTAGTATACTACTAATAATTTTTTTATAATACATATTTGTATTGTATTGGTGTTATACTTATATGGTATTTAAATACTAAAATTTACCATTATATGCTTAGATCTTTTTCAAGTAGGTACACACTGTAACAGCGAACAGCTGACAAGGTCAACTCATCACTGCCGTTTAGTAATAATTATTTTATTAAAATGTCTATTATACTAAGGAACGGTTTTCGTTCGCCCTGGCTATTAAAGGTACCTCGCTAAACACGCATTGAATTCATTAAAAAAATTAAAATATATTCTTATATCAACTTACAGCAAATTCGCAATAGTTCCAGCGCTAAAACGAGCGGCAATGATGCAGCCACAGAAAAAACGATACCTAAAAACTTACTTGAGGAGAAACAAACGGCCAATTTGCAAAAGGAAAACGGGGCTATATTCGACAAGCGACCATTCAAACTCCACCTTGATAAAGGTATATTGCACTGCTGAGGAAAATAATCCAAGAAACAATTATGTTTATATAATCAACAACACACATGTTGCAACTTCCATAGATAAAACCTACAGTTGGTGTCTTTGCGGCAAGTCCAAATCGCAGCCTCTGTGCGATGGAACTCATAAAAATGAGTTTCTTAAGATTAAGCTCAGGTAAATCGATACATTTTAACCCCTGTAAAAACATACTATTAATATATAATTTCACCCAGGCCAATACGCTTTAAGGTGGAGAAAACCGGCGACTATTGGCTATGCAATTGCAAGCAAACAACGCATCGACCCTTTTGCGATGGCACCCATAAGCAGCCCCAAATCCAAAGCGTGGTTAAATGATTTGGCTTTTAGAGTTTAATAAAAAGCATTTTTGTAGAATATGAAATAATGAGAAATGCCCAAGATTAATTTTGAATCAAGCAACACATGGTTTTATTCTAGATTATAGAACGTTATTTATACACACATAAATGCTTTTATAGCCCAAAGACATACTATATTTTGTGTGATGTATACTATAATGTATAATACGTGTAAATATATTTATATGTGTTTATGTGTATATTCAACTTTATTGATTTAATAAGCTTCAACAAAATATTTACAGCGGTTTTTTGTACTCAAATAAAAAAAGTAATCATTTGAGTAGACAGAAGAAAAGGAACACAAAGTTGAAAAGAGAAGGATAAATTCAAAATCAATCAATACATTTTTTTTTGGTATTTTGAAATTAGAAAGTCGCTTTTGTTTTTATTATATTTTTAAACGTTCGGATTTTTACACATAAATTATAGAACTAAAAAATTGAGTTGAGAGCAAAAAATGGCTTAAATACTACTATATTCATAGTGTTATGCATTTGAATGGTTTTTTCTTTTTTGCTGCTTTTATTTTAAACAAATTGAAAATACAAAATGCATCTCATCTACAGAGCTACGAGTACTTTACCTATTACAATTTTCGATTGGTTTACTACGCAACACACTCAGATACGACGAAAGTCAGAGAAAAGTTAATGGTTATAAAACTTATAAATTCATTTCGCACATCAAAAACTAAATCGAAACAAAAAATAAACAAATCGTTATAAATTTAGTCTTGAGATTTTTTTTTTCTTTAACAACTTGTGTTTCACATAAAGTCTTTCTGTAAGTTACTTTTTGCCACGCTTTTGTTATAATTTTATTATTAGTATTATATCGCCTACTAAAAATTATTTAGATGCAATATGATGTACAATAAGTACACCAAATAGCAACAGCAGGTACCGACAACCGAACAAAAACTATTTTGTTGTAAAGTAAATTGCTTAAGTGCTTTTAATATTGAATGCCAGGCATAACACACAGCACATAAACTAAATTGAGCAGTTTAAACGCATTTTGTATGTTCGAAAATTCGTGTTCAATCGGGAGCTGCTAATCGCCATTTGGTAAATTTTTACAATCCATAAATTACTTATCCGAAATGTATTAACTTTTGTGTTTGATTTGTTAATAACAAATGTACATGCATGATATATATCATGTAAATTATTTGTTATACAATACATTTATCAATGTTTAAGCGCGATCCTATGATGTGTGTGTGTTTTTGTGGCATGTGGCTTGTGTGTATTGTTGTTACTCGTTGGTTAGTTGTTGGTTCCTTATATAGTTTTGTTTAGAATTTCGGTTTAGTTTAAGTTTAGCGTAGCAAATTGTTAATGTTTTCCGTTCGATATTGTGTATGTATGCAGCAAACGATTTATCGAGGGCTGTTTGTTGACTTTAGTACTCTTCGTCCTCTGGTGGTGCATCGTCTGGTGGCGCAAAGCCATCCTGTGATGTCAAAACATATTCGATTATGCAAGTTGTTTAATTGGACAAGACTCTCTCGCTTACCTCAGTTGCATAGAGTATGTCCAAAATCTTTTGAATCAGCTGTGCTGGTTCAGCCTCATCGGCTTCCTGGCAACTGTAAATATCAAAAGACCAACGTTGAAAACTAAATACAAAATAAATTGTTCAAAGTTTAACTAACAGTATTTCAATGTCGCGCAGCTTGGAGAAGTAGAAATCGCGCTCTTTCTCAAGACCCTCCAAATTCAAACGCATGTCCATTACCTGAACAAAAATATAAAAAAAAACAGTACACTTTCAATATTTTGTCAGATGATTCCATCTCTGGACTTACCTGATTAGATAACTCTTCGATTTGCTGATTGGAAGCCGCACCAACTGCATCGTTCTTCCTCACAGCTCCGGTTGTGTTGCCGGCGATTATTCGATTCAGCGGCGCCGCATTGTTTGTGCGTGGCGGCACCTTAGAGACTGCTTGGATTGGATAAAACAGATTAGTTATGCAAATGCTATAACATAAATATTAAATAATGTACGTATTTGGGATTTAACAAACGTGAAGCACGTCAAATGGCTTTCGATTTGTTGATGTTGTTGTCATAATGTATAAGCTTGTGCATTCAGTTTTGTTAAATTATATCAATAAAATATAGATAAATGGATATATAAACAAATATATGAAAAAAAAAAAAAATCGATAATGATAGGGTTGATGGTGTTTGTGTAAACCAAACCAAGAGAACCTACTGGGCTTTGTAGCTGTCGTTGTTGTTGGTACCGGTCGCGTTGGTGCCGCCGTTGGCACACGCCTGTAGGAGCTGGCAACGCCACCACCACCACTGCTTGTGCCAGGCAGAGATTTAGCAGCACCGGCGCCAAAGCCCATTGGCGCCCCATCACGTACGGCGCTGGCATCATAATCTCTACCATCGTAATTCGCATCAAAGAACTTTTTGAACCATTGCAAAAATTCGAAATTATCTTGGAATCGACCCTTTATCAATTTGTCAATAGGTATTATCTAAAAGTAAAATGTGTCAGAGAGAGAAAGAGAATAATATGCAGTGTTATGTTGAATGAAGTGTGAAAAAAAAAACACAACCAAGTAGAACAAGTTAAAATAAAAACAAAATAAATATGTAATAGTATAGGAAATCTTCACACTTAAACAAAGACATAAAAAACAACTCAATATACGATGTGTGTGTGTGTTGTGTGCTTGTGTTGGAGTGTGTTGTGTTGTGCGTCAGGTGCTGGGATGTGTATGCGTTCAGTGGGGGTAATCAATAGCCGTTTTCGGTGGTTTGGTTTAATTTAGTTTCTCGTTGTTAAGCTCTGAGCCTACGCTTTTGCGTGCTTCACGTTCATTTACTTTTGCACCCACACACAGATAGAATTATTAAATGATAGTAAACGAAACGAAACTCGCTTAAAATGACAGCGATTCGTAATATAATCATTTAATCAATCGTTTATTCGAGCCTGATTATTACCCGATTGGATGCGCAATGCTGACATCCGACTATTATTGATAACGTGCTGTTGATGCTGTTGATGTAGCGACGGCTGTTGATGATGCTGCTGCTGCTGCTGGTGCTGCTGCGGTCGGCGATGCACTAGATGGAGATCATTGTTGCTGCTGCCCACACCACTGCCGGTGTGGCTGCCACCATTGCCCAGCTTAAGGCCGCCTCGTTGGGCCAATGGATCGTATTCACGTCCATCATAATTGGCATCGAAAAATTTCTTAAACCATTGCAGAAACTCAAAATTGTCTTGGAAACGTCCTTTAATAAGTTTATCAACTGGTATTATCTGTTGTTGTTGAGGGTGGGTTTAGTTGAATTGTTGTAGTTTGCCCATGCGTTGTTGTTGTTTTGTTGATTTGTAACGTAAATCTCAGTTAGTTACACACTCATATTTGGAGATAATCTTTTAAATAGTGTGCAGTAAAAACTTGTTGCAATTTCAATAATTGTTGACACTCCGTCACAAAGGAGTTTCATTTTGGAAGCTTATTAAATTTTATAATGTATAATATTATACTGATTTTTGGGAAATATTTATAAAAAAAAACTTTAATAATTTTTACTTTATGGACAGCAATCAAAAACAGATAAATCTTAAATTTTTTGCACAAGAGTTTATCACAAGACAGCATTGAGCTAATATTATATAGTAATTAACTTTGTAAGTGTGCAAAATTTGGTGTTGAAAAAACATAAATCGAACAAACTAATATTGGAAACAATAAAAAAAAAAGACAAATAATAATACTTATATGTACAAAATTTACCTTATCGACCGACATCTTTTTGAAGCCGGCCTGCAAGATCTTAAAGTTCTGTATGTACTCATGCTCCAAATTCGTTCGAAATTTGACACGCTTGACGGGCACTGAATTTGGGAATAACATGTCCATGAACTGACAGTAAGCGGCACCTAAATATAAACAAATAAATAAATATATATAGGTTTATATTGATGATGGGGTGATTTCTGATCAAATTAGGGTAAGACTTACCCGTGCACAGTTCCTCAATTTTGGAGAATTGCGATTGCAGGCAATCGTTTACCCAGGCCAACATATCATGACGCGACAAATTCTCGGACGTCACATTTGTGGAGTATACGTTAACAGCCATTTCTCTGTAATCTGTTCGCTTGCTGTTGATATTATATTTGTTGTCCGCAGCTAGAAAGACCGAAAACAAAAAATTAATTTTATAAAATTTAGTTTCGTACAATACATAAATGGAGATGGTGTGTGGGTGTGTCTCTAATGCTGGTACATAATTATGATTTGACTTTTAACTGTCTATTTTTTTTTTTTTTTAATTTTGCTTTTTTTTTGTATTTTGGTGTTTTCGAGTGCATTGAAGCGTCACACATGTGCGTGCCTCAATATCAAGATCACGATAATCACACACACACACACACAAATACAATAACTGTGGCATGTGGCATGCAGCATGTAGTTGCTCATTATTGCCATGAAAGTTGTACAAATAAACACATAGTATCTGTGTCTGTGCATGAAAACTATCTGCTGTTTTTTCTTGTTCCATTATAATTGTTTTATCAGCTGTCCAAATGTTTTAAACTAATAGTCTTGGTTTTAATCAAACGAAACTGGACTAAAACATACGAATATACTCACTCGTTTTTAACTTGATTGTCTCTAAGTGTACACGGTTATATTTTTGTTATTTTTGAAATTTATTTATCAAAACTACGCAGTTCTTTAAATGAATCGAATATTTTTAAGCATACATAGATCGAGGCCTACTTGACAATCCACTAACAAACGAATTTCTCCTAAATATTTTTTTAATTAACTTTAAGAGAGCGCGTACAGAAGAGGTGAGAAGTGTATGCAATACCGCAATCTTCGATATCTCTGGTGGTGTTAATTATATTGTCGTAAGTTTCTAAAACATCTTCCACAATTTCAAAGTTCAAGATTTAGGTGTTATCGATACTAACTGTACATCGGAAACGGAAAGAGTATTCGATTATTTGAAACAATCTTGTTCTGCCCATGGTTTAGGAGAGCTTATATTCAAAAGCTAGAGTCTTTAACACGAGTTTCTGAGACATAAGTCTCTTAGAAAACTATTAAACTCTTTTTCCCATTTTATGGGCTCAGGGTATAAATAATGCGACATTCAAAACACAAACTGCCAAAGACACAATCACGCAAAAATTAAAATTGGTTGGAATGTGAATAGTACACAAGCAATAAGAAACAACAACAACGCACAAGCAAATAATGTTGTAGTTGGCGATAGCAGCACAATCCGAGCGAGACTGTGGAGTCAACGAACAATGAACTTGGACTGTGGTGGGCTGCAGCTGAGACTGAGACTGCGGCGGCTGGCTAATGCTGTTGTTGCTGCTGCTGCTGCGTCTGTTGGGCGGTTTGGTTTTGTCAACGCTTCGCTGCCGATGTCGATGCTTCTTGAGCCGTCAGCAAGCAGCGAGTCTTAGTTATTGCATAGTCGACGCCTGCAGCTGCGGCGTCAGCGTTATAGGCATTTGGCAATATTAAGAGCGGAAAGAACAATAAATAAATGTGAGAACGTTGCAGTCGGGCGCAACCGACTGCAAAATTCTCTGATACCAGTATTAAAACATGTCGTGAACAGTTTGCAAAGTAGGGTATAGGGGCGGGTGGTGTGGTAGTGGCATATCTTTACACCAAATTTCGTGACTCTTGCTCAAAAGCTGTGGAAGATATAGTCATTGCCGTTTTTGAAAGATGGCATGCCTGGGGTGGGCGTATCCTACTAAATTTGGTGACTCTAGCTAAAAAACTGTGACAAACATAATACATTTCTTGTTTTGAAAGCAGAGTGCTAGGGCCGCTAACAATGCAGATCTTAGGAAAAGCTATCTCACTACAAAAATGGCTCACTCTAGCGTCAAACCTGTCAAAGTTTCCTACCAAGTGGGCCTAGCGCCCAAATCTTAATACTATGTTTGACGAACCAAAGTATTTGCAAAGTTTCAAGTTTAAGGGTGTTAAAGGGCGTTATGCGGTCAAACAGACAAGCAACATGACAGACATTGCACGAAACCAATATACTCTTTACCTTTGGTATCAGAGTATAAAAATAACATTACCAATGTCAAAACGTGGGCCCCAACACACACGCACACACAGAAAAACGATAAAGAAAATTAAATTAGCCGACCACCGAATTGTTGTACCTATAAATATCAGGCCAAGTAAATGTTTTAGTGTGTATAAAGTTTTGCCACGTTATAGCTTAGTGTGGCAAGTGCATTGAACCCAAAAAAAAAACAACCTACAGTCTGACTTATTCGACTCCACAATACTCTGCTTCCAACGCAAACACAGCAAACAGGAGCTAAAGGCAAAATATCCATTCTCGTTGAACTTTGAACCATTAAATATTATACTATTTATGAGTATTTTGTAAGCTTCAACCTTAAGGAAAATTGTGTTTTCATACATCAAGTGTATACCTCTCCTTAAAAGAAAATAAAAAAGGGCGCGCTGCAATAATAACTGAAGTTGGGGCAACGGACAGAACTCTACACAAATTTAAGTGAATTTTTGTTCTCCTAATGTTCCGTATTGTTGTTGTTTATTGATTGAAGTGCACCAGCTATGGCAGGCAAAGGCAAAACTGCCCCAAATACACAACAAGTTGGAAAACTCATTGTAGGGGTTTGTTTGGTTTGCTGGGGCGTTTCCTGATTGTTGCATATGCTACATGATAATGAGAGTGTATATGCGTTGCAACGGAAGTTGTGGCAAATGGCACGTCGTTGCCATCTAATTAAGCGCAACTAGAACAGAGGGCGAACTAATCATCATATTAATTTAACATTGGCGGCACGATATAAATATCGACCGACTATCGGTAGGCACTGTTCATTGAGAATCGATCATTTTAATGCACACACACACAAACTGTAATATGCGTGAGTGTGTAAACTGATCTGTAAATGTGTGAAAAGACCGGCAAGTTTTGAGTGAGCGTCGGCGATGGCGTCAGTGTCAATGCCGCTCAGCAAGTTAAATGAAGCCAATAAAATAATAGTGGAGAGTTAAAAGACAAAAGTTAAGGCTTGAATCTGATCTGTTGAGACTCACATATGCATACTTTGGACAATAACAATGTGCGGGGGTTGACTGACAAACCATAAAACAATTTGAGTTTCTGTCGATGACGTCATGCCAATAAACTGGTATTGGCAAAAACTAAAGTAACACAGCAAACAACACCTGAGCACAGGAAATGGGAAAAATTATATATGGCAACGCCAATCGGGCTGCATATGCATTTTTGTGTTAGGGGCAGGTGGAAATGTGAGTGGCAAAAGAGGTAACGGCTTCGACTTAACAGATAAGCCGCTAAGGCCTCTTGATGATTTTGTAATTGCAATGCGGCAGTGGAATTTTAATGTCTGTTCCTGTTGCAAGCGCACAGCAGGCAAATGCCACACATACATGCAGGGACCAACGAGCTCACATTTTATTTTTGGTTGCACACACACACACACACACGGCGACATTTAAATGCGTACAACAGAGTCCTACATACACACACACTGCGCAGCATGTACAGATATTTTCTCCAACTTTTGTGCTCGAGTGTGCACTTGAAGTTTTCGGCAAAGCTATTTTAAAATCGCCACATCTACGAGTAACTCTCGCATTTTTTGCCGTTGAACTTTCTTTTCTCCTCACGCTACTTCTAGATTTTACCATCCATGCACACACTCAAAAGTAGAAGCAAAAAAATGCCGCAGCCGAAACATTCACCATTACGCACACACACACACGCACATACACTTGGAGACTGGCTTTTTACGCTTATCCCATTGCTTTCGTATAACTTGCCGTTAATCACTCACCTATTTATATGATGTTTAGATAATTGGTTGTTTATTTTATGCCGTACTTTATAATATTTTAACGTAATTAACGACAAAAATTTCTTAAACTCTATGACAAACCGTTTTCACGTAGTGTTGTCGACTGCAGTCCAGTGTTAGGCAATGAATTTTGCTGAGTGCTGGGATGCAATGCAATGTAACAACAGCGATACGATAGTTCGATATTTATTCCACACAACAGTTATTGAGTTTTTATTTAATTTCAAGTTTCTCGTTCCAGGCCCTTGTTAACAAAAAAAAAACAAAACCGTACGTATGACAAATTTTACTAAAACAGAAAAATGTACTTAACAATAATAAATGCAACAGTTTCAACAGATTGAACATTGAATGCTCATAAATGCACAAAAATCACCCATACAACAAACATTTTTACATGCGGAAAACACCAAACTTTGTATCATATCCAACATTATTAAGAGCCGCCTCCAAACTGAGGCCGAGCACTTGACGTGTATTTGCCGGATCAATGATGCCATCATCCCACAAGCGTGCTGTACTATAGTACGGCGAACCCTCTCTTTCAAACATCTCCACAATGGGCTGCTTTATTTTCTGAGCCTCCGCCTCACTGAACTCTTTGCCAGCACGCTTGCGCTGATCCTCGGTGATCTGGGCCAATACATTGGCCGCCTGAGTGCCGCCCATAACAGAGATACGTGAATTGGGCCACATGTACAGGAAACGGGGTGAATAGGCGCGCCCACACATTCCATAGTTGCCAGCGCCGTAGGAGCCACCGATTATAACCGTAAATTTGGGCACATTGGCACAAGCAACGGCAGTCACCATCTTAGCTCCATTCTTGGCAATGCCATTTGCTTCCGCATCGCGACCCACCATGAAGCCTAGAGAGAGATTAAGTATAATTATAATTTAAATCACGATGGACTCACCTGTTATGTTCTGTAAGAAGACTAGGGGAATCTTGCGCTGGGCACACAGCTGGATGAAATGTGCGCCTTTGAGTGCGCTTTCCGAGAAGAGGACACCATTATTGCCCACGATACCAACCATGCGGCCGTAGAGTTTGGCAAAGCCACAGACCAAAGACTCTCCGTAGAGTTTCTTAAATTCCGTAAAGCGACTTCCATCCACAATGCGCGCAATAACCTCACGCACGTCGAAACTCTTTGTTAGATTGGGTCCAACAATGCCGTACAGTTCACGGGGATCGTAGCGTGGCTCCTCCACAACAGTGGAATCTAATCGCGATACACGAAAACTCTTCTGGCTAGAGTGGAGCAACTGATCGCTGTACGAATTGGTCGCGTCCGTATTTAGATTGCTGACTATCTGGCGGGCCAGGTACAGGGCGTGCTCATCATCCAGGGCATAGTGATCCGTTACGCCAGATGTCTTGCAATGGAGATCAGCTCCACCTAAGTCTTCCGCCGAAACCTCTTCACCCGTCGCAGCCTTAACGAGCGGCGGTCCAGCCAGAAAGATGGTTCCCTGTCGCTTGACAATAATGCTTTCATCGGCCATGGCCGGCACATAGGCTCCACCAGCGGTGCAGCTGCCCATAACGACCGCAATTTGTGGTATACCCTGCGCCGACAAGTTCGCTTGATTGTAGAATATGCGTCCAAAGTGCAACTTGTCGGGAAAGACGTCCGCTTGGCGAGGCAGATTGGCACCGCCCGAATCCACCAAATAAATGCAGGGCAAGCGATTCTCCTGGGCAATTTCCTGTGCTCTTAAATGCTTCTTGACCGTGATGGGATAATAACTGCCACCTTTAACGGTTGCATCATTGGCAACCACAACGCATTCGGTGCTATAAATTTACTTTTTTGTACAAAAATATTAAATCTTGCCTTATTTTAATATTACCCGCAGACACGTCCCACGCCAGTAACAATGCCACCCGAATTTACCACCTCATCGCCATAGAGTTCGTGGCCGGCTAATGTGCTGAGCTCAAGAAACGGCGATCCCTTGTCCAGCAACAGATTAATGCGCTCTCTTGCAAGCAATTTGCCACGCGATGTATGCCGTTCATTGGCCTTTTCGCCGCCACCGCTTAAAACTTGGCTGGTCACATTGCGCAGCTGGGTGACCAGTTTGCTCATCTCGCTGGCATTATCCTGTAGAAGGTGTTGTAAAATGCTTTATAAATGTTGTATGTATGTTTGTTCATAGGTGAAGCGCTTTTCCTACCTTGTACACCGATGATTGCTTATCAATTTCGCTGGTCAAAACATTCCCATCGCCAACGTGGATTAAACGTATCTGGCTGCGCCTCAGTTGGCTGATAATGGAATGCCGCAGCATTTGGGTAAGTTGGAGCTTCAGCATATTGTCGGTGTGGCGAATTTGGCAGTTATTTGATTAGGAGGAATTTGTTGGGGTAAAGATCAGAGATCCGCTGTTACGTCAGGTGGTGCGGTACGTGCACGACACCTGGTCACACCCCTAATACGCGATCAGCTGTCGAATGTTAAGCGCCATCTGTGGTCTTTATATGTAAACTAGTGAATTGAATTGGTTAAGCGCCGTCTGTTATACAGGGATAAGCTAATAATTAAATTTAATTAGTTTAAACTAATTTTGAAGCAATTCCTTGTCGTTGTTTTTTTTGCTCAATTCAATTACTTTGCCATGCTACCATTATCTGTCTGCCAATAGCCATCTCCAAATTTGCCAGGATTAGTTTGCTGAGCTGCCACTAGAGGTCGCAGGCCAATAGCCATCTCCAAATTTGCCAGGATTAGTTTGCTGAGCTGCCACTAGAGGTCGCAGGCCAATAGCCATCTCCAAATTTGCCAGGATTAGTTTGCTGAAAAAATTATTCACAAATTAAATATACATTTCAACAATCTATAGCTTGTAAGAACAAGGAAAAAAATAAATAAAAATTCGTATTAAAAATATTGACAAATAAAAATCGTCTGAATATGATTATTTTTTATGATAAATATATTAATTTTCAGACATTAAATATTAAATTTACATTCCAACATAAAAATATATATTAAAAATATAATAATAATATCAAGTCAATCGAACATGGAAATCGACGCAAGCATACTGACAGTTACAAAAGTTTTGATTATTGCATGTAAAGTCGCGCGAAACTATATTTTTGCATTGTTTTGTTTTCCTTGTTCCTCACTTTTTCTAACGCAGGTTCCTTATAATTTTCATTTGTTTCTTTTGTACACTAAAGCATAGAAATTCTATGATAGAATAATAAACACCCTCGAACAATATAACTATATGTTAACATGATATCAAAACTGCGCTAACATATTTTAAATATGCAATTTTTATTTATTTTTTTTCATTTCTCTTACAAGTAATTGATTCATTCAAATGTATATTTCATTTGTGAATATTTTTATATTTTTAATAAAATGAGCATTCATACGTTTTTTATTTGCCGCCGGCAGTTTATTTCAAAAATTGGCATAGGTCAGTTCCGCCTGTATGTGTGTGTGCATGTGCATGTGCGTGTGGCACGTGTGGCATTCGAGAATAGGCAAAACGCAACAACAACACATGCTGGCTTGTCGTAGACGAGACGCACAAAGTAAAACACACAAATGACACAAATGACCCGCCGCCCCCCGCCCCACACACAATCGACAGGCCGCGCTGAACGCAAAGGACAGCTGAAACAAAACAACGACGTGCTGGCTGAGACGCAATGAAATGAATGAACAATGAAAAATACCCTTTTCCCAAATTTTCAATAGTAATCAATTAAAACTCTAATATATATTTTTAATGTATGGAAAGTTTATTTTAAGTATATAAATACAAAATACGTTTATTTTAGTGTTAGTTAATTAAATAATGTGCAACTTGTTTTATTAATAACAAGAAAGTGGCCCGCTTACTTCGCTGCGCGGATAGTTTATATAAATTTTAGCAACAGAAGTTATAAAATAAATAAATTAGAAAATATTTCACAAAATATTAAAGCAAAAGATTTTAACATTCTCTTTTCCACGCCACCATTGAGGCGCGTCATTATACTCGGTACCGAAGGTAAAGAGTATATTAGGAGTATGTCCGTCATGTTGTCTGTCCGTCTGTCTGTATGAACGCAACGTTTTTCCACACAATTCAAGCTAAAGACTTTAAACTTTCCAATTCTCTTTATCTATGGCATAGTAAATTAAAGTGTCAAGATTGGGGCTTTACAATAACTGGCGGGCTGGCAAATTGATAAATTCGATAACTCAAAATCGACAATTCCACCTATTCCGCACACCCTTACAGTTAGAGTTTCCAAATTTGGTGGGAAATTTTGGCATCCCCGAAAAATTGTGGTGCCACGCCCACCCATTCCGCTCCCAGCCCCCCGCGGTTTTTAATCAAAAACGCCTATAACTTCCTCAGTTTTTAAGCTCGATCCACCAAATTTTGCGCCAAGATAAGTGATGACGATCTCCAAAAAACTGCATCAAAACTTTGGATGCCACGCCCACCCATACCGCCCTAGCCAACCCCAGCCGCCCCAACTTTTCGTTAAAAACGGGAATGCGTGTATGTTTCATAGTTTTTGAGCTAAACGCCCCCAGCACCCTTCCCCAACCTTTTACAAACTTGAAGCAAGTGTCACCAAATTTGGAAGGAAGATAGCTGGTGGCATGACCATCTGTATCAGAATTTTTGAGGCAGCTTTCAACCCTGCCGCATCCGTACCCCTTGCAATCAGGCCTCTTTTTACCGGTTTAAATACTGGTATCGAGTATAGCGCAGTCGATTGCATCGACTGCAACGTTTCCACTTGCTTTTTATTGTGGTTTCCTCAGTAGTCCTTATGCAACTATATATAATGTTGCTTCAATTATTAAGTCTAAAGTCGACTTATTATTATAAGCAAAACAAATTAACAACTTAATTTAAAGTAAGTATTACAAATAAATACTTCAAAATAAGTCAAAAATTGACTTCACTGTACAACGTGTAAACCACTGACTGCGTGATCTGAGTTTTATCGTTCTTGCGTTTTGTCTAAGTTAAGCAAGTATGGAAATCCACCCCCACAAAATTTTCTGGTGTGCCAAATTTTTCTAGACGTACCAAGTTTTGCTTTGTTGTTTTTTTAAATCAATGACACCAACAAAAAGTAGCAGAGCGGGCCCAACAACAGTGATGCCGATTTGGCCTTTTTCTGGACAGATCTGTCCTGTTTTTAAGTGATTTGTCCGGATAAAATATCAAACATCCCCTATCCGGAAATCTGGCCTTTTTCAGATTTTTTTGATTCATTTATTTCAATCTTTTTTTCAAAGTTTTCTTTAAAAACATTGTGGCATCCGATCTATTAAAAACAGCAATCTTTTTAAAACGGTGTGGCATCCTTTTTTACATACTTTGTACATACATATGTATTTTCGATAACATTTGTAGTCTAATGTACAACAAAAGTGAAAAATAAACTTAAATAATGCCGAAAGATTCGTACAAACAAAAATTTGGTGATTGCTGGCTACAGCAGCCAGATTTTAAAGATTGGATAAGCCGCAATGAAGCGCACAGCAATAAGGCATACTGCAGATACTGCATATGCAGTCTTAACAGCAAAATAGATCACATTCGCGCGTATATGGCGACAAAAAAACATATGCAAAACGCTTTGTGCCTCGCACAAAATAGCATAATTTGTTTTAAGCCGGTGGATTGTCCCCAATCTTGTCACCAGGAAGATGTATTAGCTATGTTTATGTTTATTATCGCCTCACGGAATTGTGCAAGTTTCATTTTGATGCTAAAAGCTTAAAATTGCACAAAACAATTTTTGTCCTGTTTTCTGTCCTTTTTTATGCTCGATACCGAAGGTAAAGAAGATATTGGGTTTGTGCAATGTCCGTCATGGTGTCTGTCCGTCCGTCTGTATGTTCGCAAGTTTTTTCCACACCCTTCAATTTAGAGACTTGAAACTTTGCAAATGTCTTTATCTATGGCCGGGACAGATCAAGTTCTAAGATTGGGGTTCTACGATAATTGGGGGGCTGGCAAATTGATAAATTCGATAACTCAAAATCGACAAATCCACCAATTCCGGACACCCTTACAGTTAGAGTTACCAAATTTGGTGGGAAATTTTGGCATCCCCGAAAAACTGTGGTGCCACGCCCACCAATTCCGCTTCCAGCCCCCCGCGGTTTTAAATCAAAAACGCCTACAACTTCCTCAGTTTTTAAGCTCGATCCACTAAATTTTGCGCCAAGATAAGTGATGACGATCCTCAAAAAACTGCATCAAAACTTTGGATGCCACGCCCACACATACCGCCCTAGCCAACCCCAGCCGCCCCAACTTTTAGTTAAAAACGGGAATGCGTGTATGTTTCATAGTTTTTGAGCTAAACGCCCCCAGCACCCTTCCCCAACCTTTTACAAACTTGAAGCAAGTGTCACCAAATTTGGAAGGAAGATAGCTGGTGGCATGACCATCTGTATCAGAATTTTTGAGGCAGCTTTCAACCCTGCCGCATCCGTACCCCTTTGCAATCAGGCCTCTTTTTACCGGTTTAAATACTGGTATCGAGTATAGCGCAGTCGATTGCATCGACTGCAACGTTTCCACTTGCTTTTTATTGTGGTTTCCTCAGTAGTCCTTATGCAACTATATATAATGTTGCTTCAATTATTAAGTCTAAAGTCGACTTATTATTATAAGCAAAACAAATTAACAACTTAATTTAAAGTAAGTATTACAAATAAATACTTCAAAATAAGTCAAAAATTGACTTCACTGTACAACGTGTAAACCACTGACTGCGTGATCTGAGTTTTATCGTTCTTGCGTTTTGTCTAAGTTAAGCAAGTATGGAAATCCACCCCCACAAAATTTTCTGGTGTGCCAAATTTTTCTAGACGTACCAAGTTTTGCTTTGTTGTTTTTTTAAATCAATGACACCAACAAAAAGTAGCAGAGCGGGCCCAACAACAGTGATGCCGATTTGGCCTTTTTCTGGACAGATCTGTCCTGTTTTTAAGTGATTTGTCCGGATAAAATATCAAACATCCCCTATCCGGAAATCTGGCCTTTTTCAGATTTTTTTGATTCATTTATTTCAATCTTTTTTTCAAAGTTTTCTTTAAAAACATTGTGGCATCCGATCTATTAAAAACAGCAATCTTTTTAAAACGGTGTGGCATCCTTTTTTACATACTTTGTACATACATATGTATTTTCGATAACATTTGTAGTCTAATGTACAACAAAAGTGAAAAATAAACTTAAATAATGCCGAAAGATTCGTACAAACAAAAATTTGGTGATTGCTGGCTACAGCAGCCAGATTTTAAAGATTGGATAAGCCGCAATGAAGCGCACAGCAATAAGGCATACTGCAGATACTGCATATGCAGTCTTAACAGCAAAATAGATCACATTCGCGCGTATATGGCGACAAAAAAACATATGCAAAACGCTTTGTGCCTCGCACAAAATAGCATAATTTGTTTTAAGCCGGTGGATTGTCCCCAATCTTGTCACCAGGAAGATGTATTAGCTATGTTTATGTTTATTATCGCCTCACGGAATTGTGCAAGTTTCATTTTGATGCTAAAAGCTTAAAATTGCACAAAACAATTTTTGTCCTGTTTTCTGTCCTTTTTTATGCTCGATACCGAAGGTAAAGAAGATATTGGGTTTGTGCAATGTCCGTCATGGTGTCTGTCCGTCCGTCTGTATGTTCGCAAGTTTTTTCCACACCCTTCAATTTAGAGACTTGAAACTTTGCAAATGTCTTTATCTATGGCCGGGACAGATCAAGTTCTAAGATTGGGGTTCTACGATAATTGGGGGGCTGGCAAATTGATAAATTCGATAACTCAAAATCGACAAATCCACCAATTCCGGACACCCTTACAGTTAGAGTTACCAAATTTGGTGGGAAATTTTGGCATCCCCGAAAAATTGTGGTGCCACGCCCACCAATTCCGCTTCCAGCCCCCCGCGGTTTTAAATCAAAAACGCCTACAACTTCCTCAGTTTTTAAGCTCGATCCACTAAATTTTGCGCCAAGATAAGTGATGACGATCCCCAAAAAACTGCATCAAAACTTTGGATGCCACGCCCACACATACCGCCCTAGCCAACCCCAGCCGCCCCAACTTTTAGTTAAAAACGGCAATGCGTGTATGTTTCAGAGTTGTTGAGCTAGATTCTCTGAATTTGGTAGAAAAATAGCTAGTAATGAACCCCAATGATCTGCATTAAAGTTTTGGAGTCACGCCCACCATTTCCGCCCCCAGCCCTACCGCAGTTTCAAATCAGAAATGACTTTATCTTCCTCAGTTTTTTAGCTACAGCCACAAAATTTTGCGCCAAGATAGGTGATGACGATCCCCAAAAAACTGCATCAAAACTTTGGATGCCGCGTCCATAACTGGTAGCGACACCAAAAGATATTTTGTAGCCAGGCCCACCCATAACGCCCACAGCACCCTTCCCCAACCTTTTACACACTTTGAGCTAGAGTCACCAAATTTGGTAGGAAGATAGCAATTGACATCCCAAGAAGATCTGCAGGAATAATTAGATGCCATACCCACCCATAACTCGCCCAGCCCCCCTTCCCCCACCTTTAACAAACTTTGAGCTAGTGTCACCAAATTTGGAAGGAAGATAGCTGAAACTGTTGCTGCTGTGGCTGCAGCGGCTGCATAGAAAACTGTGGCAGGGCCACAGCAGGCAAAGCACCCCAATAATTTTGTCCGTTCATTCTTGTATCACTTTTAGAAATAAAATGAAGCAATGCGCAAATGGCACACTAAAGTAAAAATTGTAAAATTCCCTTAGAGTGAAAGAGTTACTGTTATTTATGTGAATTGATCTCATCTACAGAACAATATCACATTTTCATGCTCTTAAGCCAATCGCATTCCTCTTAGTCCTCCTTTTTTGTTTCAAATTCGTGTGTGCATTCAACGGCTTATAATAAGCCTGAAGCGATCAACAAAAACAGCAACAACAAACCTTTTGCATTCACAGTTATATTTATACCCTGAAATTTGTAAAAAAGGGTATAATTGTTTTGTGCAAAAGTATGTAACAGGCAAAAAGAAGCATCTCCGACCCCATATAAAGTATATATATTCTTGATCAGCATCAACAGCCATATGCAATATGAAAATCATACCAAACCTGTCACATGTGACGTCACGCAAAACAGCTTTTTATGCGCAATGTGTTATCGGTATTTTTTGTATCATGATTTCGGCTCACTCTCTTATGCATGCGCGCGCTCTGCAAGTCAAACAAAGAGCGTAGTATCGCTGCCTTTTTCGCACGCACTGAATCAAAGCCAAACATATGTATGTAAGAGGCTGCAGTTAAGTGAATTGCATAGCCTAAACTCACACGTACTTTAGCCTTTAGCTTTGACTTAGTGTGTGCGGAGGGAGTAGGGTTATTGAACTTTATGATTGATATGCAAAGCGCGCACATAATATATAGAGTGAACAAAGGAGCATGATCGGAGCGAGATATCAAATTATCTAATTATCATAAAAGCGACGCGCGCGCTCTGTTTAGTTTTAAACGGCTCTTTAAGTTTGGGACGAAGAGCGTGGCTCACACGTACACCGCAGGCATGCATAGATTTGTATACAAACTTATGTGAACGGCCTTTGCTTGTTCGAAATTGTATATTATTAATGTAAGTGTGTTACGTTTAGTTTATGTTATATTAGCAGCAAGTAGGCAAATCCACCCCCACAACATACATATTTATTTTGGTGTGTTTTGTTGTTGTTGTTGTTGTTTTTTTAAAATCAATGACACCAACAAAAGTAGCAGTGCGGGCCAAACAACAACACTTACAACAACAACAAACGCTACTTGGGTCGTAAATCAATTGTCAAAGGCACACAAATTAAAAAAAAAAAAAAACAATGTGCACTGTGCGAAAAGATACATGTACATAAAATATTGAAAATTATTTTCAAGCGCATTGTTACTTATTCATTAAGAAGCGAAAATCCGTTTCTTTTTTGCGAGTGTACGAACCTTTTTTTTATGACTTTGCTTGTGCGACGCGAAGGCGTCACTGCGCATTTGTTTTGTTTTTGTATTCTCGCTCTCGATCAAACTCTCAGCTTGTGCGACAAACAGGCGGCAGTAGTGAAATGGGTAATTTGTTTTGTTTTTGGAGTATGTTAAAGTGCTCCAAAATGTATGGGAGGTACTCGAAGGAGTTGTCCAAAATAAAATTCCTTTCTTAGGACAAACAGAATACCTGCATAAAAAATTGTGTGAAAATTTCAGCCTTCTAGCTCTTTTCGTTTAGGCTGTGGCTGAGTCATTCTAACGCGGACGAACTCTTTTATATAGAGATGAAAGCCCATTCTTATTGGTATCATATAAGTAAACATATAAAATGAAATAATATTCAACTATCTCATGTTTACCTATTCAATTGTTCAAAGTTTATATTAAGTTTGTACCACCCTTTCTTGTTGAGCGGCAGCAAGTGGATTCAAATTTTGTGACAAACACAAGAGAAATGAAATGCGGCAACAATTAATTATGCCACACTTTGCAATCAAAACTAAAAGCGAAAGAATGATGGCTGATTTCGATGCAGAACGATAGTTGTTCTTTTCTTTAACATATAGTTCGAGGTTGCTTCTTATTTCTTATTCATCAGTGTAAACGAAACAAACAAATCAAAAAGTAACCTGCGATAGAGAAAGTGCAATGCAGAAAATTAGCTTCGCGCGTTTTTACACCCGTTTGCTTCGCATTTGTGCAATTTTAAAAGTGCAAATTAATATCAGTTTTTATCAAAACTATACATTTTGTATTATTTAAAAGTGCAAATTAATATCAGTTTTTATCAAAACTATACATTTTATATTATTTAAAAGTGCAAATTAATATCAATTTTTATCAAAACTATACATTTTATTTTATTTTGTTATTAATTAATTTTATTTTTCTTTCAACATGGCTAATGCTCCAAAACGAGTGCGCTACGATCCCTACAAGTGTGTGGTCAAAGGCTGCTCAGAGGGCAACATGATGTTTCGCGTGCCTACGAAGAAGAAGGCGGAGTGGTGTGCAAATCTTGAAATTGATGAAAACAGTGTGAATACTTGCACACGAGTTTGTAATTTACATTTCGTGGTGGAATACATAGGAATAAGAAGACTTAAACCTGGAGCCATGCCCACACTACGATTAGGTAAGTCTATCATCCATGTAATCCATGTAATAATTTCATAATTTCATTTGGTTTTGATGTTGTTGTGTGTGTGCCATGTTGTGAGTGTTGTGTTGTTGTGTTGTGCTGTTGTGCTATACAATCAAAAGCTGAACGCTGGCGGTCACACACACTAACGCATGTATGTATATTAAGAGCGACTGTTACTACGTTTATGCTTGCTGTATCATGATTTTTTAAAATCACGCTTTTTAAAATACGCTTGTTTATGCTATTTTATAAATATCATGATATTTCTGAAAGAGGGAGCCACCTATGAAAATTATAAAATAAGGTGGCAGCTTCATATGAAAAAGGTGGCAGCACATCAGCACAAATTTTAAATCGAAAAAATGGAAAGAAATGCAAAGTTTTTTTTAATTAAACGGCTTGCGCGAACATCGCAGATGATACGTTGTCTTTTTGCACGGAGAATGGAGCGCAGAAAGGCTTTAAGACGTGGATGGGATTTAGCACAGGCCAAACGCAAGAAAATTGTAATGGACTACTTTGCAAGTCAACTTGCTGCCTTGAGGTTGCGAACGGTTCATAGCCGGCCCAGAAGCGATTCGTACTGGATGCTGATGCAAGCTCCAGAAAATGAACATCTCTTTTTTGAAAATTTTCGAATGTGCAAAAACTCATTTTATGAACTCTGTGCACTTTTGGCTCCACATATGCCGAAACAAGTGCATTTAATTACAATTCCCGTTGCATTCGAAAAGCAGGTGGCAATCGGCATTTATAAACTAGCTTCCTGTGCAGAGTACAGAGTTGTTGGAGATGTATTTGGCGTGCACAAGAGCACTGTTCACAAATATTTCCACATGACGGTTCACGCAATTGTTAAATTGACGAAGAATTTTATATATTTTCCAAAGTTGGAAGAGTGTATAAGGATATCGGATGGGTTTGAAAAAACATCACACATTCCCAATATCATTGGCGCAATTGACGGTAATTACAAATTAATTTGGAATTTATTCCTTTAAGAGTAACTCATTGAAATCTTATATTTTTAAGGAACACATATACCAGTGAAGGCACCCAAGCTGGGATATTTGGACTACGTCAACAGAAAGGGATGGACTTCAATGGTTTTGCAAGCTGTCGTTGACCATAATTATTTGTAAGAGAATTCAATGTTTTTGGAAGGTTTTGTGACTAATAAGATTTCGTTTAATACACAGATTTCGAAATATCAGTATGAAGTTCCCAGGAAGTGTTCACGACGCCACTGTTTTTAAAGAGTCCGGCGTTTTTCAAAAACAAACCCGTATCTTCCCAGAGATGACAAAAATCGTAGGTGGCTTAGAAATGCCATACATGCTTGTGGGTGACCCAGCATACCCATTGTTGCCTTGGCTCCTTAAACCATACACGGGAACATTGACTGCGGAAGAGGAGTCGTTCAACTGTCATCTTAGCTCTGCCAGAATTGTTGTTGAAAATGCGTTTGGACGACTAAAAGGACGATGGCGGTGTCTAACCAAAAAGATTGATATAAATCCGAAGTCTGTCCCATACGTGGCCCTAGCCTGTGCAATTTTACACAATTTTGTTGAGTTGCGAAAAGAAAAATTCAGGCCCAGCCCTGATCTGGCTTTATTAAGCGAATTGGAACAGCCCTCTGACTGGATAAATAATCAGGCTGTGATGTCGGTGGAATATGATTCCAATTATTTAAGGCAACACCTAAAAGAATACTTGCTTAACAACTATCCACTTAGGCAAAGTCATGCTAGATAAAGAATGCAATACAAAATATTAATACAATTGTTGTTTTATTAATTATTATTTTATTGATTATTTAAAAGATTTTTCATAAACTTTTGAGTTTCCTCGCGATCCTCTTTTAATATTTTTTGCATATTTTCCGCAAACTTCTCATCTGATTTGTCCATAGCCTCTATGAATTCTGCGTTTTGGCGGTCCAGCCTGTCCAAACCATCATTAAAGCTATTGGACATGTCCTCCAACACACGCAAAACATTTTTTTTATCTAAAATTAAATAATTATTATTAAATTGCAATGAGAACGTTGAAGCTGTTATTACATGGAGTTTGGCGACGCCCGACAATGGAAGTTTCGGGAATGGCATAGTCATCATTTTCTCCAGTCGTGAGGTCGGACACCTCAACCTCAATATTCTCCGGCTCCATGAGATATTCTATGGAGTCGTCTAAGGTGTCGACCCCAACAGCCGCAGCCACTGGACGCGCTCCATACAGCTCGTTGAGCTCATCAAAAAACGCACAGGTGCTTCTTCCAGCGCCACTTACTCCATTGTTTTTCTTTGCTATCATATAATTTTTTTTTAATGCCCGCAACTTCGTCTTCACCTGTTCACATGATTTTTGCATCCTTTTTATTTTCAATCGCTCTGCAATGCTTTTGTAAATAATGTTATTGCGCTTTGTTTTTCCGTCAAGCTGCGATAACACATTGTCTTCTTTTACAATGCTAAGCAGCTCTTTGGTTTCTGCAGAAGTCCAATGGATTCGACTGTTCTCCATTATTAACGTATTTTGTTTGTAACAATTAATTCTGTGCATGACAGCTGAATTTACACAGTAGCGTTGCCAGACTGTTTACCACAAAAAAACATGATTTTTCCAAAAAATCATAGTCAAAATACGTGTGTAAAAAAAATCATGATTTTGTGTTTATGCTTACACTTTTTCAAAAAATCATGATCTGATTTCATGATTTTTTGCAAGCATAAACGTAGTATGTGAGTGAGTGAGTTGAAAAGCGTCAATTAATAACCCTTCAGTACGGCCGAATGACGCAAAATGAACGCAGCGTCGACAATTCTGTGACAGACGTCGACGCTCGCTTATACCCTTCACTATGTGTTCGATAGACGTATTTTGCAGGGGCATGTCCGCTCAGTACGTCTATAACGCCGCTCGTTTGACTTTATGACATGTATGGAGCGGCGATAGAGTCGCTCGTTTGACTTTAGAACATGTAAGGCACGGCGTTAGCGTCGCTCGTTTGACATTATTACATGCAGGCAGAGACGTAATAGACGCTCGACTGTCCCTAATCACATGCAGGCAGAGACGTAATAGACGCTCGACTGTCCCAATGACATGTATGGAGCGTCGTAATAGACGCTCGACTGTCCCTAATCACATGCATGGAGCGTCGTAATAGACGCTCGACTGTCCCTAATCACATGCATGGAGCGTCGTAATAGACGCTCGACTGTCCCACATAATAATTAATAATAATAATAAATAATAATAATAATTGATTTAGATAATTTATTTATTTATTCATCATCATTCCTTCCTTGCCTCTGCTTTTCGTTTCACAGACAATCTTTTGAAATGATTTTTCTTTTCCGCCACAAGGGCCAGGCGGAGCTCCTCCTCCACATCGCCACTATTAGACTCCGGGATTGAGTCTGGAAAAATATAGAAAAAGCAAAATAATTTCAATAAATTGTATAAACAATATTTCTTAAAAATATTACCTAATAGCGCTCTATAAAATTTAGGCAAATTTTTCAGCCCCTTTTTGTTTTTCACCCCATGAATGTTGTATTGGCCGACAATGGTGTCCGAAAAAATGCGGGGCAAACCCTTCTTTATGCCAATTGGGGCCAGTATTTTCTTCATTGCTGTAACCTACAAAACAAAGATACAACACATATAAGAACATACATTTATCAATTTTAGTCTATCTGATTAACTTACATATATTTGCCGTGACTCTGGGCCAAGAGCTTCCTCCAGCTTCTCTAGATCCTCCTCATTTTTTAGAGGAAATATCTGCTCTAAGTCCTCCGATTCTTTCTTTTCGGTGACCAGCTGCCGAATCAAGACAGTCTGGTCAGCTATCTGATCGGCGAGCAATTTAATGTGCGCCTCATGCTGGGTTTTCTGACTTCTGACCAATTCTGGAAAAACACACAATGTGTTAATAATGCAGAAAAATGTTAATAACGTTTTTATTTACCAGTTAGCATGTCAATTTGCCGGGCTTGCTGGGCTTGCTGGGCTTGTTGCTGGGCTTCCTGACTTTTGACCAATTCTGGAAAAACACTCAATGTGTTAATAATGCAGAAAAATGTGTTATTAATGTTTTTAATTACCAGTTAGCATGTCAATTTTTTCCCCTGTGTTTCTGACAATTGATAAGCAAGAGCAGTTGCTGGAACTTATATTTTCTTCTGTAATCGATCAATAGTTAAAAAAATGTTAACATATATAAAAGGACAGTTAATGTTTATTGTTATACTTACTCAGTGCAGTTGCAGAAAAACGTTTAATTTTTGGACTGCTCGACATATTCAGTTTCTGTTTTTTAAATTGATATTTTATTTGCAATTTGTTGGAAAAGATAGAGATTTTTTGTTAAAGCAAAATAAGTAGGCAAAATAAGTACATGTTTATATTAAAATGTATAGCAATGGAGCAACGGCATTAGCAAGATTCCCCCCTCGTGTGGTAACCCGATAGCCTTAGACTCAAAATCAGAGAATTGAAACGACTCAACTTCACCTAATGCATCAGTTCTTGCAAAATAAATCCCTAAGCTTAGGGAATTTATTGGGTCGGTAAAGAAGGGGCTTAAATTAAGAATTTTCCGACCAAGTATGCAAGCATTTCCAGAATTATCTGAAAAGGACTCAATGCAGATAGGGATATTATTTTTAATATAACAGTAATTGTTAGGGCAATCTGAAGACAAAACTAATTCTCTAAATTTACATTTATTTCCCTTTATAATGGGGAATTCACTTATAGTCGGGGCTATAAAGTTTTCCTCAACAATTTTTCTATGTATTTGCTCTAGAATTTGTGTTGGCTTTCGGACAGAACTTTTAAGGACTTGCAAATAATTTTCAAATGCATATGAGGAACCAGCAATCGGATCCCCGATCTGTTGAACTGTTTCGCTAACATGCAAGAGACTATGTACATTATATGAAACACTGTCATCGCCGAAAATCTTTGGGAAATTCTCAACAAATAGATTTAACATTTGTTGGGAAGTTGCCAAGTTTGCATCGCGCTGCTGTGGATTACAAAGTAACCTGTAAGCACAGTGTAACAGCAAAAATACATAGTATTGGTCATCATCCACTTCGTCTTGCAAAGCGACAATGCCAGTATATAATAAAAATTGGCATTTTCACCCAACAGACATTCGTAACAATAAATTAAAGAAAAATGTCCATCCGATAGTGGGGAAAGAAGAATGGAACGAGGACGAGGAACAACAGGACGAGGAACAACAGGACGAGGAAGATGCATGCCCTATGGAAGAGGACAGCGAGCCCCAATGGAACGAGGACGAGGAACAACAGGACGAGGAACAACAGGACGAGGAACAACAGGACGTGGAAGACCAGGACGAGGAAGATGCATGCCTTCGTTGCCACAATGACAAATATTGGCGTAACAAATATTTTGGTATGAAAACCAAATATGACACTTTGCTGGTGGAATATACAAAAATAAAAAAGGATAAAGCGGCTGTGCAGGATACCATTGATATTTCCATTGTCGAGCCAAACTCCATCAACGAGGAATCGAAGTTCTTTGCATCGTTGCTTTTAAATACATCAAACGTAAAGCAATTCACTGATGCTCAAAAAAACCTGTTGATGAGTATTAATTATACATCATCAAAAGGTTACAAATTTCTGCGTGATTCCTTATCATTGAATCTACCAAGTCAAAGGACATTATTGGATTGGAGCCCAATCAGAAGTATTTCGCCGGGAATTGATGAAACGGTCTGCCAACTGATAGCTAATCATGTGCAACAAATGAAAGAGAGCGAACGGAATTGTGTGCTTCTATTTGATGAAACGTGCGCTACTTCAGACCTCGAGTACAACAGCACAACGGATCAAATAGACGGCTTCGCTGATTGGGGCGAGGGAAAGCGCGAGCCGTTTTCTATGTTTCCAGGTAAAAGGAATTACACAGCCATGGAAATACCCACTTTCTTACTATTGTCAAGGTAGTTTGGATTGTGATACTCTACCTATGACGTTTGAAAGCTTATTGGAGAATATTGAAGCTTTAACTAAAATTGGTCTTAAAGTGAAAGCCATTGTATGCGACCAGTCCGGAGTCAACCAGGGCATCTATGCACGACTTTGCGGTTTAAATGGAAACTTTACTTATGAGGGCAACAAAATATACTGGATGTATATATATTCATTTATTTAAAAGCTTAAGGAACTGCCTAATTACGTCCAACATCATGACTCCGGAAGGCTTGGTTAGCTGGAGTGTAATTGCTGAACTTTATGCAATTGATAAGGAAAGCAGAACAACTCGCATGGTTCCTAAACTTACAAAAAGCCACATTTGTCCGGATAAAAGGCGGAAATACATTTTGAAACATGCGGTCCAAGTTTTTTCAAAGTCAGTAGGGAATGCGATAAGAGTTTGCTATGAAAACAAACTCTTTTCACCCGAAAGTATGGCAAATGCATTGGCGACTGCAGAATTTGCTATAAAACTAAACGACGGATTCGATATGCTAAACTGCAATGTCTTCAAACAACCATATAAATTATCGGACAAACCAAAAATGATGGAGTTTATGATGTATATAAAGAGCATTACATTACTCTCCAAAAACCGTTGCCACGCTGGTTTGATGATGACTCTTGAAAATATTATGAGCGTTGCCGACGAACTTATCAGCGACAAGAGTGTCGAGTACGTGCACACGACACGATTCAACCAAGACAGCCTGGAACATTTCTTTGATGTTGTGCGCTCAAAGCTGGGGATCAAGCGCCTCAGTACGAGAAATGCAACATTTGACGGCGAGCTTTATGTCAATGAAGACTGTGATGACCTACCCTACTAATGGCAACTGTGCGGATGAAGACGAAGATCTTCACATGGATTGGATTTGCGACACCAACCAGCTGTTAGATGAGGAAAGCGAAAAGTTCAATTGCGCGATATGCGATTTAGTCCTCAGCCACATCGACTCACTTTCACATACGAGTTATGAAGACCTGATAAAGCTGATAAAAGCACGCCCATCAGATGAGTTCTTCCACGTGAGCAACTGGCATTACGAGTCTTTTGTCGAAGTTTTCGATAAGTCGCCGCACTCAAAACACCTGTGGAGGACCATAACAGAAGAATGTCTTCGTCGAACCAATGCAGTATATCCTACTTGGTTCGATACACAAAACAGCTGCTACAACCACCGCCTGGAATTGCTGAAGAAATTGTTAGTCATATTAACAAGAAAAAGAGCAAAATGGCTGTTCCGCAGTTGAAGACATGGCGGGACATGGCGGTGTCAGGTTCCTTATGTTTTTCATTTGTTTCTTTTGTACACTAAAGCATAGAAATTCTATGATAGAACAAGAAAGTGGCCCGCTTACTTCGCTGCGCGGATAGTTTATATAAATTTTAGCAACAGAAGTTATAAAATAAATAAATTAGAAAATATTTCACAAAATATTAAAGCAAAAGATTTTAACATTCTCTTTTCCACGCCACCATTGAGGCGCGTCATTATACTCGGTACCGAAGGTATAGTGTATATTAGGAGTATGTCCGTCATGTTGTCTGTCCGTCTGTCTGTATGAACGCAACGTTTTTCCACACAATTCAAGCTAAAGACTTGAAACTTTCCAATTCTCTTTATCTATGGCATAGTAAATTAAAGTGTCAAGATTGAGGCTTTACAATAACTGGCGGGCTGGCAAATTGATAAATTCGATAACTCAAAATCGACAATTCCACCTATTCCGCACACCCTTACAGTTAGAGTTTCCAAATTTGGTGGGAAACTTTGGCATCCCCGAAAAATTGTGGTGCCACGCCCACCCATTCCGCTCCCAGCCCCCCGCGGTTTTTAATCAAAAACGCCTATAACTTCCTCAGTTTTTAAGCTCGATCCACCAAATTTTGCGCCAAGATAAGTGATGACGATCTCCAAAAAACTGCATCAAAACTTTGGATGCCACGCCCACCCATACCGCCCTAGCCAACCCCAGCCGCCCCAACTTTTCGTTAAAAACGGGAATGCGTGTATGTTTCATAGTTTTTGAGCTAAACGCCCCCAGCACCCTTCCCCAACCTTTTACAAACTTGAAGCAAGTGTCACCAAATTTGGAAGGAAGATAGCTGGTGGCATGCCCATCTGTATCAGAATTTTTGAGGCAGCTTTCAACCCTGCCGCATCCGTACCCCTTTGCAATCAGGCCTCTTTTTACCGGTTTAAATACTGGTATCGAGTATAGCGCAGTCGATTGCGTCCGACTGCAACGTTACCACTTGCTTTTTATTGTGGTTTCCTCAGTAGTCCTTATGCAACTATATATAATGTTGCTTCAGACTTATTATTATAAGCAAAACAAATTAACAACTTAATTTAAAGTAAGTATTATAAATAAATACTTCAAAATAAGTCAAAAAATGACTTCACTGTACAACGTGTAAACCACTGACTGCGTGATCTGAGTTTTATCGTTCTTGCGTTGTGTCTAAGTTAAGCAAGTATGGAAATCCACCCCCACAAAATTTTCTGGTGTGCCAAATTTTTCTAGGCGTACCAAGTTTTGCTTTGTTGTTTTTTTAAATCAATGACACCAACAAAAAGTAGCAGAGCGGGCCCAACAACAGTGATGCCGATTTGGCCTTTTTCCGAACAGATCTGTCCTGTTTTTAAGTGATTTGTCCGGATAAAATATCAAACATCCCCTATCCGGAAATCTGGCCTTTTTCAGATTTTTTTGATTCATTTATTTCAATCTTTTTTCAAAGTTTTCTTTAAAAACATTGTGGCATCCGATCTATTAAAAACAGCAATCTTTTTAAAACGGTGTGGCATCCTTTTTTACATACTTTGTACATAATGTATTTTCGATAACATTTGTAGTCTAATGTACAACAAAAAGTGAAAAATAAACTTAAATAATGCCGAAAGATTCGTACAAACAAAAATTTGGTGATTGCTGGCTACAGCAGCCAGATTTTAAAGATTGGATAAGCCGCAATGAAGCGCACAGCAATAAGGCATACTGCAGATACTGCATATGCAGTCTTAACAGCAAAATAGATCACATTCGCGCGTATATGGCGACAAAAAAACATATGCAAAACGCTTTGTGCCTCGCACAAAATAGCATAATTTGTTTTTAAGCCGGTGGATTGTCCCCAATCTTGTCACCAGGAAGATGTATTAGCTATGTTTATGTTTATTATCGCCTCACGGAATTGTGCAAGTTTCATTTTGATGCTAAAAGCTTAAAATTGCACAAAACAATTTTTGTCCTGTTTTCTGTCCTTTTTATGCTCGATACCGAAGGTAAAGAAGATATTGGGTTTGTGCAATGTCCGTCATGGTGTCTGTCCGTCCGTCTGTATGTTCGCAAGTTTTTTCCACACCCTTCAATTTAGAGACTTGAAACTTTGCAAATGTCTTTATCTATGGCCGGGACAGATCAAGTTCTAAGATTGGGGTTCTACGATAACTGGGGGCTGGCAAATTGATAAATTCGATAACTCAAAATCGACAAATCCACCTATTCCGGACACCCTTACAGTTAGAGTTACCAAATTTGGTGGGAAATTTTGGCATCCCCGAAAAATTGTGGTGCCACGCCCACCAATTCCGCTCCCAGCCCCCCGCGGTTTTAAATCAAAAACGCCTACAACTTCCTCAGTTTTTAAGCTCGATCCACTAAATTTTGCGCCAAGATAAGTGATGACGATCCCCAAAAAACTGCATCAAAACTTTGGATGCCACGCCCACACATACCGCCCTAGCCAACCCCAGCCGCCCCAACTTTTAGTTAAAAACGGGAATGCGTGTATGTTTCAGAGTTGTTGAGCTAGAGTCTCTGAATTTGGTAGAAAAATAGCTAGTAATGAACCCCAATGATCTGCATTAAAGTTTTGGAGTCACGCCCACCATTTCCGCCCCCAGCCCTACCGCAGTTTCAAATCAGAAATGACTTTATCTTCCTCAGTTTTTGAAGCTACAGCCACAAAATTTTGCGCCAAGATAGGTGATGACGATCCCCAAAAAACTGCATCAAAACTTTGGATGCCGCGTCCATAACTGGTAGCGACACCAAAAGATATTTTGTAGCCAGGCCCACCTATAACGCCCACAGCACCCTTCCCCAACCTTTTACACACTTTGAGCTAGAGTCACCAAATTTGGTAGGAAGATAGCTGAAACTGTTGCTGCTGTGGCTGCAGCGGCTGCATAGAAAACTGTGGCAGGGCCACAGCAGGCAAAGCACCCCAATAGTTTTGTCCGTTCATTCTTGTATCACTTTTAGAAATGAAATGAAGCAATACGCAAATGGCACACTAAAGTAAGAATTTTAAAATTCCCTGAGATTGAAAGAGTTACTGTTATTTATGTGAATTGATCTCATCTACAGAACAATATCACATTTTCATGCTCTTAAGCCAATCGCATTCCTCTTAGTCCTCCTTTTTTGTTTCAAATTCGTGTGTGCATTCAACGGCTTATAATAAGCCTGAAGCGATCAACAAAAACAGCAACAACAAATCTTTTGCATTCACAGTTATATTTATACCCTGAAATGGGTAAAAAAGGGTATAATTGTTTTGTGCAAAAGTATGTAACAGGCAAAAAGAAGCATCTCCGACCCCATATAAAGTATATATATTCTTGATCAGCATCAACAGCCATATGCAATATGAAAATCATACCAAACCTGTCACATGTGACGTCACGCAAAACAGCTTTTTATGCGCAATGCGTTATTGGTATTTTTTGTATCATGATTTTGGCTCACTCTCTTATGTATGCGCGCGCTCTGCAAGTCAAACAAAGAGCGTAGTATCGCTGCCTTTTTCGCACGCACTGAATCAAAGCCAAACATATGTATGTAAGAGGCTGCAGTTAAGTGAATTGCATAGCCTAAACTCACACGTACTTTAGCCTTTAGCTTTGACTTAGTGTGTGCGGAGGGAGTAGGGTTATTGAACTTTATGATTGATATGCAAAGCGCGCACATAATATATAGAGTGAACAAAGGAGCATGATCGGAGCGAGATATCAAATTATCTAATTATCATAAGAGCGACGCGCGCGCTCTGTTTAGTTTTAAACGGCTCTTTAAGTTTGGGACGAAGAGCGTGGCTCACACGTACACCGCAGGCATGCATAGATTTGTATACAAACTTATGTGAACGGCCTTTGCTTGTTCGAAATTGTATATTATTAATGTAAGTGTGTTACGTTTAGTCTAAGTTATATTAGCAGCAAGTAGGCAAATCCACCCCCAGAACATACATATGTATTTTGGTGTGCAAAATTTTTCTAGACGCACCAAGTTTTTTTTTGTTGTTGTTGTTTTTTTCAATCAATGACACCAACAAAAGTAGCAGTGCGGGCCAAACAACAACACTTACAACAACAACAAACGCTACTTGGGTCGTAAATCAATTGTCAAAGGCACACAAATTTGAAAAAATAACAATGTGCACTGTGCGAAAAGATACATGTACATAAAATATTGAAAATTATTTTCAAGCGCATTGTTACTTATTCATTAAGAAGCGAAAATCCGTTTCTTTTTTGCGAGTGTTCGAACCTTATTTTTTTTTATGACTTTGCTTGTGCGACGCGAAGGCGTTACTGCGCATTTGTTTTGTTTTTGTATTCTCGCTCGCGATCAAACTCTCAGCTTGTGCGACAAACAGGCGGCAGTAGTGGAATGGGTAATGTGTTTTGTTTTTGGAGTGGGTAAAAGTGCTCCAAAATGTATGGGAAGTACTCGAAGGAGTTGTCCTAAATAAAATTCCTTTCTTAGTGCCCACTTACTACCTGCATCGAATATTGTGTGAAAATTTCAGTCTTCTAGCTCTTTTCGTTTAGGCTGTGGCTGAGTCATTCTAACGCGGACGAAATCTTTTATATATATAGACTAGTAAGTACCCCGCTTACTTCGCTGCGCGGATAGTTTATATAAATTTTAGCAACAGAAGATATAAAATAAATAAATTAGAAAATATTTCACAAAATATTAAAGCAAAAGATTTTAACATTCTCTTTTCCGCGCCACCATTGAGGCGCGTCATTATACTCGGTACCGAAGGTATAGTGTATATTAGGAGTATGTCCGTCATGTTGTCTGTCCGTCTGTCTGTATGAACGCAACGTTTTTCCACACAATTCAAGCTAAAGACTTGAAACTTTCCAATTCTCTTTATCTATGGCATAGTAAATTAAAGTGCCAAGATTGAGGCTTTACAATAACTGGCGGGCTGGCAAATTGATAAATTCGATAACTCAAAATCGACAATTCCACCTATTCCGCACACCCTTACAGTTAGAGTTACCAAATTTGGTGGGAAATTTTGGCATCCTCGAAAAATTGTGGTGCCACGCCCACCCATTCCGCTCCCAGCCCCCCGCGGTTTTAAATCGCCAAGATAAGTGATGACGATCCCCAAAAAACTGCATCAAAACTTTGGATGCCACGCCCACCCATACCGCCCTAGCCAACCCCAGCTGCCCCAACTTTTCGTTAAAAACGGGAATGCGTATATCTTTCAGAGTTGTTGAGCTAGAGTCTCTGAATTTGGTAAAAAGATAGCTAGTAATGAACCCCAATGATCTGCATTAAAGTTTTGGAGTCACGCCCACCATTTCCGCCCCCAGCCCTACCGCAGTTTCAAATCAGAAATGACTTTATCTTCCTCAGTTCTTGAGCTACAGCCACAAAATTTTGCGCCAAGATAGGTGATGACGATCCCCAAAAAACTGCATTAAAACTTTGGATGCCGCGCCCATAACTGGTAGCGACACCCAAAATATTTTGTAGCCAGGCCCACAGCACCCTTTCCCAACCTTTTACAAACTTTGAGCTAGAGTCACCAAATTTGGTAGGAAGATAGCAATTGACATCCCAAGCAGATCTGCAGGAATAATTTGGATGCCATAACCACCCATAAATCGCCTAGCCCCCCTTCCCCCACCTTTAACAAACTTTGAGCTAGTGTCAACAAATTTGGAAGGAAGATAGCTGAAACTGTTGCTGCTGTGGCTGCAGCGGCTGCATATAAAACTGTAGCAGGCAAAGCACCCCAATAATTTTGTCCGTTCATTCTTGTATCACTTTTAGAAATGAAATGAAGCAATACGCAAATGGCACACTAAAGTAAGAATTTTAAAATTCCCTGAGATTGAAAGAGTTACTGTTATTTATGTGAATTGATCTCATCTACAGAACAATATCACATTTTCATGCTCTTAAGCCAATCGCATTCCTCTTAGTCCTCCTTTTTTGTTTCAAATTCGTGTGTGCATTCAACGGCTTATAATAAGCCTGAAGCGATCAACAAAAACAGCAACAACAAATCTTTTGCATTCACAGTTATATTTATACCCTGAAATGGGTAAAAAAGGGTATAATTGTTTTGTGCAAAAGTATGTAACAGGCAAAAAGAAGCATCTCCGACCCCCATCAACAGCCATATGCAATATGAAAATCATACCAAACCTGTCACATGTGACGTCACGCAAAACAGCTTTTTATGCGCAATGCGTTATCGGTATTTTTTGTAACATGATTTTGGCTCACTCTCTTATGTATGCGCGCGCTCTGCAAGTCAAACAAAGAGCGTAGTATCGCTGCCTTTTTCGCACGCACTAAATCAAAGCAAAACATATGTATGTAAGAGGCTGCAGTTAAGTTAATTGCATAGCCTAAACTCACACGTACTTTAGCCTTTAGCTTTGATTTAAGGCCTAATTACTCCAGCGATAAGACGTAAAACGAGAAACGTAAAACGAGAGAGTTGTGCTACAATTAATAGGTAATAATAAGTAATAAAACATGGAAATAAATGACCATGAGTTAATAGCCCTAGTTGAGGCAAATCTTTTGCTTTTTGACAAAAAACAAACGCATTTCAAAAATAAAGCACAGAAAGCAATATTATGGGATTCCATAGGGAAGCAGCTAAATAGTACTGGTAAGTTTGCAATGGATATTTAATGCAATGTAAATGATATTAATTCCATTCTAGGTCCAATTTGCTCAAAGCGTTTCAACAATTTAAGAGAAAAATTTGGGCGGAAGCTGAAGCGGCAAAATTCAGCGTCTGGTAGTGGCGCGGTTGCGTGCTCAAACTGGCCCTATTTTAAACAATTGCTGTTTTTACGTGGGCACATGATTCAGCGCAGGTAGCTAATTTGTATTTTATATTTATATTGCAATAACATAATCATGCATGTTATTATTTCAATAGGCAGCGTTCAAATTTTAAACCGATTGGCGATAGCAACTTCCCAGATGTCCCTGAAGAGGCTACATTGGAGCTGACCAACACAAATATGGAATGTGGTGATATGGACTGCATCGATTACAGCCCACAATCAATGGAAACCTCTTCAGACCAGTTTTCTACGTCGTCGCTCTCTGAAATGTTTATCAACATCGAAAACAAAGCAACTACGACCAGAAAAAATAGTACGTCAACGCCGAAAAAGCAGGCGAACACGGATAAGCGTATCGATAGCATGTGCGACCATTTCATTGACACCGCTTCATCGTTCTCCAAAATAGTCGAAGCTTCTCAGAACAGGGAGCCAGTTTCGCATGCCTTCGCTAGATTGGCGGAAGCTCATCTTGCTGCCATGTCACCAAGCGCTCGAACCAAAAAAATTAGAAAATTGTCTTATTATTTGTTTGAAGACGATGATGACTTCGTAATTTGAGCAATATTTCTTTCGATTTTGTCTTTATTCTTATGTTTTTGCTTTATTTCATTATATTTTGAATTCATTTCCTTATTTTTAACTTTCATTAATTGTTTAATCATCGATTACTTATAAATACATATAATAGAAAAATGAAAAATAAATCAAATTTGTTATGTTAAAATTATGTTGATAATGATGATGTTAACCGCTGCGTTTTTCGTACGGCTGGAATGGCACAGATCCTTCTCTAACAAAGTACTTAATGAGCCTTTCTCGCTGCTTTATAGCATTTGCTGAGCTTCTGCGGCTATGCGACACAAAGTCTCTTAACTGCCCGCAGTCCTGCACCTCTTCACGCCAAAGCCCTGGCGAAGATTGCTCTGCGCTGTCAGCGTCGACAAAGTTATGTGGACAATACCAGCGCTCGGTATCGTTTAGCATTAAAAAATTGTGCAATGCGACACAAGCTAGAACAACTTTATCGACATTTTCTGGCATCAACTCCAACGACGCGTCGTGAGCAAAACACGCCAACGAGCGGTTAAAATACCAAATGCGTTTTCTATCGTTCGGCGTGCGCGAGATAAACGATAATTAAAATTGTCCTCTTCCGGTTTGAGCATTGCACCATTGCGAGGAGGTGCCACTGGTTTCATTATATTTATTCCCAAAGGAAACGCAGCATCCGCAACAAACACATGCGGGAATAGCTCGTTCGTGTTTGGCAATGGTTTCTTCGCTGGTATGGGCAGCCGTCCTTCCAATAACGCATTTCCAAAAGATGACAGGCGGAAAACTCCTGTAGTATTTAGAGTGAATGTTTATATACAATATTTAGAACTGTGTTAAAGAAGGTATACCTGCATCGTTTTCACAGCCATGGCTTCCAACACTGACTGCAGTAAAAGTGTAATTAGCATCACACGCCGCCATGAGCACTACACTGAAATGTTTCTTGTAGTTGAAATACAAGGTGCCAGACTTTTTGGGACATTTTATGGCTATATGTTTTCCATCTATGGCCCCCACACAGTTTGGAAAATTCCATTGCCGTTCGAAACCGTTCGCAATATCCAAATACTGGCTTGTGGTGGGTTCACTTAAATAAAGTGGTTGCAATACATCCCACAGAGCTTCACAAGTTTCCAATATAATTTCCCGAACGGTGCTTTTTCCCAGTTTGTGACTCCATGCAATGCTTTGCATGCTCTGTCCATGCGCCAAATACCTTCAAATAAACGAAAGTATATAACACACATGTCTACTATACTTGTAAATAGCACTTACAACAAAGTTAAGGAAAGACGTTCATCTTTCTTGATGCGCTGTCTCGGCTTATGAAGGACATCACCCAGAAGAGCCATCAGCAACTCATACATATTCTTGGGCATTCTTGCATGCTTGAAAAATTCCTCTTCATCCAAAAATTTAATTTTTCGGAATGTTTTCAAATGGTAGGACGAACAGCCCAACGGCGTTTACGCTCCTTTCGCACTTCCCTTATAATTTTGAACATTGTGCACAAACAAAAAAACAGTGTGCCTATTTCCTCCATTTCCATATCCATTTTGGAAAAGATAAAATATAAATAGATCCAAATAAATTCGTTCACTTCAATTCTTGTTGCCTTTGTTCGCTTTGTTTTAATGTGCACAGCTGTTTACGTCTTACGTTCAGAGTAATTGCAACAAAATTTACGTCTTTCGTCTCTCGTTTTACGTTTCTCGTTTTACGTCTTATCGCTGGAGTAATTAGGCCTTTAGTGTGCGGAGGAGGTAGGGTTATTGAACTTTATGATTGACATGCAAAGCGCGCACATTAAATAAAGAGTGAACAAAGGAGCATGATCCGAGCGAGATATCAAATTATCTAATTATCATAAGAGCGACGCGCGCGCTCTGTTTAGTTTTAAGCTTTTTTTTGTTGTTGTTGTTTTTTTCAATCAATGACACCAACAAAAGTAGCAGTGCGGGCCCAACAACAACACTTACAACAACAACAAACGTTACTTGGGTCGTAAATCAATTGTCAAAGGCACACAAATTTGAAAAGAAAAAACAATGTGCACTGTGCGAAAAGATACATGTACATATAATATTGAAAATTATTTTCAAGCGCATTGTTTACTTAATTGTGTATGCACTTATTCATTAAGAAGCGAAAATCCGTTCCTTATTTGCGAGTGTACGAACCTTTTTTTTATGACTTTGCTTGTGCGACGCGAAGGCGTCACTGCGCATTTGTTTTGTTTTTGTATTCTCGCTCGCGATCAAACTCTCAGCTTGTGCGACAAACAGGCGGCAGTAGTGGAATGGGTAATGTGTTTTGTTTTTGGAGTGGGTAAAAGTGCTCCAAAATGTATGGGAGGTACTCGAAGGAGTTGTCCAAAATAAAATTCCTTTCTTAGGACAAACAGAATACCTGCATAAAAAATTGTGTGAAAATTTCAGCCTTCTAGCTCTTTTCGTTTAGGCTGTGGCTGAGCCATTCTAACGCGGACGAACTCTTTTATATATAGAGAAGATAATTAAGACAAAATTTATTATAATATTGCTTTGTAGGTCATGCAGAGGAACCACCAAATTGCCTTTATACAAGCATTTGCATTAGGTATTGCTGCATTCTTAACTGCAGTGTGAGCAATCCACCATCTACGCTGCATAAATTCCCGGTGGATGAAAAGCAAAGAGCTGAGTCGATTGGTATTTGTGATATTAAGCCACAATACCAAAACAAAAGCGGGCTCTATATATGCAACAAGCATTTTCACCCAACAGACATTCGTAACAATAAATTAAAGAAAAATGTCCATCCGATAATGGGGAAAGAAGAATGGAACGAGGACGAGGAACAACAGGACGAGGAACAACAGGACGAGGAACAACAGGACGAGGAACAACAGGACGTGGAACAACAGGACGTGGAAGACCAGGACGAGGAAGATGCATGCCTTCGTTGCCACAATGACAAATATTGGCGTAACAAATATTTTGGTATGAAAACCAAATATGACACTTTGCTGGCGGAATATACAAAAATAAAAAAGGATAAAGCGGCTGTGCAGGATACCATTGATATTGCCATTGTCGAGCCAAACTCCATCAACGAGGAATCGAAGTTCTTTGCATCGTTGCTTTTAAATACATCAAACGTAAAGCAATTCACTGATGCTCAAAAATGTTGATGAGTATTAATTATACATCATCAAAAGGTTACAAATTTCTGCGTGATGCCTTATCATTGAATCTACCAAGTCAAAGGACATTATTGGATTGGAGCCCAATCAGAAGTATTTCGCCGGGAATTGATGAAACGGTCTGCCAACTGATAGCTAATCATGTGCAACAAATGAAAGAGAGCGAACGGAATTGTGTGCTTCTATTTGATGAAACGTGCGCTACTTCAGACCTCGAGTACAACAGCACAACGGATCAAATAGACGGCTTCGCTGATTGGGGCGAGGGAAAGCGCGAGCCGTTTTCTATGTTTCCAGGTAAAAGGAATTACACAGCCATGGAAATACCCACTTTCTTACTATTGTCAAGGTAGTTTGGATTGTGATACTCTACCTATGACGTTTGAAAGCTTATTGGAGAATATTGAAGCTTTAACTAAAATTGGTCTTAAAGTGAAAGCCATTGTATGCGACCAGTCCGGAGTCAACCAGGGCATCTATGCACGACTTTGCGGTTTAAATGGAAACTTTAATTATGAGGGCAACAAAATATACTGGATGTATATATATTCATTTATTTAAAAGCTTAAGGAACTGCCTAATTACGTCCAACATCATGACTCCGGAAGGCTTGGTTAGCTGGAGTGTAATTGCTGAACTTTATGCAATTGATAAGGAAAGCAGAACAACTCGCATGGTTCCTAAACTTACAAAAAGCCACATTTGTCCGGATAAAAGGCGGAAATACATTTTGAAACATGCGGTCCAAGTTTTTTCAAAGTCAGTAGGGAATGCGATAAGAGTTTGCTATGAAAACAAACTCTTTTCACCCGAAAGTATGGAAAATGCATTGGCGACTGCAGAATTTGCTATAAAACTAAACGACGGATTCGATATGCTAAACTGCAATGTCTTCAAACAACCATATAAATTATCGGACAAACCAAAAATGATGAAGTTTATGATGTATATAAAGAGCATTACATTACTCTCCAAAAACCGTTGCCACGCTGGTTTGATGATGACTCTTGAAAATATTATGAGCGTTGCCGACGAACTTATCAGCGACAAGAGTGTCGAGTACGCGCACACGACACGATTCAACCAAGACAGCCTGGAACATTTCTTTGATGTTGTGCGCTCAAAGCTGGGGATCAAGCGCCTCAGTACGAGAAATGCAACATTTGACGGCGAGCTTTATGTCAATGAAGACTGTGATGACCTACCCTACTAATGGCAACTGTGCGGATGAAGACGAAGATCTTCACATGGATTGGATTTGCGACACCAACTAGCTGTTAGATGAGGAAAGCGAAAAGTTCAATTGCGCGATATGCGATTTAGTCCTCAGCCACATCGACTTACTTTCACATACGAGTTATGAAGACCTGATAAAGCTGATAAAAGCACGCCCATCAGATGAGTTCTTCCACGTGAGCAACTGGCATTACGAGTCTTTTGTCGAAGTTTTCGATAAGTCGCCGCACTCAAAACACCTGTGCAGGACCATAACAGAAGAATGTCTTTGTCGAACCAATGCAGTATATCCTACTTGGTTCGATACACAAAACAGCTGCTACAACCACCGCCTGGAATTGCTGAAGAAATTGTTAGTCATATTAACAAGAAAAAGAGCAAAATGGCTGTTCCGCAGTTGAAGACATGGCGGGACATGGCGGTGTCAGGTTCCTTATGTTTTTCATTTGTTTCTTTTGTACACTAAAGCATAGAAATTCTATGATAGAATAATTAACACCCTCGAACAATATAACTATATGTTAACATGATATCAAAACTGCGCTAACATATTTTAAATATGCAATTTTTATTTATTTTTTTTCATTTCTCTTACAAGTAATTGATTCATTCGAATGTATGTATATTTCATTTGTGAATATTTTTATATGTTTAATAAAATGAGCATTCATACGTTTTTTATTTGCCGCCGGCAGTTTATTTCAAAAATTGGCATAGGTCAGTTCCGCCTGTATGTGTGTGTGCATGTGCATGTGCGTGTGGCACGTGTGGCATTCGAGAATAGGCAAAACGCAACAACAACACATGCTACGACAAGACGAGACGCACAAAGTAAAACACACAAATGACACAAATGCACAAATGACCCGCCGCCCCCCCGCCCCACACACAATCGACAGGCCGCGCTGAACGCAAAGGACAGCTGAAACAAAACAACGACGTGCTCGCTGAGACGCAATGAAATGAATGAACAATGAAAAATACCCATTTCCCAAATTTTCAATAGTAATCAATTAAAACTCTAATATATATTTTTAATGTATGGAAAGTTTATTTTAAGTATTTAAATACAAAATACGTTTATTTTAGTGTTAGTTAATTAAATAATGTGCAACTTGTTTTATTAATAATGAAAGCCCAACCTTATTGGTATCATATATGTAAACATATAAAATGAAATAATATTCAACTATCTCATGTTTACCTATTCAATTGTTCAAAGTTTATATTAAGTTTGTACCACCCTTTCTTGTTGAGCGGCAGCAAGTGGATTTAAATTTTGTGACAAACACAAGAGAAATGAAATGCGGCAACAATTAATTATGCCACACTTTGCAATCAAAACAAAAAGCGAAAGAATGATGGCTGATTTCGATGCAGAATGATAGTTGTTCTTTTCTTTAACATATAGTTCGAGGTTGCTTCTTATTTCTTATTCATCAGTGTAAACGAAACAAACAAATCAAAAAGTAACCTGCGATAGAGAAAGTGCAATGCAGAAAATTAGCTTCGCGCGTTTTTACACCCGTTTGCTTCTCATTTGTGCTGAGCTGTCGACACGGTGAGATCTAAGCTATTTTAAAAGTGCAAATTAATATCAGTTTTTATCAAAACTATACATTTTGTATTATTTAAAAGTGCAAATTAATATCAGTTTTTATCAAAACTATACATTTTATATTATTTAAAAGTGCAAATAATATCAATTTTTATCAAAACTATACATTTTATTTTATTTTGTTATTAATTAATTTTATTTTTCTTTCAACATGGCTAATGCTCCAAAACGAGTGCGCTACGATCCCTACAAGTGTGTGGTCAAAGGCTGCTCAGAGGGCAACATGATGTTTCGCGTGCCTACGAAGAAGAAGGCGGAGTGGTGTGCAAATCTTGAAATTGATGAAAACAGTGTGAATACTTGCACACGAGTTTGTAATTTACATTTTGCGGTGGAATACATAGGAATAAGAAGACTTAAACCTGGAGCCATGCCCACACTACGATTAGGTAAGTCTATCATCCATGTAATCCATGTAATAATTTCATAATTTCATTTGGTTTTGATGTTGTTGTGTGTGTGCCATGTTGTGAGTGTTGTGTTGTTGTGTTGTGCTGTTGTGCTGTTGTGCCTGTTGTGCTATACAATCAAAAGCTGAACGCTGGCGGTCACACACACACACACACATGTATGCGCTGAAGCTGGCTATGTCACTTCAAGCCGAACAGTTTGCCGGACTTTTCAATGCCTGCCTGCACGAAAGGACCTTTCCGCTCGTCTGGAAAGTGCAGAATCTGTTGCTCTTGCCGAAGCCAGATAAACCGCCAGGGGAGCCTTCATCATACAGGCCTATCTGTCTGCTAAACAACATTGGCAAAGCTTTTGAAAAGCTGCTGGGGGCAAGGCTTAACAATGCGATTGACATGGCCGGCGGGCTGTCCCCGTACCAGTTTGGGTTTCGCAAAGCGAGGTCAACCATCGACGCCCTCAGTATGGTGGTCGACCTTGCTCATAGGGCTATCCAAGGCTCCAGATGGGCAGGAGGAGCAAAAAAGTACTGTCTCATTGTCACGCTGGACATTAAAAATGCGTTCAACTCAGCCAACTGGGATGTCATCCTTAACGCCCTGGAGTTACTGCAGGTCCCCTCTTATTTGAGGGACACAGTAAGGAGCTATTTCGACGGACGAGTGCTGCACTTCCGGACCACCGAAGGCATCAAAGTGCATAATGTTTCTGCAGGAGTTCCTCAGGGATCCGTTCTGGGGCCACTTCTGTGGAACATTATGTACGATGGTGTCCTAAGGCTGAATCTTCCGGATGATGCGCACATAGTTGGGTTTGCCGACGATGTTGCCATTGTCGTCGTTCGCAAGGAGCTGGAGAGTGCTGAGGCCGCGTGCAATACGTGCATTGCCCTCGTGCAGGATTGGCTTACCCAGGCGGGTTTGGAGCTGGCTGCGCACAAGACGGAGGCGGTGCTCGTGAGCAGCCGTAAGATGGTGGAAACGGCGAGGATAGTTGTTGGCCGGACTACAATCCTGTCCAAACGGGCAATAAGATATCTCGGCGTGGTGCTTGACACGAGATTGTCGTTCAAGGAGCACCTTGAGTATTCCGCAACCAAGGCAGCTGGAGTTTGTCGCGCACTGTCGCGCATAATGCTCAACACGCGCGGGCCCAAGCAAGTGCGCCGGCGCTTGTTGATGAGCGTAGTGCGAGTAACAGCTCTGTTCGCTGCGCCTATCTGGTGGAGAGCCGTACGGGTTCCCAGCTACTGCCGCGGCATAGGCGCAACTTACCGCCTGTGCGCTATTAGAGTATGCTGCGCGTTCAGGACGATCTCTGATGAGGCCGCCCTGGTTATCGCAGGCATGATTCCCATCGAGGAGCTGGCCATCGAGGCGGGCGAGTTGGCAAGCCGCACTGCCGCTACTACAGCGAGATTGAGCCGTCTGGCAGCAAGAACCAGCACTATGGAGAGGTGGCAAGCTCGCTGGAACTCTTCAGAGAAGGGGCGTTGGACATTCGCCTTGATTCCACGGCTCTCTCAATGGCTCAACCGGGGGCATGGCGAAGTTAACTTTTACCTGACCCAGCTGCTATCTGGACATGGGTGCTTCCGGAGCCACCTTAAGAGGTTTGGCCATGAGCAGAGCGAGGAATGCCTATGGTGCGGACGAGGCGTGAAGGAGGACGCACAACACGTGCTGTTCACCTGTGGGCGGTTTGCGGCCCAACGCTCAACGCTTGAGCGCGCTTTGGGTGGTCCCATCACGGCGGAGAACCTAGTACCTAGTATGTTGGAGTCTTCGGCCGGATGGGATGCAGTCAGCGCATATGCGGCGGAGGTAATGCTGGAGCAGAGGCGAGTGGAGCGTCTCAGGAGAATCACTCCAATATAGGCGGCGAAGGTAGCGTGCGAAGCAATTCCTAACGGACATACCGCACACTGCTTCCGTCCCTATATACATATTCATTCATTTCACATGAATTTCTTGTACAGATATAGATTTAATAAAGAATATAAAAAAAAAAAAAACATGTATGTATATTAAGAGCGACTGAGTTGAAAAGCGTCAATTAATAATTTAGTCATTTGCATGTGTGGCTGTCTTTGTGTGTGTGTGTGTGTGTGTGTGTGTGGCAGTCTTTCTTTTTCAATGCTTAATGCATAATTTAACCATTTTTGCAATCCGTTCACAAATTGCACAGACATTATATAACAATAAAATAATTGTTATACTAGCAGCCCATCCCGGCTTCGCACGGGCATAATAATATAATAATTATTATTATTATTATTTTTCACTTTCATTTTTTTTTTTTGTTGTCATTTTTCCATATTTTTTATTTATACTTATACTAATTGTCAAAAAGTCATAACCGCAAAACAAAAGCCATTTAATTTATTGAGTAAGAGCCTCCCTGTAAACAATATTTGATGTGGTTTTATTTTGTGGCAGCAAAATAAATTGATTTTCAGGGGCTCCAACCCGCGATAGGCCAACGTATAATTGACCATGAGTAAAACATTTCTTTCGCAGATCAATCCCAACTAATTCGAAGGTTTGACCTTGGGACTTGTTAATTGTTAATGCCAAAGATGTCTTAACCGGAAATTGAAGACGTTTAAATGGGATTGGCAAATTAGTTGGGATCATCGGTATCCTCTGTATATGAGCTAGTTGACCAGCTGCTGGACCGGTCATAATAGTCGCAACAATTAAATTTTCCTTTAACTCCTTAATGAGCAACCTCGTCCCATTGCACATGCTTGGAGGGCTTAAATTTCTCAACAGCATTATTGGAATTCCAATTTTTAACGTCAACTCGTGTGGTGGTAATCCAGAAGGGTTCAAGGAATTAAAAAATTCTTGTGGATAATGAACTGTATCTTCATATTAGTTGCAGTGTCTATCGACTTGTATTTTTTTATCTGACCGCTGACTTTTTGAACAATAATATTGTTTATTTCGTTGACAGCATCATTCTTTGGTGACACTATTGCCCTAGAGCACAACCAATGAAAGTCCTTTTCGTGCAAAATCTCGATACCAGGGTATACTGCATCTATTAAATTTTCCAAATTATGGAGTATTTGGCCTAGAGACTCATCCAGAATAATGTCACTATATCCGCTTAAATTTGGAGCAGGGAAAATTCCTTCCCCAAGTTTAAGCAGCTGTTGTGGGAAATCATTGTCACTTCCATGAAGATGAGCTCTCATATTCGTCCTTAATTTTAATGTTTCAATCGAAGTCCATAAGGGAGACGATTTCAAGCATGCTTTGATGATATCTGCTCGCGTACCTCTGTTTATAACGGGGAGAGTCTGTCGGAAATCTCCAGCAAATACAAAAGTTATCCCGCCCATGACTGCAGAGTTCCTGAGGTCTTTTAAGGTTCTGTTCACGGCCTCTATATGTGCTCTATGACTCATCGTGCATTCGTCCCACATAACTAATGAGGTGTCTTGTAGTAATTTACCTAGAGGCCCATTTTTCCGGATAGAACATATAGATTGTTGCTCAAGATTTACAGATAGCGGAAGTTTAAAAGTAGAATGAGCAGTTTTGCCACCTCTCAAGAGAGTTGCAGCAATTCCGGAGGAAGCAACTGCTATTGCTATCTTCCCTGATTCTCTGACCTTAGCAAGTATCAAATTAGCAAGAAACGTCTTTCCTGTTCCGCCTGGCGCATCCAAGAAAAATATTTTTCGTTTGGCATTATTCACGCTGTCGACTATAGTCTCAAAAGCTTGTCTTTGATCTGGGACTAATTTTGGTAGGTTTTCAGTGACGAAAGCGGTCAAATCATTTGTATCGTAGTGATGTGCCAATGTATCTTCAACATTGTTTGCTGGACGAACTGAAGAAGGTAATCCAAAATCACTTAGACTTTTGTCATTTAATTGCAACAATCTATTTTCTATTTTTATCAAACCTTCGTTATAAATATTCTCATTGTATGGTAACGCGGAGTCTTGATTTTCCTGTCTGATTCTGTGTCTAACATCTTCACAAAAATCATCTTTGAAACTGTCCCACAATTTGAATGGCTCCGATGGCTGACAAAATAAAAGTATAACCACAAACAACTCTCTTAGTTGTATTGGACATTGCAAAAGCGATGCTCCTCTTAGAGTATTTTCCCAATGGTCATCGTTTTCTAGCAAACCTCTAGCACGGCAAGCAGCTTGATAGGTCTCTTTGAGAACTCTGCCCACATTTTTCAAGTGCTGGAATGAAGTTGGACCGCGTACGTGATGCAGCAACATCCTAAAATAAAAACACTCAGATTGAGAAGGATGAACACCATAGACTCTTCCTAAAGCAGCATCTTTTTTTATTCCTGGATGGCCAACTACGTTCTCACCACGCTTCCTTCTTGTAAACTTATTATTGGCCCATGTGAAATATTGCGGGACTTCGTGGTATAGCAGCGTCTTTGCGAATTCATCTTCATTACAGAGCTCAAAGAAAGCAAGCAAAGTTGTTTTGCGTGGATTTCGGGCCACTTGTTCAGCTGTTTCTGCGGTGAAATACACCCTTTGCCCATTTTCTTAGTGGACAGCTAACTGTAAGACTGTAGGATGGCGCTCGTGGATCGGGAAATCGAATATTCGCCAAGCAGCTTCAGATGTACTGATGTAACGGCCATTCACGTAGTTTTGTACTTCATCATTTGCGTTTCTGACGCCAAATGTATTTGGTCCGATCCTTTATTTATGTATTTACAAATGTATTTGATGCTTGAACTGAGTGGCAATACTCTACATTTATGTGAGCGTTAAACGTCCTGCACAAAAGTGGAGAATAAGGGACAATCCAACTATTATCTATAGTAAAATTACTGCCTCTGATATTTAGCGAAGCGGTTTGTCCTCCATTTGCGGTGTCACGACGACGGTAAACTGGATATCCGTCCTCTCCGGTCTGAGTTTCGTTGACCAAACGTCGTGGGTATTTTTTTGTGCAAATTCCGTTATTCATACATGGCACTGTTAAGTTATGCTCTCCGCATGGTCCGTGCACCATATTTTTAGTTACGATATCGAACAGTATCGGATCGTTTTGTTGGTTGGGCAGTTCCGCAACTATCAGACTATCAATTTCGTCTGGTTGGATTTTTGTTTCTAGCCAAAGCAGCATATGACAGTGTGATAAACCTCACTTCTGCCACTCCACACTTGCCATGAAACATTTCACTTTGCCGAATATTTCATCTTTATTGAATAATTTTATTAATTTCTTCATCTTTAAATGAAATACCCTTGAAATTATGTCATGACGATCGAAAGAACGTTGAACAGGTAGTAGTTCCGCTTTAATTTCAGGCCATTCGGGGTTGCACGTAAAAGTGACAAAAAGATCTGGTCTTCCATAGTTTCGGACATAAGTCATCGCGTCTTGGGTTTTCTCATGCAGATAACGTGGAGAACCTGTGAATGAAGATGGCAAGATTGTACGTAGACCGATATTTGATGGGTCAACATTTCCGTCTTGAATTAAAGCGTCTCTCAGATGAATGTATTCTTCAGTCCTTAACCTCTGTTGATTACGACATATGTAATTCAATCTTTCCGATATCAATTTTGCCATCATATCAACAATAAATTGACTAAATAGGTTCCTGTAATAATGTAATGGATTAAAACAGTCAGCTCTAACCATCAACCTAAATGCATAAAATTGCATGCACGTCACAGTTTTGTTTGTCGCTGTATCTTGCTGTGGAATAGTTAAATAATAACCGTCTTCTCCTTTAACGAACATTAAGGGATACTGTAGTGGATCATACGATCGGTGTAACTCAGAGACCCTTTTCAATTGGCCGTCTCTTCCGTGCAACACTATATCTCTGGGGCCTTTTTCTTCGTCAACCAAGAGAACGGCTACCTCGTTTACAGCTGGAGCATTGTATCTTCCCGGGTGTGCTGTCTGCGGCGGGCGGTCAGAATGAATTATTAACTTTAAATTATCCGAAGAGGTACGTTCTAAGTTTTGTTTAAAACTTTGTATATATACGTTGTGGTTGTTCAGTGCGGTCTGTTGTTCGTTAATTAAATCGATTTTCGCGTTGGAGCTATGTTTGACCTCAACGATAGCTGATCTGCGTCGGAAATGAAATATATCTGCAAGCATTGTGGATTTTGGCCTTGTGGTGGTAAAAGACTACCAATAAGATGATAAACCTGTCCCTCTACTTTAAAAGTAGGCATAAAATTTCCATCTCTTATTTCTTTGGCGCCAAACGAAGTCATTTGAAAAAGGCTAGTGTACTTACGGATGTTTGTTAAAAAATGTCTAGATAGCGAATGATTGTTTGTCAAAAGATTTTTCATTGGCTGTGGCGGTTCTTCAATATTGGGGAGACTAACTTTTCCAGAAGCACAGCACATGCCATTTGCTTCATCGGCCCATTTTTTGGCAGAACACTTAGGGCAGATCTTTGACATGTCGCCGATTTGGACGGAAAACTGTTGAGCATAATCAATCTGTGGAACGTATCTAAAAGCCGATCTATTACTATGAGCTAAAACTTGATTGCGAGCTCTAGCTCTGTACACCTGTTGTCGCTCTCTCTGATCTTGAAGGCGTTTGGAACGCTCATTGCTTGATTCCCTATGGCGACCTTGTATATTTCTTGCATTCTGCTCTTCAAGCCGCTGAAAACGCTCAGTACCCAGTGGCGCAGAGCAGAATGTGGTCGGTCGAATAATTGCATTATTCCAAGCCGAAATGTAATGCATTACCTATGATTTTTTTTCCAGCGCATATGTAATGGTCAAAATAAAAACGTCTGCTCGCACGAACGCAACGAGCTGCTGTTAACTTCGTTTTTGTACGCCCCTTCCCCTCTAGCCCACAAACGATTTTCGTCTTTCGTTTTTTTCAAGTTTCGTTTTGTGTTTGGCCCGCGCGCGGTTTTGTCTGTGCCTATTCGTTTTGTGTTTGGCACGCGCGCCACTTTGTCTATGCCTATTCCTTTTGTGTGCAAAAGTGTAAAGTGATTTAATACAAATGCATAATTGCATGTGTGTGACGATTTTCGTATTTCGTTTTGTGTTACATTATAGTTTTCTTTTTACACGCGGCACGCGGCGCGCGTCACTTTTACCAATCTTTTGTGCTGAGTGGACGCATTTTTCACAGTAAGTTGATATTTATTCATAAAATTCTTTAATAAATAAATTCAATATGCCAAAAATAAGAGGATTTAGCAATCGGAACTTGCGGCGACTTGTTGCAATAGAAAGAGTTGAAAATAATGTTTTAGTAGATGGGATTAGTGGGTATAATGAAAATGAAGAAGCTGTTGACATGCCCATGCCTGAAGAAAATAGGGAGCAAGGCACAAGTGAAAGTGCAAACTTAAGCTTAGCTGACCAACTTCGTGATTGGTATATAAAGTTCAGCCCAGCTAGAAGCTGTGTTCGTGCATTGTTGAAAATTTTGGTTGATTCTGGAATCGATGTTCCTGGCTCAGTAGAATGTTTAGTTAACCGACGAGAGCAAAGTGTTTTAAGAACAGTAGCTCCGGGAAGCTACATACATCTAGGCATCCAGAATTATGTTCAAACCAACCAGCACATTTTTGAACAATACCAAAATCTTGAAATGGATGTTGGCATTGACGGCCTGCCTCTTTTTAAAAGTTCTCGCGTTGGTCTTTGGCCAATATTAGGGCACTTCCCAAATGTTGAAGATATGTAGGAACATATGTAGGAAAGCAAAAACCCGCTAATCCAAATGCATTTTTATATGATTTTGTCAACGAGTTGCAACGCATAGAGTTAGACGGTATAAAGATAGGAATGACCGACGTTAAACTTAAATGCAAGTCATTTATATGTGATGCCCCCGCTAAATCTTTTATATGTGGCTTAAAAGGTCATTCATCCTTCAATGGATGTATGAAATGCACGCAGGTAGGCACTCGAATAGGGCATTTTACTGCATATTCCACAAGCAGAGGCATTAAAATATCTGATAGTGACTACACGTCAAGGAAATATGCCGATCATCACCAAAACTATTTCCTTTCGAACGAAATGATTTTGGAGAAAATAGGTGTTGGTATGATTACACAGTTTCCATTAGATGCAATGCATCTAATAGACTTAGGAGTTACCAAAAAAATTTTAAAACTAATTTACAATAATTCAATTAAAGAGTGCAAATTTACCAATGAGCATAAACTTGAAATCAATAGACGCAGCCTTTCAATTGCAGCTTTCATTCCGTCCGAGTTCCACAGGAAACCCCGAAGCCTTGAAGAATTGAGCATGTGGAAAGCCACCGAATTTAGGCTATTTATTTTATACACTTCAATAGTTCTCCTTAAAGATTTGATACCAGAAGATTATTATTACAATTTACTTTTATTGCACACTGGGTATAGACTGCTCCTAACAAAATCCGATTATAATACGAATATAGATACAATCCAAAACATTTTTGAATACTTTGTGGACACGTTTGCTCTTAAATATGGCAAGCACAATGTTTCTTTTAATGTCCATAATATATTACATATTTGTGAGTCTGTACGAGAAATGGGATATGTACAGGACTTAACTGCATATAAATTTGAAAATTTTATGCAAACACTAAAAAAGTCAATTAAGTGTCCGATCAACATTCCGCAACAAATTTATAATAAATATTCAGGCCAAAAAAGTAAAATTGTCAAATCCGGTTCTTCCTTCCAAAGGAATAAAAAAGGGGAAATAACGAAGTGGGTGTGTAGCAAATTCACTCTGTCAACCCTACCACCCAATAATTATTGCTGCATCCCACCTTGTAGTCCGGCCGCAATAGTCAAATACGCAGAAATTAATAATGAAAAGTTCGCTTATTGTCGACGCTTTGAGGATCCTCAGGCATTTTACAGCGAGCCCATTAGTTCTAAAACAATAGGTCTGCTCCAAACAACAAAAAAAATGCTAGAGGAAGAACTTGTACCTCTTAGCACAATAAGCTCTAAATACATTTGTTTGCCACACAAAGAAAATTTTGTCTTTATTCCTATTTTACACTCGCAGGTATAAGTGTTTTTATTTTGTTTATTTTTTATTTTGTTTTATTTATTTATTAATAATTATTCTAATTAATTGTATGAATTCGACCGCTAGCGTCGAGGCCTTCAGCTCATTTTTTATTTCAGTTATGTTAAGAAAAACGTTTATGGCCAGCTCTTCAGAGTTTGAAGATCCAAATGAAAACGTGGACCGCATTGCGAAGCTGGAGGAACAATGTGATGAAATGAAAGGGACTCTTTCAAGAATGGAAAAGCGCCAAGTAGAGATCTTGACAATTTTAAAAAAACTCACTAACGATGACATGCCTTTTGCTGGAAATATATTTCCCATAACGGCAATGGAAGATTTACCAAAGGTTGATAACATGATCAGCGAGGACAAAGAACATTATGTAAGTACCCAATGCCTTTAATGAAATAAAATGGAATTTAACGATTTTTTCTATAATTTAAACAGGTGCGAGTTCTGAAACAATTATAAGAGGAAATATATGCAAAAATTTAAAAAAAAGCCAGATCTAGCTGGAAAATAGCTAAAATGGCAGCCCTGCTTGATTCCCTATGGCGACCTTGTATATTTCTTGCATTCTGCTCTTCAAGCCGCTGAAAACGCTCAGTACTTGACTCTCGCGCGTGCACTTGAGTCTCAAGTCTTGAGAGGTTCTTAAATTTTGTTCAGTAAGCCGCTGCGAACGCTCGATACTCGACTCTCTGGCACGCGATTGAGACGCATATTCTCTCAGACTTGATAGACGATTTTCAGTTTGTGATGAAGATTCTACATTTCGGCGTATTCTTAATGCCCTATTCCTTGAACTATTTCGAGAAAGTTGAGTTCTTGTTCTTTTGGGCATTTTTTTAATTAAAAACAAAACTATTTAAATAACTGAAGTATATATAAGTAAGACTATGTAAATAATTAGACTAAGGTTTATTAGAGTAAAATATTATAGTAAATTAGCAAAAATAACAAATTTAACAAAAAAAAAAATATATATATATATATATATATGTATGTAATAATATCAGCTGAAAAAGATTTGGCAGTAAAGTAGAGTTGTGTCGTTTGCGAGACTTTTTAAGCTTTACTATATTTTTCAATTGAGAAGGTTTCATACAATGCTCAGAAGGATGGAACCAGTTGTGAATTTTAAGCAAAAAATTATATTGTTGCAAGCAGTTAGCAAGCAGTGGCAAGTAAGCAAGTAGTTGCGGTAAGTTTCGGTCGCAAGCAGTGCAAGCAGTTGAAAGTAGTAAAATATTGCCTCACAAAATTGCTTTTTTAAAGTTTTAGTAAGCATCCCTAATTTTGTTGAAAATGAAACAATGCCCATGTTCCACGCGAAACGTGTAGCTTGCCAACGGTGAAAGAATTTTTTAAATCGGTCCAGTAGTTTTGGAGCCAAATAGTATCATACAAAAAATCAAACTTTTCCTCTTTATATAATAGTATAGATAAAAAAAACAAATCGTTAATTTTTGTGCCATTTCACATGTGTTAGCCGAGTTCCAATCAGCAGGTTGCATTGTTTACTGATTGTAGCCGAGTTCCAATCCATTGTTAATTTTTGTGCCATTTCACATGTGTTAGCCGAGAATCAGCAGGTTGCATTGACAAATAGTTTTATAGTTTTATAATTAAGACAAAATTTAATATAATATTGCTTTGTAGGTCATGCAGAGGAACCACCAAATTGCCTTTATACAAGCATTTGCATTAGGTATTGCTGCATTCTTAACTGCAGTGTGAGCAATCCACCATCTACGCTGCATAAATTCCCGGTGGATGAGAAGCAAAGAGCTGAGTCGATTGGTATTTGTGATATTAAGCCACAATACCAAAACAAAAGCGGGCTCTATATATGCAACAAGCATTTTCACCCAACAGACATTCGTAACAATAAATTAAAGAAAAATGTCCATCCGATGATGGGGAAAGAAGAATGGAACGAGGACGAGGAACAACAGGACGAGGAACAACAGGACGAGGAAGATGCATGCCCTATGGAAGACGACAGCGAGCCCCAATGGAACGAGGACGAGGAACAACAGGACGAGGAACAACAGGACGTGGAACAACAGGACGTGGAAGACCAGGACGAGGAAGACCAGGACGAGGAAGATGCATGCCTTCGTTGCCACAATGACAAATATTGGCGTAACAAATATTTTGGTATGAAAACCAAATATGACACTTTGCTGGCGGAATATACAAAAATAAAAAAGGATAAAGCGGCTGTGCAGGATACCATTGATATTGCCATTGTCGAGCCAAACTCCATCAACGAGGAATCGAAGTTCTTTGCATCGTTGCTTTTAAATACATCAAACGTAAAGCAATTCACTGATGCTCAAAAAAACCTGTTGATGAGTATTAATTATACATCATCAAAAGGTTACAAATTTCTGCGTGATGCCTTATCATTGAATCTACCAAGTCAAAGGACATTATTGGATTGGAGCCCAATCAGAAGTATTTCGCCGGGAATTGATGAAACGGTCTGCCAACTGATAGCTAATCATGTGCAACAAATGAAAGAGAGCGAACGGAATTGTGTGCTTCTATTTGATGAAACGTGCGCTACTTCAGACCTCGAGTACAACAGCACAACGGATCAAATAGACGGCTTCGCTGATTGGGGCGAGGGAAAGCGCGAGCCAATTATTGCGAGCCGTTTTCTATGTTTCCAGGTAAAAGGAATTACACAGCCATGGAAATACCCACTTTCTTACTATTGTCAAGGTAGTTTGGATTGTGATACTCTACCTATGACGTTTGAAAGCTTATTGGAGAATATTGAAGCTTTAACTAAAATTGGTCTTAAAGTGAAAGCCATTGTATGCGACCAGTCCGGAGTCAACCAGGGCATCTATGCACGACTTTGCGGTTTAAATGGAAACTTTACTTATGAGGGCAACAAAATATACTGGATGTATATATATTCATTTATTTAAAAGCTTAAGGAACTGCCTAATTACGTCCAACATCATGACTCCGGAAGGCTTGGTTAGCTGGAGTGTAATTGCTGAACTTTATGCAATTGATAAGGAAAGCAGAACAATTCGCATGGTTCCTAAACTTACAAAAAGCCACATTTTTCCGGATAAAAGGCGGAAATACATTTTGAAACTGTGAAGTAGGCCAATGGCAGGCCTCCCTCACATTAGTATAAAATATTATTATATAGTATATGTATATAAATGAAGCATATGAAATAGTAAGAGTCAAGAATGTAATATGTTATCACAATGTAATTAGCGCATTAACATCTAGCGTTTAACAGAGATTTAGCATAAGAGCCGAGCAGCCGGGAGAGTGAAGGTCGGGCATGCACTCGTGACCCACGATGCGATCCACAGCGCAAGAAGAGGTGCGATGACGCTGAGGGCGAGAACAGCGTAGGCGGTCGGCGATCGGAGTTAGAAAGCGTCGCGCGTGCCGGCGGCAAAGTGCGTGACAGAGTGTGAAGCGGAACAACGAAGCGAGCAGTAGTGTCGACGGTAAACACGGACAAGCGGGAAGAGTTCTTTTGTGAAATTTATAAGTTTCGAAGTCACACTTTTAGTTCGGCTTCTGTATTGAAAATAAGCGTACGTATAGTTTTACAAGCATATTAAGAGGGTATAATAAATCGTTTTTAAAGGCGAGAATAAAGACAATAATAATCTTCCCCCTAACACCCCCCCGCGCTTTTGATTTTGTCGGTTTGCTGTGTTCGTCGAATGCGAACACCACGCACACGTGTGAGTATAACGGAGTAATACTCTGACCCCGTCGGGAACGGAGTTTACGCGATCAGTGGCACGTTTGGGCTGTAGGGAAACCAGTGCCAGACATACCCTGATCCGTAGCTCGCACTTACCCTCGACTTCGCGAAGCGTCTTGCGAATATAAATTTCTTGTGACGCGGAGCCTGGCCGGACTGAGATTATACCCCGGCCATTAGCTCCTTTACTAAACATGCGGTCCAAGTTTTTTCAAAGTCAGTAGGGAATGCGATAAGAGTTTGCTATGAAAACAAACTCTTTTCACCCGAAAGTATGGCAAATGCATTGGCGACTGCAGAATTTGCTATAAAACTAAACGACGGATTCGATATGCTAAACTGCAATGTCTTCAAACAACCACATAAATAATCGGACAAACCAAAAATGATGAAGTTTATGATGTATATAAAGACCATTACATTACTCTCCAAAAACCGTTGCCACGCTGGTTTGATGATGACTCTTGAAAATATTATGAGCGTTGCCAACGAACTTATCAGCGACAAGAGTGTCGAGTACGTGCACACGACACGATTCAACCAAGACAGCCTGGAACATTTCTTTGATGTTGTGCGCTCAAAGCTGGGGATCAGCGCCTCAGTACGAGAAATGCAACATTTGACGGCGAGCTTTATGTCAATGAAGACTGTGATGACCTACCCTACTAATGGCAACTGTGCGGATGAAGACGAAGATCTTCACATGGATTGGATTTGCGACACCAACCAGCTGTTAGATGAGGAAAGCGAAAAGTTCAATTGCGCGATATGCGATTTAGTCCTCAGCCACATCGACTCACTTTCACATACGAGTTATGAAGACCTGATAAAGCTGATAAAAGCACGCCCATCAGATGAGTTCTTCCACGTGAGCAACTGGCATTACGAGTCTTTTGTCGAAGTTTTCGATAAGTCGCCGCACTCAAAACACCTGTGCAGGACCATAACAGAAGAATGTCTTCGTCGAACCAATGCAGTATATCCTACTTGGTTCGATACACAAAACAGCTGCTACAACCACCGCCTGGAATTGCTGAAGAAATTGTTAGTCATATTAACAAGAAAAAGAGCAAAATGGCTGTTCCGCAGTTGAAGACATGGCGGGACATGGCGGTGTCAGGTTCCTTATGTTTTTCATTTGTTTCTTTTGTACACTAAAGCATAGAAATTCTATGATAGAATAATAAACACCCTCGAACAATATAACTATATGTTAACATGTATCAAAACTGCGCTAACATATTTCAAATATGCAATTTTTATTTATTTTTTTTCATTTCTCTTACAAGTAATTGATTCATTCGAATGTATGTATATTTCATTTGTGAATATTTTTATATGTTTAATAAAATGAGCATTCATACGTTTTTTATTTGCCGCCGGCAGTTTATTTCAAAAATTGGCATAGGTCAGTTCCGCCTGTATGTGTGTGTGCATGTGCATGTGCGTGTGGCACGTGTGGCATTCGAGAATAGGCAAAACGCAACAACAACACATGCTGGCTTGTCGTAGACGAGACGCACAAAGTAAAACACACAAATGACACAAATGCACAAATGACCCGCCGCCCCCCGCCCCACACACAATCGACAGGCCGCGCTGAACGCAAAGGACAGCTGAAACAAAACAACGACGTGCTCGCTGAGACGCAATGAAATGAATGAACAATGAAAAATACCCTTTTCCCAAATTTTCAATAGTAATCAATTAAAACTCTAATATATATTTTTAATGTATGGAAAGTTTATTTTAAGTATTTAAATACAAAATACGTTTATTTTAATGTTAGTTAATTAAATAATGTGCAACTTGTTTTATTAATAATGAAAGCCCAACCTTATTGGTATCATATATGTAAACATATAAAATGAAATAATATTCAACTATCTCATGTTTACCTATTCAATTGTTCAAAGTTTATATTAAGTTTGTACCACCCTTTCTTGTTGAGCGGCAGCAAGTGGATTCAAATTTTGTGACAAACACAAGAGAAATGAAATGCGGCAACAATTAATTATGCCACACTTTGCAATCAAAACAAAAAGCGAAAGAATGATGGCTGATTTCGATGCAGAACGATAGTTGTTCTTTTCTTTTACATATAGTTCGAGGTTGCTTCTTATTTCTTATTCATCAGTGTAAACGAAACAAACAAATCAAAAAGTAACCTGCGATAGAGAAAGTGCAATGCAGAAAATTAGCTTCGCGCGTTTTTACACCCGTTTGCTTCGCATTTGTGCTGAGCTGTCGACACGGTGAGATCTAAGCTATTTTAAAAGTGCAAATTAATATCAGTTTTTATCAAAACAATACATTTTGTATTATTTAAAAGTGCAAATTAATATCAGTTTTTATCAAAACTATACATTTTATTTTATTTTGTTATTAATTAATTTTATTTTTCTTTCAACATGGCTAATGCTCCAAAACGAGTGCGCTACGATCCCTACAAGTGTGTGGTCAAAGGCTGCTCAGAGGGCAACATGATGTTTCGCGTGCCTACGAAGAAGAAGGCGGAGTGGTGTGCAAATCTTAAAATTGATGAAAACAGTGTGAATACTTGCACACGAGTTTGTAATTTACATTTTGCGGTGGAATACATAGGAATAAGAAGACTTAAAACTGGAGCCATGCCCACACTACGATTAGGTAAGTCTATCATCCATGTAATCCATGTAATAATTTCATAATTTCATTTGGTTTTGATGTTGTTGTGTGTGTGCCATGTTGATACAAATGATAAGCGCCATCTGTGGTCCCTAGATGTAAACTAGTAAATTGTTGATTATTAATATACATACAAACCTGGATAGTGTGACCAAACTTAAAAATGATGAATTTCGTTTTCTTCACAATATCCAGGTTTTTTTATTTTGTTAAATCTAATATATAAAATTCTCGTGTCACAATTTTCGTTCCCATACTCCTCCGAAACGGCTTGACCGATTCTCATGAAATTTTGTGAGCATATTGAGTAGGTCTGAGAATCAGCCAACATCTATTTTTCATCCCCCTAAATGTTAAGGGTAGTCCACCCCTAAATTTTATTTTTTATTTTTTAGACAAAATTTTTAGTTTTTATTTTTTTATGATACAACATACAAAAATACATACAATCCTAAATTTTAACCCTTCTACGATCAACCCTTATTTTTTAATAGCCATTTTAGTAATTTAATCATTTTTCATCTCCGGTCGATAACTGATCAATCGTCATTTAGTTAGTTATCCCCGCCAGATGTCTACAGGTGTCACTTCTGACCAGTGGCGTATCTAGGGGGGGGCCAGAGGGGCAGTCGCCCCGGGCGCATGGACTAGGGGGCGGCAAAATGAGCTCCACTGTTCCTCAAAATTAATAAATTAAACATAACAATTTTTTGTTTGTATTCTAACCTTAAATAAGCAATATTACATTAAGGCTCATATTATTTTATTCATTTTATTTTTTTGTTTGCATCATTTATTCAAACAACCATCTATGAAAAAAATTAATTTTTCTCGATTTACCTGATCCAACATTGCAGAGGTTTCAACTTCGATTGACAGAATTGCGAGGTTTGAATCTACTTTGACTCATATTTGATCTCAAGTAAGATTTGATCAATTTTAGTTTGCTGAATGATCGCTCACAGGAAGCAACTGAAACGGGTATGGTTAAAAGTATTTGCAAAGCTGTCGCTAATGTTTTATAAGCTTCTCAGCCCATTGAAGAAATATACAACAGAAGTTGTTCAAGCGAAAATCCTATTTCCTCTTCGTTTTTCTTCGCTCTTTTTAATAGTAGTAAGACGTCTTGGATATCGTGGAACAAGTCTTCATTGTCTAAGTCATCTGGATAAAACTCGGCAAGTTTCTTGCATTTTACTTCGATTTTGAGAAGCTCATCTTTGTAAAATTCACTGGGTAGTTGCATTATGTTTCAATCATGTAGACATGTGTAAACCGATTCTCACAAACACATTTTTTTAGTGCAGTCCCGTCTTAAAAGCAACAAAAAAATCCCTCGAAATTTCGTAGCGCAACTACAAAAATAGGGAAGCCCCGTTACTTTGCTGCTGAGCATAGGCATCGAAGAGGTGAACATATGTAGTTGGAGGAATTCCCTTGATCTAGTTGTTAAGAGCAATACTGTATTACTCAGCTATACAATCGATCTTAACTGTTGAGTACAACACGGCATGATGCGATAACATTAACAGGTACTTCAACATTAAGCGATGTATGTGAGTTAGTTGGTATTCGGCATGTAAGACGAACGGTTGTAGTAAATATGCCAGATTAAATAAAGAACATTGTGTGTATACCGGCATTCTACACATAAAAGAATATGCTAAATTGTTCTTGTATTTCGCATTGCTTATGTGATCTGGAAAATTATAGCAGGACTTGTATGAGGATCATGTAAAGCGAGGGGGGGATGGTGGGGCGGCAAATCGATTTTCGCCCCGGGCGGCATATTTTCTTGGTACGCCACTGCTTCTGACCCAGTAAACAGCACGGGGTAGGGATGAGAACGAAGCCGGTCTCCTGTTTCTCTCACACAATAATACTTCTCTCACTCCCTACACAGTTGTCGGCTATATTGTTTATGCATCAAGCGTAGTAGTAACGTTGACAATTATTATTTTGCTATCTCAGTGTAACTCTCATATTAACTATTAATCATTCCTATTCTATCAATAATAATAAAATTATCATTTTTGAGTGTATTTTGCACGATTAGTTAATCAAGTGATTTTCATAACCTCAAAGTACTCAACACGTGGCACGAGCTTCCAATAACACCGGCTTTTGTGTTGTAAGTATACTTTTTTTTTTATTTAATTGTGACACGAGAATTTTATATATTAGATAATGTTATGGTGGTTTGTGTACGCGTCAAAAACTCGAAAACCACTGAACCGATTTTGATGAAATCTAAGCATGATATATAATCCGCATCCAGGATTGTTTTGATCTATTGTTCGTCACATTACCACAAGTCTCCCGTTTCCACTGCTTAAGTTAATTAACACAAATATAAGGCAGTAGGCTATTCAAAAAAATATATCCAGAAAGTAAAGTGTAGTTTGAAATTCTAACATTCAGTCTAGCCAGTTCATTGTGAGTGGAGCTAAAATAAATTTCCAAAAAAATTGTTCTTTAATAAAAGACCAACTAAAATAAATCTCAAAACTGTCGAAATTTTTTTTTTTTTTAACGTTCAAAAGAAAAATACGTGAGTGAAATAATGCCTCACAGATTGTAAAATTTGGGCCGTCGCTCTCGCCACGGATCAAAAGGATCAAGAAGACGGGGCACTGCGAAGCGTGGCAGGGTACAGCTAGTTGATATATATGAATACAGCATAGTTAAATGAATCATTTAGTTTGTAGGTTTTATTCAAATTCTCTTTAAAAACAAAAATTAAGTCAATTTCTATAAAAATTTATTAAAATAACTTTGTATCTGTATGTAGAATTTTCTGCAAATTCATATAAATTCGCAGAAACCGTTATAACTGTTATTGTATATGTCGAAGCGACAAAAGGGCAAATAAAATGAATGATAAAAAAAATGTTCTTACTGAAGAGGTTATTTTCCAACCTGGTGTTCACACTATCCAGGTTTGCCTGTATAATAAATAAAATAAAAATATAATAAAAGCGTTTTATTGCTTCAAGATACATAAATCCCTTTTATAAAGAAAATAAAACAAATGACATTTATTTGGTTAATTGGTAAATTTATTAGCTGCAACACACTTAATTTGTTGTTGTTTTAAATTGAACTTGTGAGTCAATAACACAGTTAGTTCGTTCTAAAACTAAAACGACATATTTACTACATAGTACATTTTAAAAGATACAAGTTGCTCTTCTAAGGGGTTCTGCTTTAAAGCTTTGATAAGCTAGTATACAATAAAATGACAAACTTAAACATTGGCATACTTAATTAATTTTTATCTATTATATTTCATTTAAATATGTATATGTAAATGTATTTAGCCTAGATTTGGGGGTAATTTCTTAAAGCATTTCCAAATAAAAAAGAATTAACTACTTAAATATTATATATTCGCCAGCGCCATTTATCGCCATCCGTCTCTATTTGTGCTAGTTTTGGTTTTTTGCTTTTACTTAATCTTAATTTTGTGTAGCTTCAACTTAAAGCCAAGCACCTCGCTCAGTACGCCCGATAGCGCCGATAGGATGACCACTTTGATTGTTGTGAACAGATATGGATTGGCACTGAGGCCAGAGATCTTGAATGGCGTTTCGAGCTCCTTTAGCAGATCGGCAGCCAACTTTAGAACGCTATTTGAGACCATTAGTTCCTCTTTCTTTTTAGGTTTTTGTTCGATTTGCAAATACAAATTTATTTGTTCAGTTATTAGTACCGAGACACTGCGATATTTATGCTGGATCTTCTGGCCCAGAGTCATATAGCGCAGCAAATAGATGCCAATCGTTATCGACCAAATGAGCGCCTCCAATGTCAAATGTGTGTGTAAATTAACCGAATCCTTAAGCCACTCAACGCTGAGAAAAGCCAGTAGCAGCAATGTCACTATGAATGCCGCCGACACAATAATATCCACCGAGCGCTGTGGTCCGCGTTTCTAAAACATATAATAATTATATATCATGAGAGTATTATGTAGGGCGGTGTTACCTTCAAATAGGAGCGCACGCTCAGCCACGTTTTGATGTTGCGCACCTTGTTGAGGCGAAAATGTGGCAGATTCGATTTGCGTGCGCGACGTGAAGAAGTCAGATGCGAAAACAATTTGGCATATAGAAAACTAAAAATGAAAGGAATAAATATTACAATAGACATTACACCACATTGGACTTTAACGAAACAAACTTATAAATACTCGACTGTAAATACTACTTATTTAAGTTTACCGCTGCTTAAAGGTACGCTCCGCCACAGCAAAGATGATAAACAGTATGAGCGTGAGGCAAAGGCGTTGCACAAAGCCCAAAGCGAGTACAGTACGCTCCCACTGCGAATGGCCAAACGCAAAGCCCAAAAGCGTAAATAACGAGGACGATGACTTCTCCCACAACAGTTGCGGCATATAGAAATAGCTTATCTCGCTTGCCTTATCCGCATCAATTGTGATCTAAAATAAAAGCAAGCAATAATTTTTGATGTTGGTTTAGTGCCGCCCAGCATACATTAGTTTACAATTTAAAACACGTACATACCTCGCATAGCCGACAAAAGGTTGGTATGAGCGTCAGTAGAAAGGAAAAAAAGACACCTATGTATATATAATCGTTGGTCACGCCCAGCGAATCGACGCGCTCAATAATGCAGGAGGCAATCTCTAACACAGACATTTGCGCCTTCTTTGCATCGCGCTGATCCCAAATGGTGCAGCTAACTGGGGAAGAGGAATTAGTTGCTGTAGCTATAGCTATATAAGCAGTCAACTTACTGCGATCCAAGCTGCTGTGTGGATTTAATATTGTTGTGGGTGTAATGTCTAGCTCGGGCATCTCCTCATCGCTGCATGGCTGGTGGTTATAGCCGCCGCCATCGGATTGTTCCAATTCAGATGTATAGCTGCAATCGTCACTGTTCGTGGTGACGCCCAACCAATCGGTGGCTGATGTACTATTGCACTCTTGTGTGCCAGCCGATGGTGGACTCGATGTCATTATGTCTGCATCATCGCATTCATCCGACTCTGCACAGCTGCTGGTTGATTCATGGGCAACTTTGTCTGCATTGCCATTGTTATTGGTGCTGCCGCTGTTAGTGATTGTGCTAGTGGTGGTGGTGGTGATGTTGGTGGTGGTGCTGCTGCTGTTGCTTACATTAAGACGCAAACGTAGATGATTGGCCGGATTAATGACTGTTGTTGGTGTATTGCTGCTGCTGTTGGCACCGGCTATATTGGGTGAATGATTGTTATCTTCGCCGCTGGAGCTCTTGTTGTTTAGACTCTCAAAGCCATCATCGTCGCCAATACTGCGGGCTGCTCCATAATTGGGATCTAGATGTGCAACACCGCTGCTTGGCCCACCCTCAATGCTGGACGATGGCAGTTCATTCTCATCAAATGTGGCATAGATTTGAATCGGTGTGTGCCAATTGACATTGCGCTTCTTGTGCGGACTGTCGGTCACCCGTTTGAGATCATACAGCGGTTCGGTGAGAGTTGTGCTGTCAGCCGCTGCTGCTTGCTGATGTAGTATGGCAGTTGTACTGGCATAGTTATCTTCACAGGGTTTTGGCTCTGAGCTCCCTGCTGTTACTTCAGCTCCTAATGGCGTCAATTTGGCACGTCGTGCATTCAATGAATGATTGCTCGATGGCTGTGAAATATCCGATTCCGATTGACGTATCCTGCGGTACAAAAAAATTAATAAGTACATAGTAGGTAAAACAGTCGGTTGTGGGATGGGATTTAAGTAAATGCTCTTCAGACTAAAAACTTGCCGCACAAACTTCTTGCGTCGCCGCAAACGCGGCTCTCTGGGCGCATTGCTTTTCTCGCTATACGTAGACATGGAAATGCGTCGCAATTTGCTTTTGTTGTTCGATCCAGGCGCTGTATTCGTCGCAACAATCTGCGAGTGTATTAGACTTATCATCAAACTAAGCGCAAATGGTATTAGCAAAGCACTAAGCATATCTGCACTATCCTCCGCCGAATGTTGCTGCTGTTGTTGATTATCCGCAACCTTTGCAACATTATCGAGAAGTGTTGTTGCATTGGGTTTCTGTTCGTAGACGAGCGGTGCAATGCGATTGCTGTGCAGTATATATATGGCCCAATTGATCAATTGTGTGATATACAGGCAGAGTATGAAGCCAAAGGCATTGGGTGTTGTCTGTTTAACCCACCATTGTGCGTAGAGAGGCAGCAAGAGGTAGCGCAATATTGCCAAACGAATGACGGTTAAAAGAGTTTGTTTTGGTTTTGCCTTTGGAAATGTAGAGCCTGTTTATAACCATGAATAATATTAATAAGGTTACATGTTATATGTGTATTAGCTAATCGAACCTCGCACCAGATCCACATCAATCAGCTCGGTTTTTAGTTTTGTGTTCTTCAGATTGACGCTATTGAAGCCATCCAAAATGCGCTGCTCGACGGTTTTTTCCCATTCTTGTTTATCATAGGTGCCGATTCGTTTCTGATACCTGCAAAAATAGACAGAAACAATAACATTTTGAATACTATTTGTTTATTAGTTTTACAATTGCTTACCATGCGACAATTTCATCCAATTTCATTATTATAATAACATAAAACTGCTAAATAGTTACGCGCCCTGCGAACGAGAATCAATAAAGAAATGATTAGAAGTCACAGATTCCATACATTTTTGAATATAATTTTTTAAGATTCATTCTAAAGATGAAATAACTATTATTTTTTGACTAACTAATCTTTTACATAAGCATTTTAAAACCAAATTTAAATGAATACAACAGCTTGACAAAAGCAAAGAGTATACAAATGTCGCACACACACACACAACCACAACAGTATAACATTTTTCGAAGCGCTTAAGGCAGCTGATAACTTTCACCTTCACAATTTCTAAAAAAAAGCGATAAAAAGCATTAGGTTGTTAAAGAATGTAAATTATTAAGCATTATCAATTGTAAAATTATTGACATTTTATGCATTAAACTGCGTCGTACACAATTTTCTTGTTGTCTTGAAATTTATTTGGTATTCATACGGCTGTCTGTCATTGGGGCGCCTCTGCAATGCTTCCGAGTTCAAGGTGAGGTGTTTTTTTGTTTGCTTAGCCATTTTGAAGCCAAATATATACGAAGCACATTAAATCAATATACTTTGCATTCATCAATTTTCAATTTACCTAATGTGACAAATGCTAATCGATTTTTATACACTTCTTCCCAAGTAGGCCCGCTTTATTTTGTTCACTGTTGACAATTTTGGTTTGTTATTTCTTAGACTAACACTTGTTGTGTACGTTTAAAATGTGAATTTAGTTTGCACTACGCGTCCCAACGATTGCTTGTTAGTGTTTGCACTTGCATTTATGGCCGAAATAATCAATTTACAAATATAATTCTAAACGACGTCTTCCTCCCACGAAATTTAACAGATATGTGTAAAGTAGTGTTGGGTTGTTCATAAATGAGTGAGCAAAAAAGAGATGTTCGCTCAACTGAACAAGTGAGAAATGTTCCGTGTTCCGTACTTATTGCCGAACTAGTTCGATAAAAAACTTTAACAGACAGAGCGGTTTTACTGTAAATAACGCTAACAGAATCAGGGGACTTCTCGATTCTGTTAGTCTTTTTTTTTTAAGTAAATGCTAAAAAGCCCATGCGTTTGACCTTATGCATGGACCACCAGGACCAATTGGATTCGGCAGCGTTGCAAAAATGCTTCAAAAATGAATTAATAAAATAAATCTTGTTAGGTTTAACTTAAGACCGAGTAGCCACCCTGATTTGGTCATTTATAATATAAGAACTAGTATTTTTAGCACATACATATTTACTTGATATAATTTTAATAGTTGATAAACAAAAAATTATGTTAAATGCTTATAACAAATATTTACAAGTAAAATAGTGTACAAAAATATACAAAACAAAAGTTAAAGAGTAAAATCAAAAACGTACAAAAACACTACAGTTCATTGCTGGTTTCGACTCATGAACTAAGTTTCGAAATTCGTTGCTGGTGAATCGTTGCTATCTTGACACACATTAAAATATTGTAACAGAAGCGATTTAAACAAAAGAATGGGAAAAATAGGGCCTAATTTCCATCCTACCGTGCAACTGGAGCCATTCTCTCGGGGAAAAAGTAAAAGTTAACAACGATTTTAGTTTTTGCGCAAAAAGTTGCCACCTAGTTACATATAGCAACGAAATTGGATGTATTCGATGTATCGTTGTTTTCTTTTCGATGTAATGAAAGTTTGATAAAATTTTCAATAGAGAATATATACTTTTACATTATAAAATATATTATCCATATAGAAAAACACATCGCTGTATTAGTTTAAGTCTATTCCATGCAATTTTATTGACTGAGTTGCGTTTTAAGCAGCATTTTTGCCCAACATTGTCGTATTCAGCAACAATATGAAGCAGCTCATGTAAAAAGAAATTATTTACCAATCAATCAATCAATCTACGCCTGTTGAACGCTGGTACTTTGTCACCTTGCATCTGCGTTTACCAGCCAGCTGTTTGGCAAATGCACGCGTGCGCCTGGAATACGGGCATCTCATCACCAGTGCTGCCAACTTAGCCTTTTACCGGCCAAATCTGGCCTTTTTCAAAACGCGATTGCGGGGAAAATTTTCAAATATTGTATGGGACAGCTTTTTTCTGTGCTAGTCATTTGGTATCATTTGTATGTAAATAGCTTTTTTTGCTTAATTTTTTCGCCTATCTGGCTTTTTTTGCTCAACAAAAGTTGGCAGCAATGCTCACTGATTTGGTACATATATGCCTCATGCCTCACCTCATTTAAGGCAATCTCTCTGAGAAAAGTTATTAAGTCTTGTGAACCATGCACCTAGTATTTTGGCGGTCCTTTTGTATGGGGCTTGTACCGAGGTAGCTGCACTCTTTCGCAAATTACGCAAAAACTGGCAGATCGATTTTGTTGAAATTTTTTTTATAAAATAGGTGAAATTATGGGCTTTAATCATGTATAATCGTATTTGGTGGGTTGATAAATTTGTAATATGCTGGATAAGTGATTTTTTAATCACTTCTGTAACCCATTAAGAAAGCTGAAATATGCCAAACGATGCATAAAAACAAAAAATAATTAGTTTGTTTTAATATTTCTACATCAATTTATATTAGATTCCATACTGAAAAACATTTAAACACAAAAACACAAATATATTTGGTGTCATGCCGAAAAACATTTGAGCACGTTAAAGTGGTTTGTGGCTCCGACTCATGAACCATGTTCGGAAAACAGTTGATTGTGAATTGCTGCTATGTTGACCCACATGTATCCAACAATGATACAGCCCTAGTTCACAGCGTCTTCGACTGTGGCTTAACAAGTGTGAATAATATATAGAAATATTGTTTCAAGAAAAAATAAAAGCAAAATAAATAAAAAATTCGATGCTGCATAAAAACCGCTATATGAATTTTTCTCTACCCAAAAGCAAGGCAACGTTGCTTGAGTTTGGAGTCGCCAGGGCGCGCCAAGCGACTGCAGAAACTGTTCACCCCGCGGTTTTTGTTCCCGCTTCTCCCATAGTGGCACGGAAAATCGATGTAAGTATAATGCACTTCTATATTGTTGTCGGTATGTACCTGCATTTTGCGTGTATCGCGTCGTGTTGGGGGGGCGTCGTGGGCGTTTTGTCGGGGGCGCCGCGATGCAAGTTCGCATAGCGCGTGCGCCAGCGCCCCCGAACACCAACGAAACAAAAAAAAAAAAATAGTGAAAAAACGAGTGAGTTCCAGCAGAGAAATTCCAGCCAGTTGAATCATAGAGCATTTGTCAAATCTAGAAGTTGCCAAAAAGTGAAAACAGACCCACCAATAATCACAAAAAAAAATAAAATAAAATTGCAAGAAGATGGAGCAAATCTGGCGAAATGTTTGCACTCACTACTCGGTGCCCGAGGACGTGACCGCCGCTTGGTATGCACGCATCGAGGAGCATTTGAGCGATGACAGTCCCACGCGCGCCTATCACAACTGGCAGGAGATGATGCAGCGCAAGCAATTGCATCTCACCGATTGTGCACCCAGCATTGCGCTTGCTGCATTTTTTCAGTATTACCATTTTGATGGCAATCGCAGCTGTGTAGAACAGAATTGCGCGGTATTTGATGAGTTTTGCCGCGATGCCAACATTGAAGATGTGAGTAGGATTAGTGTGATTTTTCGATATTTTCCACGGCTTTGTATTGACCAAACACAAAACAGGAGGATGCCAAGGCGCTGATATGCAATCTGCTGGGCCGCAAATCGCCTGATAATGAAGTGCACTGGTCGCACGATGACGAGTCCAATTTGTTGCAGGATGTGGACCTAGTTGTGCTTGCGTACGTACCTAAAAGCAATAACGATTTTCTATCTTCGGCTTGCCGAAGTCAAAATACACTTGCCGATGTATTGTTCTTTTTAAAATACCTTCTGCACAGCGCTCCGCCGGAGGAGTATAAGCACTACACGCAGCTGCTGCGGCACGAGTACGCGAATCTGGACGATGAGGTCTACAAATCAATGCGTATAAGGGTGTTGGAAACATTGATGCTTATACCATGCATATATGCAACAGACGAATACCATGACAAATACGAGGAGCTGGCACGAGCCAACATAAGCAATGAAATTAAGGAGCTTAAGCAGGCAAAGAAGTAAAAGAAAAATAATGTCAGAAGGCAAAGATTCATCCTGCTTTTTCTTCACTAATCCGTTGCCTTTATTACCAAAAATTAGGTTACGAATGTGTTGTATTATTTTAACAAATATGAATAAACCAAAGTTGGTTCTATAATAACTTAGCTAGCTGAATGTACAAGCAAAGCGCAAATCTATTTTAAACCCATTAATTTTGGAACTTTCAAAGAATTTTTAGTCGATAATAATAATGCAATTTAATAAAGTTGATGTATATATAATCAAAATCCAAAAACTATCGTTTTACTCAAAGAACCACAATGAAACAAAAACCGCAGTAAGTATGAAAAGTTGCATTTTGTATACTTTTCAAACGTCTCACAAAAAATTAAACACACATTAAAATAAATTTTTTTATTTGTCAATAGTTACGTAACAAGTCCAACTGTAATTCCACAATGCCCAAACCACGAGCAAACTTTAAGAAGTTCAAAGATGATCAAGCAAAGGTAGTATGTGTAACTAAATAAATTTAATTATTTGTGATTTAAACTTTTATACTGTTCGGTAGAAGCCGCTTAAGCGCTTGAATGAAGCCAAAAAACCGATGCAAAGCTATTCACAAAAGCTCGCAAATTCCATCAAACGCCGCGCGGTTAACAGGAACAATATACTATTTAAACCTGTACGGAGGTTGGAGTTTCAGCAGCATAACCGTCGATTCCAGCTGCCAAAACCCAAGTTTTATCGCAAACATAAGGTAATTGGAAGCTTAATTGATCTGTGGGTATTGTCAATGTCGTTCATTTGCAGCCGTCAGGTTCGAGGACCTTTCTGAACAGCACGATAGAGGATGGCGAGATAATTGAAGAGATTGAGAGTAGCGATGATGATGACTGCATTGTAGTGGAGCCAGAGGTGACTAAGATTTGTATAGACGACGATTCCCACGATGTTCCGTCCACAGAAGAATCCACCGATAGTGAAAGCCAAGATGACAGCGAAGATGACAGCGAAGATGAAATTCCAAGCTGCAGTGGGTTTAAGGTGGATACGACACCTGAGCAAAAATTGTTTCAAGTATGGTCGAACATACAGGGCCGTAATATTATGTATCCTGTGACCTCCACCGCAACGTCAGCTAATGAAAGCTGCATTATACTAGATGACAGCTATTATAGCCGATATGATAGACCTGTTACAATTACCGATGATCGGCGGGATCCCAATATGTCGAAAAAGAAGCAGCAATCAGCAAAGAAACCGCTTGATGATAGTGTAATATTTGTTGAAGAAAATTACATAGCTCTGCCACAGGAAGGCGAGCCAGAGGAAAGACGAAGACAAAAAATTAAAAAGAAGTTAGAGCACGTAAAGGCTATGCAAAAGGTAATGGCTGAAAAGTTGCAGGGTGGAATGATGGAGTCGAATGAGGGTAAAACTCCACTACAGCTGTGGAGAGATAAAATGGATTTATACCTTTATTCAAAGTCAGAACGTAAAAAACTTGCTGATTATAACACAAATACATATAACCCCGCCAAGGAAGCGGGCAATAATGCACCCCTGCCGAATAAGCGGAGAATTATAATAGATGGCAGCAATGTGGCCTTTGGGTGAGCATCATTATTCCAAACATTAAAATGTTTGTAATTGAATTTGTTGTTTTTAAGCCATGGCCGTTCCAACAAGTTTTCTACAGAGGGCATCAAATATTGTATGGATTATTTTGAAAAAATGGGACACGATGTTAAAGCAGTGGTTCCGCTGTTCCGTCGCAATCCAACAAAGTCGACTAATCCTGCGCTACTGGATAAGATGTTCAGAGAGGGAAAAATAGTATTTACGCCATGTAAAAATCTACCCACCCAAATGAGTACCTGCTACGATGACCGGTATGTAAAAAGCTGTCAATATAATTTATACTACATATAAATTCATATTTCTTATAATTCCTTTATAATTCCAGGTTTATTCTTCAGTTAGCATACGAACGGAATGCAGCAGTTGTATCGAATGATAATTTCCGAGATTTAATTAAAGAGAATCCGGCATTTAAAAGGATCATTGAAAATCTTGTTGTTGGTTACTCGTGGTGTGACGACATTTTTATATTGCCAAAGGATCCTTATGGAAGATTTGGGCCACAATTGGATGATATTCTGCGTTAATAAAAATATCAAAATTTATAAAATGTATTTAAAATAATTGCAGGCCTATTGAAAATTGGACCATGCTAAAAATTTGTTTGTTCCTAATGTTAAGCTAAAAAGATTTTTTAAGTTGAATAAAGTGAATTTTTTTGATTTAGTAGTTGTATTAAATAAAATAAACATCATTAATAAACAATTGTTGACGTGGTTACTGCGGTGGTTGTCCGGGGCGGTGTGCTGTTCAAGATCCCATGTTCATAATCTGGTGGCGGCTCATTTAAAGCTGCTGCCAGATTGGGATTGCTGCATTCCAAATCAGTGGTTATGGTTAAGGTGGACGCACCAATGTTACCCTCTTGCTTGACATTATTAGTACTGATGTTGAGCTCATCGTAACTGGGTGGTAGATCCATGCCCTTTGGCAATATGGTCATGTCGTTGTCATCGTGATTGCTTGTGTTTGCTGTGCTGTTGTTGGCGACGATTATCTCCATCTGTTGTCGTGCTGTCGAAAAGGGATACATAGAAATGATAACACAATTGTTTGTTTCTGTGTCACGCTTATCGCTCATATAAAAGACGGCATTTGATAATTTACTTTCAAACATAATCAGATCTTCCTGTACGTTAATTTAAATGATTTCCTATCGATTAATTACTAACATGCTGCAATCGATAGCTATGTGCTATACTGCATACTTGCCTTGAACAGCTGACCGTTATAATACTTGCGCGCAGCTGATGGCACTCCTACAAAAGTTGAAGCTGCTTTATTAACTAAGTATGTACTTAGCGTAAGTGTTTAAAAAGTCACTATTAAACACCCACATGTTCTAACACAAACAAAAAAAACACACGCACAAACAATGTAAGTATAATGTAAATTGGCTGGCACAGAAAGTGCTCACAGCCAAAAGCTAATGTTCATTTATGTAATGGACAAACAATTGCTGACGTTTTTGGCCCTAAAAATGGTGAAAGCGGCGGTTCGGGGTTTTTTTCTTTATGTAAATGTGACTAAATGCAACAGGTTTCATGTTAAGCCGCCTTAGATTATAAATCCAACAAGTGCAAAATGAACGAATTTCTTTACGTTTTGGAGCGGCAACAAGTTGATTTGAATTATTTCGCTATTTAATTAAGAGTAAAATTTTGATTAATGGGGTTAAAGGTTTATTTGTACAGGGTTGGTACGTCAGATTAAAGGTTAATACTAATGTGATATGACAACCTGTTGATTTAACGGTTCGTTGCCCAAGGCCCAGAAAGCGTTAACATGTTAAAATCTAAATCAGTATCATCTTTGTAGCCCAACTGTTCGGTTCAACGTCCCGCCTCTCCCCGCCTCCACATCAGATACCTATATTTAAACCTGCCATAAATGCTGCGTCGCGTGCTGGGCTATGGCGCCTTGGGCGCTGGCCTTGTCAGTACTGGATTAAGTCTGCATACGAATGACTATGAGCTTAACTCGCTGGGGATTGTGCGATTGTCGCGTTCGGCTTGTGCCGTTATCGATGTGGCGCTCACCTATAAGCGGGAGCTTTACTACAAGGAGTGGGACAAGACGACGTCCGAATACAAGGCGGAGAAGAGTCGCGTCCACAAGATTGCAGCCGAGAAGCTACTGCAGCTGATCTGCACAAATAAGGGTGTGTATATAAAGGTGGGTCAGCATATTGGCGCCTTGGAATATCTCTTGCCCAAAGAGTTTGTGCAGACAATGAAAGTGTTGCATTCGGATGCGCCGCAGAATCCCATTGAGGATCTGTACAAGGTGATCAGGCAGGATTTGAAGCGCAATCCAGAGGATATATTCGATAGTTTCGAACGTGAACCGCTGGGCACTGCCTCACTGGCCCAGGTGCACAAGGCGCGCCTCAAGACCGGCGAAATAGTCGCCGTCAAAGTGCAGCATCCATATGTGAAAGGCAACTCTCTAGTCGATATGAAGACCATGGAAATGGCAGTCAGGATGCTAGCGCGCATATTTCCCGACTTTAAGATCCAATGGTTGGTCGAGGAATCCAAGAAGGTATGCTTAAAGCATTTCGAATCGATCGAATAAACTTGACGTCTTTTTAATAATCTTTCACAGAATCTACCCATTGAGCTGGACTTTCTGAACGAGGGCAAAAATGCCGAGAAAGTGGCCGAACAATTTAAGAAATATAGCTGGCTGCGCGTACCGAAAATCTATTGGGAATTTAGTACAGCCCGTGTGCTTGTTATGGAGTTTCTGGAGGGTGGACACGTTACGGATTTGGAGTACATTAAGCGAAATAATATTGATGCGTTTGCGGTGGCCAATAAGATTGGTAAACTATACTCCGAGATGATATTCACGACGGGCTTTGTGCACAGCGATCCGCATCCGGGCAATATACTCGTCCATCAGACGCCCAAAAAAACATTGGAAATTGTTCTGCTTGACCATGGCCTGTATGCCAATCTGAGCGATAAGTTTCGCTATGAATACTCAAAGCTCTGGCTGAGCATACTGAATGTCGATCGCAAAGCGATGCGCCAGCACGCTGAGCAGCTGGGCATCAAGGGTGATCTGTATGGTCTGTTTGTGTGCATGGTGACGGGTCGGCCCTGGGAAACAGTAATGCAGGGAATCACCATGGTCAAATATTCCAAAGAAGAGGTGAGTGATGAAATGCTTGCGCAGATCTCTTAACTCTCTCTCTTGACTTTTACAGAAGAATACGTTGCAGAACAATACGTCATTGGTGTTGCCGCACATTGCGGACGTGCTGGAGCAAGTGGATCGCCAAATGCTGCTTATATTGAAGACAAACGATTTGATACGCGGCATTGAGGCAACGCTGCGCACACAGAATCGCATGACCGCCTTTTGGGCCATGTCCAAGTGCTGTGTTCAATCCTCATATGCCGAGCAGAGATCACAGCATACAGCTGCGCCCGTACGCTGGCGTTTGGAGCTGCGCGAACGCTGGGAGCTATTTAAGTTAAATGTTTACTACCTCTACTTGGGTCTGATAAACTTTGGTTTTCTGGCCGCGCTTAAGCAGGTGCTTTAGCAACGATGCATCTAATCAAAAATAATTAAAAGTACAAATTTATGGGAGAAACATTTACCTCGTTGTCTCTGCAGAGCTAGCCTGCGTGCATTATCCTGACGCTTTCGTTGCCTGGCGGACTGAAAGAATAGCAAGTTAGCTAGAGAAAAGTCGTGTGATATTAGCATGGATTTCATTACCATAATCACGGCAATTGGCAACATAATAGCAAACAGAAAAAAGAGCACTACGTAAAACGCATAGCCAGAATAGAAGTACACATAATCCGGCGATGGAGCGTAAATGGTGACATTCGATGTGCCGCCATTGTTCCAACCATAGTTCACATACGGTGAGGTAGTGGTGGTGGTGCTAACTGTGCTTCTATCTATCGCCGCTCCATTCAATGTTGCTGCTGCTATTGCGGGCGCCATTCGTAGCGGAAATAGTGTTTTGCGGCAGGAACGCAACTCCGAAAATATTGTATTCGCTCAATGTGTCCGTTTTAACTGAACTGAAGGCCCCACAAAATTGATGGGCCTGGTCGCCGCCGCTTACCCGCCTGGTTGCCAGTCATCGGCCAGTCATCATGGGTCAGGCACGGCTCACACATATTTGCTTTGTAATCATTAGCAGCTGATAAAGCCTTACAAAACCAGTGCCTAGCCCGGGGCTTAGGTTCGGTATGCTTTTCTCTAGATACATGCCTGATATCGGCGACTACATAGGTGTACAATGACAGGGAGAGAGGGGGGGCCTATTGTTACCTTCCTTATCTAATGAGGCACTATGATAAATGTGTGCAAATGTCGCACAAAAATGTGCACCACATACATTCATTCATATTTACTGTATATATATATACATATATATATATATATATATATGTATTTAATGATATATGGCAAGCTTTGTTTTTATCAATAATATTTTGTTAGGGATGGGCTTTCGTCAATGAATATTCGACATGGACATTGAATGAGATTTGATATTTTTAACGTGGTTATTTTTTTTCGGAATCAAAAATTATTCAAAAACAAGTTCACCTGTATCTTTTTCAAATTATCGAAATCAGGAAAGTAAATCACGACACCTATCGGCGCCCATCTCAAGCTAAGGTCTCGAAGTGCAAATATTTGCAATTATCATGTTTGCTCACCTTGTTCGAGTTGAATCCCCTCCTTGAGGTGCTTCAACATAAAAAAACGATAGGCAATCATCATGGTCTGAAAGTTCAATGTCAAAAATAATTATATTTTAACAAAAAAAAATTCGCTATTGACTTACGCGTACGAAGAAGAGGCAAAAGCATATTATAGCTAATGAGATTAACAAAGTTTCCGAGTCCATTTAAATTCGCTTTATTAAATTCGTTTGTTTACGTTTTCTATTATTTTTATGCGTATTTCAGATGCGTTTTTTCCGAATTGCGTTGAAAGTATTTTCAGTAGCGCTGATTTAAAGTATTAGTAATAAGCTTGAGCGCATGTCCAATGATAAGATATGATTGAATATTTCCAGTTGGCATTGATTACATTTTAATCAGTTCACAATATGTATCATCGATTTACATGCAACACAATTTCGCGCTAACCGCATTAAGACAACTCCAATTGGCTGACAGAATGCGAATGGATTTTGCCAGCTATGCGTGCTAACATTTTTATTATTTTTATTATTATTACTACCCCCCATTTAGTACTTATATTTCGTTGTTGTTGTTTTATTTCATCTCTCTTTTATTATTATATTGTATATTGCGTTATCGCCGTTCTCCACTTCAATAACCAGATTGCAATTTTAGCCTGCCTGTTTATCACTTTGGTTATCTCTGTGCAAACCAAACCAGAGCCAGAGAGACCTTCCATGCCCCCAAGGTAACAACCAACCAGGTAGAATCCAAAATCAGTTGCAGTCGTTAACCGTTAATTAAAGTGAATGGCTGCGATGGCTTTTTGGCTGTCCGGGTGCACAATCTAAATGCACCTTGACCCCACACTTTACACTATTATATCCACAAACCGACCCACTCACACATACATACATATATGATTATCGCTCTTTTGTGCATTGCGTTGAGAGATGTTTGCCGAGTGGCTGCTCATTTGCTTAAGGCGCGGGCTCGAACATAAATTATAAAAGACCGCCTCACACCTATCAAAAAAATTCTTTTGTTGTTTTTATTGCATTTTGCACACATACACACACACACACACTTGGCTTTGTGTCAAGGTGGTCTCCTATTTGTGTCTAGCATTTCAGCAAATCTTATTTTTTGGCATCAAAATTGCAATTAAGAAGCGTTTAAAAGACAAACTCACAAAAATTCAACTTAAAGACATTCAAGCTAGATAATTCACTTTATTTGAATGCACTAAACTAATAATTTACATATTAAATTTGAAACTTTTTATTCTTATCATGTTATAATGTTTCATTATCGATTAAAACACAATATGCTTTGAGGTTTTCAAACGTATATATTTGATTTTAAATCAATCGAATAAAAAGCACCAGAGACGACAAACGTTTTTTCTTAATAACAATACAACACATCGAATTACTCACAATTATTAATATTTTAATATACACATACATTTAATGTGACTAACATCAACATTTTCATTTAATTATTTGATAATATTAAGTATTTCATTACACGCTAACCTGCTGCTAAACTTTGTTGTAGAATATAATTGGTATAATATTTCTAGGTTTTGGTTAAAGTTTGGCACAGCATTTGGTATTCTTTGGAAAGGGGCAAATAAATAAACAAGTATAAATTGCGATATTATGATTACAGTTTGCCATAGGTTCAATAGATTTTGTTTTTATATTATTCGATTTCAAATCACATTATTATGTATTTTTAATTTCCGTCGTTATAAAAATCTGTTTAAATTGGAAAACTAAATGAAAATCACACACATACACAAACACAGTGTGTGTGTAGTAGTACTATTTGCTCAAACTGTTTGAGGATATCTGTCTTAGGCAATAAACATGCTATATTCAATATAAATTTAATTAGCTGCATTTTGTTGACACTTTATTTACTTGATATTTTTTTTCTTTATTCTTCATCTGCAACAGAAAAAAGGAAATTGGATAATTTTTATTATTATTGTTGTAATCAGCTTGGCATAAAAATTATTTAAATTTTATATATTATTGCTTTGGATCCAGTCGCACACACACACATACATGTTCGCATTTACTCCCACACTGGCATAATTTTGCCTTTATTTTAATTAATTTAATTTAATTTATAGATGCCAACACATTATGGCCTTAAATCACGCCTCGTCCACAGCGCTCAGAATGCTCTTTCCAAAAAAAAAAAAGTACAGTTGTCCTCTAAAGCACTTGCATAATTTATGTTCCAGATTAGAAATATGCACACATGAATTTATCAAACATGTCCATTTGTATCATATTCAAATATGTACTTTGAAATTCTTTTGTCCTCAGCATCTAAGAGTATGCTAAAAAAAATTCACAATTCACACAAACAATAGACACAATTTAAATTTTAATTCATTAGTTTGTGTGGGACAACCACAATAGCACATAACTTATTTGTATAATATATTTTAATATATGAAGAGACATACCGAATGGGCCAGAGAGTTAGAGAGAGAGAGTAATGCTTTTGGGCGGCAAAGTAAATTCCGAGTCACATTTTAATTAATTTAATGCTTATGCCTCGTTAATTAATAGTTGCTTTGTGTTTATGTTGAATTAAAGTTAACAATTCAATAACATTGCAAAGTTAACTGAAATGTCAAGCATAAAAGACCTTTATCAAATATGCCCACACCCACGCGCACAAACATAAACATACAAACACACATACATACACATTTTAAGGTAAACTGCAGGAATTTGTTGAAGAAACTCAAGACACAAATCAATTTGCATGAGGACTGAAACTTTGTAACTTGCCGCAAAATGTAACTTTGTTTTTGTACAAACGCGTGTGTGTGTGTTCGGGTGTGGGCTGGGTCTAGGTCTCGGACTGTCTTAAATTTGAAATTCAAATTTTTGAAAAAACTACAGCAGTTGAGGAACGTACATTTTCCCAGGCACGCAAAAATTAATACATGTATGTATAAGGTTTTTAGTGCCAAAACACACACAAATAGTTATACATAGTACAAGTTTGCGGCATTTGCGTGATGCCTTAACAATTAGATAGCATACGTTTTAGGGCGAACTACCCACACATCATAAAAATCTTTTATGTGGTGCAAATTTGGCTTGAGGAGGGATAAAGAGCCCTCCTTCCGCACTCTTTTGTGCATTGTGACTTTGTGTCCGTTTGCTTGTTGAAAGTCGTTCAGCTCGAATCAAGTTGTAAGCACAATGAGTGTGGGCGTGGCTGTGTTGCTGTATACGATGGGGCGTGGCAGTTGCGGCTTTCATTATCGGCTACGTGCCTCACCATGAATGCTAAGTAAAATTAATTGCGTAGCCACTGGCGCAAAAGTGTGCGAATTGTTGCCGCTTTGTTTGCTTATTTTGATAACAACAACAACAACGACAGTAAGAACAACTATAACAACAGCATGAAAACTTTTTGAATAATTGTATTACTATATATTTGGTGAAATGTTGTTGGCGCCTGAGATATGCAAATAATTTTTACAGACTCAAACACATACACTGTGTGGCAAGCTGCTTGTTATAATTTGTAATGAGCTTAACAAAAAATAATAATAATTGTTATTACAGCAAAATCGGTTTGTTTATTTCGGTACAAGCGCTACCTTAGCTCGGCTGACTAAAGGGCTTAATAAATTTCTGTTTCAAGAAATTTTTTTTTTTTTTTTTTTTTGTCAAATTTTTTTTTTTTTTATTAAGGCATACGGGGTAGCGAAGAACCCCTTTGTGACCTTCGTTTCTAGTTTCTGCCCGATTGGGCGCGCCGGCTAACTATAGTTAGCGTTCATAACAATAATAACAATAACAATAATAACAACAATAACAATAACAACAATAATAATAACAAATACTGCAACGCTTAGCATCAGTGTGTCAGCTTCTGCTGACCCTCATCAACGGAGGCCGAAGAATAAGATCCTTCGGTGTTCTCCTGTTGAGTCTCCTTAGTGGACGCGCTCTGGTTAAACAATTTGCCAGCCGGTTTTTGTGTCGCTCTAGCCTGTCATGATAGCGACTCGAGTGCTGGTTGATCTCGTCGAATACAGTGGACAGTTTCAGGTCTCTGTGTAGTGTGGTGTTCCGAACAAACCACTCGCAACCGGTGATTATCCTCGCAATCCTATTTTGGTCGACCTGAATTCCGCGAATTTGGCTATCGCAGGCCAGGCCCCAGATTTGGCACCCGTACCTCCAGATTGGTGCTATTATACGCTTGTAAATTGTCACCTTGTTGCAGAGTGACAATTTACTCCGTGTGTTTCAAGAAATTAACTTACCAATTTACTTAACTTAATTACCAATAATCTTAGCATTGTAAACAACACATCAGTGATAAGTTATTAATTAGAGGGTATCCCTTAGTCAACATTATACATTTAATTTGATTTGTTTATCAACGCTGAGGCCCAAACAATTTTTAATTACACTTTTAGGATATTGACAAAAAGTTTGCACTTGGCGTAGATTGGGCCAAAAATAAATGAGCCAAAGAAGCCCCAAAAACAACAAGTTAAAACCTTAAGCCTTGTACTCGACGAACAGATGACCGTGAAATACTCTGATAGCATTGATACTGATTTGGATTGTCGAAATGTGGCAAATATATGAGTTAAATAAATTTGCACCTCGAGGTGTATCGACTTGTTATCAATTTCACAGCCCCCCAGTGGGCGTAGCGTCCCTATATTGACACTTTCTCTGACGCAGACATAAAAAAAGATATTTGCTAAGTTTCAAGTCTGTAGCTTTATAGATAGACAGACAGCATGAAACCAATATACTCATTACTTTCGGTATCAGAGTATAAAAACAGGTCAACATAAAATATTTTGTACAATAAACTTTAATGAATTACAATTTGCAATGGATGGCAGGAAGGGAGGCAGTCCTGTAAATCCTTGAGCAAACAGCAACTGGGCAAAACAATATAAAATGAAAAAAAAGCAACAAAATCCAACGAGAAAATGAAATGGAAATAAAAATATGTCGACGGAAATGAGCATTGACGCCGTCTCCATTTTGCGGATTAAAGGATTGGGATTATTGGACTTGAGTGTGTTTTGTCTCTGGTCAAGTCAACTTGACTTGGCGCTGATTTTGCAGCCGTAAGGCGGTGTAAGGAAGCATTAAGTTGCCGTTCCATCATTGTCAACAGTCGCAAACGCAAACAATAAATATTGTAAGCAATTTGTTGTGCGATTTTGATGCCTGATGCTTAATGCCTGTGTGTGTGTGTGTGTGTGTGTGTGTGTGTGTGTGTGTGTGTGTGTGTGTGTGTGTAGCAGTTGTAGAAAATGTCAGTGCAAATATTTGAAATATTTGAACGCCCCGAAAAGAGGAAATAAGGTTTCAAAAGCGAAATCCACAAAACCCTTTGGGCCCATAAATTATGATCATCTGCAAATGACTCTGGCGGCTCTGTCTGTGGCTGATTCTCGCTGTGTTTACAATTTCCAATTGCCGCATTCCCCATACCTTAACTCCCCCTTTCGCTTCTTCCTGGCATCGCCGATCCCTTCAATGTGGCTTTAATTAAATCAAGCATCATTAAGCGACTGTGGCAATGGCAATGGCAATGGCATTTGTAGCATGAGCACCGCTAAAGCATGGAAGGTAGACACTGTGTGGCCGTATTATGGGCGTGCCTGTATTTTCGACTTGCAGACAAATTCCTTCACAGTGTGGCAAACGTTTGTAATTTTTTGGAGTAAGCAAAAGAAACAACTTTTATTTAATCTTGAATTATTTTAGTATGAAAAAATCGAAAACTATGTTATTTTTTCGAAGTTTCTTGTTTAAAGTAAATTGAATGTCTTTTAAATTCCCATTTTGATTATCATTCCTAAGATCGTATAAAAGCAATTAAATATATATTTTTTGATACAAGTTAAAAGATAGTAAGCGGAAAAACTCCGTAGGGTAAGCTTATTGAAAACCAAGCGTAATCCATTTTATTTTGAACAACTTCAAACCACTGTGCAGCTATGTAGTAATTGAAAATACCACCTCCTTGTGTGGGTTGTTCGCATAAAATTTCATTTGGTTCTGTGTAATTTTATGGCATTGAACGTTGTTTTGTGTCAAACTGACAATTAAAGTGTTCGTTAAGCGCTGAATTGGCATTTAAGAGCACAGGACGGAATCATTTTTCATCTAGCTAGAAGACAGACCAGAAAGTCAAAATACAGTTAATTTAATAAAAGCTACTCTAAAGAGTTTTTAAAAGAAACATTCCTAAATTTTCAGTTGTTGCTGAATAAATTTTTTTTGGGTCACATATAAATTAAATGGATAAGAACAAAATTTTATTACATTCGTATACTATGTGTTAGGAAGCAAGTGAATTTTTCTTGTGCTCTTGTCTTTGCCGAACGAACGCTTGGCAGCTGGCCAAGTCCAAAAAACAAAAGTCGTTCAAAGCAGTAGCCAAAAGGCCAAGTGCGGCGCATTAGGAGTGCCGGGGGGGGGAGGGGGTTTAAGGTTGCAAAGTGAAATGAAAATGCAGCTACCAGATGCGCTTGCTTGGCTTAAACAACAGCAAATGCACTTCGAAGAGGCTGTTTTCCCCACAATACACAAGAGCCTGTTTTTCCTTTCTTTGAGCTTAAGTGGGCCGTTCACACACACACACCAACAAACAGTCTATATATTGCGCGCGAACGCTTGAAAAATTCATTTGCTAAATGTAATTCGATTTAAGTTTACGGCATTCTCCCTTTTGTCTTCTCATTCGCTCTATTTTTTTTTTTTTTTTTTACATTTTACCATTGACATTAATCTTTTGTGGTGGCAATAAATTTTTCATAGCTGCAAATATTTTTCTATTTTCTTCCCTTTTTTATTATTGAATGCAATTTGCGTATAAAGCTTCTTTGCAGATCTCAAATGCATTCCATTTGTTTATATTATTTGTCGGACAAAATATATTGCGTTAAGTGCAAGTTTATTATTTTTTATTATGATGTTCAGAGCTCTTACATTTTGTTAAATGGCATTAACTAAAATGTAGTATTAGCTTATATTTTGCATATTTTCATGTTTGAAAAACACTTTAATGCTTTTGAGGTTTTAATGCTGCAATAACTTTATGGACCACTAAGCTAATTGAAAACTATTAAGCTTAACACAACTGATTGCAAATTTTAATCAAAAATTCCAACACCCTTCAAGCTAAGAATTCAATTTTATTAAAATCCAAAGGACTAACCAGAATTATTGTAGATTTCATTTGCCACTATGAACGATTGCAAGATTCTTGAATTGTTTTTGTAAGCTGAGAAATTGTATGCTTTCAGCCAAATGATTTTTAGTTATTTTGTTGTGTTTTTATACTCGATACCGAAGGTAAAGAGTATATTGGGTTTGTGCAATGTCCGTCATGGTGTCTGTCCGTCTGTATGTTCGCAAGTTTTTTCCACACCCTTCAAGCTAGAGACTTGAAACTTTGCAAATGTCTTTATCTATGGCCGGGACAGATCAAGTTCTAAGATTGGGGCTCTACGATAACTTCGATAACTCAAAATCGATAAATCCACCTATTTCGCACACCCTTACAGTTAGAGTTACCAAATTTGGTAGGAAGATAGCTACTGGCATCCCCGACCACGCCCACCCATCACTCCCCCAGCCCCCCTTTCCACCCTTTTTACAACTTTGAGCTAGATTCACCAAATTTGGTTAGAAGATAGCAATTGACATTCCACAAAGGTCTGCATCAAAAATTTGGATGCCTTGCCCACCCATACCGCCCTTGACAACCTCAGCCACCCCAACTTTTCGTTAAAAACGGGAATGCGTGTATCTTTCATAGTGTTTGAGGTGGAGTCTCCAAATTTGGGAGGAAGATAACTGGTAGTGACCCCCAAATATTTTTTGGAGCCAGGCCCACCCTTACCGCCCCCAGCCCCGCTTCCCCAACCTTTACAAACTTTGAGTAGAGTCACCAAATTAGGTTGGAAGATAGCTGGTGGCATCCCCTTCTGCATCAGAAAATATTTGAGGCACCTTACCCCCCGCATCCGTACCTCTTTGCAATCAGGCCTCTTATTACCGGTTTTAATACTGGTATCGAGTATATCGCAGACGGTTGCGTCCGACTGCAACGTTTCCACTTGTTATATGTTTCAGTTGCAGCTGGAAAATACTTTATCACAAAAACACTTCTCTGATTGTGCTGTTCTCAATAAAATTGAAAATTTTGCAAAACCAACCCTTTTTAGAACAAAAAAGCTAGCGAATATCGCTTCTACTACAAATGCAGAAATTGTTTTGCATATTGCTTTGTGGCGCCGCACAAATATGGAAATTGCACTTGTAACTGTAACTGGGTGTAATCAAATTTGTTGAGCTGCACACGGTGGGTTTTTGGCGGAGGGAGATTTGCCCAAAAAATGTTGCGCCAGCGCATTCGTATCAAACAACAACAACAACAATAACGGAAAAAAAACACAACTTGGCTAAAAGCAATAAACTGGTCAAGTTGGGCTAAGTGGTTGTGGCATTGCCAGTGTTGCGGCTAACGCCCACCACTACCAGCCACATGCCCTCCCCACGTGCCGCATGCCCCATGCCCCAGCTGGGAAGTGGAGCTTTGCCAACTCAGCAGGCATTTGTGTAAAATGCAATTTGCTGCTTTTGCATAAAATCGCCATTGTTGCTCTCATACTCTATCAAGGTTTTTGGGGAGGTCGTATGAATTTTTGTGAAAACCAGAAAACCAGAAAAAAAACGCTCTGAAAATTATCATTAGCTGGCAACACAAAACGGGTTACGTAAACTGTTGAAAATTAGTTCGGAGTTTATAACAGAGGCTGGCATTGAGCTTCCCATCTGTATTTAGTGCTATGCCGGCTGGAATTGGAGTGCTGTTACATGGCACGAACAAAATATATGTGTTTGAATTGATAAGGTGACCATAATTTTAGAGTTTTATTTTTAACCAATTTTTATATAAATCGTTTTGTTTTTTCATAGCTCCGATTGAAATATGTTGCCAAAATTTAAAATGAATATAAAATGCTATAATTAAGTGCTCGAATAGAGAACATCAAATTCAAAATAGATGGAAAAATTATTTATTTCGTAAGCTTGCAAAAAGATTTGTAAAAATGAACATTGAGTTAACTCTAATCTTCTTCCATCTTAAACGATTTTGTTATTATAGAAAGAGGATTATGATTCGAGTTTATTGGCATACATTATTCACAGCCTTTTCTAGCTTTGAACAAACACAAACATACCTACATACACACGCACGCACACAATGATAGATTTTACACCCACCTGGTCGTTTACGTAAATGGCTGCAGTTGCTGTTCGGCATCCAATAAACTTAAATCCTTGAATGTTACACAATTTTCCAGCACTTGACTGCTAGTTGCATTAATTAAATCAACATCAATGGCCAGACGATGATGCTCAGACTCGGACTCCCCTTCAATGCAATTCTGCTGGCAATCAACTGCATAGCAGACATCCAGATCCGGTTGCTGCTGCTGCTCGTCTGGCTGATTGGTTTGGCCGGGTTGATGATAGCCGCTTGCCACAAGCAGTATTTGGTCCTCGTAACTGTAGCCATCTTCGTATTCATCGTACTCATCCATGAATGAATGCTCCGAGTAGCTCTCATCGTCATCATCGGCGCAATCAAAGTAGCCACTCTGTGGGTGTTTTAGTTATGTTTCAACTAGCTTTAACTCTCAACTCCCAACTCTCAAAACACTTTTTTTTAGTCTCTGTATATACGCACCTGACAGTCCAAGCAACGGCAATTATCACAGAGGCTGCAGCTGAGTCCCAATAAGTCCGCTGCCTCCTGGTACAGTTCATAGCTGGAGGACCTGTTGGCTTGTTTATACATCTCCCTCTCCCTTTGTTGCTGCTGCTGCTGTTGTTGTGTGTAGTTGGCCAACTTGTTGTTGTTGTCATTATGCATGCTCCAATTGTTCAATTTATTTTTTTGCTGTTCTGCTCTAGCAGCCTCTTGACTGTTGTTATTTTTATTGCTGTGATTTTTGATGCTGTTATTCTTGCTGGATGAGTGACCCGCAAATGATGATGCGGGCACCGACATGGACGTCGATGTGGAAGTGGGATCCGCCTCAATGTTGTTGGCCCTGAAATGAAAGGTTTACTCGTCGTGTATTTAGTTTTTGGTTGACTAAACTAAACGTTCAATGCACAAATGAACAGGAGCTCTTAACACAGCAAGCGTATCCGCTATGGTGGATAAATGGGTGAAGTTACAACAAACTATAGCGAGTAGTATGCAAATTTACATAAAGCGTAGCATACTTTTTAGCTCGCTCTAATTTCAACAATGAATAAAAAAATAAATCACAATAAAACAAATTAAAGCCATTAATAGACTTTATGTTTTTGATCCATTTTAATGCCTAACCTACGTATTCACCAAAAATAAAGTGGGATTTTCTATTAACTTTTTCTTATTTTGCTTTAAGCTCGGTAGCTTAAACGTTTTGTTGACTTTTTACTAAGCCAGTACAGTTAAGTGCCATTTAATTAAGCGAAGAAATCACATAGATCTTTTGTACTTTGTGCTTGAAATTAAGTAAATTAAAGCAATAGTTGTCTGATGTTTGATAAGGCTGTCAACTTCTTTTGTACATTTATATTTCAGGGCTGTCATACTATAAGAGATCATATTTTATCTGTCATCTGCCTCGTCACACAATTACCGAGGTCATTCAGACTATATCAACGTTAATGCAGGATATCAAAAAAAGGGAGAAAAAGAAAACAAGAAACAGTCTACGGTCCTTTTACATAGAGCCGCTTATCAGTTAGTAAGGCTTGAAAAATAAAAATTTCACATTCTTTTTTTTTTTTTAAAGTGAGTGACAAATTTTTATTTCCGTAAGTTGTTTTGCGACACTTGAAGCAACTTTATGAAGTTGTTCTCGCTGAATTATCTTGCGCCTTTCTCTTGATGGATGTGCACGGCAAAAATTCACTGTTGTAATTAACTGTAACAGGAGAAAAGAAACCGAAAAAAGGCCCCATGAATTTCCCTGCTGACGTTGCGTACTACTAATTAAAATCGCTAATATATCAAAGAAAGTTTCCGCCCTCCCTTACCTTCCTGTTGCAACACAGTTCCAAGTTGCAATTAATGAAATATTCAAGGTTTTGCACTTTGACATCATTATTACGACAGGATTGCCAGAGAGCTATATGGGGGTAAAACTTGGCGCAAAGTTAGCGTTGAAAACTATTTGGGCCTCTTTGTGTGTGCGTGTGCCAGCAAACTGTCGAGAGAACTAAAACTATGCTGCTGTGAAAAATTTTAATTTTGCTACCTATTAAAATAGAAAAATGTTTATGGTGAATTATAAAGTTTAGTTACGATGTCGAAACTTTCTATATTTAAAAATATTCTTGATCGGATCGACGAGTACTTTTTAACTAACCTTGTCCCTTCGGTGAGTCAGTTATAGAGACTAGAGAATTTAATGCCTCGGGCGACATAGAAAAACTAAATCGGTGGCAACGTTTCCGCTTGTTATTTTTTTTTTTTTTTTGGGTGTTTTGGCAGCTACGCCCACTGTTTCCCAAGGCAGCTCGTTAGCTATTGATATACGATTATTGCACTTCGATATTGTATGCGGTGGCAGGCGTTGCAACCTACATATGTATGGCATGCATTTTAATCAACTTTATGGCGTTTAGCAGGAACAGCTGCAGCAGTAGCAATACCAACATGATAGTGTTTTGGCCTCTTTAGACGTTTTAGCATCATCGTTTTTCCGTTATGGCGTTAATTTTTCAATTTCACAAATGGCCAACTAAAAAACTAGCCTCACCCAGCCCCACACGTACCACCCATCACTTATCATCCAATTCCAATGGTGCATTGCCGTTAGAAAAGTTTATCCGTACTAAGCACTGGTGATCAAAACTTATGACTTTATGAACAATGCAACAAACTTGCACAACTAAACAACAAGCGTAACTCAAGGGGCGTGGACAGAGATGGGTAAGATGAGGCGAGTCGTTGGCAGCTAATTGAATGCGTTTAACAGCCGCTGGGCAATGTGGTCCGGTCCGGCTACCTAAAGAGAAAACAAGTTAACGCCAACTTAAACTCATTGTGCAGCGTGGCCGTCATAAAGATTCGCCCCCAAAGCACAAAACGTGTCGATGACTTACTACTAGACATACTAGACATAAAAATAAATAATATATCGAAAGACTATCACTTAATATTTAAGGCCATCAGCCAGAAAGCTATAAGAATTCAGAGTATGTACCCTTAATGAATATTAAACGAAACAAGAACACATGCTAAGAATGTTAAATAGCACCTTTTATGCGTTGCCCAACACTTCATACACCATATTTTGAAGTTTTGAAAACTTTTAAGGACTTTTATCAGATTGATCTTTGTCACAATGGAATTAAACACTCGAAACTTTTATTGCTTAAGGCTTTCAATAGCGAAAACGGTAAATTGTGCAACATAAATCGATAAATCGATGACAGTGTTTCGTCTTCTTTCGATTACTTGTGATTGTAATTCATTTCTTATACATATATAAAATCACAGCCAATATTATTTTTATTTAGCCCACTTCTTGCTCAAGTCTCATAACTGTGTGGCAAACTAAATGACAAAGTTGTTGTCATGACAGCGCATACTTAGCTGGCTTCTGGCTGCGCCCGCAGCAGCCTGTAAGCGAGGAACTCGCAAAATTCCGTTGGCCCAATAAACTTGTGCCCCATAAAAAGTTGCACACAATTTTAGCACCGCAATATGCCTTATAACATTTATGAGAATTTATAAGTTTTGCCACAGAAAGGAAAGGAAAAAGGAAGAGGAGATATAAGGGGTTGGGTAGACAAGTGTACCCACCTGCTGTGCTGCTGATGCTGATGCTGTGTGGCGCCACAGTCTACCGCATCATCCGGTGTCAGCTGTTGGCTGCTGCGCCATTTTTCTTCTTCGAGAAATTTTAAAAACTTTGTCTTCTTGGCAATAAGCGTTGATTTGACATTGGTGCATTTCTTCCTGTTGGCCACGGTACCGAACAGTGGCAGTGCACCTGCTCCTACCCCTCCACTTCCTTGCTGTCCCGTTGTCGTTGCGCCCTCGTGCGGATCGCAGCCTCTACGCTGTGATGCTGTTGCTGACAGGCAGCTATTGTTATGGCTCCCGACTGGGCAACTGTTGTTGCTGTTGTTGTGGCTCTGCTGTTGATTTCTGTGGCTGACATTTTGGCAGACGTCGCCGATGAACAATTTCTGCAACGCTGCCGTTGCCGGTGAACACATTGCGGTTGACATTGATGTAGCGACCGGATTCGCGTAGTTTGATGTTGTTGTTGCGCCTAGGCTTGTTACTGTTGGTGTTGTAGCTGTTGCTGCTGCTGCTGCTTGTGTGGCTGACGAGTTGCCGTTGGCTGTGCCAAAAGTTTTGAATTTATGCTGCAAACTGCAGGCGCCACTTGAATAAGTTGCCCCAATTGAATTGCTTGTTGTCCGCCTGCCATTCATTTCACGCCCTGTTGTTGCGCCAAAGTCCTGCAAAAAGTCAACCCATGAATATCCAGCGCTTCACCAACAATTTGACATTAAGGATTTACAAAACTTACCCCATACGTTGGTGGATTGAAGCCAGCATTAAGCACGTAAATGGAGTTTTGATTGCTGCACTGATAAACCATATCGTCCATTGTTTGAGCTGTTTTAGAACGTTCAAAATCCAAAGGAAATGAGCGTTATATAGAATTAAATGAATTTACATTTTAAACTAATTTTACTTTAATTAAAAGTTACTTTTTTACATTTATGACCGAAGGAACAACAAAAGTAAAATTTTCAATAATTGAAATTCACAAAATTTATTCATAGGCTTACAAGTTTTTGTTAGCAAAAACTTAACGCATATTTTTGTTCTAAACATACCCTTTGGCCAATTTCTTTTAAGTTTTTATTGCACATAAATTTGTAATTCATATTCTCAGGCCTTACTAACTTTTATTTCAAATTTATGTGGGAAGCAAAACTGAAATCCGTTTAAAAGCAAGCAAAACAAATAAAACTATGCAAATTAAGGCGCTTGAAACGAAAGCATTGATTGTCTCTGATTTCGTATGTTAACGCCTGATGTTTTATTTTTTACCAAAAAAAATAAATAAAATCAAAATGAATTTAAATTTGGAGTGATGGAATCTTTGATTGTGATTTGTTGTTGCTGTTGCTGTTTTTGGTTCTTACCCGCTGAACTTTCAATGAATTTTGTCTCGTAAATATCCGACGAATTTGTTAAGAATCTCCACTGCACCCGTTTCGACCTTCTTTGCCTTAGATTTCGTATGGAAAGTGTTGATTGCTCTTGAGCTGTTGCTAATGCTGCGCTCTGAAGTTGTTGTTGTTGATGTTGCTGCTGGTTTTGGTAATGGCCGGATGGTAGTTCTTGTTGCTGGTAATCAAAGCTGCAATTTCCACTGTACACGTCCAATTGAAGCGGAAATTTATGCGGCTGTTGTAACGTGTAAACGCCAGCATCGACAGCGCCGGCGTCTTCTTGCCTCTTGTTGCTGCTGATGTTGTTGTTGCTGCTGTTGTTGTTAAAGCCAAACCAGCTCGTTAGCCACAAGGATTGTAAGTCTACAAAAGCAAGCAAAGAGGAAGATACATGAGATGAGATGAGAGTTTAGTTGAGAAACATAAGCAAATTTATTTGTGGATGTCCATGAAATGTAGCCAGAGATTTGTTAAATGTACACAATGAGCAGCATTTCGATTCGTGGCTTATTCTACATTGATCTTTGTATGCTATTGCTGTTGTTATGATTATATATGCTGCTGCCTCAGTTGACAGTTAAGATTTCCACTTTTATCATTCAACAAAACTGTTTATTAACCAAACATTTTTCTGCTGATACTCAACTCTATTTAAATTTAAGTGCTACTCAGCGCTGTTGAAATTCAAAGCTTAACTTAAACATTTATTTTTTAATGATTTTAGGAAAAATAGTTAACCACGATTAAGATAAGACTTGTGAATATAGTGGAAACCATTAGCACACCGCTAAACACATTTGAACAACCCTTTGATAAAATTTTATTTGCGGAACATGAAAGGATATAAAAAAAGGGAAATTATGTCGGCCCGTCTGTCTTAACATGATAAAATTACGTTTGAAAGGCTGTTCATTGAATGTGAAGAGCAGCAGCAGGAGCAAATTGCGGGTCATTCATTTGGGGTGTCAGCCAGCTCCATTACAATCCTTACTTGCGACTATATCCGCTTTTTTTCTCTGCGTTTATTTTTTGTATGGGGGAAAGTTGGTTTCAATGTTATCTCGGCTTGCTTTAGCCAGCCCAAACGCTAACAATGCCAAAAGAGCTACGAGTTTGTTTTGTGGCACGCAAAATAATCAAAAATAATCCTTTTTTCCTTTTTTTTTGGTTGTTATGTTTTTCTGGATGTGAGCTTGTTTGTTTGTTTTTATAGGGGCTAGGAGCTGAGCTTAGTTATGGATTCCATTATTGGTTGTTAATAGCGTCATCATTTGGCTGGGCTCGCTGATTGTTTTCATGCCAGATATAAAAAGACTTTTAGCAATTGTCCGGGGGCGTATACGTAATGTTTGTGCCTAACAGCTGCATCCACTCAGAAGTAAGTCAACAAATTACTCGCATGTCCTTGCAGCCTTTTAGTGGTTAACTGGACATACTTCAATTGCCGTCAGCAGCAGAACAATTTGTATGCAAAATCATGTGTTCGAAATTTCTGTTTGGTTATTCTTTATGGCTCCACAACGAGGTCACTCCACACAATCGGCCCACTATAAATTCTGAAAATACGGAGTAAAGGCAACGCTGACTGATGCCATTCATCAAAATGTCACAGCAGTTGTAACCTCTTGCTCCCTTTCTTTCTCCTACCCAACCACCACCCTTCTCTTTCTCTTGGCAGAAAAATCCGAATAAGACGAAATCTTTGTGATGTGCTGTCATTAATCGCAGCTAACCCTGGGTAAACCCTGGTTTTGGGCTCGAATTGAAGCAATAATAATACGTGTTAAAGCCTAAAAGGCAAATCCACGTAAACACACGTACGCCAATACATTGAGCAAAATGTGGCAACAAATTCAAACGAAAATTGGATTGAAATCGATAAGCCGCCTTTGGTCAGAAGAGACGAGTAAAAGCATAAATATGTGGCTTAAAAGCTGTTGAAACGTTGTATCTTTCAATGATAACAAAAATTACGCACTTCAAATACCACTTTATTAAATATTTGTGGAATAAAAATGCCAAACAATTAAAGATCTTTGCAGATAGGTTTATATGAAAATGTTGTGTCAGAGCTTCTGCAAATGCGATAGTTAAGCTTGTGAAAAGAACTTACTGTTACCCCTTTAGTTTGGAAAATTCAACTTTGAAACAATATTTCAGTTTTCTGACAATTTTCTGACACCATTTTAAGAGCCTCACCGTCCAAAATGTCCACAACAAAAAGTTCGGAATGTGTATTATTTTCTATTAAAACGGTCTCACTTAATGTGCAAGATTTCTGACTCTTTCCTGACACAGATATAGTACCCACAGTCTTCTTATTTGTACTTCAACTCTGAAAATGCTCAGATTAAAGTGATTTTTATGAGCCCTTGCTTGGAGAACACTGAATGTGCTTCGAAAACCCTCCAGGCTCATAATTTGGAGTGGTCCTAGCTTTGCTTGCTGGGTATACACGTTTTTTAATATCTCTGTTCTGGATATTAATTTAATAAATTCTCTATTTAATAAACATTATAAATGAAAAATTACAATTGAACTCAATATATAATAAATTTATGCTCAGTAAATAGAATAGATTGGTTATAATCATGTATTTCTTTCAGTGTATGTCAGTATTACACACATCAACGAAGCAGCTTTTAATGGAAGTTGTCATTGTTGTCATCCGTTGCTTGTATGTGTGTGTGTGTGCGTTTGCGTGTATTTGAGTTTGGTTTTTTATTTTGTTTGCATCCCTGGGAAGGCTGCTTGCCGAACATTTCTAATGAGCAGCAATAAAGCAAATGTGGCAGGTGACATATATCAAACAATTTGCACATGATAATTGTTGACACGCATCGCATCCGTATGAAGCGTGGGGACTCCCAGATAATCTCTTAAACTGATGTGTCATTAGTTAGGTATGCCCTACCAACTCTTTCCTTTGCGTTATTAAATTATGGTTCTTTTGGTTTTATTTTGCATTTCGTTTCATTTTATTTATTTTAGGGGTGTGTCCTGTGCCTTATGCTAATAATAATACTTGTATTTATTTTGGGGTTATCGCGTAATATGACCGACCAAAAGGCAAAAAACCGGCTAAGTGGACGCACAATAAGCGCTTTAAGGGGTCGCAACCTCCATGCTGAAAAGGTAAGGGAAGGAGAGATGGTTGAAAGTGGGGCATCGAATCGCAGCTAGTGAAAAGTGGTATATTTGTCATAATCAGCGCTTAGGCATGGGCATAAATTTGAATGCGTATGTGCACACAAACACACATACATCGTTATCACACATCTGCCAGTCGAACACCACACATATGAGACTGTGGGTGAGAGTGTGTGGGTGCATGTGTGATATGCGTCCTGTGATTTGTGGTTCTGAAGGTGAAGCTACTAATGACAGTGAAATAGGCCAACAACTGTCAATATTTAGTAAGCTACTTCATCGTGGCTTAAACAAAATAATTTGCAGCTCAGCAATGATCCGTTGTACATATTCTTCTTTTCTATGCTCTAGTCTTAATTTTACCAGTCGACTATGGGCAATTTTGCCAAAAAACTGGCATTAATTAATGACTCGGGAACCACGCAAGATATTTTGCTTTGGTTTTTTGCGTTAAGGTTGTAAGAACCAAAAAAAAATTATTTTTATAAAATGGGCGTGTCACCTCCCCTTTTGAAAAAGATAATTTATTTTTTTTTTGTTTTCCAACTTATCAGGTCCAAATCTGGCAATTAAGCTTGTTTTTGCTGCAAAAAATCATAGACATCGGTCAACCATATCATATAGCTCCCATAGGAACAATCGGAAAATGCGATTTGTCGTATGAAAAACTTTTTTTATTTTTCAATAAATCTGGACTAAGCTTGCTAAAAATAAGTAAGGTAATGTTTCTTAGGTTTTTTTGGTTTTTAACTTTTTTGGTCTTCACACAAACAGTTTTCATCAATGGTTTCTAATATGTAACTGTTTAGAGCATCTGCATCACGTTTGTTGTCGCTCCAAAAATCAACCAACGCGGCATGTCTGTACTTATAAACACCTGCAATATGTTATATTTTGCGAAAAGGGGCAAAAACGGGCAAAAGGCGTTAACCATTAGATTCTATAATAATTTGTTAAAAACATTCAACTTTAACCTTGGTGAATCGTTGTGCTATACAAAAGTAATACTCCACGGCACACGTAAGTTGTAAGTATACACCTTAAAATACAAACGAGCAACACATTGGACAAATCAATAACTACACATAATTAACAAAAAACATGTATTATCAACTATTTTAACATACCTAGACCTGCTTTTTCCATATTTACACTTTTACTTAATATTTAGCATCACGCTAAAATTCCAGCTGGAAGTTTAATTTTTAATTTTTTAATTTTTAATTTTTCCCGTCCTTTTTTACAATTCAAAGCACCACTGAATCAGCTGACTTTGAAAGCGTGGTAAATGTTAGGGGTACTTCGTAAAAATCTTGTAAGATAATTTTTATTCTATCTTGTTATTAAAGCATAAAAAAAAAGCCGCATCACATTATTTAACAAAAAAAAAATGCATTAATGCCAAAAAAATCGACTTTTTACCCAAAGTGCAGTCTGGTGAAATATTATTTTGCATCATTTTTTATTTTAATTCACCTCTATAATTTTTATGTATTTTATGTTGATTAAATTGATAAAGGTAAAAAGGTCAAGCTTAAACAGCAACCTCTTTTAGTTTGTGAATATCTGCTATTTTTTTTTCCACCATATAAGGTTATACGTCAATGCCCAAAAGCCATTAAAAGCGTTCTAAGCTTCGAGCAACTGACCATGACAGAATTTTGTTTTGTTTTTTTTTAAATGTTTTTTAGAGCAACGCGGAAACACTTTATCGCCAGTGCCGGCAGCCAAATATTTGTCAGACAAATTTCAAATATCTGCAGGCGAAAACGCAATATCGAATATAGTAGAGGAGGGGGCGGTGAGATGGGGATGGGCTGGCATTCCTGCCCACGGTCCATGCATATATTCAGGATCGGCCCAGGCACTGGTCACATGATGCGGGCATTAAAATGTTTTCGATTTGCTTCGATGCTTACATAAATTGAGAGGTCACGTATTCACAGGTTTGTCTTCTGTCCGGGAGAGTTACACCAGCTGCTCCCATTTCACCCTAACGGAATATAATAAATCAATAAGCGAATCGCAAATAAATAATTGTTTTACTATATATTTCAATTTACGTATTTTAATGCAGATGTTTGAAGGTATTTGCATTTCATTTATTGCATACAAGGGCTATGCTAACTAAATAAAATTTTGATCACTTACAAAAGCTCGACTGTCTAATACTATGTCAAAAGAAAGATGAGAATTATATCAATATTTTTATTTATAAAAGGTCTTCAAATTAATGAATAAATAATTAAGCAATTAATCCAACAATATATCATATTCAATTGTATAGTATGTTTGTTTTTATTAGTCCTCATACTGAGTTATGGGGTTTGGCTATAATTATTCACTTTCCTTTCATGTGTTGTTAAGGTACTTCTTTGCTTGTACAGGTTCTACACTTAAAAATAATAATAAAGAAAAGAAAAGGGTTTTTGGAATATTTATTGGCTTTTTATTAAAGGTGGGTACGCAGCACAGCGAAAAAAAAATTTTACATACAAAAGCATCGCAGCGGGAATTTTTTTTGTTGGCATCGTGTATTTTAGGTACACAGCAACGTAGCAAAAAATACTAAACTGCTATCGATAGTATCGATATTATACAATATGTACACACTGGCGCTGGGCACAGGAAATACCAAAACGTATATCTTTTTGTGCCGACAGCAGGAGAACGACATGCAATGGAAAGGAAAACTAAAAAACGTGCGGAAAATTTTAGCCACGAGGGGAAGATTTTGCTAATTAAATCTGTCGAGTCGCGACCATGCCTTTGGAAGTTGACAGACAAAAAACATTTTGATTTTATTTTTTCTTTTTATATTGTGTTTGTGGGTTTGTTTACTTTTTACATTTGATGCCTCAGTGTGACCATGTATCTTCTAAGCTATGTAAGGCAAAATGCCATATTTTTTACCACAAATTAGTTGACTATGGTCACACAATAAATTCTTGTTCCCACGCTTCCAAAATATATCACACATTCCTGCCAGGAATTTTTTTATTGTGCTGGAGCCGCACCTTAACGAAAAACTGTTATTCTTAATACACAATCGATAAAATCCGACACATATCGATAATCATTGCAATTTAAGAATATTTTTATTGAAAGATCCTTTACCCAAAATTTCTTAAACTATACGCGACTACTGATTTTTATTTATTTTATTATACATGCATATATAGTTACTGTTATTTATTATACCCATTGTGTAAACTGTTTAATTGCCCCACAGGGTATACAAACAATATGTGGTTGTTATTGTTTTTTTTTATTTCCTTGTTGGCTTTTGTTTTCCATCAGAAATTTCAAATTCAAAATCCACATAAATATTTTAGGCGGCATTTTGGCAAGCGCTGTTCTCTTCTTCTTTATTTTGTTGTGTTCAAGCGATATCATGATTATATAAAATCCCGGCGAAATTGGCACAAGGGCCATAAATTAACATTCCATACAAAAACACAACAACATAGTTCTCTGTCGTTCTATGTGTAAAGGGATTTTGCCATTATGCAGTTTGTATGGTTTTTATAGCGCGATTATCATCGAAATAAATACCCTCATGCATACATACATAAATTATTTTGGCATTCCAATAAGCAGTTATTCAAAACAGATTTGAATTGGATATTGGCATTGCGGCATCCTTTTGGTCAGCATTCGACATTTTATTTATTTTTGGTTGCCAACTTGGCGTATACTTGATGTTCTTATATGCGGAATAAGAAGTGCAGTTTATTCACAGCGCGTTAACGGCTTTAACAAGTGCGGAAAACGAAGCTGCCAAGGAGCTTTAGCATTGAAAATCACAAAATTCATTTATTTTCTTACAGCTTATGCAAAAAAATATTACAAAATGGGTATAGTTTTTCGGTTTGTTCTTAGACTAAAAATTATCATAGATTTTGTCCTCTAGACACATTTTAATTTTAAAGATTACCTAAAACGGCTCATTGGTGAAGTTGGTTTAGGCTTTTTAAATGTTTGTCCTTTGATTTAGGCAAATTTTTCACAAATTTTTGGCGCGCTTGTAATGAAAAAATCAAACATATAAACTCAACAAGGGTCATCTAAAGTGCTTTGACTATTATGATTGGACCGGGAAACAAGAAGGCGGCACTTGAAATGTGAAGCATTTATGTTGCAGGCCAGCTGACAGGCGAAAGGAGATAAATATAAATATTATTAAAGACATAGTGTGTTTATTTAATCAAATCATAGTATATACACACACAATAACTAACACATACACTTCCACCTAGCTTGAGGGTAAAATTTACATGATGCTAAGCAAATGTTTGCATAGTCGCATGCTATTGTTGATGTTTTGCGGTTTATTATTTACACTCGGATTGTAGAGCAGTTATTAGTCGCAATTAATTAAAGCAAAACATTTGGACGACTAATTGGTAGTAATGCCACAACATTTGCCTTGATGCGATACTCGATTTTGGCCCCGAAAGGACAGCAACGATACAGAGCAAAAAGAACAGCAGCTGTTAAAAAGCGCATATCAGCAATGTGGGTAAGATGGGGGAGAGTGGGAGCCACCCTCACAACGAGGAGCCTTGAGGGCCAGTTCTTTTTCAAGTCTTGCGGGCACTTGAATTCTAATGGAAACGGCACATAAAACAGGCAGAGAGCCCGCAAGCAAAAAACCAACAGAAAAAACCAAGAAAACATGACGACAACGAGAACAGCCAATTCAAAATGCCTGACCCGAGGACAACCATCGACCTCCGGCAGGACATGGATATGGACAGTTGGACAGTTGGTGAAGGCGATGAAATGTACCAAAAAAAAAAAAAAATAACTTGAAGTAACTTGGTGAAAATTTCACCTGATTCTTGTGTAATTTTCATTAAATTTTTTTTTAAGTTTTTCCTGCTCTTTGTTGTAATGTAAACACATTAGATACTATCTCTCGACTCCAGCTCATTTATATTTACTGGTTTTGAAGTTCCTGTAGTTGTAAACAAATTTCTTAGTCAAAATATATATTTGTTTAACTATGAAGAGAGACCAGCTTGTGGATGCGTTTAGCACTTATTGCCGGTGTGCTGAACACGCTGCTGACTTAGCAATTTTCGAAAGTGAGTAAGATAAAGAGAGAAAAATCAAATGACATTTGCAAATTTGTAGATTTGCTGTTCGCATCGCTTTCTTTTTATTGTCCATCAGGCCAATAATTTCTCATTTGTACAATTTTCGAACCCTTGGCGCGTGTCCAACTGTCACACACATACTAGCATAAATACACACACACTCACACACAAGCATATACGGGCACTAAATATTCACTAAATGCTACCAAATTTTGACATTTGTTTCAGACGTGATTTGATTACACAAAGACTTCCAAAGACTTTCGGTTTTTGATCAAAAAAATAAAGGAAAGAAAACATGGCCAAATCGCTGGCAGTCTAGTAGTAAAGCAAAAGTGAAAGCTGCAGGCAGAACTAAAGTTGGATGGCTCAATATTTTTTAAAATATATCGAGAAAAATGTATGCTTCGTTGATGTATGATTTAGACAATTTTGCTTAGAAATCTGATAAATTTACATAATTTTTAAATAAATAAATTGTACATAAACTAAGCTTTCCACTCGACAGCAAAATAAAACTTTGATTTGTAATATGATTTAAATACTTAACTTATTTAAAAAGGTTTTGTATTAATTTTTTATTGTTTTGCGATTACTTTTGGATTTGCCCTCTTTTCAATCTCTTTTAATCAAGTATTGATTTACTTTCAATGACAGAAGTTTCATTTTATTTCAGATCTCCTTGGCAAGGGATTTGGTTCCGGATTAGAGCACGTAACCACTCCGTTGTAGCACCTGCTGTCATCTCTATTGGGTATGTGCTATTGGTATTCGTTGCCTGCTAAGTCATTTATAATAAATAGTAGTTGAGTCACTTAAGGGGATTAATGTTAAAACAAGTTGATGCCAATGGATGTCGTTGTTGCTGTTGCCAGCTGACAGTTTGCGATGACAAATAAGTTGGGACTCATGTGCTGAATGTTTGATAGTCACAGTCACAGCATAACAGATTAATATGTAAGTAATATTAACTTTACTTAACTTATGAAGTCTACCAGCTGCCATTGATATTTATAAATTGTGAAATTCTCTTTGATGTGTGTCTTAAGCGAAAATAATAAATTAATACTTGAATGAATGAGCATATTGCCTAACTTTACACTCTTAAATATTGTCATAGTTTGCCTCTTCACGCTAACTTAATGCGTCACGATCGTTATTGAATTATGCTTTTTTGGCGCCTGACTCCCACAACGACTTATCATATCCAAAAGAGCAAACATTGCAAGAGCATGTAAATTAGACACAATTTGCTCTTTTAATTTTTGTCAAAAGTTTCAATATTATTTTTTCCTTCCTTTGGTGAGGTTGCTTATTAAATATTAAATATAAAAAATTCTTTATAGCATGCATTTCTTAATAATACATTGTGTAAATCAAAAAAAGCAAATACATAATGTTTGTTTTTGTGCTGGTTTGTGAGTTGCTTGCGTGCGTTCTCTTTTTTCTTGCGCTAACTCATCACGTGCTCGCGCTCTATTTCTCTACGTATACTTAACTAGTATACCTTGATATGAATTTTTGTGTACTACTCATACTCACTACCACAAACAAATAATTTGCCGGTGCACTCAGAGAGCAAGCAGCTGTTTTTTTTAGTGGCGTTTCAGTGGCCGGCTGAGTAAGACGTTTTCGGAATTGTGGTGATAGTTAAATCTGTAGCGCTGCATTTTCGCAAAACCCCCTGCACCAACCTATTCAACGTTATGGCGCTCGTGGAACTGTTCTTTGTGCTCACATTTCTCGGCGCATTGCTATTCAAATGGTCAATTTCGAGTTTTGGTTATTTTCGACGCCGCGGCGTAGCACATGAGCGACCACTACCGCTGCTTGGCAATTTGCCGGTATCGGTGATGTTTGGAAGTGGTTCCTACGTGCGTTACAGCATTGAGCTGCATCAGCGCCTCAAGGAACACAAGATCTATGGCATGTACAATCTGCGTGAGCCACACTATTATCTGGCCGATGCGAAACTGATACGCCAGGTGGGCATCAAGCACTTTGACAATTTTGCCAATCATCGCCATGGTATCGGTGGTGAACATGACACTGGCGATATCTCCGTTATGTCAAAATCACTGCTTACTCTCCGAGATCATCGCTGGAAACAGATGCGCAGCACATTAACCCCTGCGTTCACGGGTGCCAAAATACGTCTCATGTTCGATTTGATCAACGCTTGCAACGTGGAGGCAGTGCGTTATATAGAGAAACAGCTTCGGGCATCGCCTAATGACGGAGTTGAATTGGAGCTCAAGGAGTTCTTTACGCGCTACACCAACGATGTTATTGCAACGACAGCATTTGGTATCCAAGTGAACAGCTTTGTGAATGAACAAAATGAATTCTTCACTCTCGGACAACGCGTCTCGATGTTTAGTTTGTGGGGCGGCATCAAGGTGCTGCTTTATATGTTGATGCCTCGATTAATGAAGGTTATTATTAATGCTATTATTTGTAACGTGTTAATAATTCTTTCCCAAGACCATGAGGTCGTCGATTAGGGATAAGGAGCTGATTTATTTATTATACATATTATTTTTTTGTACAATTTCTTTCCCGTTAAGGCGCTGCGTGTTCCCGTCATTGATCTCAACAATGTGGCATATTTTAAGCGTTTGGTTTTTGGTGCCATGCAGGAGCGTCGTGATAAGCAAATTGTGCGTCCAGATATGATACAGCAGCTAATGGAGGCGCAACGTTTGTTCCGAGAGCAACAGCAGCAGGGAGAGGTGTCATCGGATGGAGCCGAGTTCAATGATGAGGACTTATTGGCACAGTGTCTGCTATTTTTTTCCGCTGGCTTCGAGACTGTATCCACCTGCTTGAGCTTTACAAGCTATGAGCTGCAAATGAATCCCGAAGTGCAGCAGAAGCTCTACGAAGAGATTTTGGATGTGGAACAGCAGCTGGCGGGCAAACCATTGGACTACGACAGCTTAATGGGCATGAAGTATTTGGATTGCATTATCTCTGAATCGCTTCGAAAATGGCCACCAGCAATTGTTATTGATCGCATGTGTGCCTCAGACTTTGAGCTGCGCAATGAGGCAGATGAGGTGCTGGTAAAGCTGAACAAGGGTGATCTGGTGCACATACCAGTTGTGGCGCTACACTACGATCCGGACAACTTTGAGCAACCCGAGCAGTTCCGACCCGAACGCTTCGATGATGAGCACAAGCATGAGATTCGACCATTCACATATCTGCCCTTTGGCGTGGGTCAGCGCAGCTGCATTGGCAATCGCATGGCTCTAATGGAGGTCAAATCAATAATCTATCATCTTGTGCTTAAATTCAGACAGCTGCCCACCGAGCGCACCCCACAGTACATGATGGCCAGCATTGAGGGCTTTCGCATGCAGCCGCGTGAACTTTTTTGGTGTCGTTTTGAGCCAAGGAAGTGAAGTTTTCTTAAGAATATGGATGTTAGATGTTTAAGTGACATTACAAGTGAAAACGTTGCAGTCGGACACAACCGACTGCACACACTCTGATACGTAAAAAATTTGTGTCAAAAACGTTCTTGATAAGAGGAAATATGCGAGATGGTGTTACAAAAGCTTTGAGCCGTAAGTGAGCTTTATAATCAAACGTGTTTTTTAGTATACAAGTGAAAAGCTGTGAAATTTCATTGAAACCTGCGTAGAAAATCCGTATATTTCGATGATTGAAGTTAGTGTCTTGGGCTTAAGGTATCTCCTAGTTGAGCTGTCTTCTTACTTTCTTTGAATATGTTTGAAAAGAGCTTATTTGTACAAAAATCCTAAGCATTCAGCTAGTGCTTCTGTGAGTTTAAAGTAAGTATCAGAAAGTTGTGCCTTAGCCTTGAACCTGTTAATAAAGATTTTGTTTGAAAGTTGTACCTTTCTTAAGCTCCTATTTATTCGAGCTTTAAATGAATTTTAACAGCTTTTACAGTCAACCTTTGCTCTAATCGTAGGCAAATTTAAAGCAAGTGTCATTCATTTAGAAAATTATGCTAAAATATCAAATCGAATGAGAAAAAAGAAGAGCCCGGAAAATCAGGCAATTTATTATTTTGTTGTTGCTGTGTGCGATGAAAAGCTGACAAATTTGCTGGGGCATGGTTTCACTTGCTAGGTGGCAACAGCGACAAGCTACGTCATAACACTGTCAGGACTTGATGCTCACAACAACAAGTTAAACATTTATATATAAATATGTGTATATATATATATGTATATAAAGATGACTGGGACGACTGCGGTTACAACAACATAAAAGCCACAACAGAAACAAGAGATGTGTAAAACGAAAAATCACACGCGGGGCAACATACGAGTAACAGTATTATATAGGTTGCGGGGTATGCGGGGTGTATGCTGAATGTACAGGGTGCTGGGTACAACACACAGCATGTTGTGTGCGGCAGGACATGGGACACAAAGGCCCATTAAGGATTATTTATTGGACATTATTATTCAGGCGGCATTAAAATCTTTTCTGTACAATATGAATTATATTTCACTTGTGTCATAAACCGCGTAAAAAATGTGATGCCAAAACCTCTGGAACGCAGCGTGTGGAACTTAAAAAATAAAAATATCTGAATAATATTTTGTTTTGAACTTTGACGCAATCCATTTAGAATTTTGCATAAATTGTTTTTATCAATCTATATACATATTTACATAAAACGCTGACTGCTATTAACGCCCAGCCTAAACGGTAGAACAGAGCGATTTAATTTGCTTGCGAATTATAGATCGTGCTTGCTTACAATAAACCTTAAGTTTTCTAATTCCTATTCTCTCATTCTATTATTTCTTTAGCGTGACGCATCCTTTAAAGTTTTGTCAAAGCTCTTTCACTAAACGTGCTTATATTTTACAGTATGCTTCTCAGTTCAGATAAAAAGTTTCCGCTTTAAAATCACTTCTGCGATTTTTAGCATTCGGTAGTCCAGGGATACATTTTGGGACATGCTCCTAGCGTGAGGTCATTAAAGAGTCATATAACGCGATAAAAAAACAAACTTAAATACATAATAGTTCGTATACACCAACAACACAAAGTAACGCACGTAATTAGATGCATATTTAACTTTGGTCCGGTGGTTCATAAAACTTTCAACATAGTTCAAATTAGTGGCACAGTTTTTTTATTGGCCACCTTTTGCAAGCTGTTTGTCTTGATGTTTGTTGTTTTTATGGCCAGCAGCAAAGCAGCAGCAACAATAAAAACAACATCCTCAACAACAGGAGTATGTTAATGCCCTAGAGGGCCGAGCAAACGAGCCTTGGCCACACCACATGTTGGAGACTTGCAGTGAGGACCAATACAGCTGCTGCAAGGATAACTCAAAGCTCGGAGCACTTTATTTCTCTCTGACTGTGTGATCTGCAAAGTTTTTCAAGGTTGGGCAAACATTTAAACTGGGGCAACCGCTTGAGGCCAACGCGTCGAATGCGTAATCTCTTCAACTGTGAGCATAAACATCAAAAAAATTGTTAGACGAATCAAAAAAAACAATAGCAAGAAGAAAAACAATCCTTGACTATTTTACAAAATGCTTATCAATCAATTCGAGCATGTAGCAAGCTGTAGACAAAAAGGGGCGGGATGAGTTCCAACTGACAGAGGTCATAAAGAAAAACTTTGGCGCTGCGACCGCCAGACGCCAAGCGTATTTCGCCCTTCAATCCAGTCCAACCCTTGACGCCCGCATGGCGAAAACAAACATACAAGAACTTCGTTCGCTTTCTCTTTTGCTCGGTACTACAATAAAAACTGCCAAAGTCAGACTGTTGCAGGAGGAGGGGGCGGTGACGGTGGCGGTGGCAGCGGTAGCTGCGGGTGCGTCGACAAGGACGATACAATGATAATGCCAAGCATAATAACAGCAAAACGGCGTCGTCACAACAACAAAAACAACGAACCAAAGCGATGAGAAAATGGGGAAAAAAGCAAAAAGCGCTCGACACTAACAATTTTGGCACAATGGGAATTGTCGCAGTTTCCATTCGCATCTTCGTCTTTATGCGTTGTGTTCGCGATAAACACGATGTGATAACATTTCTCATATGTGTGTGCCAGTGTGCGCTTACACATGCATATGTGTGTATATTTTTAGGGCGTGCCGTAGCACAGATGAGCGCGTGGTCAATTGATAAAATCGGAAAAACATAAATCAACAAAAGAAAAAAAATTAAATGGTTAAAGTAAATAAATTAAATAAAGCAAATTATATTAATATACAACAGTGGAAAAATTTAAATCATTAAGTTAGAAAGTTAGAAAATATATCAAATTCGTAATTTTGAACAGGATTGAAACTTCCATCAATCCGACTTTTATATGATAGAAAGGTATATTTTAATTATACAAACATTATTTTTATCACGCTCATCTCTAGCAACTGTCTTACTTTTCACTTGCTTACAAACATCCTGTTTTTGTACTCTGATACCAAAGGTTAAGAGTATTTTGGGTTTGTGCAATGTCAGACAATGTGTCAAGATTGGGTTGAGAAAACAATAAAATCGATTAATTCATATGTTTTTCACATTTTTGGTGAAATGAAAGCTATTAGCCGCCCTCAAAAACCTGCCAATTTATGTAACAACTTTCCCCAAAAGACAGCATCAAAAATTTTTAGGCCACGTCCACTCCTTCCTCATTCTGTTACTCAGCCATAGAGCAACCTCTTTGCAAGCAGACTGCTAACCACCCGTTCTTATCAAAGACTTTAGAGTACTGCCCAGTCGGTTGCGTCCGACTGCTAAGTTTTTACTTGTATTTTTCTTCTGTATACGTTGCCTTAAGCATTTTATTCGGCTTGAAGAATTTGGCTGTTTCTTTTGCTTCTTGCCCTCTTATTATATAAAATGTTTAAAAGCGTGTGCGAGTCCTGTTTAAGACTCCTTAAGTTATACATTCAATAAGCAACAAGCACAACAAGCGCATATATACATTCATACATATACTACAAGCACATAAGAGAAACAAACTCCAGTAAGAGCATAATTTAAGGTATCCTTGAATCACTAGTTTCTTCACAAGGTATTTATTTCTATTTAATTTTGGTATTTCTCAACTTAAGGCCCACTCAACAGAATCAACATTATTTTATTTTGTTGTGGTTTCTATTTAATACAAACACATTTAAAATGTTTCCAGCTGGCTGTTTGACAAATTTTCAGATTGCAGTTTCACAGTCAGATTGTGGTTTTGGCTGATTTACTGTGGCTTACTGTGCATGCACCAGCTGCGTTTGATAGTCAAAAATAAAATATAAAAAAACAGCATTTGCTTTGGGCGATGGATTTCTCAACTAAATGGCAAAATAGTATAACACGGTTGTGGTATTTTGGCTGTCAAAATTAGAAGTATAGAAGTAATAAATTTTGCATTTTTTGCTGTAAATAAATGAGTTGAATGAGACATTAAATTTTCTGCAAAGAATTTGTCTGAGATGCGACCAGAAGAAATTTATTTTTGGAGATCGATTAAAATTATTTTTTACCAGCAGGGAATTCCTTTTAAATTATTAAGAACCTATTATGTTTCACATTCCATAAAAGTTTTAACATTTACACTTATTCTCGCTAGAACTTGCACTTGAATATTTATCAGCCTTAATGTGTTACACCCTATTGCTGTATATCTAATATTACAGAGCAAAATTGTTATTGTCCTAAGTACATTGAGTTAAGCCGAGCATAAATTTGTTTACATGTTAGTATTTGTTTCTGACTGTCATTGTCATAATATAAAGAGTTCAGCTGCTGCTAGTCCTATTAGTCCCGTTGCAAAAGCATAAATCCTTTTTGGCCAACTATGATGATAGCTGTTGACTTATTGGGTTGGGGAAAGTGGCGCTTGGTGTGGGGCATGGTGGTGTGCATGTGCCACATATTTGTGTGACATTTTTTGGTTGGCTGGTCACAGTAACGTAGCGCGTATGTGTCGTGGCATATGTGGCGCATGTGTGGCATGTGACAGTCAGGTACAACTTTTAATATTTATATTTTCACAGCCCAAAGCTGCTTTAATGCCACCTGCAGCAGCTGTTGTGGCCAACACATTTATGCATCAACTATGGCTGCTGCTGCTTGCCGCCTGCTGTTTCCTGTTATCCTGTTTGTGTGCAGAATGCGGGCGCTCTATGTGTGATTTGTGTGCGTGTGTATCTGTGCGCGTACGTGTGTGTGTAGCCCGCGGCAATTCGTCAGGCAACCTGGCCAGCTGGCGAACACGTAAAATGCATTTGAGCAACGGTTTCGCTTACAGCGCAGCCGCAAAATATGCAACGATATTTAAGCAAACGGTTTTAACTGTGGGCAGCGCAAGAGTAACGGTGCATGGCACTATATAAAAGCAAATAAATAAACAACAAATGTGTGTTTGTGGCTTGTACTGGCGTAAAATTGGATAGTTGCGCTCATTGGAATCTTTAATTTAACCAATATCTTATTGTCTATTTATTTATTGACAATTTCCTAGTGCTATAAGTAGGACTATTTTTAAATAAGAGCACTAGTCACACTTGACAATCTTATGTGTGTAAATTTAATTTAGAAACTATGGGAAACTATGTGATTGATTATAAATACTTTTGGGACTTTCTCTGTGATTCTAACGTTGTAAACTGATTTTCCATACAATTTCAACTTCAGATTGTTGAATTTGATTGAGTTTTTGCGCAGTGTCATTTGCCATTTAAATGTTGTGAACATACTAAGCCCAACTCTACAGCTTTCTTGAAATAATGTCAAGCGTTTATATACATTTGGATATTTGGGCCAACAACTTTGCGAATTTTAGGAATTTGTTCAACTCCAACTCAAAATCGGACCCCATAGGCTTTCATACCCAAACACACACACACACACACACACTCGCATTTGCTACTTTAAGTACATCAAGCACAACGGTCGCCACGTTCCGGAAGTCACTCAACTGACTACGTTTTAACTTGTTCTTGTCGTTGTTGTTTTTGTTGTTGCTGCTTTTTAACAGCATTTACCCCACAACCTTACCAGCCCACTGAAGCCACCCTTAACAGTGTCATGGGCGGCGTTAATGAACAGCAGCCTGTGGCAGGTAAAATGAAGCTGAAAAAAATAATATGAAGGCTGCAAAGAAACCGCTCGGGCAGCGGACAGTAGTTCCAGAGAGGATGTGAGCGAGAAGGGAGAAAATGGAAAGGGGATTGCTTAACTCACTTTTTAGCAAATCCGCCAGTGTCGTAAAGTCGTTTATTTCAACTGCGGCGAGACGTAAATGAAGTTAATGTCGTCTTCGTTTTACGGTTGTCCTTGCACCCGATTCTCCTTCTGCTCCCAGCTTCTTATTTTTCTAAGCATCAAACCTTTTAGCTTTAGCTCCTTCACTTGACTTTGTTACTTTGCATTGCGCTGGACCAGTTGTTCTTGCTGTGGATTATTTTGTTGTTGCTGTTGTGAATGTGCTTTTTTCTTATTTTTGGTTGACAATTGTGTGTGTGTATGTGTGTGCCTAATACAGGTATGATGATAAGTATAATGACTCTGTAGGCGACAGCTGAGCTTTATTCTCATTTACGTTAATGTACGCAAATTCTATGGCACAATTTGATTTTTTTACTCACTTTTCATTAGGCGCATTTGTGCTAGCTGCTAATTAAGATCTAATGTTATTTAGCCTCACGCTATTTGATTAACCCAGAAGCAGCTTAGCTTTCTAACAACTCAAACTATCGCAAGCTGTCTAAAATACAGATTAGTTGGGTTTCTAAATATTTGAAGCCAATGTTTCAGAATTGCGTGCTTTAATCGCGAGCTTCGATAAACTTTTCTACCACAAAATTCTTTTGCTGTTTCATTCACTGCTCATTGTCAATTTTTGGATTTGCCTTGCTTTGGTCTTTGTTAGGGTTAGGTGATATTTTTAGCCAGTGTCATGGCCCATTAGGGCCAACAGCTCGCGACTGAGACAGTCAGTCAGATAATTACGCCCGTTACAAGCCGACTGACTAACTGATATCGTCTGACTCTATTCCACAGCTCAGCTTTATTAAATATAATGGCTGCTGTGGTTGCTCGCAAAGGATGGCAAGGATGTTTGAGAAGTGTTATTGTTGCTGCTCCTCTGGCATTACAATAAATAACAAACAAACAGAGAACCCGTAACCCCACCTAACTCGCACTTCCCGCTCAGTTAATAGTTGCTCTGCGCAGCATTATATAAACATGACTTTGACTCTGTCTCAGTCGCAGTCGCAGTTGGAGATGAAATCGGTTTTCTGGCTGTGCTAGAATTGACTTTAGTTGTTTGTTTGGCTGCACAGCGCCAATTTCGGTATAGTATAGTGTGTTTCTGTTGGTTTTTTTTTTTTTTGACACTGATAATCACAGATAGACTGTCAGCCAGCTATAAGTTAATGTGCGTGTGTGTCTGTGTTTACATTGTATCTGCCTGGCCACAATATAAACACTCATACACACGCTCTTGGTATTTGGAGCTAAGCTCAAGAGAATCAACAACACTACAGTATCAAAGCCGCCCGCCAGTCGCCAAGGATTTTTCACAGGAGAAAGATGGAATAGATTTGTGAGCAGAGTACGCACGAATCTGTTTAAGCTTTAAGTATTTAATGAATGCAAAAAAGGATAAAAATAACAAAGTAAAAAGCTCGCAACAAAATGAAAAAAAAAAAAAAAAGACTGATCAAAATAAACAATGCACAAAGACTGTCGAGTTGTTCAATATATTAATTAGTCCAAGAACTTAAAGTACTTTTTTGAGCTTTAAATATTTAAAGTTTTGTCAACTGGCTTTTGAAATAAATTTAACTGAATAATGTTTGTTTCTTATTATTTCTGCACAAATTTGTTGTTCCAGAATTCTGTTTGATTTTTAAATTATAAAGATAATTAAATTAATTAGACAATTCATTCTGTTTAACAGAAACATATAAAGAAAAGTTCGTAAAATAAGTATTCAGCTTTGATAAAAAAAACTTTTTCTTGTAAACAAATTTTAAAAGATAATACTAAATTAATATTTTTATGCTCAAAAGCACTTCTGTTCATTTATAATCCCTGCAGTGCCTTAACTTTGAGTAGGTTCTTAAATTTCTGATAAATTAAAATGGACTGTTAAAGTCCCCAAAGGGGAATCACACACACACACACACAAAACAAAAGAAGCAAATATGAATGACAGCACAGAATATTTGCTATTTTATATGTACTCTTTGCACTGTTCTGCTGATGATAAGGACAAGCAAACTTGAGTTGAGTGCTGAGCGTATTTTAAGTGCAGCGGTTTCTTTTTTCTTGGCTAAAATGATTGTGATATTTTATTCACGGACTGTTGCGGCACTTGCTGCTGCTGTTTGAACTGCTTGAGTTGCTTGAGCTGTCGATTGCCATTAGGCCATTATAATTTATTGATAAATAAGCGGCTTTTCCTTTTGCATACTAGACATTTTAATTTGTAATTTTATGTTGAGGGCAATGAAATTGAGGAGGAGGGGTGCCCAATTAACTAGTCGCGCTCACTTTAAGGCACAAACACTGTCACATTGCCACGCACAACTAAGCACATGCACAATAACGAAACGTAAACTTTATGGTCCCGTCACAAAGAATGTAAGAACGTGACGTAAACGTTAAGCGTGCGCTGCCTTTGGCGTGCTGCCTTCAACTGATTGTGTGTGGCAAATTATGAATCTGAATTGATGCTGCCAACAACATAGAACATTCGTGGCAAGTGCTTTTCGGAGTCACACGTCTTGCGGCTCGCGTCTCATTTCGGTGCATGCAACTCGTGGCACTGGGGCACTGGCACACAGCCACTCTGCGCATGTGCCGTGAGTGGATCTAAAATTCACACTGAATGAGCGACTGGTGCTGAGAAAGGGAAAAGTTCGGAAGGAATAAAGGCGAAAATATTCATTGATATATTTTGTAATATCATGCAAATTAACTGCAAATATTTGTTAGACTTTATCTATACAAAAAAAGCTGAATCCAATTTAACTTGAAAAAACTTAAATTTTTTTTTATTCATTTGACTAAATGAATTAAATAATATTTTTCTAATCATGTATTTTACAAGTCATAAATATATTCGGTGCTAAGAAAATAAACCTTTATTCATCAATTTTATTTTATTCTATTTTGTTTAGAAATCGACCCACTGTGCGCTCTGTTTTCTGTGCCCATTTCGGAGCAACCACCCAGGGATGCTGGATAAACACTCACACAACAACACATCAATAGACACTCATACACACATACTCTAAGACATACGGTCGTAAAACAGTCGTTGAAGTTTGGATTGTTGTGAGATTCGATGAGAAACCAGAAGGGCAAGTAATCGATAATGGAGCTGAGCGAACCACTTAAAGTGGCCATCGCTATTAAAAGCGAAAGAAGAGTCAGTCGATGACGAGAATTCGAAAACCACGCACACAATAACACACTCGAAATTAATTAAAAAAAACAATGTTTATAAGTAGATAACATGGGTGCATGCAATAACGCCTGCAGGCGCTATAGCACCAAAAAAAGTGCAATTGCACTTTCTTATTTACTTCATTTTTAGTTGTTTTACATTTACTACACTTAAAAAATTATTTTATTTTACTTTATCAAAATACATAACACTTAAAACCTATTAAATATTAAACTATGTATGTCGGTAGAAAAAGAGTGCTAATATTGTTGAACAATCTTTGGTGAAGTTCCAACAAATAATTGGTTTTTTTTTAACAACTTGTTTTGATTCTCTAACGCATTAATGGTGTTTTCCAAGAATTTATATGTAGAGAAAAAATGAGCGCGCAAAAGAATTAAACGTGGTAGAAGAAGAGCGCCGAAGGGAAAAATGTATGCCTGCTACCTTTCAAATGTATTACTAATAATTTCCTTATTTTTTCGAGTTCTACAAGAATCAATCTTCAGACCTTGTCGCCGGAGTAATCGTAAAATCCCCTTGATCGTAAACTCATTAAAGTTTGGCACACAAAAAAAAATTTTTAATTTAAATCAGGTTCTAAATGTTTTTTTTAAACTCTTCATTATACAAAGCAACAAAAATGTTAATAACGATATTTCAGTTTATTTTAATATAATATAAACATGAATCATTGAAAAAAATTAATTTTTGATATTCCAAATGCTTAATATATTATTTTTTTATTGAATAATTTTTTCGTATTTGCAGGTGTTCATGCGTGCATCGCGATCAGGCGTAATTGCACTAGGCGTTATTGCATTCCCCCAAATAACATATATCTACCTATCTTGCGGGAATCCGGGACCATATTGTGTTTGGTTTAAAATCATTCAAAATTAACATTTGAGAAACCAATTGTTACCCTCAGAATGACTACTTCTACAGCTATTTATTAATTAAGATGGCAAAGAGTTTGTCAAATAGCCTTATAGCTTAAGTTCTCAAGCATGCGTGAAATTATAGAACATTTATCTAGTAAATTTGGAGCCTAGCTTGAGTATAAATTAAATTTACACAAATGTCGATATAAAAAGAGTGTGAGACTTGAGTATCCACAAAAAATATTGTGTCCTTCTTGATGCTTAAACTATCTTAAATATGTTGATACATTTTTGAATGAACATCCGATTTTTGTCATCAAATTGATGAAATAGTTTTTTTCAAGCACATTTTTCCAACCTTCCGAAAAATTTGAAGCCCGTTTTGATCAAATTTCATTAGCTTTTGTTCACTTTGACAAGTGCGAGACAAACCTATTCAATATGGATATGTAGTTCATAGTTTCATTAATTTGCAAGTAATGTAAGGATTTAAACGCAAGTAATGCAGATAAATAATAGATTATCTCAATCTATAAGAAAAAAAATACGTAGCACCTATATTTTGAAAAGCAATTATTAATAAAATTGTACTGTCATCAATTTGATGACAAACATCGTTTGCGTTAAACTAACATTATTAATATACAATTTATCTGTTCTCTGCAACGAATTTTCAAACTTGTCTGTTGTTTTAAAAAATTATGATTAGCTTCAATCGTGATGGCAAATACGATAACACGAGCAAAACAACAGCCATATAAATTGTGGAATATGCTACTTGTCGTTAAAGTGTCAGATCGATTGTAATTATTGCGTAACGGACATCCGGCATTAATAATTGAAGCACTCATTATTGTCATCGAAATGTATTTATGCGAATTCCCCTATGCTCGACGAGGTCGTAAATCTTTTCAGGCTGACCCATGGAGTTCTCGCTGACTGGATTATTGCACGTCCTCCTTGCTTGCTTTGCAGTTGGCGTATTTATGGCCATCAGCATTAAAAACTTTATTATTATTAATACTGCGTTTTATTTGCACACAATTGACTGAACTCTGTGAGCGCAATAAATTGTATTTGTGTACAGTGGAGAGTGCCACTTTATTGAATGAGATTCTTGAATACAATTGAATTGCATATGTGCTGCCAGCCAAATATTTATTGCTCGGACAAATGACGTGCATCAACATTGATTGCAATCATAAATTGACATTAAATCAAAAAACCTGTTAGCAACATCAAAAAATCACATCGATTTTAGTTTGATTTTTTTAAAAAAAGTAATCTATCTTGTAAGTTATATTATACTATGTAACGTCCGGTCTTTTGCCAATGCAATAAGCGTATTAAAACATAAAACAGTACACATTCACAGTTACGTCTGACCTCAAAATTAATTCATTTTGAGGTGCATTTTGGAAAAATCGATCTTGGTGTTTACTTCCTTTTAGTATGCTATCACTTCGGGTAAAAATAAGATTGCTTTGTACTGCCGTTTGGGCTGTGTGCTAATAACAGTTAGTCCGACAGTAAGTTATGACATATATGTAATTGTATATAAGTACATAGATTTTAAAGATTTTAAAATTATAAATAAATGATTCACACTAAATGCCTGGTACAAAAGCTTCCATTTTTACGGTAGTGAGTGCCCCTAGTGAACTTATGACGCTTATACTAATATAGTTTTTACGTTGTGAACTGAATATCAAATAATTCTAATGCATTATCAAATAGAATGCGGTGATAAGCGAATGGAATAGATAAGCTACCTTTCAATAAAATAACGCAATATAAGAATGTGGTTGGCCTAACAAAATATTCATATGTATTTATTTAGTTAAATAATGTTTTTTTTTTTAATTAACACAGGCTTTATTATTATTCTAGTCTAAGCTTAAAGGATTATTGGATGTTCTCCTGTCGATTTGGTTGAATAGTGATTCTGGCATATGGACTCCCTGCTCCCACTTTGCGTCGCATGGTGACAGCTCGATGTGGTCGCAGACCCATGACAGTTAGATAAACTCCAGCGGCACACAGTCCAATTAGACCCAATATGATCATTCCATAGGCCCATCTTGGCCACCTGTCGCAACTAAATTCGTCACGTCTCAATGAGGAGACGAGCATTCCACGCACTCTGGCTGGTCTGAAACAGCGCCCATGTGTCTGAATGCTAAGATCCTTAATCCACTCTAGCTGGCAGTCACAGTGAAGCGGCACACCATTGAGATCCAGCTGGGTAAGTTGAGCAAAAATTGGGTACAAGCTGACATTGAAATTGCGCAACAAAGTGCCACGAAAACTCAAAGTGCGCAATGGAGGCAGAGTATGGTTTCCATTCTCCAAGACAAAGACATCCCCATCCAGATGGTTCAGGCGGCGGTTATTCTGGAAACTTATCGTCTCCAGTTGTTGCAGGGATGCCAGGGAATGAGCTGCGATACCTTGAAGCATTGGCATATCCTCCACATAGAGTTGTCGCAAATCTCTCAGATTTGACGCATCCACCGGCAACAGTTGCTCGAGAAGATTCTCGCTTATATCCAGACGCTGCAGATAAGCAGGCAGCTGGCCAGGCACACGCTTGAAGAGATTGCGTCGGAGTGTTAGTTCACTGAGTGGTGCATCAATAGGTAACTTTAGTTCACTCAAATTGCATGCATCGAGGCGCAGTGTATCCAGTTTCGGATTAATGCCATAGCTGTTGTAAACCTCCACACCACTAATGCTCTGATTGAGTTGCCTGTTCCAAGACAGCTCCAGTGTGTTCAGTACTAGGAGTGGAGCAAAGATCTGTCCAGGCAACGCATGCAAATTATTGTGGGCCAAACTGAGTACCTGAAGATGTGGCAAATTGGCAAATGAATGCGCCTCCAGCTGCTGTATGCTGTTCCAGCCCAAATACAATTCGCGCAAGCTAACCAAGTGTTCGAAATTGTTTGAGGAGATGGTGCTGATGTTATTGTGCATTAGATTCAACAGACCCAAACTGTCGCTGTTAAAATTTGGAGCACGACCAAGTTTGTTCCAGGATAGATCCAATGTATCGATGTAGAGTGGCAGTAGATTAGTTAGATCGTCCGCCTTGTAGTCCTTGTAGCTGCAATCGACGTGAAGGGCACGCATGCCCCAAGGTGCGGCACTCACATTGCTGCACTCACATGAGAGTCGCGTATTGCGATGTGCATTTGGATAACAGAAACGATCCACTTGCTCATCATTTGCATCTATGCGCTCTGATTTGGCAAATCCAACTGCCAGCACTGTCACCAATAGTACCAAAAAGTTCAGTTTGTGACCAAAGTTCAATAAATTTTTTGTCATCTTATGTGTCATGGATTTTAGATTGTTTTTCTTGTGAACGTGCTAACTACCAAACTGCACAAAATCTAAAAATTGTTTAACTGAGTTGGTTTTGCTGCGACACTGGAACTGTTCAATATGGTAGACATGGATTTTATCTTATCTATGGAACTGGAAAAAAGCTCGATAACGACGCCAACAGATGGACTGAGTAAGCACGCACAGTGTTTCACTTCAAATCACATTGTTTTTAGTAATTCCAATAGTAAAATTGATCAGATTTTGCTCTAATACAATAGGCCAGTTGTCCAGTTACCACGGTTGCCACAATTGGTGTTTTGGCACCAAACTGGCTCTTTTTTTCCTTTTTTCAGTTTGGCTCTTTTTTTTGTGATTGGCTTCAGAAAATATAATTTTAAACATTACTCAGCACACAATTAGTATCGTTTATAGCACTGAAAATTATCGATATATCGGCGTACCAAAATAAAATAGCAATTCTGTAAACAATCGTCGCATAAGCCCATCGCCAACTCCGGTTTTAAGTTGATGAAAAATACATACAGTACGACCTCGGTTAACGCAACCCTCGATACACGCAACTCCTCGAAAATTGGAACACCCAAATTCCAGATTTTCGCGAAACTGCTGTTCAGAAAATTATGGCCAAATTTTAATAGGTTACGTTAACCGGGGTCGTACTGTATTTGTTTTTATTTAATATCATTCATAATCACTAAATAAAGATGAAAATGTGATATACTTTGGAATTGAATGTATAATGTGTATAATGTTCAGCTACAAGATTTTGTGAAAAAAATATTTTTTAATTTAATTGCAAAAAAAAATTTGTTCATTTTTAGTGAAATTGACACTTTTTTTTTCTCTTGGTTCTATCCTTAGTTTTTAAGTGGCAACCGTGCCAGTTACTCACATTCATTCCTACACCGAACCCTTATTGCACTCATTCATGTTGTTTAGTCATGAGTGTTGTGAGTCGTTTAGATGCGCATTTAAATGTTTCTGATAAGATGATAAGGTGGATGGAGCTTTTAGTTTTGCGTCTCGCCTTCTCTTTATCTTTGATTGTAATTGTGTTTTTGTTGTGGTCTTATAATTTGTCTACACTGAAAAAATTAATCAAGATTTTCCGTTTTGAATCAAAACTTTTCGGTCTTATTTTTCGTGTAAAGGTGCCGCTCCAGCACAGCGAAAAATTACGAGTCGGAATGTGTTCATTATTTTGACAGCGTGTGTTTTAGTGTCAGAATAGTCAACTAATTTGTGACTTATATAGCTTAGGAGATACATGGTCACACTGAGGCATCATATGTAAAAAGTAAACAAGCCCACAAACACAAAATAAATAAATAATAATAAAAAACAAATTTATTCTAAATATTCAGTTTTCTTGTATTTTCTTATAGAATAATTCGTTTGTAACAAATATAATCTAAGTAATCAGTTTTCTTGTATTTTCTTATAGAATAATGAGTTTGTAATAAATTTAGTCTAAGTATTCAGTTTGCCAAGTGTTTTTCGTTTCTTCTACTTTCTTATAAATTAAATTTGTGATTTTCACCTCGGTTTGGGTTGCTACTTCTCTTGGAAGCTCATTTAATAGAATTGGCATTTTTGGCAGAATTGTTTTGCTGCAAATACAATTTGTTATTTTTATTCTAAATATTTGTACAATTTATATATAACACACTCACGTATGAATAACAAGTCGACATGCTTATATCGGCTTCATTAGTGACTGCTTCAGCATCTGCTGCCGTGGATACAGCGTCTGGGCTGCATGCCGGCCTGTCCACAAACAATGCGGCGTTGGTTCTTGTACTGTAAAATATGTTAATCAAATGTTAAAAAAATGTGTAATCTATGAATATACACTTCTCTCATGCGACAAGACTGGAATGAAAGCCATGAGATCCGCATATTGCCAGTCCACACAATCGCTAATTTTTGGCGGCTCCGATTGCATGCCTCCAGCACTTCCGCTTTTGGCGAACTTGCTGAGCTGGTATCGCAAGCTGTCACGCAGCGACGTCCAAGCGCTCTTGCACTCATTCGCTAACAAACATATTTTTGATTATTAATATATTTAATGACATATTAATATTATAACTTACGATCTTTATCCAACTCAGCGCCAATACTCTCCCATGCCAGTCTCACCGAAATGAAATCAAAGTGTTTTTTTCAGTCAAATTCCAAAGGCATGGCCGCGACTGGATAGATTTAATTAGCAAAATCTTTTCCTCGTGGCTAAACTTTTCAACACGTTTTTTGGTCTTCCTTTCCATATGTTATTTTTACGTCGGGCATCAAAATAAGAACGTTTTCCTTCTTTCGTTTCACAGCGTCAGTGTGAACATATTGCAAAATATCGATACTATCGACAGCAGTTTAGTATTTTTTTCCACGTTACTAAGTAGCAAAATATTTCGCTGATGGAAAAAAAAATTCCATCTCCGATGCTTTTACATGTAAAATTTTTTTCCGCTGTGCTGAGTAGTAGCCTTAAGACCGCAAAATCTTGAATCAAGTATAAACATTCTTATATGTTAAGATCGCGCATTCTTAAATTTAGAACGTTTTTAGAATGAAAAATCTTATTTCCAAGTTCACTTCAATCTCGTTTTGAGATTGTTAAATCTTGAATTTTAGATCTGACAATCTAAAAATGAGAATGAATTCTTGATTTAAGAACTGACATACTCAAAATAAGACTGAAAGGAACTTAGAAATAAGATGTTAGATCTTGAATTTTTAGATTCTTAATTCTTGATATAAGATTGACAAACTTAAAATAAGATGTTAGATCTTGAATTTTAAGATTCTTAATTCTTGATATAAGAATTGACAAACTTAAAATAAGAGCGAAGTGAACTTAGAACTAAGATGTTAGATCTTGAATTTTAAGATTCTTAATTCTTGATTTTAGAATCAATATTCTTAGAATTTAAGATCTTACAATCTGAAAATAAGAATAAGCCCACTTGATTAAAGAACAAAAAACTTCAAAATAAGATCAACACAATCTTGAGTTGAATAAGATCACAAATAATTTTTATTTTCATTTCATATGCTTTTATAAATTAATAAATATCGGTACTTTCGGTCCATATTATATATGTTTAATTCGTATGTACATTTTACCATCGTTCATTGGGTATATATGCAATGGAGGACTTATGAAGTCACCAATTTTTCTTATGTAAATCTTATCAATAAGTTTACCAACTTCATATGACCGAAGATGGCTATTAAATTTTCTTATTTCTATTGGCTGACATAAAATGTAAAGATATTGCTTATAAGTTATTATATTTCTTATTTTAAAGAGTTCTGGTTTTTTAATTTCACATAAATTAAATAATTATTGATTTTATATATTGTTCCTTTATATGTTACTTCATTATATGTTTTACAAAATAAAATGTCAATATTTTCTGTTTCAGTAATTAGTTTAAGCTCAACATTCGTCAATTCATTAATAATACAAGAATCACAATTAATAATTGATTCCACACCTTGTTCATGGTCCATTAGAAACTTTGCAAACTTTAAAGAAGCTTTAATTGATAACGTATACGATGGATTTTTCTGCTAGATATGCTATGAAAATAAATCTTTGCATCTTTATGCTTTGACTCAAATCGCATACTCCAGAGATACTTTAATGGACCACATTTCTGTATTGCACTTGCATAGTGCACTAGAAAATGGTGTTTTGGTTTCAATGCACCATACAAATTTACATAGATTTCATTATGTTTTTCAACAAATTTTTCTAAATTTACTAAATCGCTTATTTCATATGTTTGATTAATTTTAAGATGCGAAACAAGCACTTTTGCGCTTCGCATTTTTTTTTACAGCTAAAACAAATATACATTTTATTGTTGTAAAAAATTGATAAGGGCTGTAATGTTAGAAGATTTTATATCATAGATAGTATCAATTTTATAAAAGTACTTCTGAATAAATAGCCAAGGCTGCTGACATGCTTTGGGATATTGTAATCCTCAAACATTAAAAATTTTAAAACACACATCAACGCTCTTAATAAATGAATCAAATTTTAGTAAGTTTTTGTCAAAATATACATACAAATTATTTATGTCATCATTTGAACTGCCTACAGCTATTATGAAGGGTTGCAATGTCAGACCGGAAGAATAAAACTTCGAAATAATATTTTCAATCTGACGTTGATAATCGTTAAGACAATTTAACCTTAAAACGAAGCTTTCCTGCGCGTCCGCTATAGTTGCCTTTCTGTAGCATTTTCCAGAAGAATCCTTATATCGCGCAAACGAAGGCAGCACAGACGTAAGCAGAATACACATTAGATAGTCGTGAGCATCTGTTTAAAGAAACAATTCATAACATTTTTAATAACTATTGAAACAAAGTTTATATAGTATTATAAATGATCAATATTTATATATATATTATGGTACACGGTACATTAAATAAAAAGAGCGAACACAATAGTTACTTATAATTATAATTACCTTTGTTTGTAGTTGATTTTGAAGATAAAAATAATTGTTTACATGATTCATTGCTTATGTGTGAATCATAATGCGCAACAATTTTTTTTTTTAAATCTTCCCACTTAGTAAACAAAGAATGCCTTTTAGCGGGATGCAGTATTTTAAAATCAATTTCAATCTGTAAAATATAATTAAAAATCAAAAAAATCAAACAAGTTATAGATTATAAAGATCTACCAAAATTGATTTAACAAAAAATAAGAATTCTTAATACTGTTTGTTATAAATAGTAAAAATCATAACTTACTAAGTCGGATGCTTGAGAATGAGATAGTTGTGACCATTGCTCAAAAAATGACAAGCTGTCTAAATTTTTTAAATCCTTATGGCGAATAAGAAAAGTTCGCTTCCACCTTTCGCATACTTCATCCCAATTTGAGTGCCAATTTAAGAGATTTAGCGACATAGTCATCTATTTCTTAATCTGCATTTGCCACAGAAGGATCATTCTCGACATATGAGGAGCACGACAAAACTTTTGAGCTACTCGAATCCGTTTTCAATCTCTTTGAACGCAAGTTCTTATACTTGCTGAACAATTTTCCGCTCGGGTTATTTTTTCCATTTCTTGGAATAAAATAATAATCCTATAAAAAATAAATATTTTTAGTTTACTAAAGAATAAATAATTAAATTTTATAAATTGTTAAATTTACCTGTGAGCCCAATTCGCTAGGAAAGATAAAACACAATTCATCGACCAATCTAGGGAAATCTTGTGTCTTCAATGTAATTTTATTATTTAAAGCGTGCTGAACAATAATACAAATTAATGTATCCCGATGCTCTCCTTTAAGATGCTTGTGCGCTTCCTCAAATTTTAAAATATCTCTTCTAATAATTATCTAATAAAGAATTTAAGCTCTAAATTAAAAGAGAAAAAATATAACACAAACTCTTACATACAATATACGTACGCATTATTAATATATATACAGTCGAACTTCCATATAACGAATTCGAAGGGGATAAGAAAATACTTCGTTATATAGAAATGTTTGAAATTTTGTGTGAATTAAGTAGTTTTTTTTTAAATAATCAGTAATTTTAGTTTGTATATGGTTTTTCCACTTCTCTTCTTCGATAAATTATTTCAAGCACGTTTAGTGAATCAAATACACACATACAATATATCTACATCTTCGATGTGCACTGAGCAGTAAAAAATGTTCATAAAAAACTGAGCAGCAAAGATCAGAGAATAAGCAAAACATAACACGAAAACAAAACGGTAAATTAAAAAATGTGTTATTGTTTCGTTTTCGCATTCTCAACGTAACTCGTACATGAAATGCAATAACGAAAAAATGCGTAGGGAATAGAAAACGCATGAGCGTACGAGCTACGTCCTGAAAATAAATTCGTAATAAAGAAATATTCGCTATAGGGAAATTCGTTATATGGAGAACAAATCACACTGAAAGTTGAACCAAAAAGCAGTGTTCGCGAAATAAATTCGTTATATGGAAAAATTCGTTATATGGGAGTTCGTTATATGGAAGTTCGACTCTATTTAATTAATTACCTGGCCGAGTGTATGCTTTCCATGAAAATCCAAATCTTTACTAAGCCAGTTAGTTACTTTGGATGGCACCGAAAGTGTTTCGTCGTCAATGTTAAACTATTAAAAAACAAAAATTGTCAACAATAATTATAATTAAAAACAATCACAGTAGAGGTGGAGAACTATCGATAGTGGGCGCCATCGATAGTCGACGATAGTTTATTTTGAACCATCGATAGTGTCGATAGTGCCATCGATAGTGTCGATAGTGCCATCGATAGTGTCGATAGCACCATCGATAGTTTAGCCCAACAAACAAATTTATTTTATACGAATACAATAAAATTATGGTTTATTTTAACCAAGAGTTATGGTTTAAAAATAAAAGAATGTTTACATTTTTTTCCTTAAGTCGGGTTCGCCTCTCTGAAATAATTTGGCCCGCCTTGCTGAATGCCCTTTCTGATTCTACGGATGTAGCGGGAATGCAGAGATATTTGCAAAAAAGGCTTCCAATAGCGGGAAAATCAGTTTGATTCACCTGGAAAAAAAGTAATATATTTAGTTATATAGAACTTATAATTCGGCACTGTTAATTAAGGCATACCTTCATCCATAACAGAGGGTCCATATCTTGTGCGGCAATTGCCCTCTCCAGATATTGCCTTTTAGTCAGAATTGCATCCACTCGTGAGTTTCCAACTTTGTTCGCCGATCGCTCACCCAAAAAATCAAAAAAAATGTCCTGGGAATTTGTATCCGGTGCGACGGGCAGATTAATTGAGGTCTCTCTGACGGGGAAATTTGCAAGCTCATTTTCAAAAAATGTTGCTGCTTGTTCAGCGTTTGAGCTGTGTTGAAATCCATTTTTTTTGAAGCGTGGATCCAATAGCGTAGCCATCCTGCAGACTGTTCTTTGCTCATATATGGAAAGACGTTTCTTTATTGACTCCATTAATATTTTGTTGAAAGTTTTTCCTTGCAAAGTTTGTAGCAAAGGTACAACACTTTCGATTTTGCGAGAAAGTCCATATGCCATGGGTATAATTAGCGATATGGTTACGTACTTTCCGCCAGAAATTTTCTCACTTGCTTGCTGAAAGAAAGCCAATACTTTTTCGATATCTTTTAGCACAAGTATTTCCTCAGCAGTAAATGGCTGCGGTGCATTAGTTGTTGATAGTAAGACTTTGGCAATGGCATCGTTCGTTTTTATAATACGCTCAATCATGAAATAGAAACTATTCCACCTAGTGGGTGTTTCTTGCAGCAAAGTATACTCTGTGCCTTCTTGAGCTAATTTGAGTTTTTCGTTCGCTATCGTGCTTTGCTTAAAAAATCGAACGATTGATTTACACTTAGTAAATAAATCTTGAAGCACTGCGTCATCAACTTTTAAAGCATCTTGCACCACCAGATTGATCGTATGCGCGAAGCATGGCAGATTACGAATGTGTAATAGTTCACATGCTTTAAGCATGGAGCTGGCATTATCAGTAACAATACATACAGTTTTGTTGAGGATGTTCCAATCCATAAATATTTCTCGCAATGTGTCAGCAATGTTTTGCGAACAGTGATTAGTTGTGCTTAACAGTTTTTTCGTAGCCAAGGATGCTGTTTTTAATTCGTGATTATACACAAAATGACCCGTCACAGTCAAAAAACTAGCATTGGCACTTGATGTCCACAAATCACATGTAATTGCTATATCCGAAACATTTTGGAGTATTGCTGATAACTTGGCAGAGGTTTAATTGAAATAATTAAACATTAGCCCATCTCGTAAGTGCGTCTTGCTTGGTAATTTATATCTAGGATCCAATACCTGAGTGTATTGTACAAACCCTTCATTTTCCACAATATTGTAGGGCTGCACATCTTTGGCAACCATCTCAGTTAGGGCTTTATCAATGTCGGTCTTTCTTTTAGAATTTGAATCATACAAGACGGCTCTTTTAAAGTAGGACGCTACAGAGTTCGTACTCGATCTGCAACTGCTGCTTGTAGACGCAGTTTCGTTCCTCTCAGCACGTACAGCTTGTGTGCTAGATTCTTTGTTTTTACTTCCCAGGCCAGGATGAAACCTTTTTAAATGGTCGTGCAAGTTTGATGTATTGCCGCTTGTCTTATATTCTTTGCCACAGTCAAGACATTTTGCAAATTTTTTGTCGTCGGACCTCTTTACATAATTCCAGACATCTGAAATTTTGATTTTTTTTTTTTGCACTCTGCCGATCTGGTTCAGAATCTTTTTCAGAGTCTGTGCTGGTGCAATCGCAGTCCTGCTTGTCGGTACTTGAGGCGGACACTCGACGTTTACCTTAAATTCGACACATTATCGACCTAAACACTTATGTATAATATATTAAACATACCTAGTTTTAAAAAGCGATCCATTCTACTAATTTTTTCTTGCTTTTTTAGTTGCTGTGACAGAATAGACGCGAATAAATTTTTTTTAGCGATTTGAAAAGAGCACTATCGATGGTAGTGGATGGGCCACTATCGAAGGTGCCTGCTGCCATCGATGGTGGCTCGATAGCGCCCAACCATCGATAGTGACGATAGTGCCATCGATAGTTCTCCACCTCTAAATCACAGTACCAACCTTCAATTTTTTCCAAATAAATAGTTTTTCTCGAAACTCCTTTCGCAAACCCAGGTTTGGAATCGTCTCTTTGATATCTTCGCTTTTCCTGTATTGAAGACTATTAAATGTCACATGTATGTACATAAATATATTCGACATATACATACATATATGTACATTTATTTTTATTTATATTTTAATTAAAAATATGTGCACATAAAATATGTTTTAAGGTGCATGCTCACTTTTCTTTGCTCGTACATATGTACATACATATGTACATACATATAGAAAGAATTAATGAAAAACTGATCGTTTTAAGTGTACATAAAAAAGTGAAGCGTGCAGTATGTATGTATCAGTTTTTTATTCATTTATTATATATGTATGTACATATGTTCATATGTAATGTACATATGTTCATATGTATGTAGGTTCATAATGCACACCCATACATACATACATGTACCTTTAAAGAAAAGTGAAGCTCGCACTTTAATATGTATGTACATACGTGCATACATATCTACATGTTTCTAAAATGCATATTTTTTTAATTTTAATATTCATATGCATATGGCACGATTAAAATTATGTATATAATTTATATTTTACCTTTTAAAAAAGGCAAACAATTCATTAGATCAAACTCCTTCAATAGATTTTGTAATTTTTCGTTGTCACTTTCACTTTTTTTAATCTTTATTTTTTTAACAACACTTGACTTTGCTCGCTGAAATCCAACATTGAACTGAAGCGTGCATTAATAAAAGAAGAACGAGAAGAGCGCAACATCAATTCTAAGAAAAATGTCCCGTTATGTTGCGCCGTGCCTACTATTGCTTTTGCTTTTCGTTTCAATGCAATGCGAAGCAAAAGAAACGGGACAGGCTAAGTGTGCGTGCATGTACATTTTTACATATGTATTGGTCATTTACATCAAGCGATGTTGCGAATTTAGTGAACGCATATTTCTGCAACTTTATGACAACCTCTAAATAAATGAGCGATATGTATTTTTGTAGAAAATAAATATGTAACTACATATATTTGCCTAAACATACATATTTACATATGCCCATATGTACCCTGCAGTTCGATGGATCGATGAATTAACTGTGGATTCATCGATCCATTTTCACTACCATCGCTTCCCGCCTGAAAGACAACGCGTGTAAAATATCAGTGAATTTAACATTGGCATGTCATTGGACGGTATGAATTGATTCCGCTCTGCATTCCTTGTACCCATTCCCGTCCAGGGTACAGGGAATCGATTTCTTGTACCCATTCTCGTACAGGGTACAGGGAATCGATTCCTTGTCCCCATTTAGGAATCGATTCCTTGTACACATTCGGGAATCGATTCTTTTGTAATTCCTAGTAATGGATTTAAAAATAAATTTGTTGTATATAAAAATATTTTTATTTGAAAAATTTTAAAATTAATTTTTGTTTATAAATTATTTATGTACTTATTTATAAATATTGTTCAATTTTTTTGCTCAGAAGTAGCCTTATTTATCCTATTTTTTTGAAGCTGCAATGCCCAATGCTGCTTCTCCGCCGGTGTATTTTGGTCGACTGCCTGGATGGCATCTGAAAAATAATATTATTTTGATTAGATATTGTTTGAATTTATTGTGTATGTATTTGTTGCTTACCTCTATACGCAGAGCATGTAAAGCAAAACGGTACGCGCTAATATTTTGTTTATGTTTTGTTCTTGCTTGTTTGTTTTTCATATGCAAATTTTTCTGCATTGCCCTTTTTATTATACATACACTAAATGCGCGCTTTGCTCGCTCTCTGACAGCGTCTTAGAGTAAGAGACCGAGAGATCAATGAATTTAAAATGTTGATTGCATTGATATGTACATCTGTACATGCGTATGCAAGTATTTTGGCAGAAACTAACCCAAAAACAAATACATAAACATTTTAATCAAATATTTATTTTCAAACTTATTATGGTTTAAGCAAAAACAATAGTGGTATTCATTTAAAGTTGTAAACTAGTTGCATTTGTTGCATTTATCGCAATATGGCAATGTCGCGAAACAGCTGTTCAGTTTTGTATAGAAATTCATTTGCAATAAAGTGGCATTAATGCCATAGCATTTTGTATTGCAAAGTGGCAATACTTGTTGCATTGCATTACCAGCTGATATCACAATTCAACTTGTCATGGAAGAACTGGAAAACAGCTGATCAATGCAACATGATTGCCAACGGGGTGTTCATTTAATATTTATTGCAATGTTGCCACTTTGCGATTTTTTTAGCAATGCAACTTTAAATGAATACCACTAATAGCAACTTAAAAACATATGCGTCCGCGGATATGCGTCTTTTATAAGGGTTAAATGAAAACTAAAATTTAGAGAGCGAGAGAGCGAGCAAGGCTTGCATGCTAAGTATGTATGTATATCTTGCCGCGTACAAACGATCCATTCTCTTCTGCATTCTTTTGGACCGATTCTGGAATCATTCCAAAGAATCGATGATTCATCAAAGACAAGGAACGAATTCATACCAGTCGAACTGCAGGGACGTGTGATGTTTTGTAGTCGGCCGCGGCAGAGGGCTTACATAGGAACGTCGCGACGCGCCCATCACTGGTATAAATACATTAAACGTACAAAAAATAAAAAAGAATCAAGATTTTTATTCTTGTATTAAGAACGTTTACTACTTATTAAATCAAGAAGTTCGTTTCAGTATTATTGTATGAATTTTAAGTGTTGGATCAAAAACTGTATTCTTATGTTAAGAACGTTTAATACTTAAATAAAAAAAAAAAATTTTCAATATCGTTTTAGGCTTGTTTTGAGATGTTTGGGATTGAATCTAGATTTTTAATCTTAAATTACTCGTTAAGATCGTTTTATACTTAATTTAAGATTTCCTAAGTACGAATCGTACTTGAATATTTCAAGAAAAATCTAGATTTTTAATCTTAAATTTAGAACGGCTTTTTTTTTCTGTGTAGTTCATTAATCATGGCTCATGCCAGACATAAGCTATGGACACAAGCTAATACAAAAGTCAATCTTTGACAAACATCGAAAAGCTTTGAATGTACTAGATCGAAATTGTTTTGCATATCTCACCAAGAAGTTGATACTTGTATACACCCCAAAAACTCAAAAGTTGAGCCCTGACAGCAATTTACACACTGCCTTGGCGTTGATTTGGTCTAATCCAACTGGATTTGTGCGTTTTCTTTGAAACGCTAAATGAGTGCTTAATAAAATTAGGCTCCAATTACGCCTATAAAACGAGGATTAATGTTTGGGAGGGATATTGATATTCGCGTGAAATATATAATTGTGGGACATTTTAATACCGTGTACTAGATATATGAATGCCACTTATTAAAATCATTACAGTAGACGCTCACTAATTAGAACCTCCAAAAATTAGAATTGTCCCAAGGAAATTTTCCAACACGAAACTCCCTTTCCAGCTAGACATTTTTCTTGGGTTGGATAAAATTAGATTTAATTTGCGATTATTCAACCCCGAGCTATGAGGACACTTTTCTACACGAAACTCCCTTTCCAGATGTACCTAAAATTGTTAAAGTATTTTAAATACTTTTGGGTTATCTTTATCTCAATGCTGAATTGATGATGCGCTCAAGCATAAATACACACACATATACAATGTAAACAAACACACACGAAAAATTAACATAAATTAAAGACTTGTATGGAAAGCTGTTTGCCGCTCTTGACTTTTGTCAGTTGCGGAGACACAGCACCAAATTACATGTAATGCGGCGATAGACAAAGTGTTGAGTAGAGAAAATATAAAGTAGGAAGCGGGAGTAAAAGCGTGGAAATAGCACAGAAAGGCGAAGAGGTGAAACGAGCACATGTAAAGCATTTAATGAGCTCTGTGTCCCGACTTTCAAGTTGTGTTTGTGTGTGTGAGTGCAAACATGCCAGGCAAATGTTTCAGCTATTCCTAGCCAAACCCACATCCTTCTCTTTGCAGTTCCCCTCGAGTCATTAATACGGGCAAATTTATTTTCAACTAAAAACTCATCAATTATATTGAATGGATGATTACGTGAAGGCGTGCATGTGTATATGTGTGTGTGTGTGTGTGTGTAAATGCATGTACTTAACAATAATTATGCGCAATTTAATTAAAACTCAATTTGGCAACCCACTGCCAGCCATAGATTCTAATGGAATTGTTAATTAATAGGACACACACATCCCGCTTCTATTGCCAGAGAGATATAAAATTTCCGATTAGGTTTGGGCCATCCATCAGTTTCCGGTTAGGTTTTATTTTATGGTCAGCATCATGGGAATAAATCGCAATATAAAATCAGCGCTAAACGTGCATCAGTCAAAACTCGCGAACACACACACACACGGTAAATACAAACAAGCTGTGCACTGGGATCGTTCTAAATATTTATGAAAATTTTAATATTTATTTGTTGCAATGCGTCAGCTTGTGGCAACTAGGGTCATTCAGCGTGTCTGAAATGTGTGAACGAACGAACATGATGCAAATCAATGCCACAAACAGTGGCAGGTTATACAAATCGGCAAAAGAAATGGGGAAAATTATGAAATGTCCAGTTGCATGTATATTGACTGCCAGCGCCTGCCCAAAACACACCCACCACACAGCCATAAGATGCACCATCGGAGTACACCCTGTAATCTTGAAAATTCATTAACATCCGGAAAGCAGTTAAGATGGCCACCATTACCTTGGCAGAAACACAACTATTAGGTCCAAGAGGACACCAGACTGTCTTTTAAGGACCACTTAGCGTATGATAGCTCGAAAGCCGCATTAACGAATCGTGCTTTATCGAGTGTCATGCCAAACAAGAGAGGACCGAAACAATATAATAGAGTTCATTTGTCCAGCGTCAAAAGAGCGTCGATGTTTGGTACACGCTGGCTAGAGAAATCGCTGAGGTTTATTTAGGAAACGCATGGCTGGGACCATTCAGTTTCCCTGAAGATGGCAATTTTTATAGCTGGCAAAGGCATTGGAGTGCGTCTACCCAATAGCGATAGACACACAGTCTCATCGAAAGTCTTTCGGGTTCAAACATTATTTTCACGCAAATATTTATAATTTCCTTGCCTAAAATCGGTTAGGGGTAGCGGCAAAGGTGGGCGGGACACCCGAACTTCTTATGCAGATCTTTAAGGAATTCTACCAGCTACCTTCCCAACAAAATTGCAAACTCTCAAGTCTCTAGCTTTTAGGACCGACGAACAAGAGACGTACAGACAGAAAAGGCAGCGTAACTGATATTGAACCAAACCAATATTCTCTTTACCTTCACACACACATAACACAAATTGCTGTTGTGCTAATTGAATCACTTGTCATGCATTTTCTTTAATAGTAGCGCATTAAAGTGTAAATTGTAATAATGCATTGCAATCTCGGGGTGCGGACGGCTGGCGGATGTAAACGGCGGAGGAAAACGGCGGAGGTAAACGGTGTGTGGAATGCAACCGCATCCGCTAAGCGGAAGTGTTTGTGTGTGCCACAGGTAGAGTGTAAAACACTTACAAATGCAGCAGGCTGCATGGACCACAAATGCTTGCATTTATGCATACGGTCTGCCACTTAGTGCTGCTTTGCGTATACTTAAACGCTTAAAAGTTAGCAACAAAGAATATAACGCAAACACAGAGATAGACCGAAGGGTTCAGCACATTATCTAAACGCTTCTGTCATTCCCAATGACATTTTAATGTCCTCATTCTCTCCCTTCGTATGGAAGGCACTGTTTGTTTAGTGAGGCATTGGTTAGTTGAGCACTGACACACTGTGGCTTTGAGCGAATTCAAAAAGGAACTCACATATTTACAACAAACACAGGCAATGCAAAACTCACCAGTTTGAATCAAGCTTTTGGCTATAATCCCTAACATAATTTCAAAAAATTAATAGCTTAAAGCTATAAATAAGTTGTTATACAGTTGATAATAGTGATTTGTTTTAATTAAAGTCTGATTCAAGTCAAACACACAAATTTTATAAACAAGACTTGAAGTTAGGGCATTCAATCGTGGATAACGTAATTTTCTGTTTTGCCTCCTGTTTTATTTACTGCGCTCAATTAAATGTAAAATTTAAAGAAAATGATTTTGTCTAATGGCAGAACGTGCCACAAAACGACCTCGTTGCGTTCTATGCTACTATGTTCCATTAGGCGTGGGCCTTAACTAAACAATATGCCAAGCCCAAATACATGTGTGGGTGTGTGTGTGTGTTTGTATACATGTGTGTGTGCGTGTTTGTGTGCCTATTAAGCACACACAAAACAAGCAGGCATCAACAATTTAATACTTTCATTTGATCAAAATAATAAAAGCCAAGAATAAAGACTGTGAAACTATAAATATAAACGCACACACACACACATGCGATTTGGTTTACTGAATAACTTGGATAACGAATCTGAAATCTAAAATAAAAGGAGCAGTTTTTGACTACTAATTGACATGCTTTGCCTTAAATTGGCAAAAGTTATTAAATGATAAAGCCAACATAAATTGAAAAAAGGGTTTTCAAGTATTTGGGAACTAATAAGCTTGCACAAAAAGTGAGACAGAGCGACTAAAAGTGAGAGAAAAAGAAGATAGAGATAGAAAGCGAGATAACTGTGAGCAGAAAATGGGGAAGCAAGATTGTCTTCACAATGTTGCTATTTCATATATCAAACAAACATGTCAAAAATTTTATTTTGGCTAATAAATTGGCAAGTCTCGTCGCATCTGGAGTTTCACAATTTTTTTTTTACTGTCATTTTTATTATTTCTCCCTTTAATGTTGTGGTATTATGAATAAAAGAAACTATATTCGAAACTGCCTGGTCAATCTGGTTCGAGAACAGATATAATCTGAGTAAATAGTGTTATGGTATTAATACAACTTACTGATTTATGATTTAATCAATAGGATGATGACATTTCCTAATTATTACTATTACTTTTTGCATATAAGTTGCGTTTATAGATTGATAACCTAAATTTTATCTGTTGTTTTATTTGTTCTCAACAATTTTCTTGTTGATCCTACCCTGCTACTGTTGTTGGCAATCACTTTAAATTAGTCACTGCCAGAGAAATGCTCGTTTATCTTCTTAATGAATCTTGGTTGAGTGCCATTTTTTGTTGCTGCTTAAGTTTTTGCTATTTAAAGTTGTTTGTTTTTGCCGCCATTCGGCAACAAAGTTACCCACATATACATCAGCATACAGTTTGTTGGTGCATTCAACCTTTTCTTTATAAATTCACCCAAACTGAAACCCGTACAAAGTGTGTTTTTGGCTTAAAGCGTAATGAAATTTGCAAGATCCTTTGACGGCTTTGCGGTATAAGTTGAATGCAAATTCGTGCAACACTCACAATACACATACTAAACTGCGCAAAACATTTCCCAACATTTCTCTCTATATGTGTGTTTAACTGTCTGCATAAAATGTCAACTATTTTTCGTCTAAGCTGCCACTTTAAATATACTTCTGCGCTTTTTGCTTCTTAACTAACTGCCACCAAAGCTGACAGCTGTTTGTTCGTACACCTTATAAGAAAACATATAATACTGCACATTCGCACTGTGACATTTACATAAAGAAGCTTTTTGAACTCTACAAGTATTTGCATTTTTCTAATTGTTTATTGATGACTTTAAATTGAGACAACAAAACTTTACAAAATCACTCAACAATGCTGTGCAAGTACAGTGCTTAATGCAAGTTGACTGTATTTTGCTGTTGTGCCAAAAATTACCGTTTAGAGTATAGATAGTAGTGATAAGGATTGGGGGTTTTGAATGTTGAACATTATTGTGTTTCGAGTTTTAAGCATATTTAACATTTCTTTGCAGAGCTGCTCTCATTCGAGCACTCGCTCAATACGAAGTAATGCAATTTCTTACATGAAAGGCAATTTGCTTAACAACAGCAACATTTGTATTGCGCTGCTGCTGCCTCCCTTGTGTCTGTCCAAAAGCATTCCTCTGTTGGTCATGTTGTACGTTGTTGGACGCCTTCACGTTTTAGGGCCAAAAAGAGAATTGAGTTTCATTTGCAAATGCTGCCCATACTATCTATCCTCTCATGTTGTCTCTGTCAGTTTTGTCTGTCTGTTTGCCAGCTGTACAGCTGTTGGTTGTTTTTCTTGTGGACACACACAAAAACTCTCAATTGCTTGCCTGCTGTCTGGCCAAAAAGTTAAGAGTGCATTTCATTTGCCTTGGTTGTTGTTGTTCTAGCTGTTTTGTTCATTTCGAGCTGTAATTTGATTTGTTTGGTTCATTCTGCTGTTGCTGTTGGATCTATTGGCGATTGTTGCTGTAGCTTTCGCTTTTGCATCTTTTTCTGTTGGCTTGTTGTCTGAATTTTCATGCCATGTGGCAAGTTTAAGTCGGTTTGTTCTTTGTGCTGTTGCACTAATTAATTTTGCTGCTGTTGCATTTTGCAAGTTGGCTGCTGTGTGGATCTGTGGTAGCATTTCTTCCTTTTTGGCTTGTTACATTGATTGAGCTTCAATTAGTTCCGTGCATCTAGCCATAAATGTCTCCAGCTCTCGTGTGTTACACTCATATACAGACTTTCTTACTAGTTAACCTGCCAGGCAGCTGTCAATCTTGCTTTATGGTGCACTGCGCATGTGTCCTTGTCGTGGAAGATTTATTGCCATTAGCCTTTGCTGAGCTCGATATTAATGTACTTCGCTGTTCAGTTTAGCAGCTGCCAAAACGCTACCAACAGATTAGCGTAGGCAATGCCTGAATACTTATGTGTGCATGCGTATGTGAGGATGTGTGTGTGTGTTTGGCAGCCTAATGAAGTTGTTAATGCGTAGGCTGTCATGCGTGTGTGTGTGTGTCCTTTAGTTAGTGTGTGACAGGAGAACTCAATTGCACATATACTCAACCATATACATATAAACACTGTAAACAATCGAAGTTTTAATTAAATTCTTGGCCAAATTCGGTTAAAAGATAGCCCCTCATTATGAAAACGAAGACACCAGTATCTTTCACTGTTTTTGAGCTAGAATCAACAAATTTTGGCAATATACCTAGTGGCATCGCCCAAAGATCTGCATTAAACTATTTTTTGAGCGCAGTGTACGCCCCTGCCGCAGCCATTCTCCCCCTTTGCAATCAGAAAAAAACAATTAAAGCCTTAATATTTTTACTGTGCATGAAAATCTAATAAGACGCTTATGCCTAAGAGCATTTGTATTTGCATGTGTGTGTTTGTGTAAAAGTCATGAACTTAACACCCTTTTGAGAGAGCTGTGAGCCAATGCCTCAGCGACGGGCATTAACGTTGAATATTAGCCAACGGCTGGACTCTTCCTGCTAGCCTGTAAGCGAGAGAGAGAGAGAGGTGAAGAGAAGGGTTTTACCGAAAGTGACATTCATCTGGTTTATGTTATTCGTTTCACTTTGTTTTTTGTATCCTTCGAAAATTTATTGCTTCTTCTTTTTTTTTGTATGTGTTGCCCAAAATGTGTTTTTTTGTAGTTACGATTTAAGAGTTTCCTAGTTAACTTGAGTTTGCTTCAGTTTTGGTTAAATTTTTTCTCTGGTTCGTCGTTTATTTTTGATATGCACACTTGGATTGGATTGGATCGTAAAACTTGCGTTGTTGTTAGTGCTTTAGTTAACTGAGCACTAGCATCATCAAGTAGCAACACACATAAATAATTCAACTCAACTTAACTTATAGCCTTTAAGGACACATATACAAATGACATATTTACTATATGAACTGACAGCCCCTAAGACTGGAAAATCAATTAGTTAATTGAGAAATGATGCTTAAATGCAAATAATGTTTACAGTATTAACTTAATTTGTAGCTTAGAAGTTTTATGCTGAATTATTTGAGTCTGAGATGTGTGCTTTAAACATTTGACACATTTAATTACACAAAGTCAATAAAAGAAAAAAGTATGCATTCTGTATGTTTTTCAAAAATGTATTACTAAAGTTTTATATATTTAGTCTATTAATATATATGAAAAGTAATTAATTGCTACAACATCCAAGGTTAATCCAAGAGTTAATGGTTATGCTTTTTCCTAGTCAAAAGGCAATTGAATTAAATGCCGAAGGTGTTCATCGGCAGCACTTATTCCAGGGAATTAAATTACCGCTAACGAGAGTGCAAAAGAAGATGCAAAAGATGCTGCTAACAAGGTGGAGAGGTAACGCTTAGTTTGAGCCAGGCTAACTTAAACTTGGCTTAAATGGAAACATTGCAGTTTATTTATTATTTTGCATGCCGTTGGCCCAGTTCTTGTTTTACTTTCGGCTAGCAGCAGCAGGAAATGACGGAAGCAGTGCAGTGGTGCTGAAAATGAATTAATTTTTCATTTATTTGCTGTAGGACGGAAGGAATCGTCCACTCTCTCTCTCTATCTCTTTCATTGCCGAGTATAGGGCGCTTAATTAGGTAAGTTAAAGTGGCGCCAACGTCAAACAATTGAAGCTGTCAGACGCCAGCACAAGAAGAAGTGGGTCAATTGCCACAGGGCAGCGGCAACGGCAACGCAATCCTTCTCCCGCCACACCCCACTTTACCCTACTTCTGCGCCAGTGCCACTTTTGACCCGGCAACGTGCTGGAGCATATTTTAAAAGAGAAACAATGCGCCAAGTGCTGCATGGAGAGCATTTTAGTTGACAAGCATATATATATACAACGAGAGAGTTGAAGAGAGAGCGAGAAAGAGCGATTCAAATTCGGCTGATAAGTGCAGTCTAATTGAATTATGTGCTCAAATTCTGACAGTTGCCTATCAAAGTGTAATAACAAAAGATGTAGTTGCCTCTGGGAACCACTTCAGTTGCAGGCTATATTGCCTTAGAAGTTGCCAGAGCGCCAGCCAGAGCCTTAAGAGGTGGATGTGTGTAATTGACAACGTTAAACCACTCACTTGACAGCGTATCATACAGTCGCACACAGCCACAGACACTCGGGCACACACTCGCACACATGCAAATAAGTAGGGAACACTTGTTGTCTGTGCCATCAATATGAACTGATTGAGCATCAATGACACTGGCTGAAAATTAGCAAAACAATTTATTGATATTAAACTCAAAATCATTATCTTAACGTTAACTCAAAACTGCTTTGTATTTAAATTAATTGTATTAAAACAATTTTGTGGACAAGATAAAGAAAACCAGCTTAAACAAATACTCTAACACCAGTTAAAAAAAAAAAAAATACTGTGTCGGCAGGGTTGGGCGCTATGTTCAAATGACACCCAAATTGATTAATTTAATGCAGATCTTTTTCAGATTTCACCAGCTATCTTTAACTTCCAACTAAACTAATATCAACTAAATCATACAAAATTTACCTTAAACATGTTTTTAATGTTTTCCACAAAGTTTTTACAGTCTGTTATTTTTTTTTTTAATAGAGCCTTGTGTTGCATCGAATATATAAATTAAGCCTGGCATCAAAGTTAAATAAGCAACTTACGCACAAACAATATATAAATCCACATTGAAGCGTTTTTAAAGCTCAAATATAATTCCAAAAGCCCGGTTGTTGACATTAAAACATTCAATTATAACTTTTACGTTTGGAAAAATGTTTTGATCTGTTGTCATTTGGGACATGTTGTATGCTACCAAATTAATATTAAGCATGTAATACAAACGTGCACTGATTCTCGACATTTAATTTAAATGTCAGCGCCAAAAGATAATCTCGAAAATTAGAGATGGAAGATATCTGCACATTAAGTGCAGCAACAAATCTTATCAATAGGCAACATTAAACCAAAACAGAGCTGAACTTTGACATCGAATTCAAGGAGGCTTCTCGTCGGTTGATCTATGTGGCACACTCGTAAAGCCCCAAAACTGTCAATAAAAATAACATCGAGCAGAGTTGACTTACTGCTAATTTATGTACCAGAAATTTTGTTACTTTATTTGCCGAGTAGAGATTTCGGTGCGCCATGTCTGCCATCTCGCATTATGTTTTATGTATTACGTATGTATAATGCACACACACGCGACTATCTCAAGCACTTGAGAGCACATCTTACAAGTTCAAGAACCAAGGACAGGGCGAAGACTGTCGACGACAACAGCAAAAGCAAAAAAAAAACATTAGCCATCTTTTGTGGGCTCTAAATTCGTTGAGATGCTACGTATGTATGCGTAAAAGGGAAGGTAAAACTCGTAGATACTCATGCCTTGGCTGGAGCCAGATTTATGCATGCAGTTGGTTCATTGAAAGCCGATCGGCTGTTTAGGATGCAATAAATATTTTTACGTTTTTGTAAGCCCTTACTTTTTAATGGGGTTAAATTGTTAAGTGTGAAACTTGGGTCTTTAACTATTTTTATTATAATGAAACCAGAAAATATTTTAAATATTCAAAACGTGAGACCAAATTTTATAGAAGCTTGAATTAATTATAATACATTTAGGACAATTAAAAGTATGGGAAAGTACAAAAATCTTTCCAAAAACTTAGTTAAGAAAAGAAGTTTAAGCTTAAAGAACTTGAAATAAATTTTTGGGTTATTAACTATTAATTTATTTGTATTTTGTAATCGCATATAAAAAATTCTTTGTTTCGTTTCTTGAACAACATTACAATATTGTTAAGGTACACCAAAGTCGACTACCTTATCTTTCTGAGCATTCTTAGTTTGCTGTATTTACGATTCGTGTTTTTTATTGTAGTCGACTTGCGATATGCGCAAATCACCCGCTGTCTGTTGTGCTTCAAATGTATTTTGCAATATTTGTTAGTTTGTTTGCCTCGGCATCTGACAGCTTACAGCTAAGAGTGTCCTGTCTTATGCCTATCGTCTCATAGCTTCTGTATACAGTTCCCACTCCCTGCACCTCGCTGTCACATACACTCATAACTAAGAGAGTGCTTGGGGCTGGTGTGTGCGTAAATCGTGGCACATACATATATATACTGACATATACATACATCAAAAATGTAGACTATGCCTAAATACAAGCCCTCAAATTGAACACGGAAAAAAGTTTTTTATGATGCATTTAAAACTTCTTGATTATGCGAATCCCAGCAATCTATCTATGTGTCTATAGGTGTGTGTGTGTGCGTGTATGTGTGTGTTTGGCTGACAAACTACTCCAAATGTACGAGCTTGTAACTTATATTTTATTTCCCTGCGAGCAAAGTTAAGTTTAACTTGCTACCAAGCATATTTTTCAGGCGGAACAGATATGACTACGTTGAGTTAGGCATATGCTAACTGGGAGCAAGGTGGACTAAAAGGTATCCTACTACGAAAAAGGGACAAGAACATTTCTTTAACTCAGCGCCCAAAATAAAAGCCATATAAATACAAAATGAGATTTTACTAATATTCTTGTTTGGTATTTGATTTGACTTGATTTTTTGTTAAAGTAACGTAGAATACCATTTGGCAGGTATTATCTCAATTCAAAAGTATTATACCATATTCTTGTTTCAGGAAAAGATAAAATTTTAACTTCAATTCGAAATGAAAAAAAGCTTAATTTTCAAGACATTAACTTACCTTTTTCTGAGCTTAATTCAATTTGCGACCCTTTCTTTGTAAATAGAATAGAGAGAGGTTGTTCTTTTGTGAAATTTTGTACATTTTTTTTTCGGTAAGGTGAACTGGCGCAATATGACCACGCCCCTCTTAGCGCTTGGGGCTGCAGTGAGCAGCTGTATTTGGTTTTGCCTATGTATCTGACTTTGTATCTGTATCTGCATTTGTACTATGTGTATCTGCATTTGATTCTGTCGTCTAATTGGCCTTTTTATGCACACGAGCACACACTCGACATCATTTCTATTTCCAGGGCCATTTCCGTGCCAAAGCAGTTTATCACTAACTATGCACATTCAGGCTCGTCCTCGGCCTAGTCCTGTTGCTTATCCTGATGCCTGCAGCACGTTGTCTGCTGCCGTTGCAACTGCAACCAATTCAATATTAGGTATACGTCGCGTGTCCCGCTTCAGCCCTCAAAACTGCTGCAGGCTAACGACGCTGCTTGACAAAACGTGTGCCACTTCACATAAAGTGTGTGTGTGCTCTTCCACATACACAGCCATCTGTCCAGCTTACAGCCTGCAGCCTGTAGCTCACATTCCCATCCACATCCAGCCCCAGTTTCAGCTTCAGTTCCCAAGCAAATTCCCGGCCAACACCGCACAGTGTTCCAGCATCGCGACGCGCTTAACTTGTCGGCTTTAAGTGTCAGCGCTGAGCATCGTTCAGCTTTTGAGCCCATTCTGCCCCCTTTCCTATGTCTCTCTCCTTCAATGGGAAACCACTTTCTTTTTGTGTCTCTTTCTTTAAATGATACTGCTGTGGTGCGTAACACGAATGGCGTTTCATTAGCAACATCAGGCACAGACTTCAGTTCGCTTGACAGTTTCTTATAACATGTTTTTATACTCGATACCAAAGGTAAAGAGAATATTGGGTTTGTGCAATGTCCGTCATGGTGTGTGTCCGTCTGTCCGTCCGTTTGTCCGTATGTTCGCAACTTTTTTCGACACCCTTCAAGCTAGAGACTTGCAACCTTGCAAATGTCTTTATCTATGGCATAGACAGATCAAGTTCTAAGACTGGAGTTCTCCGATAACTGGATTCGATTACTCAAAATCGATAAATTCACCAATTACGCACATCCTTACAGCTAGAACTTACAAATTTGGTAAGTAGATAGCAATTAACATCCCCAAAAACCTGCATCAAACATTTTGGGGCCACGCCCACCTGTTCCGCGCCCAGTCCCCCCGCAGAATGAAATCAGAAACTTATATTACTTCGACAGTTTTTGAGCTAGAGCCACAATGATAAAAATCCCCAAAAAATTCATCAAAACTTTGGATGCCACGCCCACCCATACCACTCTTGCCCACCCCAGCCGCCCCAACTTTTAGTTAAAAACGGGAACGCGTGTATCTTTCATAGTGTTTGAGCTAGAGTCTTCAAATTTGGTAGGAAGATAACTGGTAGCGACACACAAAGATAGTTTGGAGCCAGGCCCATCCATACCACCCCCAACCCCCAATCCCCAAACTTTAAGAAAATTTAGCTAGAGTCACAAAATTTGGAAGGAAAGATAGCTGGAGGCATCCCCATATGTATCAGACGATTTTTGAGGCAGCTTATACCCCTGCTGCATCCGTACCCCTTTGCAATCAGGCTTCTTTTTACCGGTTTTAATACTGGTATCGAGTATATCGCAGTCGGATGCTTCCGACTGCAACGTTTCCACTTGCTTTTTTTTTTTTTTTTTTTGGGCCAGTTAACTTAATTGGCAAAAAATAACAGTGCATCAAGCTATTTGGTAGCAACCAATTTAATATATTAAAGTGTTTAATGATAAAACTCCGTACACAAACACAAGAAAAAAAAAATCACTATGAGCACACAAAAACACAACCGTCACCAACGAAGGAATATATGTACTTTGTAAATAAAATTAAATAAAATATATTGGACTTAGACAGCTAAGAATGACTCAGTGGTTTTTACAGTTGATGTGACAAATATACATTTTAAAACTTTTAACTGTTCTCAATATCAAAATTAAATCTCCAGCGAAAATGCCAACTCATATGACTTTACCTTTCACAAACTCTCTTCCCTGCTGCTAAATTGGAGGTTTCAATATTAGAAATTCTTAAGGCTGCCCAAGCGCAATTGAGCAACATAAGGCGACACCCTCATTAAATGCTTTTGTCGATGACAACAACAAAATCAAAAACCAACAACAGAAACTGAAGAAAAGCCAAAGAAAGGCCAAAAACTTGAGCGCTAGTTGTTCATTGTTCGACAATTAAAAGGCTGTTGTTCATTTTTATGGAGTAACGCCTTCTGCCTTTTGCCATCTGCCTCCTGCCATGGCCAAGACTCTATGCAAGTGGCAAAGCCGCCAGACGCCACTGAAGTGTCGGAAAAGGCGTTGTTGGCATTACACCAAAAACAAAAACCAAAAACAAAAGCAAGCGACAACAATAGCAATATCAAGACAAAACATAGCGAACGATTAAGCAATGTGAGTCTTAAAAAGTTTCACTGACCGATACCGTGTTAGTATGGGTTTCGTTGTTTTTAATTAAACTAGTTTTGCAGTATTTTTAAGGACTCTGGTCATTTATATAATATTATTATATTTGTACATTTGTCTAAACATGTTTGATATTAGGCAGCTCATAAAAATGCCGAATTCACTTTTTACCCTATTATACCTTATTTGCATGATATAAAGGGTATAAAGAACAATATCAAAAACATGAGGAACCAGAATAACTAACTTGTCGTTTAGTTAGGCCACAACCACGCCCAATGTGTGATGCACATAATGAGTGCCTGTTAACCAGTTCCTCGGAACTCCAGCCCCGACCTATCCCATCCATACATTATTCACCATTCAACTTCCACCCTCTATCCCTGTGGAGCGCAAAATGTTTATGAATATGATGAAATAATTAAAAGTTGGCACCAATTTTAAGGGCGGCTTTCGTTTCGTTTTGTGTCGCGTTGCTGACGCAATGTCAACTTCTCAAAACACAAGCAACACCGCCTTCCCCTTCACCCATTGCGCCACACAACTTGCAGTAGTCTCCTTTGCTTTACATTGTTTGGCTTTGCATTTGGCACTTTTGTGGCCCATGGCTTTGAGACCTTTTTGGGACGACTCGTTCTTTAGCCTTTGGCAGCGCCTACCTAGAAATGTTCTTGCGCACAAAAATAAAAATATTAGACATTTTTTGGTAGTCTTATTTTCATATTTTTAGGTTTTTCTGTATGCCTTCGTTTTCTCTGACGTCTTTTGGCAGCTTATAAGAATTTTGCTTAATTAAGCAAACATTAGTTAAGACACGGATCGGGCTTTAATGAGGCTTGCTGCTGTTGTTGTGTGGTTGTTGTTCTTGCTTTAAGGCTCAAACATTTGGTGCTATCCATCCACAGTCTATGTGATAGTATCCCATTCACACACGCACGCACACACACACACATATACATATAAACACTTGAATGTATAGCTGAATGCATTCAAAAGATAATTATGTGCACATTTGTCCTGGGCCAAGTCTCTCTGGGTAGCCACTCAAAGTGCACTGGCGCAGCGCTATGTCAACAGCAACAGAAGCGGCTGAAGCAACAGCAAAAACTACAAACGGCTAAAAAGTTTATTTGCCGCTCAGCAGCTTCAGCCTCAAACACAAACACGGAAATGCGCTCAGCATTTGGTTGAATGAACCTCAATGAGTTAGTAGACAGTCTGATAAGGGTAGCAGTGTGATGCAAAAGGAGATACAGTTTAAAAAAATATGAAAGGATTACGAAATGTATTTATTGAAATTTAAAATAAAATCCTCAACTTGACTGTTGACTTATTCTAAAGTATGTGATGTATGTTTTTAGGAATATTAAAATATATTTTTATTTAATTTTCATCTCCCTAGCATACCAAACAACTGTTAGGACCCTGAACAGTCCTTAGAACTTCCTTCTCTCAAAACTTTAAAAATGCGTTGATACAAATTTCTAAGCCAAGAGTACTGTATTGATCAAATTGGCATTTTATGGGCGAGGATCATTTAAATAAATCCTCTTAATTGCCTAGCTAAAAATAAATAAACGGTGATAACAAAAAGACAGACTATAGGATTAGGTCCCATAATATAGTTTTTTTTGTATTTTCTTTTAGTGCATCATTTGCTGGGCTAAGTTGAACTGCAATCTGAATCTGCTACCAATTTGCCAGTTGGCAGTTTGAAGCGCTTTAAGTTTTAGACCATGTTGTAACGTGTCTGTTGCTCTTTGTGGCCATAAAAAACGACCAGCAGCTGCTGTCAAGAGTTACGATGAAGACGGCGACGACGACCTGTCCTGAGCAGTGTGTGTATGTGAGTATAATATATTTTCCAGGGCTTTGTAGCATATGGCTAAGAGTTTATTTCAGGTAGATCCCACCACAATGAAATCTTTTTCCCCAACCACATGAGAAGTTTCGTCTTATAAATTTTAAGGGGCAACTTGAAACTCGAATTTGTTATATTTCTTATGCGAGCAACGCAACTGAAAAGTTTTCAACATAATCCAAAAGCCCACAAAAGGAGTAAAAAGCCGGACCCGGAAAACTTGTGTTGCTGCTCTCATCCCATCACCCTCACCCTGCAGCTCCCTTCTCAGCTGTCTGGCTGTGCGTCTCGTGTGTAGGTGTAGCTGAAAGTTTTATGTTGCCAGTTGCCTTTTTGAGGCCATGACGAATGTGTTTGGGCTTACTTTTTCTTGAGTTGCTGATTTTTTTTTCCTTAGGCTACAAACTGCGACAAACTGAGATCACAAATTGCAGCCGGTGGCTTGGGCATGCCTTGGTTTGGTTCGGCACTTTAAGGCAAAGTCAAAGTCAAACGGGCCAAAAATGCCATCCAGCATCAAAACATGTCAATTTACAGGCGAATGCATCCAAGAAATGTTTCGTTGTAGCCCTTGACGGCGGCGCTGAAATGCCAAAGATTTTCATCCAATTTGCAAAAGTGGCGCGTCGCGTTACGCATACGCCACGTGCGTCAGCGTTAGCGTCAACATCGACTTTCCACCTCCAATTCCAATGTTTTCGCCAGCTGCCGATTTCCTTGACTTCACCTTCTGCGACATGTGAGCATTGGCTGAAAGTGCTGCTAAAGGTACAGCTATGTATGATGGCGAAGAGCGGAGAGTGGAAGGGTGGAAGGGAAATGAATAGAGTTTTGTGTGATAGGGGAGAAGCACGTGCCCTTTGGCAACTCAAACATTACAGCATTACGCGCTTTCCAATTCACCTGTGAAAATCATTTGCTCTCTTATTTTTGTTGTTATTTTTGCTTTGAAGCAACGTGTGTATTTTACTTTTATTATTCGCGATGCCCTAAAACTAAGCAATAAAATACGGGCAATATAAGGTTGATGTATCAACTCACGCTGCTTAAATAATCTTTTTCGACCTTTTTTTTTGTCGTTTTAATTTTTCTGTTATTATTATTTTTATTAATTTAAATTAAAGATAAAAATACCTGTGCTACGCAAGTCGACCAGGTTTTCAATTATGAATTTTATTACAAATTCATAGTCTGCTTTTAGGCTTTGTATTAAAAATATTTCTTGTTTAGGTGTTGTATACAAGGCAACGCTTGTTTAATGTATTTGTTTTAAAGTACAGGATATTTACTCGGTGTACAATTTACCTTTGCAGATTTGCAAACATACTCGTAAATTTCGAACTTTACCTACCAATCTACCAGGGCAAAACTAGCAGAAGCTAGCTCCCAGTATTGTTACTTTGTTGTTTGTTAATGTTATAGTTATTCATAATAATTTTTATTTCTGTCATTGTTAAAGTTACACCAAAGAGGTTGAATGAGCAGACGCCAAGGTCGCCAATGAGTGTTTGGCCTACCCCTTACCTTAATAAATAATAAAAGAGAAAACATATTAAAATAAATAAATATTCATTAAGATTGATTGAATTAAATACAGGGTATGTCTGGATATACACACATCTTACAGCAGCCTCCAAATGCCATTTGCGGGATCTTCTTTGTTTTCGTTATTCGTTTTGTTGTTGTTGCTGATGTTGTGTACTTTTTTATGTGTGCGTTGAATTTGCCTTGACAAACGTGACAAGCATTAGATATATTAGCTGCCTACAGGAAAATCGAGTATGTCTTCATATACAGAACTCACTATACGAGGCATTAAAGGCAATACTTAGGAGGTGTGGAGAGGAGCAAAACGTGCGTAGTTTGGCATATCAGTTTGCTGCCAATTTGAAAATCATTGCTAAACAAAAGGGGGACGAAAAGTGTAGCGGCTAAAACTAAAACTAAAGGGTTTGACATAATCTGTCTATATAAATATACATATGTATATGAATATATATATACACAGGCTCCCTCTCAACATAAAATGTGTCAAAAAGAAAGTTTTGCACATCTATCAAAAGCGATAGAAAACCACAAAGCACAAAGTGTCTTTCTATGTTGAACTCAAGACAGACTTTTGCTTAGAATACACAACACATTTGCCAAAGTCACATATTGTTATTCCGTGTTTGTGAGTTTCTAGTTGTTGTTGGCTGCCTTGAGCAATATGCAAATTGAAAATCGGAAATGGGAAATGGGGTAAACGCAATCGAAATTAAATGACTTTTGCTTATTGTGCAATCAAGAATTACTACAAAATAAACTACAATTGAGTCGCATTTACATTTCATTGAATAAATTGCATAAAATTCACACATATACACATATATATATATATATATATTTATATATATATTCACAACACTTGAGTACTCGAATGCGTAAATAAATGCCATAACATTTTGCTTCCCATTTTTACGCTTGGGGGAGCTCTTCCCATTTCTATTTCCTTTTTCAATTCTAAAAGTTCTTAATGGTAGGAATCACATAAAAATACCCCATATACTATGTGTCTGTGTGCGTGCAACTTGCAGACAAAGCGAAACAAAGGCACAAAAACATTTTCGACTTTATTAAAATTGTTTTTCCAAAAATGTTTGCATGAAATAAATTGTTGATGGTTGCTCTACTACTGTAGTCGTTGCCAAAAATTTGTTGCGGCAATTGAGTCAACTTATTATTAGCATTAACACCTCTCGATTCCCAACCTGGTGGCAGACAACGATGAGCAGCTGTAAAAATTGCCGACGTCTCGTTGCGTATTGGGGACAATAAAACCAAATAAAAAATGCAAATTACTTTCGACGCCTTGATGCGGAATTGGCGTTGGAATTGAAAACCCAAAATGGCCGCGACTAGCATGTGACGCAATGAATACAGATCTAGACAAACACACATTCAAACACACACACACATATCTGTAGAGATATGTACTAGCTGTGCTTTAATGAACAGGAGAATCTAAATATAACAAATGACCTAAGACCTAGAAATAACAAATTAAAATTACTGAATAAAAATGTTATATTTATAGGATGTGATCCACTAACAAGCTAATAAGTTAATAAGTTGTTAACAAAATTGCGACCTATCTTTTTTTATGACGGACGCATAAATATATTAAGTAAAGCGCAACATTAACTTAGGACATTGGAAATAGTTCATCGAACAGCAGCTTAGTTATAAAAAATATCAAGAGAATTGTGGGGAATAGCCAAAATGCTCTGGTTGTTACTTTTCAAAGAGCTTTCGTTTGTACATTTTTGAGTGGTACACTCATTTTTTTGAAATTGCTGAACTCGCAACTTTCGAATCTCATAAAATATTTACGCATCCAGAACTGTTGAACAACTGTACTCGTCGATGGTAAACGGTTTAGCTACGCCCATCTAATCAAAAGTCGCAACCATAAATAAATGGGAAAAAGGTAAAGTGTAAATTGCTGAAATATGCATGGGACTTAGAGTGGCAAGGGGGGGGGGGCAGCAGGGATCGGCTGTATGGGCAAAGCCCATTGCCTTTTCATTATCAATGCATTGGCTGGTCCAGGGAGCGCTTTGCCATGGAAAAGTACGTGTCGTGAATGTGAAAGTTATGAAAAAAACAAAAACACTTTAGCTCGGTTTCTGCGGACATTGCGTATATCGCTGGCCAATGGTCAATGGATATTTGGTAAGCATTTGGCACTGGGTTTTGTGGTTTTTCAAATTGCACGCATTTGATTGCGTTATTGAAATTGTATGTGGCTTCATTACTAAGACTACAATGCTGTGTATGAGGGGTGGTAGTGCGGCGTGTGGGTGCCCCGCATTAAGGAATTCAATTATAAATGAATTTCACCCAATAGCTTCTGGTATGTTTAGCATCCGGAATTTAGAAGTGCCCCCTACAGCTGTTTGCTGGCTTATGAATATAAATCTGCTACCTGTGTTCGCAGTTTTGTCTGGGCACACACAATTTAGTTTAATTGTCACATGGGCTTTGGAGAGCACCAGACTCCAAGTTCAGTGACACAAAATGGCAGCGAGGGTTGGCTGGGACTGCGACAGTTGATAATTTTGACTTTATGTCTATTGGGTGTTTACATTCTGGGCATGATACTGCTTTAGCCTAAATCCCATTGGGTTGCTTTTAATCAACGACTGTTGCTTAAGTGTTTTATAATCCTTAATACCAAACAAAAAATTCTGCATAAAAAGAAGCTGTTTTGAACTTAACTAGATGCCTTTGCATCCATTTTTAGCAGTATTCTTTTAGATATTTAAGTGCGTTTTGTGCTGTTGCCGCTGCTGCTTCGACTTTGGTGTTGGTGTATATATTTAACTGTATATATATTTAATCTAATAATCTAATATCTTCGATTTGATTGATGATTACATTTAAATGGCTTTCATATATAAAATTAAGTCATATTAAAACAACCCATGTAAGATAAAGTACTTCTTACAAGGAGCAGCATCACCACCCAGAAATCGATGAATTCATATTTGTATGTCCACAAACCATAGACTAATAATTTAAGTTTGTCAATGGTTTCCTGTAGCATTTCTTAGGTATTTAAATAAAAAATGCAATAGCCGCACAGGTTGCGATCTTTAGTTAACATGTGGCAACTCTTAGCCATCTTACGATATTATTATCGATATCGCTTTACCGTTTCGCGTCGCGATACTAGCAGCTGTTTTCCTGTTATTCCGATTGGACAGTCACCAATCGAAGAACTTTGTGCTAAGCAGAACAATTACTGAATTAAATTTAATTTAAAATTCAGTTCAATAGATAAGACGTAAATACTGTATTTGCATAGTAATTTAGTGTTTGAGGTACCACTAATGTTGGCTTTTTTCATATAATACATAATTTGTAACTTATTTAGCCGCCTACCAATCGATCCAACTGGATAGTTTGTTATATCGTTTCCAATAAGTTACAATGGCTTTTCGACGCTGCCACTTGAATCCAAAAAAGACTCTTTTCCTGCTCTGCGATATACAGGAAAAGTTTCGACCCACCATGCCGCTCTTTGACAACATGGTTAAAAATGTGGACAAACTGGCAAGTGAACTTTGTAACTAATCAGTTAATAACTTATCTTAATCGGAAGATTAAAAACACAACTAATTTGTAGACGAAGGCGGGCAAAGCTCTTGATGTTCCATTGATTGTTACAGAACATTATCCGGAGAAACTGGGCAAAACTGTGGCTAGCCTGGATGTGTCGCATGCCAAGGCCATTATGGGTAAAACTTACTTTAGCATGATGACGCCACAGGTTCAGAATGCCATTAAGGAAATCTTTGGCGACAAACCACAGGATGTGGTGCTCTACGGTCTAGAGGTAATTTACACCGATCAATACGATCAATGATCATAATTTCTTATACTTATTCCAAGCCGTTTTATAGTCGCACATTTGCGTAGAACAAACTGCTATTGATCTGCGGGAACAGGACATTAATGTCTACATTGTTGCTGATTGCTGTTGCTCTCGTCTTAAACAGGATCGGGATTTGGCCCTGGAACGTTTGCGTCAGGCAGGCTGTGTGATCACAACCAGCGAGAGTGTTATCTTCGATCTGGTGCGTGATAAGAACAATCCGAAGTTTGATGTTGTGCGCAAACTGGTGAATCCACCCTCGCTGGACATGGAGCTGGCTCGCGAACCTTCCAAGTTGTAAAGCAATTCTTCAATTATTTTGTTGCATTTAAATTTCGTTAAAACTTAAATGAAGAGTTAATAATCAGATTATTGATAAATATTTATATTTTATAAAATAGGTGTATAGTTTTGAAGGTTAAATGGTATGAAATGTCTTGCCCCATTCATTCTATAAGGGCTTTTGGTATTGCATAAGGTTGTTGCTTCCTGTAAATATTCAACATTCAGAGAGCGAACAATGGCACCTCGCCGCATTTGAATAAAACACTTACAATGGCCCCAATGGACATCCCTTCCGCTCTCGCCGCACCATCAACCCAATATGACAATGCGTATTTTATATACTCGTCTGAGTGAAACAAGGAGCTTGGCCATAGAGTTGGTCGCGTGACACGCACCCAACCAACACCCCCTGTCCCCAAATTTTGTATAGAAAATTTAATGAAAATCTTGGATCGTAAAGTTTTATTTTAATGTTTAACTGGTGGAGAAACATCCAATTACAATTGAATGTGCGACAAACTGTGAGTGGAAGAAATGCAAATGCAAATCGGTAAACTTAATGTTTGCCGTGTCCATGTCCTTGTTCGTGTCCATGTGTGCTGACATGGTGTGGCTTTGGCTCCTCCTTGTGCGGCGGATGCGACTCAATGTAGGCCAGTGCCTTAAGTATGGCCTCTGGTGTGGGTGGCGGCGTTGGTAGCGAGTCACCGTGCGGATGATAGCCATTCTCATCGGCCGTATAGGACACCTCGACGGGCAGGCCTTCCTTAGACACAAAATGAAACTGGCCGTGCACATGATTGTGAGCATCGCCCTCCTCCGTGGCCCCAATGCCGTTCGTTATGTCATAGCTATAGGCAAAGTTGCCATGGCCATCCTCCTTCTTGGACTCGTGTGCCTTCGCATGGGCGTCATCGTCATGCGCCAAACTTGAGGCGATCAGCACGGTGCCAACAATAAGGAATGCCTGCCAAAGTGCTCGTAACACAATTAAAATGAATGGCGTGTTAACAACAGAACAGGATCAACTTACGTATTTGTTCATGCTGTGTCTTGCGGTTTCAACTGTTGCCTCAACTCAATCAGGCCAAAGGCTTTTATACACATATTTTTGCTAAACCAGTTGAAAGTACATATGAGAATATATAAGTATATATTAAGTATGTGTATTTATATTAAATGGCATTTTAGCTGCTCATCTGATTATTAAATTTTATATGTAATGGGCCTCATAAATTTTTTAACGTTGCCCCTTATTTAATTGTGTCACATTGCGATTTAATACCCTCAAACACGAAAGGCCAAAGAGAATATGCTTTTTTGTGCATTGTACATCAAGTGACTTTAGAGACTTGAACCTTAAAGATATTGTTGCCTTGTTAGACTAAGTCATAAAGGATAGTACCTAGCCGAATACACATTTCAATAAAAAAAACCTATTGAGAAACACTTCTTATTGGGCTCGAACCGTACTGTGGCGTAGTGCGAAGCTCGATACGGCAGGAACTAAGAATCAATGACAGACTTTTCCGGAAAGCTAGCTAGGCAAGGACACCAGGACTCACGCAAGCCAAAAGTCTTTGCTGTTTTGCTTTAGTCTTAAACGATTTAAGCAAGAAATATCTATAAGTAAAAATGTACTTAAGAGACTAACTGGTCCTACCTGGATGGAGAATCCTCCTTGCACGTTATAGCAGAATGCATAGCCATAGCAAGAAAAATATTTTTTTTTCTTGGAAAACATGTCATCCAAAAAAGTGATCTAGATATCATAGACCCATCAAGGGTACCTGCTTTAAGGCAGAAGCTGGGTCTAAAGTAAAATCTTAAGGCCAATAAGGCGCAGTGCATTCATCCCCAAACTTAATAAAAATAATAATAATAAACTACCATATAATTCCATATAATTCTTGGCCACTTAAACTTTTCGTCACACTTTTATAAGAGTATTCGGCAGTTGGTTATCTGCGTATAATTTTACTGATTTGTTAAATTTTTTTTTTTATTAATTTTTGTTTTTTTGATAACAAGTTTTTTTTTATTAAACAAGTCAAACGAATTTAGTAAATATGCGAGCCGAGCTGGGTTTAATTATTGTGGACTTGTGGATGAAATCCGTTAGCATCGGCCGTATAGGTGACACGTACGAGATGATTATCCTCACCGGGCAGAAAGTATTCACCTTGAGCGCCATTCACATTGCCCTGGGCGGATGTCTTGATGCCATTGTCTACCTCAATCTCGTGCTTGTACTGACCCGCACCATCCAGATTCTGTTGATTGATATGCTTCAGCAGTTCGGCCTCCAAAGTGCTCACCATGCCAAGCACGAGTAAGAAGCAGGCGCAACTAAGCAGTTTCTGGATATTCAAGGATTTGCATTGTTAGTTCTGGTTTCTTTTGAGAAATCAACACTCACAATTACTCACATTGTTCAACATTTTGTAGTTTATTCTATTTGATTTCAACAAATATCAGAGGGGCAACAGCTTTTTATAGACTGGCGCAGCATTTTGAGTGAGGCTTAACTCAAAACAAGTTTTAAAAAATTGATTAACCAAATCATTAGCCACAAATTTGCATTGGTTGGCTTGGCTGTTGCTCTTCTTGCTTCCCACACTTGTCTGTTTGTGTGTTTGAAGGGCTCGTCATTATTGTGCTTGTCCAGATCATCAAAAATATATAAAGAATAAATTACCAAAAAAAATGAATATAAAACTGTTGTTCTTTTAAATAGTAGATGGATTTGCATTTTTCTTCTGTTCCAGTTGCAGCGGTAGAGGCTTGACGCGATTTGTCAGAAGCTTGGCAATGCCATTTAAATAATTTGGTTGCTTGAGCTCAGCTGGTTTGCAGGGTTCTTTTTCCTGTACTTTTTCTTCTTCAGCCGGCTTTTCTTTGCCGGACGTATTAACGACTAATGGATAAAGTTGTGCCACTTCCTTGTCTATATCAGTTTGCAATTCTTCTGTCTTTTCTGCTTGGTTCTGATTTGGTTTGTCGTAAAACTTTTCGTAATACTTGGCAGCCTCATTGTGTACCGATTTTTTAAGTGCATTCATGTCCCATGCCACGCCCAGTTGGGATTTGATTTTGTCGGAACCGCTATTGTCTCTGGATGCAAAGAAAGTCTGAAACAGATTGCGTAAATCGTTAGGTCCCCCTTCCTTATTAGATCGCGCCACACGTTCCATCTTTATATCATCCATTGGTGCCTTGACTACACTTGATTGCTTCTCGCCCAACAGCATATCAAAGCCGATTTGTGGCGTCGTGAGGTATCCACGATTCTGTAGGTACTTAAGCGGCGAGTTCCAGTTGGCAATGAGATCCTTGACTATCTCCCTAGCGGAATCTGGGTACTTAAGTTTCTTCACATTGTCATTGTTTTTCTCAACAATTGCCGCAGTCTGCACGAGAAGAGAAGCGCTGAGCAAGAAAACAATAATAAAGTACTTCATATCTGCACAACAGTTGTTAAAGCTACCACAAAAAAGCAAATGAATTTTATTGTAAGAAAACTATTTGTAATTTTTTTTTTTTTTTTGACAAGATTTGTAATAAATTTTATTAGAAATTTGAAATTTAACTGCGTTCAAAGCTATCGATAGTCAAGCAAAGTTGCCTGCGACTCTTGCGTGAAACGGGTTGGCCTATCGATATAACGATAGATAACATCTGTTGTTTTGTCCGGAGACGAGACTTGTAAATCGAAAACTAACATTTACAATTAACGCACTTGATTGCGATTAAAAAGCCTTTGCTGCATACTTAAAGCCACGGGCAGCAAATATCCGCTGTAATGGTCATTACAAGCAACATAACACTGCCCGAGGAGACGGAGCTGTCTGTGCAGGAGCTTAATCTTTCGTCGGCTGCCCTGCGCGCTGGTGCATTTCACTTGGGCAAGCAATGCGAAGCAGCCAACAATGTTTGTATATACCATATATATCAGATCTTTGCCAATGGCTTAAATCCGTGCCCAAATGCTTTGCATATCCTTATCTAGTTGTATACCTACTCCGGCTAAATAGCATCAAGAGTCAGTTATATAACCTAACCTCAAAACCGATTGATGATTGTTTTGTTTACGTTTTATTTGCATCGCTTGCAGGAGTTCATGCTGTGTCGGCAAGAGCTGGATGATCCGCGTGCCTGCCTGGGTGAAGGACGCGCTGTCACTGGCTGTGCTGTGGACTTCTTTCGCAAGGTAAAGAAGACCTGTCATGAAGAGTTTATGCAATACGCCACTTGCCTGGACAAAAGCAGTGGCACCATGGCTTTCGGACAGTAAGTCTTCGTCTGTTTTATGCTTTTAATCCACGTATGCTAATTTAAAATATTTGCAGTTGCCGCAAGACTCAAGGAGTCTTTGATAAGTGCGTTAAAGATAATTTTGACTGGGAACGTCCTTCCTATGGTTACTTTGCTCGAGCCAAGGTAAGCTGATATGCATATTGATTCTATTTTGGCCTTAAATTTTATAAATAAATATGTTATAAGGTCATCGAAACTGCACGTAAAGCGCCGGAGAAGGAACCAATCAAATCTTATCCAGATGCTACACCCGGCCTGCCAGCTGATTATCCCACACCACCAGCCAAATACGGATCGCGATTTTTCTGGCTGGAATAGTTATTGAGGCTTAGTGAATTTGCGTGCACTCTGATAATAATTTGTAATTTACAACGTGCATAAAATCTTGTTTCCTTTAGTAGACTACGCATTTTATTAATTTACAAAAATTCCAACTTAAACGTAAATCTATCGTCGGATGCACTAATTTATAAAACATTTTGTAACCAACTCTATTGCTATTTACTGGTTCTAGATGACTTTAATCCGCGTACCATTTGGTGCGTTTGGGTTTCTTTACTTTGCCACCGGTGACGCCACCGCCTCCCTCGTTACCGCTGATCATATTCTTGTATTTGTTGATTAATGGCCTTAAATCATCTTTTTCGTTTTTGCGTCCTTGTTTGGGTCGATTATTGGCCTTGCGCTCCGCCAGATGCGTTTCACGTATCTTTTTGTTCTTTTGCTTGCGCTTTTCGGTCTTGACGCGCTTCATGTGCTCCGTTGCCTGCTCCATGATCTTCTTTTTGGAACGCATACGCAACGAGGTGCCCGGTTTTGCAGCCGTGCCCACGTAGTCGCCCTCAACATCGCTCGGTTTCTTCAGCTGCTGCTTTTGATTGTCTTCCGAGTTGGCTGCTCGCGATGCCTCCAGTTTCTTAATGTGCTTTTGCAGCTTTACCTTGCTATCGTCTTGTGGCGCTACAGTTTTGGGCGTGGGTTTGAGTCCCTTGCGCTGCTGCTCGCGCCGCTCCTTGTGCTGCTCCAATTTGGACTTGTAAGTGGGATTGTTAAGCTTGGAGCGTTCGTTTCGTTTATCCTTTATTCGGTGCACGGCGCGATCCTCAATGCTGAAGGCCACAATAGGTCGCTAGAAAAACAACCAAAGAATCACCTTAGTCTTTAAGTGGGTTTTTTTTTAAGTATGCTTACGTGTTGGGTGCCAAATATGCTGGGATTATTGTTAAGTTTACGCAGGGCGGTTAAGGCCCGCTGGTGCGTATCGAAGGAAAGGAAACCGAAACCCTTGGATTTACCCTGTGGATGTTCTGGGGTCACCTTCTGTTCACGCATTACGCGACACTCGTGCGGACGAAAGCCGGTGTAGACGGTTGCCATTTGCTTCAGCTTCTCGTTGTCATAGTTCAGCGGCAGATTATGGATAGACAAACGATTTCGCGAAACGAAGCTAGAAAGTAAAGAATTAACTATGTACTAGTAAAATGATTATTTACCGCTTACCGGTTCAGGTTCTTCAGCACTTGTGTTTTCACCTGCTCCAATTCATGTCGTCTTGTCATGTCGGAGGCAGAAACTCCATCGGCAGCCTTCGAATTTGCCATTATAAGACCCTCTCGGGCCAAATACAGGTTTCGTGAATCCTTGCCCGCTTCGTCTTTGGAGCTGGCAGTCTGCTTTGTTTTGATTTCATCGCGACTGAGTGCCGGATGTGGGTCAAGCACCTCGTTCAGCAATGTAAACTCGGTTCCAGCCTGCAGACACAGATCAGCCGACTCCTTGGCCTTAAACTTTACAAAAGCTGTGCCTTTTGAGTGGCCCGAAACTGATTCCCTATTGATAATTGCATAATTGACGACTCCAAACTTGCGGCACACCTTACGTAGATCAGCATCCTCTGCATCGAAAGGCACGTTCTTTATGAAGACAGTGCATCCCTGTTGCACGTCATTAGAAATAATTTTTTCCTTTTTCAAATTTAGTTCCAGTTTTGTTTTTAATTCCTTTTTGTCCTTTTTCTCATCATCATCATCATCTTCCTCGTCTTCAACATTTTCTTCACCGGAGTCTGTTTCTTCTTCGCTTTCTATTTGCGACTTTTCATCGCCTTCATTTTCGCTCTGATCTTCGTCTTCATCCTCGTCATCTTCTTTAGCTCTATTCTCTTCCACGTCACTCTCCTCCTTTAGTTCCAGCTTTGGTTTCTTATCCTCGGGCTCATCCTTCGGATGCTTGGCTGCATACTCATTTTTGCCTAAGGCCCAATCCACAAACACTTTGCGTCCAAGCATATCTTTTCCGTTCGCCATCATTATAGCCTTTGTCGCTTGGTTAATGGTTTCGTATTGTACAAAGGCGCAACCTACGAGCTTGCCATCGCCACGCTTGAGAACGTGGGTATCCTCCAGTTTGCCCCACTGTCCAAAATGTTCTCGGAGCGCCTCATCAGTTGTCTTGTAGCTTATGTTGCGCACAATGAGGCGAGCTCGTTTCTTTTGTCTGCGTTCCTTTTCCTCCTTTAAGCGTTGTGTGTTGAATGGGTTGCGTCGTTTTGTTGATGCATTCTCCTCCACATTATTGCTCGATGCCGGCTCAGTATCCACTAGTGGCTTCATCTTTTTAAGCTCCATTATCAGCGCATAAACATTTGCTACGCACGTGGAACTCAATGGTTGACAAGATATCGATATTCTTAAAATCGATAGGTGCACAGCTGCCCAACCTGTTCTTAACAGTGTGGCAGCACCGTTTATTTGTTTACATTGATAAACAAATGCAGAAAATCAACGTATTGTTTTAAAAGCAACTGGTTATTTATAATAATAACAAATAAATATTAGTTCTCCTTCTCCTCAAACAACTGATGAAATTCAGCTGGCGTCTTGAAATAATCAATCAAAAGCATCGATGAACGGTTTCCCAGTTTAAACATGATTTGGCTCCAAGGGTTCAGGACGTTCTTGTACTCTGCAATTTGGCCCCGCTCGAAAGAGTGTTTAATGGTCCCAAAAGGCAATTGTGAACCGTATACGGCAACATATCTGCAAGAAAATATACAAGTTACATAATGCAGATACCGAATCCTGTTCTGGATTTGTCTTACTTGTCCGCGCTCTTATATATTCTTAGCGGATATTTGGCCACAAATGCACGTATAGCCAGGTTAATAAGCACAAAACCCGCTGCAAAATAGTACAGGTCCGTTTCATTCGAAACAAGCACAGAAATATCTATTTTCTTAGCAATATTAATCAAGCTCATCGTCGTGGCCAACTGATAGCCGGCAACCAAACTAATTAGCGTTACGGTAACAGTCGACACATTCTTAGTCCATGCAACATAATCTTCCATGGGCGCGCGATAAATCAATTGATATTTATCTGGCAGATCGTCTCGTTTCAAGAGATGCCGCTCAACATCAGTAGAAGCAGCGCTGCGCCACTGGCAACGCGAGGCACTTGTGCTGAAATAATGTGTTGCATCATAAACTTTCTATATTTGAAGTGTTTTTGTAAAATACTTACCATATATTTAATTTTTGTATAGCTAAACTTTTTATTCTACAATTTAAGCATTTTAGGCTGTTCCGTAAAAGTGCTGCACACATTTTGATTGGTTTTTGACCAGCAATAACAGCAATAAGGCCTAGTATGCTGACCACCTACAGCGCGCAGCCAAACATGTGTATCTGCAACATTACAAACATTAGACTAGCAACGTACTTTGCTTAACAGATGAGAGATGTGTGTGGTCGTAGTAGACATTGTGTTATCTGAAAACAGCTGTAAGTTTAGCGCTGCCACTTTGTCAGCAACAGAGCACAGTAATATTGCATTTTATTTTCATAAAATTTTTTGACTTATTTAAACAGCATTCTGGCAGAATAAACGTTTTTGGCTAAAAATATGGACTTAAAACGTGTGTCCTCACTAACGGGCTTGGGCGATGGGCCGGATGCCAAGCGCGCCATAAATGCAGAAGACGAAGAATCGCACGTAGATCAGGAATCAGCTAAAGATTCCAGCGACGCACAGCCTGAAAGCAGTTCGCCACTTAATGTTACTAAAGAAACTGATGCTGACCGCGAACGCAATCTTTCTACCAGCAGTCATGTTGCGCCATTTACTGGCAATGGCTGTGCGCCTTCGCTGGAATCCTTAATGTTCCAGCAGACGCCAGCGGGCAGTCAGCTATGCTCCTGGGTCTCAAATACTGCATCCCAGACTTCCGCAACTGATGATAATACTGTGACAGTACTCTTCGAATCTGACATGGATACCAAAACAAATTCGCAGAGTAAGTGACAAAGCCAAAGTATAATTTATATACTGATTCGCAACTTTATCTCGTTTAGAAGATGTGAAACTAAATCGCAAGGCAATGTCAAGTTTGCGGCGTCAAAACTCATTGCGTGCTTTGGAATTAGAGCGCGAGCTAGCAACTAAAACACAACAAGCACCGATTCTTCTTATACGTTTTCCTGATCCACAAATAAATGCCAAATCTGTGAGTGATTTTTCGGGCTGCATTAGAGATGTGGTGTTTCCCGTAAATGTTGAACAGCGCTATTGCCTGGTGCATCTCAAAGTGGGCGCGAATGTGGAACACACTATAGAAGAAATTAAACAAGTGCGTTTTGGCCAGGGTCATCTGCACGCCGAGCTTAAAACCTTTAGCGAAGAAGAGCTGGCCGACTGCATTGATCCCTGTTCCCTGTACGTCAGCAATATACCGTTCAACATGAACGCCGCTGAAATTAAATCGTTTGTCAACTCCACGCGCGTTGACATTGGCGTCATGAAGCGACAGAAGCGCGCACGCTATGCCTTTGTACGCTACGCAACCGCCGAAGTTGCCTTGGAGGCATTCAAGGATCTGGTTAGCCGTACGATACATAATCGCGTGCTCACCGTACGCTACCGACGGCTACGGAAGCGCCCGGCCAAGCCGACACCAGCCCCTCTGTGCGCAACATCGGATTTAACAATTGACACAGTTGTTACCGACGACGATGGTGTAGAATGTCGCGTTATTTCACCGCCGCCGGTTGAATTAATAACTATTATTGACAGCGATGATGAAGTCCAATGTGGATTACATGTCAGCCCATCAAAGCAAACGAAGCGAGATAGCAAGATGACAGCACAGGAGAAGGAAATTCAGCGACTGAAACAGCAAGTGGCCGAGCATGGAGCCATCATAAGGAGCTTACAGAAGAGGGAAAGCAGTCTTGGTAGGTTTGACTTATACATACTATGTATATATAAATTAACTAGTTAAGCACATCTTTATCAACAGTAAATACCATTACTAAAGTCGAGCCACATTCGAATCTTGTAGCGGACAAGTCTTCATATATACAACGCTCGCCCTCGCCATGTTCCAGCTATGATATTAAAATGGAAAATGATTATTTAGGCATAAATCGGTGTACGCCAGAACAAGAGCCCGATACATTGCTAGATGCCCATACGAATTCTCCCTATCAGCTCACTACGCGCCCCATTGATGGTTTAGAGGATCCAATCAAACGTAAACAATAACAACAACTAATCTAAACCCTTTCATATATTTATATATAAGTAACAGTTCCCCCCATAGCGAACATAGAATCCGATTGTTTTGGCTGGTTGTTTTCAGGTCTCATTCGTCGCAAGAGCAAAAAATCTAGTGCACAGCAGCCAATCATTGAGAATGCAAACAAGAATTCGCTAAATTTGCTCAACGAAGCTGATTTGAAAGCATAAAATAGAATTTTTTAAATCACCAAATTATGGCACCTCAAAATTTTACCGTACAGGACTAACTGAAAAAGCTCGCTGTTTATATGAGTACATAAATATATACGTTTTTGTATGTATAGTTCAAAGATATTCGAGAGTCGAGAATTTAAAGAGTTTTAACATTCATATTAAGTTTTATTTAATGTTTTTCGATCACTTTTGCAGCGCACAATTTTATTAAATTGTAGCACGATTATAATAGTACGTAAATTAAATAATAATAATATTTCGGTTTTAAATATTAAACCCGAACAAATATCGCTTATAGAATTCTTACAATTTTACACTTATGTTATACATGCATACATATAATGATGTGTTTTCTTTTATTTGTCTTACGTATGTTTTGTCCTACGATTCTAAGTCCATTTGATAAACAGCTTTCTAGTTTCTATAGATTATTGTTACACAGCTCTAAACAACTTTGACTGTTTTTTTTGTTTTGTTTTGCTCTTTTAGTTAGTGGAACAACTAGAATTAAACTAAAGTTCGTTTATCATTTGTTGCTTTGTCGATTTTATGTATATTTTTTTGTTTGTTTGTTTTTCATATGGCTCGTTATAGTTAATATCGCAAATTGTCATCTTTTAGTTACATTTTCGTTTATGATATGAATCCTGATCTCATATTTAGTTATATGTTGTATTTGTGGAATGTCATCAACTATTTAAGATTTAAGTTTAATTACATTTTTGCTTTTGTATTTACATAAAATCGAATTTAAGGCACCTGTTGCTCACATGATATACATATATAAGTTACTTTTGTTTTTTGTTTGTTTTGTAATATTCGAATACGCAATTCAAACATGAGGGGGCAGTCCATTAAATTTTTGCGACGTGCGGTTCGAAACTCTACTAAAATTGAATAACTTCCTTGTAAAAATGTTCCTAAGAATTGCGCAATTATTTTAAGATATTTTAGCTAATTATGTATTTCGATAGGCAGCAGAGCAGGAAAGTACTCAGGAGCACACTGACACCGGAGCTACTGGTTAGCTGATTAGACATTGCACCCGATCCAGTTCGCTCCGACATTTCGGGCTCCGTGGGCTCATCATTGGCTTGGTGATCGCCAACAGCTATGTTTTGTGTGGAAAATAAGAAAGTTCGAATTAGTAAATAATCAATTAATCTGAATACTCTTAATGTTAGTTCAATGTAGTACTAAATCTAAACTAAGTTTAATATTGGAGAAAAAGGTTTAACTTTTAAGTGCAACAGTTGTGTAAAGATTTTTGTTCAGAATAAATCAAAACTTTTTCAATAGAGTAAAACTTATATTAAACTATCTTAAAAAGGAAAATAAAAATATATATGTATATAAAAAGGTAATTAATGCAACATACTGTTCCACTCTGTGCGCAAATGTTTTAATGTTGTATTTTGGCGTTTTCTTGACTGTTTTTCTGGACGACTTTTTCAATGGTGGCAGCGGCGCAGGCTTTTATTTTAAAGGCGTGGCATTTGTGTTGGTGTGTGGGTGTGATTTATTTTTTATACATTTTGTGACATTACTTTTGAGACAGAGATCACTCAAGCAGACATATTTCTATATGTATTTTTATGGACGTAATTCAACTTAAGGCACGCGTTTTGTATTGGTAGAAATAAAAGTAAGATACACCTATACATGTAGTATAATATTAATACAGTTATATAGTTGATGTTGGTGGTGGACAGAAAACATGAAACTCTGAAGGAACTTTGGAGCTGGAACTTTTGCACGCTCTCATTCAAAAGTAACGGTTCGTAAGGCTCCACATCCAACCGGGCAGCAGACCCATACCCGTTCCCGTTCCCGAACCCACATTCGTATTCGTATTCGGGTACTGCGGTACTGCATTATGGAAATACATGGATGAAATTGATCGATTGATCATTGCACGCCCAATTTAAATGAAATGTAATAAACAAAACAAAAATTTTATAAACAAAATTAGAGATAATCGCAAAAATAACAATTCCAGCAATTTGAAGCGGTTGTCTATTTTGTGCGTCTACGAAGGTAGGCTAGAGGCGTGTGCAAGTTTCTATAAGCTTTTTTGTGATGTAACTACGTTCATATATATGTACATCTACGAATGATGCGTTTTCGATACGTTTTAGCAAGCGGTAGCGATGGCGATAACTTATAATCAGTTCGATCAACACCAATACAAAGTGAAGCTACAATTAATAAAGCTTTATTACACGCGCTCACACAAACACACACACATACAGCTTTTAATAGTTGTCGCACACATGAAGGGATAGAGCGTGGGGGAGCATACAAATAACCACAAGCAATAGTAATAACAGTAATTTGGCGGCGGGCGTGGCAAAGCTTTCGATATGCGCGCGTTACTTTTGTTATTGTTTCTGATGAATAAATGTTTGTGTGTGTGTGTGTGTGCTGTGGAGTTCTTTCCGTTCTATATTAGGTTGTTGTTGTTGTTCAGTGTTTATTGTTTTGGTTGTTGTTAATTTTTCTGTTTCGTTTTTATCCACGTCTCTTAATGCCTGCAAGAAATACATACATACATACAAATGGATGACATACACAGTTGAAGTTCAGCTTGGCTTATGTAAATTTAACGGGTTATGGGCAACAAGCACGTGCATGCAGTGTTAAGTATTCAAATTAGCCATCGACCGACCATCGTGCCTCTCGTGCAATCTGGGTCAAAAAGTAACGGTTGTGGACCACATACACATACATATGTACAAAAGGTGGATAACTTATGAGCGTGTGTGTGTGTTGGTGTTGGTGAGGGTGTAGGTCATGCGGAAGGTGTATTTAGTATTACAGATAAAACATGCAATTAAAATGATTTGTGTAATAAAGTCCTCGAAAAAAAATACAGGAAGTGTAACCAAAATAATTAGAGCCGTTAGCCGATTGAATTTGGTGCCACAGATGTCAAAAGGATAACGAAAATTTGTTTTCTTTTCGATTTCGGATAAAACTTTGTACGCGTAGAGTGCTGGAAAATGTCATACTAATTACTATAGGATATACATACATAAATTTATTAGTTGGGTGGAATAACGTGTAAAGAATATTAATAATACTACCATAGAACTACATATATATATGTATATGCATATATACTACTACTTAGTGGGGGGCGGAGGTGGGTGTACGTACTGGGAATGACAAGAAACCACACTTTATGTGGATTACTACCAAAAAGTTGAGTTCATTGTGGTGTTCAACAAAGAGTGTTGTAAAAGTGTTGTACAGTGTTCGATTAGGCTAATTAGTAACATCCAAAATCAATGCTATAGTTAGATTAGCTAGTTAGTAAGCGCATGCAAAGTTTCGGGTGCATGTTGATTCTTAATTCTAAATTTATTGGTAAGGTTTATTGCCTGATACCGCTCCAAGTGGAAGCGGTAGTGACGTTAGTGAGACCGACTGACCAGTAGTTTGTTTCTTTTTTTTATAGTATCCACTGAAAGCAATATATTATTATTACATTATCTTTATTATTATCGGGCCTATTGTTATAATTTTTTAAAATGTTTAAACTTTTCATAAAATTAAATTTTTACTTATTTTGGTATGCTAAATTGAGTTGGTTAGTGGGCTAAAATTTAAAGTTAGTTAAAACCAAGCCATAAGGACATTTATTAAACAATGTAAGAAAGTTAATAACTAAAAGTGTAATATAGTATGTAAGAAAATAATAAAATTCATGTTATAAATTGGTTAAATAAATATTTTACTTGGCAACCAAAAATAAAATAATTTAAGGTATTAGCAAATAACGCGTTGAAACTTAGTTAGATTAGAATGAAGTATAATAAGAAGATGTTAAGTTAAAGTATAGTACATGGTTAGATGTGTACAAGTGTTGAGAGAAAAGTGTAACCTAAAGCTGGTTCAGTTTGGGTACACTGAAACAAACTAAAGTAAAACACCACAAAATAGAAAAATAAATAAGATTTATGTATAATTGTTTACAAAACTACAAAAAACTATAGGAAGAAATTGGACATACACAGTTTGAGAAATAGTTTTCAATAAAATAATAATGTATTTTCTGTTTCTTTGTTGTTTTTTTTTTTATAGTAAGTACGTTATAAAAACAAAAACACATTTACTTGAGTAATAGAATTGACTACAGTACAAGTACGACACATATACATACATATAAGAACTTAATTAAACATACCATATTTATATAAATTGATTTAATTAAAGCGTCTCTATATAAAGAGACGTTGCAAGATTATTTTTTAAGGATTTTTAAACATTTTTTGGCTGGTTAAGTAACAACTCATGTTTATGAGATCTTTTTGACTTTTGTTTCGATCTTTCTATTTGATTCGATTTTGTTTACAGTTCAGATTCTAGTATTGAATGCCGTTAATGGATTCAAACAAAACTACCGCCGAGTCGATCCCACTCACCTGCGTCCAGGTCAATATCACCATTACCATCATCAGCATTCAGCTGAGATCGCTGCTCAGATTCCATAGGTTCTTCTTCAACAATATTACCTGTTGACGACGGCGTGTTTTTGCAGCCGAACCACCAATGCGCCGTTGGCCTTGGGAATGCCGGCGTTGCCGTATCAACCTGTTATCGAACAGAGTGAGATTATGATTAAGTAAGTTTTCAAGCTTTATAAACCTACCAAAGATCTATTATAACGCTCATTCTAACAGTTTAGTATCTTTACTTCAAATGCTTTACCGCACTATTTAAAATTATTGAAATTGTTTTTGATTCTTCGAATTTTTCTATCTCCACTTTACAAATACATGTACACATGTACATGTATGTATATAGTTTGATGAAATTTCTTGAGAATCATAGCTTGAGATTATTTTTAATAATCAATAGATTATTTTTATCCTTTGCCTTGAACCTAAGATTCTTTAATTGATTTTTCTTCTTTTTCCTCAGGTTCTTTGCTTAACCCCCCGATTTTATGTTATCTCTCAACCTACCGCAAAGCGTGCGTCGTGGAAGCGATAGTACTTATCGCCTTTGAAGAAGTACGTGTAGCCGTTGGTGTATCGGAGCGCCGCATCCAGACTGTTTGGCACACCCTCCCAGTTGGAGATGGGCTTGGGATAGCTGGCTTTGACTGGTGGCCGCTTGGCCGGATCGAAACGCCAGAACTTGCTGCCCTTGAAGAAGTAGATCTTGCCATTGCCGCCCCACACCATTGCTGCATCCAGATGGTCCGGAATGCCAGTGAATCCCTCGCTTATCTCCTTGGGATAGGCGCCATCAATTTGGCTGCCCTGGTAGCGCCAGTATTGCGTACCCTTGAAGAAGTACGTCTTGCCGTTTTTGTACGTAAATGCCGCATCAATGTTGCTGGGCAATCCTGGCCAGCCCTTGGATATCAGCTGTGGATAGCCCTCCTCCACGGAGTCTGTTGTCAGCTTGTAATATTTGTCGCCCTTAAAGGCATATGTATCGCCATGTGCCGAATTGAATAACGTGTCGATCTTCGAGTCCTTGCAGATGGAGTCGTCCAGCGGCACCTTGGGTGGTGTGAAAGACGGTCGGTGCGTGGTGGGCGGGTAGATATTAGTGGGCGTTAGTTGGCTTGTCTTGCGTCCGTAAAGCGATTGTATTGCCGCCTTATCGTCCTCATCCAGTTTAAAGACGGGCTCAAAGCCGCGGTAGAATGGTGCCATCAACGCTGAGGTCTGGTCCGAGTGTGAGAGACCCAAGGAATGCCCAAATTCATGTGCCGCCACCTGGAACAAGTTCGTGCCCCGTGGCGATCCAATGGTCCACAGTTCGGCATCATCGAAATGCGCATCGCCACCAAAAACGGGGAAGAAAGCATGGGCCAAAGTGCCGCCTTGGCCATCAAAGGCATCACCATCTCCATGCTCGCTCTCAACAAATCTGCAAGGCACGATAGAAAAATAAAGATAATTAATTATAATTGCCAATTAGAGATTTATCTTCACTAACTTGATCTCAATATGGACTGGTCCCGATGTTTTTCTGGTAAAGGTTAGGTCGGTATCCTCGCTCCAGACGGCAAAGGCGCGTCCAATTTCCGCATCGACATCGTTGCGCTTCAAACGCTTCGGATACTTGGAGATCTTGTAGGTAAGGTTCTTGACACGCCAGCGACTGCCTTGCAGAGCATAACGCTTTGATCGGCTATCACCCGTGCCGACACGATCCCTAACACCACAACGTGGCAGTGACATCAATTTCATTGTCTCCTCATCCAATTCACCGGTGATGTTGAGTCCAGCGAAACTCTGGAACTCTTCGATGGCGCTCACCCATGTGTGCTTATCCTGCAATCCACTAAACGCCGGATTGCGAGCTGAGGCGGGAAGATAGCCAAACTGCGAAAGGTAGATCTGCAAGAATAAAAAGCAAGAGGTAAGAACAGGTGAGTTATTTGATTAAGTTTATGGGGACAAGATCAATAGAATGCGCCAGTTATCCAAGCGGGTGGCAGTTGAGTGGTTTTGATTTATGATCGATAAGATAAAACACGTTTTGCCTTCCTTACAATTGTCCTGCACCACCCACAATCCATGCCGCTCCTCCAACCCACGTCATTCCTCAGATTTCTTGCGTAGGCAAAAATAAATTTGCAGCAGCAAAAAATAAATATCTGACTTGCATAATTTATGACCAAGTGTTGGGCATGGCAATGTTTTATAGTATTTCCCCCTGTCTTCCCCCCTCTTAGACCATACTTGGGCGTATGCTCATACTAACAATTACGTGACTTTAATTGAGGTGTGAAAATAAACAAAAACAACAACGACAACGCGGTTCTATTAAGACTAGACAAGTTGAGTTCGAGTCAAGTTAAGGAAGTGATTTGTTGTATTAAGCATTTTATGGCAATTTTGCAGTTAATTGAACGCATGTAATTCGAATTAAATCTTTATAAAACAACAAAAAAAAAACACTGCTAATTGTGCTTAACATTGAATTTTTAGAGAATCTTTCTATAGGAAGTGTAAGTAAGTACAATGCGAGGTTAGAGATGCACTTAACGGTTTATTATATGAAAAGCACAGCCAAAAAAACAATTATACTAGAGGCAAACACTAATTGCAGCTATTAGAACGTGTACTAAGCTTACCTTAAATACATTTTATACATTCATAATATTTACTTATTTGTTAAGTTAAAGTTAAATTGAAAAGTTTGTATTGTTATTCACGTAATATGAATTTAACATGTGAAACATGTTTCATACGCCTCATGTGCCACACATTTTAATGTGGCATACTGTGCCATATTAAACCGCAAATCAAAAACAAAAACGAATAAATATAAAATAAAAATCACTCAGAAACGGCGCTTGCATAATACCAAACAAATCACTCAGCTGACTGAATCAGTTGTGGTTATTTAGTTTTTATTATTTTTATACAAGTTTGTAGAACTTATGATATCGTATTAATTATTTTTTTATTTTATTTTTCCGAGGAAGTAAACATTTTCGGTTGAATCGCATAAGTATGCGTGGCGTTATCCCAATCCTAAGTACTTAATAAACTGGGTGTTGCTGCTTTTTTTTTTTTTTTTTTTGGCTTGTGGTAACAAAAACTGGTCACTTGTGTTGCCGAGAAGGGGGGTAAAAGGCGGAGGAGGTACCTCAGACTCCTGCTCGCCTCAAAAGGTAAATGAACTCGCTGGCGGCAGAGGCTTTTGTTACTTTGCTTTGCTCTTTCCTGTAAACATGACTCTGACAAGCGGCAATCAATCTGCGGCAAAAAAAAAAAAACGCCGAACAGGGCAACTGTAGAATCAGTAGCAGAGCAGAATTGGGCTCACACAAAGAGCAGCGATATGCAAATTATTTGCAATTTCTGCGTTCCGCTTTGCTGTCCAAAAATATTACACAATAAAATTAATCTGCATTTGTTTTTTGCTCTCTCTTTCCCTTTCTGTTTTTGCTTTATCCCAGTCATTGTTTTGATAGGCTTGTACAGGAAAATAATGACTTGCGAATGCAGATTGTGCAAAGTGCGTATTTCCGATAACGATCATATATATATTATATATAGTATGTGTGAAATAAATTAATTGCATTTAAAACTCGTTGGGCTGCTGTTAAAACCGAACCCCTTCTAGTGAAAACAATGAAACCCTGCATGGGTTCAAGCCGAGCCTGACTAAGTTGACCTTGCCTGATTGGTGTCATCTAGAACTGAGCTCAATGTTTGGCTAATGAATTATGCAATTAACATAATTGCCGCACTTTGAATGCAGCAAATGAAACGATGAGCTGTAACTGCAGCTCGTGGGAAACACATGAAAGCAGCCGCTGGAGGCAAACACCCGCTTTGAAATTCCAATTATTGTATTAAATATTTTCCAGCCGGCTTCTGGCCCTGATGCGCACGTAGAACATGTTATTCTGACGCTTGGCCAATATTGAAACCGATAAAAATTACAATTGTTGGGCGAAATTGTCACCAAATCGAAGTCAACGCCTGATGAGTTGGCCCAGTCACAGGCAGAGACAGAGCTCCAGTATCTAAAATGTGTTTGTGTTTGCACCATTTTCTGATAAGATACGATAGAACTGGCAACAAGAAAACACGTTCAAGTGACTGAAGAGCTGTAATCAATGAGTGCCTTATGAGCTTATTAGTATTTGACAACCAAATGATTCATTCATGACTGAAGGTGCTGACGAACAATTTAAATGGCCCGAAAATGAAATGAAATGCGTCACATAAATGTGACGATTTCAAAACGGAAGTGCAAGACGGAAATGATATACGACATATGCAATAAAATGTAGATACAAATAAATATATATATTTGGTATTTAAAATAAAGTAAGCGAATAGTTAATCGATTTACATAGCTTTGCCTGTTGGTTTCAATCAAATGATTTACAAAATTGACATTACAAATCAGACAAATTATATCAATTATATATTGTAAATCGCTGCTTTGATTCACGTATCAGCGCACGTTGAAATTGCACTTCAATTTGTGAGAGACATTGACACAATTTGAAAAAACCCGCGAGGAAAAACAAAAACCTCATAATAAATGTGGCAACAATATTCGCAATGTTGTCACATGTTGTCGCTGCTGCTGCAAATGCAAATGCAAATGTCAACAGCTGAAAAGGAGCTCAAAACTTAGAGCTCAAAGCAGACACTTGATATGAATATATAGAAGCTTGCAGCAGTGCTCGCCATTTGTCTATCTACTGACCTCTTTGCCTACTTTAACTGCCACGCCCCCCCCAACAGCCAGTTAAACTGAACTTGTGCCAGGTAACAGCTGGCATGTGGCAGTTGCCAGGAAATGCCTAAAGGGTTTTGCCTTTTCAAAGCCAGAGCCGCCACACGAAAAAACTTAGAAATAAACTTGAACAAACTACATAAGTGTGCGCAAACTTTTGTTACCAACTGTATGTGCTAGAAATGTTGAGTGCTGTCTTTTAAAGTTGTACGAGGAGATTTTATTTTGGTGCAAGAGATAGAAATGTCCTAATGATAATCAGCTTGAACTGCTTGTGAATTACAAACTCTAATACCATCTGCGTGTTGTTAAAAATGCAATTTTACATTTCGAATAATTGCCTTTAAAAGTCATTGACCCTAGACGAAAAATAGTGAAAATACCTTTGGGTCACGCTTTTGTGGCGTGTTTTGACCCTGCTGGAGCGCCACTTAAAGGTGGTAACTAGCTTTCGTACCATATATATATCCGGCAAAACAAGACCAGGACATGCATAAATTATAAACAACGAGCGTACTACGTTCGCTTTTTCTCCCTCTTTTTTTCCTACATTTGATTTGACCGGAAATTGATGAGAAAATTGTATTTGCCCCTGCAAAAAGTAAGGGAGGGTCACTCAGTTACCTGTGTGTGTTTGTGTGTGTGTGTGTGTCTAGGTCTAGGTATGTTTTGGGGTGCGTTTACTGACGCTTTAAATTTTCCACCTTGATTTGGGTCAAGCAGCGTTTGGGGTCAATGACTTACAACTTGCAACTGTTCAGTTCACAGGCTCAACTATTTAAGCCTAGACCTTATTTCATAGACGCATTGATAAAGTGATTGACTGTTAACAGCTAGCAGTTAATAGCCAAGAGCTGCTGCAATCTGCTGCAACTACCACAACTACAACTTGATCAACTTGTTTAGCTAGCCATGTTTTATGTGTTGAGTGTTTCTCTTAATGGTTACATCATTAGTAAAAAGTGAAGCCAACTCGAAGCTTAAGTAGGTTTGTATAACTAGCGGGACGCGCTTTAAACTGGGCCAAATCAACGGATAAAATAGTGCCGTTGAATTACGCAACTTTTTAATCGGACTGAAAAAAAAACAAAAACGGTTGGCTTATAACTTTTGTCAGCTGCTAATTCCCATAACTCCTATTTGACATTTAACCGCAGTTTGCCAAGGTGTCTCTGTTTTTTTTTTTTTTGCCCTCTATTAATTCCGCGGGCGATAAATAAAGCGCTTGATTTTAAAGATAACCAAAAGTGTTTCATGCAAAACTCCAACAAAACGCCTCACAAACAAGTTGCCTGACTAACTAGCAAAAAGGGATTCACATTTCGTTTGGCTTTTTTGCAAGTTGTTTTAGTACCTGTAACAATTCAAGTAGGGTATACGAAACTTGGTGAAATAAGGTAGTACGGTTGAACATGATGTTGTAAGCGAACTTTCAACTCTCATAACCAGAGTATGTCCAAGCTGACCCCGTTTTTATTTGTCTATCGCTCTGCGCCCTTGGATGTGGCTTTATAAGGATGTTCACACACAAAATGCATTTGTTTGCGCTGTTAACATTTGCTTTTTGCATACGCCTTTTGCAAAATGGCAAGGTTATCCTGTTTAGCTTTTTAGCTGTTTGCCTGCTTTCAGCTTTCAGCTTGACAGCCACAAAGCCAAAGCTAAAGCTAAAGCCTGGCATCCTTTTGTTAACACCTCGTGAAGGTCGCTTAACACGCGAATGCGACTTCTACTTTTATTTTTTCCAGCTACTGTTTGGCCAAATCAATCATCAATCATCACAAACACCTTCCTCATTCACGATGTAATGTTTTATTAGCTAGACGCAAATTTTTTTTTAGTTTTACTTATTGATTGGCTTAACGGCAAAGTTCGAGTGTAAAGAGTATTTTTTTCTCTGTTTAAGTTTACTGGCAGCTGCGTGACGCACGCAAAACATTTGCGGCTATAGAATTTTCTTGGGCAGCTTTTTGTTTTAATTATGTTAAAGGGGGTTGGCTTGAAGTTGGTCGCTTTAACAATTATAATTAGCCAAATACATACGTCATTTCTAACGAAACGAACAAGTTTCCGCCAGGTTTTTTTTTGGCTGCTAAACTTTTGTGGCGCCCAAGTTGAGTCTTGAGCTTTCTTTTAATTAGGCTAGTCAAAGAATAAGACTGATCATGACGCTGCTGCGGCATTTGCTGCGGTTTTTTCTGCTGTTTCAGCTGAGCTCATTCAAATGAACCGCAATTAACCTTTGACAACATTTTTATTATGCATACGCCTTCGATTATGTAAACGTCGCCCCCTATGACGAGAGACTTTTGTGAGGAGGTGGACTCTACGCTTAATCATAATGCTGCATTAACAAATGAGTCACGTTTGTATATGCAGTTGAACACTCTTGCCTTTCTTTACTCCAATTATGTCAATTTGCATGTAATTAGTTGTGATTTCTATCCATGAATATGTAATGCCACAGTGACAGAGACAAAAAAGCAAAGACAAGACATTTTGATAACCTAAATGAATCACCTAAAACCTATTAATCAAAGTTTTAGCAGTAAAATAAATCGCAAAACAAAACTTCATTTGAATTCAGTAAGAGGTAAGAAAAACTCCGATAAATAAACACAGACAAAAAATTATCAATTGTTAAGAGCTTGTTGAGTCAGTTGAATGCACACATTGCACTGAGTATGGTAACCGACTTAAGAGCTTAAGCTCAGTCTTTGAGCTATGAGAAGTTACAGACGAAAAGAGAAGAGTTGAAATAAAGGGGTGTTCTGTATGTTCGAGTGACATTGAAATCAGACAAACATGGGAGGCACAATGTTGACGTATGCGTACTATTAAACATCATCATCATCATTGTGATCATCAGCATGATCGGCATTTATTGACGTTGTTTTGGGCGACTGGCCAGGTAAATGGCCATGCAAGTTCCGCGCCAATTTGTTAGCAACGCGCTCATCATATCAATTAGTCAGATCCATTGCGAACAAAGACAATATAAAGTGGGCAAAAGTTTTTTTGTTCTAAGCACGCATTTGGGATTGGCGCGTGCGATCGATCTCTGCTCAAACAATTGATCGATAGCTGCTTCTTATCGATACTTTGTTACAATTAACTCGCCTTAAATGGTGAAACAGGAATTCAACTACATAGTTGATCATGATGTTCACAACATGATGCTGCACAATTCACACTTGTTTTGCAGCTAGTATCATTGATATTTTTTTAAACATTTGATTAAAAGGTGCGGCTTGGTGTGATTCCATATGCTATTGTTGTGATGGTTGATGCTGCTGCTGTTTATTAATTTATGCAGATTGCAATCGTGCAACAAGAGAAAACACTTTATGCCGCAAAACGTGACAACCTTGTCAAAGCCCCCCCCACCACCCACAGCTCCCCAGCAACAACCACCATGAGCCAGATACACGACCCATCCGAACCACCCAGCCCCCTCTCGCGACAATAGTCAGTCACGTGCCAATGTAGAGGATTTGTTTGAATTTGTTGCTGTTGTTGTTGGTTGTATGTAGGTGCACTAAACGATAATCATGTCAGCCATTTGGCTTTAGTCTGATAATCAGCTCAGTTTATACTTAAGCCTCACTTCACACTAATGACATGCAAAACATGCAACTTGATCGAGCAGCATCTTGATGCATGTTATTGTTGTTATTGCGAGTGAAAATTGGCAAACGGAAATGAATACAAAACTTGAGTTAAACATCTTTAATGTATAGATAAAAATAATCAGACCCGTGAGAACAAAGGTAGAAGCAATTAAATGTAAATACTGATAATCGTAAACGTAAACGTAAGTAAACTAAATTTGAAATTTAATTTAATTAATTGACAAATTTTTCCATGGCAATGTTAATCACATTATTGCAACTGTATAATTTACTAAATTAGAGAACAGCAACAAAAATCTATAAGCTATATAGTCATTAAATGCAAAAACTTAAACGCCTTAAAATGTACCCTTAGTACAATATTATTAACAAGAAGATGTGTGCACTACAATGACTATGAATCATTCTCAACAGCAGCGTTATCTCTTGTGCACTGGGAAAAATCTTGATCAGCTGATTGCAACTACAGTAAGTAAACATATATATTTTAGATACTTTCCAACTATTTACTTCCGATTTGCTTGAAAAAACTTGCGCAGAAAATAGCTCAAAGCCGAAGTGTCATTTTGAATGGTGTCGTTTATTATATAATAAGTATACATATATATTAATGTACATACATATAAACGCAGTTGGCTGCACATGCAACTAATTGCTGTGCATGTGCAACAATTATTCGAGTCACATTTGCACGCAATGCATTCATCGCATATCATAAATATCGTATATACTATACTATGCTATACAATATATCGCCGACAGTTTTCCGACCTTAGCCTTTTGGGGGACTTTTGGCTAACTGCAATGCATACAAAAATTGAACGACTGCCTGTTGATTCTGTTGATAGACAATTCATGTGAGTGAATTAATTACTGCATTGGCTTTGGCTTTGGCATTTTCTGCTTCGTTTTCTTTTGTTGTGGACAAATAGTAGTATTGGGAGTATTGCGTGATCATGACATTGCATTTGAATCACATGACTATATGGCTAGCATGCTTGCATGTCTATTACTAATCACATTCAGACTAAATTGATGCAAGATAAGCATAAATGTGAAATTTAATTGCCCAAATTTTAATATTACAATTTTGCTTTTATAAATGCTGGTGCATATAAGTATACAACAAAAACATATTTTTTTAAACATATTGTAATCAATAAAATTTTGTGCATAGATTAAATTTAATGCTTTTATACAATTACTTTTGAAACATAAAAAAAAAATTAATAGCTTGATAAAAATGAAAATATGTTTTATAAATTGAGTTATTCATAGTAAAATTAAATTTTTTTGTGATTTATTTATTTTTATTATTGATATTTTATATCCGCTTTAGAGATTGTCAAATATTGACTTAATTTTGGTATTTTTAATAGCTTTTTATAAGCTTCACTTGTATTTATGTTTGTTGTAAATTTCCCAAAGAAATAACCCAATATAAATAAATCGTTCATAAGTAGCATTGGTTAGGTTTTTCGTTTTGTTTTTTGATAGGATTTAAAATCACTTACCTCGGCTTTTGTCGTTGATGAAACGGGCGCACTCTGGGCTGCCAGCAGAATGGATAGAAATGTGCCTAGTAGTATGAACACGGATGCGTAGCTTTGGCAGGTGTTGGACATTTTGTAGCTGTTGCTAGTATTATTGTTGTTGTTAATGTAATTGCAAATTTATTGTGTCGCTATTGTTGTCTCGGGGCGCACTTTGAACTTCAAGTCGTGACTGAAGTTTGTAATAAACAACTGCGCACTGCAAATAGAGAACAGAAAATAGAATCGCATAAAGGTCAATTAATATTTCATACAGGTACGGTACACACAAACCAGGCAGGCTGGTAAAAATCATAAATTAAAATTAAAAGAAAATAAAAGAAACCCGCTATCAAACAGCCCAAGTGCAAAAGGGCAAACGGAAATAGGTCGGCTCGGCTCGTGTCGTCTCGGCACGGCCCCATTTGCCAACAGGTTGACTGCTGCCACCCTAACTGGCTCTAAATAGCATACATTTTGGCCTGGAACTGCTAACGGAAGCGTACTACGCCAACTTATAGCCAAGTTGTAGCAAAAGTTGTGGCCAAGTTGTGGCTCAGCTGTTTCGAGGCGTAGTAAAAAGAATTGGTTGTAACTATATGTAAATGATGTGTATTTGTGTGTGTGCAAGTGTGTCCGACGTAGCTTATGACGTGCCGTTTTTTTTTTTTTTTTTTTATTATTGTTGTCGCTTTCGTTTTTGACTGCAGTCTCAGTCATGTGGCTGTCCCACATTTGTCTACACTTGAACTTAAATTTAGACGACGCCTAATTATAACCTAAATATAGAAGTGTAAATTTGCACAAGGATCGCTGAAACCATATTAGACTATATTTACCCCGACGTTATATGATTTGCCTTATAAAAGAGTTTAACATATGGCACATACTATCTCTTGCTGAGCTTAACTTTTTTTTTATTACAAACGTCAAGTTAAGTATATGCCATTTGTGTTCTACACTTTTAACAATGACCCAGAGACTGGCTAAACAACAACAGACAGGTCTAACTATCGCTAAATTATGACTCTGTATAATTTGGATTAATTGTTTTTGGTTTTGTACCTAAGCAACAGCAGCTTTTAATAAATTCAGGTTTCAGGAACCTTTATTAAATTATTATAAAATTTATTAAGTTTTTCAATCTTTAATGTGACTGTCTTAACACAGTTCAACTTGTTGATTACTTAAATTAAAATTAATTATTTCAATAAAAATATATTATATACAAATTTTTTCCAATATAATAAATTATTTTTAGTTTTGAGAGATTTCTACAAAGCCTTGTTATTCATAACACTTTATTATTAAATATCTAAAAGACCCTAATTTTCTCAGTGCAATTTGAGCTGTGACATCAGCAAATTGCGATAACAGATATCAAGTATACAACAAGTGGCGCGCAGTTTTCAACGCTGATAGCAAAAAGGAACGCAAAAGCAACAAAGGCAGAATTATAAAGGCATAAAGTATGAATGTTAATACAAATTTGTGTATTTCTTACTGTTTTTGGGTGTGCGCACCAACACCCGCATCAACAGAATAGTAACCGACAACAAGAGGAAAACGAAGCAATATTTGCTGAATGATATGCATAAGTCTGCATTATGTTGTATTTGTTCAGTTTGTTGTTTTTATTATTGACGAATCAGCAAAGGGGGATTTTCAATGTAGACATGGGCATTATCATTTAACTGTTTGGGCCTAGTAAACTGCTTATAGTATGGAAAGTCATGTGTATGTTTTTTTTCAGATATAGATAAATATACAACAGTCAAAATTTGTAACAATTAGTTGGGGTGTCGGGTTTAAGGTCATTGCTTGGTTGGGTTTAAGGTTAAAGCCGTCAGATTGGGGTACGCTTCGGTTGACTAAACATTTGACTTCATGTAGGTAAAAACATATGTATGTGTATGTTGGTTTTTTTTTATAGGTAGTCATAGTCGCTATAACGATGAATGCTATTGCATTGTTGTTTAATCAATACGCGCAATTTTGATTCGGCAAGTTCTGACTTAACATAAAGAAATCAATAGAAATTTGCAAAAACGGTTTGAAGTGAGTTTGTGTTTCATTTCAGCCTGTTACGAATACGCAATGTAGGTCATTAAGTTGAAGTTATATGTATGTATGTATGTGAACTATTCTAAAAAGAAGCTTTGGAACTATCCCAACTTTATGTTAATATGAGCTGTCTTTCCAGCTTAATCTGAATCATACGAATACTATGTTTATTTAATGTGCAAATTATTTGGGCATATTTTGTTCCGCATGTTTTTTTTTTGTTTTGTTTTCTTTATTTAATTAGCAGTTAGAATGTTTGGTTTGCCAACAGGTTTAGCAAAAGGTTTTGTTGTGTGTTTGCTCAGTGTAGAGCGAAATAAAGTTTAAATTTTTATACAAGAAAATCGAACAGCTTGAAGGTTTTTTGTTTGGTTCTGTTTTTCGCTCAGTGGATGGATGACGTTCATAAGCATTTCCAGTTTTATTGCCCAGTTTCATTGGCTTAGAGAAATGTGCGGAGTATTGCACAATATATGTTTGTATGTAAGTATGTATAAAGCTTTTGCTCTTTATTTCTTGGTTGTTGTTGTGCCACCTTATCAGCAATTCTTTAACTATTTTTGTTTTTTATCATTTGTTAAAGTGCTTACGGCTTTACGCATTGATTAGATATGGGACGCTTCGATTTATGTTTCAGGGCTGAGAATTACCAAATATTTCGAATGGCCAGCGCACAATCAATAAACAAATAAATATGATTGGCTTAGAACTTGACCTTAGAGATATTTTGTTTTTTACATATGTAAGCAGAAGAATGTGTCATGATTATTACAGATATAAAAATATATATGTACAATATACTATATTAATTATAACATTTCAACTTTAATTTTATCTTTTTTTCTATAGCACTTTTTTAAATAAGTTTGAGGCTTTAAACCGATAATTTAGTATCACTCGAACGGGATGCTGCACTGCTTACATGAGAATTGTGACTTGTTCTCTGTCGTCGGTCGTCTGTCGCGACGTTTGTACGTAGATCAATGAACTGCAGCAGCGACTGCAATTGTTGCTCTCTTTGTTCCTCTTTGACTGATTGTCTTTGCGTGCAACAGTTTGACAAATTAATTAGCTCGTTGCATAAATTAAATGCGCTTGTGGGCGTTTTTCATTGGCTATGACTTATTTCTTTATTTGTTTCTTTTATGTATGTATGTTGACAGGCCGCTTACAGACAATCCTATTGTCTTAAGTTGAGTTACGTATGTATATTTGTATGTGCATGCACTATTTAATAACACTGTTAATAACAATTTCCGCAAAAAATTCAACTACAAAATTGCAACTCTTTTACGCGCACTTCTCTTTTCGACTTAGTATTTGCTTGCAACTGATAATTTAATTTAAATATTTTTTGTCTTAATTTACTTAAGTATTTATCGAATTGTCGTCACTCGCCGTTAAACACAACCGCGCAGAGCAGCGCGCATATTTTGACTGATCTAACAACGCATCACAAAGTGCGAGGCGCTGGCAGCTAAGCGAAAGCTTTTTGCGTTTGCGCCGACACACAACATCGAAAAGCTTTCGCATACGCACACACAGCACAGTTAACAGTGCGCTGTTGTCTGCTTAACAGCGGGGATTCCATAGCTGGTCAAACCTGTTGCTGTTGCTGCGGCTGAGGCTGCTAAAACCTCTTGAAACTGCGCTCTGCTGTGCGTATGAGTAATGCGAGTTTCTTGGAACCCGCTACATGTGTCATGCTCTCTGCCCCATGCCAGTAGCATCAGCAGCGGCAGCTTTTGTTAACTGTTTAACGTGCGCATTGTTGTTATTGTTGTATATTTACGTTTTTAAAGTTTACATTTGACAGTTTAATGCTGGCTGCTGCTGCTGCTGCTGCTACTTCTTGCAAAATTCGTGCAATTTCCGTTGAATTTGTGACTCTTTTGTTATAAGTGATATTTTTATTTTTAATATGGGGGCGTGGTTTTTCAACGATAAAAAAATCATGAATGAATACCAAATCGAAATTCGATTTGGAGTTTTGCTTTCGATTTGTGGTTTTTTGTGTTTCTCAATGAATAGTATTAGTCATATGTAAACGGTGAGTGTTGCGTGTGTTTGTTAATGTGTGTGTGAGTGAGACAATTAACACCTGTCTGGCACACGCCTTGTTGTTTGATGCTGATCTCAGCTAAAAGAAAAAAGCAGGAAACTATATTGTAATTGAATTTCAGGTATACAATAAAATACGCATAGTAAGCGAAAGTTTAAATTAAAATTTTGGGATTAAGTAAAATTAATTATTGGGTTCATTTTTCGATTTTCGTACTTGGGATTTTAAATAAATAAATTTAGTTAATTCACTTTTCTGATTCGAATATTTTTTTCTTGAATAAAATAATATATTTAATAGACATAATTCTATTAATATATTATTGTTCATTCTCTCATTCATTGTAAGTTATGTTTAATTCAATATATGTTATTTTATAAATATTTTTATTGTGAATTTGATTTAAGGTATTTATAGGGCATTTTACAGGTAGACTATGTATCAAGTTGTAATTAACAAGCTTGTAATATAAAAAGAAAAGTAAAATAATTTACCCACAAACAAAAACGAAAAAATATACAAATGTTTTTTAGTCATCGAAAATGTGCCAGATTTGCTAAGCTTTCCAAATATGTACTTGCTGCTTCTGCTGGCGTCTGTTTGGCTTTTACCCCATTGCCTATAAGCATCAATTGCGCTAAACAATGTTAATGTTCTGACTTCTGAATCAATTTGTGAGTCAGCCTGTGTCTTCTACACTCAGAATTTGCCTATAATCAAATGATGTGCTTCGCGGGGAAGAAGAGGCAGAACGAGGCATGCAAAGTTAATTGCCCAATGTGCCGTTTACTTACGAGCTGGGCAAACAATCACAGTAGCTGCAAATTAAATGTGCACATGTGTATAATTTATGGGGTGGCGCTGTTAGTGGAAAATTACAGTAGAAATGTCGCCCTTTTAGCCTGCCGCTGCTGCTGCTTCTGATGACTAAATGAAAAGTCACATGTCTGAAAATATTATACACAGATTCCGTGTCAATCTGAAGATTTTATTCTCCTAGACACACAATAAAAGCATCAAACAAAATGCAATTCTTTGACAGACACTTTTCAGACGAGAACTGAAAGAACTTAAGAAAGAACTGGTACTGCGAACCCGCCTACTTTTTATGGCAATGACAACTTGTGCAGTTGTCACCGTTGTTCGATCCCACTTCCCCCGTAGCTCATTCGATCCACAACTTATAGCTTCATCTCGTGTGGATGCTCATCTCATGACATGAACAATGAAATATTTATGAGCCTGATTCTGCTTTTTGTTTTTTAATGGCACAACTATTTGTCGTACTCTTCGTATTTATAGATTTGTGCTGCCGTTGCTGGTCGGTTCATTGCCATTCTGTCTGTATACAGAATGAAGAGTGAAATGAACTTTTCAACAAATAAGTTTAAGCCCTCAAATTAAGCTCTCAAATTTTGTATAATAACCATACATCAATTAAAAATAATAACATTTATCTGTTGTCATCCTACTAATTGTTGTTGTAATTATTATTATATTGACATTTCGGATAATGCTGATTCTAAACTTAATCACGTCACGGTCAGTTCGCCCATTCGCTTAGTCGTAATTCAAATTCTGTGTTATTGGCATTTCAATTTGATTTTGGATTTGAATTTTACACAATATGCCAACGACGCGACGTGAATGCATTTATTTATGTTTGAGCCAAAAACAAAAAGTGTCCAATGAAAAGTTACTTTGGTCGATGCAATTTCAGATTGAATGCAATTTGGCGATTCCTTTGTTTTTAATAATAATTAACAGTTAAGTGAATAATATTAATATTTATGTGTCTTACAGTGTCTTCTTGAGTGTAATTCTGCTGAAGAAGCAGACGATATGACCATTAAATCTTCTCTACAAGCCAGAAACTAAAAGCCCTTATTCAGTATAAATTATAACCTCTTAATTAAATTCAGTATAGTTTTTAAAAATATGTTGTATTTTGAGTTATTAAGCTAATTTTTTTTTTTATAATACTGTAGAATGTATATTACGTAATGTTTGTCTACATTTTGAGCGCGACCCGCTGTTGCATATACATACATATGTGCAAATAAATACAATATCTGTGACCATAGACAACGCTAACCTCTAGCGTCAAGTGGACATTTGAAATCACTTGAGCGTCTAATGAAGAACTGCTGACATGCAGATTCCCAAACTCGCCTGCAGAGCTCGTTTAAGAAAAACATTCCCTTATAGTTCTTTTATTATATTTACACATTATGTACCAACCAAAAGAAACACATTCTTACACTACAAATGAACAAACTGCAGACTATGTCCAAAGTTTCATAAGAAACTGGTTTTGCCTCAAAACGGACGGACAGATGGAAATATTTACATGGACTTATCTCGCGAAGCTGATCTTATGGGGCCTTAAATGCTTCCTTTTATAATTATGTTGTTATAACAACAAAAATGAAAGGTATTATTGCAGTCCGATTTACTTCTCTTAGAAGACACATCAGTGTGCAAAAAAGATCTTCAGCTTATCAAAATTTCATTACATATATTAACAGATCTAACTATGTCTTAATCAAATACTTTGTTCGAATTTGTGGGTACAAATGCCTCGCTTTGGCATGACAGAAGTATGAAATGAGTCATCGGGCATAGGTGAGGGCGAGTCTGATGGATAACTTACCACAGTGAATGTTGAATGTTGGCTTTTGGCAGTTGTTACAGGGTGTGACACGTGTGTGAATCTGTGATAAGAATCAGTGCAAATATTGCACACAGATAGAGTTTCTTATCACTGGCCCTAAGATTGGCCAATTGCTGATTAGATGTGAACACAAAAGCGAATGAAGCACCCAAGAATCAGGCAGCGGGCAACTGGCAACTAGCACAAGCCTAATAAAGAAGCTCTTATTTGGGAGCAACTAAGTTAGCTTCTTTTAGCTAGTTTATTTACACAACTTAAGGTAACGATTATGATAAAGTTAGCTATTTATTTTTTATTTTTTTTTCGTTGTAGTTTTTTAAACTTGTAGTTTGTTTTTGTGCATACTATTATTTACTCCCGAGGTACGGTCCCGGTGGGTGAGCAACAAATTAAAATTCGACTTCGAATTCAATGCGAATCGTGTATAGCGACGTCTTTTGATTACGCCAACCGTTTCACAGCACGTTCCGTGTGCGACTCCCGTTTGTTGTTTAGCGACTGCAAACGCGTTGACTCTCTGACTCTTGCCCTCACTCACTCACTCTCCCTCTCTCTCTGTCTTTCTCTTTCGCTTGACTACTCTCTTTCTCTTTCTGTGTCTGTTGGCTCCACAGTTGCTGATTCGTGGTGGCCTGCCTGCTTACCTGCTGGCCCAGGCTAAATTACTCGCTGTTAACTTGTCTTTATGACGTTTCTTTGGCGCGACACTTCTTTCGCATTCTTACTCTCCTGTTCTCCTTCTCTCTAGATTTGAATGCTAATAGTATAAACTATTACTTGTGCTACCATTTGCATATGTGTGTGTGCTGTATAGTACAAAGTCCCCGCTTTTGGCGTCGTTTGCTACTCTTTTTACTTTTCAGGGTATCTTTCTTCCTCTAGCTGTTTATAAGTCAAATAAACATGTAGTAATTCAAAATATTCGAAAACTGTGCAATTGTTAAAATTGGAAAACTTTAAATTTTTTAACATAAAGAGCTAGGTTCAATAAATGAGAAAGAAGAAACTCCACAAGACAGTCGAGTGTTTTTTATTAAGAGCCCACATTTCAAGATTTATATCTTAATAAGAATAAAATAGCTTATGTCAAGAATGCCGACCTTTCTTTTTTAAATAAAAAGTACTTTTAATTGTTTTAGGTATTTTATAGCAATATGTATTTTAAGAATGGATTTTTAGGAATCTCAATTTCTAACTCTTATTTTATTTTCATTACGCACTTTTAAAAATATTAAGCTGAAATTTTTACATCTATTTTGACATAAAAGGAAAAAATTAATATATATATAATCAAAAAATTTATGATTGGGATTTATTAAGGAAAGCAAAGGTGCGCTGAAGTTTGATTAGGTATTAGGTTTTTAAAAAGTAGTGCATAGAAATTTCATCACATTAATATTTAGTTTTTCATGTTCTAATTTTTTTTTGTAGTTCAGGCTTGCGTTTGGATAGGGCGTAAGCTCAAAATCATCGTCGTCGGTGTCTACGAGTCACGCGACTAACAATAAATATAAAGCACACAAACACATAATCACACACACACACACACACTCAAAGACACCCTGTTGTTGTTTGCTTTTTCCATAGGAATAACACTAAAAAATAATTTCCTGCTCGTTTGTGTGGTCAAAGTGGCCGCAGGCGCATAGAAAAGCTGTTGCCATTGGGACTCAAAGCAACAGGCCATAACAAATAGAAAGTTGAATAAAGTTGAAAAGCTCTTAAGCTGCTTTTTAGTTGAACAGCGTACTTACCTCTAGTTTCGATTGTATGCAAATACTATTATGTCCAAAATGTTCTCTTGTCGTGATCTATGCTTAGAAGCACTGTTAAGTTAACAGATATGTTAACAGACTGAAAGCGGTATGTTTACTTGTGAATGATTCACAAATAAAACTCTAATAAACAATAAAAACAGCTTTTTTCGTCAAATATTTTATTTTTGGGTTTTTTTTTTTCTATTCTGGAGCCGTTAGCGTCACTGTTCACTTTTTTTGAGCACACTTCGTATATGTTTAACAATATACATATATTTGAATAGTGATTAATATATACATATATTTTTTTTGTGTGTTGGGGGAGCCTTTTTTCTCAAGTACCGCGCGCACTGCCGCTAAAAAAGTATCGTATTTCAATTTCAGTAACAGTCTCACGAGTTTGCAACTAGACTGAAGCCGACGCCGCTGCGCTTAGATACTTTTATATATCTCGGATCAAGGGGTGCGTTACAACAACAACCGCAACAACAATGCGACGATCCAATCGGATCAGTCTGTCAGTCAACGTTGCAGCCAGCGTCGCAGTCGCAGTTGCAGTCGATGTCGACGTCCTTCCCTGTCAGACGGATGCCTCAATGTTGTGTTTGCCTCTTCCTCATATGTTTTGGGAAGTATGCAAAGCAACAATAACAGTTAAGATACAAACAGAGCTTGAACTGAGATAAAAACAATCAAGTATCGCCTAAGTTAAGCCAGGCTAAACATGCATAGAGTCTCATCTGAATCCGAGTTTAGTTGCTCTAGTTTGTGGCTCTGACTCATTGTTGATTTCTTTCATTAAACGCATGTGACGCACTGCCGATAAGAACTGGAGATAGATTCCTCGCTTGCCAAATGCATGATATCAAAACCACAATGCGTTATCGGTCTCTCCGCCCATCGCCTTCTCTGTCTGAAGTTTAAGAGCTGAATCATTTGATATGCACGTCGTTTTCAATGTCTCAAATGGATGGATCGCTTTCCGCTGCTGTTTTTGTATTGTTGTTGCCGCTACTTAATTTCATTTTATATTGTTCTTATGTTTTGATTTATACACAAACAAACGTGCAGGAATGCCTCTGTTCTTTTACTGTGTTTTCTTCTTTAATGGCTCCTTTGTACGGCATTTACGTAGAGGTAAATACAATTTTGAATCAAACAAACAAGCGCATACATAAACCAAGCATTTTAGTTAGCAATGATTAATTGAGTCAGGAAGTCAACAACGACCACAAATCAAATGTTCTGACCACTCCCACTTTATACCAATAAAATAATCTTAAGTTGAGCTCCAATTGACACTTAGTCAAAAGAGTTATTGTTAGGCTTTCCTGAATGATTAAATGCCATTAATAATGTGCCTTGTAATGATAAAGTATTAAGGATCTTTTTATGGAAGTTCTTTTTGATCATATTAATGTCATAACCTTCTAGCTAGCATACTTTTGGGCGAGTGTTAGGCTCTTGGATTCAGGATCGAACAAAAAATGTTTACCATCTTCAATAGAAGCACTTCATTTTAATTTTATCCTAACTCTTTAAAATTTTATTTAATTTTGAAAATTATATATTCTCTTGAAGTTCAATATTCTTTGATTCCTTTATTGTTCTTTTATATTTTATAACGAAAGCACCTGTTCATGTTCTTTGCAGAATACGTTCTTCCGCCTCGTTTACAGATTATGCTAATGTTCATTTTATGTTAAAGAGTAATATGTATACTAGTTGTTTAATGTTACTTAATAGCTAGGCCTAGAGATCAAACGTACGAGGTTGCAGCCAAATTGTTATGTTTTTTTTCTACCCCGTAAAATAGAATAGTTATGCATTTTATAGTAACCAATGAGAACTCTAAACTCTATGGTGCTGTCTGATTTAGTTGTTACTGAAATTCGAACCCAAATACATTATACGAATTTTGCATTTGTAGAGTATTGCTATTTAAAAGCCATTAAAAGCCGTTAAAAATATTTATCTTGAATTTTGTTCTCCTCTATAGCGCTTTCTCTTATGTGGAGCAACGTCTATCGACCTTTCTACTACAACTTTATTGGGGATGTATGCAAAGTATTCACGAGCCGCAGCAAAAATCTTGTTGATATTTTTATATACATATGTAATCTACAATTATCCGTATGGTAAATACGTGGTAGTTTCATGTTTACTGATAGCTCTTTGTGGATCTGGATCTTTTGCCCATGCCTAGAGTTGATTATGCTTATTATTCCAAATTCCAGCGTTGGGAAACAAGAATTCAGTTTACGTTTACCTAGTAGGGACTGTCTGTCAATTTATTGTTAAAATATTGAGTCATATACTCGTATATATACGTATTTACCGTAACACACAGACAGCACACGCAACTTGGCCTTGAACAGAGCCAATTAACGGCATAAAAATAAATGTTGTCTTGGCACTTGATATGCAGGCAACTTAACCTTGACTTTTTTTTGTCTGCTTTCTGCCACTTTTTCTGCTTAAGGCAAGCTGCGTTTTTGAGCCACCTTTGTCTCGTGTCAGGTGTCTGGTCTCTTGGCTAAGTTATCTGTTGGGTGCACAGTATGGTACGTGGTCTTGTGGTCGTAGGACACGCCCCGATGCATCATTGGATGACAATAAATGGGAAACAGACCTTTTTGACAAAACAATATATTAAAACAATTAAACCACAAACAGAAAAAATCATAATTTGAGTGAGTAGCTAAGAATTCCCAGAAATTGTCTTGAGTAATGCTTTCGCTCCAAAAAAAGAAACATAACACAAAAATCCAGAGAACAAGTGAATAAACGAATTTTTGGGAAATTGAATAAAATATTAAATGCGAATCGCTGGATTTTCACTCAAATCAAGCAGCTGCTGCCAATGATACGAGACAAAGAGAAAACAAAGTCAAAGTGGATCAATTCTCAAAATGGGATGATGATTCGCTGTGCTTGATTGACAGTCGGACAAGGGGACAAACTGACAGACAGACAGACGGTCTGTGTGCTTGAGTCTGATTTCAACAAACGCAACATTGAAGCGCAGCCAAATCCACTTGACATAACTAACTTACAATGTAAAGCAAACGCGAAATTCATGTCGATGTCGATTTCGATGTCGAAATCGTTTGCCAATGTTGCTATTGTTGTTATTGTTATTGTTATTGTTATAGTTGTTGCTGTTGCTGTTGCTGACCCTCCGCAGCGACCAGAGCTGTCATTTAAACCAAACAGAAATACATATAAAATAAATTGGAATATGCATACAAAATACTTGATAACAATTGCAAATGTCTCAATACATTTGTTGGCTCCAATGTTACGCGGCATGCACTTAGCTCGAACCTTTTAAATATCTCTTTGTACAGCATCTGATTCGTCAATTAGTCGCTTGCTGTATGATTATTTTATTAGTATATATCCGTATATCCGATTATTAATTCGCACGGTCTCTCATTGATTTCGGATAACAGCACACGACACATGACACTAAGCTAATAATTCAAGTTTCGTAAGCACCTATGTTTATTTATTATATATCATGTACATACTTGTAATCCAACAAATTAATTATTTGTCAGAATCGATTGCAAAGCGTGTTTCACTCATCAAATAATAATCAATTTAAAACCATTATATCCAGACAAGTTTTGACTCAATGTTTCATTAGCAAACATTTTACATTACTTTTGGTCTGATCTTTATGTGTAGAACATTTGTATCCATACCAATATTTTATAAATCACTCTTATACTTTTACCAACAGCATCCAACATAATCTATCAAGGAATTAAAACTTAACCCAATCCCAGCACATGTAATTACAAACCTTATGAGAACCACATATATTTAATTGTTAATTTAAATTATGAAATAAGCAGGTTTATATTAATACTAGTCCCCCTCTTTGTCATAGTTGGATACTTACTTATTTGTGTATATTCGATTACTTATAAGTCATTATATGAATTCTTTCGAATGAACTCTAAGAATGGTAGGCGTTTGCGTCTAGAAGCTGAATCTGAATGCTGTAGGGCACCTTTGAGTCTCATTTAATGGCCTTATAAATATACAATTAATAATTTTGGATGGACTTCAGCATTACAATCACGTTCAGCGGGCAATGAACGCACGCATGTTCAAAAAGGTAATCAAAACATATCAAAATTTTTAACCACTTGAAGTAAACAAAAACAACAATAAATGGGAATGCAAAGCGCGAAATTGGCCGAAAGAAGTGAACCAAGAGAGATGAATGAGTACACATGCCACATGCGGCCCGTATTTGCATTTGTCAAACAAAAGCCGCAAATGAATGTTGGTAGTAGAAATGTTTTTGTTGAAAATGCAAATGTGATATACGAGTGGCGAGTTCCTGTTGAATTTATTTGTTCTTTTGGCCAGGAAAACGCAGCTACGGGCTACGGGTTAGATGAACTTATTTTTATGCACACCTGCCAAAAATCACATGAATTCGATTTGTTGTTGTGTACTTTCAGTTTTCTGATATAAGATTCGCCGCATTATTTGGATTGTATTTGAGTGCTCCGAGCCAACAAACAAGAAGATCAAGCTGTTTGACATTTTTGGTTGCCGATTCAATAGCGTCCTTTTGGCTATAACTTTCGTTTGCTTTGAACGCCTTTTGTTGTTATTGTTTGTGGTTTCCTGGTTCAATGCTTTCACTTAAATGTCGATTTTAAATGTTTATTATTCCGACTTTATTTTGGAGTATGCACTCGTACATCTCATTTAATTGCCACCACCTCCTTGTTGCAACAACAAATATAACGCATACGACGCGTATTCATTGAAGCACAACTGCCATCATAATAATAATTATTATTTTTTGTTTTTGTTTTTTCTCCTCACCTTTGTGGACTTTTGATGTTCTTGTCTCTTCGGTGTTTGCTGTTTTCGGGCTGGTGCATGTTTTGGTTGCTCTTTGGTATGCAAGGCACGTCTTACGACGCCGCAGCACGTATTAATGAGCAATGCGCCCCAGACCCCGCCCTTAATCCATAAACTCAATTGCTCCTGTCGTCTCTCCGCTCTTCGTTACTCTCGTCTCCTGACAATAATATGTATATTTGGTTCTTTTGCAATGTGTAGACAACAGTTATCTCATTTAATGGTCGAAACATGCAGCTCTTAACAATATACCCTGCTCTCTTAGTCAAATGTAGGGTGTTCAATGTACACAAGTTATGACAACATTTATTGACAATATTAATAAAAATATTCAATTGATTTTGCACTTTCTAACAAGCTGTTAATTTTCGTTTTTCTTTGTTTGTCCTTTACACTTTATAATGTTGAGTATCTTAAGGTCTGTCAGTTGAACCAGCAGCAAATACCTGTAGTTGCTTTTGTGGATCCTCTCAAGTGTAGGCAAACAAACAATCGCAATCAAGTACGACAGGCACTTAACTGACTCCATTGTCCATTGTGAAGAGTATTATTGCGTGGGCGAGCCAGTCTCGGGCTTCCTCTGTTCCAATCTCAAGGGTATTCCAGCTTCCGCCTTATTTAAGAAAAGCCACACCCACCCTTTCTCACAACTAAACAAATAAAAATACGCCAATGTAAACATTTTTATTAATTTATTGCATGTATTACTAGCTGCAGCCTCTTTTATCTTATATTTTGTTGTTGTTGTAAGCTACTAAGTAATTGAAACGTGTGTGTGAAAACCGCTTGATTAAATGCACATTGATTGTCACTAGTGCCTGCTCTTGTTGGGATCAGGAATCAGTAACCAAAAAAGTTGAAGCCACAGAGCAACTTATCGGGTCGTCGGATGCGCAATATGCCAAACTGGAAGACGGACATGTCGTCAGCGACATTCATGTCCAGCGCCATTAGCTTTTCGGCAGCCAGAGGATGCCAGGAGCCAAATGTGCAAGCTGAATTCATCTGAAAATCAATGAGTTTAAATAAGTGGCAGCCACTAAAGCAAACAGTTAACGTTATTACCTCTTTGCTGTAGTAATGACAACGTCCATTGAGCCGCGTTGAGGGTACATACTCGACAAAGTCTACCTGCGGACAGTGCGGCAGCAGCAGTGCCAAACCTGCAAGGTAATTAAAACAAATTACTATTTAATGTTTTATTTATCTTTGTATACAAAAACTACACGAGCTTTTAAGCTTTAACCCACGGAAAACCACAAATTTTAATTTTCAATAAGATTCACCTATAAAACCAGAACTGGGTGGATTACGACGTATGGACCGATTGCCGGCAAACATTTGCAAACTTTGCCAAAGACGCCAAACCGAATGTGGATCGATGAGAAAGGCACGTGATTTTGGATATCGACGCCTGTAGATCTCATAATTGGTGAACAGATCATAATCGGCACTGGTCAGCCAATCCTCGAGGGTGCCATTATAATGGCCTGGATCCCAGGCGGCAATCGTGACATTCCTAAAGATGGGCGCATGTGCGAAATCGAACTCGGGCTTGGTCACCACCTGGAACAATGATTGATGAGTCTTGATTCTTGATGGATTGATTGATTGATTGACCAAGCATTGCAGTCTAAACAGTCTCAACGGAACTGCATTGCTCGTAACCTACTTGTGAATTCACTACACGTATTGTGGTTTTGCTGCCAACATCCACCTCGTGTCCTCGGGTCGGTGCATGATTAAATCTCATGACGATATCGTGTGTATCTGGCAACAAAATTGGAGTAGATAAAAAAATATTTGTAGCATGGAATCAAATCAGTCAACCGTTAACCGTTATGGTCACAATATTTATGTAAATAACGCATTCGTCCGAGTATGCTGTTAGAATTTAAGATGAACGTAGCTTACCTATAAAGCGACCCAGCTTGGAACCAGCTAGCGATCCAGCGCTGGAGACAATTGCACACGTCTTGATATTCTTAACATTGCGAAAGAGTTTCTGGCGCGGAAAGAGTTTCCCAAATGGCAGCTTATCAAAGGGTGCATCCTTGCGGCGCAGGACTCGCACTCCGGCCTCCATTACCAGGCAGGTGGAGGGATAATATTGCTCTTCGAAGCTATCTCCAAAAACCGGCTTATAGTCCACATGATAGTGATTGGATTCGTTGATTGCCTCACTCATAGAACGCTCAAAAGCCTGCACAATGCGCCGCCGGAAGGAGGTTGTCTTATTGTGGCACTGTTCCGCATACTTGTCGTGGCACAAATACAGCTTCGGACTGAGAGTAAGCTTAGTGTTCTTGGACACCTTGAGGCGCGGATGTGGCGCTAATTTTGATGAATTAATCGCCGGACTCTCGCGACTTTCAACAATGAATTTCTCATTTGGATTCCAGCGCACATGGAATACGCTGCGTGTCAACCGGTGCACAGCTGTCAAGAACAACAAGAACAACCAGCTCCAACCCACCACTAAATACCCCAATCATAATTTTTCTACTTACCGCTGCGCGTCTCGACTGACGCTTTATTCACCACATCAACTGGTTCGCGTATTTGCTGAGCTTTTGCTGCAGTCGCTGCCGGCACTGCTGCTGACATTGGTGCGTCTTCGTCATTTTGTTGTTGTTGCGTCTGAATAATTAATGTGCAGAGCAGCAGGGCGCTGATTAACATTGCCGGCAGCATTGCTCGATGTTTAACTGGCAACATTTTTAAAATCATGCTCATTCTGTTTTTTCCACTTTTCTTGTATTTTGTATTTTTTATTTAAGTAATTTCCTTCAGTCACGTTTCACTTTAAGCACAGTTACATTTGTTTCTACAAGTGTACTGAGTTTTTAGGCCAACTGACGCAGTATTTTAATGGCCATCAACATGACAAAAATTGCTGAATATTAATTATTCATTTTATGATGGACAGCTAAGCCAACCATTTCGGCATTTAGTTCGATTCCTTCAAGAAAATAATTGAAATCAATTCATAAAAATTCGGTAGTCTTACTCTTATCGTTTGAATTTAAAGCCAGCGACTTTAACCTCAATTAAACCTTCTCTGTCTGAAACACAAAGTCAAATCTATTATTCCAACAATAAAGTTATACATTTGCATATATTAAAACTCTCTTGAAATATTCTCCATTAGAAAAGTTTCGCAAAATTAGTTTTTAATGCACTCATGCAGATAACGGTACACAGCGAACAAATTTTCTCATGTCCTGCGTCACGTTAGTCACATTTCAGTGTCAATATCAATTATGTTTTGACCTTTTTGGTCAGAAGGTTTATTTAGATGTATACATTCGCGAGTTGTACAAAACATTTAGTTAGCAGCAAATGAAGTATAAAGCCGTGTTGACTGTTAATTGGAAAGGCGGCTCTCTCGGCCTTTTTGAGTTTGATGCTGTTGGCCATAATTAACATGTACAAAAACACAATAAACACTCACACACAAACGCAAAGCTGACATGGCTAAAAACGGCTCGTGTTATTTGTAATTAGTTTTTGCACACGTTTTCTGTAAATTTCCTCTGTTGTTTTCCCAGCTGAGCAACCCGTTAAATATGCAAAACAAACCGCAATTTTAACCGCAGTCGACTGCTGTAAAGAAAACCGTTTTTTTGGGCCCAGTTGACCATCAGCTCGTTAACTTTAACGTTTATCCGAGTGGCCTATGCAAATATTTGGACAGTTTTACACACAATTCAACACACGCAGAAAAAAACACACAAACACTTAAGCACAGCCTGTGGCTGTAGTGCGTATCAGAACATTCGCTCTTGGACTTGGATTCGAGGCACGAAACTGTGGCAAGTAGCTCGTGGCAATTGGACGTCTTGCATGCTATGCCGGCTGCACGTCCGTAGCACAAACTTTCGCTTTCGCGTGTTGAAACGAATCTGAATCTGCGGCACAGTTGCCTGCCACACCGAACACCTGAAGGCGGCCACTTCGGCAGTGGCTTCGGCCAGTTGCCGACCGAATTGGATCCGTTGCCTCGATTCAACTACTGCTGCTGCTGATGCCATTCCCGCCCCTCAGTCCACAGAGCATGTCTAATTACGGTCCGTTTGTTGATTGCTGTTGGCGACTCTGCCGTTTTGGCATTAAGGCTATCCAAAAAAAAAAAAAAAAAAAAGAAAGAATCGCGGATTTATCACGCAAAAGTTTCTGCTTTTTAAAGTGCTGCCAATCGGGTCATTGGGGCATATCACAAAATAGCTCTAGCTGAAAATGCCGCCAGCTCAATGGATTAATTTATCCAAAGGCTTGTTAAACAGCATCAAGTGAAAGCTTTAAGTCCCTTGAAAGTTCCTAGCTGTTTGTTTTGCCTAATCTGCAAGGCTGCTTTTTTCTTGAATAAAGTTAAGTCAGAGACATTATTCTCAGCATATATATATAAAGGTATATATATTATTTTGTTATGTCTTTTTTCATTTTTTTTGAACAATAATTATTATTTGTAATCATTTATTATTCATCGTCATAATCATAATAATTTTCTATACAAATACATTCAATAACAACAATTTATTTTTATTATTTTCACTTTTGCACGTTTACATCATTGTTTAATTATTTTACAATTACCATAGTTATGCCAGTTGTTTTTGTGGTATTTTTTGTTCAGTTTTCATTTATACGCCATATTATTATTAGTGTTATTATTAAATAGTATTACTATTACATTATTTCTCAGTTTTATATTGGGATTTGGTTATTTTTTTTTTTTGACCTAAGTGAATCGTTTTGACTGGGGCCAAGTATTTATTTTTAAGGGTATTCAGTTTTAATTCGGTTTATAGTTGAAGTTTTAGCTTGTCATTATTATTTTCAAATTAAATATTTTCTTTTGTTTTCTCTATGTGGCTTTGATTTTGTTGTTGTTGATTAACAAGTACAGAAGTTATCAGTTGAGTTTTTAAAGTTTTTAGCTGTTTTTTTTCTTTGTTCTTACTAATTTTTCATTTATTAATTAACTAACAAACTTGACTGTTTGTTGGTATCTCGAGAGTGTGAAATGGGTGGTGGGTGGTGAGGGAGATTTTATGGTGGGGTTAAGTGAAGGATTACTAAGGATTAGGCTTATTCAGTGTACTGTGCACACAAATTTGCAATACTTTTGGAAAGAGTATTTGAAATCGTCTGCACACGATCGATTTAGCTTTTAAATCTTTTAATGTTTGCATTTAATTAAATTTGACATGAGTTTTTTAGTTTTTTGTTCGTTTGTGGTTTTTTTTTATTATTTATTTTATTTTTTTATGCTGTGCACGCTTTGGTGATGATATCAAATACGATACATTGAATAAGTTCCCGCTTGGCACATAAATTATGTAATTGGTTTTTATTTTTTCGTTTTGTGGCCTAAAAAGAATTTTGGTATTTTCATTTCCCTCATTTTAAAATATTTTTCATACATTAAATCGTTTTTTTTTAATGTTTTTGTTTTTGTAAAAAATAATTGCTACTTTGCCATAACATGTTTTTATTTTTGTTTCCTATTTTTTTCTGCTTGCTCAGCTGCACTTGTTGTTGTTTTCAGCAGCTGTTGCGCGTTTACAAAATTATTGTATATACTTGTTCTTTTTATTTTAATAATTTATTATATATTTTGGTTTTCGTGCTAATTATTTGTATTGATTTCGATTTTCTGTTGCTTAATTTATTTTTATTTTTGGTATCGGTATCGATTTCATATCGATTTTTATAATCATTCAAATGACCTTTAGCATTACGAGTATGAAATGTCCAAAATGATGCAATGGCAATTGCTCAATTGTTACTTTTGTACACAAAACTTGAATGTAAAATGTTGCTGTAAAGTAATTGCATGTATATATTCCAGATTCCGTGTCCGCAATCGTTATCGTTATCGATATTCGAATTATTACAATATCGATTTCCACGCAACTATTTAGATACATATATATAATTTTGGGATCTCTAACGACCCCAACGCATTCAAAATCGACGCATTTTTAATTTCGCCAGCGTTTCTATTCTCGTTTCTTTTGTTAATGTTTATTGTTTACATAGAAATAAATTAACATTTAATTTATTTTTTAGGCATCTATTCATGTTAACTATATTATATATATCAAAATGTTTTACAAAAGTACACAATAATTCATAACAATTTGCATATTTGCGCAATTTGTGCCAGCGGCTCTCGCTTTGAAATAATTTTCGTTTTCTAAATTTATTTTCCCCTTAAAACATGTATGGGCCTTTTTGTTTTCCCATTTCCCATTATGTTTATTTTTTAATTCCGCTCTTCTTCCTGTTAACCCGCAGTTAATTAGAAATTCACACAAAAATCGAGTGCGATTACAAGTTAGGCCTATGTAAATGTTCATACCTCAATTTTGTTTGGAAAGAAATAGCAGAAATACCAAAGAGCTCTCATATATATTAAGTTAGGAACAGAAAAAGAACCTATAAAATTCATTGCATTCTTTTTTTTAACGATGTTTTAGATGTGTGTGTGTGTGATTTAGCATGTGTATAGGTGTGTGTGTGTTGATCTGAATTGATATGAACATAAGGAGTGAAAGCTCAGTTTAGCTCAGGTGGGAACAAAAGCTTATATCAAATTTAAAATGAAATAAGTTCAACTCCTCGATCACACAAAAATACCAACTGATAGTTGTTAAAACAAAAGCTTTGAAAAGCTTTAATGTGCTTTTGCAGATTTTTCAAGTAATGAAATAGAGTGGAAATAGAGTAAGAAGACTAAAAATAATATGCTTCGTTTGTAATTACGTTTTAAAGTTTGTTATCTATAAAGAACACCTAACATACCACACTAAAAGTGCTGTTCCACATTTGATTTTTGGTTTTTCTAAAAGTGACATTATATTCATTAAAGTAACGCGTCAGTTAAAAGGTCAAAGTTTTTAAGGAAATTATTAAAAATGGTTGGTTCTTAGTACTGCCTGCAGTGCCTTAACCTTTACGAAAATAACAGAATGCTAGAGAGCAAGACTAAAAGGACCAAACTCTGAAGTGGAAAGTGGTGCAAGTGGTTCGAGAACATGAAAAATTTTAAAAATTGTTTTTATGTAAGAAATAGATAAGGAGAGAGAGAGAGGGAGTGAAGAGATAGAGACAGAGAGAAATTTGTGGTGAGGAGTGTTTAAGAAATTAGAGAGTTGAGTCATGTTTTTGGTGGTACATGCTTAATTCGATAGGCAATTAGTTAATACCAAGTACATCTATCATTTATTTCATTTAGTAACTAATTATTCTCATATAATACTTATATGTATATCATAATTTGTTTTTTTCTGCATCATTACATTTTTGTTTTATTTTTTATTGTTTTCCTATAGGTTTTTCGTTTTGTTTTGCAAGTATGTACGATAAATTGTTAATTATATAAATATATATAATATTTATATTTATGCTCTTTATGTTAATGTTTATGTACGCTACATAGAGTTAACTTTATTACAAAAATTATTATTATTATTATTTGTATGCACTATTTATATAGTAGGTATGTTGTTGTTCTTGCTGTTACTGCTGCTATATCGGCGTCTTCTTCTTCATCTCCTTTAATCCATATCGTCTTCTTCTTCTTCTTCATTTTCTTTTTATGTTGCGTTGCACGTTGTGTTATTTAGGGAATACTTAAGATACGCCATGCCTAACCTCGTATATATTCGTATGCATATGCTTTTATCTCCTTGCCATCATATTTCTTCGCTTCTATGTCTTTAATGAACCTTAAAATTTAAGTTTACTGTGCGCTTTATATATCGTTTTTTTTTTTTTTTTTTTTTTTTTTTTTTTTTGTTGGTTATACAAATTTCATGTTTAAAAACTAAATAAAGACAATCTTAGACAAATTTTTGGTTGTTTCTTGTTCTCCTTTATCTTCATCTTCATGTTAATTTTATTATATTACTTCTTCTATCAAGTCGCCTTCATTTTTTTGTGACTATGTTATAATATTTGATTTGTTTTCAAACTTATTTATGCATTAAGTAAAGTTTTCCATGTTTAATAATTGGTTTTTTGTTTTTCAGATATTTTTTTTTTATTTTTCTGTGTTTTAAATTGATTTGATAAGCGGTCTTTATGTCAATTTGTATAGGGAAGAGTGTTTGTGTATATATATGTGTGTGTGTGTGGGCTTTTTTTTTAAGGGGAAAATCCAGCTAAGTGTTTATTTATTTCGGTTTGCGGCGAGTTGTGTGTTTTTTATCTGAAATTTTGTTAGTCTAGTTGTAAATTTCATTTTATGTTTGTGTTTTTCGTTATACTTAGCTAACCTAAAATGTTCTCATTTTATTCCGCCTTTTATGTAAGTTTATAACTATATGTATGTAGTTATATATCTTTTTCATACACTTTTCTTTAATGTTATTTGTTGAATGTTTTTTGTTTTTGTTTAAAGTTTACCTAAAAAACCTATTTTTGTGGCAGTTGTTTTTTGTTTAATTAAATATTAATATTTGTTTCTAGTTGTAATAAAATATGCTATTTGTTGTCGTTTTCTTTATATTTTGGTTTTTTGTTTTTTTTTTTTTTTTTTTTTATTAGAGATTTATAATTTGTTTACTTTTATATTTGGTTTCTTTTGTTATTTATATTTCACTTGAAAGAGGACCATAAATATTTAAAGTGTGTTTGCTTTCTTTTCTTTGCCTTTCTTTTTTTTATCTCTATTTAATTACGTTTCTGATTTAATTATCGTTACATTTCTGTCAAGGCTTGTCTCCAAAAAAAATTGCAAAAGAAACACCTGCAATTTCATTATTTTATTTTATTAATTTTTGTTTTTTGGTTTTTTCGTTTCGTTTTTAATTAGCTAGCATTACGAGTAATTTTCTAGAGTACGAAATACAATTAATGACATTTTGTTGTTTGTTTGTTTTTTGAACGGCAAATCTCTGCATGAAAATTTGCTATCTCTGTATGCGTGTGTGAGTGTGGATGTGTGTGTCTGTGTGTTAGTGGCTGCATACATATTGCATGCACTATAAGGCGCCATTTGAGATGATGGTTGCCACACTGCCAACAATAAACCATTTCCATCTTCGCCACCAATCGTTTATGTTGTAGTTGTAGTAGTAGTAGTAACGATAATTTCTAGCATTCCTATTCCTATCGCTGCTCTTGATTATTATTTTTTGTAGTTGCTGTAAGTCTCTATAGTTAATTATACGACTACGATCCTTCGACCACCTTCGTCGCATTTTGCATTTTAATTTACTGCGACTGCTGCTACGAAAATATCGCACCTTTCTCACGCACGCATTCAATGGCCACGCCCACAGCCATGCCCACGCCCACGACCAAGCCCATTGTCCCTTTTGTTTATGGTTGTCAGTGTAGCTTGCATGTCCGCTTCCGCTGCTGTCTTGCCATCGTCTGCTGCCGCTGCCGCTGTCGCTAACATCGCTGTGTTGCGCCACCCCGCTTTGACTCCGACTCAGACTCGAACTGGGATTCGAATTGGAGCTGGCCAGAAGTTCGTGACAGCTGGGTGGACATTGCACATGAGATTTAGTGTTGCGGGCGCGTCCGCAGCGCTGTCTTGCTGCCCCACAGCTGCTCAGCAGACCGAGCAGAGCGCTCAACCAGACAAGCAACTGCGTTGGCGGCGTCGGCGCCACACCGGAAGCATAGTAGGGTATCTCACAGCGTGTGATAACCGATGGCACCGGCGCACAGCCGCCAGACAGCGCCATCTTCGGCATATCGCTGCCCTCGTCATCGTCATAGTAATAGACGCTGTCGTATCGGGCATAATATGGCAGACGCTCCAACAGTTCAGCCCCAGCTGCCGTTTTTTGCTTCTCCGCTTGGCTAAGGCTTATGTTTCTTAGCGCCACCGAGACGCTGGCAGCACGTGCATGTTCCCCCGGCGGCGAGCTCATGGTAAGCGTTATGTTGTGAACACGATGACTGCTCGAACTATTGTTGTTGTTGCTTTCGGATGTGGTTGCAAAATCCTGGCAGATGGTGCAGATGCCCTCAGCGGGTCCATTGCAATAGTTGTAGCAGCAGTCGTTGGGGCCATAGCTTGATTTCTTTAACTGCTCGCCGGTCTCGGGTATATTTGAATCTACAAGTGGAGAAAGTTCGAAAAGACGTTATAAGATTGAAAATATCATCTGGGTAGTTGATTAAGTTTTGTGTTTGAAATGATAGCAAATTGGTTTATGTTAATATGCGTTGATTTTTTCCCTATCAACATTTATATAATCTTAATTTTTTTAATTTAATATTCAATTATGTTGAGATTTTGTTGTTTGTTTATTTTTATCATTATTAGCTTATAGGTTCTTTAATTTCGATTGAGTATAATTTACAAGTTTTATGCTTACAACTCTGAAATTAATTTATTATTTATTTGTGATAACTTATTTTAATATGTTCAATATTTGTTTGAAACAATTTTTAAAGTATCTTGGTTGTCTTATTAGCAGTTTAAACCTTTTTTTACTTCAATGTTTTTAATGTCCACTTCGGGTTTTTAGACACGTTCACAAATTTTAAATTTGAACTATAAATATATTTATAAATGTGTGTTTTTAACATAATATAACGTTTTCCATTTATATGCAAATAGTAGAAACTTGATTCAAGAATACAACTTCTATGATTTTGTACAGCCATTCAGAAAAGTCGGACTCGTGCGAATTTATTGTACAAAAATTTCACAGCAATTAAATTCAAACTTTCTTTTCAGCTAGCTTCAACTAAAAACATAAAACTATTACAAATCGTATACGAATCCTTTTTTTTGTAATAGTTATCACACGCTCCACCACATCGACGATTGCTCACCTAGGCATACAAATGTCGGTTCTCCGGCATATTGGGTGGGCAGCGCTGGGGCGCGATCGGCTGGCAGCAGATAGGGGCACTTTTGTTCCACTGTTTGACACACACTGATGCAGGGTCGAATGCGGCGACGCTTGCGGAACTCTGCCTTGCGTGTTGATCTGTGAAAAAATAAATGATCACTGATAATATAACGTGAACGCAACAAAATAACGAGTTGAAATATTACCTCTTTTGTTGTTTTGATATCACTGGATCCGATGCACTGGGATCCGCGTTTTTGGCAGTCGATATGAAATTATTGAATTTTTGCTGGGCAATTGCTGCTTTGCTTTTGCAGTTGTTTTTTTGTTTTTGTTTGTTGCTGCTATGGGATTGGGAGTGGAGCTGGGTTTGATGCTGTCCAATGCCAACGACATCGTAGAACACTTGAGCCACATTCGCAACATTTGCACCATTCCTCCGCTTACGATTGGCATTGCCATTTGGATTTTTGTTTAGCGGCTCATTGTCCTCGTCATGCTGTTGATTAACGTGGCGTTCGTTCATGTTATTGCCGTTGTTTAATTTATTGTTATTGCTAATTAATTTCTGAGATTTATGCTTGATGCCGCCCGTGCCATCCGCTTTGCCACCAGCAACAACATCTGCTGCCCCTGCTCCAGTCCATTCGCCTGCATTATTTCGCGCAGCTCGTTTACTTTTACCCGCTGCCGCTGAAGCTGCCCCTCGATTGGCGAGGTCATCGGCAGGCGTTGCACCAACATCCTGTGGCTCGGCATAATACGGTACCAGCGTGCTGCAGACCCAGCGGCGATAAGCTTCCTGTAAATACAAAAGATACATTTCAAGAGTATAGTAGATACATTGTACATTCATTCATGTGTATATTTTTACCATTAATCTACAATATTAACTGATTAAATATCAGAAAATGTCTGTAAGGCACAAATGGACGCAAAATATAGCTATGGTTTAAATCGTATCCAGGAAGCGGACTATTAATAAAACAAATAAAACTTTTACAAACTGAAATATAAGTTTTACCGATTAAGAAATTATTATGCAGAAATTTTTAATGTTCACACAACAAGCGAGATTATTAATTTGGACTTGGTTTCAGCTTAGGTGATCAAGGCATTAATCTGCTACAATCTCCACACGCAACAAGCACAAAGTTTCAAATCACATGCGTTTTGCCAAAGCAATCGCATTCGATTTATCATTGAGCAAGTGCTGACTGCCCAAAGCGCTGAAGAACAAGGGCGCCACAATTTTGAAACAGCTGCGCACAACAACAATCGTACAGTGTGTAGACGTGATTAAATGTCAGCGGCAAGCTTAAGGCTAAATTCATTGCATTGCATTTGTTGCATTTTCTCTATCATTGCTCTGTTCTGTTTGTTATCACATTTTCAATAATTGCCATCGTTGATTAAGAGCAATCAGCAGTAGCTTGTGCTTTTCAGCCCAGCCAATCAAGTAGTTGCACAAATATTTGGCTTATACATCTTTGGCCAGCAACAACAAATATTTTTACCTGCTGCTGACTCGAATAACTGACCCAACTGAAAAGTCATGCCAGTGTGCGAAAGCTAAATGTGTGTGATATGCAAATATAACAGAATAGAACACAGTTGATAGCCACAGAAGACAACAAAAAAGTTAAGTTTGGGATGTAGTAGAGCTAATGGAGTTGGGAATAGAGGTTATCTCCTCTTGCATTTGTGGCAGTTGACTCAAAAGCAAAAGTTAACACAAAAATGCAGATAACATTTAAAATGATTGTATAAAAAAAATAATAATAATAAAAACAAAATATTAATGAAGTAAAATACATATATGTAATTTCCTGAGCTCTTCTTGTTTTTTGTTTCCTTATCGCCCAACAGCAATTAATTTGCTGACAAATCAAAATGCGATCCAGCAACATTCAATAAAGGTGAAGAGGCTTTTTGCGTCGGAAAGCTTTAAATAAAAGTCGTAAATATGTAATGCAAATATGTTCACTTTAATTCAAAAATTCAAAAGAATAAGCATAACTATTCAAGTTAATGCTTTACACATTATTAACTACAGTAGATCTTTTATTGACGATTAAATGTATATGTGTTAGAAACATAAACTTTAATTGAAATAACTAGTTTCATTGAAACCTGCAAATTATATATTTTTTCGGTCACTCAAGGCAAAAATGCTGGAGCAGCAATACCAACCACAATGACAACAATGCGCCGTCAGGAGACACACCTTCTGATATATTTATATATATGTATATACATACATATATGTATATGTTTATATGCAAGGGGGCGTCGTGTACACTGATTTATGGAGAAAAGCATCAGCCGCAACTGGCAAAGTGAATGGAACAAGGTGAAAGGAGGAGAACTTTCTTATCTAGACATAACCATAAAGAGACACGACAAAAAATAATTATTAAATTACAAAAAGTATTTTTCTTGAATGCAGGGGAGACAGAAGAAGGTGGAAAGATGAAGAACTGAGCAGCTAGGGACTGGCTTGTGGCAGGGGCATGTTGCAAGTCGCAACTCAATTAGCGGCATGAATGGGTTGGCAAGACATATGCGAGACTTAGTTAGGCAAAGATAGGCAGAGGTAAAAGAGAGTTTAAAATACACAAAACGAAATGCAAATGAAATGAAACTTAAAATTTTAAATTGAAAGTCAAAAGTTTAAAATGGCCATCGGAATGATTCAGTCAGGCAAGCAATGCCTCAGGCATTTAAGAAGATAACAATAGTTTAAACACACGTACGACTGAGCTTATACGTATGTATAGATGTGCATTTGTATGTAAGTGTATATGTTGCCATTGGGCTCCCATTTTTGAGTGTATCCCAAAAACCATTTAAGCTGCGCCTTCATTTAAATGCCAGGCGCAAAAGTCATTCACTTTCAGCTCTACAGACATCGCAGCCACGCTTTAACCATTCCGCTCTGTCCACACTCGACAACGGTGGTTGGGTGGATTGACTGGTTTTTTGGAGCTATACGGCCTGAAATTCATTTTCATCCTTGTACAAAACGAAATGGACAAATGGATGGAGAGATGGTGAGTTTGTTTATTCCACACACTCACCCACAGTACTCTCCCCCCTTTAGCCTTTGCTTGCATGCGTTTGAGTTACCATTTTGCATGGCCAACATGGTAATGGGCCCTGTGAGGGAGGGGGGTCGTTGAGATGGGTGTTGGGAGGTATGTTCAAAATATGTATTCAATATTTGGGTCATGATGCGTGTGGCGTGCAACATTTTTGCATGCAGCAGTCGTCATGCATCGTGCAAATTAAACGCTTTTGCCATTAAACAGGTAACTTGTTTATTTTATTTATTTCAAAATTGTTAACAAATCTAGAGTCAACTTAAGAGTTTAAAAAAAAAAAATTTCCAATAATATAGATGAAGTAAACAGCCTAAGCAGAGAACAAAAATGTCTAATAACATCACCGACCGATGGGGGTGTTTTATTTGCCAGTCCGGCCAGCTATGCCCCTTTACACAGCCTAAATTGTCAGTGACATTATAAGACCTATACTAAGAACAGAGATGTAAGTAGAAAATAAAAAGAAAAACTTAAATATGAAAACTAAAAATAAAAGATTAAAAATAAAAATAAATTGAATATAAATATATAAATAGAAAAGTGTATTAAAGAGAGATAGGTTTAGGGGGAAGTTAATGACCCGTTGGAGGAAAATAATTTAGCCAGTCCAGCAAGCTATGCCCCGTTTCATAGCTGAGAGCGGTCATTAACTTCCCGAAGATATACTGAAAGCAATGATTTGATTAAGGAGAGAGAGGTCTCATTAGAGAACACGTGGTAAAGGCTATTATATTGAATGCATAAAATACGAAATGGGTTGTGCATAGCGAAATCTGTTGTGCACGTTTTCAAAAATAAAGGGCGAAAGTTTCTAGTGGGTCTGGAGTTGACTTAAAAGAAAAGAAGAATCAATATCGCCAGCAATCAACTTTTGCAGGAAGGCAACACCAATGACTATCCTACGATTGTTTAACGATGGGAGGCTAAGGAGAAGAAGCCTACTGGAATATGAATGCAAGCGAAGATTACTATCCCAATTTAAGCCTCGTAAGGCAAAAAGCAGAAACTGCTTCTGAACAGATTCGATACGATCCTGGTTATTTCTATACTGGGGGCTCCATATACAAGAGCAGTATTCTAAGATAGGGCGGACAAGAGAAGTGTACAGAGTTTTCGTAACGTTAGGATCGTTAAACTCTTTAGACCAACGTTTAATGAAACCGAGAACACTTTTGGCTTCATTAACAATAGTAGCAATATGAAGGCCGAATGAGAGTTTCGAGTCAAAAAGAACACCAAGGTCCTTGACAGTGAAAATACGTTGCAACGGGGTATTGTCAATTGAGAATCTGGTAATGAAGGGACTATTACGGCTGAAAGACATAAACATACATTTAGAACAATTGAGAAGCAACTGATTAGTAATACACCAAAGTTGCATTGAATTTAAATCATCTTGTAAGCAAGTATGATTCAGAGAATGACAATAAGAGAAAATAAGTTTCACATCGTCCGCGTCCATGAGAATGCGATAATGTGATAAAACAGAGGGAAGATCATTTATAAAAAGAGTAAAGAGTAAAGGACCAAGATGACTACCCTGTGGTACTCCAGAAGTAACCTGGACTTGTTTCGAGTTAGCCCGTCTTAGCAGGACTTTTTGTGTCCTACCCTTTAAATAAGAAGAAATCCAAGATAAAAAAGAGGGAGGGAAACCAATACGGTCAAGCTTGAGAAGTAAAAGGTCATGGTGTACAGAGTCGAAAGCTTTGCTGAAGTCCGTGTAAATGACGTCCGTTTGCATTTTCGAGAGGAAAGCATCATGTACCAAGGTTGTGAATTCTAATAAATTGGTCATAGTTGATCGATTTTTTACGAAGCCGTGTTGAGCAGGGGATAAGATTGATTTGCAGACAGAGGGGATGACCTAGAGACATTGGCAATACAGTCGTTGTTAATAAATACAAGATCGAGAGTTCTACTCAAAAAATTAGAAATTGAATTAATCTGAAATAATGGAAGGTCAAGCATGGCTTCTAAGAAGTCATGCTGGGCAGATGGCACAAGATAATTTATATTGTCGGATGAAGACCAGAATATGATGGGTAAATTAAAGTCACTCAGTACGATAAAAATATCATTGTCACGGACATGAGTAGAGACTTCTTTGATATAGGTAAGGTGTTGAAAATAAACTTGAATATCAGAAGAATGAGGGATATAGGAGCAAGTGATAAAAACAGCATGTGAGGGGAGAGTTACTTTAACAGAGATTATCTCAGCATCACTAACAGAAGTAAAACAGAACAGTTCCGACTGGAGAGTAGCTTTGACAGCAATTAATACACCACCACCTCGGCGAGACGGTCGATCAGATCTATAGACAATGAAATTATTTGAAAAAAGTTCACAATTAGATATACTTGGATTTAACCACGTTTCAGTAAAACAAATTATATCTGAATGGAGTGAAAACCTACTCAAAAACAAGTTTTTATGTTTTGAAACCAGACCCCTAACATTCTGATAAATAATAGATATTTCGTCAGAATTTAGTTTTTTGGATCGACAGAATTCATAGTTGAAAAGGATACAGCTTTGAGGTTAACAGGTACAGGCAGATTTCTTTTTTTTTGGCAAAAACTCATGAACAACCGTATGAGGGGGCCAAAATTTGGGATCGCAGATAATTGGAAACAATTCTTGAGAGACATTAATTTTAAAAGAAGATATTTCGCGAGGAGAAGAAAAGTTAAATTTCATAATAGAAACACTTGCTGTAGTTTTGCTAGCAATATAAGCAGCAACTGAGTCACAAGTAGTTTCAGCGGAAAGTCGCGACACAAAAACTTGCTTGCGAGGAGCCACTACTGTTAAAATAGGAGGTGGCTGGGGTACCGGGACAGATAGATCACTATTTATCGTGATGATCTGGGCAGGATCCAAAACCGGAACAATAGTATTAACAACAGGGGAATCAACAGGAGAAATATTCAGACAATCGCTTGGATTTGGAGACAAGGATAGCATTGGAGACAGTTCCACATTACCAGGCATTAATGAAGATGAAGAGGGTGAAGGGGCAGACATTAAAGGAACATTCGAAAATTCGGACTCTAAACGGCGATTAGACAATGACTCAAATTTAAAATTATTGAGAAAATCCAAACTCGAGTCAATGTCAGTCATAAGCATATTTGCCGACTTTTTTAGTTTTAAAAACTGATTTCTCATTTTTCCGGTATTAGAAAAAGAAAAGCATTGCAGCCACAAATGTAAGAGCAGGGATTTGATAAGTTAAAGCTCGATAGAAGGTATCATATATTATAAAACATAAGATACATATATGATCTTAATCTGTCTGTCTAGCACATTTAAGTACAAAGCTTTGGGGCAACAGTCATCATTAACTTTTTGGCTAAGGTCAGGCGAACAGATGGACAGGGGTGAGAACAAAGATGTAGCAAAATCTATTGCCAGTGTCATTGACCGGTGGCAGATAAGCTAAATTCTATGTCAAAAATAATCAAACACACCCACACATGCACACTTATAAAAGTTAATGGACAGCAAGAAAAATGGAATTTATATTTGGCAAATCAAGCAGACACTGTGGCAGCAAGATTTACGACTTCGAATACCAAACCCCAAAAATTTAGAGTTACTATCATAATTTCATGTGCCATTGAACTGCTCCGCAGATAAACAAAGCACAAACCAAAACCAAAGCAACAAAGTCTCGACAAATGTCTTAAACTGTGGTCAGTATACAATAAATATATATATATATAAATAATTTGTTGCTACGAATCGACGCTCACGTTTTAGTGGCCCCCAAATGGCCCTGGGGGCCATTCACAGTTGATTTTGTAGTCTGGCACTGCGCCACAAATAAACTGGGAGCGATTTTGCATGGCTTAAACAATGCTGATACCGTTAACAGTATTAACTTTGCCTTAAAATTGACTTGAATATGCATGCAAGGTAATATTTGAATTTTTCGGTGTCTTTTGTCCTTTTATTTTATTAGGCAAAAATTTATGATAAAAGTAACATAGAAGTTTTCTTTGCTTCGTAAGAAAAACAATGTTTACCATTTGCATGCAATTTCCACGAAACAAACTAATTTCTATTACGTCAGCTTTTGTTGAGTGTTATTTATAGCTGGCATTGTTGATGCCACAATTTGCTTGCTGGCTAGCACACAATCACGCACAAGCACATACACAACATAATCAACTTTGTTTGCTTTGCATGCCAACAGTCAGCCAGTCGATAACTCCATCAAACTTCATCTGTGCTTTACAAGCAAAGGTCTTACTTATTCGGTACGTAACAGGGTTCAAGTAATGCCTGAAGCATTGCCCTTCAATTGGACTGGAACCATAAATATTTTATGGATTCCTAAGCGTACTCGACACAGCTAAAGCAACAATATTACTTGGCAATCGCAGCAGCACATGCCGTCAAAATTACCCAAACGTAAAGTGGTCATTGCTTGGCTTGTTGAACCGCACGACTATTGGTACAAGGGAGGCTGTTTAGGGTTGGATGGGAAATTTTAATACAATTTGTGGGGTCAGCAACGCTATGTAGCCGCTACGTGACCGAAATTGTTCAAAGAATTTCCGTACTGCAAAAAACAACATATGCACTTGTCGTAACATCCAAATATATCTACATTGGGTATGGAATGTAATTGATATGGTATACACAAATACACTCACATAGACATACTAGTCGTATGTATGCAAATCAGTTATGATTTGATTTGTTCGGTTGCAGTAAATTCTTTTGGGTTACAGGCTTCGGCTTTACAGCTGTGCCAGCTACTTGGCTCTATCTACTATTTATGTATGTGTATATTGTATTATATGTGTTTTGAAAACCAATTTGCATAATGGTGTGCATGTGTGTGCGCGTTCACATTTACAATATAAGCGAATTTTGCACGAAAACTGATGTTGTGTGGTTGCCAGCCCATAAAAGTATGCTATACGTTTTTTTTGTTTTCTTGTTTGTTGCAGTACGTCGTGCAACTCATAAATAATAAATAATAATAAGCATTGACTTAAAAGCTGTTAAAAAATTTATTTTAAATAAGTTGCACAAAACAAGAGTTATCTTAATACATTATTGTTTGTCTTTCGTTGGTGCTTTGGCGTGCTCTAAGTACTTTATTGTTATCTTGTGCTTGTGTACGGAGTTTTATTTAGTTATATTTGGTAAATAATTCTAACAGCGATCGCAAATATATTTTGTATATATTAAAGTTTGCATAGCTGAGTTTTGTTCAAACCAAATACTAACACCAAACAGTTTGTCTATTTTCTTCTTCTCGTTCTCCAGCATCAATCCTCACCCGCTCTTGCGGTTTTATTAGGTATTTAAAATATGTATGTATGCCTTGAATTAATTTAATATCTGCAGTCGCTATACAAAGCTTGAAGCTCCCTTTCTTCTTGACACTCGTTTCATGTCATAAGCTAATGTATTAGTCTTGTTTTAATTGTTGGACCGTTTAATTTAAGGTAATCGACATTTTGTCGCAATTTTAACAACTAAAATTTGTATGTGCATAAGTATATGTTGTTCGTTATGTCTGTGCTAGATGCAGGCAGATTTTATGCATTTATGGGGATATTCTACAAAGTATACATAAATTTTCAGCACTTGTCGAGCCACCATATCCGTCAAAAACACAAAACCGAAAACGAGGGACAAGTAAAACTCACATAAAAACATTAAATTTTCACTTAAAAATGCAAATTTGACCAAGGGCGCTGCAAAAACACAACAGCGAGAGAGAAAAACCCAGCGCACAAAAAAAACTGCGGGTGAATGTGCATGTGTGTGTGTGTATATGTGTTTGTGTTTGTTGGGTACATTAACAAAGCATATATAAAAAATTCAAGTAAGTAGAACAAGGGTGAACGGGGTCAGACAGGCAGGAAGGGTAACGGGCGTAAGTAAAGCCCTTGGTTATCCGGTTTGACGTTTTAAATTGATCCAAGAAAAACGCAAAAGCAAAATGGCCACAACAAATTGCACCTTAAGTATTAGCCGTTTAAAAAGTCAATTGGCATGGCAGGCTGATTAGACAAATTTGGCGAGCACTTATTGGAACTAAGCCGATGACTATTAGTTTTGGTAGTATTTGAAAATAAATGAATGATAATTAAGGCCACAACAACAGTCAACTGCAGCACCACTCAACCAACACAACGCAACCACAGCACAATTTACTGGCCACTGGACGTTAAAGCTGTTTCGCAGCTTAACAAGTTGGCATTTTCAGATAGCGGGAATTTTGTGGCTTTTAAATTTTCGTGTGCTGCAAACACTCTGCGTCCGAGTTTCACTTGAGTGCACGTAGCTATAAGAGAGGGAGTGGAGGAGCAGAGGTTTATGGTGGGAGGGAAGGGAATGTAGTGCAGTGTACACGACAAAGAAGACGAAGGTAACACGTGACCGTGTGGCAAACAAAACAAACGAGGCAATGAACCAGCATCCGCAGTATGCTCTTGCAACGCTTGCCTCGTTGCATGTTGCTGCTGCTGCAAAAAGAAAACAAGCTAAAGCGAAAGAAAATACACACCACCAGCTGAACTGAGTATAGTTTTTTTTTTTTTTTTTTTGGATATAAAAGTTTATCCTTGGACCAAAAGCATTACTTAAGCATGGTTGTGTGTGTGTTGGTGTGTTTGTATATGTATTATTGCCGTAGCCCAATGCGACAACACGTGCCACAGTTGGTCAAGTGCGTTACTCAGCAACTACAACTCTGGCGTGTGTGTGTGTGTGTGTGTGTGTGCTGGTTAACAAACTAAACACAGTCACACTCTTCCACAGAGATAGATAGGTGATGGTCGAGATGGCGGAAAAGAGCGAGGGGGTGAAGAGAGCACTCTCTCACGCTTCAAAGTTGCGTTCGTGTTGTAATTGCATAGCTGGAAAAGAGCTTCAAATTGTTTACTTGCCTGTTAGCCAACTTGAATTGGACTTGACGTGGCCAAATGCCATTAAAGCGTAAATCGAAACCAGTACATACTCATTTGATACAGAGCTCGAGACCAAAAATTACCTTATCGTATTTGATGAATGGCAGCTGACTAGCCAGCGCAAACTGAGGTTCAAAGGACTTTATATTCGACGGATAGTTTGGCTAACGTAAAGGTGTGATAAGAGGAATAAAATTGCAATCAGCTGTGAAAATCTTCTTTAACAGCACCACCTGAGTAGAAAAGGAGCAATAAGTAAAGAACAGATTCAATTTGTTCAATGCGTACGTGCTCTGAAGCTTACCTAAATGGAAGCGTCACAATAGTCCTCGATTAAGCAGCAGGTAAAATATCCTACAAATTTTCATGGTCGAAATGTGACTGCTTATGCATATAACATTGAGCAACTGACATGGAGCAGTTTAAATAACGTAAATGAGCTACGATATTCGTGAATGGTAGGTAACGTAATGTTATTATATAACATTTAAGCCGTTGACGTAACGATAACATGTATCGATAAATTAAACAATTGTGAATGTGAATTACAAATAAACTGAGCCTTCAGCTCGATGGTTGTACATATAGTAAAACTTCCATATATAATCAAGCAGTTAGTTCACTCTCATTTGAAGGATCACAATGGAATATTCTAAATTATTTGCCACTGAGCAGGACTTTAAGACTTAAAGCCTTTTGTGTCTCATGTAGTAGGTGTAGAATTAAGCATTTGACATCATTTGACAGCGACAACTTTGTTTACACTGTCGTTTAAAACGTTCCATAAAAATACGAAAGTGTTGCAAAAACATTGTCAGTGTGTACCGCCCAAAGGGCAGCTTCAACAACAGCAGCAGCTACTACAATAGCTGCACAAAAATACGCCACAAAGGGCTATTAACTGGGCCAAGCGCATGTTGCTAAGACCACAGACAACTTTTTAATAGGTAATATACCGAAGTTAGACAAAGAGCGAAAAAGAAGGGAGGACGCAGCTTGACCTGGCCTGACCTTACTGTAGGGTATCTTCGATTCGTTCGATCGTTGCAGAGGTAATTGTAAATCAGCCAGGAAACTTGTGATGCCACCGAACTATTGCATTATTGCGGCAGTCAAGCGAAATTGATTTGCATTTAAGGGTGAATTGCAAGAAAGCAACAACCAAACGCTTAAATTTTAATTAAAATTGCAAGAAGGGCAGAGAGATAGAGAGAGAGAGAGAGATAAATAGTCTGAAATATCATCAGATGCATTATTGAAATGCCACATGAATTTTGCACTCAGCAGCATTGAAATAACGCGCAGATTCACAATAGTTGATGCTGTGCATCCCACATACATACATACATATGTGTGCCGAATGCACAACCCACCTCACACCCCCTTTCTGCCTTCCTCCCACTGTCTCTATCTGCCGCGTGCCCTGCAGTTCAGTTCACAGCTGGTTGGCAGCCACAGGCACAGAGCTCTCACATTGTCAAATTGCAGACGCCTTTCCCGTCAGCTCGACGTCGTCCTCATCTTTCTTGACGCGCAAACAAACAAGGAGTTGAGTGAGGTAGAGGGAGGCTATCAGTAGCGTCTGACTGATTCAGACAACCGGACGGAGACATCAAAATAGTATACTAAACACTGCATTTATGCAAATAAATAGAATTGTGGGCGATATTGTACATATGTACATGATATGTCTATAGTATGACAAAAGAAAAATGTACTATTGTACTATTTACCCTTATATAAATCCATGAATACAATTTGTGAGCAAAATGATGATGCCATATATGAGTAAAGTGTTATGTGTAAAACAAAACGGGAATGCGTTTATCTTTCACAGTTTTTGAGCTACAGTCACCAAATTTGGTAGGAATGAACGCAGCGTTCACCTTTGCCTTCAGGCCTCTTCTTACCCGTATTTAAACAGGGTAGTATGCGGCAGTCGGTTGCGTCCGACTGCAAAGTTTCCACTTGTTTTACCTTAATTTTTAATTTATTTTCAGATTTAAATGTTATTTTATCCTTTAATTTTAATTTAGTTATATTTAAATTAAATTATATTTAAAATTGAATTAATTTTGATTTTATTTCGGCTGTTCTTATTTGACAATAAATAAATAAATAAATTATGGAAAATTATGATTTTAACTATTCTCAAATTGCGTTTCTGTAACTCAATAAATTTCATTGCAGTAGCTATTTATCGAAGGCTTAAATTTCAAGTGAAATCAATCGTCAAGCGTGTGAGTCATTCAAATCTCATAACATGCACATACACAAACACGTACACATTGAGAAGTAGACAAACACCGAAAATTCAACCGATGAATGACACACACACACATAGGGGGCACGGACAAGCAGGCAGACAGAAGGCCAGATAGACACGTATGAAGTCAGCTTATGCATAGGATAGACAACAACAACAACAACAAAAACCGGCGCGACAGCATTTAAACTTCGAGTGTAAGACAACAAAAAAAAACAACAAAATGCGTCAACGAGTGAGACAATCGCCGGCACTTGAGTGTTTTGCCCGTAATTCGTTTGCTTTTGTTGTTGTAATCGCTACCAACCCTCCCTCCCCCCTCTATCTAGTCAACATTTAATTGTCCTTTTTTTGAGTTCATTACGGTTTGTTCTGGTTCAATTTGGTTTGGTTTGGTTTGGTTTTCACTTTTCTAACTGTACTCGCTATCTTTGTCCTTTGTCTCGCCTGTCATTATATAAGGCAAAAAACACACAAAGCAAAAGAAAGATGAGAGCGAGAGAGTGAGTGAGAAAAAGTTAGTGAGTCAGTGAGAGACCAAGTGAGCTGGAGAGCGAGAGTGTAAATTTAAATAAATGCTTTGAAGCACACTAAAAGCGATTTATCTTTGTCGATTGTGGACTACGAACATGTTTTTCAAAACACATTTCTCATATTGTCCCAGCTTGAGTGTTTCTATGTGTCTGTATGTAAGTGTGTTTGTGATTGCTGCTAATACTGCCACTGCGTTGACTGACAAGTCTTTGTACAAACAGCAGCAGCTGCTGCCTGAAACACTTTGGTTTTTGCTACCCTTCTGCCTTCCCAACGACCCAGGAGCAAAGCAAAAGCATGAAAAACGCATGGCAATTAATATTACTTTCAAGCTAATTAATTGCAACTTCGCGACAATCCTTTCGTTTGGGTATTAGGCTAAGGCTTATTTAAATAATAACAAAGAAATTAAATATTTTTCGGCTAGATTATTATTCGAACTACAATTCGCTCCACCAGCAACGATGCGATCATAAAATTAAATTAACTTTGCATTTTCAATATTTATGCATGATTTTGATTTTCATTTACTTTTTTAAATTCAGCATCTTAAAAATTATAATCAAGTTTTATTTGCTTGTGTAGTGTACTTTGTCACTTTACCATTAAGCCTTATTATCTCTACTAAAAATCTATTCACATCATCGTATCACATTTCGATCCAGCTGGGCTTTGTCTGTATGAATATTTGTCTTTTCCCTTCTGTTTTTTTCTGTGTGTCCTGTTCATCAGGTTTCGTTTTATTGATTAATCGTTGACTGCTGCTGTTGCTGTATCTGTCACATTATCAGCATTCGCTCCACTGCGCCATAACTAAACAAAGTCTTTTGTTCACTTTTATTCACATTTTCCCGAGCCCCTAACTCTTAGTTCTCATTCGCATGTTGTTCGCTTTTCTAATGCTTATCCGCATTTTCATTTTCATTTGCATGCGACCAGCGATGGCCTACGCAGCGTATACGCAATTTAGCTGCTCGTCGCCTTGTCGAACAGAGATCCCATTGCGTTACTCATTCTCAATAATTGTCATTCGCTTGGTTTCCAATCCCTTTTCCATTCCCATTCACGTTTACCGCGTGTCGCCCACGCAAAAGTCGATAAATTATAAGATTGTAAATAAAGCGAAATCGAAGATGCATAAAGTATACGAGAGAGGGTGTGGGACAAACGGTAGCAGCAGCAACTGCTGATGGTGATGGCTAAAAACAATATAAAAAATACTTCGAATAAAAGAAAAAGATTATTGGGAACCGCAGCAAAGTTTTCTTTCGCCTTGTGGCTGCCGGCACACATGTGTCCTGCCCAAAAACCACAAGAAAAAGAAACAGGAAAAAAGTATAAGGCAGTGGGAAAAAACACTTGATAACCCATACGACAAGCAGCGCAGAGGTAAGGCTTTAAAAAACGGCCTTAGTTGTGTGCATGTATGTGTAAATTTGCTTGTGTATGTGTTGTGTGTGTGTCAGCTGTCGCCTATTCTGAACGAAAACAACACGAGCCTAAGCAATATTCATGTTAACGTAAGTGTGTGTGTGTGTACGTGAACATAAGTGAGAATGCGTGTAAAGTGTGTGTAATCAATCATTTATGAAATTATGCTACTTCCGCTTTTGACAATTTTCCTTACAACGCCTCCGAAAATCCTGTAACGCCCAAAACCTCTCCTGACCTCTTCATAACTTATCAGCGATGACGTAAGTATCTTTGTAATATGAAAAATACAACTTGTACACACATGCCCAGAGTCTCTATGCGTATGTGTGTGTCATATTCTTCGATGGGGTATAGATTATGATGAATAAAAATACGATAAAATACAAAAAAAAATAAAGGAAAAAATTTTGGGACTCGAACAACCAAAACTGGGATCGCACGCAACGACAGCTGAGAAAGTGTTAAAAGTGGGTTTGAAAAAAGGCATAAGCACAACACATACAACCATGTGACCTTGAACTGAGTTGTTTGAACTCAAAAAAATAAAAGCTACTTAACTAGGAAACTTTTTAAATAAATCAGGTTATTTATATAAAAACTAACCAAGCACATGTCACAGAACATGGCGGCTTGCAGAGTTGAAAAAACAATTTATAACTAACAATTTGTGAAAACTTAAATATCTTAGAACAGAACGATATACGGTGCTACAAATTGTTAAAATAAACAGCAATTTGTATTAGTTTAAGTGTTCAAACCCAAAATAGAATACAAAACATACCTGCTATAAAATAAAGAAAGTAAAAAAGCTCGACTAGGAGACACCATGAACCCTAGATATGACGTGCACTATCATTGTGCGTAAACAGAAAGTGCATCCAATTCTGAGTTACTGTTTCCCGATTTATATTTTTAATTCTTAAAATAAGGCAAACAACTTGTTTGCTAGTTCGCCAATAAAAAATCCAACTAACTGTTGAAAGTATTTATATTTTTATATGTTATCAATTTGAATCCGAAAATAAATTTACATTTTATATATTTTAATTATATTTATTAAAATAGTTATGACCCTACTTTTACAAATATGCGTAAAATAGTTATGACATTACTTTTACAAATATGCGTGCAAAAAAATAATTATTAAACTATGCCAGGAATTTAACATTGATACAAACAAAACAAACTCTTTTTTTAATAATTTAACTCAGCTGCCAAAAAAGTTTCGTTTCACCACATTCAACTGCGCCCCTTAAGGTATGCAATATGAAATGAATGTGTGGACTTCGAAGGCATTTTTCTGGCTTGTGCCAAAACAACGCTTTAGCTAGGCTTCTATGACCATAAACTAATTTATGTTCATTTGACCATCAAAAGGCTCGTAACCCAAATATGAAAACAGGCTAGAGGTGTGTTTGCATGTGTTTTTGTTTGCGCCTCTTTTTATACTCGATACCGAAGGTAAAGAGTATATTGGGTTTGTGCAATGTCCGTCATGGTGTCAGTCCGTCTGTCCGTCTGTCTGTCTGTATGAACGCAACTTTTTTCCACACCCTTCAAGCTAGAGACTTGAAACTTTGCAAATGTCTTCATCTATGGCCGGGACAGATTAAGTGTCAAGATTGGGATTATACGATAACTGGGAGGCTGGCAAATCGATAAATTCGATAACTCAAAATCGATAAATCCACCGTTTCCGCACACCCTTACAGTTAGAGTTACCAAATTTGGTAGGAAGATAGCTACTGGCATCCCCGAAAAAATTGCATCAAAAATTTGAGCTACAGCCACCAAATTTTGCGCCAAGATAGGTGATGACAATCCTAAAAAATATGCATCAAAATTTGGATGCCTTTGATGCAGCGTACACCCCTGCCGCATCCGGGTACCCCTTTGCAATCAGGCCTCTTTTTACCGGTTTTAATACTGGTATCGAGTATATCGCAGTCCGTTGCGCCCGATTGCAACGTTTCCACTTGTTTTTGTTTGGTTTTGGGCGGGAATCCATTTGAGTACTAATTACTCGTCTAAACGAAGACTTGTGGTGAAGGTAATCATAAATACACACAGCAGTAATTATGATATGAGTGCGAAACACTCACACCCAAACATTAAAAAGACAAACATACACACAAATAAACATGCATATTTATGCATAAATTTACATATATTAAGCAGCTGCCTAAGCTGTCGAGTAAATTAATTTTAAACTGGCCGAAACTGCAGAGCGTCAAGGAGGCCTACAAGCTCGCGTCTTTTGGCCATGTGCAAAGCTGACTGGAATCCCAAAAATTTACGAGGCTTGTAGTCGCAACACTTTCTTCGTGTTGTTGTTGTTGTTGTTGGTGTACTTTCTTCTTTTTTTTCTCCAAATCTCTTCTTGACTTTTTTTTTGCTAGTGGAAGCTGTGGCAAACACGCTGAATGTGGAGCACCGGCGCAGAGCGCGCAGTTAACAATATCAAAAAACTAGCAACTGGAAAGAAGACCAAATATTTTCGGAATAAGATTGTAACAGAATTAAATTCAATTCTAGCTGCTAAAGTTACCTTAAATTATTTAATAAAATCTTTTAAAATTTGAAAGAGTTTGATTAGCTTAAAAAGTAAGACGAATGTGAAATGCGCATTAAATAAAAATGTCATAGCCACTTATATAAACTGCGAAAAAATTGCGGAACAAAAAAAGTGTGTTACGTGTCATGTGAGAGAGAGAGCGCCGCTGAAAAGCAATCGTAGAGAGAGAGAGAGAGAGTTTAAGAGAGCAACCGTGAGAGAGAGAAAGAGTAAATTAGTTACGCAGCTGACGACTTGCTCTCTCTCTCACGCATCGCTTTCGCTCTTACTCTCTGGGCGCTCTTGGTATCACCTGATTTCCAAACAGCAGCCGCGTTTCGAACTAGAAACTTGTTAAGGTTGCTGCAGCTGCTGTAAGGCGTAATGGGGGTTCGGTGGGTGGTGGGTTGGTGTCTGATAGGGTTGCAGGGTGTTAGTTGCTTGTCTGCAGCAGGCTCCACCCGCAGGCTGATAGCTTGTTTCTGTTGTTGTTGTTGTTGGTTTTATTGTGCAGGCATTTGAATGTGAGCCAGTCGCACACAAGCCGGGCGTATGCGTAATTTAAATTTAAATTTGTGTGTGTGTGTGTGTGCGTGTGTATTGCTGCTGCTAAGGCAGCTGCCTTAAGTTTTACTTAATCAGCAGCGCAATTCACATTCGCTTGAAACGTGTTTGAGACTCGGCCCCATTCACGAGTTCTGTTTTTGTTTTCTTTTTTCCGTTTTTGGCCGAGCAAAGCTTTTCCTTTTCTGTTTGCCCCTGTTGCCAGTTGTGGCGCTCATTAGCGGTCGCATTGTCGCACCCACCTCCCTCTAAAACTACCTCCCCCCCCCCCTTGCCGTCCTACCTCACCGAGAACCTTTTCTTTCTGTGTCCCCTTGCTTTGCGTTGACATCGTTAGCAGATAATGCAGCAGTTGGTCAGCTGCTTGCTAGTTGCAAGTTGTTTAACGGCTCGCAACATATAATTGCCAATAACAAACACACACACACACGCACACACAGGGCAATGGCCATCCAATATGCAGTCAAATGTTTGGATAGACAGTAAAAATGTGGCAGCAGCTTTGCACAGTTTGCCACTATGGCCAGTTGGCGACCTCTAAATGCCACAAATTAACCGCAACGCGTAGCTTTTTCACTTGATCCCGCTGCCGCTGCCCGTTTCGAGTTGTCCTGCTGCACGCCTCTTGGAGCTCTCAGCGCTGATAATTACGGGCAGCAATACAAAACCCATAGGCGGCAGGGGTAGAGGCTTTGCTTCTTGGACGACTGCTGTACGCAGATTTTTGAAGTGTTAAGCTGAACTTGGAACTCGGGCTAGAAACCCTAGCCCTCACTCCTCACATTCCTCGCCCAGTTCATAATTAATGAGCAGATAAAAATGTCACGCAGCGACTTTGCCGCGCGGAAGTGTTACGAACCTCGACTAGGATTCAGCTCTGGCTGAGAGTTTAACAAAACTGTGCAGCAGCTGAAACAGCAGACGCTAAAAGACTTAAACTTGTTATAAACAATGATTAAGAAGTAGCATGACTTAGGTGGAGAGGTAAGAAGCTCCAAAGAAAACATATACATATAATTAAATATGGTTTTTAATTTAATGTAAGATCAACCTTAAACAATGAGAGCTTTTCTTTTAGAATCAAAAGAAGTGTTAAACAATTTTAGACATTAAAAACTTAAACAGTTTTGAATGATCAAACGGTGATAAAGAAAACCTATGTACCAGTGACTCATTTTAGATATTGGAACGAATAGTTCAGTAAGATTAAATGTAATTAGCAGAAGGTCAACTTTTTCCCATCATATTAAAGATCTTCAGATAATATCTTTATGTGCAATACATGATAATTTTTTACAGGGTAGTCAACCGTTACATCACACTCGTCATCACATCAACTTTAGCTTGTTTTCATTTATCTTGTGTTGGGTTGTGTGGCTAGGAGGACTGTGGGCTTAAGGCATGGCGCATTTTGGGGTTAACGGGCTGAATTTAAATGAGAGTTTCGCTGCGTTGCGCTGTGGCAAAAAAGGGTTGCCAGCCCATTTAATTAAAGCATGATGTAATGCGAACGCGTGCCAAGCAATGCAGAGACACCGAATGGAGAGCATAAAAGAAAGAGCGGAAGAAAATAAAATGTTTCCAGAAGAATTTGCAATAACTCTGTTATGAGTTTGCACCACGTCAGTCAGATGAGAATAATCAATCAAGATTAATCAAAAGATAGATTGATAGTTCGTAAAAACGAGAAATACTAGAAAGACAGTGAGCTCTATGAGGTAATCACATAACCCTTGAGAATTGAGAAACAAATTCAAGGAAAACAAGGCACAAAAGAGCAATAAAAACACTTGACCGTCGTTCTCCTGGGAGCGAAAACCATTACCAAGTTCAATACCAGAGAGGGAGAGTTCAGATGTGGGGTCAGCGAAATCATATTCTCGTAGTACACTTACCTTGCAGTCGTCGCACTGATTAACCAGCGAATACACCTGCCTGCAATCGAAGCGAAAGAGTATCTCGGCTAGTTCGCAGGTTATGCGATTTGCCAGCGCATCCACATCGAGCAGATCGCCGAGCAAGCGAACGCATTCATCGCGATCCACCAATGTTGCATTTAGCGCCAGTGTGTGCAACGAATTAAACACACTACGCTCACAGCAATGGCGCAGTCGCAATGTGCGCAGTCGCGCCAGCAGCTGTCCAGGCGACTGCAGGCCGCACAAATGCTGTGGACTCGTCTCGGCCGCATCGCCTAGGTAATCAAGGCACTGTTGTTGTTGCTGCTGTGGTGGTGGTTGTTGCTGTTGTTGTTCGTTGACATTGAGTTGCTCGTGTGTCTGCAGATGGCTATAAAGCAATGTCGGCACTGACTGATCCTCTAGCTCATCCATATCGTCGCTGCTGCTGCTGCTGCTGCTGCTGGTGGCGGACAGCGTTGATTCATCCAGCTCGACATATTGTTCAGTTGTTGCTGCTGTTGCTGCTGCCTCCGTTGGTGCATTGGCAACAACATCTTCCAGCTCCCATTGCCTTTCGCGTCGCAATCGAGACGGCATGGCTTTATAGTTATTATTGTGGCTTAAACGCGTATGCGGCGACCTAAATTTAATCGTATTTGCGTTTATGAAGTACTTGATTTTATCGGTGCGCGCTTCGGCGCTGCTATCCGACGGCTGTTGTTCGGCACAGGAACGCGGACAGATTGGCGGGCCGGGTCCCTCATCAACCCAGGCCATGGGCAGTGTGCCAGCCGAGCACTGACCCTGTAAATACAAAACGAATTGACATATATTAACAATTAATACAAAGTTATAAATTTATTAGTTGAAGAAAAAATTCCTAAAATAATTTTCATAGTAATCTCTAAGAAACTTGTAATGGGAATGAGTATAATACATACAAATAAAATGCAAGGGGAAGGTAATCTTTTCTATGTGTTTTTCATCATTCTTTAATTTTTTTTTTTTTTTCATAAACAATATTCTTTTTTTCAATCTGTTTTAAAACTTCTTTGCAAATCTGGTCACATTTACACGGTGAAGTTTTTTCATGAAGTTATTTTGTAAATGCAACTCCGATTTAAATTTATGGTCGATAAACATACATCTTTGCCATCGACTGTTTTATTTGTTAGCCTCTAATTGATTTGGTAGAAGTAACAAGTAAGTAATTTAATTTAATTTAATAATTTATAAGCCACAACAATGTATTTACTATTTGCGCTAATATTTGCTTGTGCGATATTTCGTATAGATAACTTTATTATTCACATCAAACACTGTGCAACTCTGTGTTTACATGCAATCAGAATAAGGCAAAGCAAAATAAGAAAAAACTTCATTGCTTCACAAGTCATGAAGCATTGCTTGCAGTTTTGACCCCTCTACTCCCTTTGCCAACAAACGAATGTTGCATAAAAAAACTTCATCGTGTAAAAGGGGTCTTAGACTCTGCTTAAAGTTTAAAACAGTTAAAATCGACAAAATACTAATACAACTGCAGAAGTGCAAATATAAGTTAATACTCAATTCATTATTAAATGCTGCCAGCCAAGAGTGCCAATAAAACTATTCAAAAACAAACCATCTGTTATTAAATCTATTTAAAGTGGAATAGAGATTCATAAAGCAGAGAACATAAATATATTTATGGCCCCTGACGGAATAAGACAAACTTACTATTTAATACGTTTATTAAAACATAAATGCTTTGTATTATTTGAAAATTGAGCTGGCAAATGCAACATACACACACACACACAACCACACGCACACACACAGTTAGAAACAAAAATAGATAAAGAGGAGGCACGTGGGATAGAAATGGAGTGAGAGGGAATACGCGATGAAAGGCAACGGGGTAGAAAACAAAAAGTACTCTGGTATATTGAAAAAGTTTTTTGCAACTACTAAAAACATCGACAACAACAACAGCAAGAGAGAAAGTCATAAAATAAAACAACAACAGAAACAAAAGCAAGTAAAATAAAAGCCAAACAATGAAACGAGCAACAAAAACATCAACAACAACAACAAAACAACAACGGCACTGAGTGCATAATGAGCGGTTGGCCAAACGTTTATGGCATTTCCTGCTAGCCATTAAAAAATTTAAAGCTCAAATAAATTTTTTAAGAACTTATAAATATATGTACATGAATATATTTAAAGACCCATCGAAGAACCAACAGCAGTTAAAAGTGAAAGTAATATAAATAAACTTAGAAACAAGAAGCCATCAATTTTTTTTTTAAATCAGAAACTTCAATAAAAGAGTTTTTAAGCTGTGCTAAATTATATATGTATATACATAAATACTGAATGTTTGTGTGTGGATTAAAGGCTTAAGGACTCTGAAACCGCTGAACCGATTTTGATGAAATTTTGGCTATATCTATATAAAGTGAATTATAACTTAACAAATAACTGATAGACAAACATTAAACAAAAACACAAGTCTTAATAATATTACATAAGAATTTACCATTCCAAAAACTCGAAATTGCCTCTTTTTGTTAATATGTAGTAGTTATCAATCTGTGATTGCCTCTAGTGTACAACTACAACAGCAAACAGGTCCTAAAACATCGCATCACAAAAAAGAAAGCGAATTCGAAAACATATCTTCAAGTAAAAAAAAAGCAACAGAGACATACAGAGCGAAGTAAAATGTGCAAATTGCATTACAAGGAACATCAATAATGCATGTCGTACGACTTATGTGTGCGTGTCTGTGTGTGTGTCGTTGTGAGCTGTTGAACTTTGTCTGGCTCAGCATATACTATCTGCTTAATGCGTGTGTGTGTAAGAAATGTGCAGCAATCAACGACGCATAAAAACTCAATTGCCTTGGCTCACAGAATTGTTTTATGCAGGGCAATAACAATATGTCGGATTCTTTAGTTGATTGGAACGCACGCAACCTATATTTTTGTAGGTATATTATGTATTGATATGTATTTGTATATAAGTCAGGTTAGAAACGAGTTCGAATTTCCTTTTTACATTTTGATTACATGTCCATACGTACCTATAGGAGGCCAAAATTAAAAATTATACAATTAACAAAAACATGCACAAAAGCATTGTTGAAGTGAAAGAACATTTTTTCAAAAAAGTAATTGACTAAATGATGTTGCAGATGTTTCTGTTTAACATGGTATTTTGGCGAATTCATAAATATTCAAATATCTGAATAAAATTATGTTTTAGATTTATAGGAGTTTGTTTGATAAGGAAACTATGGCATATTGCATTAATACTTTCTAGACTTAAAATTTACCATTTAACAACAAAGCAGCAACCCTTTTGCTAGCTTTTATAAAGGGTATACTATACACAAAGGCACACACATACACATACACACACTCTCGCACACAAATACATGCATACATAGAGACAGAGAGGGAAGCACGTGTACACGGCGCCATTGTTGATTTAATGGCAGACCAGCTGCGGCCCAGTGCACAACAATGCGACCCACTCACTAGCTGATGTCCAGGGTTGAGTAGGGGTTACAGGATGAGCACTGTTAGGTTTGAGGGGTTGGTGAGGTGGTGTGCGGGAGTTAGCGAGGTTGCTGGGTTAACGGAAAATACAAGACAGCAACAAGATAAATTCTTGAATGCGCAACAGCGAATTAAGAATTACAGAATGAACTGACATTACAATTTGTAAAGCGGAGGCGAAACCCACCTCCCCCATACCCAATCCCCCCTCTCGAGTTCCCTTATTCCCCTTTCCGCTTCTGTGCTGATTAGTTGCGCTCATTCCAGTCCGAAGGCTGTTCAAACATTTTAAATATGCAAAATATATGCAAAGTTTTATTAAAGTTTAGCTTGATGGATAGGGAAATGGCTTGGTAAGAGGGCTAACTAGCTGGGCCGTGATATAAAATAAACTTCGACCTGTTATGCAAATTGGCCAACACTTATTTATTGCAAATTGATTTTTAGCCTTTTAGCCAGAAACGAACCGTCTCACCTGCAGGCCAAATCCTGAGCTGAACCACAGACAACATGCTAAATTCTTAAACAAAATAATAACTTTTAATTATAAAGTCAGTTTGAAGAGGGTAAATACGGCTGAAGAATGGGTACTTTAACTAAATTGCAAGTTTCAGCGGAAATTATGTCTGAAGTCAATTAATTGTTCAAGATAACTTAGGATGTGTGTGTGTGTGTTTGTTTGAAGAAAGGCTTAATATAAAAAACTTTAATACAGCTGCGAGTATGTTGTAATGTTTGCAGAGGTTTGAAACAACTTTAGACATTGAGTAATGCTAAAACTTAAGAAAAACCTATGTGTAGGTGTCCAAGCAATAAAGGATGGGAAGATTAAGTAAGACCTCAGAACGCATTAAATATGTATACAAATTCTATTCTATCTCGAAATATGGTTCAAGATTTCTACTTAGGAGTTACACTCGACTCCAAGCTCAACTGGAATGTACACCTTGAAAAGACCATAAATAAAGCCACTCGAGCATATTTCGCTTGTAACAGGCTTTTCGGTAGAATATGGGGCCTAAGTCCCAAAATGATCTACTGGTCCTTTAACACTGTGGTAAAACCGATCCTAACCTATGCATCTCTTGCTTGGTGGACGAAATCTACCCAGAAGACAGCTGCGGCTGCACTTACCAAACTACAACGACTGGTCTGCATAGGCATCACTGGAGCTATCCGAACATGTCCCACTGCAGCACTTGGAGTCATAACTGGCAAACCCCCTTTACCCATCACCCTGAAAAAGGAGGCCTGCCTGGGGGCACTTCGCCTTCAAAACATCACCAGCATGAAAAGCGGTGATCTTACCGGGCATCTTCGGGTTCTCGAACCCCTAATAAATGAGCCCATTCTGCGCGTAACTTACGAACAGAAACCAAAACTTGTTTTCCACAGAAACTTCTCTGTAGTCTTGCACACCAGACATGATTGGAAAACAAAATCAATATCTCTGCCCAGTGGATCACAAACGTGGTACACCAACGGGTCGAAACTGGAAAATGGTGACACCGGGGCTGGTATTTTCGGACCAAGGTTCAACAAATCCATAGCCATGGGAAAGTCTCCAACCATTTTCCAAGCTGAGATATACGCCATAGAAATCTGTGCTCGTGAATGCCTGCGCAGGAAAATGCAAGGTACACGGATTTATCTTCTCTGACAGTCAGGCGGCGCTCATAGCGCTGAGATCCTTCACAATCTCCTCCAGACTTGTAGAGAACTGTTTCCAGCAGCTGAACGCCCTTGCCTTCAAAAACATCTTAACTGTGGGCTGGGTGCCAGGGCATGAAGGCCATATAGGAAACGAGGTAGCAGACTCCCTAGCAAAACGCGGGGGGATGACACCACTAATCGGCCCTGAACCGTTCTGTGGACTTTCGAAAGGACACAAAAGAGAACTGGACAGTGCAGGGCTGAGACAAGCCAAACAATTTCTCGTCCCCCAGATGACGCGATCAAAACGCATCATCAATTTAAAAAAGAACGAAATTCGCACTTTAACAGGCTACCTAACGGGTCATTGCAACCTAAGGTACATATCACCTTAAGAAATTAAAACTTTCGGAAACCGACACATGCAGATTCTGTGAGCTGGAGCCTGAAACATCAGAACACGTTCTATGTGAATGCCCCTCGCTTAGCAGACGTCGACTTCTACAACTAGCAGGTGAACTTATCCCCCCCTACAGGATATGGGAACATATAGCCCCTACCAAAGTGCTCTCTTTTATTAGTAGCCTCGGTATAGAGGCTCTACCCTGACTCCTACAGGCAGGTACAAAAGACCCAACATCTGGTCGCAGTGCAATAAGGCCCTAGTAATAATAATAATAATAATGGTTCAAGACTTACGAGATATATTTTAATCAAACATTAATTCTATACATATTTGCTTAAGATATATTATAGAATATTTTCAAAAATTGCTTCAATGTAAAGATGGCTTATATGAAGATTAGAAAATATTTTTTTGATGTGTGGAAGGTACCATCAACACTTGCTCCAAACTTTCCTAGGTCAAGTGTTGACTGCAGCCAGCGGATATCAACGGACAGCAACCAATCCAGCTGACAACTCATTGTTTAAGGCAGCAACATTGAGGGGGCGAGAGTTGGGCTTATTAGACGAGAGACTTTCAACTTTTAGCTTGCAACATGCAGAGCCAGTCAACGTAGACAAAGGCCTCATTGCCACAAAGGACATTTAACTAGCTATCTGTGTATGTGTACGTCTGTGTTTGTGTGTTTTTGTGTGTGTGAGTGCGAGTGTCTGCTTTTAGGCATAATGCATACACTCCATTATGCGAGGGCTTTGTCTAAAGCTTGTTGTTTAGTTTTCATCTTTTTTTTTGTCTGTTAAAGGCAAAACATGAGGAAGCTTGTTGTTGCAACAATAAAGAGCTCGTCTGTCACTAAGCTGGTCCGTCGCCAGCTTGATGATAACTTGCATGACATGCACAATCCACAAAAAGAGAGAGAGGGAAATGTCCATAAGCACACAGACATATGCATGTTTTAGTTTTTGGCCACGTGTCTGGGGCGAGTCTTTGTTGCAGTTGCCACACAGCTGTTGCAATTTCAATTATCCACATCTACGATACTGAATATTTCAAGCCAAACATTTTCGAATTTCATTTCACTTTCTCTCAATTTCTCTCGGTTCAAACGGGTCGCATGAGTAATGTAGCATGTGGCATGTGGATTTTCAATTGTTGCTCCGGCAACAAGAACGCTTGTCAACTGCCGACTGCAAAACCCGTCAGTGCCAAGCGGCAAACTGACATTACCATAATTGTTTTTAAAGCGTTGGTTTTTCCTCTATTTGTTTGCCATTCGGGTTTTTCTATAGCAAAATTCGAGGTTTCGCCAATTGCATATTCCGATTGCTGTCAGCAAATCAAATGCAGTTGCTCAAAGTTATGGTTTCTGCTATGCAAGTGTAAGACAAACTAATCGATTGAATCTAAATATAATACATACTAGGATCTGGTTGTAAGGTTTAAAGGATTTGAAATAAGCATTTTTTACTCTCTGCAGCCTTACGTAGTCAGATAGCCTCAACAAGCATTGCATTATACTCGAAAACATTCCAGACTACTCCAAAAACTTATGCTCTATAAATTTCAGTTAATTAACAGCTGTTTTTCAAGAGAACACAAATATTTGGCAAAACAATTAAAATGCGCTTAAAGTGGGATGTGCAAAAAACCGTAGAGAAAAAAAGTCAGTGAAACGTAAGGCAAGGCAGAACAGGGCGTAGAGCGACTGTCAGAGCAAAAGAGGAAGCAACCAAAAGTGCACTTGAGCTAAACACCAACAGCAACAGCACTAGCAACAGCAGCAACAACAACAGCAGCAACAACAGCAACAGCACCAACAACAACAACGGCAACGGAACCGACAACACTTTAAATGTTACAGCTTAACCTCGACAGGCAATTCAAACAATGCATAGAGCTAGTGTGTGTGCATGTGTGTGTGTGTGTCAAATTTCAACGCTTGTCAACACTGGTGCAAGAAAAATGCAAGTGCCCATACAGCAGCAGCATCAACAACAACACAACGTCAACAACAGCAACAGCAGCGAGGAATATGTTGCAAGCAGCACTCAAATTTCCAAATGCAATGCCAGAGTGTGTTGTTGTGTGGGTTTGCATGGCAGAAGCGTAAAAATGTGACAGCCAACACACACGCACACGCACACACACACACACTAGCGAATGGTAATGGAGGCCACAAGGGAGCAGGACAGCAACCAGCCATAGAGAAAGAATGAAAAATAAAGGGCGACTGGATTTAGGACTACAGCGTTTTAGGCTGTACAAAAGAGAGGCGGAGGAGAAATGTTTCTATGTTAGGCTTGCGCTTAATTGTTTGTCACTTGACGTGCCGCGATATACCTAGGCACATGAGTAGCAAAAATCCCGCCCCGCGTCGCCTGCTCCTGTTCCCCTACATATCCTTCACTACATGAACCAACTGTCATTTCACCTTGATTTTGTTGTTGTTTGCCCGTTGCCGCTTTGCTTTGTTGTCAAAATCATAAACATGGCCTCATGGCCTACCACCCCTAACCTTTATTTTCATGTTGTTGCAGCAGCTGTATTCATTAATATGTACAACTATTCACATTTACACAATTGTGCCCATAAAGTTATGCAACATATGCTATAATTCAGAAATTTTTTATAGTATTCCCGATCTACCTTAATGTAATATTTTTTAAGTGCAAATGCTATAAGACCTTTTCAACAAACTCATTTTGTTTCAAGGTTATTATATTTTGTAATCTTTTCTTTTTTATATATTCAAAAGAGTTTAAATATTTTACTTGAATAAGTTTTCTGCTATTTTAAGAGACAACTTTATTTAGTATAAGCTTTAAGGGAAAGTACCATTGATCACAGTTGATACATATATAGAACTAATGCTCCATTTATGGACAAATGTATATTGTTAACAGTATTTACAAAAACTATTTGAGAAACTAATGGATAAATCGTGGCACTTTGTTTTTGGCTTGCTTCGCTTTTTCACATAAATAATTCACAACAATTACATGCACCTTATTATTATAAGGTTATGTTATCGATCTGTTGTTGTTTAAGGATAATGTAATTAACAATGCACCGTGTCATTTGCCGAATATGTATTATATTTCAAGTTCAACTGATTATTTTGCCTATCAGCAAAGATTATAGATTATATATTTGTCGTAATTCAGTTAAAAGTTAAAACCATTATTGTGTAAATATATATGAAATAAATTGGGTATATATTATATGTATTTTTATAAATATTTGCAATTCGACCAAGAAATAATAACGCTTAGAAAGTATCAAGTAATCTTGAGTACGGTAGCTCAGATACTGAAAAAATTTGATTCTCCACAGCTTACAAAATTTGATGGGCGGGCAACGCCGCCAGATACAATGAGATTCGACAGAGACAGCAAGCGTTCACAGAAACAGAGCGACTGACAAAGCAAAACCCGAATTGCGCAGTTGTGAATTATTTTGGGGTATAAAAAGGAAAACAAAACTTTTTAAAACAGCTCGTTGCAATATCTGTGTTTCATATGATTCAAGTATCACGTTCATACACTGTTATTTGCATATAGTACTACATATTATTAAGTCGTTTAGGGGGAATCATTTAATGTGCATCGGACTCGCGTCCTGCATTGGCTGTTTTCCGTCAAATTAGCGTGCGTTAAGAGAACAAAATCACGTTACGCTTGCGAAACGATGCCAGTCAGAACAATTACAGTGCTGCGTGCATAATTTAGCGACTGCTCCCCAAGGTGTTGTAAAACCTCCAAATGGGACAAATCATTTTAATGTTTCCGCTTTATACACACACAAACAAAAATACACCAACACAAAAGCACATGCACACTTGACGTAATTGTTGAATGCGACAAGCTTAACAAGTTAGAAAGCTCTTGTCAAGAAATTTCGACTGGGAAATACCCTGAATCCTTACTTCAGGATGTGCATGCAATAATGCTCTACTGAATGCTTGAACTAACTTTAATATTGTATATCTCCGGTGTATCTCGATCTATTTTGATTTAAGTTTCATTATTCATTATTTCAAAGTTAATGTCAATAGATTTTGGGTGAAGTTTCGAAATGTTCTAACTCACAAGTTTGCTATTGATTCCATGTGTACATCGGAAACCCAAAGAGCTATCGATAATTCGAAACAGACATGATCTGCATCCGGTTTCGTAGAGCTTAACTCTGCTCTGTTGCTACAAAATATGTGTGGCTGACAAATTACGCAACGCTTTATCAACGTGATATATGCCAAAATGGTAATGCAACGTTAATCAACACTAGGCCATTTAGTGCGACAGTGAGCCAGATATATTTATATTGCTATGCGGAAACATGATTTAAGAGTTTATGTGGCCTAGTGCAAAATTGATGTTATCAACATACAATACATCAAAATTATGCATTAATCGAAATGGATGGCGGGATGGTATAAAAAGAAGTGATGATATGGTCGCATTAGTTTAATCATATTTAAACAGCGAGTGTATTTATCATTCATTATGGATATATCAATCCATAATCGGGCGTACAAACCCTATTTATAGGCAAACAAAGCAACGTAAAACGGGAAAACGGAAAAGCTGCGCCCCAAAATCGAAACCACGAATTCGGCAATAACAGAGGCCAAAACACCAGGTCTGGGGTGCTAGTGTGTGGGTGTTGACTGTGTGTGGGTGTTTGGGTGTGGCATGTGTCAACGCACCTGTCCATCAACGTGAATGATACTCGTATATATTCGCATTTGTTTGTTCTACTCGTGGTTGCAAATTGAAAGGCTCGCTTGGACGACAGCTCCGACAACGACACCAACACCAACAACAGCAATGTTTTTGATAATAATAATAATAACAATAACCAGAGGCAAGGGGATAGCGTTTCGTCTGTCGTTATGCCACACACAATTTTATCAACATTAATTTGTCAAACATTTACCGGCACACTAGGCCCTGGGCATAACCATACATAAGTTTATTTGTCGCTCTGCATAATGACAAAACACAAAAGCATTAATTTTATGAAATGAAATGAGTTGTAAACAGTTGTGGCCAGCTCTGTGGTTTTCAAACACACAAAGAGTCTCATTATTGTTTAGACATTTCAACGATTCGAAGGAGAGTTTTCAATTCCTATTTTCGCACGTGTTATATTTCACTCGTTAAATTTCCTTGATTATTTTTGCAGTCACACGATCTTCGAGTTAAGGGGAATCAAATCACTCGCCACTAGTTGCGAGTTCTTGCTTAAGCAATCTTTTCAATCTTCGATATCTGTTTCTCAAAATTTCACAGATTTTGAATTCCAAAATTTTCCACGTCATGGTTTGATTTAAATTGATAACATGTAACTTTAACTTTAATCTTCAATATATCAGCTGATTCTCAACCGACTTCGACTTAAACTTCACTGACTTTCATTATTTTGTCTATAAATATGAAGCCTCATTCGCCTTTCGTTGCAGTTCCACTATGTTTTTGTCGCCCCGTTGAACTCGTAATGAAATTCTACAGCTGAATTTCATTCGAAACTTTTGAACAATGCTCATTGAATAATTTACGCTCTGCGCAAAGCCCAAATCGAGAAAGAGAAAGACAGAGATAGAGTGAGAAAGAGGTAAATGAAGAGCAAAGAGAAAAGTAAATCCAAACGGCAAACAAATGTGGCTTCAACACCCGAAGCGCGGGTGTGGGAAGCGTTTGTCCGGGGTCAGTGAGTAGCGCTCCACTTAAGCTGGTCCCACGGCAATTTACGTGCCAAGCTGCAAGCTTAAGCAGAAACGCCCCATCCTGCCTCCCCGTGCTGGAGCAGCGTCCCGCACATAATTGCGTTAGCTTATATGGGCGGAGGAGGTGGTTTTAGGATCTGGACATGAAACGTGCACGGACTCCAGCTCCGTTTATTGTTTGTTTTTGGTGTGTGTGTTTGCAATTTGTATTTGTACACTGCACACTCTTTGCAGCACTTTTAAAATATTTAATCAATGCATGTGTATCGTGCCACAAATCGTGGCAGCATTCAGCCTGATACCTCCAATTGTCGCTGTCTCCTGTCTAAATCGTGACCCAATCACACTTTTTTCGCGTGGTGCCAGGGAGAAAGAAAGTTGACTCAAGCCAAGTTGGTTGCATGCTAATTTCAAATGCAAATTGTCGGTAATTAACGGATTTGCTCGCAACAAAAGTTACCTAGATTTACGAAGGTCGATAGGAAGGAGTAAAATTGTGTGAGCTTGATTATCAATCGAGAAGGTTACAATGTGCCTACTAATCTCAAGTAATTAGTTGGTAAACTAATTGAACACAGTGTAGTTAATGTTCCAGGCAGTTTAAGTAGACAAGAAACTTGAGAGAGGCTCAAAACAAATCTGTCGTTTAATACCTATACAACATTTCGATGCATTGCTCTACATTATGAAGCAGCAACAACTAGGGTAAAAAATTGTTAATTGTTGCTTGTTCGATTTATCCAACACCATATTCATTGGATTTTCATGGTAAATATAAAATATAAACGATCTCGAGTACAGTGTTAAAAAATTCCCTAGGCGAAAGCAAATTTAAAAAACGCATCGATAGCAATATTAATGCATTGTTATTTCAGTACAAGATACAGAAAATAGTTTTGTTATACCATTTATAGATCATTTAATTGCCTAGAGACTTTTTTCGCATTGGAATATGTTGTACGTTGGCAATACTTTAAATCGATTTATATGGTTTAAATCATATTGTGTAAGAGATATCATATTTGTTGCGCAATTTAATTTCAAACTGCACATAAACTTAATCAATGTTGCAATTTTCAATCACAGATGCAGTTTGCGGACTCGAATGGAATGAATTGCCATTCATACAGACTGACATATAGACAGAAAGACATAAGGACAGACAATATAAAACCGCTTCAATTGCTGTTTGCAAGAGTGGAGAGTAGTTGGTAAGACAGCGGCAGTGGCAAGAAGGATATGCCTATGAATTTCTTATGGCAACCTGAAGCACTTTACTTATTTCTGATATCGACGAAGGACATTCGCCGCCATACACACAACGGAAATGCCAATAACTGTACACAGTACAGTTTGGGGGCTCCTTGTGTGTGTGTGCTTTTTTCCTCGAGCTGGCCCGCGACAGTGGCCATTTAGCCCCCGCTTGGCCAGAAAAGGCAAGGCATGGCAAGGGGCATTCAATCAGTGTTATTGCAGCCTATCCAAATCCCTGGCGGCCACAACTTTCATAGCTCCTCCTTGAAACGATTTGCCATTCAAGTGGCGGACAGCAAAAGCAAAACCACCAGCTCCTCCTCGTTGTAGTCATCGTCGTCGTCGTCGTCGTCGTCATCACAAAACCAGAGCGGAAATTTATGACAGCGCTCGCATTCAACTGCAATTTGGCTTGTCTGTCTGGCATTTGGCATTGGGTTTGAGTTGTCTGTTCCCTCAGCACTCTCTATATATATATAGTAGTATATGTGTGTGTTGTGCCTGGCAGTGAAAATGATGTAATCATATTGCACATGGCAGCGGTTGTTCTTGTTGTTGTTGCTGTTGCAGTTACTGCGTTTTGCCTGCTTACAAAATAATTGATTTTGTGTCCACATCCTTGACACAAATAAACACTCTACACTCACACTCACACACACACACAAAAGCGCACACTCTCACATACAAGAACCGAAGAAAATTTAACTAGAAGCTCTATAAAATTTGAATTAAAAGCAACAAAGCAATGGTTTTTAATTGAATTTGTAAAGGGGCGACACGAAATGGCCAATGTAAATTAAATACATACAATATTTTGCAACTGTTGAATTGAGCTTTGTGCTGTTATTGTTTTTCCTGTTTGTTCAGTAAATCCAATACAACATGGCTGGCTGGCTGGCACAATATATAGGTTCTATAATACATATGAGGCACTGCTCACAGAGCTTCGATTTGTTTGTCAGCCACTTGCACCCTGCCCCACTAGTCCGGCCGACTTGGCCTCCTATCCTTTTACTTTTTGTTATAAATGTTTGTACTGGAATACAGTTTCCACTCGACTATGCAACGTGCAAAACGGCATAGAACAAAAAAAAAACAATCATACAAAAAAAAAAAACAGTTTAAAACGCACAGCAAAATTCCTAAAAGGCCACGAAATGCAGCATGTTGACACGAAGAAGCATGAATGAAAAAGAGGTAGAGATGTTGACTTATTACACTTTAAAAAATAACTCAACTAAAATATTTATTTTATTTTATAATATTATAATAATAATAATAAGCTAATATATACTATATATGTAATATTTTTAATTTAATTTTCTTGTAATCTGGAAATAAGGTTTTTGATTCCTGGGTAATTTAATATAACCTTTTTGTAATCTGGACATACATTTCTTGATTCCTTTGTAATTTATGATTAAACAAACTTTTCTATGTTACATTGTTTGAAATTGCTGTTTGATAAATGTTTTTTAAACAGAAAAAACCATTTCAAAAATTTACATATATGTTATTCTAATGATACTGGTAATTGGAAAATGGAGCTTAGATAGGTTAGATCGGATATCTAAAGTATTTGCTTGGAACAATGAAAAAGTTGTTGGTGTTTAGACCAACTTTCATTGCTTTGGGCCAATTAATATTTTCTGAGTGTAGTTTGGAACTGATGGCGCACTTGACTGGCACTCATGTCATGCCCTGAGTGCATGCATATGTAGCAGTAGCAGTAGCAGTAGCAGTAGCAGTAGCAATAAAGCAAGAGCAGAGCATCAGGCAGCATAAGCCATGTGCACAATAAACCCACCTATAGCACTTGACAGCAGGCAACGACAGCGGCATCAACACATCAACATGCGGCGTAGCTCAAAGCTGTAGCTGGAGCTGTTGCCGAGTGCGCAATGTCGATGTCGATGTTGATGCCGTGAAACGAGGCCTCATCAGAAATTCCGCACTCGCACACTTGTATTCCCAATAAGCTGACAGCTGGCACTTGTATGTCTGTCTATCTCATTTGGCATAAAAAGAGCATTAAAGTTGGCTTAAACATTTTGGGCCACACTTACAGTTATGGCTAACAGAATTTGCTAACTTAATTGCAGCTGCAACTAGTTGAAACTCAACGAGTCTACGATTATGTTGTATACTCGTTAGTTTCGTTTGATAAAAGGCCTTTGTTAACAGCCTCAATTATCGATCCGTCATCGATAACTTATACCCATATCGAAGCTTGAGAAACTACTTCCTGTTGTTTGCCATAATATATTTTCATTTCGTCTAGTAAAATTTTAGAAATAGCTCATTACCAGGTTGTCAAGTTTAGTTGGCTGCCAGCAGCACAAAGGACGTCTACTAGTGTCCCTTCTTTCGCTAATGTTGCAACATTCTCCTTCGAATGAGTTTGTCAAAGGATGGCCAAAAACTTTGTTTTAACGCCGTCAGTGTCAGCGGCAGCATTTAGAGGCGGGTGTATCAACTTCTCTTATTTTAATGCACCACACATACTCCCACATTTGGTATTTTAATTAAAGTTGCCACAATTTGTTGCACAAATACGAGTGTCAGACTTTATGAATATATGAGAATCACAGCATGCATAAATGCAAACCAAATATCAAATAAGCAAGCCTATAGATATGAAAATAAGTATCTACGAGGGTTCTCAATACTTAAATAAACTATTATATGCACGAAGGATAACAGAGCTAGAAGACCCCGCATAGCAGTGTGTTAGCCATGACAGCTGCTATAAGTTGTTTCACATTTAAATGGCTTGATTGACTTGATTATTTAATTGCCGCTGCTGGCCGCAAATAATCAAACAACTAACAAACCAAGCAGGACGACATATAGTATGTATATAGATTCAATTAAGTTGAGAAGGGTGGAGGTGGAGGTAGGGCAAAGTGGGTTTACTGATAGAAAATCAATAAGGGCGCGTGTGTCTCTGAAATGAATAAAATTTAAGAGCAAGTTACAGAAACGTCTAATTGGCATTGGAAGTCAGTGTCTGTCAAACAAATAGGGAAACATCTTAATTGTTTTTGTTTAGGGCGTTTATCAGAACACACACATACACACACACACACAACTAACAACAAACATTAAGTTGAAGCAATGGCCAAAACGCGCCCCGAGCCAATGCAATCGCAATCAAAAGGCCATTGAGAAATGCCTCAGAATTGAATTAGATTTAAATAGAAAAACAGGCAAAAAGCGACAAGAAAAACAACAACGACAACGAAAACGTCGGCTGTTAATAAATATTCAAATTTGAATTATACTTGGCAACCCAATGAGAATTTTATGCGCGCTGATAAAAGAAAAAAAAACAATGAAAAGCCCATCCAAGGCATTCATTTTGCGGTCGAACCGAAAGTGGCAAAGGGGGTGGCGAGGGTGGCTTGAAGGTGTGGTCCCACATTTTGGCAACGTTTCAAAAGTCGGCCAGTGCTTTCAAGAGTGCGCACATAAAGCCAAGAGCCAAGACAAAAAAAAATACAAAGAAAAATAAAGCACAAAAAAATATTATAATGAAAATGCACAAAAAAAATTGATGGCGAATTGAAAGTTTTGCTCTTTTTCTTTGGATTTCCATTGAAATGTTTTTTTTTTCTTTTTTGTCACTAGCACAATTACCAAAGCCATTTTCGTTGATTTGTAACACGTTGCATGCTAAAGACGATGATGATGATGCTGATGATGATTTTGATGGAGCGATAATGATGTGCAACTTGGCTGTCGTCGTACAAAGTAGAACTTGAGTGGCCCCCAAGATGTGGCGCAATTGTCACACAAACACTTTGCATGCACAATCAGAGCCAAGGCACAGTAAAATAAACGAAAGAAACGAACGAACAAACGTACAGAGAAGAAAAGAAGCTTTCCCTTTACGATTGAGTGGCGCAGCCCTTAGAGCCGTCCGTCCCTCTTTTCCGTCTTGTTCTCCATTTCCATTGCTGCTTCTGCTCAACTTGAAAAACACCAGCAATAAAAGTATATGGAAACTTCTCGCTTATCGCGTTTTGCATTCGTGTTCGTGTTCGCCGTTCGGGCCAATTGGCAGCTGAGGCTGCATTAGCTGCTCCATTTCAGTATATAACGTAGCTCATACAAAAAATTTACATATAACAGTTAAAAATTCACAATTTGCGAAAGGTAACATTGTTTGCCTAAATCAATTTTCCTTCTGTACAATTTTGTTGCTGTTAAATTCGAGCCCAATTTGAATATTTTAGGAACTATGTTGTAAATGTGTGGTGTTCTAACTCTAACTGAAATGCATCGATTTATATTTGCTGCTTTTCATGAAGTTCTTTTTTGTATTTCTATGCATTTAATCTGTGCGTTGTTGCATTGCCACCGTTTTCAATATGGACAGGAAATAGGACATAGTGTTGGGTAGAGGCCCAAGCAATGACACTATACAAATCAAAATGAACAGAAGGTGGAAGAAATTTACTCAAAGAACCGTAAGATTTAATACACTGCCTTCGCAGGAAAACATAAGTAAATCTTGCCTTAAGTTTTGCGGATTTAAGAAACTGAACAGTAGAGCTCTTCCATAAAGCGAATCTCAAGGGGCCAAAAATAACTTCGATATGAAGAAAATTTTTCATACAGGATGGGTTATTGATTGATCCAAATTGCAGTGTTTTGGAAAAGAATTCGGTATATAGAAGTTCATTTCTCCGTTATACGAAAGCTCATATCTTAATATATATTTAAGGGAATATTTGCGGAATATGAGCTTTAACTAATTATTTGCGTATATCAATTATGTGTCATATATTGACATAATGTTTTGATTTTTTTTAGTAGAACAATGCTTTGGACTTTTGGACATGGAACTGGCTTTTGTCATAGCTTCTTAAGCATTGTCTTTTCAGAGCGTTCTTTGGTCATGTCATGCGCGTGACTTCTTCCTTCCTCCGGCTTCGTCGCTTTCCGTGCAGAAAATAATTATGTTCATGTGGCCAATATGAGATGGTTGAAGGACTGCAGTTGTTTTGTGTGCGGAAAGCCACGTGCAGGGTCGCCGTACAATCGATTTCAATAAGATATTACACATTAATTGCGCTTTCGGATGAAGTCAAAGAGAATAAGAAAACATATGCTACAGATAAATTGAATAAGACTCTGTTGCCGTTGAAGAGCGTAACAATTTGAAGGAGTTTTTCAAAGCTTAAATATTATAGCTCCTATTTATAAGCCATGCTTATTAAATGAATAATCTTGAGTGAAAAAACATGAAGGAAAAAATCTATTTAGTTTAATGAACTCTTTGAAATCCTGGAAGCAAACTGCAAAGATTTTTATCTGGACAAATAAATTCGTCCCTTGACTCACTATTCTCATTGTCCTTGCAAGGTTTTTTAAAATTTTAACTGTCCATCATAGAGGTAATCCTAATTAATGCTGGCAGTTTAATCCGCAGTCTAGCTTTACAATTCGGTTGCTTGTGCGTTTATTTATTCTATTGTTGTAAGTGCAACAAAGAAGTGCAACTTACCTGCAGGTCGGTACCGGTTATGCCCGGCTGTGCCAGATCACAAGCTGATATCCAAGGATTAAGGCGTGTTAGGGCTGTCGCAGTGCCTAATATGGATTTTCTTAGATCCACAGGCGGTTCAGTACTTGCACCAGTTGCAGGTGTCGCTTCTGTTGTTGTTGTTGCTGTGACAACAGCTGATGGCAAAGGCTCACCACCGTCCGAGCTCTGGGCAACTGCGATTAGATGTGACGCATAGGCATCGTTAACTCTGATTTCCTTCTGCTCTCGTTCCTGTTGCTGCTCTCTCGTCTCGCGCTTATTATTATTGTTGCTATTGGCGCTCTCTCTTTCGCTCTTATCGATCAGTCGACTTTCGTCCTGTTGCTCCGGCTGTTGTTGTTGTTGCCGAGTTAGAGCCACACTTGCAGCCAGATTGTAATCCTCCTCCTCCTCGTCTTCGGCGGCAGCTGCGTTGTCAGCGTCCTCGCTCAGTTTGATCAGTCGATCGAATGACTCCTCCGACAGCAGATCGTCTTCAGCGACCAGCGCAAAGATGTCTTCGTCTGCGACAGTGTCGGTGTCTGTGTCCGAGTCTTCGTCAAATGCTGAACGCGATGAAGCGTATTGCACGGGCAGTCCACTTGTATCGTCCTGCTCGTCGTCCTGCTGTTGCTCTTGCTCCTCGCGCTCCTCACGCTCTCTATTCGCTATCTCACCTGTCTCCTCGTTCTCGCCGATAAGCGTCGCCTCGCTGGATTCGGGCGCCCCCACCACAGACTCTGTTCCGGCGTCGATTGCTCTTCCTTGCGCCTCGTCGCTCGTCCCAAGACTACGGGCACGTCGCGTCGACGACGCTGGCAGCGATTCGTCAGGCACTCGGCTGTGCTGTGTATAGAGGTCAAAATTGAGCTGAAATGAATCGCGGGCGGGGGCGACGTCCCCAGGTCTACTACCGTCGTCATGCAATGTTGGCAGCAGGAATGCGAAGCCGCCACCACCACCAGCTCTGCCACTGGTGGCCGAATCGTAGCTGGACGGTAATGTTGTTCCTGTTGTTCCTTTTGTCGTTGTTATTGCCGGTGTTGTTATTGGTGTTAATGTTATCGAGCTGGAGCTGCTGCTGCTGCTGCCGTGGCTGCTGCCGCTGATGGTGTTGGTGGTGCTGGCACGCCGAGCCCCCGAAATAAACGCAAGCGCCATCACGACCAGCCCGGGTCCTGGCCGCATATTGACCTCGGGTTCGGCGGTGCTAGCATGGTGCAGGCCCGCTTGAGACGCGCTTGCGACTCCAATTCAATGCGACAAATGATGGGCTCATGGCCCCATCATCATCATTAATATATCGTGTGTGTCGTTTCGATCTCCCACTGCTCCAGCTGCTCCTGCTGCTGCTGGTGCTGTAGCGGGTATAGGTGTTTTGTGCTTCGCCTTGAAGGCGGCTCCAAGCGTTACCTTTTCCGTATCCTGGCAACTCCTCAGCTCAACTCTGTTCTCGGCGGCTAGCGGCATGAATTTTGCCTCGCAAAACGGCCACACTGTATTGATGCTGCTGCTGCTGCTGGCGTTACCAGACTGTCGTCAATTACCTTGCACTGCAATTGATTTTCTTTAACGATTGTTGCTGTTGTTTTTTTTGTTTAAGCTGCGGATCAGTGCAGCGGGACATGGCAGCCAGTAGTAATAGAAAATAAATGGGAGGATGAGGGAGGGGGGGAGGGAGGACACGTTTGACAAAATAAAGTAAACTGGGGAGAAACGTAACGTAACGAAAGTCACGAGTGTTGAGGCCGATTAACGATTTACTTTTTGACAGTGAATTCGATTACACATAACATGTTTACTTTTTTAGGCATTTAGCAACACTTAATTAATTTTTATGCAATTTTCTCGCTTGCTGATTTGGGGCCGTTGTTTTGTTTTTGTTGTTGTTGCAGTTGTTTTAGTAGTAGTGGTTGTTGTTGTTGTTGTTGTTATTGCGACACTGCTGCACATTAACCTTGAAATTTAAATTTAAATTCGTGTGTCGTGTGTGTTATTTTTTTTGCTTGTTTTGCTGCTGATGTTGGTGCTGCATCTGCTCCTCTTATTCTTGAAGTTGTGGTTGTTGTTGTTGTGGCACTCTGTTTGGACTTACAGCCTAACGCGAAGGTCACATAGCAGCAAATTTTGGCTGGACTGTAAGTATTATTATTATTATTATTCATTTATTAGTTATTTAATTTGATGATGTGATGACTTTTTACTTTTATATTTTGATTTTTAATAATTATTTTGTATTTTATGTAGTTATAGGAAACAAAAGACTTTTATGGTTGCCGCAGCTCTTTGAGATTTGTAAATCGAACATTTTCGGATTAAGCGCGCTCTCGCCGTCTCTTCCATTTACACTTCCACACAATTTCGCTCTCTGGCTCTCTCTGGCTTACTCTCTCTCTTTCATTCACTCTCTCTTTGCAATAACGCCAACGCAACGTACAAAGTTGTGCGCCCACGCTCCAAGCTTAGCTGCGCACTCTCTTTTCTTTTTCGTTTTCTTGTTCTTGTTTTTTTTTTTTTGGCTCTGCATTTGATTTGCATTTGAAATGCCGTTACAAGCGTTATCCGCATCGCAGCAAAAGCTTATAAAAAGCAAATTCGATGACTGAGATTAATGACAACAACTTTGCATCTTGCATTGTCTGCTGCTAGTACTTTGCGATTGTCTGCACGCACAAAACAAAAGTAATGTGTAACTGACACACAGCAGCAAGCCTTAAGCGAGCCAATAAGCGAACAATAAGTGTGAGCGAGAGCTAAACAATAAGCGAGTTTGTGTGTGAGAGCGGGAAAGAGTGGGAGACTGAGGGCGAATGTAGATTGGAAGCAGCACATGACGAGCACGAAGTCTAACGAAGCCAGCCACAGCACAGCAGCAGCATCAGCAGCAGCAGCAGCCACCGCACAAAGAAGAACGCCGAAAAAACGTCCCTAGTACACGCACACACACACACAGAAATAAATATACGTATTGAGAGACACACGCACAGGCCAAAGAAATTTATATAATTCGCAGCAGCAGCCAGCGGCCGACGATGCCTGCTGCTTGTTGTTGTTTTTATTGCTACAAACACAGAAAACAGCGGCCGAGGCGCTCGTGGGTGTTGGGTGAGCAGCAGCACTGTAGTATATGTTTGTATGTATTTACATATATGTGTGTGAGTAGTTACTTAGGGCAGCCAGGCAAGCATTCGGTGTCCCTTTTGTAGCAGCATGAAGTAGTCGCCGTCTTCTTTGTCACTGTGCTGTATTAGTGTTGGTGGTAACTGTAAGTACGTATACGTATACGTATGTATGTATATTTATGTATATAAATATTTGTTTATGTATGTAGATGTCGATGTTATGGCAGCGCCAAAGACGATAGCGACTGCGGCGCCTGCATGTGGATATTTTTTTTGTTTGTGCTTTCTGTGTATTGGTGTTTAGCTGCTGCTGCTGCTGATTGTCCCACAATAAACGCTGCATACTTTCAGGCGAAAAATATTACTATTATAATATTAATCATATAAGTAGTAAGTATGTAGTTGGAGTGGGAAAGCCGAATAGCATAACATTTAAATGGGCTTCTTTATTTTTTGTTCACAGCCTGTGTGTGTATTTGCTAACTTTCACTTTTGTTTTATTTGCTGCTCCGTTGACACTGCGCACACACACACTTACAGTTACACATACATGTATGTAGAGGAATTTTCTCTTTTTTTTTTGTGCGTATGTGTGTGTGTGCTACTTCGGGTTTATGTATGGCGGCTGCTTATATAAGCCCGGAACATGGCACAAAAACTATTCGCAAACGAACTTTTCACTGTGTAGATTTTCCTGCAATTTGCTACAGGGTTTTTTGTTTATGCAACGTGGTCGGTCACACTTTTGGGGCGCTACAGTGTCAATAGCTGAGATTTTCGCACACATATTATATAACATTTGCTATACAAATGTTGCTGATTTGATGTGGTGGACAGTCGATGTCCTAACGATCGCCATCTATCGAAGCATTACACAAACACATACACACACACAGTCAAACAGGTAAACGTAATGCTCTTTTGTTACGTACAAAACTAGCATAACAAATGCCTAAAGCTATGAGTGTGTGTGTGTACATAATAACGATGTATGTGTGTGTGTGTTTAAATGTATGGGTCTTTCTTCCAAGAGCGCAGCATCAACTGCCGTAACGGCTGCGTGGGCGGAGTCAGTGGCTAAGCTACTGGGGGTATGGGGGCGTTATGCTTTGCAGTTTTTATTTTTTTATTTTTTAGTAAGCCACACCAACAAAAATGGTTAAATGGACACCGCGGTGGGTTTTCAATTTTTTTTTTTCTTAATTTTTTGTTTTACAAAAACGATAACGATAACTCAATAAACGTTAGCTCGTTTTCCGAATCGCAGCTTTTCACATTTGTTGGCCTCGTGCTTGGGTTACTTTTATTTATTTTCTTTAATTTGCATACGTATTTTTTACATTGTGTGCTAAGACATTTTTGATAATATTTTTTCGATTTTAATGCTTTGTTTGGTTTCTTTTATTTCTTTGTATTTAAATTTGCTAGCTTTTTTTTTGGTTCTTTGCTGCTTGACTATGTGGACAAACAGTAGCGCGACGACGCAGGATATACCGTTACAATCCTGCTTCTTGCTGATGGCCCCAAACGGCACTGACTGTGCCACAAATTGCAGATGGCGCTTAACTGGAATATGCCAATGTGCCGAGCTGCCCATCGGGGGCAACACACGAACCGCCAGCGCCACTCTCACCGCTGACAACCATACCAAACCAAAGAGAGAGCCGCTGGTTTGGTTGCTCTCTTACACTAACGCTCTCGCTCTCACTATTCCGTTGCGTATGACAGTTCGAAAGAAAGGCTTCCAGTGCTGTTAACTTACAGCTTCGAGCAGTAAAAAACAGACCGTTAGCTTAACAGTAACGCGTGTGCGTTTGTGTGTGTCGCTGTTAAGTTGAAGCAAGAAAAATTACTTGCTGCAGGGCACTAAATCACTAATGACAGCGACGCTAAAGCTTGCGTTAGCAGCGTCAGCGACAGAGGCAGCAACAGCGACAGCAGCAACGATGCCTGAACCTCAATTCACTCAAAGTGCGTTGGCGCTGTCTCCACTTGACTCGAATCAACTCGACACTCGACTCGGATTACGTACTTTTGCTATGACTTGGGTTCGTATTGCTTTTGCCGTTGCTTTTTAGATTTTTGTTATTCTGCTTTTACTTTTGAGTTTGTGTGCACGTGTATGTGTGTGTGTGTGTGTGTTTGTAGTTACATTGCATGCTTGCGGCGTTTCGTTACGTCGTTTTGTCTCACTTGGCCTAAATGTCTAATACCCTATAATGTCGCTTAATCCCACTCAACGTGCTTTAGTTTTGCTTTGCAGCCTTACAACAAGGCAGCCAAAGCAAAAAAACATAGCAATTGACAGATTCAAATGAGCTCATTCGATGTGAAGAGAACAACTGTGTTCTTTCTCTCTCTCTCTCTCTCGCTCACTCATGAGATGCGCATCTCTTTAACTTCAATTGAAAAATATTGTAGCATAACTTTGAGCGCAAGATGTCACAGTTGTTAGGTAGCAAAACTAACGGCATATTCTAACGGAAAAGTCAGCTACAGAAATCAGTCGTCAATTTCTGCTGATAGAAGCAACGAACTTGCCACAGACAATCAAGGCCACACGACCTCAACAAGCCAAAAGAGTAGACAGTTGACGCTGAAACTGAAACTTAATCTGATGCTTAATTCTGCAACAGAGAGAGAGAGAGAGCGATTGAGAGACCACTTAAATTATTAACCTTTGTTAATTAACTTAAGTAACTGTGCCACAAAATAAATGGGACAAAACTGTAGATGCAAATCTTTCAATCTATCGTAATGAGATTAAAAAAACATTTGGATTAAAAAAAAAATGCTTGAAAGATTTTCCATGGCAAAAATTCAAAAAATAAAAATCTTTAAAAAAGTTACAAATACATACTAATAAATAAATAAATTATATAATAATGCTTAGCACATTTTTATTATGATTTCCAAATAAGGAATTTCCATAAATTATTTTTATGGATGTACAAAACAAATTGGCTAAATTTAAAATTGGTTATGTTTCATAGAAAGTCATGATTAAAAGAATTCAACGTTTGGATTTATAGATAAAAAAAAACACTGAAATTGCAAGTGAACTAAGCGACACAGAGAGAAGGAACATCAGAAAGCAAACAAGAAAACAATGACGAAGACTAACTTCAAAACAGGAAGCAAAAAATAAAAACAAAACAAAACGAAACGAAAGAGGGACGCAAACAAATGGAATAGCACATAATTTAGCTTGGAAACCATTTTGGTTCAATTTATGCGCATTCCAATCAATAACTGTGACACATGCAACCAAGCCAAGCAACCAAATAAGCAGCTAAAAGACGAACCAACAAAACACGCAACCCGGCAAGGACATCTCAGAGTTGGAGAGTGAAAGTGCTAAGATATGCTCGATGGTAATAGGCAGCCAAGATAGCGCTTAAGGATTAGCAACTTGGCAGAGCTACTTGGCCACACACACACACAAGTACACAGTGAAGAGGAATGGATATGAATGTGTCAAACTTATGCGGTAACACACACACACACTCACTGGCCCAATGTATGTGTGCATAAATTGATAAGAAACAAAATAACCCTGAAGAATAAATTGTGCGAAGAGCGGCAAGAAAGAGAGAAAGTGTGTGTGTGTGTGAGTGAGAGAAGATGGAAAACAAAACGAAAATGCCAGCACAAATAACCTTACGACTGCTAACAGCAGCAACAAAAATAAAAACCATTTCAATTCTGAGAATTCTATTACCAGTTAACGAGTGTGTTTGTGTGTGTGTGTGTGTGTTAATAAGTGTACTTAAGCTGTGTATGCAGATCATAAGCGTGGCTTCCTCAAACACAAAGCTTAGGCAAATGGCAATTACTAACATTAATATTAATGCTATGCAGCTAATTGATAATAAATTTAAATAAATTTTACTATTTATCAACGTTGAGTTGTGTTTATTATCGTCATCGATATTATTACAATTTACAAATGCAAATTGTTTGCATTGTTGGCGTTGATCAGCATCCTGTTCATAAATAACGTTGATAACGAATTGCGAAGGCGAGACCAAAGCAAAATGTCAAAAGCAGACACTGGCAGCAGCATCATAACAATTGTCAGTTGAGCTCGGCAATCGGTTATCGTAATCGTATTCGAAATCAATGTCTACCTTGGAGATAAGCGTTACAAGGACGCCGCCGCCGACGCTGCTGCTGCAACTGACACGAAATTGGGCAGTAAAAGAAAGCGGCAAGGATTTTGCGCAGTTTTGCTAACTGGCAGGCGGGCGGGCGGAAGGTGTATTCGAACAGATTTCTGCTCTTTTTGCACGCCCAACAACACAGCAACAAAATCAAGCTAGTTGAACACAGAGAAAAAAAGGGAGGCATAAAGGCATAGCAAGGGCAACGCAAATTTTGTGAATGAAATTCTCGCGCACAAACAACGTTAATGTAGCGCACACACACACACAAACACACACTCACACACACATACGCACTCTCGCTGGCAAAGTCACGAGGCAAGCGGATGCACAGATGCGAAGCACATAGGCAAAAGCGACTAGCAAAGGGACCCTTCTCCACACCAAATCAAAGCAAACAATGCCGCGCTGTGTTTTGGGTTCAAAAAGCTGCTAGCAAAAACAAAAACCAAAATCAAACTAAAGGAAACATAAAAAGAACCAGCGGAGAGTACAACAAGAAAATGAAATATAGAAAGTAGTGATGAACTGGATGCTGCTGGGTGCGACGGGACAGCTCTCTCAAAGGGGAATCAACATCTGCCGCTGGGCAGAGCAGACGTCGCCTTAGCAGCAGCAGCAGCATCAGCAGCAGCGCGGTCTATGGGCGGAATTGATGCTCTTGGAATGCTGCTGGAAAGCACACGCGAAGCAAATTTAAACTAATGCTCAGCACTTATTGATGATGACGGTACGTTCACAGAACGGATGCGAATGCGGATGTGGATATGTGGGAGACAAGTCAGCCGGCGTTGACCCACAAATATGACTGCTGCCGATATACAAACATGAGTATGTTAGCTTCGGTCGCCTTCAGGCAGACGCAGCTGAACATAATCATGATAAGGACCATAATGATGACGTTAAGAAATCCTAATAGTGTAATAAATGTTAAATGTCAGCCGATAGTTTATTGAACGCTTTTGATCCTCAGGGAAAGCCACAAGGAATCACTAGTAACTAATGTTGTGATATATAGTAGTTGGGTTGGGTTAGCTTATACCAGCTGATCCTTTCATAGACCGCTCTGGGTCCTTAGTGGTATCGATATATGATAATTCACTTTTTAAATTCCATTTTATAGTAGTTTGGAAGATAGGAGAGCATGCCAGAGATCTAAAAATATTTCCTTTCGTCAAGGTATGCTTTATTGGAGGGATCAGCAACTTTCTTAGTTTTATCGGCTTCCCAAATTGTTTTAAAGGAAAGCAAACCTAATTGTGACAAAAGGAACATATACTGAAGTAATTCATAGCAAAGTATAGCAGAAACATGATCTCAGTCACAACAACTCTTCCGAGCAAAACTCTATATCATTACTACGAAACTGAGTTTACTTAACTTTTATTATCATAATTATCCAACATCTCTTTAAAAGTTGACTAATACCCCAATTCCACTAGGCTGCATTCGTATTAATGCAATTGGAACTCGGGAATGTTGCTTTATTTTTTATTGGATTCCGTTATATACAATTGGAATCTGGTTCAAATATTCCCCGTTGGTTGGTTACATTCCCAGTTGGTTGTAAACCGACCAAGTGGGAATGTCAGAACTTAACATTAAAGAGCACTGAACAGAACTTCAACATAGTCGATTCTATGTGTTTAATATAATGCCGAATGCTAAAAGCAATTGGATGTATAGTGGAATCACATTCCAGACTTGCTGTTCATGAAGAATGCAGCCTAGTGGAATTGGGGTATTACTTAAGCTTAAGGATAACCTTACTTAACTCAACATTACCTCATAACTGTGTAGCAAACTAAGCACTCGAAAGTACAACTACGAAACTAAATGATTCACGAAAATCAGATCGTGTCTGGGTAACACCTGAATAGAAAAAGATTAAGTTATTTTGATGAAATATGTGCATGCACAAATAAATATACGTTTATGTTCTGTCTTTGTATGTTGTAGTCAGCCTGGTTAAGTTTAGCTGAAAAGTATGCAACGATTTATTTTTAGCTTAACAAAGCGTTTTCGCTGGCCAACACACTGAAACACATACTTATGTGTATGTATTTTGATGCACCTAAAATGAGTGTGTATGTTTGTGTGTGTGTGTGTGGATTGTGAGTTAGGTGATAAATTCAAAGAACTATGGGAAATTTAGCCAAAAAAAAGTGGCATTGATTCATCTTTTGAATGTACTATAATTGATTAATTAATTAACTGTTGATTGCAAAACTTTTGTAAAAACATTGAACTTTTATGTTGTATAACAGAATTATTAAGTTAACAGACCTCAGTTATGTTTTAAACATTTGAAGTCAGCTGTTACAAAGTTATTCTTAAATATTAACAAATTGTTGAGTAAACGCAAACAAACAAAATTAATAATACGGGTGTGCACTGTGTGTTTTTAATTTGTTTCATGTTAAGTACGTGTCTTTGTATTTTTTGGTAGATATAGAAAGTGGTGTCCACCTGTATTTTTCGGGAAGTAAATATATCTTTGCATAGTCCTTTCAGACTTATGACTTTACATGCGTGTTATTTCTAAAATTTAATTGAAATTCAAGTTTACTCATAATTGCGACTATTATACTATTTATTGTTATTATATTATTGCATTTTCCTTTGGCTCTTAAAAAACTCAACGCATAAAACCCGAGTTATTAATTAATGCCAGTTTTTTTTCGCAAAAATCCCCAATGTGCATAGATATAGCTTGGCATGCATGAGTGTGGATAATGGCGCGGCGAAAAAGTCGAAATCCACGCAGCACACACACACACATACATCCATATGTATATGCAAAGATTCATGCGCGGTCATAATAAGGTGCGATTTGTCTCGCGCATAAAACGATATTTCCTACAAACACACACACACACATGCATCATGCAAACCAGCACATCCTTGGAAGCTGAATGGCTGGCCAACACTGGCTGGCACTATGGCTTTTTTTGACACTTTTTGGAATTTAATTTATGATTTCAATTTGGTCCAATTTCGAAAATATTGATGCCAAAATGTTGGAAAAATATCAAACTTTATTGTTACAAACTACTTGTCAAAACGATCCTATTCGACAAACATGTACCTTAGCAAAAAACTTTGAGTTTTTTAATTTTGTTCAACAAAGTAGCAAAAAAGGCCATTGTGCAATGGTCGCTTCAGCTAGCAAGCAGGGCAGGTGGCTGGAGGAGGGTTGGCAGCTTCGATTGCTTTGTCGCTTGTAAATGATAGCGTGCCGATGTCTCTGTGTGTGTGTGTGTGTGTGTGTGTGTGTGTGATGTGTGGAGAACATCTTTGTAGGTTCAGACTCATGTCAGAAGATGGCAAACGATTGTGACAAAAAAAAGGGGGAGTAAGGCCTTAGGCGTGGCAAACTCGTTTGCCATAATTATTGCTTTTGTTCGGTGGGAAGGCGGCCGCATTATTATTTTAGCCGGAAATGTGTGTGCGTTGTTCCCGACCCCTATATATTTATGTGTGTGTGTGTGTGTAAAATTTGTAAACTGCATGAACTTTTCTTTTTTTTATCTATTCTATTCTAAGGTTTGGCGGAAGTTTTTCCTCTGTGCCGGCGACAACATTTAGATATTTTTTTTATGTCAATCTTTCTTGCTCTCTCTCTCTCTCTCTTGCTTTCTATTTTTTTCTTATCCCACTTTGTTGCTCTCGGGGTAAGCTCAGCTGCCGACAGCGCCCCTCTTTCATGACAAATATTATGTTAAAGACCGAATATGCGCTACGCCATAAAAGTCAATCATTTTTCATTTCGCTCTCGCTCTTTTACTGTTTGGCACTTCTTCTTCTTCTTAACTTAGTAGCTGTCAGTACCACAGCCATTGACACAAAAAATGCCAAATATCACCCCAACGTCCCCCTTATCTTGCTGGTTTTTCACTCTTTTCTTTTCTTTGCGCTCTTGCTTTATATATTTTTTGATGTTAGTTGTGTCCACTGGGGACATTTAATTTTTAGCGGTCATTCGCTGTGATTTTTCTTGATATGCGATAAAGTATTTTATGTACTGTGTGCATGTACATATGTGTGTGTGTAATTTTTGCCGCTGTTTGCTGGCGTGTGGTTTGTTGGCGCGGCTTGTTTCAATTTATATTCGGTTTGCCTTTATTGTCCAATTTTACTGGCTTTTTTTGTATTCCATTTCATTCCTTTTTTTTAATTTTTTAAAGGACCTTTTTTTTGTTAAGGGTGTGGAGCAATTTGTGTGGATCAAATTTGTGTTGAGTGTTGTGCTGCATTGATAAGTTCATTTAATGGGCACGGCCTCTGTATCCTGTATCCAAACCGACAGCCGCACTCACAGCATATAGTGAACATATGTTCATATGCTGGCTTTGGGCGTATCGACATTTGTTTGAGTGCGTTGCGCCTAATGAGTTTAATGCTTTGTTATCAGCGCTGTAATCTGCTTATGTTTAATATGCGGCCGCAAACTTCAACATAATTGAATCACAAAATATGTCATTTAGTGTGTTGTTTGAGGGATTTCTTTTTTTTTTTAATTCGTTATATTAATCAACATACTTAAGGTAAGAAAATATTGAAATGGTATATTTATAACACGTACAATTAAGTTGACTAAAGAAAAGGTAGGCGGAACACGGACGTGGTCGCGGTACGGCCGTGAGATATTGCGCCGTCGATCCTACAACTCCATCAGTCCCTTCTGTACGCGCTTAGCCCTACATGATGGCCGCCGTAAAGTCGCTGAACTGGTCCCAGTTGGCACTGCTGGCCAACATCAATGCGATGACACATTTAAACAACTTCTTTATGTAGCCCGGTGAAGCGTGCACAGTGGAACAGAACGTGCTCAGGCACTTCAATAAAGCTACAACTACAGCTATGTTGTACCCAAAAAGATAGTTTCTAGGTGACCGAGCCTTTTGCTTAGCCACTCCGTAAGTCTTAGGATGAGACGGTGTGTCCATCGCTGGACGCATCCCAACGCCTGATTTGTGAGGTGCTACCTGAAGTCCGACGAAGAGAACCAGTGGATGGTCTTTGCAATGGCTTAGTTGCACATTTCCTCAGCCACCTTGAGCTCCTTTAGAACGACCACGGCCACATCTTCAGACGGACAGACCCAACAATCGGTCTAAGTGACATTGGATCCGTAGGTTGACAAGGGAAAAAGCGTTGAAGCTCTTCACTACAATTTTGTAGGCCACGAATCGTTGTCCGCCGTGTCGCAGAGGTTAAGAAAATATCAACCTTTACATTATTTTATTAGCTTCTGACGATGTCTTCTACAGGCGAGGAACGCAGCTTGTCGTTCACGAGCGAATAGCGGAGTCTTACGTGGTTAAAGTCACTCCGAGCCTCGGCAATTTCCTAGTTTAACCAGTGTACTGCGGCATGGTAGCTCTGGTAGCTCTTGTGTCTGGCGTGTTTGTGGGTGTGTGTTTTCTGTCTGTCTTTCGTTACTCTTTGTTTACTACTAAGTAATTACTACTTTTATTGACTAGTACTAAATCAATGTGCTGATAACCAATTTAATAGCACTGCTTAGCCGATTCGATTACTGCTTGTGGCTAGTAAAAGAGAGAGAGAGAGAGAGAAAGACAAGGGCAGCAAAATATCGATAACGATAGTCGCTTTTAGAAATCGAGTTCAAATGCAGTCAAAATAAATAAAGCAAAAGTGATTATACTATACTTATAACTAAAACATATTAACTAACTGTTGGTATATTTTATTCTAAGTGCATTTTTGAATATATGTACATAAAACGAACAAACGCAAAACGTTTAACTAAACAATTGTCATGAGGCAATTACAAGGAATGCCACACCTGAGATCGCTTTCTGTTTGTTTTTTAAGGGCAATATTCAATACTGTGGAGTACACGACGAGCCCCTAGGCGACTTAACAAAACGCACCACCAAAAGCCGCCACCTTCCCCCCTTTTGCGACGACTCTCCGCTTTTATCCACGACTGCCGTCAGTGACGGAAGGCCACTTTCATTTTGTAGGAAAAGCAAATGAAACTTAACGGAAAAGAAAATTACATCATGCTCGTTTCAATGGGTCGACATAATATTATTTTCCTTGGTTGGTTTTATTTTTTTATTATTTTGTTCACCCCGCAGCACCCACTGTATGTGAGTGTGTGTGTGTATGCGTGTGTGTGTGTGTGCAGAGCCCTCCATTCGTTGGGTATGCGTATGTCTTCATCATCATCATCATCATCATCATCTTGCCGACTGAGCGCTGCTCCTGCGTTGAGTTTCTTCTGCCCGATGTCGATTTTTATTTATTTATTTTATGCCTACGCACATACACGCCAAGCAGTTTGACAGGTGTCGCCGACTGAGTGGCTGCCTGGGCCAGGAACGGGGGCGAGGAGGTAGGAGTTGCGCTCATAGCGGGCGTGGTCTGATCTGGTCTGGCCTAGCCTGGTCTGGCCTGGTGCACCCGAGGGGGTAGATGAAATGAAAAATGTCGCCCTATTATTATTTGTGCTGTTTTATGCGGTTTTTTTTTTTATTCGCTTATTTTTGTTGTCTTTTTATAGACGTGGCAAAGTACTAGCCGAACAACAACAACAACAAGCTTCTTCTCCCCGCTAATACCCTAACATGCGGAAGTTTCTGCCAACGTTTTGTCATCATCCAATCAGTAGATAAATAACACATAAAATGAGGTGCTTAATCGGGTTTGAAGTGATGAAAGTGAAACAGTGCCGAGCATTGTCTTGTCTGTAGGTCGCGTTGTGTGTCGCTTTTGCATATCGTCGGGCTTAAGAGCTTGTCAGTTACGCGTGACAACATAAAACAGCATTAGATTGTGAAGTTATTTGTCAACATTTATTAGCTTTACACGCAAAACAAGGTAATTCAATTGATTGATAAGCACTTCCGCACACAGAATTTCAAACACACAGTACAATTTAATATTAAATCTGGCGCTCAACTTATCAAAATAATAACTCAGCAAGTTGGCAGCACGGCACACACAGGGTTGCGCCAATCGATTGCCGCCGAGACTGTTATCGGTAGCTGAGACAGCTGTATTGTTTTTTTTTGTAAGTGTGTGATTTTTGTTAAGCATATCCAGCTAAAACAGTATTATGTGCACGCCACAGAAGTCAAAATATTAATAAGCAACCACTAATAAAAAGGAAATTGCATTAACAGCACAGACGATACACATTTCCTTCGGCACAATAAACATAAAAGAACATAGAGTTAGCAGCAGCAGCCGCCAACTCGCTACGAGCACAGCTCGAAAAATACCTTAAATAATCAGGTAACAAAAAAGTGGGTGTTAGTTTGGCATATAGTAAAAAACATAAATTAATATGCTAAGCTTTTGTTCGTTGAGTGTGTATTGACTTTGTATTCGGTTTTGTGTTCCTGTGTGTGCATTATTATTGTTTTTTGTTTATTGGTCAACAAACGACTCTCAACTTTGACAGCTGTTAAGGGTTTCATTTTAATATAGCCTTTAACTGCTTGTTGTTATCAGCAGTCGCTATATGCAAACCCACAATCTGTTTTATTATCGGTCACATACTATTTAAATTTATTGTCCGATGATTAGCATACACACGGAAATCCCACACCACAGCAGCCGCCACTGAACTGATTGAGAAGTTGTTAAATGATTATTGAGTAGGAGGCGCTAATTAAGCCGCCTTAACTGTTAATCAAAATATGCCCGAATAATCAATTGAAGCTCGCTCCATTTTATCGTAACTTGAAAGTAAGTAAAACGCTTTTATTGCTATGCAACTGCCAATTGACCTGGCTTTTAACCTTACGACCTTTGACATTTTGCAGTCATGAGTAAAACGCTAGAAAACTTTATCTAAGCGCCTGGAGCGCCAAGAACCAAGCAAGGATTTAAGGAGAGTTAAACAACAATAAATGAACCATGCTTGGGCGAACGCAAAAGCTGCTGTTGGGCCTGGCAATCCTGTTGCTTGTCAACGTTCTGTGGGTATCTTCGAATGAATTAAGCAAGTATTTCTATGGGAATGATAAATACGACAAGCCCTTCTTTTGCACATACTTCAAAACATCGATGTTTAGCATTTATTTGCTCATCATTGGCATTATAGCGCCATGGAAGGAATCCTGCGATCGTCAAAATGGCAATTATGCGGTATGCCCAGATTTAATACTAACTTATTCAAGAAATAATAATAATATATGATTACGAATGTCTTTTAGATGATGGAACAGCATGCTGATGAGGAGAATTACTACACAAATCAGGCTGCATTGGTAAGTCTTTGGCCTGCATCCGAAGACTATTTGCAATTTGAAAAAAAAACACTTATTTGCAGGGTGATTCGACATTTGTGCCGATACGCGTGGCCAATTCGAGCAGCATACCCGGCGTGCCGTCTGGCACCGAGAGCGATGATTCGAGTGTGCGGAGCGTGCGTTTCTGTAAGATGGCCGAGGTGCGTGAGATGTCGGCGCATGAGGCAACGGATGCTTTAATGGCAAGACTCTCCTATGCAGCCAGCATGAGAATCCGGCGACAGAAGACGCATCACAAGACGGCCAAGACGGCGTTGCTCTTCTGTTTGCTTTGGTTTGCGGCCAATTACTTTTCGCAACTGGCGCTGGATATGGATGAGGAGCCAATGATAACGCTCATCAAGTTAGTCCGATTATATAGTCATGTTATTTGATTGTTAAACTAACTCTTTGATTTTTTACAGATCGACTTCAGCTACATTGTTCACACTTTTATTGGCTGCCTTATTTCCATCGGCCATGGGCGACAAGTTGACAATAACAAAAGTAATCGCTGTCACAATGAGCATTGGCGGCGTTGTTGTTATATCCATTAATGATTTGCATGACTCCAAGATGACACGCGGCGTACTTCTGGCCCTGTTTAGCGCCTTCTTTTATTCGTCATATTTGGTGATTGTTAAGCGAAAAAGCGACACCGAGGAAAAGGTGGATATTCCACTCTTCTTTGGTAATTATGTAACTCAATCTTAATTGTAATAATTCCGTAATAAGAGTTTTGTTTTTTTATTTCCTGTAGGTTTTGTTGGTCTCTGGAATCTATTGCTGCTGTGGCCAATATTCTTTATACTGCATTTCACCAAAATCGAAACATTTGAGCTACCCAGTCAGGGTCAGCTTGGTTTGCTCTTTCTGAATGGCTTCATTTGCACCGTGCTCGCAGTAGCTCTGTGGCTGTGGGGCTGCTTCCTCACATCCTCGCTAATTGGCACATTAACCATGGCTCTGCAAATTCCATTGACACTTGCCTTCGATATGCTGATCAAGCACAAATCGTATTCACCAATGTATGGGATGGGTTTAATGGGTTTAGTATTTGCAGTGGTACTGGTTGTGCTACTTATCCGCAACGATGATTCCGATCCGCTTATGAAGCTATTTAAAGTAGTATATAGAAAAATATGTGGCTGCCACAAGCCAAGCATTGTGAGGTAAGTTTTACTCCTTAAACAAACCATTAAATTATGAGTTCCATTAATCACCAATATTAATATTGTCTTGCGTAGAGTCACCGATGACGAGCAACAGGAATCTCTGATAAATAGCAGTGATTAAAGTCTAAGATCGGTTGATGGGGAACCGCTTCTGCAAAATTGAATTATTGCTCACTGCAATGCAAATCCAAAACTTGGCTGTTCACGAGTTCGTTTCGAATCGTTCTTTAATCTATAGCGACATTTAGTTGATACGAATATTCCACACAACTTTCCTATATATCCTTTATATATTTTTTCTCATTATTTTTTTTTAAGTTAAGAGCTAAAGATCCTAATTTGCAATTTTACGTACAATTAAGATGATATATGTATTGTATTTTTTGTGTATATAGCTTTAGGCTTAGTGTTTATCTCTATGTGATAGATCTTACAATTTGCTGAACCTCATTCCTTATTTATTGTGCTAAAAACATTTATATCACTGCTGAATAGTGCTCGACTATAAAATACTACATACTTATAGGCATAACCATCCATACTACGCAAACCATACCTTCTTCTAGCGTTTTAGAGATTCAAGGTCGAATAGTTGTTCTTTATATATATGCAATGCAAAATATTTTTACAAATAACCTTATAAAAATACACACTCATTTAAATGTTATAAAAGTTGATGTGCAACTGTTTAGAATAATATTAATTAACAGTGCCAGCGAAATAAAGTTTTTGTGTCTTATGTTAGTTACGTACAATTTTGCTGTGGTTTTTAGTTACTTTTAAAAATATAAAGTTCAATTGCTAATCAAAAAACGTGTATTTCGAATTGATTAATGTTTACAATAAGCAACAAAAAACTCAAAATATTGTAAATCGCTGATAAGATAATTCCGTGTGTAATTAATATAAAATATTCTGGTATGCAAACTTGTTTCTTTTTTTATATTACAAAAATTCAAACAATATTTCATCAATATTTATTTCAAAAGCAATTTCGCGCACTTTCGCCGTTGCAACTAGCATCGATACCTTTTGCAATGTTATCACAAATTTTGCTTGTGTTTTTCAGCACTGTAGACAGAGTTACTTAACAATAGTTTCGATAGCATCATCGATAGATTATGCTATCAGAGAAAGAACGAAGCCGACAATCATGTTCGCGGCTCGCATACTAAATCTGGTTGTAGAGCTGTGCGGTCGTTGAATTGGGTGGAAGTGTCAAAAAAAAAAATTAATTGAAAATGAAGTTTCAACTGGCTTTGTGCCTGGTCGCCATTGCGACCGGCATTGTGGTTGCTGATGAAAGCAAAGGACCCAAAGTGACGGACAAGGTGAGCAACATCCCCAGTAGCGCACACATGCTTGCATTTATGTATTCTTTTGATAGTGTGTGTGTATTTGTATGACCTGCGTCATTTCGGTGTATATACACAAATACAAACATAGATAAATCATATACGGTTTTATATTTAAATGTGTTTTTATTAATTTTTGCGTAGGTTTTCTTTGATATTACCATTGGCGGTGAACCTGCAGGTCGCGTCGAAATCGGTTTGTTCGGCAAAACTGTTGAGAAAACTGTGAGGAACTTCAAGGAGCTGGCTGAGAAGCCACAAGGCGAGGGGTAAGTGTAAACTATGCACCGTTAATTCACATTTATGTACATGCACACACGCATACAAGAACATTTATAGGTTAGAGCCAAAGTAGTTGATATCAATTACGTGGCGTTTAAGTGTAAATTAGTTGACAAAAGCAAATAATAAGTGACAAATTAAATTGTTTACGTTTTCCCAACTATGATATTTATTTATTTATATTTTTTTATTTTGTCAATTAGCTACAAAGGCAGCAAGTTTCATCGTATCATCAAGGACTTTATGATCCAGGGTGGCGATTTCACCAAGGGTGACGGCACTGGTGGACGCTCCATTTATGGCGAACGCTTCGAGGATGAGAACTTTAAGCTGAAGCATTATGGCGCCGGCTGGCTGAGCATGGCCAATGCTGGCAAGGACACCAATGGCTCGCAGTTCTTTATAACCACCAAGCAAACCAGCTGGCTAGATGGACGTCACGTTGTCTTCGGCAAGATCTTGTCCGGCATGGATGTGGTGCGCAAAATCGAGGGAAGCGCCACAGATGCCCGCGATCGTCCCGTCAAGGATGTGGTGATTGCCAACTGCGGCGTCATTGCAGTCGCAGAGCCTTTTGCTGTTTCCAAGACAGATGCCACCGAGTAAAGTGGAAAACACGTACTAACTAGTAATAGGTTTTTGCATTTTGCAAATTTTAATTGTCGCATTCTTTTTAACATAATCAATTGAAATACCATAGCATAGGGAACATAGAAAACTTTCGTGTGTGTCCAGCAATCGATTTTTCTCAACTCTTACAAGTTGAGTTAGCATTTAAAATTGCATACGCGCATAATTGAAATTATAGGATACATTTTTGTAATCAGCTCAACTATTCTAAAATTATAATGTCTAAAAATTCATAATAATAAACTATGTGATAAAACGAAATTAAAAGACGATTATTGTTTTTGTTTAAGTTTTGCTCTTTGGTCTAACTGTTCATACTGCGGTTCATTGAACTGGTTTTGGGATGCCAAATTGTGCTTTTATTTGTGTGTGTGCATGTGTTTGTGTGTGTACGTGTTTGTTTTGTATTGGCTTTCTTTGCCCTTTTGCTGCTGTCTCCCTCAAAACGCAACCGGTTTCTAAACGAACTTATTTTGTATGCCTTTTGTTCTCATCTTTTGCTTCTGATAGTGATAAAAATAATGGCTGACACCAGTGTTGCCAAACTGTCTTTTAACTCGTCAAATCTGACTTTTTTCAAAGGCATATTGCATGAAAAACTTGAAAACAACGGTTAGCGGAAATTCTGGAGTTTTAAAAAAAAAAAATAGATTTCCACTGTTTTTTTTTTGTATGAATTAGTTTAAATAATTTTATAAACACGACTGTAAAACAGCTTTTTTCGCAATAAAATTTGGCAGCACTGGCTAATACAGTTGTCTGTTTGTTTGGTTTTCCATAAATTCGAGTCACGTTTTTTTATTTAGCAAACGACTTGTCAATTACTTATGCACATATTTATGCATTTTATTTATCAATGGCAATTTTAGCTAATTAAATTCGAAAGCAGCCTTGATTTTAACAAATCCACAAAAGCAAACATTGAAAAGCTTGGAAGTAATGAAAATACATACATGCATCAATTGGAATATGCATACATATGTATGTATGTACATAGTAGGAACTTTCTTACTTTTTCCAGTGCGCAATATGTATGTATGTATGTACATATGTTTGAAGAGAACATATATGTATGTATATGAATATATTCGCTCTGCGAGCGGCCTTCTACCACCCCTTCCACACAACATGCAGCTGAGAATTGAGAGCCAATAAACGATTTTGAGCAGCGAGTTTAACGGTTAAACGATCTCTCTCACTCTCTCTCACTCTTGCTACTAAACCCCATCACAAATTTGCATGTGTCAGTGCAATTGTACCACACAAGCACACACACACACGCAGGCACATGAATATATATATCTTTATAAAGATTGTACATATTTTAATGTATTTGTATATGTATTTTGTGTTTTGTTTATGTCGGCAGCAATCTCATGTGCCACATATGTTTCCCATGCACACATACATACATACATATGTGTGTACAATAACCACATACTGGACGATGTCGCATTTCTAAGATTATTATTATGTACATATTTGTTTTAGTGCTCGAGAGCAATCAGTCCGAGGAAAACAGAAATCAAACAATCAACGAAGGAGAAACAATACGGACGAGCTTGAAAAGTAAAAAAGATTGTGGGCAGGAAGAATATAACCTTTAGTGATCTTAATATGGTAAGTAAAAATGTGTCGGGATCGGAGATTAATTCTAATTTGATAAGAGAGACAGTTGCTGATTTGGACCAATCAAATCGTTGAAGTTTAGCAAACTTATCTTAAGTAACTTTTAAATCTTCAATTTATTTATTTGAATTATCTGCAATTTTTATACCCCGATTCCACTAGTCTGCATTCGTCATTAACAGCAAGATTCCACTACATATCCAATTGCATTTAGCATTTGCATTACAACAAACACACAGTATCGACTATGTTAAGCTCTGTTCAGTAATGTTAACTTCTAGCTTTGCCAGTTGGTCGGTTTCCAACCAACGGAATATATTTGAACAAGATTTCATTGTACTTAACGGAATCCTATACAAAATCAAGCAATATTCCCGACCATGGGCGTAGCCAGGTAGATTTTAACTTTAAATTTTTTTAAATCTGTATTTAAGTTTATGAATGTATTTTAGTTCAACGAAAAAAAAAATTCGTTAAAAATAATTTTTGAGGTCTGCTCCCCTCTAAGATTTGTTCTGGTTACAGCCATGTTCCCGAGTTCCAATTGCATTCATACGAAAGTAGCCTAGGTGAATCGGGGTATTACTCTTTGGTTAGGGTGACGAACGTATATATGTATATATTAAATATGTATTTGGTTTTATTTACTCACTTAGCTGTTCCTTACGGGATTGGCTTCGTTTTGTTGTTTCTTCCTGGCTTGTCACGCTGCCAAAATCCTTGTCATCTTTCCACATTCCAGCGAAAGTCATTTTAATGTGATGCGAACGCTGGTCACAGAGCTAGCCGCCAGGCAGCACAACGTAAGTAGAATTTGTTGTATTTGAAATGAATGCACAAAATCTTAAGTTTAATTCATTACAGGTTACTGTATATGGCAGTCATGGGCTCGGCGAGCGCTTTGAGTACATAAACGAGACGGTTGTGGCGCCGGAATATGACTTTTGGAGCAACTGTAAGTAAAATAAGATTATAAAACTAACGACAGCAACAACTACAATGAACTTACCACAGTGCAGAAACATGGTGCAGCGGGTGGCAGTCTGGATGATCTAAGCCGTCTAGCTGAACTTAGGCTACGCAGCTCCTTGGCCTTTGTAGGCGCCCAGGCATTGGATCACTTTTTATCGCAGCCGGCCTTGCAGACGCTTTTGCAGTTGTCTAGCGCTGAGTTCGAATATGATGTGATAATAGCGGATTACTTTTACACCGAGGCGCTTCTGGCGCTAGGTCATAAGCACAATAAGCCCACCATAGGCATCGTTAGCACAGATTTTGGCAATTATATGGATGCTGTGCAGGAGTCATTGGTACCCGCCGCCTGCTCACCCATCGATTTTGAGAATTTTACCCCGGAGCTGGGTTTTATGGCGCGCTTGAGCAACATACGCGATTGTATGTCACGACGTAAGAGATTTGAGCAGGAGAACTACGCAGCACAGGAGCAACTAATGCGAAAACATTTTAAAAGTGAGTTTTATGCCTTTGTGCTGTTGGCGCGATAACTGTGTGAATGGCAAATTGTGCAATCAAAAAAGGTGGCAGCACGATTATTAATTCGTTTAGATTGTCTGCCTATCGTTATACTAATTTAATTGAAATTCCTAAATTAACGAAATTTATGCAGTTACAACTACTGTGCAGGAGCTGCAGGCGAATAGTTTGGCACTCCTTTTGCTCAATAATCATGTGCCCTTGTGGACGCCACGGCCACTACTGCAGCAAATTGTGCCCGCTGGTGGCCTACACATTCGAGCGCCACGCGAGTTACCTTGGAATATCAAGCGGTTTGTGGAGGCATCGCGCCCTGGAGTGATTTACATGCAGCTGGGTAACGAGCAGCCCTGCGGTCAATTGCCTCAGCAAAAATTACAGACGCTGTTTGAGTTTTTGGGAGCGCGTAAGGAAAACGTTGTCTGGACCTGCCACGATGTCAAGAATCTGGATGGTTTGCCCAAGAATGTAATGATACAGCATGCAGTGCCACAGATTGACATCCTGGCGCATCCGCGCGTACGCGCATTTATCATGAACGGGGATCTGCTAAGCCTACAGGAGGGCATTGTGAGACATGTGCCCATGTTGGGATTGCCCATCTTTCAGAATGAACGCAAGAATATTCGTCTGGCTGTAAGCCTAGGTGTCGCCCTTCAACTAGATCAAAGCAATTTCACTAAACCATCCCTAAACTGGGCTCTGGATGAGCTAATTACCAAGGAGCAGTATCAGTTAAGCATACGGGAGGTTTCCAGCGAGTTTCGTGACAGGCCGCTGGGCGCATTGGCTAATGCCATGTTCTGGGTTAACTATGTGTTGCGTCATAAGGGCGGTGCGGCGATAAGAACACGAGGCATTGCCATTGCCTCAAATCATTTGCATCTCTTTGATTTGTTTGTCTTTTACTTCGGTTTGACGATTGTCTTTTGTGTAGTTTTGGTCGCCGCTTACTTTGGCATCGTCTATGCTTTACAAAGAAAACGCGATGACAGAAAACTATCCAAATTAAACTAGTTTCTAGAAAAGCCAACAAAAACTAATAAAGCGTAAATTTAAAACATATTAACGACTTTAAAATTTAATTTTAAACGAGCGCCAATCGAAGAGCTGCATTGCCAGCGATAACAATTTATGGATACAGCTCTGGGAAAAAGTGCTGCCAAGTTTTTAGTAATCGACAGTGGCCATCTTCCTTTCTAAAGAATCGCGTTCGCATAGCAGACGTGTTTAAAACCTTTTCGAGTGTTTTAAAAGGTAATAATTGTATAAAAATAGACACAAATGCGTTTCAACTGTGCTGCTTGTTAATTAATGCAGTTAACTATGAATGCAAGACGCCTAAAGCATGTTATGATGAATGGCAAGCGCCGTGTGTCACACGTGGAGGCTCAAGTTGTTCAGCGGAGCTGCTCTGTACATTGAGGTTATGTTGAAAACAAAAACAACGAAAGCCTGTGAACTGTGACAACATGCAAATTTTGTGTATGAAATTATTGTGTTAATTGTTAATGTGTTTCTCGACGTGCTTTACAGCTCCGTCAAGATGTCTACTGGTACAACTGCCACAATCCGCACCCGCAAGTTCATGACCAACCGTCTGCTTGCCAGGAAACAAATGGTCTGCGATGTCCTCCATCCCGGACTTTCGTCGGTCAACAAGACCGAGATTCGTGAGAAGCTCGCCGCTATGTACAAGGTGACGCCCGATGTTGTCTTCGCATTCGGTTTCCGCACAAACTTTGGTGGTGGTCGCTCCACAGGCTTCGCGCTCATATACGACACCCTGGATTTCGCCAAGAAGTTTGAGCCCAAATACCGTTTGGCTCGTCATGGCCTCTTCGAACAGAAGAAGCAGACACGCAAGCAGCGCAAGGAACGTCGCAACAGGATGAAGAAGGTCCGTGGTACTGCCAAGGCCAAGATCGGTACCGGCAAGAAGTAAAGCTGCTCGCCCTAAAATCATGATTGTGTGTGTGTGTTTCTGGTGGCGCACCGACATTCATCAAAAGCTGCTGGTTATGCGTTAGTTTCACTTTAAACAATTCAACGACAACAATACAAAATCGGTTGTTTACTTTTGGAGCGGCTTTTGTTTTATACGCTTAAGAAAATAAAACACGAAAAGTAAATAAAACTATGCTTTTCTTTATTTATTAACTAAAGGGCTATGGTATATAATTTTCTAACATTTAATTGGCAATAAATTAAATGCACTATTTAGTTGTGCTTTAACCTTGCCACTTAATTAAACTTCTGTTTTTAAAATGGCAGCACCATCTTGTGACAGTCCGGCTATATTTGTAGCATTTCAACCCTACTAGCAACGCCACAAAAATTTATTGCAAAAAAGGAACCGAAAAATATTCATATACAGAAATTGTATAAAAATGTTTTGAATGTCAGTTGATAGACTGCCAATAAATTTTAAGGATTTATTATAGCAGCGAACCGGAAAAATCAAGAGGCAACAGAACGAGCTTACAAATGTCGAATTGTGGGGCTGGTGTTGGCGGCAGCGGCAGTGGCGTCGGCGGCAGCATCAGCGTCTCGGCTGGCGATTGGATTTGCCCAGATATTGAGTGAGTGCGCGTAAAGCTTCAAGCGTAACGATCGAGTATAGTAGGATTTGAGAGTGCAGACAAAATGCCCAATTCAGCACAATTCTCTTACCCTCCCACCCCCCAAAATTAAACCTAACAGACAAATGCGATAAATTGTTGATTTGTGTTCCTCTTATTCTTGCACCATTCGTTCGCCTTTCGGCGCGCGGTTGTTATATGTGTGTGTTGCAGTTGTCGCCATTCGAACTTTGCACGCCGCCTGCAATGCAATAAATGCAGCCGGGATCGTGAGACCAGCATCGCCACTGAGAAACCGGACAGGGATCGGGAGAGAGGAAACGGCAGCAGTGGTAGCAGCAGCAGCTCGAGTAAAAAGAAGCTGGGCACAGAAATTGGCAAAGTGGCCGCGGACAAGTCACGTGGCCTGTTCAGCGCCGAGGATTGGCAGTGCAGCAAATGTGCTAATGTCAACTGGGCGCGCCGCCAGACTTGCAACATGTGTAATGCTCCCAAGTTCACAGATGTGGAGGAGCGTACAGGTAAGTAGGGCCAGCCCCAGTTGTATAACATGAAATAATGACTTGGTTAACGCAATTGCAGGCTTTGGCGGCGGCTATAATGATCGTGGCGTTGTCGAGTACAAGGAACGCCAGGATTCGGACAGCGAATACGATGAATTTGGACGCCGCAAAAAGCGTAAACATAACGACAGAGGTGGCGGCGGCGATAGCAGCGATGATGATGGTGACGGGCGAAAGGCTGAGGATGATGTTAAACGCGCCAAAACCAGTATCATTGAAGGCGATGAGGAGGAAGATGAGGACGAAGATGGTGACGATGGTGATTTGTCCAAATACGATTTGTGGGGCGACAATGAAGTGAGTTCAAGCGATGTTAAAATCAAGGATCAGGACAATGGCACTAGCAACAACAACAGTAGCAGCGGCAGCAGCAGGGAAAAACCAGCTGCAATAGCTGGGAATAGTAAACGAGCCAAACGCGACTCAACATCGTCAAACTCATCCTCGTCCTCATCAAGCTCGAGCAGCTCTAGCGACGGCTCATCTGCAACCTCAGCAACAAGCAGCTCGAGCAGTTCCAACGGTTCCAGTAGCAGCAATAGTAAGCGTGGCAAAAAGCAATCCGATGTACGCCGCTAGACTTTTCTCTGCGTTTGAGGATTATTTAAGGCTACTGTCACGTGTTTTTTTTATTTATTTTTCTAAGGCTGCGCCATTTCCCATGACATGTATTTGAAAACTTCACCCACACCCCATATAAATGAATAAATTCATATAATTTAAGAAAATGTCATCGTAACGATTTTATTGCAAACGGACTAATGGAAAGTCTCGTCCGATTGTTTGCGCGTTGCGGCGGCCTCGGCTTCACGCAGCTGCTTCAGTTGTGCCAGCTCCTGACGCGCATCTTCGATCTGCTGCTCGGTCACAGTCACAGGCACATCGCAGTCGATTTGCTCCCGTCTCACAAATACCATTTTTTTAATAGCATCCTCAAGATAGGGTATCTGTTGCGTTTGCAATTCTTTGTGATACTCTTCGAGTCGCTCCTCTTTGATTTGCTCGCAGTAGATGTCTGTTAGCTTCTGCAGCGACTCCTTGCGCGTTATCCAATGGAAATGCGCTGGAGGTGGCTTATATACCAGCTCCAGTTTCTCCAATATCCACTCAAAGCGCGGATAATCCCAGCGTCTTAAGTATTTTAAAAACTTTTTGCGCTTATCGATCATCTCCTTGAGCCGCACCTTAATCATCTTGTCGCGTGGATGCGCCTCCATATGATCCTGATAGCGCCGTATAAATGCCGTCATCTTGGCCACTGCAAATATTCAGAGTTATATAGCAATAATCTCTTTTGACGTTTACTCACATTTAGCCTCCATTGAGCCATAGTCCTGGGCATGACGCTGCACCTCCTTAACCATTTGATCGCGATAATAGCGGGTGGTCAAATGATTTGGATTGTTGCTCAGTTTAAACAGCGATTTGACTGTTTCATCGGCACTACAAAAATACACAAATTACCATATATTAAGCACAACAGTGGACACAACTGTAATCTTACCTTTCCAGCTCCAAGCAATCTTTGTAGTCCGGCAGTATTTCATTGGCATTTAGTGCTGGCACCTTGGCCAGATCGCCGCTTTTCTCCGGCTTGATGCACGAAATCTTTTCCGGTCGCATCCATTTGATTTTCAAATCTGACTTGAATGCATAATTACGCACAAATTGGCGTGGCACATCATGTGCTATTTTTAAGAGTTTATTCATTAATAACCACTTTTATTTGCCGATTTCCGATTATTATATTATTATATCACTTGTCCAGTGTGCACCCAACAAAAACTCCAATTCACAACAGCTGACTGAATGAAAAGTGTTTACCTAGTTTGCCAAAGAATGGCAAAATGCTTGACAGCTGCAGTGTGCAGCTATTTTCTTTTGCTTTGTTTTGTGAGTGCTTTTGCGATATTGTGAAACTTAAGTGAAACTAAAGCATTAACTTGGAGCTGGAATAATTAATAATGGCGCACATGTCACACATGCTACCACAGGCGTCAACGCCATCGAGCGTTCCGTCGGCTACTACGTCGCGCACCATGTCGCTTATGGAGAAACAAAAGTACATCGAGGATTATGATTTTCAATATTGCGACGAAAGCAGCAAATATGAGAAAGTGGCTAAAATTGGTCAAGGTACATTTGGGTAAGTACACTAAGTAATGTACACATTAGACAAAATAATAATATGCAATTTTACGTTGATCCTAGGGAAGTGTTTAAGGCGCGCGAAAAGAAAAGCAACAAAAAGTTTGTTGCCATGAAGAAGGTGCTCATGGATAATGAAAAGGAAGGCGTAAGTACACTTTTATGTGTGCACTGCACAAAATGTTGACCAATATCTCCACAGTTTCCGATTACAGCTCTGCGCGAGATACGCATCTTGCAGCTGCTGAAGCATGACAATGTTGTCAACCTGATTGAGATTTGCCGCACCAAGGCGACCGTACACAATGGCTACAGGTCGACGTTCTATTTGGTATTTGACTTTTGTGAGCACGATTTGGCTGGTCTGTTGTCCAATATGAATGTAAAATTTAGTTTGGGTGAGATCAAGAAGGTGATGCAGCAACTGCTCAATGGCCTCTACTACATACACAGTAATAAGGTAAGGATTCTTTAAATTATTTATACATTAATTATTTAATGAATGCTTTCTGATAGATTTTGCATCGCGACATGAAGGCTGCTAATGTGCTGATTACTAAGCATGGCATCTTAAAGTTGGCTGATTTTGGTCTCGCCCGTGCATTTAGCATTCCAAAGAATGATTCCAAAAATCGTTATACAAATCGCGTGGTAACCTTATGGTATCGTCCTCCGGAATTGCTATTAGGTGACCGCAATTACGGCCCACCGGTAGATATGTGGGGCGCTGGCTGTATTATGGCTGAAATGTGGACACGTTCGCCGATTATGCAGGGAAACACGGAGCAGCAGCAATTGACATTTATCTCCCAGTTGTGCGGTTCATTTACTCCAGACGTTTGGCCGGGCGTCGAAGAGCTTGAATTGTACAAATCCATTGAGTTGCCAAAGAACCAAAAGCGTCGTGTCAAGGAGCGCCTTCGTCCCTATGTTAAGGATCCCACCGGTTGCGATTTGCTTGACAAGCTATTAACATTGGATCCAAAGAAGCGCATTGATGCGGACACCGCACTCAATCACGATTTCTTTTGGACGGATCCCATGCCCAGCGACCTGAGTAAAATGTTGTCGCAGCATCTGCAAAGCATGTTTGAGTATTTGGCTCAGCCGCGTCGCAGTAATCAGATGCGTAATTACCATCAACAACTGACAACAATGAACCAAAAGCCGCAGGATAATAGTATGATTGACAGAGTTTGGTAGAATTGAATACCAATAAATAAAAAAGACTTAAATTAGCTATGTACGTATACATTAGTGACAAGCTGTATATGCTAATATCCAAAAAAAATAGTGGATTCATGGAAATATTTTATATATATATATATTAGTTTGTTCCACGTGATGGATTCATATATTTTTCCCAGTTGATTTATCTTATACTGAAATTATTGAAAAAATTGTTCACGAATCATTTTTGTTTACAAATCGATGTGGTCCAATTTAATTTTCATTATTATAAGCAACTTTTTCGTAAAATGATTATCATTGGTGTCAAAAAATAAAACACAGAAACTTTTATAGCCAAAATAAATTCTGAATAAAGCTGATGATGCCCTCTTAAGCTTTAAAAATTCAAGCTAATTCCAAACACTACTTAAACAATATTTAAAATGTCCTTTGCTTTGCAAATAGCCCACTTGTTTCGGTAACGGCAAAATGACGTTAGCTGCGTACTCAGCTTAAAATATTAAATGATCGATGGTGTGTACACACTGGAGATTTGGCATTATTTAGGCATTGTTGGCAAGATGCGCGTTGCTCAAAAGGTAAACAAAGCAAAGAAAGCGGAGAAAAAACAACGACGCTGCTTGGCAATTATAAAATCCGACTGCAATGTATCCCCGAGTGACGTGCCAACTCTCTACCTGGCCATACTCAACGTGGGACTCAGCAATGGACTTACTGAAGAAACGTTGCTTGCCTCGGCTGCCGCAACACGCGGCCAAGTGTCGCAGGTGTTGATGTTGCCATCAAAATCATACTGTTTTCTGAGCTGTACAACTTTAACAGATGCCAAGCTTGTATACGAAGGCATGCACAATCTTGCGACCATTGGTCAACTGGGTGCCGTTGCCTATCTAAGCTATGTTTTGCAATTGCCTAGAGAGATTGAGGAAAACGGCTGGAAGAACCCAGTGCCAAATGGACTTGTGTTGCTGCATAATTTTGTCACTGAGGTGGAGGAGGCAACATTGCTGCACGCAATTGGAATAGATGGCTCTGGCAAACTAAAGCACCGGCATGTTAAACACTTCGGCTATGAGTTCCTTTATGGCAGCAATAATGTCGATCCCACAACACCATTGGAACATCACATACCAGTGGAATGCGAATTCCTTTGGCAGCGCTTGAACAGCACTGAAAAGCCATTGAAATTCGTTCCCGATCAATTGACTGTTAATGAGTATGAGCCGGGGCAGGGCATACCACATCATGTGGATACACATAGCGCATTTGTGGATCCCATTCTATCGCTTTCCTTACAATCGGATGTCGTCATGGACTTTCGTCGCAACAATGAACTGGTGCATGTGCTGCTACCACGACGCTCTCTGCTTATCATGTCCGGCGAGTCGCGCTACGATTGGACGCACGGCATTAAGCCCAAACACATCGATGTGCTAATCACGACAGCTGGCAGCCTCACTACCCAGGCGCGCAGCAAAAGAACTTCGCTTACCTTTCGGCAACTGCGTCGCGGGCTTTGTGATTGCCAATATCCAACGCTTTGTGATACAAGGCAGAAAACAGCTCCACCGGCGGTATCGAATGAGCTTGCTGCTCATGCCAGCCACCTAGAGCAGCAGAGTGTTCACGAAGTTTATGATAAAATCGCTGATCATTTTAGCGATACGCGTCATACGCCTTGGCCACAAGTTGCTGACTTTTTGCATAGCTTCGAATCACATTCTGTTCTATTGGACGTCGGCTGTGGCAACGGCAAGTATCTTGGCTGTAATCCGCAACTATTGAGCATAGGCTGTGATCGCTCACTCGGCCTGCTAGGTGTCAGTAGTGGTCGTGGTCAGAGCGTTTTTCGTTGTGATTGCCTGCAGCTGCCTGTGCGCAGTGGCAGCATTGATGGCTGCATCAGCATTGCGGTCATCCATCATTTGGCTAGCACCGAGCGGCGGCTGACAGCATTGCTTGAAATGGCGCGTGTGCTGCGTCCTGGCGGCCGGGCACTTGTTTACGTTTGGGCCCGAGATCAGCGCAAAAATGACAAAAAGTCAGCATATTTGCGACAGAATAAAGCCGTCAACAAGCAGCAGACCACAGAGCAGGCGCAGCGTCAGAAGTTGGCCCAACAATTGAAAGACATGGAGCAGATGCAAGTGCCATTGCCGGTGCATACAAATCGCACCGAATTCCAACAACAGGATGTGTATGTGCCGTGGAAAACCAAAGATGAGCAGCGCACAACTTATCTGCGTTACTATCATGTCTTTGAGGAAGAGGAACTTGAAAATTTGGTGTCAAAAGTGGAAAATGTGGTGATAAAACGAAGCTACTACGATCAGGGCAATCATTGTGTTATTTTTGAAAAGTGTAGCAATTAATAAATTAACATTTGTTTAATTAATTAATTCGTTTATTTGATTTCAAAAAATACACATCCACAAATTTATATTTAATAGCGAATTGAATATTGAAGTAGTATATAATATAACTTAATAAAGCTTACTTTCGTCCCATTTAAATGGTTTTTGTTATTTGTTTCTTTTTATTGTAGCTTTGGACCATAAATTGACAATTCCTTAATAACAATATTGTGGTTTTGTTTTCCATAACCAAGTTGAAATATTACTTTCATAGTTTTCAGTATGGATTTTTTTGTATTCAAAGCGGGATATAGTGCTGTGATAGGTACATGTGATAAGATTTGATTACACAGAGTTTTTTATTTATAAAGTTCAGTATATAGTTTTTGTAGATAGTAAGAGACATGTTAAAGCAAGTATTGCTCGGAGAATTTGAATACCGTAACTAAAGTGTACGGAACTACCTAAAAACGAGAGAGAGAGAGAGAGCAAAGAGTTTCTGTGCTGCCATCAGTTCCATAATTAACATAGGTACATTAAGTAAAACTGTTTAAAAATGCATGCCTAAACACTAAAAGGATACAATCATACATACATTTATATAGACTAATATCTTTATATGTATTAAAATGACATCTATACAAGTATTTCTGAAAAACACTTCGAACTCGTCCTGTGCACTTTCTTATTTGACAACAATTACAATATAATTGCAGGAATTAAAATTTAGTTTAGACTAGTTTACAGTTTCAAATGTTTCGTTTTTGGTCGTGGGTATTTGATATGTAGGCTAGTACAGGCAAACCTTGATATTTTGAACAAAAGGAAATTCCAAATTTTGAGATTGGTTCACACTACATATCCAGGTTTTTTTATTTTGTTAATAAATTGATATATACGAGTACTAAGTAGTTAAATAAATCATTTAAAAATAAGGTTTTATTCAAATTCACTTTAAAAAAAATTAAAATAAGGTAAATTTTAATAAAATAACTTTGTATCTGTGAACAAATATTTGGTTACCTGGATATTTTGTTCACACTATCCAGTGTTGACACTATCACTATCTAGGTTTGCCTGTAGTATATATGTATGTAGTTTAAGTTACGATCCAACTATATATGTTTAATGTTTGGTGTCTATAAGCTATACTATGTACTATATAGGGTATTTGAAATTGATTTCTTTGCAACTACCTCTAAATTGTATGTGTGTGTATAGGACTACTATAGTGAAAATATATGCTAACAGATGTGTAAATACCATACAAACATGTGTGTTGGGGTGCCCAAGGTTTGGCTATCAATATATATACTGTACTATAAGTATAGGTAGTTATAGGAGAACGATAAAGAGTATAACTTCTTCAATAGGTTGCTTAGTCTAGTATTAAAGCCTGATAGTTTACTTGTTTGTTCTTAAAGCTGATTTATCAGTTGTACATATTTGTTTTTTATTTTAAACGCCTTATAAACAGCATGGTCTATATAGGTCTTATGTTCGTAAATATATGTATATGTATACTTCAGTCGTTGTTGAATATACTACAAAGCTTTCTTTGCATGCTGATGTCCATCATTTTGGTTTTAACTGTATGTAGCCTAAGCCTAATCCTATCCCTATTTCTTATGCCTATCTCTACTTCTAGTTCTACTATCTGAAGAGTCGAATATTGATTCTCTCCAGCTTTACCGAAACACTTATTTGAGCAGCTGGCATACTTAAGGGAGTAAGGGGTTGTCATTTGAGTTTGTGATAGATGTATGTCGGGTGCTGCGTTGTGGTCCTTGTGGGTGTCCTTGATTTGCCTTGAGTGAGCGCGCCGCTTAGATAAATGTTTCGGCTGCCATTTGTTACAAGCATTCAGCCAGCGGCGGTTTCTCAATGGGCGGTGACGGACCCGACACAGACACCATTGGCACGGCACTGATCTTCGGCTTGATTATCTTGAGACTAAGACCCAGATTCTTGGGGCTACTGTGTGGCGACGAAGAAGCAGTCGACGAGCGCTGATGCACCAGCACGCGCGGCTTAGCCTCAATCGCCATGCTGGGCGTGGATGCGAGCGAAACCGAAGCTGTGGCTGTTGCGCTTCCCAATAGAGGTACATGCACCATTTCCTCGACCGTCTCCGCCGAGTCTTGTGAGTCATGTACAAGGGCCGACACATCGCTGTGGATCAACGCCGACGTTGAGTGCGTGTCAGCGTCCTGCATGTATGGAGGCGGAGCCTCCAATGAAATACTGCCCACAATGACATTGGCCGTGGTAATGGCGGATGAGCGTGCGAGTCGACTGGCCAGTGCTGTCGGCGAGTGCTTGGCGTCATGGAGCACGGGTAGCGTTAGCAGCTCACCAGCGTTGGGGCCGCACTCCTTTAACTCAATGTCCTGGGAGGAGTTTTGTTGCTGCTGCTGCTGATGATGTTGCTGGACGGAATCATCATCCGTGCGCCAAGGTCGTAAGCTCTTCTGTGTATATGGGAATAAAAATTAAACAATGAATTACATTTTTACATTTACAACGCACCCTGCGTCCATTCTCGGTAATGTTCTCAGCACTCTTGGCCTTGCGGCAGAGCACACTCTGTGATCCGTGACGGCGCAGGAACTCAATGGAATCGAATCCGCGACCCTCTGACGATACGAATATGGCCGAATTGATTCGACTGCGCGTGCAACGGTCCGATATCGATGTGGAACGCTCCTCCGCAAGCATGTGGATGTGCTGCAAGACAGAGATAATTAGAAAAGCATTGACTTTTTGGTAAGCCAATAATTATCAAGGATCATCATCGATTGTTTGTCTTACGCGGCTATTGCAGTGCAACGGTGGGTGAGCAAAGGTGCCGCCACAGTCACTGCTGTCGAACTGTATTCTCAATGCGATATTGGAATAGATAGAGAGAGCGCAAGAGGGAAAGAGAGAAAGAAGAGAAACACAGATAAAGAGAGGGCACAGATAAAAGAGTGAAAGTTATTTCATGTTCTTTCTCCCACAAACAAAAACACACACACACATAATATGTACAGAAACTCTATGATCCAGCATCGATTTGAAGTAAAAAAAACCCTCTTCAAGCGATTAACAACAACAAGCGAAAAGCGTGAGGCAACCTGAACAAAACACACTACAAAAGCGATACAAATACTGTTTGTGATTTAAGTGTTGTGTTTGAATTTTATTTAACGGGCGGCAGTGTTTTTGCTGTTTAATACTGAAGCGCGAGTCAAAAAAATTGGCTCTCTAACGAGTGTTGTTTGGGTGTTGTGGGTGCGTTTATTATTGTGAGTGCTCTTAAATACTACTCAACGCTGCAAAAACGGCTGGCAATCAAAACGGTTAACGGTAAGCGGTGTATGGTTGAAGGATAAGCGTTTAACGTGCTCAACGAACGTATGAACGAACATACGAACATAACACGAGGTGCATGGCGATTGTGCAACTATCCGAATCGATAAGCGAGCGAATCGAAACGAATTAACGAAACAAACGAACGAACAATTCGTTTTTGTATTGTTTTTGTTTTTTTATGGTCGGTGGTTTCGTTAAGCACTTACGCTGGCCGGTTCACTGTAATTGCTGTGATTGAGCATTGACGATTCGGTTTGTATGGTGTCGCTGGCAACCATGCTGTGGTACTTCTGCAGCTGGTACGTCGAGGAGCAGCGACTTTCGCGCGATCCATCTCGACTGCGTTCGGCGCATGAATACTGACGACGGTACTGCCGGCGCCGTCGTCCAACATTGCCGGCGGCAGAAGTGGAAATGCAACCCGCTCCGTCAATGTTAATGCCGACGACGGTAGTGCCGGCGGTACTTGGGCCATAATCAGCGTATGCCAGCGCTCTAGACGGCAACGGAGTCTGGCGAAAGTAACTGGGATCATAGCTGAACTGTCGCCGTCGCCACTGATCGTATTGCCGATAATGGCTAAAAAGTCGCCGTCGTCGCAAAATCAATTGCTTTTTGGCCTCGAGCACCTCATTCTCCTCGATAAAGGTGCGATCCTGCGAGCTCTTCAGTATGCTGCGCTGTTGCGCAAAGCGACGTTGTTTCGTCTGATTGGTGACCGAAAGGGGAAGCACCCGCTGGGATGCTGGCATTGAGGCTGGCTCCCTCTGCAGCAGCTGTTCATCTTCGGCCGGTTGCTGGCTGGAATTCTCCCGGCCATCCGAATCATCCCTGTCGAGTACAGCGCTATCTATGCTATCCACATGCTCCAGCACATTGGCGCCCACTATGGACTGATTATCAACGCTGGGTCCGCGCACATAGGTGTTGGTTGGAGTACCATGGCTATGATTATGGCTATGGCTATGACTACGAGTATGGCTAACGGCCGCTGTGGGCGTTGTGGGCTTTTCGCGATGCACTGGTTGCTAGCTCTCCACATCCGCTTTGTGCAGCAGCGCAAACTGACAGCCGCAGTCCCGCTCCAGCTCCCTGCGCGGATACTGAAAGCAGCGATCAAAGATACCGCAACCCTCGCAGCGCGGCAGACACTAAGTGAAGCCAAAAACGTTGAGAGAGAGAGACAGAAAAGAAAGAAAAGAGAAAAGAGAGAGCAGCAGCAGCAGCGACAAGAGAGAGCAGGCGACAGCGAGCCAAGTGGTTGAAAGTAAGGAACATTTGTCAGTGATTTCATTGAAAGAACCTCAACAAAAGCTGAACAAAAAGCTGTAAACCAAAACCGCTAAACTAATTACGAAAAATTGTATGTTAAACACTATGTATAGAAATTGCAAATGGGTTATTACTAAGGAATGGTAATGCACAAAAATGTTTAATTATTATTTATTTTAAAAGTATTTCCATGCTGACAAGCATTAAACATATACACATGGGTCGTTGGTACAGGTTAAAGGGGTCAGCCACCTGAGGTGTAGTTCTATACTTAATTATTTATATTTGGACTGAAGAAAGTTAAAGCACGTGTGTATCTTAGAGGAAGAAGCCTTTGGAAAAAAACTATCTTCGGCATACCCCAAAGAGACTGCAGTCTTTAAAAACGGTTCGAAATTCGTAACGCAAAAAGCTTTGTTCTTTAGCAAATCATAATGAAAATAGTAGGAAAATGCAGTGAAACCTATAATACATAAAGAGAACGCTTGCTAAGGACATTAATTGAAAGCCATGTTCATGGTAACATTTGCATTTTTTTGCTTACTCACAAAAGTATGCTTTAACTATGATCAGTATATTAATTTCTTTTTAAATATTTCTCCTGATGTAGGTTTATACAGAAATTCCCAGATTGCTGCCGGTAAAGCGAGAAATAGATTTTATTTTTATAGATACACCCTTCTTTATAACATCCAAACACTCAAACCAAAATATTTAAATGACGAGTAAATCAAATTTTTTTAAAAAAGCTTTCTTATTTCAAATGGCCGGACGGGCGTTCTCTAAATGGGGGCGGGGCTGTGTGCACTAGTTAAAAAAAATCGTGCACTTTTGTTGAAATTGTCATAAATATGTAAATTGTAATTAATTGATTTGATGCAAAAAGCTAATTAAATGCAAAAAAAATATTGTTCGTATGCATTAAGTTATTGAGAAATTAAATATTTTGAGTACCTTGACAAAGAAATCGGGGTGTAGGTTCTATAAATAAAGCATAACAGAAATGAGAAATATTGTTAAAGTTCAGTTCGATCTGATAAAACATATACTTAAGCCCTAAACGCTCCCATGCATCTCCCGTTACTCCCCCAATAATAGACAGTAAACGTCGCAGAATTTCATAAGTTAGCCCCCGCACACTTATATATAAAGCATTAATTCCAGTATTAACCATACCTGATGCGAGTGCTGGCCATTGCAGCCACTAGCTGTGCACACACCTGTTCCCGGCACTTTGAGCTGCTCGTGCTTGTAGTCCGGCTGATAGGGGAGCAGCATTCGGATCTTGCCCCATCGATTGAAAAACAGTGCTATGGCTCCAGCCCACACCATCAGCACAATGAGCACAATGCCAATCTCAACGCCACGAATCTGTTAAATAAATAAAAAATTAATTTAATAAAGGGAAGTTTTATAATTTCGACAAATTGAAGTTTAAATCAATTCAAAAGCCATGTTCGCTTACCGTTGGCAGCTCTCGAGTAGTGCTGCGCGTGAGTGTATTGGTTGCTGTGGAAGTGACATCGTCAGTTCCATTGCCAGCGGAGCCATTGCGTCCATAATTGCCCGGCGGAAAGTCCTGCTGCGATGTGTTCTTTGGCAAATCTAAAAACGAGGAATAAGCTCGGATTAGTGGATACTATTGTTTGGCTTGACTTAATGAACCTACCCATAGTGCGGAATTTGATCTGGCCTTGGCTTCGATATTTCTTACCCATCCAGATGGCTGTAACGGATAATGAATACTGAGTGCTGGGCAGTAAGCGATCCAGCACAATGGCCTCGCTGCTACCGGCAACGTCCTGTACAACCCTGTAACTTAAATTAATTCAATTACCACTCTCGAACGGCAACTAAGTGTGACAAGATGTATGAGTGTGTGTGTGTGTGTGTGTGTGTGTGAGAGAGTGTATATATGTTGCTAATTGCACATACTACAGTAAATATAGTTATAACTATAGTTTGTGGCGGGGCAGACAGTGAAATATGAGGTCGGGTCCGTCGTCGCTCGTAATTACAGAATGGGCACAATATTTCACTTTGTCACTTTGCCAGGCTGCTAGCCAAACATGTCCTAGATTTTACCGCAATCGAGCTTATATTACGCCTGCTTATATGTATATGTATCAATATATATATAATACAGATTAATGTGTGTGCTAGTGAGCAACCAAGTGCGTGGCAAGCCGCCTGGCCCAATGAGTTTTCACTAGACTTTCGGCCTCTTTGTGCGGTGTTTCTCCTGTTACATTGCTACGGCAACGCGGTCGCTTAACACAACAACAACCTGACAAATGATAAATTATTCATATAGAACACATAGATACATTTACACATAGACACACACACACACATACAATGTAGCAAAGGGCCCCAATGGAATCGGAAAACAGCCATACGGCCATAAGCGGCCATGCGTTGTTCGCCTTTTGTTTTGCCTGCAGCCATAACAATAACATAGAAACTAAAATAAGCGACAAGTGTGCACAAATATTTAAGCCCCAGACGACTGTAAAATACCCTGTAAAGTGATTCAATTACTTTCATAAGGTAGAAATTGAAATAGGGACCTTACGATTATTAATGTTTCCAAATGCTGTCGTGCATTACAATAAATGTCATCCAATTGCTTCACTTCTCTTAATGGTTTATTCGCTGTTACTTTGCTTGTCATCAATTCGCTGTTTTCGCTGCTAAACATTAAAAAAAATTTAACAACCAAATGTCGCTTGAGGGTGCAAATCAAATGCCATGCAACTAAGTTCGTTGGATCCTAACAAACTAGGTATGTGTCTCTGTGTCTGTTGGAGTGGGAGCAGTAAATGGGCCACAGGGTGAAGCATTCGCCAACCGTCAACCGCAATTTTCACGCACGCTAGCCTTTCTGTGGTCGTATAGGTCGATGGTACTTTATTGGTATTATAAATGCATATGAATTTAGCACCAGGGAATTGTGCTTTAATATGCTCGCAATGCAGACAGCTGCAATCTTAGATGGAAAATATTTAATGTTCAAACAACTTTAAAGCTCATCTGAAATTTTTGGTTCTCTTTTATCAAGCCCTATCACCGCTTGCCTCTTGCGGATAATGTTTCAGGCCAATGGTTTTCCGGTTCTGCTGAATAAACAAAAAGTTAACAAAGCGCGCCCTCCGCTGACAATTGACCCCTTTTTGAAAAGTTGTGTCAATAACGCAAGCTCTAAATTCTGAATTTAATATACAAACATATGTTACCATATCTGTTTATGCGTAGTTGATGGAATACATTTTGCTTGAAATTTTTAATAACTTATGATAGACATTGTGTGGGTTTTTGTTTTGCCACAAGCTGAACAGTTCACATATTTTCTAAATTGCTACAGCTAAAATTGGAGTGCCAAGGGTAAGATAAAGTTGTGGTTATGTTTTGACACATGGACTATTGTCATCGGACAGTCTTGATTTTGCACTGGAAAGAACGGATTTATTTTCTCAGTGTACGAACACACAAGCTTGCACACTCACCTACAAACATACTTCATGCATTTTATGAGTTGATTTTCTCCAAGCTTGAAACTCAATCCATATCAGTTATGACCTTTATGAACCTGTGGGTCATCCATGAAACTTATTACAAATCAGTTTCGTTTCGATAAAAGCAAAGTAGTTAAGCTGCTGAAAGAAATATCCTTATGTTGTCACACAAAACATAGAAAATGAATTATGCCTTATAACAAAATAAATTGAAAAAAGTGGAAACGTTGCAGTCGGACGCAACAGAGTGTGGTATACGCAATACCAGTTTAAAAACAGGTTAAAAGAGGCATTTAATCAAATTTTGAGCACTTACAGCTTATTTAAGTTATTGTTTAAATGAACTATTAAAGAAGAGAGAGTTTTTCAATTAAAAACTTATCAATTAAAGAACATATATAATAGGATATGTAAAAACCTAAATGTTTTTGATTAATAAGTTATTATCATTACTTTCACAGCTTGTCAAACTTTTATGCTCTCAATTAATAAGCCCTGAAAAGCTCTTCGTAAATCTTTAATTAACTAATTTCAAACCCAACTTTAACTCTCACTCCGCTCGAAAAACTTTACCGGCTGTCAAAATGCCAAACTAAGTTACATGTAGTTGCCTAATATTTTTATATTGAAACTTTTGTATTTAACATATAGTTAAAAGGGTAAACTAAGTATGCGTCATGCTGTGCAGCAGTCACAAAAATTTCCACGTGCCACTAGCCAAGTTCTTGGAATGCACACACAAAATACAAAAATGATTGCTTTGAAACAACATGCAAGATAATGTGCAAACCAATTAAACCATTGAAAAGGAATAAGGCGAAAAGGAAGTGAAAGAAGCTGAAAAAGTAAGCAAATAGTGTAGCATACTTAACTGGGCCTTGACTTTTGCCCTTTCGCCTTTTGCCCTTTTGAATAATTAGGAGCTGAATATGAATATATATGTTAGAAAGATAGCAAATGCTGTAAATTGTATTTTAGCTGCAATTTGAACACATTGTAATATAAATTCATATACTACAAAATCACATCTACATATATTGATTGGAGTTTCCCCGAGCACTTTGTATTGTGGTGCGTGCTGTGTCTATGCAGCTGAATGGACAGTAATTGTTATTAATTATTATTGTTATTGATGGTGCCTGACATGAATTGAACTACGTATCTGGGCACGTTGACATTTACATATCTATCAAAATGTATTTTTGAAAGCCACTAGAAATGTATGCAGCTCTAAATATGTAATTTCCGTTTGTGCGGACTCCGCGAGGGCGTGGATATCTATACGTATATGTATATGTCTGACTAGCTAGTCCCATTGGAGGATACGTTTTAAGCCCATTCAGTCAGTCGAGTCGAGTCGAGTCATCGTCAACGTGTCTATGTACTAATCATACATTATTTACCACTACAATTTTACTCGAAAAACGACTAGAAGATACTCACACACACACACACACACACACCTTCCCTTAAGGAGAACTAACCCCCACTCTATAACGAGTGCCACAGTACAAAAATCGATAATAAAGAAAAACACAAAAGTTAAAAGACAAACTGCCTTATAAATAATGTCCGTGGCAGGTGAAGTAGTGGGTCCAATGAAACGAAACAAAACACACACAAAAATAAACGTAATAAAATTTTGATATAGGCGTGAGTTTTATGAAACAATATGAAAAACAACTACAACAAAATAAAAAAGAAGGGCATACACACACACAAGCACGCTACAGTAGCTATTAAATTGAAAAACACCAACAGCAGAAAACGAGGCAGGACTCCATTGCAGCAGCAGTAGTCAAAAAGTCACAAAAGCCAAGCACTTAACTTATAGCACCACGACGGCATTCCATTGTCCTTCCAACATTGAAATCTCCATGGCACAGAAAAGTGGAAAAACGAAAGCGGAAGTCCTTAGTTTGTAGTCGTTACCTTAGTCTTTCCTGGTAGCAAATTCGACTGCAAGTCGAAATATGCAACGCCACTTCACCTTTCTTTTTGTGATATTCTTTAGAAATCGCAGTTAAATTGAGGGAAACAGGTGGCAGGGGCAAGAGGAGGTTGGCACAAGCAAAGCAGCCGCAGCTGGCGGGAAAAAATTACAATTACAATCATGTTTTGATCTTCTTTGAATTCTCTCTCTCTCCCTCTCTTTTTTGCTTTCCTGCTACGTGTTGTTTCCTCTCACCTAGTTCTATGCAGCTACGCTTGCTTAAGGCGTTCTGCAGCGAAATACACAGAGCGAAAGTAGCGTTTATTGTTGTCTCAAATAACAGCATAATATTCTTTTGGAGAGAGCAATAATTAAAATTACATTTTAATGATAACATTATAATATCTTACGTTTTTCTCAATGATAATCAATATTTTTGAGTAATTGTAATATTTATTTTGATAGGAGTGTCCGATGAACATTCAGAAATAGATTAATCCGGGACAGCAATAAGCTTATAATAATAATAATAAGCTTATAGCTCTGCCTGACCTGTTGTGTGATATTTTCCTGGCTTTTGTATTATTATGATGATTGACTTAATCCATCTGTCTGGAAAGTAGGCAAGTATGGCGATGGCATTCAAAGGCTGGCCAATGATGCAGACGGCACAACAAGGAAGCTCGATAATTATCTTTGGGATTTTTAAACACATTCTGGAGATTCTTTTGGGCTCAATTGCTCTTCAATATTTCTTGCGTAATGTAATAATGTAAATACCTTTGTAATATATTTTTTTTGACTATTTCTAACGTTAAATTTTTTATTATTTTATCAAGCTAAAAGTTTTCTTTGAGTGTAAAACTTCAAGTACACGCGGCTATTGTTTTTATTTTTTTTTACTTGGCCTTTAGTCGCGGACATTTTGGGTATTACTTTGTATTTTCTGTTGTGGCTGCTCTATCCCCTTATCCCGCTCTAATGACCGGCCGCTAACTTGAGTCGTTATTTAGCTCAGGGCCATTACACACAAACACAAAACAAAACACACAGAAAAATAAACACATACAAACTTGAACCTGTCAATTGCATAAAATATTGTTAAGCCAAAGACTCCTTTCTGTATAATTGCATCAACTATATAAATTGAACTAAACTCCAGATTGGATTGATATGAATGGATGTGTGTGTATGTTTGTGTGAGATGGAGGGTTAAGCTAATTTGTAAAAATGCCAGAAGTACCTACCTGTCATCTGTGGGCTTATAGGTCACGATATATTTCTCAATAGGATGCGCCCTTAGATCGATCTGCGTCTGCCACGAGACACGCACTGCAGTGGGCGTTAGAAACGTAACGGTAATGTTTTCCGGAGTAGCTGGTATGGTGCCTATAATTGAATGTAGATAAATATCATGCGAATAAGCTTTTACCATTCCAACAAATCCAAATGTACTCAGAAAAAATAGTTGGACTTGAGTTTTTAAATTTAACAATTCTTGAAATTTATTAATTACACTCTGATACCGAAGTTAAAGAGCGCGCGTTTCTTGTACTCCCTTGAAGCTAGCCACTTGAAACTTTGCAAATATCGTGGTCCATAGCTGCGTCAGACAAAGTGTCAATATGGGCGCGCTACGCCGACGGGGGGCTTGGAAATCAATATCAAGGGGTCGATGTGCAAATCGATTAAACACATATATGTATATATTGTATCATTTTAATATCTAGAGTCACCAAATTTGTTGAAAAAATTTTGTGACTTCCCCCAAATACTATCTACATAAAATATTTGGATGCCTATCGCATTAGTTATCGATTTTATTGATTTCCCAGCCCCCCAGTTGGCGTAGAAGCCCGAGCTTGGCACCTTATCTGTCCAGCCCGCAGAGAAAGATATTTGCAAAATTTCAAGTATCTAGCTTTACGGGTGTAGAAAATAGCACAAATCAAAACATGTATTCATGAATATAATTATAATTGTAATTTAAATTTAATAACTATCTTATTATTACCAAAAAACAAACTTCTTTAATACTGATAGTTTTTTTTTTGAGTGCACTTACCAGCTAGACAGGAATTGACAAACAGGACGGCAATGAACGCAAACATTGCGCTTTAGTTGCTTGAATAGTTTCACTTGTTTTGCTGTTGCTTTTGCTGTTGATGATTGCGTTGATAATTTTGTTGTACTGAAAGCTGATTTAACAAGGTTTCCGTTTCGTTGGTTGTGCTCACTGTGTATGCTTGTGTGTTTGTGTGTATATTGTTTTCTTATTTTTTGTTTTGTTGCCAGCGGTTAAGTATAGTTTTTGTTTTTGTTTTTAATAACGCTTACAACAAACTTAAAATTCAGTCTTGCTTTTGTCGTTTCTTTTTCTGCAGCTGCCAATTAGGCATTGTAGTATAATTTGTTGTCCCTTAAGCTTTGTTCTTTTGTTTCGCTCCTCGCAAACTTGCAACTTTACTTAGTGGTTTTTGTTGATATTTATTCGTTTGTATTTTTTTTAGCACATTTTCATAAGCTTTCTGTCTGTGTGTGTGTTTTTTAGCGTTGCGTCCTGAATCCTCAGAGAGAATTATAAAAATAGGGGCGAAAAATGTGTGTTTTATTTTCTCTATCTTCATCTATAAACAAACTAGTATTTTTTTTGTTATTCTTATTGTTTTCGTGCTACAATTGAGTAAAAATTATTCACATTGCGTTGGCTTTTGTTTTTGTTTATTTCCTTTGCTCGAGCTCAATGCCATTTGTTGTTGTTGGGCTCATATAAAATCAATAAAATGCGACAACCGACAAACGCAAGTTGATAGACGTTGATTTTATTTGGTGAAGTTTTTTCAACTTTACAGTTTAACTATTTGAATTTTCGAGTTTTGAAGCCAATTAACGTAAGGTTACTGTTTTTGTTGCTATTTTTAATTGCAGCTGTTGCCTTGTGTCATCAGTTGAAACTAATTCAACGAGACGGCGACGGAGCTGCGGGAGGTCAATGTGCCACCTGTCGTCGCCGTCCTGCACGTATGTTTGCTTTACTGTTGCTGCCGCTGGTGTTTCTTGCGTTGTTTTAAACAATTTTTGCCTTAATGTCAAATCGTTTAAGCAGCCAATTTTCAAGTCTTGTGAGCTTCGTTTACTTTTCTTCTTATGATTTTTGTTTGATTTGTTTTGTTTATAAATTTTCTGATTATTTTGCGTTTTAACTCGATTTTGGGCTCGTTGTCGTTAAATATATTCGCCGCTTTTAATGTGTTATTTTTGGCGCTGTTGTTGTTTTATTTTTTGTAGTTGGCCAAGCAGCTGCAATAAATCAAATTTTTTGGATTATAAATGGGAAATCCTGACAGCGTAATGCTAAACAAATAAGTGAAATTTTTTTTCATTTGCATACATTATAATAACCAAAGAAAGGAAAAGCTATTAGTCAACTTAAAGCGTTCAAACAAATATACAGACAAACCTGGATAGTGTGAACAAAAAGAAATTCAAAATATAAAATTTGTGCACACTATCCCAGTTTTTTTTTTTTTTAAAAAAATTGTTATATGTTTATGAGTACTATATATAAATAAATCATTTAATTTTTACAAATATTTTGTAACCACACTATCCAGGTTTGCCTGTATTTCATATAATATAATTTTTCTCTATAACTGTACTTTCATTTTCATTAATGAAATTGAAACCATAAAAAGTGCTGCATACTTTGAGGCGAACATTGCGCATACGCCACGCGTATCACCATACAAACTAGACTTCCGGCCGTTTGTACATGTTATTTTTTAAATTGTGTTACTTGATACAATAACTATTGACTATCAAAACTGTGAAAATTTCATCGAAATCGGTTGAGAATCATCAAGAAGAGATATCGAAGACTGAAGTTAAGTTAAGAATTCAGTAACGCAGTATTGAAATGCTTTTGCGTATAAGATTACATCCAAACAATGACTGTATGCGTAATGGGTAGGCTATCCCTTATTAGAGTTTTCTCTACTAGATCATTCTTATTTGCTTTTCGTTCGTTTAGCAAAATTGAAAATAACAGTAAAACGATAAGGTTGTGATACAAAGTCTCCTTTGCCGTTTTGAATGCGTTCGTGCGGAACTCTTATACAAACACACACAAACTACTTGAGTGTTCTTTTGTTATAGTACATAATTTCGGTTCATATTCATTTCACGTTGAGTTTCAAACACTGGAATTGGCACGCAATCGAAATCCCCAAGCACTCGATCATGCGTAAATGTTTTCACTTCTCCATTGTGGTACAATGTGCTCAACCACTAGAAAATGTTTGAATCTTTGTTCGAATGTGGCTTCCATGGTCGAGTATAGTTATTGTTGCATATGTCTATTGTTAAATTAAACATAGGTAAAGACAACAACATGTAGGTTGTATAAATATAATAAATAACAAAACAGTACTCAGGTAACATGTGGGAATTTCCATTGCAATATATTTGTTTGCACAAGAAGAGAAAAACATTTGCTCAATTGTTTTAGGAAGTAGGAAAGAACTAACCAAAAAAGAAACAGTTGAAGTGTCAAAAATATGACAGAAACCATAAATAATTCTCAAACAGTTTAAGTACACACCTTATGGGCTGCTAACAAGTAGCCTGAATAAGTAAATATGCCCAAAAAAGCTCAATATGCAACGTGTTTTGTTTAACTTGCAAAGTCTTTTACACACTCATTAAGTGCGACCCAAAAAAGCATACAAAAGCAATTCCCGCTGGAATAATTCATGAATGTGAAACAAGAAAAGAAAAAAATAAAAGGAGGCCACATTGAATATTGATACGTTTAAGTTGGTTAAGTAGCTTAAGTGCGGTATGTAACGTACCCTCTCTTATTTTATTACGATTAAATCTGGTGGCATGAGCTGCATGTGTCGTCCAGGGATTTACGACCGCACGTATGTAACGACTGTTACCTGGCGGTCTATTTGTCTGTCCGAGTGTGTGTGTGCGTCCTGGAATGTATATTTCGATGTACGTGGCATCATTAAAGTGTCACATGACATTTGTAAGCAGTGGAACGTAGCGACCCAAAGGGCAAAGTTAATTCATTTAATTGTCAATGGGTTTACTTTGGTAAATTGTAAGCACTTTCAACAAAATGTTTTGACATTTTTGTAGAGAAGTTAGCTTTAAAATAATATACCTATATATTATATAATGCAATTATAATATTCATAAGGGCATTAAAGCGTGCGCAAAAAGTATTATTCAATTAATATAATACTTGACATCTTTATATTATTATACAACATTATAAAGTTCGCAGCCAGGATTTATGTAAAGCAAGTTGTATAATGTGATTATTAAAATGGAAGCACGCGCGCTATGTTCAAAATTCAACAGAATATGTATATGTATATGTATGTGTATAAGTGAGAGCACACGTTGTACTCGCAATTTAAATGTTAATTTTGAAAAACAAAAATTTCATTTGACACCCTGGACAAAAAATAATTATAATAATACAAAGAAGAAGAACAACTGCTGGCAAAGTATATAGTATATCCAATTGTATGTGCGCTGGGTGACGCACAGCGTGAATATTTTCTACTCTGCGGGTGCTACGAGTGTGTGAGCACATGCACTCCGCTTACAGTGGGTGGGAAAGATAAGTAGGTGAAAGCAGTTATCGTTAAATTAAAATGGCGGCTAGTACGCGCTGTCGCTTACGTTGTCGTAGTCGTTGTTGTCGTTTTCGTCTCTCCCGTTAATTATGGCACGCATACTAACACATACACACACACACAGTAGTTCTTAGCTTGCATGTCTAATGCTTCAACTCAATATGTGTGTGTGCTGTTCGAACTTTGTTATTCTCGTTTTTCGTTTCTTTCTTGTTTTTGTTTTACTTGCATACACACTGTTGCCGACTGCGGCTTATTGAGGACTTTTGGCATTTGGTACATGAAATTTTTTGTTTGTGTTTTGTTTCTTTTATTTGAGTTTTACTACTATTTGTGTTGGTTTTTGTGTTTAATGCGGGTTATTGTTTTTGTTTTGTTTGTGTTTATGTTTGTGCTAGCCACTGAACAGACAATAAATCAATCAGCTGATTCAACATTCAATTGCGAGTCCCAGACAATTGCCGATGTGAGCATTAGCTGGAAGGCTCTTAATAAAATGGTCAGCTTAACCGATTAATAAGCCAAAAAAGGCTTGTCTCCCTTCAGCTACAACTTCAACTCTGACTCTCTCTCTCTCTCTCTCTCTCTCTCTCATTCACTCTCACTGTGTGCTCTCTGGAAGAAAAGCTTTGAAGTCGATAAAAACTCAATTAGTGCTGTATAATTTTAAGTATAGTCATAACGAAAACAATCAGCATACGCTGCTAACGCCGTATAGAGAGCAACGAGCATATGAGCAGCAATTGACTGTTTGAAAGTTCTTGGATAAGCTGTAAATTGTTTATTATATGAGGTTAAGTTAAGATGCTTTGCTTAAGTGCAGTTTCAGTGCACTTCGCTAGCGTTTTATTATTCAGCGTGCGTTTATTTTTGCTCTGTGTATTGTTGGAAATTTGGTGTAGAGAGCGAAAAAATGCCATTATTTGCTGGGTTGCTCGTAAGAAACAAGAGCACTTGTGTTCAACCCAGAGCTCAAAAGCGCGCTTTAGCAATGTGTATATTTTGTGTGTGTGTGTTTGTGTACGTGTGAGTGTGTGTCTGTATGAGTGAGTGCCTTGCACTTTAAGCTTAACTTCTGCTGCTGAAAATTTGTTAACCCCCACCCCCTAACCCAAGACAATTCCCGAATGGCAACTGTGCGCAATGCCCTTGTTGTTGTTGTTGCTGTTTTTGTTGTGGCTGCCTTTGTTCCCGTTCGTTGTGCGCTGTTCAGTGTTGCCACCCCCTCTGATAAAGTTCTCCTTGGAATTTTAAAAGTGTGTCGCGTGCTTGTGTGTACGTGTGTATATGTACATATGTTTGTTCGTGTTGTCATAGGTTTTTTCATTACACAGCGAATATTGTATATTTATGTGTATATTTTTCCTACTGTTGTATATGTATGTATGTAAGTATATGTTGCGAGAGTGCGAAGCGTGCTGGCTGGCTGGCAGCTTGAACTGATTTCGCTGCGTGCAGTTTGTTCACTTGCCGCGCTGGCTGCTTGGGGCCAAAAATAACATAAATCGTATAAATAAATTGCCACATTTCAACATTTCCAACATGTGCAGCTAGCAGCAACCCGGCTGCAGCAAACCACACGCAACACTGCGGTTGCGACGACGACAGGCGGCTAAAATCTATTATAAATTAAGCCAAAATAAAATGAAGAAGGCGCAAAAAAAAGAATTCGTAAACCCATTTGAGTTTAATTTAAATTTGACCTGTTGTGTGTTTTAGCTTAATGTGTTTTTTTCTGTATATGCGCAATTGTATGGTACATACATACATATGTATGTACGTATGTACATATGTATAATAATGTGTGTATACACACTGGCAGCGCGGCTACTTTGTTTACAAATACTGGGATTCGTGTTATTTTGGCGCGTTACGTGCTACGTGTTTCGCATCACAAATGGCTAAAGATGAAAAAGATTTACAACTAAAACACACACACACATAAACATTCACCCACTCATTAACATAAATAGGGCATTTAAAATGAGACTTTAATTGCGACAGCAGCTGGCTCGTCTCCTTTGTTCCTATTATTACTTATATGTAGTTGTTGTTGGTTCATTTATTAAAAGTGAATTGTAAGAAAGTCCATTAGCGCGCAGTCCATTTCACTTTGGTTTTCCTTTGTCTCTTTACGTTTTCAATATAATGCCATTTATTGGCTTAACATGCAGCCAAACAACAACAACAACAAATGTTAAGCTCAAGACTCTAGCTCTCTCCGGGCGTTAATTGAGAGGCGGGAACAGCCATACACACACACACACACACACATAAAGATAGGCAGCTCTCACTCAAGCCCTCTCACACATAATGAAAATTATGGGTACACAGGACAAGCGCTTAACAAAATATGTTTTTTACACACAATAACACTCACACATACATAGTGTATAAATTACATTGTATTTTTGCATTTATGTAGATAAAGTTACTTTGGTCTTTGTAGCTTTATTGCCGGCGGCTCACCCACCTGCTCTCCACCTTGTCGTCGTCGTCGGTGAATGTTGCGAAGCGGGTTTGTCGCTGTTGCTTTTGCTGCCACTGCCGAAACTGATAACACAAGACTAAACACTGACACTGACTGCGCTTTGCTTTTATCTCTCTATCTCTGTCTATCGCAGTTAACTTTCGCTCGCCTGTTTAATGGACACACACACACGACTTAAATCCGCCTGCCTTAATTGCGTTGTGCTGCGGCCGACGCGTAAACTACAACTGAAAACGTTCGGTCCTGTCGCTCTTATTGGTGCTAGTGAGCAAAGAAAAAAACCGAGCGCTTCTACATAACGAGGGCTGCACACTGAACAGAAAAAATCTCTTTTGAGGATAATAAAAATGCTAAGTAAGTATTGTGAGCTTTATAAAATATACAAATAGTTTTAAATTAAAAGAATCCCTAAAAATTTGAAGAAAATTTAATGTGCAACCCAAATCGAAAATAATTTTATTTATAAAGAGAAGTTAAACAGGCAATGCAGCCAATTGAATTTCTTGCTGTGTTTGCCGTGAGAGCTTTTTCTCTTACGCTAATTCTCTTTGCTTGAGTCATTGAAAAAAGCTTTTCATTGTGATAGGTCGTGGTCGCCCGAATGTGTGTTTTGTCCGACTGTCGACTGTCGATTGATTGACAAAGCGCTTAACTTTGGAGTTCTTAAACGCATTATTCGAGTTCAAGTGCGACGCTATTATTTGTTATTACTTCAGCTTTTGTTGTTATTATTATTGTTTTAGTAAGCTCTTAACGTCCACTTAATCGAGAGCGTCCTACTAAATTAAAAGCATACTTAAGAGCGTTTAATTATTTATTCATGGGCACTTGCCGCGATGTTTGATTCCAGCGCGCGATTAACGAGCCAAAAAGAAACAAACTTAACGTAACTAAGTGTTCGACGCTTTCGGCTGGGATGCCATGGAATTTGCTGTCAGGGCTGCCTGACAGTTCCTTCCTTTGTTTGATCGAAACTATTCGAAATTTACACAAAAAAAGAAGCAAATTGCATAGATATTTCGCACAGTCATTTACACAGCTTATCTTCATACTACGTAGCTCTATATAGTACTATATATATTTTCTAAAAATAAAAATGGAGGACACAAAACGAGCGTCGTTGGTTAATTCGGTTACCCTACGGCCGAAACTTATTTACGGCTTGCGCTCAGATGTCATTGGCAACATACACTTCAATTTGACCAAGGAGGTCATGTATCCCGTGGAGGGCGTCCTTGCGTTTCATGATTATGTGGGCAACAGGCAACGTTTCCTACGATTCCCTGAGGACACCAGACCAGAGTTAATTGCATTGAGCTCTCATCGTAAACTGCTTGCCGTGTTGGAAATACACTCAAAAAAGTAAGCAGTATTTTGAGTTCGCAACAATGTAAACTATCCCCCCCCCCAAACAGCGGTCGTTTTATATCCATTTATGAGCTATCCACTCTCAAGAAACGACGTCATCTGGAGTTGCCTGGCAATCATCGCAATGATCAGGTGCAGCAAATGATTTTCACCAATGACTCGCGAGCTATTGCTCTGGTCACAAAGCCGCCTAATGAGATGGTCTTTATGCTGATGCTGGACAAGACGAGCACAGTGATCGAGGGACGTGCCACGGTACCGGGATCGCATGGCGGTGCTGAGTGCATTGCGGGTAATCCAAGTGATTGCAGTTTCCTTGCCGTTGCCGGCGATCGCACCCTGCTGCTGCTGAGCAAATCCGAGCGGGGATTCACCATAAGCAATAATCTAAAGATTAGCTATCGGGTGACCTCGATGGCATTTCTCTCCATGGACCTGCTAATGATGGGCACAGATCAGGATCAGCTGATCCTAGTGGAGAATGGCGAACTGAAGCTTAGTCAAAAAGCGAGCGTGGCAGAGACGGTGGATCTGATGATGGATCAAGAGATGTTCGATAAGGAACATCAGGCTCAGGATCAGGATCAACGTTTCTCAACGCTCCAGCAAATCTACCTTCCCGATTGGCAGGTCCTTTGCATGACTGCCTTCGCGCGAGGATTCGCTTTCATAATCTTTAACAAGGTCTTTGTCTTTGAGCGTGTCTCCAAGTTCAAGTTCGAGCGCAAGACCGTCTTAACGGTGCCCATTAGCATCTATGCTGAGCCCCTCTATCAGATCAAAAATCTGGCCATCGATCACAAGCAGGAGACAGTTATTGTGACTTGCGCTCATGCTCAGATCTATGTTGGCATTCTCATTGTCCCAGAGACGTTGAAGACCAAACAGCTCAAGTTTGAGCCTCTCGGCGTGCTCATCCACATTGGCGAGGTAGTCGATGTCTCTGTCTGCGCCTGGAAACCCATCATAATGACTGCCTGTGAGTACTTTACATTTCGCAAGGAATTGCTTAGGCTAGTTAATCGATTTTATATACTATATAGCACGGGATCAGACGATACGCATCTGGAACTATGAGACCGCCAAGGTGGAGCTGGTTCGCAAGTTTCAGGTGGATGTCAACATTGTGGAGCTCAACTCTACTGGTCTGATGGCAGCCATTGGATTCTCGGATCAGCTGCGTATTACACAAATCTTTATGGATGAATTGAACGTAAGAAATAAACCATATATTTAAGATTATCTTGATTGTGCGAATATGCAGGGCCGGATTTAGGGGAGGGCAAACAGAGCTACAGCGCCGGGCCTCCACAAAAGAGGGCCCCCACAATAAAAACTTTTCGATTTTTATTTGGAAAATACTTTGGGGCCAAGGGACCTCCACTCCTATGTTGCCCCGGGGCCTGCATATTTTCAAATCCGGCCCTGCGTATATTGGTTTATCTTCTTTAAATAACATGCTTATCTTGTTTAACTAGATTGTTAAGACGTATAACTTTCCTCACTGCAATGATGTGCGCTACTCGAACTTTGGACACCTAATGGCGGCTGCCTACGATAACCACATTGCTGTCACCTCTGTCTACAATCTGGAGGTAGTGATTCAATTGAACGGCCACAATGGCACGGTCCTCTCGGTCGCATGGACGAAGACGGATAAGTATTTGATATCGGGTGGAGCCGAGGGTGCCATTTATCAGTGGGACATTGAGACAGGTGATCGCTTGCAAGAGATCGTCCAGAAGGGTACCGAATACGTGACCATCTGTGTCAGTTTTAATGAGCCAATGACGATATTCGCCGGCACCAATCAGGGCACAATACGTGAGTTCCAAAACTCGACGCTGCAGCGTGAGATAACGGTACCGTCACGCAATAAGGGTGGCGTCTCCGATCTTTGCCTGGCTCGATCCGACCTCATCATGTTCATTGCGGATCACGAGGGCGGCTTGTTCAATATGCAACTGCCGTTCCTGGAAGCGGGCGGTGGTACTTTCACCAACTTTCGGTTTTTTGATGGTCCGGTAAACAAGCTGCGTTTCACATACGATGGAACAATGCTGGTGGCGATTTCGAAGAAGGGTACCGTTGCCATTTGGACCATGGAGAACATCGATGAAAAAGTGGCGCCCATCGATCAGGATCTGATGAAGAGCCAAGAGGTGCTCATACCACGCAACCAGCTGAGCGACAAAGTTGAACAGATTATCAATCTGGAGCTGCGGCTCAAGCAGCAGGCCGAGGAGTTCCAGTACCAGCTCAGTCAGAACGAGATATTTGATGGCCAACAGCTGCAGGAGGTGCATCGAAGCTATTGCAGTGCTCTCGAGGAGCTGAGGGAACTTAACAATTCGATTGTGTCCAAACACACGGAGGAAATGAATCTAATAACATTCCAGATAGCCGATATGAAGCAGGATTTTCGATCCCAAATGGACACGCTGGCCAGTCAGTACTCGGAGCGCATGCTCATCGAATACCAAAAGTTTACTAATCTTCGCGAGAATATGCTGGAGCTGCGCGAGAGTTACGAGGATAAGCTGAAGAATTCGACGGGAACGCTGCAGGATACGATTGAGGCACTAGAAAATGATTACAAAAAGCAGTTGGACGAACGCAAGGATCTGATACGAGAGCTAATGAAGGAAATGCAGGACAAAAAGGATGAGTTTATCAAATACTGCCAGGAGGTGGAGGCTGAAAACGATCGCAATATGGTCGCAACACAAACCGAATATGAAAACAAACTCACAACGGAACGCAATGAGACGCAGATGTGGCGTGGTAAGGCGGGCGTGCTCCAAAAGAAATACGAATCGCAAGGTCATGAAATCGAGAGTCTATTGGAAGAGGTGGAAACACTCAAGGAGGAGCATCTGAAGTCACAGATGAAAATGCAGAAGCAGCTGCGCAACGTTGAGGATCTGCAGAAGGATATCTCCGATCGTGACTATGCCATCGGTGCCAAGGAGAAGCGCATTCAAGAGCTGCTGCACAAGAACCAGGAGCTGGACAAGTACAAGCAGGTGCTTAACCACAAGATCGCCGAGCTAAAGGCTCAAATTGAGCCGCGCGAATTCCAGATCAACGACAAACGAAAGCACATCATTGAAATGGAGCACGAACTGGAAGGACTTAATCAAAACAATATACAGCTGGAGCTGCAGCTGAAGGAGATGCGCGACAAGTATCTTAGCAATGTGACCGAGCTGCAAAACGAACGACATTGCGCCAAATCCGCACGAGAGTGCCTCAATGCCATCTGCACGGACATCTACTATGTAGCCGGCGAGGTGAGCACTGTGGAGGGTCTGAAGAAGGCCGTCAAGCAGCTGTTCCACAAGCATGCCAGCGATGATGAGCTCAAACGTTTCGTCACCCTGGATGCGGAAGTACGTGATGAGTTCCTGCGCCAGCGCAAACAGATTGAAAAGGTTCTGGCGCGCTATAAGTCTGTCGCCGAGGACAAGAGTGTGCAGAAGAAGTACGACAAGCTGTTCCAGGAGAATGTTGTGCTGCTCGAAGAGATCGAGAGTCTGCGGGACGAGAACAAGGGACTGCTTCTGCGACTGCGTCACGACTCCCGCAAATTAGTTAAGCACAAAAGCTAGAGAGATTAATTAAAATACGCCACTAATCGGTGCAAGTCTGTTAGAAATATTTCTTATAAAAATATGTGTATATATCTTCCACATAAGGGACTCATACGTACACGGGATATAGATTAAAAAACTTAAAATGGCATTAGTTCTAGGCCTCGAGCAACACCTTCTTGGTTGAACTGAACATTGATTTGGTAGCTTTGGTGGTTTTCTCTTTCTGCTCCTCTTCTTCCTGCAACTCTTCAGGCAGCTGTTCGCTGGGCACTTCAGGCAATTGAACATGCTGCTCCTCAGCCTCGAGTGCATCGAGCTCAGCGAGCACATCTTCCTCGTCTTGTGTGGTCAACACATCGGTCAATATGGCATCAATTTCCTGTTGCTTTTCAATGCCCTCGCGCGTCTCGTCCATTATCTTTTCGACCTCGTTAATGTCCAAGATATCGTGCACCTTTTTCAGAGCCGCATTGCCCTGCTTTAATCCATCTAGCACCTTCATTTCAACCTGTGCGTATTCCAAATCGGCAGCCAGCTTCTCCAAGTTCTCCAGCTGCTTGTCCGTATTTATAAGCAAACTTTCCTGGTACTTCTTTTTGCGCAGCAACAGCTTGGCGCGACTGAATCGAAAACGAATTCATTAATATGCATTTCTTAAACTAAATTATTTAAGCTGCTTACTCCTTTCGGCCCTGTTGCAGGCACTTTTTGGCGACCATTCGATCATTTTCAAGCTGCAGTTCGATGCGTTTCTGGTACTGTTTCAGGCGATCCCGTTGCTGCTTCAGTTGCTATGAATTGTCAAAGGGTTACCACCAGCTTCAATACAATGACAGTTTGAAAGGATGTTGTACCTACCAGTACGGCTTTGTCATGGTCCGTAATGCGACTGGGAGCTGTCTTTTTACTTGATTTCCCAAACAATGCACCCATGACTAACTCCTAATATGCAACGACTTCCCATCGATATATGTTTGCTTATTCGATACTTAAGTACTTTGCTAAATATCGGTTTAATATTCGGTACTTGTTGCTACACATATCGATATTGAAACACGAGCAATCGATATGTTAGTAAAATAAAAATTTTTAATAGTATTCTTTACAGTTTGGCTCTCAATGCATCATCGCATTGAGGCTTATATCTTTTATACATGCTTCGCCAAAAATCAATACGCTCCGCATCCGGATTACGTTGCATTGTGCTCTCCCGATCAATTTGCATGTAATCCAATTGAAAGGGCTCGAGCTCTCCATTGAGGTTCCTTATTTGCCTCAGCACTGGTGACCAAGTGTCCGATGGTTTTCCATGTTTGGCAAAGTTCGCCCACATTTGACACAAACGGACCGATACTTGGGCATCCTCTGCGTTGAGCGGTGACTCGTCATCAATCATTTGGAACAGATAAGACAGCTCGTCGGCGTGCGATGCCCCACGTAGCTTTTCTGCTTGTAGCATGCGTTTGTACATGTTCCTTTCGCCCACATAGTCGAAACGATAGAAATAGAGTGGCGCCGTCTGTTGGCAGCTGGCATGGATCTCTGCAGCATGCTGCAGATCAATATTGAAATGGTAATCGGTAAACATGTCGACAAGATTGTCCATGCATGTGTGTGTTATTGCCTGTCCATTGAAATAGAATTGTCGCATATCCTCGGCTGCATTCAGCGCTGCCGGCGCCTCTGGATCCTCCACCAAATTTCGTGGCACCAATCGCGCCAGATCCTCATTGTAAAGATCCAGCTTCCGCTGGGCATTCAACAGCATAGCAATGCCCTCCGCTGAATTGTAGCCCATTATCACGGGCATTCCACGCAGGCGTTCCTTCTCGTGCAACAGGTCCAGCAAGCTTGAGTTAATAAAACTATCTGGACTGCTTGCATCCTCCACAACTGGCTTAAAAACTAATGGAAGACCGCGCCGGCGCTCATCCGCGCTAAGCACATCCATAGTCTTGGCAAGTAAGGCTAATGGTGTCACTTGCTCGGACTGCAAGAACTGCAAGAGGCCAATGGGCTGCTCAATATTCTTGCCCTGCAACAGTTGTGCCATGCGTCGGGCTTTGTCTGCACCATTACGCTGGAACACCCACTCCATGTTGCCAGTGCCGCTCTGCATGATGGCCTTGTGAAACAGTTTGTTGGCGTGTGCGGCATATGTGTGCAGATGGACGGCCGCCGCGCCGGCACTTTCACCAAAAATGGTTACATTCTGTGAATTACCGTTAAAATTGCCAATGTTTTCGTGGACCCACTGTAGCGCCAGACGCTGATCCTTCAGTCCCGCATTGCCATGTATGCCAGCCTCTGGCAAACTGAGAAAACCCAAAGCGCCTAGCCGATAATTCAGGGTCACCACTATAACCTCTTCCTGCATAAGCTGTGCGGGAAAATGACTGCATGGTATGATTTCTAATAAAACAACTATATATCGAGATGTATCCTTATGCAGACTTACTAGTCACTGTTGCCATTGCCAAACCAGAAGCCACCACCATGAATCCACACCATGACAGGCAGCGGTTTCTTTGACTTGCCTTTGGGTACGTACACATTGAGAAACAAACAGTTCTCGGAACCAGCAACTGTCAGCGTTAATGGATCCCGTTGATGGGATATCTCACCCTCTTTGCTGCAGTCAAGCTCTGCCTCCTTGAAACGCTCCAGCGGAACTGGACTCTATATAATTACAATTTTAATTATTAATAAGGTTGTAATTTTTTATTTTTGTGTTGCACTTACTCGAAAACGAAGCTCACCAACTGGTGGCAGTGCGTAGGGCACGCCTAGGAAGCTCTCATATTGCAGGCCGCTGGCCAGCTTCTTTCGCTGTCCAACCAAAACACCTTGCTTAACTTCAACCTTTACCTATAATGGGCAATTGTGCATTGGTTTTTTTTTCAACAAGTGGTTACAACATAAATGATTTTTTCACTTACCTTCATATCACTGTATAATCTAAGGCACTTGGCCGTGGATTGTCCACACCTAAGCGCATAAAGACTCCACACCATAATAAGAAAATCTTATCACTAAATAATTATCAAGCAAACAAGGCAAAACTCGTTTCAAATATGAACTTTAGACACACAAATAAACATAGCTGATTTATCTTTAACCCTTAAGCAGGCGGCGGATCGGGCTGCTGTCAAACATATTAAATTTCACTTGAGTATTTAGAAAATCCAAAATATTTAGAAAAAAAAATTATATAATAAGTCCAGGTATATTTAATTGACCCGTCGCCCTCTTGAAACCCATTAAAAACACATTTAGGTTGTTCATTTTGTGTTACAATATTGCAAAAGTGTAACTTTGCAGCACTGCTGTTGTGAACACTCAACTGAACGACACAAGTCTTGTAACTTTGCACAAACAGCTGTTCGTTATTGTTTTAGCTGAGTTTCCTATTTTTGTTATTTATTTTGCATGCAATTATTAAAAAATAAATAAAAATGCCTTTTAAAAGCGTGAAAGCATCACTCTTTGAATGGACAGCATCCCAAGCAATAATGGAAATTGATGCATTAAACTGGTTTATTTACGAAAATTAGCAAAACAAACCCTCTCATTTACTTTTAGCAGCTGCTTACAATGAACAGCTGTTTGTTTTGATTTGGCACCTTAGCACCAAATTACACCAAAAAATTCCAGAAAATTGCTGGTGTTGAGCAACACTCTTTCACTTTTGTATCATTGTTTAGAACTGAAATCGGTGCAAAGTTGCAACGATTTTTTAGTCATAGGCAGGGGTCCTGCAAAAAGTGCAAACTTCTTTCAGCACAAATTGTTGTTGGGAACTGTTTTCACTTTTGCAACACAAAGTGAACAACCTTAGTTTTACAAATTAATAATTACATTTAAAATGTTTCTAAGTTTTATTTGACTAGTTCCATTGCATAAACATTAATACAAGTTTATATTTTTTTATGTTTTCAACATTATTGTTGGTATTTTGTTTGTTGCTTTTATATCATGAAAGAACTTTTTGCTGTTTCTATAGGTTGTTCTGACACAACAACAACGGTCGAGCTGGCAGTTTGAAAGATGAATGAAAATTGGTGTTTTAGTCAGTTGGAACAACTTGAAAAAATGTTTGAGCTTTTCCCATTTTTCAAAACAGTTGCGAACTCACCGTTGTTGTCGTTTTTGTGTTAGTTTTGTTGTTGTCAAGGATCAGCTCGTTAAGATAAGGTAATAATATGTTAATTTACTTTAGTTGTAGTTCTTGTTGTTGCTGCTTTAACCATAGTTTTTTTTGTTGTTTACACCGAAAAAAATTTAAAACATTTACACTTATATGTACACACACATTGAACATGCATACAATCAAAAACACTTAATAAACATTTATAATATTAATCATAATCATAATGTGTAGTAATTGGTAATAAGTAATTTAACATAGCAAACATCGAGAAACATTTATCCTCTAATCAATTCGCTATATATCTATTATAATTTATGTATATAGTAAGTATATAATGTTCGAGACTCTTTTAGCCATGGTTATTCGCATTTGTTTTTGAGTGTTTTTTGTTTTTCATTCTTGATTGCATTTTCTTCTTTTTTTTTAAATATAAGACAAAAATTCTTTAAGAAACAGTAAATTGGTGTTTTGTTCTTCCTTTTTCGTTACCATCATTTTCTACAACTAGATCTTAAGCGATCCAAACATTGTCACAATTTCTTTTGTTTGTTCATTCTAAAAACGTCGCAGCGCCAAAGTGCGCTTTAAGTATAGACAAATCGCGCGATGTATTAGCTCGTACTGTTCGGAATTTTGAACCATGCCGCCACGTTGCAGCCGCAGATTGCACACAATGCCCAAAATATCGACAAAGATGTCGGGCATCTTTGGCAGCTGATCAAAACTGACCGCATCCGGCTGCTCCACAATGTGTTGAATGTGCAGAATCGTATTGCAGCTAAAGCTGCTTTCGTCATCAGCGTCCCGGGTGTAGTTCTGTGCCACCACCTCCTCTATATCCGTCTTGGTCAGCGTTCGACTTAGCATGCCGGTCAGCGAATATGCCAGAGATTGTCGCAACTGGCGCACAGCATTCAGTATGGCTGTGAAGCAACCGGTGCGTCCAATGCCCGCCGAACAGTGTATAACTGGCAGCGGTTGTACCGCATTGAAGATGTCCTGTTTATAAATGTCCAGGCGCTGTGCGGTCAAATGTGCATTCCGCGTACTGCGGTTCTCGTCGTAATTATCAAATTCCGATTCGCATTTGCCCAAATTGAGTACGTGCAAGCAGATGTCCAGCAGAGTGTTAATGTCTCGGGGCGAATGATGGTCCGGCCAGTCGGGATACCAGTAGTGATAGCAGCAGATCTTTTGCAAGTAGTATTCCAAACGGCCAACGCTCTCCGGCACATTGATGCAGTACAGCAACACCAGCTTTCGCACAGAGTAGCCATTCCGTCGCACAATTCCCACATTTTTGGCCAGAAAGAAACTGCCATCCGCGGGCAGGGTACGTCGCAATGTCTCGCTTAGCGTTACTTTCACCGAATCAATGGCAATGTGCCAGCGACTGTTTTGTCGATCGCGCTCCGGTTCCGGCTGCAATTCATTGGGAGCACTCATTTCTGTCGTCTCGGCCAGCGGTGTCGAAAGCAATAAATGCGGCTCAAAGTAGTCGCGTGCCAGTGGGCTTAATTCAAAAACTTCTCCTTTGGCCGCGACCGCAAAGATCTCGTTCAGCTCAATGGGAAAATAGATGGCACACTTTTGACGGCTGCTCTCCGTAAAATTGGTAAGCATTACGATTTTCTGATAGTACTGCTGCAAAATTTGCGACTTGTCGACATGGGGACTGCTGCCACCGTCCATACAACGGCGTATATAACGCTGCGTATTCTGATGTATCATTAGCCAGAACTCAAAAATTGTGTTGGGCAGCGGACCCTGTGAGGCCACATAGCACTTGGAGACATAGTCCGGGCCCTGCAAAAATTTAAGCATTAATCAGCATTTAAAATTGTTTATTCAAATTCTTACCTTGATGTAATTGGCATTAATGTAGGGAAAATCTTCGTTGGCCAATAGCGTCGTTTTGCTCATTAGCTCCTCATTCGGTGGCTGCAACAGGCTGTTTTGCTGATGTTGCTGCTGTAGTTTAAGCAACTCGGACGCCTCACTTTCGAGAAGGACACGTGAATGTTCGTTGGGCAAAATCGTTTTGTAGCGATTCTTTGTCTGCGAACCAAAGACCATTGGCTTTTCCTGATGATTAAGCGGCAGATCCCAGAACTCCTTGTGCAGATCACGAAAAATGCGCTTCTGTTCATCGTCATCGAGTTGCGGCAATGGCGTCACAATACGTTTAACAACCGTCTGATACATGGCCAGCAATTCGCTATCCTCCGATGTGGGTGGCAACTGATTTGTGGGTGTGCCGCCCTCGCGTCCCAACACCAACACCGGCGGCTGTCCCAAATTCACTTTATAGCTGTGATCGAATATATGATTAAGCTTGATCAGATCGTATTGATTGAGCGGATTTGAGGCGCTCTGAAGCATTTGAATGCTGGCCAAATATATTTTAAACTCCTCGCTGGTCGTCTGCGGTGACAGTGGACGGGTCATAATGTTGCGTATGCCAGCTCCAACGATGCCACCGCCGCCGCCACCCGTCGAACAGCTGCAGACAACGCCTGGTTCTGTGTTGCCTCCAACTGGTGATTTGCCCGTCGACTTCTCGCTGGGCTGCAAATCGGATGCAGAGCCAAAGCACAATGGCTGCTTGCCGCTAAAATCCAAATACTGCGAGTTCGTCGAGCCACTACGATTGCTGTTTAGATTTTCAGTGCTGAAAAACTTGCGTTGATGCGTTGCTGGGGCGGCGATGGCAGCACCACAATTACAGACAGTCAGCTTTGGATGATCCAATTGGGCAAGTGAATGCTGCTCCATTCCCGGCTGACCACTCATGTTGAGCGTAAGACTCTGATTACTACCACGTCGTTCGAGCAGGCCGCGCTTGGTCGCCGGATTGGCAACGGCGTTGAGCTCACCGCAAGAGTTGGTCGTGTGACTCTTTAGGGTAATGCTGTGATTCGAGCCGCGCCGCCTAAACAAACCCTGACGCATGCACTGCGCGCTGCCCGCAGCGACTGTTAATTGATTGTGCGGCTGTTGCTGTTGTTGCGTATGCTGCGTTTGCTGCATCTGCTGCAGCTCCAGATTGCAAGTGGACTTGGAGTTGGCCACGGAGCCGAGACTGTAATTGGAAACACTCAAGCCGCTGTTCAATAAATTGCCACAGGAGCTGTGCAAATTTAGGGTGAGGCTGTGATTTGAGCCACGCCGCTGCAGCAGATTCATTGATCCTCCGCCCGTCATGCTCTTGGCCTGCATGTGGCCACCAGGCAAATCCATAGACTTTTGCTTGAATGGCGACTCCGTGGGCGCCACGCTGGGCGTAAACTCCACCAGGGTAAGACACTCGGGCAGCGTTTTTAAATTGGTGCTGGACGAGTGCAGCAGTGGATTAAGTTTGTGTGCGCTGCGTGGTGCCAAATTAGCGCCCAGCGTAAATTTGCCACTGTTGCTGTCCACACTAGACGCCGCCGACTTTAAATCATCCGTCTCCAGCGAGCTCTGATATGGATTCTGTTTGCGATGATACATAAGCCAATCGCTGTTATTCAAGCCCGGGGATTTACGACGCGTCGCGCGACGACTGTGGAGCGATTGCGGTGTGTCGAGTCGGGACAGGGAGGTGGAATACAGGCTGGATGCAGTTGGCTGCATCAGCATGTTGCTTTGGGTGACATGACCAGTGCTGCTGCCAGGTGCGGATATTTCATGAGATTCGTTTATATGATGCACAACAATGGAAAGCTCGGTTTCGTTAGCCGCCGAATCCAAGGAGCGTGCCTTTTCCTTGGTGCTCTTAATGGTGGGCGTTTTCGGCTTGGCCAACGTTGATGGCGATAGGGACGGCTGTGCGCTTGTGTTGCTCCTGGCGGCCAATTGTACATCTGTGATGCGTATGGTGAGATTATTTTTATTCTTTCGGTTGCGGCGACCCGTGTCCTGTAATTGCTGCTGCTGCTGATGGTGGTGGTGTTGTGCCACTGTTTGCTGCTGCTGCTGCTGATTGTCTGTCTCCTCGGCTGACACAGTTGGAACAGTTGCAAGGGGCTGCACCTGAACATCCTGTACGACATGATCGATTTCGGGAAAACGAAAGAAATTGCCATTCTTATAGCCCGCTGAACTAATAAGGTTGAACGGTGAGCCGGATAGTGAGTTATTTAAATTGAGATTATTTATGGAGGCGAGCAGCTTGGGTGAGTAGCTCAGGCGGTTGGCATCGTTATGGAGGAGATTTGGTGTAGTGATCGTCGTCTGCGTTGTCGTTGAGCTGTCATAAAGTATTGTGGGTGAGTTGTGTTCGCTTTTCGATAAATACAAGCTATCGTGATCGTTATCGGCATTCGACTTTTTCGGTATTGTATTCTCCTTGTTGGCAAATATGCGCCCGTCCTGCGGCGAGCACGAACGCCGATCGTATAATGAGAATCGCTTGAATTTACGATTCAGCGTCGTCGGTGATTGCGGCAACGGCTGGGACTGGTGCTGCTTTGGATTAGCTATTGTAAATTGTTTGGGTGTATATGGCGGCGTCCCCTCATCGCATCCTCGCTCCGTTGCAGTTGTTACAGCTGTTGCTGTTGTTGTAGTTGGCGAAGGAAACTCAAAGGAGGTCTGTAGAAACTCCAGGGGCGTAAAATATGGTGTGGGCGTGCTTTTGTTACTCTCCACATCAACGTCAGCCTCACCAGCGTTGGCATAGGAGCACTCAATTGATGCAACAACTGCATTTTCTTTGTTGTTGTTTTTTAACTTGTCCATTATATACACACACAAAACTCTCTGCGCTTCGCTCCTCTCCTCTCTCCGCACGCTGACTCGCTCGCTCGCTCACTCACTCGCCACACACTTTGCTGGGCTGCTGTTTGGCTAGACAGACGCTGCCATGCAGTTGCTGTAATTCCGTTAATCGCTTAACATTATTGTACTGCGAATAAGCCACTATCTGGCTGGCAAATTATATTGGCATTGCAAGAAAATGGCACTTTTCACAACACAACATTTTTACACGCAAAAAAAGGAAAATAATCAACCTAAACACATCTAGTGTAGTGTTGGGTTATTCACGAATGAGTGAGCAAAAAAGAGTTGTTCATTGAACTGAACAAGTGAACAGTGTTCCGTTCTTATTGCCGAACTAGTTCGATAAAAAACTTTAACAGACAGAGCGGTTTTACTGTAAATAACACTAACAGAATCGAGAAGTCCCCTTTTTTTTTTTAAGTAAATGCTAAAAAAACTAATAGTTCTTAAGCCCAATTTATACTAGGGCACATCAATGATGTTACGTATGAAGTGCCAAATTTTCTCAAAATATTCAAACATCCTCTGGAAATGTTTCTGTTCCAAGTGTTTTTATTTAGTAAGTTTTGATATTTTTGATTCCACCACTAAAAAATTGTCATTCACAACGAAATGAATGGCAAATAAATCATGGCGGGCATATGGAATTGGTATTTATTTATTTAATAGATTTTTTGTTTTTAATTGTTAGTCATCGATCTACATAGCAATGGCTCATATACTTTGCTCCGGAAGAGATTCGAAATCAGAGGCAAGGTTGTTTTGATCAGGCTGAATTCGGCTATTAATATTTGCAGCATCGTGCCAATTTGCATTTATTTCGCTGTTATGATTGTTTAAAATATTACGCAAAATGTAGCAGCACATTATTAAAACTGCATTGTGTCTTGGGCGGATGTCCAGCCCTTTGCCTATGCGATGAAATCTCGCCTTTAAATACCCAAATGCATTTTTAACAACGCGCCTGGCCTTTGACAAAGGATAATTAAATGTCTTTGCAACTCCAAGGCTGCTGTTGAAAACGCATCCAAAATGCCAACAAAATCAATAAGCATACTCTGCTGTTGAGTGGTTGTAAAAATTCTTAAGTATACTAGGGCACATCAATGATGTTACGTATGAAGTGCCAAATTTTCTCAAAATATTCAAACATCCTCTGGAAATGTTTCTGTTCCAAGTGTTTTTATTTAGTAAGTTTTGATATTTTTGATTCCACCACTAAAAAATTGTCATTCACAACGAAATGAATGGCAAATAAATCATGGCGGGCATATGGAATTGGTATTTATTTATTTAATAGATTTTTTGTTTTTAATTGTTAGTCATCGATCTACATAGCAATGGCTCATATACTTTGCTCCGGAAGAGATTCGAAATCAGAGGCAAGGTTGTTTTGATCAGGCTGAATTCGGCTATTAATATTTGCAGCATCGTGCCAATTTGCATTTATTTCGCTGTTATGATTGTTTAAAATATTACGCAAAATGTAGCAGCACATTATTAAAACTGCATTGTGTCTTGGGCGGATGTCCAGCCCTTTGCCTATGCGATGAAATCTCGCCTTTAAATACCCAAATGCATTTTTAACAACGCGCCTGGCCTTTGACAAAGGATAATTAAATGTCTTTGCAACTCCAAGGCTGCTGTTGAAAACGCATCCAAAATGCCAACAAAATCAATAAGCATACTCTGCTGTTGAGTGGTTGTAAATACAGCTAAGTCTCATGTACCCAATTTTTTTAAAAAAATATTTATTTTCAAAAGAAAAAAGAATGTATCCTGAAGAACGCGTTACTTTTACAAGAAGAAGACGCTTGATGTTAGATGTTGGCAATGTGAACAAGAATTTCACATCTTCTCATCGTTCCCCGTGATGTGCCCTAGTGTGAATTGGGTATAGAAAAAAAAAACGCAAGAACTATTAAGTCGATATATCGGCTTGCAATATATCATCATTTACATGGTATTTTATGATAATTTTGAAAAGAAAAAATATCAATTTAACGGTGGCAGCCCAAATTTGTATTTTGGCCATTGCATTTAAATTTAGTTTTTAACAAAGAACACAATATAATATAACTTTAAAAATTTATCTTTCTGAAAGTGCAGTTTCTGAAATTCAACTAGGAAATCCTTTGATCAGAGTTCCATAAGCGCAGCATTATTCGATTTTGTGCCAAAAGTGCAGCTTCCTCGAGATATCTAAAGCGCCTGTCTCCAAAACGTGGTATCTCCATTGGCTCTGGCGATTGTATGCACAAAACGCATATGTTTTGCCTTTTAATGATGCGCTGCAATCGCTCTTGATGATAGCTTAAATAACTGACAGAATCCACAAATGCCGGATATCTCTCCTCGTGCGACGCCGCCAATGCATTGCCCCGAATTAAATTTAAATTTGTAGCTGTCGCTGTCGCAGAACCTTCTGCAGTGCATGACAGTTTTTTGAATTCGAACTCAAGTGCGTCGCCTGAGACAGTCTTAGCTCCTCGTCCTTTTTTGAGATTTTGTGTAATGGACAGGATTTGCTTTTTCGGCTTTAAGCTTTTCTTCTTCGTTTTTAGCTCAACGTCAGGCCGTATCACTTTTGGCTCGGAATGTACAATACGTGGTTTGGGTTGTTCATCAATTGTTCGTAACTTTGTATCAGCGAATTTCTTAGCGGCTTTGCCATTGCCAGATTTGATTGTTTTGGTGGGACGCGGTGTTATCAATACTTTCACACCAAGACCATTCTGTACGGCAGCCGCATAGCTCATGGGCATACTCTGCACTGATAATGAGGTCGACGAGCTCGGTTCATCCAGATTCATGTACTCGCCGAGCGGCTTACGGCGTACGGGAACGAATTGACACGAATCCTTCTCCAAACCATTGCCATTGAATTCAGCATCAGCGTCTTGCTTCCTTTGAGCATTGCGGTTTTTGCGTTTGACGAGCGCAGCCGCTGATTTTAATTTGGGCGCCTCCAGTTTTGACTTACGTCTTACTGTTATTACCACTGGCTTTTGGCTATCTTTAGTGAACGGACGCATTGAATTTCAAATTATTTAATTTAATTTACTTAACAACAACAAGCGACTTACCTAGAATGCGATGTAATTTTCGAGGAGATCTGTGATATTTTTTAAGTTTATTTTCATTTCGAAAATTTCAATCTTTATGCTACCCTCTCTGACAACAACGTAGTAATATGCCCTTAGCATTCATTTATAACCAGAAAGTTTTAAACATCGTAACAAACATTTAAATATATATTACGAAAAAATGTTTCCCGCTGGCATATTTCTACGTTCGAAACCCTTTAATCTAAATTTTACGTAGGCAACTAAAATTTGAACATTATTTGAATACAAAATAAAAACTTACGGCTTGTTTTTTTTTAGTAGTCGCTACACAGAGTCGAAGACCTGTTTTCCAAATGTCTTTCTGTTGGGTGGTGGCTTGGGCAAGATGCAAGGCGGCTTAAAAGAAGAGGAGTACTTTAGCTCTGTCAATCAAGGGCTGATGTGCAATATACAAAAGCACATCGAAACCTCCAAAGCCGCTGATTATATGCGCAAATGGGAGGAATACCAAAGGACATTAGATCACGCAACTCTCTCAAATACCATTTGTCTCAACAAGTACAAGGACTTACATGAAGAAGCCTTCTTTATGAATGAGGCAAGTACATATTAACGATCCAATTACTTAATACATGTTATCCCTAATCCCATGAGCAGAGTACCCAGTGCTTCAAGGATTTGAATAATCGTGGCACGGATCCTGACAATACTGAAGAGGAGACATAGACATTGCAATTTCAATCCATTCGTGAATCATATGTACATAGTGTTATTGTTAAAAAATTTCGTTTTCTGCACATCCGTAAAAACAAATCGTTTCGTTATAAATTCTATTAAATTCGGACCGTTACAAGTCTTAAGTGATATTAAAACAAGTTGGCATTCCCAAATAACGCAACAGCAGCTGTGATTTTCGTAATGCATTGAAATAAATCGCATAAGTCACACAATTTATATATAGTAGAAATACTAATATATACTATAGTTGATATATATAAATCAAGATGTTGACAATTTCGCGTCTCAGTCAGCGACTATATCCAAAACAAATTCAGTAAGTTTCACCCAAGATAATTCTCGGCAATTTTCGAGATAGCATTGCATAAGATATTGCTTGATTGCCTAGAAATAAACACACATATATAAGTATATATACTTTGTAGGCACTTGAGAATGTCGCATGTGGGTGAACTTGGCAGCGGTGCAGGCAAAGGCGGCGGTGGCGGTGGCTCCATACGCGAAGCCGGCGGGTCTTTTGGCAAAAAGGAAGCAGCACACGAGGAGGAGTTCTTCTACAAGCAGGTTGGTCTTAAATTTGTTTAGTAATTTAATTACAATATATATATTAATGTTTTAGCAAAAGGAACAACTGAAGAACCTAAAGACCAAAGCAGACATCAAGGCGCCGGCCGAAGCAGTTAAAAAGTGATTTCAAGTGCTCAAATTAGTAGTTCATAGTGTTTATAAGTTTTATATGAACTATCCAAATTTTTATTTTAATTCGATATTTTTTAATAAAAAATGTATAATATATTAGTTATAAATAGTAAATCTAAATCGCATCTCATTGTCAGTCATTGGTATTTATTGCGTTGTAGTTTCAACTTTCTTGGCGTTATCCTCCGGGGAGGAAGGGCCTGTCTGTGTGATTTGCACGACGCGCTCTGTTAATGGTGGCGGCAATTTCTTCATGGGTGCCGTAATGGTTAGAAGACCATCCGAAGATAGCGATGAGGTAACCGAATCTGGATGGACATCACCTAAGCCAAAAGAGAAAGAAAAACTATTAGTTAAGCAAGGCAGGTAGAATGAAAAGTGTTTTAATATTACTTACTTGGAAGTTGGTAACGTCTTGAGAACTGGCGAGAGACATATCCGTGCTCATCCTGCTTCTCCTCGTGCTTGCCCTCGACAACGACAAACTTGTCGGCCACCTTAACAGTAATCTCATTGGGCGAGAACTGTTGCACATCCAGGATGACCTCGAACTTTTCGCTGTCAATGTTGAGTGTCGAACCAGATTCCTGTTTCTGCAGACTGTTGGCCGAACGCTGCCATGGACGCAGATAGCCGGAGCGTAGCATTGTGGGGCGAGAGTTCCATACGGACGACAACAGATCGTCGCGTTTTAGGCCCTGGCCAAAATGTTGATCCAAGAGGCGCGAGCCGCGCATTGGAAAGTCAAGCTCATCCCACCAGTCGCGGAACATTAGAGGCACTACGGACATCTAAGAAGAACAAGAGGCAAAGCTAATGACAATTAATGCACATCTCCAGTTAGTCGAAAATGAAAAAATATTATATATCACTTTACTCAAATGTCTCTCAAGACAAATGTTTAATAATTTTGTATTCCTGTAATTACTTTTGAATTCCTTGCTTATTTGCGTTTATTCCGTTCCGCGTTTGAAGCGTTTTTGTGGAACTTTTCAAAAAACTGAACAGTTTTATAGCAAGATCAGAATGTTTACGTTTTCTATGTGCTAAAAATATGAAAATGTATTTGTCTGTCTAATTTTAGCCGGGCGTCATCCACATGAGTTTGCACCCACAAGCATTATACATATATTTATGACCAGATCGAGATGCTGCCGGATTTGTGCAATTGAGTAAAAAGTTAAATATTTTATACCCTTCAATAAATAATTGAATCTGTTTTAAAATATTTTTATCCAATATCGATTTGTAGTATTTTATTAAGAATTGGAAAACGGAATTAAGGAAATATGTTTTAATATTGTAAACATTTAGGAACGGGCAAGAAATATTTTTATACGATATGTATTTTTAATAAAATTTAGCTTTTTTGGTATTTGTTTTTTTTTTTTGGTGTAGAGTCCGACGCCGAGGCATTGAATATTCTATACACAGTTTAAATGGTCCATAGACCATTTGGAAAATTGTGTCTTATATTATAATTATTTTTAATCATCTTTCTCCAAATTTAACATATGTTTTGCATTTATTTTACAAATATGGTAATTATGCGGAAACATTTGACGTTTGCATTCGTTGGCTAATTACATCTGCAAATTTGTATTTATTATAATGTTTGAACATATTTTAACCCAACCATTTTGGAGGCAAATAGCAGAACTTGCCAGAATGTTTATTTGTAAAATTGTTGTTTTGTTAATATTTTCTTTTAAATAAACACCTACGTTTTCCACTTATATATGATATATATGGGGGAATTATTTTCAACCTGTTGAAAATTTTTAATGCCACTTATTAAAATACTTTGGCCACTCAACTTTCGAATCTATTTTTGGCATCTGCTGCTGAGTCACGACGCGTTTGCTTGGTTCGTGACGTACAAAATTCGTTTATTTTTATTGGTAGTAAACATTAACTTAAAAAATGCTTATTTCTTACTAAAATGTCTTTGTCAGAAAATCTCTTAATTTAATTTTTTAACTATACATATTCATATGAACAACAAAGATTTAATACTTATATGTCAGAATCAAACTGTTGTGCTTTCATAATCAAATGCAGAATTATATGTTGAACACTATAGAAGAGAATAAGTTTTAGTAAATGCGTTTAAAAAGGGCACGCTGTATATTCGCTCTGCAGTTGCAGCCCCCAAAATGGTCCACAATTTACGCATGCGAGTGTGTGTGTGAGTGTTTAATGGTAGTAGCCGATGTTATTTGAGCGCAAGCCGAGTGACGCACAAAAGTAGGCCAAAGCCAAAACAGGCGCCAGCTCGCGACAGGACATGCAACTTTTTCTCTGTGTGTGTGTGTGTGTGTGTTTATGTAACTGTTTATCTATGTATATGTATCTGTGCGGGCCTCGGCATCGGCGAATCGTCATGTGATATGCGAAAAGCTGGCGAAAACATATCATAATAAACAGCAATAACAAAACGCAACGCAATGCAAAAGGTGCGACCGAAAATAGTAAAACGCTGAACTGTGTTTTTTTTTTGTGTATTTATTTTGGTGTTGCCTGCTTTTAGGCGCTGCCTGAATCGTTATGTTTGACCAGAACTGGACATGGACAGGGACATGGATGGTGGCTTGCCATGCTGCTGATGCTCCTGCTTACGACGCTTACACCGTTACACGCCAATGACGAAGGACATCCAAGCAAGCGTTACTCGGACCAGAGTGTGCACGGTTACATGACCGAGGTTCATATACATAATGCGCTCGTTTACACTTGAAAAGGTTTCTAAGTACTATTTTGTCGTCATTTTTGTAGCGCACCTGCTGGTGGAATGAGGTATGCAAGGAGGAATTTCAAAATCTTTTTCGCTGCAAGTGCCCACAGTACTCTTACTGCCGGTAAGTATGAATTAAGGCTATTAACAATGTTATAACAATAACAATTTGATTAAAGTTCGCCAGGACGCTATTACAATGCGTATTGCTCAATGACGGATACCGGCTATATATGGACCCAAATGGCTCTGGGCACCGTTGAACGCTGAGCGCGCGTGACGTCAAACATATCGCACAACAACAACGACAATAGCAGCTACACTCACTGCTATTAGTATGCAACCATTTCTCAAGTGGCCTAAAACTTATACATTCGAAAACAATCGCATGCCCATAATGTTAACAACTAAAGTCAATAATATACAATGCGAGAATTCAAAACTTTATAGTGTTTCAAGTTGTGTTTTAATAAAAAAAAGGCTCTTATGCTATTGATTTCAACATTTGCACTTAGCGGCTATCTTGTTGTTAAACTTTTAGCGCCATTTGTTTTTTTTTGTTCAATTGGAAAATCGATAAATGGCGTGTTTACCTGTGTGAGTGGCACAGTGCACTGTGGTTGCGTCAACGATTAATTTACTTGACGGAAAAATATACAAATTTTAAGTTTTTTTTAATTATTTTTAGTTCTGTTACTACTATATATATACATACTTATGTATATAAGTATGTATACATTCATGAGGGATTGTCATTGAGTTTCGCAATCCCTTTTAGTGTAAGTTGTTTTTGTAAGTATGAAAAGAAGTAAAATAAAGTTAACAAAATTTGCCCGATCGTTTCTATGGCAGCTATAGGATATAGTCGACCGGTGTGGCCAATTTTTTTACAATATATTTAAAATATTTTTCTAGAATTTTGTTAAAAATTTTCAAATCGTTATCTCAACGGAAAGTATTTATGACCGCGGCTCCATACAAGTCCAACTACTGTGAAGTGGTAGCAACAACATGCCAGTATAATTGCTATATAAATAGCACATGTATTTGACAAACGTAACCCACTGTGCCCCGGCAGAGCGCATGCGTTCGTAATGAAAGCGAAAAGCGTAGGTGTTGTGCGTGTTGGTTGGCTCCGAGCGAGTTCAGTTATTGCCAGCTCAACATATAGACAACTCCAACAGATGTTAAGGCTGCCAACACACTAGAAAATCGTGTAAAAAATAAAACTTTATAGTGCCAAAAAATAAATCGAGGATTTTGAGAATGAGAAACGTTTTCTTTGTGGCGCTGCTAGCGCTGGGATTGGGTGAATTGGCTGCTGTCTGTGGAAACCACCTGCCAGAGGCTGCTTTAAACCTCAATGAAAAGTTCTTTGATGAGGTCAGGGAGCTCATCAAGCGCCGCATGGAGGTACTTAATACCGAATATGATATCCTGGAACACATAATGCTAATCGTTTCTTTCTTCGTTCGTCGTTCGTGGTCAAGACTAAGCAGACGCCCTTGGCCGTCGATGAAGTTGCCCTGCAGAATCAACGCAGCTACGACAATGTGCCCATACCAGCGGCCAGTGTGCCCGTTCCAGTGCTTGTCGAAAATTGGCCAACCGATCAACACAGTTTTGGACAAGTCACTGCCGTTTCCGTCGATCCCGAGGGTAATCCAGTAATTTTCCATCGCGCTGACCGCTACTGGGATGTAAAGTAGGTCAACAGCTGTCGAGTAACAAGTGTTTTTTTTTGTGTGTACCATCAATGATGTATGATTGATTTTCTGTGTCGTTTGCAGCACTTTTAATGAGAGCAACATTTATTATCTAATCGAGTATGGTCCCATTAAGGAGAAGACAATTTATGTGTTGGATCCAAAGACGGGTGCCATCAAGACCGGTTGGGGCTCTGATATGTTCTACATGCCACATGGCATGACTATTGATGGGCACGGCAACTACTGGATAACCGATGTGGCCATGCATCAAGCCTTTAAGGTGTGCTCTACATGCAACCAAAATATGAGTTAAAATTTAAAAAACTTTTTCATTCTCTTCTTAACACAGTTTCGACCCTTTGAAAGCAAGCCACAGCTTGTGATTGGCAAGCGTTTTCGTCCCGGTGCCTCTGTCAAGCATCTGTGTAAGCCAACGTCCATTGCTGTGGCGACAACTGGCGAGGTGGGTTGTCTGTCTGTCTACACTTTCAAGTGTTACTATATTTTTGAACATTTTTAGTTCTTTATCGCCGATGGTTACTGTAATAGTCGCATACTTAAGTTTAATGCCGCTGGCAAACTATTACGCAGTATCCCACAGCCACCCGGTGCGTATACGTAATGATAAAGTCACAAAAGATATATTAAAAAACATTCTCCATGCACTTGCAGAATTTCTGTCGTTGCAAGTGCCCCATGCAATTACTCTGTTGGAACACTTGGATTTGCTATGCATTGCAGACCGTGAAAATATGCGCGTTGTGTGCCCCAAGTAAGTTGGAATTATCATCTCTCTTCTCAAGTTACTATAATTAAAGCTTTTGAAAATTCTTAGAGCTGGCCTAAAGTCTTCGCATGGAGAGGGTCAACCGGCGGCGACCATACAAGAGCCGGATTTGGGACGCGTATTTGGCGTCAGTGGCTATGGCGATATTGTGTTTGCGGTAAATGGACCCACCTCAATGTTGCCAGTGCGTGGCTTTACCATAGATCCGCGCTCTGAGGCCATTATCGGTCACTGGGGCGAATTCAAAAATCCGCATTCGATAGCCGTCAGCGTTAATGGTTCGGCGCTTTATGTAACTGAGACGGGCACCAATCATCAGACAAATCGCGTTTGGAAGTATGTTTTGGCTTGAGGTATTGGTTACCAATTCACGCACACTAACTTACCATATATCTGAGCGTCGATAGGCATATCCCCATAAAATAGTTAATAACAGTTATATCTATATAAAGTGGAACCCCCTAACAAAGCAGCAGCAACCGATAACACCACAGGCACTTATTTGATATGATTAAAATCAATAGTAGTAATTATTAATGTACAATCTAAGTATGTAAATTGCTTGAGAAACAAATACCACAACAAACATAACCTCAAAATTTATGTTTTGCACTGTAATGAAAGCAAATGGAATTACAAAGCAGCTTATAAATTAATATGTGACCTATCAATTACATAAATATGTATGTGTGGGCTTAACAAATACCAATGCACTATTTAAAATGCATCTAAAAATTATATTTGTATGTAATATATAACACTATGTATCATATTATAACCGGCACAAATACATATACATATAAATATTAAATGTATACTATATCTATATAATCCATGTACATTATGTATGTAATAAACTGTTGTTGTTGTTGTGCATTACATATTACAGCCTACACAAAACAAAAGAAAAAAACTAACTGACTTTGCTTGCGGGGATTTCCCCAATTAATATGATTATAGCTTTGACTAGACAAAGCGTTTGACTGAAATACTATTTACTACAGGTAATGTTATTTTATAAAGACTTTAAAACAAAGTTTGCATAGCAAACGTATTTTAGTTACACACATATTTTATTTTCAACATAACCTATTTAAATAACCAAAAACAATTTAACATACATAGATAAAAAATATATAATCTACAAATACAAATAGCCTAACAATTAAAGGCACTTAACCAACGCCTGGCAAATTCCAAGGCATCATTTAGCTGCCTTAGCCATTCAACCAGTTCCGATTGTGTGTCGGCTGCAAAAAATGCTTCAGAGTTGGGACACTGGAGCCAAAAGCTGCGTGCCCGTGCACATAGATCACGGGGCGCCACATCGATTTGCCGCTGTCGGCAATCGTTTAGCTGCATGGACAGCAGCGGTGGTTGTTCGCTGATATTATGTTCGTGCTGCCAAACGGCGAGGCGCAGTCCATCGAGCGTGCACCAGCGACGATTCCAGTTGTGTTTGTTCCTCGGATCCGTATCCTGTACGTTGAGATAGCCGGCATATTGCGACTTGGGCAGGCGTAGTTCGACGCGGCCGCTTAACGATATCTGTGGCATTAGATTTGAGGATTTCGTTTGCGGCGTCAACGGCAGTTGCCAGGTGCGAGAAGTTCGAAGCCACAGCTTATCGTTTGGCTGGTTGTCCACATTGACCACAAGCTCGTAGGGCACCAGATCGCTGGCCTTGAGCGTAAACGAAGCATGTAGGCGAAAACGTGAAACGATCCGGTCACACTGTGAGGAGTTGTTGGAAGAAGCTGAGCCAAGACTGCCACTGCCACGTTTCTGTGATTAAAAACAAATTGTATAAAAAAAAAAGATTGCTTTATAAACTATTAGTACTTACCAGCAAGGTCTTTGACGGCTCTAGCGACAGCGTTGAAACTTTGCGCAGACGCAGCATAAAAATCTGGCAGCGCAGCTCCATTGCCTCCGCTTGGCCACCGCTGTAGAACTCCAGGCCGCAATCGCGAAAAACAGCAGCTCCCTTTTGGCATTCGATCGATTGGGTGGAGCGTATGCGACCCTCGCACTCCATAGTGCAGATGTAGTAATAGTTAAAGAACATATCCTGGCTAACATCTGCCCTAACGGGCAGGTGCAATGCATCAATGAGCAGGCATTGTGATCGCTGCCTGGCCGCCAAGGTAGCCTCGCTAATCACAGCAGCTGCTGCTGGCGGCGGTGTCTTTTTGCGCAGTGTAGTGAAAAGCAATAGACGTTCCGCTTCCACCATTTCAGCTGAAATTTCTAGCTCAGGCACTTGTCGACAAATGTTGACTGCCTGCGCCAGCTGCTCATTGGTGGTCAATGAATCATTAAGCAGCGAGTCTAGATTCAAATTTGCATAATAAGTGCTGCTGTCCAGATCAGCCTCAGTTTGGTTGGAGTGATCGCGAGATAGGCTAAAACTGTGGGTCAGCCGCTGCTTCTCGGCTATCAAGAAGTCTTTGCCCTTGCGATAAGAGCGACGCACTGCATCTTTAAGTAGACGATAACGTGCTAATGTGCTAACCGACAGCAATTGACTCTCATTTGGCGGGGTCTGAGCCAGTTCGCCGAGACTGCTGTGTGCGTGTTTAATCTCGCTGGATTTGGTCGGTTGCTGTGGAGTCGTGGGGCAACTGTGGCTGACAATTGGCTTAAGACCTGAGATGGTCGGACCATCGTTGATGTCAATGCTGAGACTTTGCGTGGGCTGAAAAGAATGGCGCAAGGCAAGTTATGTATATATTGAGCGAAAATAAAGTTGAGATTTAAAGCAAAGCAGCAGCAGGAAAAGTTTTTCTTTGTTGTATAGCAAATGAAATGCGTGAAGCTTATATTTATGTGAGTTGACGATTGTGAATACAGTGAATATATACATTGCGATAAGCCTTATATGCTAATAGGAATCAACAAAAATCTCTACCTTAGTCGTAAAGCGCTGATGTTGCTTCTTAGGAGTGCTCTGATTATCTGAAGACGGCGGCAGTGGCTCTTCAAGCGGCAACGATCCATACTGAGCATAAGAGCTGCTTCCGCTGGCATTGCCATCCTCAATAATATAGTTATCAAACAGTTCATTGGGCATATCATAGGAGACATCATCCGTATTTGGATCCACAGCAGCTGTCTGTTAACCAAGTTACATAGAAGTTGATTTGTCAGATTAGTTGCTGCTGCTAATTACTTACATTTTGCACTTTCTCCAGACGGAGATTGTCGTCGTGATCCAGCACCAGTTCGCTACGACACAGATTTTCCAAAAATATTTCACTGCGCTGCAGCGATAGCTCTGACTTGGAGAGATTGCGATTCTTTTTGGGTGGCGAATGTTGTTCATTGATGTTATTTAGAGACTGGTGCATCGCCTGCTCGGAGGCGGGTTTTACCGATTTTAATGTACTTAATGACTCTGTATAGGAAATATCGCTGCTCGGCTCATCGGGCAGCGGCATAAACTGGAAGAAACTTCCATTTAGCAGCGACTCGTGCAGAAATTGACCCAATGGTCTAGGTCTTGGCTGTGCAGCAATCTTTTTTTGTACTGGCGATGGTGTCGTTTTGTTGCTTTTTTGCACTTGGGCGTACAATGCGCTCACATCTGCACTGGCGGGCTGAGGCGAGGGTACATGTGTTGTCTCACTCAATGTTGCCGTTGTTGAAGCTGTTGGTGCCACTTCCACCTTGGCTTCAGTTCTCACATCAAATTGAGGACTGCCGCTAATGTGCAAACAGTCCTCTTCAATCTCCGAGTAAATGGGTTCTCTTTCTAATTTACGACGCTGACTCAGCGCTGTTGTGGCCGAATGTTCGAAAACTCGAGTGCTGGATCCATCGGTACAATCCGAACTGTTTCTTGGACGTTCCGAATATTCCAAGGGCGAAAAACGTGAGCACTCCTGAAAAGTGATTCCAAAGATAATGTACATATGCTTAAGTATTTAGCTAAATAGTTAACAATTATTTCCGATAGTAAATAATCTGCCGATTTCAAAGCACAAGCTAGGCGCGAAATCAATGTGTTCGATAACGATAACAAAGTTGATATATTGTCAAGTGAATGGCACTTGAAAGTGCAAACCGTGAATGGCACAACCAAACAGCTGCGGAAGATTGTATTTTTTCCTCGACAGGGGAAACTATAGCTAGGTAGCTGCATTTGACGTTTGCTTTTGAATGAGATGTCCAAAGCCTCGTTGCGACGTGTTAACATGAGCTTACAAATCTTACGCAGCAGCTCCTACAGTAGGCGCCGGACAAATCGCAAAATGGAACAAAGCTACGATTACAATCGCAAATGGATGCTGGCCCCAAATTTCGAGGCTAGTTCGTTTCCAAAAATTAAACTTCTATCGTACAACATTCTCGCCCAGGATCTGCTTATGGAGCATTTATTTCTGTATGTTAACATCAAACGCGAATGGCTGTCGTGGCAACAGCGTTTGCATAACTTGCAACGCGAAATAACCAAACTCAATCCGGACATACTCTGCCTGCAAGAGATGCAAAACGATCATCTGCCAATGCTGGTCCAGGGATTGACAGCGAGCAGCGGCAAGCGGCTGGAGTACGTCTATAAGAAAAAGACAGGCAGCCGCACCGACGGCTGTGCCATAATATATGACTCCTCCAAATTCAAGTTGGTGTGCCAACAAGGCGTGGAACTCTACGATGCCAGCGTGCCGCTGCTCAATCGGGGCAATGTGGCACTGCTGGCTAAATTTCAACAAAAGCAACAAAGCCCACAGGTCCCGCACGATGAGCCCAAGGAGTTTATCATAGCTACTACACATCTGCTTTATAATCCGCAACGCGATGATGTGCGCTGTGCCCAAGTCTCTAAGTTGCTAACCGAACTGAACAGATTTGCCACCGAGCAAGCACCTGGCACAGGCACCACGCCTGTAATATTAACCGGCGACTTTAACTCGATAATAGACGCATCACCAATGGAACTGCTCACGGCCAAGGATGGGAAAGCACCTGGGCTTAACTTGGAGCCACTCGATTGTGGCGACTGCACTGCGTCAACATTTCAAGAGAAATGGATCACAGTCGACTACATTCTGCGCTCCGTGTGCCCAATAAGCAAACATCAGCTACACGTCCTGAGCGTCTATAGACTGCCAACGGTTGACTGCCTTGCCAAAGTGGGTAACATACCCAATCACTATCTCGGCTCGGATCATTACGCACTGGGCGCAATCTTTGCACTCGATTAGCATATTAAGAATATATCAATAGAAATTCAATAAAAAATTATCTGTTTCATGTAAATACTATAAATACGATCCGGGCTCTGGACCAATCGTTCTAGAGGAAAAATTTCTTACCCGAAATGTGCGTATGGCGTGTTCATCATTGGCTTCTAATTTGGCGCGTATGCTGCTCAGCAGATAGCCCATTTTGGTGATGGTCACATCCTTGTCGAGATCTCTTTGATATGAGCGATATGTGGTGGGCGCTGCGATGCTATCGCCATGAAAGTTCAGCTTGCGCTGACGCTGCGTACGGTGTTGCTTTTTGGGCGGCGTTGGAGGTTTCACCTTGCGCTCAAAATCAAAATAAGTCTGCTCTGAACCCTCCTTGTACTGATGCTGCCGGGTGGATGTGGTTGTGGCCGAGGGTGTTGTTTGCACGGGTGAATGATAGCTGCCTGGTGGGGATTGCGACTGCAAATCGAGTTGCAACTGCGAGCTGGAGGTTTGTACGCCCACGGTGCATAGCCGTGGTGTGGGTCGATCTCTAATTCGCTGCTCCAGATGCTGCTGCTGGTTGGACTTCTTGGGGGAGACAAAGCGCAGTATTTTCTTTTTGGAATTATTAAGAAAGCTGCGCGACTTGCTGCGCAATCCAGGTCTTTGTTTGTTCCAAGGCGAAAGATTACGCCACTGCTCGCCCCAAATGAATTTCTGGCTGCTATTCTTATGAGCCGCTGGCAGGCGCGGATACTTGATAGGTGTGTGCTTCTGCTCCATATTGACGGCGAGATTGTCGCTTACACCATCAACCGTATCCAGCGAGACTTTCGGGGCCTGCCAACCTATAACGCCGCTCATCACCTGTGGCGCTGGCTCTGCTGCATGGCTTTTAAACTTTATCTGCTTGGCTGCATCATAGTTGAGCATATCGTTGATCTTTGGCTCTGCCCAACCCAGCCTTATCTCTTTCATGGGCTTATCGGTGACACTCCTCTCTCTGCCCGCCATGTGTATGTTTTTGGCATAATGAGCGCCACGCTTGGATTCCACAACGCGCTCAATGTCACTCAGCGAGGGACAGGTGGCCAAAGGCAACGGCATTTTCTTTTCAATTTTAGCTACAATTTTAGAAAATAATATTATTTTGGATACAACAAAGATAAGATTATAGCAGGGAAAAAAGTTTAAGTTTTATTAAATCTACAATTTTAGTTAGAATATTAATTTGCCTTTTCCGTTAAGCCAACACCGTTTGGTTATAACTAATTCTTAACTACATCCTTACATACTTACCAAGTGGATAGGATTTCCGTTTGCTCTTGATTTTGGGAAAGTTTTCGGGATTTGTGGTTGGCAATTTAACACCATGCTTGCGCAGAAATTCATCCAGGACACGCTCGGCACTGCGCACCGATGGCGTCGTTGAGGTCAACGATGATAACGAGACTTTACCATCGAGACTCTGTGTGCTGCGGCGCGGCGGCTTTGGCGGCGGTTGCTCCATGTCGCGTGCCTTAAAATTCACATGGCCATGGGAGAGACGTTTCTTCAACAGACGACCACCACCGCCGCCACTAGAACTGCGACGTGTCGAGTGCCTGGTGTGTTCGGTTTGAAAGTCGGAAACCTCCTCCTCCTGCTCATCCTCCTCCTCCAGCGGTGTTTCCTGCTCGCTTATGTTGGACAAGGGTGGCGCTGTTGGCATATACTCAATTTTTGGCTTGGGCTTGGAAGCCATTGTGACTATTGAAGTGCGTGATGCCGAGGATGCTGTTGTGGAGCGACTAACACTAGATAGCTTTTCTCTGTTGACACGCACCTCCGAGATGACGCAATTGTCGCGCAGCTCCTGTATAATGTGTATTAGCGGCGCATCTTCGCCCACGGCACGCAGACTACTAACCGCGGTCATTGGTCCCCTGCCAATGTAGGGCGTTAAAGCAGCCGCCGCCTGTTTTTGTCGTCGTGTCTGACTCTGCTGAGCATTTAAATTATTCTGCGGCGGTGACTTGCCAACGCCGATCTGTATGAAAATTATATACATACATATTTCAGATTGTTAATATTAAAAACGGAAAGGGAACGCACCTTATTGTTGTCGGTGCGCCTGCTGCGTTTTTGTTGGCGCACGTGCCAGTCACGTGTCGGCGCTACAGATGCACAGTCGCCGCTGTCGCTGGTGAAGCAATAGCAGAAACCATTCTTGCACGGCTTACCCTTGCGCTCCTGTGCCTTATTGCACAGATTCTGATTGATTAGATGTGCATCGGCAGCAATTGTTGTTGTAGCTGCTGCTGGTGCTGCTGCTATTGTTTTTGCATTTTCCTCGCCAACCATTTCTCGATCGCGACTGTGCGTGGAGACGCGTCTGATGCGACGCGCACGAAACTCGTTTATGCATTCCTGCAAACTAAACGAGCTGGTCGAGCCCGACTCACCAGAATCATCATCGTCGTCGTCGTCGTCATCATTATCGTCGTTTAAAGCAGCATCCATATTTAACTTGGGGTACTTTGAACCTGCAAATGTCTGTCAAGGTGTTTGTTTGTTTGTTTACATCAAAATGAAATTATTATTTGTGTTAAATTAACTCACTGTAGCCATTATTGCGCTTCCCTTGTCACTGATAAGGAAATGCGGGCACAGGTCGAGATCGACTAACACGTTGCACGTTTTCAATTTTTTTTTTCTAGAGCCAATGAAAAACGACGCGACGCTGCTGCATTTGAATTGACGCTCTCTCTGTTGCGTGCCGCTTCTTCGCCGTTATCAGCCGACAATAAAGCAGGGTTGTTGATCAAAAAATCTCAAGAGTGGCAGCTGGCCTGCCAACTAACGCACAGTGTCACACAGACAACAAAACCCGTTTTTAATATCTGTCAAAGCTGTTGCGTTAGGTATACAAACGTTTATATGTAGCTGTAGTGTAGTTCACATTAAAAGTCACTAAATACAAGTTAACAAATGGAAGTTTCAATCAAATTTTTAAGATATAGTTGTTGTCTTACTCGTTTTAGCAGATTTTAAACCCGCACCGGAATAATGCATACAGCCCTGTCTAAAAGCAGCAAAAACAGCTGACATTTGTTCAGCGGCATGCGGTTACGTCGCTTTAGTTACAAGTATTGATAAGTTGTGTATAAACATTGAAATCATTAGCAAAAATGTCGAATAGTCATCTGTTTCTGAAATCTGGGTTTCCGCGCGCACCCCTTCAAAATGGATTGGGCCGCTATATTTGCCAGCTGCAGCGCATTACATTAAAATTTTGCAAAAACAACGGCTCCAGCCGAGGCATGCGGTAAATAATAATTAATAAACACTATATTTATATGTTTACATCACGTTTTCTACGTTTACGTGTAGTGATTTTATTGAAAACCATTTGGTGGACTTTGCTAAGGAGAATCCCGGCATTGTGGTCTATGTAAAGGCCCGACGTCACCGCACCCCCGTTCTAGTTGGTGAATACTGTAAGTAGACAACAGCTGAACAATTTAAGATATTTTATTATCAATGAATCCCTTAGTAAATGGTGATCGCGAGTGGTTAAGCTGCCGAAATACCACACAGGCTGAGATCTCCAAGTGGATAGATCTCCTTAAGACACAAAACGGCAGCTCGAGCTCGTTGCGTCTTCGTAAAATGTGGCACACAGATGTGCCATCAATTCAAGGTCCCTGGACACCGTTTTTACTGCGCTCTTCCGACGCCCACAGCCAGACTTACCCCAGCACCGAAACTTCCAAGCCACTCGATGTGCCACAATCGGCCACCGAGAAGCTTGTCGAATTGTTCAAGCAGCAACAATTGGAGGCAGACGATGTCCTGGAGCAAAAACGTGCAGAGTAAGATTGTTGGGCAAGTTGATAAATAAATGTTCTTGTTGAGTTTTTAAAATTTGTTGCTTTTTATTGTGAAAGTCAACATAAATTGATCTTAACAGATAAATATATATATGTATTAATAAAAACTTAAAAGGACTATAACTTTAATCCCAACAATTACAATATCATAAGTATGCGTGACTATCTTTAGTTACGCCAAAAATGTAATAAATATCATATTAGATAATTTTGATATGTTTGGGGAACATTAAAAATATCTTCTTTGTTTTAGCAAAGACAAAGGGAATATCATAAATAATGCTCAAGGTTGTTGACCCTCGGGCTTTAAGCTCTGAGGCTGGAATACATAATAAGAAATACATGTGTGTGTGTGTTTAACAGGTTTTGAACATACATAGCACAAAACAATTTTTTATATCTGTGTATGTCATAATTAAATTTTTTTAACAATTTTTTTTTTATAATATGCGTGTGGTCTTCTCTTGGGAAATTTTTGTGGAGATCAGAACAACTAGGGGGGGTTAAATAAGTAAGTACATGTTTTATATACAAATTTCGTACATATCTCATAATTTGCTAGCGAGTATATAATTGCATTTGTTAAGCAAGTTTTGGAGTATCAAAACAGACAAAAATTATCAAACATTATATAAACAACAAAGTATTTAAACAGACTTTTACACACTTATTAATTATACAATTACAATTACTAAATTGATAATAAAAGCATTTTGCTTTTGAGTTTAGTTTGTTGTCTTTGTGAATTCTTTTGGCGAAATGCATTTCACTTACAATCTAAACGACAAAAATGTGAACATTGTCTTAAAATAAATCAATCAATTTGGACGTATTTCATTTTGTTTTCGGCTTTGATGTAATAGGTGTTAAGAACGATATCACTTATTCAACAACTTTCTTCGTTTTTTTTGTCTTTTGATTTTGTTAATTTCTATTTAGTGGAGACTGTCTAGGCTTTAAACTAGCTGTTAGTTGTGATGGTGTATAGTTTTTTTTTTTGGTTTGATAATAGCCCCTGTTTGCAGCGCGTACAATCTGCTGCTCACAAGTCACCTGTTTCCATGGCTGAGTTGATGTCTGCGACGATTTTGCCCATCACCTCGCGATATGGCGAATCCGGTTTGAATGCCGTTTCCAGCAGCGATGCATCACCAAAGAAATTAAACACCTCATCAATGCGGCCGATTGACTTGTCTGTTAAATGTGGTTGCACTATGGACTTGAGCGCCACATGCGACTCCATAATGGACTTTTGCAAATAAGCCAGATCGAAGGTGAAGTCCACCTCGTAGAATGATATGATGGACAGTTGTGTGTTCTAATTAAAAAACAATTAATATTATATGTATGTAAATCAGTAAATCGTAGGCATAGGATTCAACTATACCTGAAATTTGCGCTTAAAGTTCTCCGCATTTTGCAGCTCTTCGACGCTAAACTGATTATTTCGATGCAGCACTCCAATTTTAATGACTATTTTGATTATGTTTTTGATTAATTTCTCTGCCCGCGGTTTACTGCCTGTGTGCATCTTGCACAGCTTGTATAGATTATCCAGCAGCGAGGCCGTTGTGCCATCAATAAAGGTTTTCGCTATATTTTTTGTTGCCATGCGTGAGAGTATTTTCTTTTGGGCGCGTAGCCCGATATCGTGCGACTTGAACACATTGTCCGTCATCACAGCTGCAAAGAGTTGTGTTTAAATGTGATATTTACATTTCAAGTTTCAAGTTGTATTTGAATTGGTAATTTGTAAAAATAAAAATACACGCGAAACTTAAACAGCAAACAAAACAAACTAAGCAATCAAATCAAATGGTATTGTATCTGCAATTACCTTCCAGGTTCCAGTAGTCAACGCTCCAGAGCAGAAGGCTCTGTCTTAAGCCTGTGACAGACATATTCGCGTCTGTTTTACATCCAGTCGTAAGCATGGGAGTTCAATAGCAAAATTACAAATATACAATTTAACACTCACACACACAAACACACCAAATTGGGCAATGTCGACGGAGCGTATCTATTGATAAAAAGTACACTTAAGTTTGGAGATAACATAAAGTGAATTATGGCTCGATGGAACTTTACAGAAAAATACTGTTTGAGTTTCTTATAAATTTACTTCTAACGGCTTTCGTTGCATACTAAGTGCTTGCGCCATAAATGGAGCTCTGAGGAACACACTAAAAAGGGGGCTGGCCCGTTAGACGAATATAATTAAGCAGGGCGGCATATACTCTAGGCATACGCGTATATTGTTGTGATGTGCCCATGTTACAGCCAAATGTCACGCGATATGCAATACCAACCAACTGGCTTTATAATATGCCACAAGCCCAAGGACATACTATATGGCATTTGATAGGTCCGCACCGGATGCGGAAGGCACAAAGGGGAATGCGGACGCGACGAGTTGCCAGTTGAATTCTTATGAAAGCAACTTTATCGTCCGCTATATATGTATATACTGCTGCCGTTTATTATTATTACACATTAGTTGTGGCGTTTGCGATTGTGGGTGAGAGCTCTTTTGTTGTATTATTGATCGCAGGCGGCAACCACTCAAGCACCATCACACACAATCATATGTAACATACAAATCATAGACTCGTTTTGGCGCTCAATTACCTGTCCACTAGCTCACCTGTGACTCTTCGTTGTTGTAGTTGGTCCGAGAAATCCTTGAAAATTTAGCTTAGATGTTAATGTGAGCAGCAGGCGAAAACTTTATTGAAAGCTCAGTTTGTAAACCAAATAAAATAAGTAAACTGTGCAATGGATCAATTAGGAAGGACTTATAACAACGAAGAAAACAAAAAACCACGAATTTTTCGTGTAAAAAAACGACGCAAAATAAAACCCAGAGATGACTAAAGTTATCGATACAGTTTTTAAATAAGTGGCGTAAGTATCGAAACTTAGTTATCGACAGCTGTTGCAAATTTCGACTTTAGTGTGACCCTTTGCAGTATAATAATAATATAGCCGCATTTTTTTTGAATTGACTGCCAGCGGAAAGCATGAACGGTATTTATTTATTTATTCAAGGGTTGGTTAAAGTTTTGTTGAATTTTTTAAAATGTACTTTAAAAATAATATACTCTTTTATTACGTATACATATTCTTAGCTTGTTCATAAATAGTAAAATTTTTTTTTTTTTTTATTATCTTACGTGAAGTATCTGTGTAAACAAAAAAGTACCTTAACAACACATGGAAAAAGGAAAATGGAAAAAATAGCCAAACAACATAATAAAATATGAGGACTAATACATAGATAAATAGTTAAATGATATACTCTGACTGTGATTAATTGGATTTTATTTTCACACACCCACACTTATGTATACACAATATTTTTCTGAAAAGCTTATAACTAGGAAGAGTGAATATGCACAATGTCTACTTATTGGAAGTCTCTTTCGAATTGTAGGGTTTCATCAGGTTTTCAGAGAAGGCTTTAATGCTGTCTGGTCCGCGTACCTCTTTCTCGAGCAACGGCAGCTTGGTAACATGGAAGTCCTCATATAAGTCGGCAATCTGGTCAAGATACTTCTCCTGGATCTTAAAGCGCGATGCACACATGCTGCACGAATTTTGCGATTTCTCCAAGAACAACAATTGATTGACAATTATATTGTGCACATCAATGCCGCACTTGGTTAATTCCTGCACCAGGCGCTCCGTTTCATAAAGCGAAAAGAACTCGGCAATGCAAACGCACACAAAGGTCGTTTGACTCTGCAATTAGAAATATTATTAACATATTTATCAGACACTTAATTGTCAACTATATAATTAGTACCGGGTTCTTAAACTGCTCGTTGACCTGAGTAATGACACGCAGCATGTCGTCAAGCTTTTGTGACAATGTATCCGCGTTCACATCGGCCATGCCCAACATGGAGACGAACTGCGTCAGTAGCGGCGCCAGTTTCATCTTGAGCCGCAACAGTTTGCCCAGACCCTTCTCGACTACTTGTGGGAATGCGATGAGGCGAAGCGTATGTCCAGTGGGCGCCGTATCGAACACCACAACGGAGAAGTTCATACCCTTCACTAGCTTCATTACCTCGGCGTAGCTCATGGCCTCATCGATACCCGGCAATGCATTGATCATTTCCTGCATGACACCCTTGCCGACACGCAATGCATCATTGTCGCCATCGAAGTATTCATCGGGCAGTTCGCTAAGACCCGCATTTGGATCGATTTCCATGGCGAACAAATTGCTAAAGCCATTAACCTTTGTTGGCACCTTGGTGAACTTTTGATCGAAGGCATCGGATATGTTGTGTGCCGGATCTGTGGAGATGATGAGCACAGATTCACGCACCTTTGCCAATTGCACTGCCAAACTGGAGCTGTAAATTCGTAGAGTATGTTTTGCACACCATTTACGTTTAATTTGTTGTTGTTGTTGTTGCAATTAGCATTGTCTCTCTGTCTCTCACCTGCAAGTTGTTTTACCTACGCCGCCTTTACCGCCTACAAAAATCCATTTAAGAGACTCTTGATCTACAAGATTTTGCAAGCTGGGGTCTAGGGGTGGTAAATTGTCGACCATATTTAAAGATTCCTATCGAGACACGTAATTTTTATAAAAAATATGTTAACTAAGTTTCAGGTGCTGTCCAGGGATGACAAAACAAATATATATGTACATTTATATCGACATATCGGAAAATTTACTGTGAACGATTATTTAATATCTAGAGTGGAATTCAGAGCTGCCAACTGCATTAAACTTTACATGTTTATTCATAAGCTTAAAGTCGGTCAAATTTACGGTCGCGGGTAGTATCCCCTAACGCCGTCTTGCTGTTTTTGCTTCGAATATTGCTTCCTATACTTCGAGCTTTGCCGCCATATTTGAATTGGTTTGTTTTGTTGGACTGCTGATGTTTCGCCTTGTATATTTTACACAGTATGTGCGCTAGAATACCTATAAATTCAGAGCTTGAACTTGTAGCTAATTAACCTATTTTTCATAATCTTATATTTCTTACACAAAAAAGGAACAACAAGCAAAATAATTTTGAATTGGCGGGCTTTTGCATTGCTTGGTCAAACCTTTCGAACAATCAATACTTACATAAGCAGCTGGTATATATATATATTTGCCCACAACTACGTTTGGTCATGCACGAGTTTATTTCAGTTGGCAGCTCAGAATTCGCTCTGTTATATACTCGCTGTTCGATTACTTTGAATGCTGCCGGACCGCAGAACTGGCTCAGTGTTTAGCAACGACGCGAATAGCCGTTTTAAGCACTGGAGCTCTGCGGAGCATTGATTTGCATGTTTGTTCTGGGCTTTTGACTGTTAAAATGTGTTTGTTTATAAAATAAACTGCAATAAATAATATCAAATTTTAAACAAAAATTCATAAAAAAGTTATTTGTAAATCGCATAAGAAACATGCAGCAGAAATTCGTTTAAAAGAAGTGAAAAGTAGAAAATGAAAGGCGTGGGTACTACCAATACTAGAAAATAGAAGCAAAGGAAGAGATTAAGCGTGTCCTGTATGTACATATGTGTGCGTGTGCGCCTACAAGATTTTGGCTCATGTGCTCATTTTTTTGTTGATTAAAGTGCCGAATAAAAATACTCGTATGTTTATTGTTGAAACAAAATGTGTTGAGTGTGAATATAAAAAATGATAACGGTACGCACACACGCCTACAAACACAGCCAACCAGAAATCTTCGTTAAGTGAGCTGCTGACATCGCGGCCGCACCTATGTATGTACGTACGTATGTCGATATGTGTATATTGTGGGTGTGTAGGTGTGTGTAGATAAGTGGAAATAGTTGTAATAAGTGGCAGATTTCTTGCAATAAGCTAAGCAATAAGTTAAGGAATTGTTCAATAAATAATCGAATTGTACGGAAGGCATATAAAAATACCAACATATGTACGTACGTATGTAGACACACACACACTTACACAGAGAGCCAAAAGAGTGAGACAGAGAAAGCACGGTGCCAAAAAGGAACGTCAAAAAGGAGAAGCAGCACCGCACAGCATACAGCATCGGCGCGTTGCGGGAAGATTGAAAATAAACGTGTAGTAGAGAATTTTTGAAGCACACTCCACACAGTCAAATCGCCCGCCCACTGCCGCCGTTTTACCCAGCGACTGCCCTCTCACACACACACTAACAAACACTCCCATCTACATTTGACATACATACAAACAGAGACTCGTATGCGCGAAAAGTGTAAGCACAGTTGGTGTTGTTGTTGTTGCTGTTACTGTAAGCCGTTGCCAAAAGACGACAGACGCGACGGCGACGACTACGCCGATTACGACAACGAAGACGACGGCAACGCCAACGAACACGACGACGAGAAGGAGGACGTGTTGTTGTTGTTGTTAAAGTCAACGCAAATGGCAGACCCTCTAAGCGGGCGCTGCTTTTGAGACATGTCGTAATGGCCAGAGAGGTAAGTGAGATTTCTTGCAGGCCCACATTTATATACATATGTATGTTTGTATGTATGTGTGTATACACACACATAGTTATGCTTGTGAATTAAAATAAAACGTGCATACATAGTGTATGTTGTGTATGTATGTATATGTATATGTTGCTGCCGTTACCTTTAACATAAAACTGTAACATGTCACAGCTGCCAAAATTTCCCTCTGCTAAGTCTATAGTCGATTTAAAGTTGTTTTCCAAATCTCCACCACAGACACTGAGCTGCGACTAAGCCCCTGTTAACTGTATTAGTGTTTGTGTGTGTGTGTGTATGTTTATTTTGCCAGTGTGTGTGCATGCTTTATGCAGTTTCTTCATTTCGTTTCGCTTTGAGTTGCGGATGAGTGAATAGCTTTGACCCAAATAACTACTAGTATGGTAATACACCCTACTGAATGTGCACATGCAGCTTTTGTTGATGCCCCACGTTCTTTTCTTTTATATATATTTTTGTAACATTTGTGTAAGTGTTTATTGTTAGTTTCTGTTTGCAGTATCAAAATTAACAGTAAGAGTTCCATAACCGAAAGTATTTTTTTTGATTATGATTATGTGCGGATGCAGCCTGCAGCGCCAAGCCGAGCCACAAAGTTGCATTTAACGAGGCTTGTAGGGTTGGCTTACCATCTCTGGCGTATGACTTATATGTAATTACATCGCTCCTAATGGACTTTAACAGTAAAAGTTTCAGTTTTACCTTAAAAATAAAATATTAGCCAATTAGAGCTTACTTTGATTGGCTTTTATAACCAACATGCGTTCAAAAACAGTAGAGCCTAAAATAACTGTTAATATTTTGGGAAAAATGTTAGCTTTTCTTACAGTTGGCAATGCTGATGGTGCTGAGCGCGCGACAGAGCTGCTGCACATAAAATTTAAATTGCAAAATGTCGATGCTCTTTCTCGCTGCTGTGGATTTATGAACTTAATACGAATAACTGTTTTTGTTTTTTTTTTTTTTGCTTGAATGTCTAAGGTGCAACAAATAAAGAAATTAAAATTAAATTAAATTATTTATAGAACAGAAAATCAAGATAGAAGGCAAGCTATACAAAATAAATATTATAGCATACTTTTGAGCGCTGGAACTTAGTTAAGTACGAATTTCGATTATGCATTGCTGCATGCACTTGTGCTGTAGTTTGACAAATAGAAACATTTAATTCAAAAGATTGATTCAAATCAAATATTTACCCACAGAGCTGCTTTACTCAAAATCAACTGCTGCAAATGGGAGCGAACCAAATGAAAATGAAAGCGAGCAGCTAACCAAACGAACGAACCAACTGCAACCTTGTGCAACTTCTGAGCGTCCCTACTGTCTCTCGTTCTGCACCTGCGTGTATGTGTGTGTGTGTGTGTGCCTAATTGACAAAGCTTCTGGCATTCATGTAGCAAATAAAACAGTGGCTGGAGTCAGGAGCTGTGAGCCACTGTGAATCCTGAATACTTGTGGAGCGGCCGTGTGCGCGCACCCGTTTTGTTAGCTGTTAGCTTAGTGCGCCCCGATTATATCACATTGCAAATGTAGGCCAAAGCACAGATGTTACTACTAAAAAAAAAAATCAGAGAGAACGAGAGAGAGAAAGGGAGAGAGGGAGAGAGAGCGTGTGTGCAAAACGACTATAAAAGAAAGGCAGAGATAAGGAAGCTGCGATGAAAAATGCCTCACAGATTTACTACAAAATACAGTAAACTTTAGAAATGTATGTTTTTTTTTAAGCTTGGAAAGAGTTTGAATATCATTCAATTTAAAATAACTTAAAACCAATCAAAAAGTTATTTGAATACTTACCTTACTCAAAATTTTCGACTTTGGCGCGTAATGCAAACAGTTTGTTCTGTAAGTTGTAAATTTAGTGCGTTCAATAATGTACTCATTAACAGAACAGAGAGATTAACATTTAGACACACACACACATACAGTATGCGTACTCACGAGCTTTGCTCTTCCAGTTCTATCCATTTATGCGCAGAACTTTCGCACTCAGCAGCAGCAGCAGCCTCTCACATTGTAAGTCTACATCTCTCTCTCTCTCTCTCCCTCTCTCTCTGGCAATGCATTTCCAGAGCGAAGAGCGAATAGCAGGTGCAGCAGCAGCAGCAGCAGCACAAAACAACAGAAACAACAACGCACGTCGTGAGAACAGAAGCGATGTTCTCAGCGATGATGACCACACGACGACGCCGCCGTTGACATGAGCCAAGAGCTCAGGAGCAAGCAGGCAGGCAGACAGCAGTGTGTGCCAGGCAGCCAGCCACAGCCAGCAAGGATGCTACTTTCATTTACGAGCGCTTTTCCGCAAGCTACGTGATTCTGCTGGCACATTGTTGAAATATTAAATTTTTAATTGGGTGTGACAAGTAGCAGCAGCAGCAGCAGCAACAACAACAACAAAACCAGCATATTAATAATTTTTCTACAAATAGTTATAATAATAAATTCGTGACAAACGTTAAAAATAATATCTGAAAAACTGTGCCACACAAAAGAAGATTTAAAGAAAAAAACTAAATAGAAAAAAACAATAAATCGAACGCAGCACCTGGCCCCAGTCTCAGCCTCAGCCCCAGTTGCAACACAGCATCCCACGTTCCCCACCAAATGAAAACTCGGCGGTTTCAGGCCACACGCAAAGTGGCGCAAGGCGCGCGTATACTAGTAGTAAAGTGAAAGTGCGAAGGTCAGCTCTTGACAAACCCTGGCGCCTGCCCAGCCCAGCCCAGCCCAGCCCCAGCTGCTGTAACTTTCTCAAAAAAAAAAACTATTAAAAAAAATGCAATTAAATAATAATAAAAACGAAGATAACACCTCAAAATTAATATAAATATATATTATAAACGCGAAGTCGTATGTTTACTTTTTTTTTTTAAGTGTAGCCTTTCGCGACGAATTTTCCAAATAGCATTTAAACAACTACAAGAACTAAAAAAACGCTATTAACTTTGGCTTAAGCTTTATAAGGTTTTATAATATTTCTAAAGAAAGAATTTAATGAATTTTTTATAAAAGATTTTAAAGTAAATTAATAAACAAATAAAAAGAGAAAGTAATTAGTTTAAAATATAATATAAAAAAATTGTTTTAACATAATGTTAGTTTCATATTGTTTGTGCAGTGTTGTTGTAATTGTTAATGTTGTTATTGTGAATCGAAATTGAAATTAAACAGTTAATAATTGCTTTAAAGTGGCTCTTAAAGGTGAAACAAATTGCACCATGTGGTCAAACGCTCTGTGCACACTGGGCGTAACAAAGCCACTGTGCAGTTGCCTGAGCATCAGACAAGTGGCGGCTGCAGCAGCCGCCGCTGCGGCAGTCAACCACAGTGCTGGATCAGCCATTACAACAGGACCGACGGCCGCAACAAATCCAGCAGCTGGGGTAAAAATGCAGAAAAAAAAGTCAAAATAATTATTCTAACACACATTTAACAACTTATTAGCAATTTGCATAAGATCGAAAAAAGTCGCAAGAAAAACACGCCCCCTTGCTGCAACAGAAACGGCAACAGAGGCAGCAGCAGTAGCAGCTGATGGCCATATGGCAGCAGACTTGACCTATCCCAACGTATACTTGCAGCACAAATACACACATACATACATATATATAAAGTCTGCCTCTTTCCTTTGCTTTTTCTTCATCTCTCTCTCGCTCTCTCTCGCTATGCGTGTGTGTGTGTATATAATACTGATAAGAGTTTTCAACAAACTACAATTGCAATTCCAACTCGACTCCAGTTAGACAGATATTACCGAAAGTCCAATAAGATAATTATAAAATGCATTTTTCATAGTTTTTAACTTACGTTGGCTATATGCATATACATACATATACATATACTTATGCATGTATGTACATGCATATGTGATTGACTCTTTCTGCTTTTTGCTTCTCGTTGTTCAGCTCGTGCGCTGCACTCGTTACTGGGTCACTGGAGCGCCACACTCATGTCCTTGCAATACATTAAACATGCCTGCTCCTTCTTCTTCTTCATTTAATATGTAGCTGTTGTTTTTGTTGTTGTTGTTGTCGATGGTGCTTTCAGTGAAAGCTGCTCTGTTTCCTAACAGCGCACTGTAATTGAACAACAGCTGTAGCCGCTGTTATTAACAAAAAAAAAAAAAAGCCAAACCTTTAAAATTCGCTGCGGTTAATTTCAATTGTGAATTGTTTTTATTTTTTCGTTTACCGCTCATGCCATATGTGTGTATGTCTGTCTGTCTGTTGCACATGTATCATAATCCTGTCCAGATTAAATTTTATATTAGTTGCAGCTGCAACTAAGCTAAGCTGGCAGCGGCCTTGACATTTGCGCCCTTTTCTTTTTTTAGAGACTACAAACCCCAATTACATAGTAGTAAAACTTATGATGCTGCCCGGGCCTGCCACACCCACTTGTCACACACACAGGTGTCACACCCACAACTGCATACAAGCACACGCGAACGTCATACATACATACATGCAAACCTACTATAAACTACAATAAGCCTCCGGCTAATCATGACAGTAAACACTGCCTATGTGAAAACTTGATTTGGTATTCTTTGATGAAGGCTAGCACATAATTATTATGCAGAAAGTCAACAATACCATATACCTGACAATGCAATACTTTGAAATTTTGCTTGAGGCGATCATCTATGGTGAATTTTTTGGCCAACTTCATTAGGAATTCTCTTGAAAATGTAAAACATATATGTATATATCCTACATTTAATTAAATTTAGGATTAGCGTATAGCGGAGTTCGAGTTCTTTGTTTTGACAATTTTACTTGAGCAAAGATTGGAATTAATGATGATTTATGGACTTGAGATTTTAGAGATTGGGTGTCTTACTTAATTTGTTGAATTAAGCTAAGCTTTCTGTTGAAATCTTACACAAAATAAAATTTTATTGAAAATAGGATTATTAAATAAAAATATTATAAAGCTTGTTTTCCTACTTTTCTTTATAAACCGTTTTCCAGCGTATCGGAGCTTACTGTAAAAATGATAAGACTTTTAATACTGATTTGCTTTCTTTTCTTTTTGATATGCAGGAGTCTCGCGGCAAGCGACCACTTAAAGTTTGGGATAGTTGGCGGAATGTGCGCAAAGGCGTCGTCGTAGGTACATTTGAGGAGCTATTGGTGCGCGGCAAGGACAAATTGGGGGTTCCTGCTTCAGAGCCCGTGCGCGTTGTTCTGGAGTGTGATGGAACCCAAATTGAGGATGGCGAATACTTTCGCACCCTGGCCAACAATACGGTCCTGTTGCTGTTGAGGCAGGGCGAACGATGGTATCCAACCGGTGTGGATGTCATAAAGGCTGGTAAGTGAAAATTTTTAAGTAGTACCTACTCTAGCCGAAAGGTATAAATGCTAACATTCGTATTATTTTATAGCAATATCAGCCATACCGAAAATCGTCTGTGAGACGATTCATGCCCTGGAACTGCACGATGAGACACCATCTTGGAAGATTATGGATAATAAAGGGCGTGTCACGGTCGTATTGCACTGGGATCAGCGCCAAGGTGGCGGTGGAGGAGGAGGTGGTGGTGGTGGTGGTGGTGGAGGTGGCGGTGGTGGTGGAGGAATGTGCATGGGCGTTGGCTTGGGCAGCAGCAATGGTCTGTTGTCATCCGACAAGTATTCGCCCTCGAAAAAGGGTCTCTCCGCACAAAGTTCGCTGGATAACAAGTCGGTGTCGTCGCAGTCCTCACAGCAGCGTTACGCCAGCCCACAAATAACGGTAATCAGCGACGAGGGACCGACTAGTATTTACCATCCGGGCGGCGTTGTCCTGCCGCCAGGCGTTGTGATACCTGGCAGCAACAGTCGTCGTCTCTCCAAGCAGGGCAGCTCCTTCGATAGCGCCGTCGGCGCTGTTCATGTGCATACGCCCGAGTGTGCCCACCACGCGCACACGCCCAGCCGTGCGGGCAGCCCGAGCACCACAGAATGCGATTTCCATTGCTGTGCGCTGCACGAGGAGGGACGAAAGATCGCTGTGCACAAGAGCGTGGCGACGTCGCCCATACAGGACGGTAGCTGCAGTCCACAGCCGCAGCTGCAGCAGCATCATCAGGCGACGATGTCGTTGTCGTCTTCGGTAATGGATCCTATGCTAGGTGGCAGCGGCAGCATGCAGCGCCGCTCATCCGGCGCTAAGGGTCATGTTCGTTTCCTTGACATTGCACCAGAGCGCGATAGTTCGGAGAGCGAGACAGAGAATACGGTAATGGAGGATGATAAGACGACGACGGAGAAGTTTCTGCTGCTCATCGATCAGCTGTCGGTTGATCAGAAGCGGCATCTTAGCATCAAGGATATCGGCATCATACTGGAGCGCCTCAACTCCAAGATACTCGATGTGGAGCGTCTGGATCGTGAATCGGAGTCGGATGATTGCTATAACTGGACGATAAAGGCGACAATACGCGGCGATGCGCTGCGCGAACTGGGCGTCATCTACAATGGCAACTACTATGCCATATCTGAGCATCCTGGCTACAAGGAGGAGCTCGAAGAGAACGGCGAGGAGGTCGAAGAGGAGGACGAGGAGGATAGAATTTAAACCGCGCAAAAAAAATATACATAAAAATTACAAAGTGGAAAAAAGCAAAACGAACGCAAAGAGGTATCAATAATTAGCGCATTTTAGACAGGATCGGATGCACAGCAGCAGCCTTAGTTGCAACTGTTCCCCTTCCTTCCCCACGCAGAACCGAACATAAAAACATTCACAAAAACCACATACAAACACTCCTACATATAATATGAAACTTAATATACTATACTATATGAATTATAAAAACGTAAGCAAAACAAAAAAAAGAAAACAAAAAAGAAGAAAATGCAAACAGCACATTGTACAATAGTGAAGTAAGCATAAAAGTGAATAAGAAAAACTAAAAATACTGATGAAAATAATGATCACAAATTCAAAAGCCAATATAAACGAATAAAGTGTTCGTAGCATTTAGCGAATTTGCCATTGGCCGGGAACATAAATTGTAAGCGATAAGCGTTAACGAACCGTAATTGCACATACTATATTCCACGAAAGTAATTCTGTTATTATTATGTTATTTAACACTAACACTATTAGTATTATTATGATTGTTGTTATTGATTTGTGTGCCAAAAATAGCCAAATTCATGCCTTAGTTAGTTGTAAACCCAACCAAAAACAAACAGAAACCAAATTAAAATGAAATTGTATTTTTAGCCAACGAGTGTTTTACAATAATATTCAATGATTTAACTGTTAAATCAGATGCCAAATGTCACATACATGTTCTGATTCTCAATCGATAAATTTTTGTTGATTGGTTAAATCCAAAACTGTTTCTACAATCAAATCGAATAGTGATTACTGATGTGTAGTGCCTCATTTAAACTCCTTCAACAGCACATTGGTATTAAAAAAAAACGCAATTTACTTGCAGTTGCTTTTTTGTGGTTTCCATCTCACTAAGCATTAATACGATAGTTAGTGCTTAGTGCTTCCATATACTATACGTTGTCTCAACTGTCGTATTAGTCTATTATGAGTAGTCCTGAATCAGCATTTCAAAACTTCCGTTATGTGTAGTGCTGTAAAACGTTAGAATTCGCGCAAATCAACAAGAATAAAAACATTTTGGCAATAATCATATTTACATGTATGTAAATTATAATGAAACAATGATCGTCTGGCCTAAAATTGATTGTAGATTGTAGAAACTAAACCAAGAACAACATCAACAAAAAAGAAATCAGATATTTTATAGCAAGCACACATTGTGTTTTGACTCAAAACCCTTTTCCCCGTAATATTTCTATCCCCACCATATTGCGTTCATCTGAAACATCAGAACTGCAAGAATTGTGTTATAAGAGAATATATCTCAAAGCCAAATAACATATGATATGATACAATTGAAACACTGCCAACAACAAAACAAGTTGATAAAACAAAAAAAAAACTCGTAAGAAATTTGCATTTGACACTTGTTATCATGTTAAGCAACAGTGAAGACATTCAACTCAAATCAATTTGTTTTGAACACACATAAATACTTATTCCTCGAACCATTCGTCACCATGTTTTTGTAAAGTGTTCAAAGGAACGGAACAACAAAGGTTCTTAGAAAAACCAAAAAAAAAAAAAAAAAAAATCAAATAAAATACAAATGAAAACCCTTAAGCTAAAAAAGCGTATTGGCGTAAGCGTAAAAATGTTATTATAATAATTGTTCAAATATTTCGGCGCTGATTGTAAACTCTTAATACACTTCTAGTGCTGTATTAGTCTGTGTACTGTGGCCATAAAGTATATATTTCAAGTGCAGATAGGAGTAAATAATATCTGCGCCCCCCAGTCTCCCTCCCTTCCCTAAATATCTATAGATATGGGTATTTCCGATACCGTGCAGCTGCTGGGCTTAATGGCTAGAGCTTATCAGCTCTCTGGAACCAGCTGAAACTGCTTGATACCCTCTCGGCTCGTCTGTTTGTCCCCCGATACACCCGATATCCCCTACCATGGCACACCACATTTGGAGACAAAAGATCAGAACAGATCGACCGTAAAACATTCTTTATGGAGAACGTTTTTCCATGCACAACAAATAAGAAAGTGTATTAAAACTAAACGCAAACATAGCATGTATGAAATCAAATCGATAATTGATTACAAAATGATAATAAATACAAGAGTTATAGCAAAGAACGAAAACTAAAAACCAAAAACATACGAAAATTAATAACAAAGCAAACAAAAAGAACTCACAATTAGTAAACAAACCCAAATATATACATAAAACGAATTCATTAGCGTTGTTTTAATTTATTAGTAAGTCAAAAAAACAAACACAAAACAAAATTAATGAAGAAAAAATGAATAAAGCAGAACGTGCAACAAGAATGATATACATACATATATAATATAAGCCGCAAAGTACAGTGGGAGTCATGATATAATCGAAGAAGTCGAGTGCTACAGAAATGTGCACTATTATATATACATATATATATAACAAATACCTATACATACTCAAAGATACATTGCATTACACATTTTAAAGTAAGTGAAATCGCAATTTATAACATACAATTCAAATTTCCATACCAAATTCTGAATACCGAATAATGACTTCTTCAAGTGACTTCCATAATCATAATCATTGTTAACACATAACTATAATGAAATTGCGCTTTAATAACAAATACATGTTTGTGGCCCATTGTTTTTTGGTTTACACATCACTAGGAGATATCTTCCTGATATCTTCCTGATAAAGAACCTAAGTTCGACACAGTACTTACTTATGTTTTAGCCAATCCGAAAGCAAAAAAAAGAGATATGAAATAAAAACCCCGACTAAACTTTAACACGTAACACTCTGTATAAATGCAATCAGTTAGATTTATAAGATAAACAAAAGAATATGATGTTAAATCAAAAAACGAAACGAAAAAATCAGTTGCATTAGTTAAGCTACAAAGCTGAAGGCTAAGGAAAAGTTAAAGGCGTCAGGTGAGGATGAGGATGAAAGAAAGATCTCAATGGATGTGGGATGGGATGGAAAAATGAAAAGTGGCCAAGGCACACACACAAAATCAAGATTATACGTTATATTGTTTTAATATAACAAATTACGAATAAATTGATCAATTAACATATATACAAGAAACAAAAACAAAAAAATTAATAACATAAACATGAAAATAAGTGACAAAAAAAAAAAAAACAAGAAATCCAAATAATGAATTGTTTTTATTAATTTTGTTAAAAATGCGAGTAAAACTTAATAAATAAACAAAAAACATACAAATACACATACAAAATGAAGAAACAGAGTAAATTAAAAGAAAAAAAAAAAAACTCAATTCAATTAAAAAAGGTAAAAAAAAAAAACCAAAGTTTAATAACGAAACAAGCTCAAGTTGTGAGAACAAAAACCAAATTTGTTCAAAAAACGCAAATGCAACAAAAACACACATAAAAAAACGAAACAACACAAAACGAGTAAAAGGAGCTATTTATAATAAACATTAACAACAAAAGAAATTAACACATACAGCATGAATAACACATTTAAAACATGCTTAAGTAAATAAATAAACTTAAACATTAACATTCGTAAAAAAAACAAAACAGAAATTGGACTAAACTAAACATTCACCATGGGTAAAAAACAAACAAACAAACAACAAATAACAAAAACAATAAAAATTCGATTCAACAAGAAACATGAGCAAAAAAAAGTAAAAACAAAAGGTTATTTATGAAGCGATTTAAACAATAAAACGAAAAATAAATATAAAAAAAAATTTTAACAAAACTGAATAATTAATTGCGGCATTGCGAGCGGAAGTGAACTCAAATGGGGATTCACACTGAGATCAAGATCAAGTCAATTATTATTGCACAAAAGTGTTTATTTGACAAAAGTGTTCAGTTCCAGAAAATATTAAGTATTCTTAATGCATAAACATTGTTGGGCTTATAGCCTGATCAGCTGGCACAGCGCTCGTTCAAAGAATTCATTAAGTAAGGTGCACATATGTATGTATGTACATAAAACACTTGAAGTTGTGCAAGTACAAATATTTTATATAGTATTTATGCGCGTGACTTTTCTATATATATGTTTGTATGTTTCTGTGTGTGACACAATAAATCGGTGCTCAGCCCCCATTCAACGACGATTACAAAACAACAACGACAAAAAAAGTGACGAAAGCTAAAGCTTTATCATTTAACAAACACACAGAGATAAACATACATACAGATATAGTACATACATACATTATTCATCAAATTCAGACGATATCTAACGCGCACAAGTTATTCATCATAGTCTGGTTTTGACTGGCGATTGAATGATGATTACAAGAAAAGAATGCAAACTCGTGGGCAGGGTGTGTTGCCGGGAGGAGGAATAGTATTTAGCTGGACGTTTAAGTTAATTGAATTAAGTAAGTCACTTATCAGACGCGTGACTAACAACTAATTGTGTGCTTCGATAAACCATACAACTGGCAATTCGTTTGTTTTGTTGTTTGTTTTTTTCTCGTTTGCTTTTCATTGTTTATACATATGGTTTTTAGTATTGCTTATTGTCTGTATGCGTTATTAGTACATGTATGTATGTTTGTGCATTATTAGGTATATATTGTCTTTATTCGTTGTTGACTTACATAGTTTAACAAGTGCGTCTAAATACATTTAAGTTAGTTGGCTTTTTTTTTAGGTTTAGGCTAAAGATTACAAACGAAATCACTACAAAAAAAAATGGAGGGTGTTCGGGGGTGACGATGGCGCGTCAAACTGGGCCGCAAGATAAGGAAATTCACAATTCACGATCTGTATGTGGTTAAGCTGCCATTTGCCGTATTTGTGGCTGCCATCCTTCAGCACGGCGTCTGCAGTTTGGTGGTGCTGCGCGTAAACTTCTTCAGTAGCTTGGAGCTCCATTTGTTGGACCGTTTCTTGCTGTCCGAATAGGTGGAGAGATTAGAGTTGCTAGCGTTAAGCGTATTATGCTGCTCTTCCATATTGATGGCGCTAACCGAATGCGCATGTCTGAGCGGTTTGCCAGCGCTGCCATTACGCGGCGTTGGACTAAAATTGAGCGTTAATTTCTGCAGAAGCTTGTCCTTGCGCTTTATCTTTAGTTCGGGCAATGGTGCCGTCGTATTGCCCGACATGGGCTTAAGTTTTGTCTCGCTTAAATTCCAATCGGATAGATCTGTGACATCCGCATCGTTGATCAGTATTCGTGGCGTTTCTGGTAGAGAAATCGCCTCGGGTGTTGTGGGTCTGCACAATAAGTAAATCACTTTGTTAAAGGATTGCTTTTCAATTATTAATTGTATTTGCTTACGTGTGTATTTGCTGACTGGCACTGTAAATGGACGCAGCATCGACATCCTGCAGTGATCGGGCCAACTTGTCCCAGAAATTGAATAGACTGGAGGTGTCTGTATAGTTAACATGCGTGTAAATTGCCAGCGTTTGGGGTATTATCATATTGTGCTTGTACAGTATGGGTATAATTTTGCGTGTGTTGTTTTCTAACAAAAAAACGGAGTAAATAAAGCTATTTAGTATGTTAATTAAATTGATTTTAGTTGACAACTCACCAATTTGCAGCTTTTGCGTAAAGTTTACTAGATATGTATTCTCGCGACTTTTGAGAAACTCCTCGGTGAGAACGACTATCAAATGATTGCAGCGTGTGGCCATGAACTGTGACAGTTCCACGTGCTCAAATGGCACACCCAAAAGCAGATCTCGATGCCTCAAGAATAGCTACATAGAACAAAAAAGTTAATAGTATGAATGTGCTCGAATTTGTAAGCGTTTAGTGACTGGACTACCTTGAGATTATAGGGAGGAGACTCAAGGTTATTCATGATGTCGGTGGCATGCTCAATGTCTGCCTCCGCATACAGCACACAGGCATTGTAGCGGGGCAAAGGTTGACCATTCTGCAGGCACTTTTCATCATCAACGCTAAGCAGATTGACATCACGACCTAAACTATTGTTGTTGTTGTTCTTCTCCAGGCAGTTGAGAGTAGGCGTGGGACTGTCCTGTAAATTAGCCAATTGCTCCAGCTGCTGTTGCTTCACATTATAGCGGTTTGTGTCCTTGGCTAGAAAGTTGATATTGCTACAGTATATTGTGAAGTAGATGATTTTATGCACAAACTCACTCAGATTCTCCTGTATATCATCACGAACATCCCAACGATCGATGATGCCGAGAAACTCCTCAAGATGACCAACCTCGGCCGTTTGCGGATTATGCTTGATCCAGCTGTTAATAACCAAATCCATTGGCATATTGGCATACTCGTCGACATAGCCACGCTGACCCGACAGCGATGCGATGCCTCGCCAGTCTCGCTCATAGCCTTCCTCGGAGCGCAGCACCTTCTTCCGATTGAGCATGCATGCCAGCTGCCTGCGCGTCTCGGCGCTAAGATCCTTCAATGGTGTACGATTAAATCCAGCGCCGATGGTGGGGGGCTCGGGCCCCGGTTGTATCACCATTTTTGGATAACGATAACGATCCAACCGACAAACGTCACTGGTCGTCGGCGTCGTCGTTGAGCAATGGGAATGGGAACGGTTATGTGTGGTCTGCTGCTGATGGCATACAAATTGAGGGCGCATTCGCATTCGCACTTGCAATTACAATTGTTACGACTTTTCACTTGATATGTTTATCAGCGAGCGGCGGCCACTTGGGTTATCAGTCAAACAATAAAAAGAGTTGCGCGTGAGTATGTCGTTAATTCTTTTTTATGTTTTTGGTGTTTGCTGATGCTATTGTTTTTTGTTGTTGTTCGTTTTTTGAGTGAGAACTGAAGCGTTGTCACTGCGCGTGCGGGTGGCTGGAGTGTTGACGGGTTGACTTTAGCGGTGAGCTGCGCGGGCAGACAGAAAAAACGGCCGTGCAGGAAATGTGCTGAACTGACCTCGAGCACCTCGCGCCGCGTCACCGAGCACGACGTCGCTGCTGATGCTGTTGTTGTTGTTTATCTGTTTGCTTCTGATTTTTATTCTCTTTTATTTTTTTGTTTTTTTTTGTTTACCGCCTGCGACCCTTTGCCAGTCTGTCTGCGCAGAAGATTTAGTTATTAAATATTTTTATGCACACAAGCACACACACAAACAACAATTGCGTTGACAAAAATAAATTTTTTTTTACTTAGCAGAGTGCGCGACTTGCTTGTTGTTTAGCTGTTTAACTTCTGTTTCTCCGTTTCTGTTAGCTGTTGCTGGTGGAGGCTGCAACTGCTGCGTTGTCGTTATTCGCTTGTTTATTGAGTTTGTTTGAATTTTACGTTCGAAATGCTTTTGTTATTTTCTCGCGTATTGCAGTTTATTTACTGCCGTTAGTTACTAATTAATTGTGTTCGTTTCCCTATTTTCTGCGCAACAGGCTATGTGTTAGAGTTGTATCGAATCGTTCGAAACAGGGGACTTCTCGATTCTGTTAGTTTACAGCCAGACTAACAAAATCGAGCAGTCCCCTGTAAACCATAGCTCGCAAATAACAGTTGAGCGTTTTGCGAAAACGGATGCAAAGTAAAAAAATAGACTCTTTTTCAAAAAAAAATGCTCAGAGTGAGAGTGAATTTTTTGAGCATTTTCGCTTCTGCAAACGGTATTAGCAAAAAAAACAGCTAAAATGTTATTTGAGCTATGCTGTAAACTAACACATAAAAGAATCATTTTTCAAAAAAAAATGCTCAGAATATTTTTAAAATAATTAATTTTTTTTAGAGTATTTACGAAAAAATACGTAATTTGGGAGCAAGGCATGGAGAATTACTTTTTTGTGGACATCCAGCTCCCAAAATTTTCAGATATTCTGCTTACTGCATGTTAGTCTGGTTGTAAACCAGTGCTGTCAACTTTTGTTGAGCAAAAAAGCCAGATAAGCGAAAAATAAAGCAAAAAAAGCTATTTACATTCAAATGAGTACCAAATGACTCGCACAGAAAAAAGCTGTCCCATACAATATTTGAAAATTTTTCCCGCAATCGCGATTATTTGAAAAAGGCCAGATCCGTGAACTAGTTAATTTTCATTTAGTTCTTTCTCAACAGAAATAACATTTGTACAAGACTGGAAAACAGAGCTGGAATGTTATGTTAATTAACATTTTGCAATTTTGAAGCTTACAAATTATTTGTAACTAACAAGACAGAATATCAGTGCTGGAATGTTATGTTAACTATCTATTTGAGCTTTCAGTCAGTCTGATAATGTATATATATGTAATTATTTTATTAGAAATATATTTGTATTCAAAAATCTGCTTCCATCTTTCTGTTAGTTGCAGTAAGCCGATTCAATACAAATATTGACTTGGTGGCATCGCCACATATGGCGCCAAATTTGAATGCTTGAAAAAGCATCGACAAAATGCGTTACAAAGAAGAGCGAAAAACTGCGTCGTGCAGAAAGCTGGCTGCTACAGTCAAATTACACTTTCAGAGCAAAAAAGCGCGTTTTTAAGAAAAAACGATAAATTTTAAATACATATGTATAATAAATAATAACGGTTTCGCTTTGAAATTTAAAAACATATATACATAATTTACTTCATTTTTTTTTGGCTTGCTTTTTGTTTTCGTCACGAGTTTGGGACTTATTTTATATATATTTTATATTTTTTTTTAAACCGTACTCCGCAACAATAAGTTTGAGCTTCTTTAAACACAGTCGAAGTTCCGAACTAAGAAAAAACTGTTTTAAAGAAAACTTTTTTTATGACCGAACCAAACCGCAGCGTTCTGAAAATGAATTAGTTTTATAGATAAGTTCGCATAATAAAAGTACAACTATGGAAATATTTCACATTACAGTCGTGTCTGGATATAGTGAACACCCGAAATAGTGAACACTTCGAAATAGTGAACACCCCAAAAATGTACATGGAGTACTCTAAATAGTGAACAGTGAACAAACGAAAAACTCGAAATAGTGAACAAAATTTTTTTAATAAACCAATAGACCAAGTGGAATTGCAGATCGTAAATACTATTAAAGCTTCCGAAGCTATAGACAGTTTTGACAAGGCTATCGCATGGGCTGAGGCCAATACTACTGACTTTTCTGCGATTCTAAAAATGAGCAGTCTGCGTGAAAAAGCTGTCCAAAAATTTCTGTACGCAAACATTAATTCTCGATTTTTTACAATAAATAAACATATTTACTTTAATTTGTTTACAAATTTATTTAATTGATTTTAAATCTAGCATTTCCATACACAAATGTGTATTTTGAGCATAAAATGCGAGTCTCGAAATAGTGAACAACCTCGGAATAGTGAACAGGCCTTGCAAAAAATTGTTCACTATATCCAGACACGACTGTATTTAAAAAATCACCTCAAACGGTTAAGCTGAAAAGAAAGAAACAATTGAAATGAAAAAATTCACAGTTTCCTTTTAAAAATTCCATTTATTTTCATTGATTTTCACTTTTGTCGAAGTTGGTTTTATTTTCAAGTTTCGCATTTCAATACCCTTCAGTTACAAATACTGATATACTAAACAGGTGACTCAATTTGTTTATGATATACATACATATATTAAAGTTTTGATTTATTTTCATCTTTTGCTGATTTCAACATATTTTCGTCCGATGAGTAAAACGCTGAATACGTTTAAAATGTTAAAATTTCATTTTAAACTTCGAATACATTTTTATTTCGAGCAACAATTTAACACTTTATTTAGTTTGAACTCTCGCACACATAAAGGGTAATAAGTTGTTGTGATTTTTTTTTTTTTTTTGCAAATTGTAAACTTTTTTTTTACGTACGCATCAAGCATTTTCATTATTCATTTCTTACATTTAAATGTAGCTATTTACACATTGCCGCAATTCGATTTTTGTTGTAAATAATTGCTCGAACTAGAGAATCAGAATCTCTTTTCAATTTTGTTTTCGAATGCTACGCTGAGGAGCTGAGCTCTAAAATACGGACAAACAAAATTGGGAACCTTAATTTTGTGAGTTGATTTCTGATATCTGATTTCTTACAAAGTACTTTTTGTTTTTTGTCGAATGTTTTTTAATTGTATTGTATAATAATTCAGCTTAGATTTTATACACTCAGGCTATGTGCTATTAACTTTTTCTTCATCTTCTTCTTCGTATTATTCAATGTTCTTCGTCTTCGTATTCTTCGTCGACTTAATTATTTTTAATTTTTTTGTATGTTTTATGTTCAATTTGCTTATGTTAAATGCAATTACAAAGTACTTTGCTTTTGCGAAATTCCATTTCATTTGACTTTGTATTTCTTTTGTCAGTGCGTGTGTATGCGTGTGTGTGTGTGTGTGTACGTTTGTGGGTGGGTTAGCTTTCTCGTCTTGCCGAAAGTTAAATTGATTACGCAATGCACCTGCAAAAATGACAAATTTTACATGCATATTTTAAGTCAACTGGAGTTGTGTGTGCGTGTGTGTTATTTATAAACCTGATTGATGAACTTGTATTTTATTTAACTTTAGTTTGCTTTACATATTTAATCCTTTGTTTATTTCGATTTTCAAATTTGATTAAATTTAAAGCTTTTCATTTACAGTGCTTCTTTTTGTAATCCAAAAAATGAATTGGTTTTTCTTTTTAATAGTTTCTAGCAGTTAACATTATTGACATCGATTTATTTAATTTTGTTTTCTTTTGTTGAAACTTATTAAATTTGCAATATCTATTTTGCTGCTCTTTAGATATACACAAATATTATTATTTATTTATATGTGTACATATATATTTATATGTACGGTTTTTTATAATTCTCACTTTCGATTAGGCACAATCTTACACAAAAATTCGGGCTGTTAATATATAGTATTTTATATCATTGACGACTTTGCAGTAGAATCAATTATGCACGTAATAAATACTTCATTCGTTACTAATTTTTCCATTTCCCAATTTTATTCCAATTATTAAGCTGTGATCTGCGTTCTGTGCCTGAAAATTGAGCATTTTTAGTTGCATTTCCTGTTGCGGCTGAAACCGATAGAATATATATATATGTATATGTAGACTTTAAGCTAAATTTCACTTTTCTAATAGCAACATTACAGAACACACACTAACTCATACACACACACACACACACACAAATAAACATTATCAAAATTATCAAACTGAACTGTAACCGAAAATGAAATAATTTCCAAAAATTGTTCACATACATATGTATATAATTTGAATACCTAACAAAAGATATTATCTTAGGCGCGTTGACATATACTACAATTGCACAAGTTGAAAAGTTTTTCGCTAGAATTTGTTGGGTTACATTGGCTTAGCTAAATTTAAAATTTAATGTAATGTAATGTAAACAACAAGCTCGTTTTGCACTTAAGTAACGTTTAAACATTTAAATGTAAATGTTAATTGTCTAGAGTCTAGTTTATTTGCTATTATTTGCTATACAACAATAATTTATGCCCCTAACACTTTTTGGGTTTGGCACACCAAAATCCATTTGAGAATAAATCTGGTCAATGGAATTCCGAATTCGTTATTATTAATCATAATATTATGCACCTAATATTGTTATTAAGTTCAATATATGAAAATTGTTATTCATTTCCTTTGATTTTCCTAGTTCACATTTACTTAAGAGTTACAAAAACTTTTGCTTGCTTTTAACGTTTTTACTTACGAAATACTTTCAGTTAACAACTTTGTTTCAGATACAGTACATACATAACTGTTGACCAACTATTTAATGTGTTTTATCTTTTGTTATTTTGTTTTTGCCAAACACGCTACGCACAAGCCAATCGCAGAGTGGGGGAGGGATTTGTGTACCAGAATCGTGTTGAAAGTAAAGTTGAGAGTTTATTGAGTTAATAAAATAAATTACAACTAATGTGAACATCCTGTCTAAGCTTTTGAGAAACCTTTGTTCACCATTCGTTTTTATTCAACTTTTTGTTTTAAGTAATATTTATAACGATGATATAAACGAAACATAATCTATAACTACCAATTGTGTATATTCAAACTAGCAAAAGTTATTGTTAAAGTAAAAACAGCATACAAATTATGAAAAAATAAATAAATATAAAAAATAGTTGGGTAGCGCATTTGGCTTTTTTTTGGGGTCGCAGGAACAGATCGTAACACGTTAATTAAGATTTAGCATACATGACAATAAATACATTTAGAATGCATTCTGAACCAACATCAAAAATAACATTTATTTTGCCCACAACTGAGGCCTAAACCGGATCACTTTTGATTTGTTACTTTGATTTAGTTTAAAGTTGTTGTTTTTGTTTTTTATACAACTTGACTAACAATCAGTTAAATACTTGTATTTTGCTATTTGTATCTTAATGCTCAAGTTAGTTCTAGTTTGGTTTTTGTGTTTGCTTAAGTTAAGTTAAGTTATATCTTTCTTAAATCGTCTTTTTAATTGTAGTTGTAACAAAGTGTTTTATTTTGTGCGCATATCTTTTGCTAGTAGGGTATTTTCACTCTAGGAAGAGAGGGTGTGTGTGTTATCAAATAGGTTTTTCCACATTTTCCTCATAATAGCCGTTTGTTGACATGAGCATTAGAGTGTACTCAGTATTTGTTATGGAATCTGTAGAGCAGCATGCTGCTGATGATGTTGCTGCTGTGCATGTTGCTGTTGCTGCTGCTGTTGATGTTGCTGCTGTTGGGCCTGATACAGCAGCTGTTGCTGTCGCTGCAGATTGAGTTCTGTTAGGTTCTTCATCATCAGTGTTCGTTCCAAATTCTCACGCATGCTGCGCTCGTTCTCCTGTCGCACTGACAATTAAAATAAACAAATTTATTAATATTATATAAATATAGTAAGTATATAAAATGATGTTTAATATTATAAATAATAGTGTTTATGTGGCAACAACTCTAATGGAACAAGTTTTATTAATTTTTATTAATTATATTCTGGTTTTTATTATCACTTCTTTTGTTGCATTTTGTTTAAACTGCAGTTGAAGTAAATGCCTGTTGATGAATTCTTGAATATAACTTTCATCAATCCAGACTATTTACTTTAAACACAGTTCAACAGATTGTATATAGGTATGTTAATGTATATGCATATAGTTATATATTTATGTTGTTGTATCCGTTTGATATCCGTTGATAACCGTTGATAACTCGACCCGATATCGCACAATAAAGTTTCTCTTGTTTTATTTTAATGCCATGTTTGCGCGACGCTTTTGTGCATTTTACAGCAGCTTTAATTAACGGAAAACAAATTGACACGTACTGCGAAAAAAGGGGCATGGCAAGTGCCACTATTGCTGCTGCTATAGCGGTATAAAGTGTCAAAACTTGTTTGCCAATCAATCACATGTGCACACAGTCTCGAACAAGGGATGGGTGGGTCGTGGTTCAGTGAGGCGCAGGCAGAAAGTTGGACTTGGTGTCCGGGCTGAGGTCTGATTGCGTATCTGCGTCTGTTTTTCCCTTTTTTTTTTGTTTTATTGCAACACAGCAGCGAATGTGCGGAAAGTTTAAAGGCTGCCGCTTTGTGCAGCATATCTGCATGTGCACAGCCCCTGGCCTCGCTACTTGCCCCTGTGCCTGTTGCAAGTTGCACAAAATGTGCGCCCTTAAAATTTAATTAAAAAATACTTGCCCTAAATGGCAGACACACACACACACAAGCACATGCAAAAACGGCAACCAAAATATTCAAGTAATTTTGCGTACGCTTTTATTTAATTGTAAAATTAGTTGCTCTTTTATTGATTACACCAAAATATGTTAAATTAAAATAAGTATTAGCTTCAATTCCATTTTATACTAAGTTACAGAAGGTAAAGAGTATATTGGGTTAGTGAAATGTCTGTCTGGTTGTCCGATGTTTGATGTAATTATAATTTGTCTTTTAACTTCTAGCATTTTCAAGTTAATTAAACTTAGAGCAGAAAAAGACGATCAATTATTATAAACAAAGATTAATATTGAACAAGAGATTTAGTTTCTGTTTTGAAAACTTTACTGCTGCTTTAAAAATGATATGCCTCATGCTGCTGTCACGTAGGTGCTGGGTATTAAAATAACATATTTATTATATCAACAAGGCTAGAGAATGCGGCTTTAAAAATTCGCACTGATGCTGGTTAAAGGCAACTACGTTTAAACGTCAAACGAGACAAACGGAGCGAACTCGCTTTTGTCGCCAACAACGACAAAACTCAAAAGCTCGAAACTCAAACAATTGGATTGTGTTGGGTCCACAGCGGATCACGTGGTCGGTCGTTCGGTCTGTGGTCTCGTAATCGTTGTCCTGTTTTTTGCTGCTGTCCTGCTGCTGCAGGTGCCTTTTGGCAAACGTTTCGAGGCGTAGGCGCAACAACGTGTTAATGACGGCGACAACAGGTGCAGGAGGCAACGGGCAAGGGGCAACGGAGCACACAGGTGACGATGTTTGGCTGGCTGCCATTATTCACTTGTGCAAGTGCTACTAAGCACAATGGTGCCAGTCCCTACCCCCATACCCCCGGCTGCGAGCGGGTGTGTGTGGCTATTTGAGACCAATTAACATAGAACTTTCCCACTGGTAAACAAGTTAAATTGTTAACAGCCATTATGGTCGCTCATAAATGCCGCCGTGCAACTTTCTCTGCCTTTGTATGTTCGTGTTCAGGTGCGCGTAAACTTCGTGCTTGTGTGTGAGTGGGTGCAAGTGGCGTGTGTGTGTGTGTGTGTGTGTATGTTTGCTGCTTTTGTGTCTTTCATGTTGTTTAATTATAAATGCGGCGTTGAAAGCCGCACACAGCAAACAGCCTGCCCCATCCCACCCCTCTCGCGAGAGAGATGCCACGTACCCAACGGGCCGAGTAGCAGCCTGATGTGCTGGCATGACGGCTGAAGACCTACGACTATGTGAACTACAATGTAACTAATTAGTTTCCTGCCTCTGAGTGGGCTGGGTTGGTTGGTTTGTCGGGTGTTACAGGAGGTGGGGTTTGTTACTTTTTTTATAGCTGTTGTTTTTCCACTTAAATTGAAATTATTGATGCAATTTTGAGGTTTACCTTTTTATTGCTTCAAACAGAGCAGAGAGAGAGAGAGAGAGAGAGAGAGAGAGAGAGAGAAAGAAAGTATATTTTTGTGCAGGCCATAATAAAACAAACTACATATATAATATTTGGCCATAAGCGTGGGAAGCGAATTCAATTATGTGCGTAATTCATAAAGTTGCAATTGAATTTATAATACAAAAATAAAGTCTTTATTGATGCATTGAAAATATATAAAAAATTTTCAGAAAGAATACTAAATTTAATGGAAAAAAGTTAGATGCAAATGCACTTCTCCAGAAATAAACATCAATAAGGGAAATTGTCATTAATAATTATGGTTCCTACTTTCGATTATTTATGCTTATTTAAATATTCTTTGATATGTGCTGTTTGCTGTGTTCACTGAGTCTGACAAAGTTCGTGTCATTTTCCGGAATTAAACGAATTCAGTTTGGATTGTATTTAATTTTAATTGTGAATACAAACATGGTAATCCGAATAATAGACTGTTGCAATCTTTTTATCAACTTTAAATATTTATTTGGTAATTCAGTGTTAATCATTTTACTATTTGTTTTTTTTTATAACTTATGAATATTGCATATTCAATATTGCAAATAACGGTATTATTATGTGTATTTAGAGCAAATATTTGCTGTCAAAAAGGAAAGATTAATAAAGCTACTCCAGATGGAATTACTGTATGAATACATATAAATAAGTACTCCAAATGAAATATGTTTACATTTGACTATTCCTTGCCCATCCTTAAAGCATTCGTTTTGTTCATAAAACAATTGTGCCTTATTTATTTTCATTATTTGATGCCTATTATTTTGGAATAAAAAATGAAAGCATAGACATATCTTTGACATTCTTATCAGACTCATGCATGTGCCTGTCAATTTCCGCTTGATGCGATTTGTGGGTATGCCTAGGAAGATTTGCCCTTGTTTGCTGCCTGATTGTACCCTGTTTTTTGTTGCGCGGGCATTTTGCGCACGCCGAGTGGCGTTTCACAGGCAACTGACAAGGACGTGCAGCGAACTGAGTGGGCAATGTCACCAGCATGGGACCCAGCGTTGCCAACTGCAAGCAATTGTTGCTGCTGCTGCTTGTTGTTGTTGCTGCTGCTGCACTCACTCACGCGCACATGAAAAAGTAACCTAGTTTCATGTCGTAAAACGCAAAATTACGACCGTGTATAAGTAAGCGTACATGTCTGTGGGCGTGCACATATGTACATATAAAAAGGATGCCAGCCGTAATGATGCACACACATAAGTATAAAGGTACACACACAAGCAGACAAACACACACAACTATTAAGTGAAAGTATAAAAAGTGAGCACATGATAACAAAATGGTTCTTGCAGACACAGCCTCAGCCTGTCGGTCATTTAGTTAGTGAGTCAGTCAGGCAGTCGTTGCCTCAGTCCATTGTCATTGTCTGTGCTTAGCTAAACACAACACATAAGCACAAACATACACACACACACACCCACACATGGAGCTGATTACTCTGGTATGGCTTTGGCATTGGGCGGCTGCTTTAGCCGGCTGCCAGGTTGTTGTTGTTTGTTGCAGTCACAGCCACAGCCATTAAAGTCGAGGTAAGAATAATTTTTTATGGCCAACGCATGTGTGTTTGTATCTGTTGTTGCTATTGTTGTTGTTTTGTTATTGTTACTCTTACTGGTGTTTGCAAGTCACTTAGTCAGTCAGTCAGTCGCTTAGTCATGGAGTTAGTTATGTAATGCTCAAGATTTGCCAGCTCAATTTTCGTAAGTCAGCATCTGGCAGCTGTTCATTGGGGAGTACGTAACGTACTTTGTATGAGCTTATGGGCTATATTCATATGCATATGGGACATATGGTCAGCTGACCGCCCCACCCAGCCCAACCTATTTGTCTGTAATGATAATTTACCAACAGAACCAACTTAGTCGTTGGCTGCTATAACCAAATCAAAGGTCAGCAGACAATTTAGAATAATAGGTTATAAAGTAAGTTAATGGGATAATTAAATTTATTTATTATTTCTGAATGACTATAATAAAATGAATGTTTTTCTGCCAACTTTATGTAGCAAGACTAAACTTTTATTTTTATTATACTTTATTTGTATAGTTTCACTTTTACTGTTGGAAATTAAAACAAAATAATTCGAGCTAAAATATAGTTATAAACGTTCATCTTGAAAAATAGTGTTTGTTTATATATTATGAATATAGTATTTGTTATATAGAATTTTAGATAGTATTTTACAGTGTTCAGTTAGGTTCTATAATTGAATAATAATATAATTGAAGTTTATTTTTCATTTTGGACTAACTTTTATATCAATACGCTTTTACAGAGACATTTATCATTTTGCTACGCTTATTTTGATAAATTCCATGTAAATTGAATTTTTTGGTCAGACGGAATTTTTTTTACAAAATCCCCAATCCCATTTAAGAGAATTTATCCATTTCCATTAAATGGTAATTTCGTACAATTCTGTTGGTAAAAGCCACCCAGGCCACATGCGAATACACATTTATTTGTTCCGAAAGTTGGCTCATTTAAAAATCATGACATGAGTAGAAATTTTTGAATTCAGAAGCGAAAAAGTTGAAATTTATTATTGACTTTTGCCATTGGCTTTCGTTGCAAACGAAAAAGGAAAATTTTATTTGATTGTGGTTATATACTACATATGTTAAATAAATTATTTTTCGAAGTATTTTGATTTATGTTTTATTATTCACTTTTCTTAACACATTTCGATTGCACTGTCAATTCGTAACTATTCTGTTCACAAACACATACACTCTTTGATTTTAATAAACATATTTGGTAATTATTTTGCACTTTCTAAAACAGAGAAAATAGTTGTAGCTCATTCAAGTATATAAAGATATTATAAAACAAAGATTCGACAGCGATAACCAAACACAATTGCGATAAATGAACATAAAGCGGAAATAGTTAAAAACAACATTGCCTACTTACAGGCGCGAAATTAAATGTGATTATTTAATTGCATATCACTCGCAGTGTTGTTGCCAAGAGTTGTGGTTGTTGGTGCCGCTGATTCTTCTCAATTAGCCAACTGCTCACTGCTTCTTGTTGAGCGAAATGTATTGCATCATTGGTCAATTTGGCGATTGATTTAAGGCATCGGAGAGGACTCAAAACGAAGAGGCTCACATTAACACTAACGCGCACACAGAGCGCTGGATACAGGAGAAGTGACAACATGGCGAAAAAAGATGAAGAAGAGGAAGAAGTTGAGGAAGTAGCAGAAACGGAAGTAAAAGCCAAAAATGTCACCGAAATTGCGATAGTTGTCGTTGAAGTTCATGATGGTCGCATGCCCGTATAGTGAACCGGAGTATCTCTGCTAAAGGAGTGCGCCTTCTTTCCAGACTGACTCGTTCCGGATGTTAGCGTTACAATGACAACAAATACACTGGCACACACCAGGCATAAAAGCACCGTGGCGAGCACAATGCAAACAATACGTTTGCGCTTGCGATCCGCCTCCTCATCCTCATCAGTCTCATCGCTGAGCGATTTCTTTTTAAGTTTGTGTGAGCCACCGCTAATGGATGCCTTGCGTCCGGCGGCTAACTTGTGATGAAAGGGTCGTAGCACTTGTGACGCAAATGCCGCATCACTCAGCTCCTGTTCGTAGGTCAGCGAGGGTTTCCTTTCGAACGAGGGACGCTTCTCCTCGATGAATGCTGCAGCAACAGCGGCTGCTGATATTGGACGTGGACTGCGCTTTATCTCATCCACATTGACAACAGCAGTACTGCTAGGTACTGCCGTCGACAGTGGACGACTGTTGCGTCGGTGGGGTGAGCTCAGCTCAAAATCATCGGCAGAAACGCCAGCGCTCCCACTGCCATCGCCAATGAAACTCTTCGACTTCTTGCTCGCACTTAGTGCCTCCCGATAGCTGCGCAGTCGAACGCTGGCGCTGTGCATCGCTTTGGCCTGCTTGACGCTGGCGCTGGCATTTGTGCCCTGGAAGGCAGCCGCTGCCGCCAAAAGGCCCGGCCTGTGAACTGTGAGCTCCTCCAGATTGCTGGGCGACAGGTACAGTGAGCGTCCGTGTTGTGCGCCCCGCTTAAAATGATAGGCGGCACTTGCCGCTGCCGCCGCACTGTGCAACTGCATCGTATGCGTGCCAGCAGCAGCAGCAGCAGCGGCGGCAGCACTGCTGGTTGATGGTCGTCCATCGAGCTCCAGACTGTGTGTGCTCTGCTGTCGTGAGTGAGGATGCGGTTCACGTTTCTGTTTAATACTGTTCGACGCAGAAGCAGCTGGCGGGTGGGTGGCGCTATGACCGGCTGCTAGGCCAGGCGCTGTCTCCTCAAACGAACCGGAAGTCTTGCGCATACGCTGCACGGCCACAGCGGCGGCAGTTAGCTCAGCGATGCCCAGCTCCTCCATTTTGGTGTGACTATTGCTGCGTGAACGTGACTCCACAAACAGCTCATTCTCCAGAGATAGATTGGACTGCGGAAAGAGTGAACGACTATCGATGGGATCCAGCAGATCATCGTTCAACGAGGCATGTCTGATTTGCGTTTCTGCCATCGATTCAGGTTTGCTGCTGGGCCGTCTACCCGGATCGTTGAACGATCGATGCGAGCGACAGCCCCGTCGACTGGGCGATGGTGAACGGGAGATCTCCTTGCCGGCTGGCGGGCCAGGCATTAGGAAGTTGGCACGCACCGAGCTGGTGCGTCGACTAGAGCTTGCTGAGCCGGCAGCGACTGCCAGCTGAATTTGCTCCATAGCGGCGGGATCCTGTTGGGCGTGGAAGGAATGCGTTTTCTTCATCTGAAAATTGGTAGACGGATGAACGTCAATTGTGTCGGAGCGACGGAAGAGATTCTTTTTCAGATGTTGTTGCTGTTGGTGCTGCTGATGCTGTGTGACAGAGACAGTTGCTCTAGGCAGCATATCATCGACATCGATGAACTGTATCGGTGATGTGCTGCCACTATGCATGCCCATGCCCAAGCCCAATCCGCCCACATTGTCGCCCAGGCTACTGCTGCTGACCAGATAAATATCCGGTTGCTGCTGCTGTTGCAGTCTATGTTGCTGTTGCTGTAGATGTTGCTGTTGGCCGAGTACTGGGCTGACCGCATGCGAGGTGGGTGAGCTGGTGGAGCTCGAGTGCGGATGGTGCTGGCGGTGCGTACTATGATGAGCATGCGTACTATGTGCGGGCAATTGGTGGTGTCGTGCCTGAGCGGCCAGTTGCTGAAAAGTGTGCATATGCAGCTGGTGTTGTTGTTGTTTTTGGTGGTGGTGTTGTTGTTGTAGGTGGTGCTGTTGTTGTTGCTGTAGGTGGTGGTGCTGGCGTGCGGAGAGTGCCGGCGATACGGAACCGCTGCCGCCAGCAGCAGCCACCACATGCGTATGTTGTTGGGGAATATGTTGTAATTGTTGTTGTAGTTGTGCTGTTGTTGGGAGTGCAAGGGTCTGCGGCGGTGCAGACGATCGCACGGGCAGCGGCGACGCCGAGCGGTGGATCAGCGGCTGCTCATGCACAATAAAGCCATCATCCGTATCAAATTCCAGATCGGTTGCCAACGGTGCATAATTATCAATGGCCATCGACAGCGAACGATGGATGGGCTTCAGCTTGGGTGGTTTCTTTTTTGTTGCCGGATTGTCAAAGGATGATGTGCCCGAGGTGTGCGCCTCATCCGCGTCCCCGGCCGTCAAATACGGATCGTAGCTATGCACCGAGACAACATGTTGATGGCGGGTTTGGTGTTGCTGCTGCTGTTGTTGTTGCTGCTGATGGTGGTGTGACTGTTGCTGGTGGTGCGACTGCGACGTATGCTGCTGACCACCGCTGGTGCCGCGCTCCATGCGGTAGTAATACTGCCGTGGGTATCTATGGTAGTAATGTGCAATTGTGGTGCTGGTATGTGGGTGGTGTGGCGAGCAGGAGTGGGGTAATCACACAGACACTGACCTGGTCGGGCGCGGTTGTTAACTGTAACTATAACGGTTTTAGATTGTTCTTGATCTAGTTGTGGTTGTTGGTATTCTTGGTTGGCTGTTGTGGTTGTTGTTATTGTTGTTGCTGACCCGTTGGCGCTTGGCGTCGTAGTGCTTGCAAGTGGTGCTGTGATTGCTCTAGTGCTAAGTAGTGCTACACACCCATATAAAAAACAGGGCTGGATAGTGAGAGATAGAGAGAGACACAGAGAGAGACAGAGAGAGAGAGAGAAAAAGAGAAGCACACAGAGAGAAAGAAAGAAAAAAGCGTGTGTGTGTATTGGTTGTCGGGGAGGTAGAGGCCGAGGGATAAGCAGACTAAGGGACACTGGACACTGCACAAGGACACACAGCCGTACGTACACAAAGGACACACACTAAAACAGCAAAACGGTAAATGTGCAGGATATATTTATAGGATATATGCAGCATAAAATGCAACTAAGAAGATGTTAAACGTGTATTGTTGTTGTAGCTGTTGTTGTTGTTTGATACTATCCTCTTCAGCGTTTTTTGTGAGTTTTTTGCTTTATCACTGTACTCTTTGCTGTGCTTGTTGTTGTTGTTGTTCTTGTGTTGCAAATAAAATCCGATTTATTGTAATATTTATGTGGTCTTATGAAGTTCTTTTTTTTTGTATTCGACTACTTGACTTTGTTATTATTATTGTCACATTTTGTGTATTGATGATTGTTGTATTTGTTCTTGTTGTTGATGATGTATATAATGCTTTGAGGGTATACTATTGTTGTTATTGTTGTTAGCTACACTCATTAAAATGGGCAAATACAAAAGCACAACTAGAAGTAGACAAGAGAAATACGTAAAAAAGTATTAGCAAGCTGAAGGGGGAAAGTGACAGTGGGTTTTGGTGGGGTGTAAAGGAAAATGATGGTGGTGGTGGTTGTGGTTTGGTGTAGTTTTTCTATTGCTCGGTAGTGTACGTATGAAATAAGTATATTATACTCTATACATCAAAAAAATCAAGATGATTAACAAATGCCAGAGAGTTCAGCAAACAAAAGAAAACTTATGCTCATAAATACGAATACGCAAGAGAATTCAGTTGCAAATTGAGTCAAAGTTGTCAGCTTTAGTTATAACTTATAACAATGGCGCTTGTATTAAGTTAAGTTGCTAATAATAAGTAAGTTCAAACCAGTTTCCGCATTATATATACTATAACATATGCACATATTTTTTTATTTATTTATTATTATATAGCATTACTAATATCTGCAAAGGTTTTTTGGTTTAAGAACTTACATATTTTTGTTTTCTTGTCGATAAAGAATTAAAGAAAAACAGACAAACATATTAATTTATCGTAAGCATCATTAAACGGAAAGACGTTCACCAATATGTTCTTAGAAAAAAGGCTGTAAATTTGTTAACACAATAAATTTCAAGCTTAGAAGAATTATTAGTTATTTCCTTTACCTATTCAAATTTTTAATTTAAACTTTTAAAAGCTGCAAATAAAAAGCTTAAAGCTAAAGCTAAAGAAGATCTCCTTTTAGAAATGGCTCATGACACGGCCCGCCACGGACACAGGGTCTTAGAACATGCAGAAGCCAGAAAAGTTTGAAAACTTCTGTTGTTAGGTCGAGAATTATTAAAAAATACCAGTAAGTTTTTTTTGTTTGATGCTTTTTCACATCTCTACCTTTACAAATACTTTAAGCACGTTAAGTGAAACAAATAAATTTTGAATCACGTTCGTTTTGCCACTAATATACAAGACACTTTAACCAAATTAATAAAAAAATAAATTTTGTATGCATCAATTCGCTTATAAGCAGATCTACACTTTTGCTAGAAGTGTATATGCACAACATATAATTATGATCATGTGGCCGAGCTTCGAGCGCAATTATAATCAATAATCTGCTTTTACGTCTAGTTGTGCGTCTAGCAAGTAGGCAACGATCAAAACTCAAACGGGAGTCGCCTTGGTTCTTCTTTAAAGGCTGCCTTAAAAAACCAACCAGCAACAACTTTCACTGACGTCGGCTGTCGCAACAACAAACTGCGCAGCGAAGTTCAGAGCATAAGCAAAGAAAACAAAAACAAAACTTTAAATGCAAAAACTGTGTCATGACTTTTTTCCGATGTAACGCGTAACAATACCAAAAAAACACACTAGCTTTAGAGTTATGGCATAAGGAAAAATTCTTAACAAAGAAATATTCGCTAGACGAAAAAGAGTAAAACACTCTGAAAATTAAAGAAAAATTCAGTAACTCGAAATTGATTTGTTGTATAGAAAATTTGGTTTAATGGAAGTTCGACTGTATAAAAAATTAAACAGCAGACGCTAAACAGCAAATGACAACATGGCATGAAGTCGGTTTATGTTGTGCTCTTTCCTTTCCGAAGCTGAAACGTTTTTATTTGAGCACGAACACGTTGTGTCCCCTTACACGGCCCGTTCCCATCTCGGAAACTCCTTTTATTCCATTAAAATCCAGCTTTTGCATAGATCCATCTATTTTAAGTTTTTTTGTGTTGTATACATATTCGAATTAGAGCTCCCAAATCCCCCGTATAGCATTTAGTCACGTACCGATTTGGGATACCAATGTGCAATGTGAGTTAATCGAATTGAATCTATTTGGTTGGGTGGACAGTCAGCCGATCGGGGACAGGCACTGACAAAAAATCGTCACGTTGTTTGTTCAGGGACATTACAACCATTACGGACATTAAAGACTGTAGACAGCATGTCGTGCGCAACTCTTTGGCAGCAGCCGCAGCTGCAGTACAATTCATCATTTTGCCATACCTTTTGAGCCCGGGAATTGTATCATTTTGCATAATTTAAAGTGACAGGCCACAGTCGGGAGTCCTCTTCACAATGACAGAGTCCGGGGGTCTAAAGTCGTAAGTCGGGACAGAGAGTTCTCAGTTGGTTGGCCGCGTGGGCTAGTTCTTTTGCTACTGTCACTCACAGTGGTAATTTTTCAAAGCTCATTGATGGATGAGAGTGCCAGTTGACATTTATGTGCCTAGGACACACACACACAAACACAAGAAGAGTGAGCGGTAGAGAAAGAGAAAGAAAGAAAGGGAATGCTTGCAGGAGTTGTTCAAAAATTAACGTTCTGTGAGTTTAAACTGTTTCGAGCCGCCCGAAACGAGTTAAAAATATTAAAATTTGCTTATGCAAAAAGTAAAGAATAGCATGTGGAAAAATTGGAGTCGAACGCAACCGACTGCGGTATACTCGATACCTGTTACTAAAGGGTAAAAAAGGGCTTATTGCAAGAAGGACACCATGACGGACATTGCACAAACCAAACAATATGTATACTCTTTACCTTCGATATCGAGTATAAAAACCGCACGCTGTGCCGTGTGGGTGTAATGGGAGGGTAAAAGCTCTAAAGACATTCAACATCACGTTCTTTAAATATGTTTAAAAGAGCTTAAGTGTAATGAATTGTGGCAGTTATACAAGTATATATGTATGTGCATACAAGCAAAAAGATAGTATATTATATGCATACATTTATCAACACTGCCATTCACACACATGTAAATAAGTAAGCACTTGTGTATATGACAGCGTCTGGCGCTGGCAACAATCAAAATGTGAAAGAAGTAAAGCGAAAGGTGGCATAAAAGAAACAGCATGATGGGCTAAGCAACGGCACAGATCCTTGGATACCCATGTCCTATTGTCTTTAAGCAGATACTGAAAATCCCAACAGCCATACCCCGCAAACACTTTGCGAGTTTTGTTTCTGTTTCAGCCCCACTTGTCAAATTTTGCATCTTGTATCAAATTTGAGACGAATTAGATGTAAGTCTCCAAGCATGAGAAAATGTAAAGCACCAGACACACCAAATCGGATTTGCTTTTGATATGCTTGAGCCATTGAGAACGTGGCTAAAAAAATGGGTGTGTCTGATGTGGTTGGCCTTGCATAACTTTTTACAATATGTATCATTAATTTAAAAATAATAATGTATTTCATTCTCATAAAGCTTACTAGTAAGTACATTAACTATGTTATGAAAGCATTATCTTTATATAAATTAAATTTTTGGATTTGTGATGACGAGCTAAGATTTATTTCCGTCATATATCTTTAATTTTAAGAGGCTTACACTATGTTTAACATAGAGCAACTTTAAAGAAAGATTATTATAAAAGTTCTCTAGCATCAGCGGCTGCAAATGATTTTAATCGCTTGCTGTTTATAGTCAAGCTATTTTTAAGTGCCACATCCGCAATATGCCCCCTAAGGCATATGCAGACTCGAACTTCTGCAAAGGACCTTGAGAGCGACAAATCTCAAGTCACACGCAGAGCGCAACTCGAGCTCATCTCAGACGCTTAATTGGCACAAACAATGGTTAATTAACATACATCTAAAATTCCCACTCAAAAGCTTATTTCAATAGCCGTACGTGTGGCTAATTATATATACTACTTCACTATCTCTTTCCGCCAATCTCTTCCGTATGCTTTTTGGGGAAATTTTGGAATCAGGTTTTGTGTGTCAGTGTTGGATAATGATTGACTGTTGACTGTCGACGGCAGGCTCTCAGCTTGCTGGCTGACTGTTTTGGTCGCGTGAAGTGTGAGCAATTAATTGCGTTTAATGGCGACCCAAAAACCACATCAAACCGCATCATACAACACAACGCTGACGCCCCACTACAGACATAATTATGTTAAGTGGTAAGTGAAGGTTGTGCCAGACGTCGACGTCGATGTCGTCGTCGTCGTCGTCATAGTCCTCGTGACCGTCGTTTTAATATTATTAAATCGGGCGTGGTATTCATAGCGTTTCACGCATATTAATGAGTCGGTCTGAGGCCTGGCAGAGAACTCGACTCCGTAGTATTTGATTTGCAAACGCCATAATCCGATTAAAAGCCGAAAGACTTATGCAGCAAAATGCATTCTTTTGCAGTCTTTTCCGTTGGTATTCATCAGCAAATGCGTCGTCCTCGACAACGATAATGGCACACTTAATTTGTTATGCTTATGCTTGTGCTTGTGCTTGTGCAATTAAAATGCCAGCACGTAAACACATTCTCTGTGATTTTTATTTGTTCCTGGTGTTAGCACCATGGGACAAATCTACAAAAATACATGACTCTTTTGCGTTCAACAGCACTTTTGTTAAATTTTTCATCAGCATCGTATAACAGTTTGTTTTTTTACAGAAATATTAATGCAGTCAGAAGCTGCTAATGTGAAAGAAAATTCTGAGTTAAGGGAAAACCAAGTTTTGTTACAAACATTGTAGTAGAATTAAATCCCGAGGGTAGAATGCTTTTATAGAGCTAAACTCCTAAAAGCTAACTTTAATATAATTTTTAGTAAGTAATTGAAGTCTACATTTTGTCCAAAGTGCACAGTTGTGTGCTTCCTGTGCCTGCAGTTATGCAATATTATTTTAAAAACAAATTCCAGCATTTGCAGTATGGATAGTTTGTTATGCCATTTTTGCACGCTGTCAGACAGAGAACGAAAGAAACAGAGTGAGCGCGCAACAATGTTGAACAGTAGCGAAAAAGTCAAAGCGAGTTTGAGGCATTTGTGAGTTTCTATTTAATTTGAATTGTTTTGTGAATTGTGTGAATGACAAAACATTTTCTGCTCGACAGTGGGGCGTCGAGCGTAACGGGCCACTGCTCAACACTGGCTGCTTGTCGGGGCCACGGCCAGGCGAATGACACGCCCCAACAGTCCATAAGCTTATTTAGTGCGCTTAGCTCTTTAATAAACAGTCATAGAAACTTTTCCGTAATGCGGCTGCAAGCGAAAGTGCAGCCCCCAAAAGCTGTGGCCACATCATTTTCGCTTGGTAGCAAACAGAAATTGTAGTGGCCGTGGTTGGGAGCAAGGCCGAATCTAAGCGTGCAAATACCTAAATAAATACTATTTACAGCTAGTGGCATATACAGATAATAATACTGAGGGATGAAAAGAGAGAGAGAGAGAGAGAGAGAGAGAGAGAGAGAGAGAGAGAGAAACATGGCAGCCAAGATACAGAATGAGAATGAAAGAATGAGTGAGGCAGAGTAGGGCTACAACGCCTTCGGGTGGTAAATTCAATTAAATAACTGGACAAAACTTTTGCACAACAGAATGTTCTGCGTCTTGAAAATGTTTTGGCTACAGTTTGACAACAATTTATTCACACCCACACACACACACAAACAGTATCCGTTTGAAAGCCCCTGGTTGCCAGCATTTTCCAAAAAAGTTTTTCCACTATTTTTGTAGCTTTCGCACAAAAGCATTCGTTGAAACCCATTGCCCAGTTAAAGTGCGCTCCTCAACATCCCGCTCGTCTGCATTTTGATGAATATTCGAGGTGAACAACTTAGAGAGCCGACGACTTGAACTAAATCTTAAAACTTTAGCTAGCAAAAATGGTCGCAAGCATTCTTAGCCAGTTTGCTAAACGAATTTACAAGCTGCTTACTGAACTCAAAAGCAGGCAGCATGGGATCATTGGTTGGGTATGGTCTGGTTTTGAAGTTGGATTGAGCAAAGAGCTCAATTTTTTTCACTTACCGCCTTGCCGCTGGCCCACAAGAACAAATGGGTTGTGAAAGGCATGGCATAAACTTTCATTTTACCAGTTACATATTACGCAAACAAAAGTAATGGAAATTATGTTACCCTAGCTTAAGCAAAGAGCTATAAATTTAACAGATTGTTGCAAACAAGTTAAGAAATAAATTTAAAAAAGCTGTCATTGATACTTATCAAAACTTGATGTAAAATCTATAAAATCTACCTATAAATGTAGGTGTATACACATACTTTGGGCTTATTTGATTTTTTTTAAATGCTTCTTTAAAAAAAAAAAAAAAATAATTAAATCCATAACCACGTCGTTTTATATGCTCAGACTATAACAAGCTCTTTTCCGTTTTCTATTGCCTTGGAGGTCTCAATGCCAGCACTAATAAGATCGATCAATTTTTCATTAACTTACAAAACCACTTATGTACTTCTAAGCAACCGATGGTTTGATTGGGTCCATGTCGGATTTTTCCCAATCCAAATCACAATCCAATTTCTAAAGCTTTGGAATTTTAACTTTTTAAAGCGTTAAAAACGTTATCAAATACTAGCTCCAACACATTTCAACTCACAAGTCGTTCTGTAAACTATATATACAGATAAAACCGCATGCTCTATTTGCTTTTTATTAGACCACAATATTCCACACACAAATTTATGGCTACAGGGTATAGAGAACAACAACAAACTGCGCATTGGGTCAGTCGACAGCTGCTTAACAGCTGGGGGCTATTGCCACTGTGCACTACTGTTTCTCTTTTTTCCTTCTTTTGTATCGTGTATTGACTGTATTCACATTTGTTGCTGAGTGTAAACGTATGTGTGCGCGCAATTATTTTTTTCGCTGTCTTTGCTATGAGTTCATTTTATGCTCCGATCCCATGTAATGGGAAAAGGGAATAACGGTTTTGTGCAACGGACGTTAAGGGTTCAGGGTATCTTCTTGTCGAGCTTTCTTGACTAGAGCCTTCTTACTATTTAATATTGGTTGTTGTCTGTTTCAGTTTGCTGTTGGCCGCACTTTCGATAAAGTGATTCTTGATGTTAATGTAACATGTACATAAATTCAAATGGATTAAGAAAAATTATCGTTTAATACCGCTTTCAAGAAGGCTTGATAAATAAATTTATAGACACACTTGGCACGAGTTGAATTCGTTCCATAAAATCTCTACCACAAGCATTACAACATAATTTAGACAACTCTGAAATAATTAAGCAAACAATTAAGTGGTAATTTGAACTGTGTTAATTTATAAAGGCTTTTTTTTTAATATTGAGGCCGTACTGTACTGCATTTAAATTGAATGCGAAGAGCCACGAGAATGTCCTTTTCGAAGATCTTCCAGCCCTGCCATAGTCATAAATTGAGAATATCTCGAGTCCTTTTTTTAAATACTATATACACATACATTCCGCAGTCAAAGCATATTGTGAAAACGCACGAAAACCATTAATAAAAATGCCAGAAAAATACCTTCCCATATTGAAAGCTGATGTAAATAACAATATGAACGCTTCATTAAATGACGTGGCACAACACAATCAACAACAAAAACAACCACAACAGTCTGGAGACATATTGAGGGAGCAGGGCGAGAGCATACTCTGTGAGGGGGGGGATGGGTGGGGTGGAGGGGAGGGGATGGGGGAAGAGCCGCAGCATTGACTGGTCGCATGGCGTGAAACTTGGCGCATATCTATTTTCGGGTCTATTTGTAAAACTTGGCTGCTATCTCAACTCCCCAAACCGCCAACCCCCCACGCAGCTAGATTTGATCAAGATTTGTGAGTTTTTGTTGATGTTGTTGTTGTTGTTGTCAATGCGGTTTTTGTGTGCGTGTTTATGTTTATGTTTACAATGTTACTTGACATTTTCAATTAATTGATTTATGTGTTCCAGTATTTGGCAATTCGGTCTTGTGCTTCAAGTTTTCTCTCCCTCCCTCTCTCTCTCTCTCTCTCTCTCTCTCTCTCTTTCTCTTTCTCTCTCTCTCTTGCTTTCTACTGCAATCAGTGAAACAAGCATAATGCAATCAGCACGTACAAAACCGAGTGTGTGTGTGGATGTGTGTATGAACGAGAGATGTATGTGGTTATAAAGAGTGGGTGTTGCCACGCCCCACTGCCTGGTATTAATCAATGCACAATTTTTCATAATAAGTCAGCAACAGCTGCAGCACAAATTGAAAATGGCAGCCACAAGCATATACACAAAACCAAACACTAACACACACTCACACACACAGAAATGTCCTTGGCAGGGACTATGGAACATGACCTGGACTTGTATTGGGCAATTGCCGCAGGAGCCATTGATTCATTTATGTCGTGTAATTTGACAACATAAATAAATTAGAGCGACCTATCGAAACGAGAGCGATATCGGGCAAAAAGCAGAGCTAACCGTTAGGTTAAGGTAATGGCAAGGGTAAAAGTACAATAAAGGGCCAAAGCTGAAGGTAAAACTTAAGGTAAAGGCAAACGGTTAGCGGATATTGGCAAGGCAACAGGAAACGCTGCACAGAATACAAGACATGACAAAAGCGGAGAACACAACTTAAGAGAAATAGAAAGCACGAGAGGAAGGCATAGAGACAGAAACAGAGAGAGAGAGAGAGAGAGAGAGAGAGAGAGAGAGAGAGCGAGAAAGAAAAGCAGCAACAATAACGTTTCCAGTCCCAACGGAAACGGAAATCTCAGGTGTTTGCTCTGCGTTTGGCCAAAAGCGCTCAACATCAGCATCTGTTTCTGTTTCTGCATGAGCTTTAGCTACAGTTATGGGCCATAGTTTATGCTCCAATGACTACAGCTAATTAATCTTGTTGTTGGACCAAGTAAAAAGTAAAAAAAAAACCATTCTTAACCACACACTTTAACGATGGCCAACGACTGCAAAATGCCCTTTTCGGCTACAGAACTATGCCTTCATGATTTGCTAATTTTTCTACATGTCTATTAAAAAGAAGTCGTAGAAAATCTTGATATTAAATTTTTTTTATTGTTTATGGGTTACGGCCTTATTCGGAAGACATGTTTTTCTAGAAAACCACTTCATTTCCTTGCTAAGGCTACGCATTTTGCTATGACGTGCAAAGGGGATTATACTTTTATGTCGCATGTAAGCCTTGGTTCATTGTCCAGCTCGTTTTCTGCAGATGTCTCTGTTCGTTTCGTAGTTCCTGGCTCTATAAGGAGTGTCTCTTCCACAAAATTCGTTCCCTGCTATATTTACGTATCTTAGGGCTATAACCGTATTATAGACTTTTACACATTGTACTTAGCTTAAGAAGAAACAAACAAATATAGCATATAATAATTGTATCTAGTAATATTAACTTACACATAAAAGACATATTAGCCCCATTTTTTGCCACTTCTTTCGTACAGCGAATAAAAAAAAGAGATATGCACTTAAAGTAAGCACATTCTAAACGCTCAAATAGACAATGGCTGTGGAAACATGACGGTTTCGTGTTGAGTTGATGTTGACGTGAATGACGTGATGAATGTCGCCAGAGCTTTGACGAATGTGTCCTGTTGCAAAGCTGGGCACATGCAGAAATACAGCAGGAAAAATACAAGCGAAACAATTCCAAGTGTCGTCAGCGCTATTCAAGCGCTCCATCATATGCGCGCATGTTCATTTGTTGTTTTTATACGTTAGCCACGGCCATCAACGCCCACACCGTCACACAGTACCTTAACAGCCAGAGTCATAAGGATATACGGCAATGGCGCGCAACTCCGGCTGATGCCCGATTGCAGTTTGTCAACGACACAGAGGTACAGAGTGCAAGGATAGAATTTCATAGATAAAATATTCCGCTGCGTATACGTAGTACAGTGCTCCCTCCAAAGAGTATTTACATTGACAATATAAAATAGTTAACAGCTTTAAAAGCTTCCATTCAGAACAGTGAACAGATCGTTGAATTTTGAATTTAATGATTTTCAACGTTCCAGATTGCAATGCATTGCCGGTACTGGCAAGTCATCGAAACCTCTTTTTATTATAATAATATTATTTGTAAGCTGAAGCTCTATCTACAGCATTGTTAGCTCTTGTCGCTGCATATTGATACAATGCACTGGCTTCAGCTATTGCGTTGCAGTCGTAAGCTGATTATAATTCGAGCAGATTTTAACTGAAAAGGAATTTCACGTGTATCTTTCGACTGATATATGTACATTAAATTTCGGCAAAAGTTATGAGAATGCAAATACAATGAAAGACAACTGCGCAAATATTTTGACTATTTCCGACATTAATGAAAATGTATTTTTGGCTGGAAGGAACAAAGGATGAAACTTTTTCGCTTGGACAGAATAAGTCATTTTGGTTTGACTGGGATTTTGCCAAAACTTTTGTTGTAAAGCTAGCACATAAATACAATAATTTGTTCTGAATACCTCGTTTTTGGGCAAGTATTTGCTCGGTTAAGGCAACAACGAATATAAAGTCTATTAATATCACTCGACTGCCAACAAAATTGATTTTGTTTTGTATCCTCGTCACAGTCAATCCTCTCTATTCATACGTGAAATACTTTTCTACTTAGTTCAGTCAGCTGAAACAATTGGATTTTTATAATCGTATTGCCGTGTCGAAAATATTATTGTTGATTTCTAATGGTGACACTTAATCGATTCAAGATTTTATAATACCAAGCAGGCATAGTTTCTAGCTAATACATTTAGAGTTTTTGCAGGCCAGTCAAAAAATCTGCTCTTCTTGATTTGGCATTTTCCTACTTTTCTCATTCGATTTTCATGTGCATTGAACTAACAGCAAACATACCTTTGGATTCAATTTATGCAGTTCGTCATTCGCAGAAGCAGCAGCATCAGCATCAGAAGTAGCTACGTATGTGCAAGTAGTATAAAATCGATCATCAACTGAACGTCAATCAGGCAAACCATCAATAATGCTTAAGTGTCTGTCTGCCTGTTCGTCCTGTATAGGTGGGTGTGTGTATGTGTGTATACTGAATGTATTTGCTTCATATTAGCTGAGGGTCTGTGTGGCGCATCTCAATTCCCACGTTTCAACAACCATTTGCAATAAAATTGGCAACGTTTTAACGACAAATAAATTACAATTGGTTACACAATTTGGACCAAACATAGTGTAAGCGGGGGAAAAGGGGGGAGGAACTTCAGACGAAATGTAATCTGAGCGTAAATTACATTTGAGTCGAAAATTAGCAAAGTTGTCACTCTGTGCGAATGCTGTTACCAATTGTGTTTGCATCTGTGTGAGTGTTAGGCATCATATTAATGGACAAACCACAAAACAGGAAACACACACACACATAAAAAGGACAGACGGAACATGAGCCGAGAGAGACCAAAGCCTCAACGGTCAGCTTCATCAGTAGCACAATCGTTGTTCGGTTTTAAAATTCATGAATTTCTATGCGTAACACACAAGTTTTGGGCTTTGTGGTCTGCCGTGTTGCGGGAGCATGGAGCCCACAGAGAGAGGTCCTTGCCAGCCTGTGTGTGTGTGTGTGTGTGTCTATATTCAATTTATGGGGTGGATGAGAGCGAATTGCGTAGTAAAGGACCTGCTGACCTGCCTGTCATACAAACTGACATTCCAACAAATTTATTTTACCCATTAAAAGGGACGCAATTACATTGAAATAACCTGGTTTGCTAACGCCACCTGTTGGCCTTGAAATTTAATTTATTATTATCATTAAATCCGTAATGCTCTGGGAAATGCAAATTAATTTCCGAAAAAGCAAGAAAACAAAAGATGAGTAACCGCACGCAGAGCTGATTGCCTTTTAGATAACTTGTGTTCATGGATCTTTTTGCAGATAAACCCGAGGAGACAACAGCTCTAAGTTCTAACATCATAATTTCCTATAAAATTGACACCTGCTTTTTATTTAGGCAACGAAGGAATTGTAATCAATTTAACTTAAAAAACTTCAGCACAACTTATGAACTTTTGGGACAGATAAACTTAGGTTCATCTGTGAATGAAAGACGTTATAAATTTGCACTCTTCTGACATACCCACTTTTAACTTTTTATGCGGTGGAAAATATTGGTTGATATTATCAATATAAATAATGTAAGCCCCGGCCAAAACGATTCCTTGTTGGAACTCGACTGAGCATTTATGTATTGTTTACTATCACAATGGGTGGCTTGAATTTTTTTGGGTGTGTGGCAGAGCAATTTGTATGTGTGTGTGCATGTGTCTTTGGCCTTGCCACGGTTGGGCACACAGTGCGTATGATTAATTGGCGCATTCGCATGTAATTTACGAGCCGGCCTTCCTTTCGCTTGGCACTTAACTGATACGAAGCTTGTTGAAATGTTTACTGTTTGAATGACCATGCCGCAAACATACATATAAGCAGATATCGCTTCCGACCATCATTTGTATGTGTGTGTTTGTTTGTTTTTGTGTTTGTAAACAAGCATATATCGAATACCTACCTACTCGTTTGTAGTAAGTATAAACATCAACACATGAATAACCTACAAATTGTAAACTAGCCCCCACTCGAGCGATTCATGAATATGCGTTGTTAGTACACAGATGGAAGCTCCATTTAATTGAAACATACGTAAAGATTTCATGCATGCAAATTTACATAAACAAAAATGCGTATGCGTATTGACGGCGCAGTCGTACAATCGTTTTCAATTGGAAAGATCTGGCAAACATTCAGTAAATGAAAGACTGCAACAAATATTGCAAATATTTGTTGAGTGTGTATCGGAAACTTAAAAGGGATATGGCAATTAACAATATTGTTTTGAATAAATAAAAAAGAGTTTTCATATTAATTTTTTTTTAGAAAAGCCTAAAATTTGTATGCTATTGGAATTCGATCGATTTTAGTTATTGTTAATTGGTTTTAAGTCTTGTTCTCCACCATTATCAATCATTTAAAATTCTTTCATATTTTTTATTTCTCGATACAGATTTTATTTAAATGATTAAATAATTGTTTTACTCTTCTTTCACTTAAACCAAAATACATATATTTCTTTTTGAAATTTATTTTGTTGCCCAAGTTGCCAAACGTAGTCACATGTCACATTTAATGTCTTTGTGACAAGCAAAAAACTAAAATTTTCAATTTTCTTCTTTTAGATTTATTCAACTTTTATTTTTTATCCACTCTTACGTCCATTATTATTCATCCATCTCGCTATAGATTTGAAAGAACAAATGCTAACGGAGCTGACAAAAGCGAAAACTAAAACTCGCGTTTTTGCTGTTGACAATGCGCTTAGTCAGCTTTGTGGCTTAAAGTGAAAGAGATGGAGAGGTAAAAAAGATAGAGGAAGTGAAAGAGTATTGCATTTGTCGAGTCGCATATGCTTTGGTGCAGTTTTCATTAGTTGAACGCAGAATTATTTATGCTCTTCACGTAATTACAAATGAATGTAGCAACTACGACACCACCACGCCCCGCCCAGTCAATCCAGTAGTTCTCGGTCGTACCATCTGCTCCAAGTCTTAATCATATTTCCACTTTTCATTCACAACTCGGGCTTCTTCCCGTCCCACCTTCACCTCTTCACACCACTCGGCTTGTCTCGCACACGCAGCAAGCAGTGGCAGATAGCGTTTGCACCGTGGCAAAGAACTTACGTGTTGTCAAGTATTTTTTAAAATGCACCTTGCCAAATGACATGCATATAAAATGTACAAAAATATTACATTACACAGCAGCGCCCGATTCGCTGATGTTTAAAAGGGGGGTTGGGACGAACTGGAAACTGTGGTGGCACCGTGCGCGTATTACTTGTAATGAATAAATAAACATGGCAGCAAGCACAAAGTCACCGATGCAATGTGACAGCGTTCTCTACTACATACAAATGTCCTCATCGTGTACGTACATACTAGAAAAATACGCATAGTACTCGTTTGTTACTTGACGTAGCGCGAATAGTTGACATTTTTCATTTACATCAATATCAAGTCCGTTGGCATATTTCATTCACGATACCGAGTTGTGTAGTAGGGTAAGTTATGGCTACGGCTATAGTTATTGTTATTGTTATTGCTATTATTATCTGTATACTGATGGCAAAAGCAAATTAAAGACCGTTGACAGGCATATACAAATGTATGAACGTATACTTATAGGGCATATAACAGCTCAGTATTTGTTTTGTTTGTTTGTTTGTGTTGGTTGTACGTGAAATATTGACAGTTGCGAATTGTTTTTCATTTCTGTTATAAGGAGCCAGCAGGATGGCAGCGCAGCATTCAATAGCAGATGAAAGGGTAAGGGCAGAAAGTGGTTGTGAGTGAAATGTGAGAGCAGAGAGGGGGTCTAATACTACTTACTTGACTTGTTTATTATACTGTTGCTGTTACACTGAAATTGACTTTTGCTGTTAATGCTTAATCGTAGTTGTTGCAAGTGTTGCAAAAGCTGCACAAATATTTCATGGCAAGTGCATTACTCTAATCACCAAAGGACACTCACAGTTCCACTCTACCCTTTCTTACCCTTTACTCCACTCCACTCTACTCCACTCTATTCTAGTCAGCTTAGCTTAGTTTAGCTCAGCTCAGTTCAGTTGCATAAAAGCCAATCTCTGAAATGGATATTCATTTCAACTTTTCTTCTCTCTCTCTCTCATTTCATTCTTTCTGTCTCTCTTTCTCTCTTCTTTTCTTGAGCGCTTTGTTGGTCTTGTTTGTTATTCGTTGTTAGCCGTTTGCAGGTGAGCTGCCAAAGGGCCAAGTGGGCGCTGAAGGGTGAGCCTTTTCAGTGCTCTGTTCTGCTGTTCTGGTCTAGGTCAAGTTATGCAGTGAAGCTATCAGCGCTTTATTGAATTAATCAATCAAATCGTAACACAGCCAAGGGAATGAAGTCCAATATAAATCAAACACGAGTCAATTCAATTGCAGAGCCATCCACAGTTTCTTGAGTTAAGTCGTTTAAGTAGTACAGTCATACTTCCCTAAATTAAATTATCATGTTCTTTCAATCGTTCCACAGAGACTTGATGAGTACTGTTCAATATTCAAAAATGAATTGCAATTTGTTGAGAGCATGGAAAATGTAAAAAGCATTATTGAGAGTATTTTTCTTTTATTGAAATACAACTTATATAAACTGCCAGTAACTTAAAATAGGTTCAGCAATACAAAGCTCTATTTTATTGTAGCAGACAAAAATTAAATGTTATCAAAGAAATTCACAGTCAAGAAAATTCATATTATTATGCAATTTAAAATAGTTAAAGTTTCCGCTTATAAAGTTATACTGTACAAATGCGTATGTTGTAGCTTTTAATAAATATTTCAACGATTAAATTGAGCTTTCAGCTTGTGATTGATAGCCATGTTGATATGTTGCCAGAGGATAGAAAAGATGGCCATGCAAACAATTCTCATTAAGCGGCTGTCAATTTAACAATTTGTGAATAATTAATTTTCAATTATGCAACAGCAAAAACAACAAAAAAATATAACAAAACAAAAACACATATAGCAACGATGGAAAAACAGTAAAATCCATTAACACGCACATGACAAAGATTGGGATGCTCAGATATGAAAGCAGCTGTTGAAATTGCCTCAACTGATACATACAAGCACGTTTGTGTGTGCGGTTGTGTGTAATGTTTTTGTTTATGCTGCCATAATTATACGCAAAAAGTGCTGTGGGCCAATAGACTGGCCAAGCACAAGCACAAGCACAAAACACAATCAACAATCAGTTAAACGCTCAACTCGAACACCAAAATGTTCTTCAACACACTTTGACCTGACCCGGATATCGACTCTTGCCGTTTTTATTTCTAACATCGGGTATTCTTAGATTGTTATGCAGTTTGTAACATTTGCACACACATTTATTATTAACAGCATCCATAGAGAAGTTGACGGTTAAGTGTTTGTCTGTCTGTAGAAGTATTAAGCCAATTCATATAATAATCAATTTCAATTTTATTTCTTTCAATTTCTTTTATTTTTATGAACATTAGCTAAAGGTATTTAAATATTCAATGATACTCCGAATTGTGTTCAATTATTCTATGCTGTCTTAAACAAAAACAAATATTGAACTGAGATCTAAGAAACTTTTAAGTTTTTTAGACATTTGTCATCCGATTTACGAGAGTATGCAATCTTCGACGTGGTTTTCGATTTCAAAACTTACTTCGGCACTCTGAATTGTCAAAAAATCGCTCACACATACACATCTACGTCTACATACACAAACATATATTTGGACACATATTTAAGTTTATTGACGACTGCATCTACGGCTAACAAAAGCTGGTCAATACTTTTTCGTTGTTGTTGGGTAGCGTACAAAGTGTGACAGAATTATTATTTTTGTGTCTGTGTGAGTGTGTGTGTTTTCTGTTTTGTTTCTCTTGTTTATTCAGTCGTCGAGGTCCAGTTTGGTTTTGTTTTTTTTGTTTTTGAAGGCCGCTGTCGAAGCAGTATAGTGCAGGGTTGGGAACTGATGGAACTGATAGGCGTTACATCAGGCGTTACAACAACGCAATGGGCATTTATCAAAAAATCAAAAATGAGAAATGCAAAATAAAAGCATAACACACACCACACATAAGAAACGTTTTACATTTCGGCAATGGCAAATTTGTGGTCATAGTTCAAGCGAGCTATTCAAGCATTTTTATCCGCTTCCGTATTTGTACAAGTATGTTTTTGTATTTGTTACTGGAACATGAGTATCGTTCACAACGTGCTTTCTGATATTTTTTAAAAAAGCAGAAATTCACATTCTATGCTGAGCCCGCATGTAAATGTGGCATAAGTGACAAAAAAATCAAGCAAAAAATGTCAGCCATGTAGGCTGTTTGAGAGTCATGCTATTAAAAAAAAAAATCGATATCAAATAAAGCCATATTGTGTATACAAAGAGATACAGATTCAAATACTTTAAATAAATATTTTTGTTAAACAAATTTCATATAGTGCATGCTATTTTTAATGATTGTGGAAATGTGAAAATGTTATCTTTAAAAAACCGGAGTTGCAAAAAGTCACCGTTTTTATGACAAAGCTTTTGAATTTACACAATTTAAACTATAAAAAACTTGACTGTTAAAGAGTTTGTACTCCTTTCTATAGAGGCTAACTTTAGTCAAGTTTGCTCTCGTGTACAAAGAATAATATATCATCATCTCAATATTAATGTCATACGTTTTAATCTTTTATAATTTATTTTTTTTGTTTGTAATTATTTAAATATTGATGTCATATTTCATTTCAGTCAGTTACAGTTATATGACAACAAAAGAGTGATAATATCCTTTATTCAGTTTATACACAGGCTTTACACAGGTACTGTTACATAAGCGGAAGTCTGATTTTCTGTTCCTATTACCCAAGACCCACTATTTATATCAGTGATTCTGTTTTGATCCCTACACAAACCACATGCATATACTAATTTTCGAAGGTTTTCCACTTTTCAATAGCCAGTACACATTATATAAATCAGAATGGCTGCAGTCCTAACAATGCCTTAGTCAACAGTTGGGGCACAGCCACAGGAGAGCGCTGCAATTTAGCTGGAAACATATAAAAATCAAGTGAAAACGTTGCAGACCGGCGCTACCGAATGCGGTATACCCTGATACCAGATAAAAACGGCAGAAGTGCTGCGTTCAAAATTAGTTTGATGCACATCTTGGGGGATATCGCCAGAAAGCTTGCTAAAAAATTTGGTATCCTAGCTTAAAAACTGTGAAGTATATATGTAGGTACCTCCGATTTTAAAAGGCGGGCAGCGTTGCGTTCCTACAGACAGTTAGACGGACAGAAGTTATGACGTGCACTCTTTACCTTAAGAGCCTGGTCTGAGAACCTTTATGACTATTTACATTTAAAGCTTTATAATTTGTATTCCAATTATAATATTTGCCAGTGCACAACAATAAAATGAATTTGTATCCAAAAAAGGGATAGAACAAAGTGAACCGAGTTTGAGGCGGGTAGACTTTTAACGAAGCTCTAGCCTCTGCATTAACTACAGTCAGAAAGCAACCAGAAACAAGGCAACAAAAGCCGCTGTGCAAAGCGGCGCATAAATATGCAAATGGCATAAGGCCATGTAGCTTCACTTTTGGCACGTTTCAGACCCCCCACAAAATAAGAACCAAGTTTCAGCAAGGGATTTGCAGTCAGGTGTGTGCACGAAGAGCTGTTTAAAAAAAAAAAAAAAAAAAACATATTAGAAACTTTCCCAGCACATGTTAATCTGGCCAAATAAAGTTAGTTTCAACAAGTCCGTTAACTGGTTGAAGTCAAAAGCAACCGACCATGTGTCCAGGGAAAAATAGCTTCAAAGCAAGTGGAGAAAAGTCCACTTTGCCTTTGTAAATGTTTAATTTTTGTATGAGTGACAAAAATATATTCCAAACTAAACATAAATTTAGATAACAACATATATGCTCCTTTCGTGTACGCAGTTAAAAAAATTGTTTTTGACACGCTGTGTGTGCGTGATAATCAATGATTGCAGCGCATCAGATGCAGCATCAAAGGAATTGTCAACGACAATCGACAGGTTGTGCCACGGAAATCAGTTTGAGCAATAGATAGGAGGAAACAGGAGCTGCATCAAGAGCAGCAGGAGCTGGATCAGAAATTAGATGAGCTGTCAGCGTCATTCGCATCCGCAGTTTCAAGCTCAATCTCAAGTCGTCCGTGTATGTGTGTGTGAATATTTGCTTTGGACATTGTTTTGTGCTGCGGAAATGTTGAGCTTGATGTGATGTGCCCATGATGACCACAAATTGATATAAGGCAAATGGCAGGTGGCCAAGAGGGCAACAGGCAACGGGCAACGGGCCAACTTGACATGGCCAATACAAAAACAGCAGTGGTGCAACGTTGAGTTTCCAGCCCAAGCCAAGTTTGTTACTATTTTGTTCCCAGTGGGCAGCAGCAGATCAATTGACAGGCAGCCATCAGCTAGCAGACGTCGACGAACGTGATGTCAACTCTGGTTTTCTATTGTTAGCCCCAGCAGGAAATGTGGCAGTTGAAACGGAAGGTTGCGACTCTCAACAGTGTTGAGTGCTGAGTAGCTGCTTTGAGTTCGGGACTGACTGACACTGAGCGACTTAGGATACGTTTTTAGTGGATACAGTGGACCAGTGTTGCCACGTGTGAGTAACCAGCTGAAAAAATCAATTGCTAGCGTGTGGGTGCTTAAGTTTACGCTGCTCCTGCTACTGGCGTATTTTCTTTGATTTATGCATATTAGAAACTGTCTTGTTGCCTTTTTTGTAACGTCTTTGTTCTTTTATGTATAAAATTTGTTTTTCTTTTTGAGTATTTTTTGTGAATTTCTTTCTTTGCTGTGAAGTTGCCCCGCCTCAGTCGTGCCAAAAAGTTGTGCACAAGTTTTTTCGCTTTGTTACTTGGTAGTAGATTTCTGTACGTGTAGCTAACAGAATGTCCGATTACAATGAATGGGCGTTGCAGGCAGCAGGCAGGCAGGCAAACACGAGCCGGTGTACAACAACAAACACAACAACTTTCAATACGAATAATACAAAAAAAGCAAGCTCTGAAGCGCAACTTTCTTTTTGAAGGCTTTAGTACTCGTATTTGCACAACTCTTATTCAGTTAAACAGTTGTTGGATATCTAAAAGGGAAATGTGAGCAGCAAGTTTTGTGCCTTTCATGACTTCCAGGACTTTCAAACATCTTTTCGACTCACTTTGTTGTTTGACTTAAATTGCTTTGGCATTTCAAATATTGCACGCACAAATAGACAAAAGGCGTGTCTTAAGCTTCTTTGTCAATGTCAGTGGATAACTAAGTGCTTGCATAGTTCTTCTTCATTCTTGGGTCTTAGTGTCACTTAATTAAAAACAACTTTAGCGATAAATGTATGTGATGTATGCTACAGCTGCAGATAACTTCAGTCCACTGAAAAAAAAATAAAATTTCCACTACCTGTTTGAACTTATTCAACTATTTTTACTACAACGAACAACTTTTCTGAGTCCAGCTTGTTTTAAGGAGAAATGAAACAACAGTTGGCTTACTGATACCATTGCATATTCTGTCAGGACACGCAATTTTCAGCAATAAGTTTTCACCACTAAACTTGAAAATTACTTAAACGCTTCTATCAGACATTCATTATAAATGTACACAACTATTTTTCTGTAATGTTTTAGGATATTCTATTTGAAACACTCAAGAAGAAATATGCAAAAACAACACAATTGCAATAGAAATCTAGTATGTTTTACTGTAAGAATGTTAAGAAAATAAGGTAATGGATAAGTTTGAGACAATTTTTAACAAATTCGAATTGTATACTTTGTATAGTCCAAACATTGTGTGAACGTCAGCGTCAACGTCATTGTGAACGTCAACTTCAGCTGACCAAAGACTGCCACAAAGGAGCGCTTACCAAGCGCATGTTATGTCTCACGAGACAAAAGCTTAATTGCACACGCACACACACAAACACACACACAGCTAAGCGGCTATTAAGCGCAATGTATAGCAATTTGGAGACAGTTGCCTTGAAAAGCGCACAAAAGTATGCAACACCTTTTTCAGGTACCTCGTCGCATTCAAAGATCTGCGACTAAAGCGGAAGCCAGCCGATTCAAAGAGTAAGGAAAAAAGTAGGAGATAGATAGGCACAAAGCTGCTGATGATGCTGATGAAAAGCACTTGTCAAGGAGGAGAATAACAGTGGCAACAAAGAGAGCGGCAAAGTGGGCCATGGGCAACCGTTTTGATTTGCATAAACAAAGGTTCAAGTGTAGCGAAAGTGGCCACCCAAATGGGCATGATAGGCCACACAGATTGAAGATGATGTTGCCACAGTTGCCCCAACCCAACAACGCAAACAATTCATTGTCTCTACCATACCAGGCAAAACTCTGCTCTGATAGCGAGCAGCTGCAGCTGTAGCTGCTTTCAAGGACGACTATCCTACCTGAGCAATGGCTTACACAAAAGTAAGGGGCAGTTATGGGGCACAGAATGAAAAGGGGCCCAAATGTTGCACACTCGATTTCCTGAGCGCATGTCGCGCAAATGTTTGCCGACAACAACAACAGCAACAACAACAACGAAATTGAAAAGGAAAGTTGATTGTTTTTCAGAAGCGGCGGCTGTTGCTCGGCTGCTTCCACTGAAAATTGTCGTTGTGACCGTTGTTGTTTAGCATACTTTTCAGCTTGCGAGAAAACAGGAGGAAGAACATCTCGAACAAAAAATGTAATTTTGCAGCATTCTTATTATGCGAGCAATCGTAACTGCTCTTTGTTTTTTTTTGTGTTTGCTGCGGATACCAAATCAGCTGACGTCATCTTCATCCTCTATACAGCCACAAACATGGCCAGCTATTTTGATACACAGACACACACACACACACACACACATATAGTAACCCATCGCAAACACACACAACCCCAACAATGCAATGCAATGGTGGCCGTAAATAACAAAAAATGTAGCAAAACAAAAAATACAAACGCAACAACAACAAAAATATAGGAAAATTTGCTTCGGGTTGCGTTTCGGTCAAGGAAATGCACGAGTCCACCTCCCTTTACCCTTCCGCCCACCAGATGCAGCTGCAGCTGCCTGCGCTCGGGAGGACATTGTGCCAGTTTGTAAACTGTCGCAGACGTCATTTTAATCACATTGCTCCATAAAGTACTTGCGACAGTTTCTATTTGGTTTTCCCCTAGCACAGTTATTGTAAAAGTTGCAAGCTTATATTAAATTTTTGTTTGCACAAATACACAAGCACATTAATATATATATATATATATATATAAGTATAAGTATATATTTATAGAATACTGATACCACTACATGCGCATGCATATGCATCGTATTGACATTTGACAAAAACTGGCAGCATTTGCATTTGTTGGTCCACTTGAAAATTGTCCCCATAATACGCGTTTTAGAAAACGCAACGAGCGGCGTTTGCCACATTTTGTGAACTGCCTTCAGAGATGGTTGCGTTTTGGCGTTTGAAACAATGCAAACCCGAGCCACAAATGGCAAATCAAACAAACTATTTCAAGTATCAAAAAGCATATTTGTAACAGTTATTAATTCCTTTTTGGTAGTTAATTAAAAAAACATATAAGTACAACACAAAAAACATAAACAATTTTCTCGACTATTTTAATATTTCTGTAGACTTGTTTTGGATTATTTTTCTTCTGTAGAGGCTTATGTCTAGTTAAGTAACTTGGGTTTTGTTATTTATTACAATATTACGTACAAGCACGCTGGGCATTCGATTTTTCATCACGAGCTAGCCTCCAGATATCCGTGTAAAAGCACGACACTCGCAAACACAACTCTAAGCTCTGTGTCAGTGTATATGTAGTATATGTATCTGTGTTTGCTGGGTGGCTAAAAGCTTTCAAGCACCCACTCATTGACAGGGCGGAACAGGGCGTGGCAACTATAGTTTGGGTGGTGGTTGGTAACTTTTTGTATGCATGCATTTTGAAAATGTGCTCCCTTATGTTAATTAAGCTTCAACTTGCTGCAGCGCCAACTATTAACAAGAAAAGCGCTGAGTGTTGCACTTCAGCACAGCCATAAAACCAGCGAGCATCAACCAGCTCACAAGCGCATACACGTATGTGTGTATGTATGCAAATGGTACTTATATATATTACATCAGCCTGAGCATCTAAATCGCGCATACGACCCGTGGGCTGGCAACTTGCATTTAACAATGGCCTCAGCAGCAGTCGGGTTGTTGTTGTTATTTTGCCTAATCAGCATTGTTTAAATCAGTGCTTAGATTAGCGCAAATTATAATGGAATTAGTTCACGTTTTGGGCGTTTAAGCTAATCGTGGGCATGGCCCTCTGTTAAGGACAGCCGTCTAGGAACATCAAGGTCGCCATTTGAGTCATTTGTGCGAGCAATTTACATTCTTTTCTGCTTAATCTTTACCAACACGCTCTGTTCCACACACACTTTTGCTTTGTGTGTTTTGGTTGTGTAGCGGCGCATAGATAAAGCGCATAAAAGATCAAAGGCCTTGGCATAAGGCATCCAATAACGCGCTTGCCAAGCACCAATCGAGGCATGATAATGAAAACTGTTTCGCTGAAAAGCAAACCCAACGCCCAACCATCGCCCCACTCTCTTTCTCTCTCTCTCTCTCTCTCTTATTTGGCAAGTAAACAATCAAAACTTGTGCCGCTGTCAGACATTTGACATGCGATTAAAACTAATTTGTCGCAGAAGTCCGCCGAAAATTTTGTCGCTTGAATAAAGTGAGTAGTCGCCCACAGCTGCATAATTAAAATTTAAAAAAAAATGTAAAAACTTTGCAGTCAGGCGCAACCGACTGCAAAATACTCTGATACCAGTATTAAAACAGGTGATAAACATATATCTAACATGGAAGAGTATGGTACATTTTTGATGCAAGTCTTTGGGGAACGTTGTCAGCATTATTTCCACCAAAAATGTGGGAATGATTTGTGTTGTATCGATTTGTACGCTGAGGTGAATCGAATTTTTATTAATTTTCTAGGCCCCAGTGGGCGAAGGGCCCCTATATTCACACGCTTTTGTTTTAGATATGGACCAAGACATTTGCAAAGTTTTATGTCTCTAGCTTAAAGGGTGATCAAGAAACTCGTGGACCTACGAACGGGTATTTGTTTAAAGTGTAATTGCATTTCTTTTGAGGTTGTTTTCGCTCAAATTTCAGTAGCTTGTTGAACATTGATTAAAATTGAACACATTTTCATAAATAAAACTGTGTGGTGTGATAATTTAATGGAATTTATAATACCTGATAAATCAAGTGAGTAAAAACAAATTAAAATCCATTAGAGTAGTATGGTTATGTGACATGCGTGTAACACAGTAGAGGGAAATTGCCTGGTCAATTATGGCACACACAATTATTTATTATTAATAAATGCCCGAAGTCGATTAGATCAATTAGCAATTATGCTGCATGTGACTTAAATATAGGGAGGTATTACCATCGATGGCAGTTTCAATTAAGTAAATGCAAATTTTGTTGTTTGTCCTTGTTGATATGACTATTTGGTCTAAGGGTGGGTAGCCGCTAATTACAAACAATTTGTGATATAACAAAAGGCAATTGCTTTTCGAAACGAGCTTAGTGGAAATATTTCAAAGATAACACAAAACTGGCACAACCCCCACACAGGCACACACATGAGTACAAAAGACGATTGACACAGTTATTAAAAATGGCATATAGAAAATGGTATTCATGGCATGCGGGCTACAACATTCGACATCGACATACTTAGGCGCATATTTTGACAGCAGGCGGTGAACGGACGCAAGTTAACAGCCGTGCAAAAGTGGCAGCAGCCGTTGGACCTCTAACAGCTATTGAGGCAGCATACCCATGTCGAACATGCCACCAGCAGCACTCGAACGGAAAAGGAAACATTCGCAGAGATTTCCATGAACAACATGCCAGCCAGGCTGAGAGATGGGATGGGGTGAAGCTAGTGGTTACGATGCTAAGGAATTCAATTAGGCAGATGAGTGGGCGGTTGAACGAGGTGTAGATAAAAGTGTTGCCAAGTCAAAGCAAAGCCAAAGACATTTCTGACACTTCTCATATGAGGGCACTCTGCCATAAAGTGACTTAGCATTGGGGCTAAGCTGACTTGCAATTGCCCTTATCCCCCCAGCCCAATCCTTTAGGCAAGCAGGCAAAAAAGCAAGCAAGCAGTCAGGCAGTGGGACAAGCTTTGCTGATGCTGCTGATCCTTTGGCGATGGCATTCGTAAGTTGCTCTTGCCGTCGAGTAGTTGATGGCTTAATGGCAAAATCTCAATACATCTTTGCACTTTGCACTTTTGCTCTTACACGCACACGCACTAGAACCTATTTTGATTGGCATAACCAGCAAAACTTGAATGCGGTTTAAAAAGTTACCACAATCCAGGTTGCGACTGAGGCTGAGAATGAGACTGAGACATGACCAAAAACGAATATGAAGACGTATGAATATAGACAGACAAACAGGCAAACAGACAATGACACAGATGACGATAATTATAATCTCAAGGCTAATGTTGTTACACTGTGGCGAAAATTGTGTTATTTCAAGAGCCCAGCATTAGAGTTGTCTTCTTAAAGTAAGGTTTTATAATTCATTTATCTATTTAATAAGCATTACATAACATTTAGTCTTAATTACCTACTATAAGCGAAAGATGCATAAATCTAAATTTAATTTTATTTTTTTTTTATATACATTCAAACAAATCAAACCACAGTATCAATTAATATTATACATATAACATTGAACATTAAACTTAAGCTAAGCAGCAGCTACAGGTACTATGTTTACAAAATCAAAAAGTTCTTAAGCTAACAGCTATTAGACAGAGCTCTAGCAGTTCCAATTCATTGTTCAATTGCAAATGCTTGGAATTTCAAAGGCACGCCATATCCTTGAGTTATAAATTCATGGGAATCTAACAATTCACAAATTTGCCCATAGTGCAATGTAGAAGTCAAAGTTAGACTAGTTTGAAGAAGCATTCATCATTCATTGCCAGACAATTTTCTCATGCATTTTCGTTTATGCAGCAAATTTAGCTGTATATATGTATGTATGCGAAAATGTGTGTGTGTCTGTGTATAGAGCTGGATTATATAGTAAGCTTAGCGTTTGCCGTCATCGCGGCGCTGAAGTCAACTGAACCGTTTTAATTGCTGCATAAATATTTGTTTAAAATTAGCTCATTGTGCTGCGCTGCTTTTGCTGCGTTGTTTCCATTCAGGGTTAGGTTAAAAGGGGCGATATCTCTTGATGTATGGGTATGGGTATGGGTGTGGCTGTGGGTGTGTGCACCGTTGATGTTTTGTGGGTATCGTTCTGAGTCAGTCAATTATATAATTTATTTATCTATGATTAGTAAGCAGCCGCAGGCTTTGCCTTTCTTTCTACGAGTACCTAAAGCATCGTCTAAGCAGATTTTCTTGCTCGCTCTGCACTCTATCCCTCTATTCCGTCTAACAATCTGGTGGTGGTGCTGCTGCTTATTGAATTGCAAGCTCTAACCTTAAGATTTTTGGCATTTTAGCCACAATCCCTCTCTTTCAATGCTTGCAGTTATTTATTTATGGCCACACTTGTGCACAATCTCTTTTTAGTATCGCAATGCCATTCAAGCGCGCATTAAATGCACTCAATGGAGATTTCAACTGCAACTTCAACAGCATCCCTCGACGACCCTATCTGCTAGCTGCTACCTTTATGGTTTCCCATTTAATCAGTAGCATGATGCAGATGCGGCCATACCCCACATTCTTCTACTCTCTCTCTCTCTCGCCCTAACCCTTCTGACGTGTCTGTACGCCTGACCCCCGTTTACTTAGCTTTGGCAAAAATTAATTTCAGCTCGGCAATATGTGTGCTCAGCTTGGTTTGCATGCCCACGCACTCACACACACATTTTTGTGTGCTCACATACATTGAACGTATGTACTTATTATGTACATGTGTTAGTTGAAAAGCCCAACCACAAGTCTTGTTTGCAACTACAGCAACAACAACAGCATATTTGAATTTACTTTGCAGGCAGGCATCGTAATACCACAACTAGTTTCCAAAATTGTGCAATTTTATCGGCAAGAGTTTCTTTTTTTTAGCTCCTGTGCACAGTGTGTTGTTGGATAGCTTAAAATTTCAAGTATATATATAAGTATCTATAATTAAATGCGATATTTATAAACGCATAAAAAGACCAGCAGTGCCATAAATAATTTAAACGTGAAATATGTTTGGCATATACTTAATCATTACAAATTAATGGGAACACGTCGTGGTTAAAGGCTTTTAATGCTACAAAAATGTCTCGAAAATAATAGCATGTGTCTAATCAACCAATTGGTTCAATAATTTATTGCACAGCTAAATAGCTATAAGAACTATCTCCAATATAGCAGACTAGTAAGGCACCCATTTGTTTTCCTTTGATACTAACACGCTAATTGAGTTAAATGCATTTCTCGCGTGTTATCAGTTTCCTAATCAGTTACCGAAAATGTTTCAGTGTGCGATTTCGTTCTCTGATGCTATGCTGCTGTTTGCATAGCTCTTGCTCAGCGCGCGGATAAGCTGAAATTTACACAGGCGCACCAATTGTCGTTGTTGCTGTTGGGCTGAGTGCTCTGTAATGCTTGAATTTGCACTTTTAAGCACACGCATACACACACACACACCCAAGCAGTGGGGAGAGTTCCGTTGTTTGGCTTGATGGAGCTGGGGAGCTGAACGCCAGGCGCCATGCACGAGCAGCATAAGTAAACAAGTTTAGTAGTAAGTATAATCAACGTTGAAGAAGAGAGACAGAGCGAGGGATAAAAAGAAGTGCTGCATGCATATCCTCTTACATGACACAAAAAAAAAAAACACATAAACACAAACAAGAGGGGATATGACGCATCTATCGTAAGCGTCTATGTTTTTATTAGTATGCTTTTGTTGTGCTGCGTTTGGGAGCTTCTTGAACGGGTATTGATATGTATGTACACGTACATATATATTTATTCTTTTGTTCCAGCTTGCAGTATCCATAAAAACATATTACCTGTGATTTACACACACACACAAATACACAGCTAGCCTGTTCATTAGTGTTACAGTCTTGCGGGATCTAAAGGTCGAGAGTTTGAAGCTGGCTGCTTTGATGACTTTGTGCCGCCGCAGCTTGTTCAATGCTTTCATTTAATCTAAAATATTGAATGATGCTACTTTCTTTTGCTACCCTTTCACATATTTTGCTCTCAACACTGTACTAGAGGAAATACTAGTAGCGTTCTCTAGCAGAAAGTTTTTTTTAACTTAGCATACTTGAATATTGCGAACATGTAAGTACATATTATGAATATTTTATTAGTACGATGAATTGTAATGTTGCAAAGAAAATATTTTAGCACATCCCCACGCTGTTCAATTACAATGTTTTTTTTTAAACTCTTGTTTATCAAAATTTAACATTTATTTTGTTGTTCCGAATAGTTCATATTTTTGTAAGAGCAAAAACAACTTGAGTTTACCGCATATGTTTGTGCCCGAAAAAGTTGATAATGTTTCTATAGTGCGCTGCGGTTACTTTATTTTATTTTAGCTTAACTCATGTGGAACATTTTTACAGTTAAGCTTAGCTTATGTTTGAATGTGTGTTAGCTTGTGTTCTTGAGACTGACAAAAGCTGGCGTGTAAAATGGCTAACAAATTGCATGTACTTAGAATAGCCACAAGCAACAGCAGCAGCAGCATCAGCAGTAGCAAAAACAACAAATGAGCAACATCAAGAGTACAATTTCGGTAGTTGCTTAAGCCATCGAGGCGAGACAATCTCATGTATGTGTTTGTGGGCTTATTTGTATAGCTGCTTGCGGGCATAAAAGGCGAGCGGAAAAAAAGCTACAAGAGACACAAAACGACAGACGATTTGCAACACGCACAAAAACAGAAACAGCATATACAGTTTAAGGAACGTCTATTTTTTTTTAACTTTTAACTTTGACGCCCCTGCTGTTAGAATTATCGTAGACGCAGCTGCGCCACACCACCACACACTCACCTCTAACCAGTCAATTTGCTGTGTAAATAATTTGCATAAAATATCAACTTCATATGCAAAAGCCGGATATGAGCATTGTGCATAAGCAAATGAAACTCACTTCCTGAGTGTGTCTGACTTTAAAACTTAATGAAATTGAAACCAAAATTGTACCCTCTACTCCCTTGCCAAAGGGCCACATTTGACAAATAAAAATATACACGCGTCAAACTTTGTAAATTGTTTAGCAAGTTTTGTTATTTTTCCATTGCCACATTTGTCGTTGTTTTCTTTGCCTGCTCCGTACAAATATGTATTGCATAACTTCGTGCGTACATCTGTGATTAATGTGGTTAGCGGTGGGCCACTTGTGGGCGGTATTTTAGGCCTTGCAGCGTTTTTCTTTTGTCCAGTCCTTTGAGCAACGACCACAAATTTAAAAATATAAATCTGGTGTCGCCATTCGTTCCTGACTTATCTGCATAGAATCCCAACAGGGCGTGGCCATGCAAATTGAGGCTTCAAAGCATCACAAAAAAAAAAAAAACACTTAGAAAAGTAAGAAAACAAAGAGAAATCCCGTGGTACAAAGGCAAAAAAATGGGGTCATACACAACACGATAAGTAATTGAAGGCATTTAAGATGATGTCAAGCCGAAAAAAGGTTCAAGACAACGCAAACAAGTAAATTATTTTTATTTTATTTTTTTCCTTTTCATTGATTGTAAACGCATTAAACCCAAAGACACCTCTTGGGTCCAACACAACACAATGGCCCTTTCTGCCACTTTTTGGAATTAAATTGATAACTCAAAACCTGTGCGATCAGATGTCAAAAAGTTGATTTCCTAGCTAAATTTTTTTCGTTTGTTATTTTTGACTAAATTGACTAATTGACACCGCTCTTATTTTTTATAAAAGCAATAAGTATTTATATTCATGGAAAATTCTAAAAGTTTGCTATGTATAAACATTTTTAGAATCGAACCAACTTAAAAAAAACTTATTAAATTCCAAAAAGTGGCAAAAAGGGCCAGGGTGCACTTGTTGGTTGATTATTCTGGCTCACTCCCTCGGATTTACTTGTTGATTTGACTTGTCTGGCCACTCAATTGAATTAAGCGAGCATAAAGTCAGCCCCCAAACGCATTGCGACAGCACAGCTGGGGAATTTAGCCAGCAACATTTTTGTACATATATTCACTTTGACCTCAAAGACTCTGCGTAACTGATTGCTGTATACGCTTAATTGCCAACTAATAGGTATTTTATGTAGCGTTAAATTATCGAACAAAAAAAATAATTTACTCTGCTGAAAGGCAAATCGCGAACAAGTAAAAGTTGTAAAGGTTTGATTATGCAATTTTAGGATACTCTGTTTTTTAAGTATATACAACGCTTAAGGAAGTGTGTCGGGTTTGTAAATGTGTCATTTATTTACACATAGTTAAATTTGCTTGTCGAGGGAAAGGATAACAAGTATGTTTTATAGAGACCAAAGTATTGAACATTGTTACCTTAACTTCCGTTGACTATCTGATGGAAAAACATACATACAAAATCTTTTATCAGACATAAACTTATCAAAAATATAATGGGTACAGCAACTAATGAAGTAGAACACACGCACTTACTGTCAGCATGATAAAGCTGATTAACGCTTTTATCAGCTGCAAATGAAAATACAACTGAAACTGCAACAGCAACACTCAGAATGCACAGAATTTGCAGTAGCAGCAACTGTTGCTTTTGGTTTTGGTTTTGGCATCGCAGTGGCAATGACTGCCTATCTGTGTCAAGGCCTTGCAGGTGGCGGGAGCTGCAGAAACTGAGGAAGGGAACTGCAAAGGCTATTGTTTTTATATGTAAGTAAATCCACGACCGTTCCTGCAAGCTGCGGGGGTTTGCGCTTTGCGTTCGTAGGCATCATCGCTTGCATTTATAAATGTTAATTAAAATGAAGCGAGAGTAAGCGAAAAAATGTGTGAAAGCAGCAGAATGTCCAAAGCCGTGTTTATATTGTAGAGCATGAATTATATTTGCAACGCTCACACACACATACACACTATTATTGTATGGCATTCCAATCACACAACCAACCACATATAAGTACTAATACATATTTTTTTTATGCTTTTATATACACACATACATAAATATAACTTATTTGCAGATATCGTATGCAGTTCACGTTTTTCAGTTAAGCTGCGGCAATAAATATTTCAAGCACAATTTGTTGGGCGGGCTCACGCAACCACTTGGCTTCCCATCTATTCATGTTAGCATCTATAGAAAACCGAAGCCAAGCGCGAGTCACGCATAGTTGAAATGTTCAAAAAGCAGTCGGGAGCAGACGCTGCATCTCGTCGTTCTGCTCTAGCTATGCTTTTTTACGTTGGCTCTTATTAGGGACACGCAATGTGACCACTGTTCTCGAAGCTGCTCAATTTTACCATCATTTTGAAAATTGTGTCTTCGTTGTTGAAGTTGCTGCTCCATGTCCTAGATCTAATAAGTTTGATCGATAATCGGGTCCATTATCAATCAAGAACATTGTCCACGTTTAAACTATTAATTTATCGCTGTTGCAAGGTCTACTCAGCTGTTAGCCTTCGATGATGTTTAAATGTTAAGAAAAGTCTAACTTAAACTTGATTGTTATTAACTAGATGGTATTGTACGAATCTTTTAAGATAACACAGTTGATTACTGGGATATTTTAAAGAGATTTCAATAAATTAAATAAATAAATAAGAGGAGCCCGTCTACATAAGTTGAGAATAATACAAGGATAAAGCATAAGCTCATTATTTTACTTTTAATATCACTTAGTAAAGAAATTAAACAAGTTTTGTAAATACCTCATTTTTATATTTATTATGTTAATCAAAAAGCGATGCAAAAATATTCATAGGCTTATTAGTTTGTTTTCATTAAACGCAAATAATATTATTATTAAAGGGCATTTGAATTCTGTTCAAAACCTCAAAGTGTATTCAATTGTGTTGAGATCTAAAAAGCTAAAAAGACATAAATAATTTATTTATTTACCCGCCAAGTGTACACACTGGATTATTGCAATTCAATTGAATTTATGTAATGCAAACTGCTAATCAAACAACAAATACTAAAACAACAAATAAAAGCCTTCGTATATGTATTCTGCATTTTTAAGGACTTGCAAACATATAAATATTAATATAATAGTAGAGGCTTATGTACTATGTTGTAATTTTACTTCAACTAAATGAATATACATATATACAAATAGTACAAGGAATTCTAATTGAACTCAATGTGTACATACCAGCAAACATTAAGCGCTATACAAAAGAATTTTTATTGGCTATAAATGCAATAACAAATTGAGTGCATATACCTTTTCCTAGTTTCAAAGACGACAGGCCCTACCTAAGGTTTCGTACCTTGAAACTATTAAAGAATAACACTGCCTAATTGCTGCCCACGCTTTACTTTGGTTAAGTAAAATTATGCACCCATTTGTTTTAATTGCATACAATTAATGTTGCGGAAAAAATTGCAGTTAAATATCCTGTACTTAAAGTGGGTAAATAAAATGTAATGATAAAGCTAAAAACTTAATTACAAATAAGCAACTGAATGTGGTTAAACACACCTTAGAAATCTTAAAGAAGAAACTGTTATAATTAAATCATGATTTTAATTTTAGTACAGGGTATCTTTGAGTTAGCACACACATTTATAGACAGTTCATAGTTATTTTTGAAGCTAGTTACTGTGTCGTTTATTCTGCTTATGAAGCCAACAACCGGCAATACTGCCACCACAGCCAACAGGCAACCAGGCAGCCGGGAGGCAGCTAGAAAATTGAAATTCATGGAGTATGCCATAAAATAGGCAAACGTGCCCATGCATGCGTTGTGTTGCGTTGCTCTTCTAGCTCTTAGCGCAGTGGAATTTGTAAACTGTATGTAAAAGTATGCAACAAGAGCGCCAACAGAAACAACAACAGCAACAACTTACACAAAAAACAGGTAAAATAAGAAGCAAAGCTATGTGAGATGCCGTCTGCGCTTCAGCCATTAGCCTGCAGCCTCAGCTGGCCGGGACTTGGCTTAAGCTTATGGATAAAACTAGGGGTTGAGGATGATCATGGGTCTATGGCTGAGCTTCAAACTCGGGGTAGCGTTTATGGCATGCTGCTGGAATTTTGTACGCCAGTATTGTGGAATTTTACGTGTTGCGGAATTTCAGTAACCAACTACCGAGAGTTCTGGCAAGTCGAGAGTTGAGGAGCCGAGTTGCGACAGTGTCAAACTCCGACCGATTATTTTTACAATGTTTGTTGTGTGAGTGTAAGCTTTGGAATTTTATTATTAAATTGCCAACATTTGCACATGAATTGAATTTCACTTAGCTTTCGGATCCGAACAGTGACAGGACGTCATTTCGTAGCACAATGGATTACTGGGATTATGTAACGAAATAACAAGCAGCTTTGTCAGCATCATTTGTTTTATCCTATAGCAGTCGATATACGACTATTCACCTCCTGCTGTTGGATGCAATGGTCAAGGTTTTGTTGGGGGCAGGTGCTTATGATTAATATTGGTGACCTCGCCCCATTACCCATCATCTAGCCAAAACAAATATTGAACATTTACAGTCAGCAAAAAATGCGCAAATGCTGCGTCAAAAGATAAAAATGTGTACTACATAGCTCAAAATAGTTGCAAAAATATTGGCGGTCGGTTATTTTGAGTGTGAATGTGAGTATTAAAATGATGAACAAAATGAAAAAGTAGAAACAGAAGCAACATCAACAGGAATAGCAGCAGCAGATTTTTTGTTGCGCTTCGTTGAGCACATAATAATTCCATCAACGGCAGCAGCAACAACACCAAAAACAACAACAGCAGTAGAAGTAGCAACAAATGGCGCTAGCAAAACGTTTAGCAGTGGCACAGAGATAACTGCGCCAAACTTTGGCAGCGACGTTAACGCCGTCGGCACTTTGCCACACAAATCTACAGCTGCATTGTGTATGTATATATGTATGTATGTTTGTGTGTGTGTGTGTTTGCGCTGTTTTTGTGGGTCAGTTTACTATGGGCAAAATGCAAACCTAAATTAATGAACGTTTAAAATATACTTAATGATTAGAATCAGCAAAATTAAAGTTCTAAGAATCTCTGTATAAAAATTCATTTTAACATTATTAATAAATTGTTGTTATGTTAAAATAGCATAATAAACTGCCGGGCAATGGGTATTAATTTTTCTAAAGTCCCATTCGAAAAACATCAGATGTGCTAGCACAAGCTAGAAATTTGTTGCCCAGTGTTTGTTAATGAAAAATAACAAATCTTTATTTCAATAACTTGAAATCATGATTTTACAAAGTCATCCCACAGTCGTATGTTCGGAAAATGGCAAGCCCTTATGTGGGCGACAGGGCGTATGAGTAATGGCCATGTGGCAGACGGCAAGTCGCATGGGCGCTCATGTAGCCTGGATGCTTGAAGCATTGCCACGCTTCGTTAATTTTCAAGGAAATAATGTTACAGTTTTACATATTATTCGGTTATATTTTTGTCGCTTAAACTTGTTGCCATCAACCTGGAAATTATATAAATTACAGTCTTGTTCACCTACGCAACGCGTAAAAGAATGCTACGATTAATTTCATGTTTGCATGAATATTTATATGAAGTAGTTAGTGTTTATATTTATTAATTTGACGCGCGAGCTCAAAGCGCCTGGCGGCAACTTTTTGTGGGCAACACAAGCAAATGGGGGGGGGGAGGGACCAAACTTTTATAATTAAAAATGTACGGCATGTAGAGTTAATCGCCAATTCTGTTCAGCCGCGTAGATGAATTTCATTTCCGAGTCCTTTTTTGTTGGGCAGCGAACAAGTTTTGATAGATATTACAGTAATTAATTTTTAAACTATTTCTATGCATAAATTTACATACATTTCACAAAGCACACACTGAATAAAATTGTGCCCACAGCTACAACAGCAGCAATGCCAACAAATGTTGCTTTACATGCGCTTAACTCAGTACGCTCAACCTCTAAGTTGGCTAATAAAAACGCTGCTTAATTTGTGTCTAACCAACTCGGAATTCCTGTTGCTATTTTTTTTTTTTTATTGACCCGAAGCTGGACATGGGCACCCACGCCAGTGCATGGAATGCAGCAGTAAGTGCAACTATCGCAAAGTTTAATTAACACAAAACGATTAAACACCTCACTTTATTGCTGTCGAATGTAATACCCTTGCAGACAAATCCATTATTTATACAAAAACATTTTATTTGTTGTATTAATCAGGTCATAAACATAGCACATCATTAAAAAGATTGGTTATGCAATCGATTTTCCTAAAAACGCTCAATAATACAAAAATCCGAATCTGGAGTTTGCGACAAATGTACTGAGACTTCTATAAAAAAAAAAACTCCTCTTGAAGATGCTATTCTTCGATGCGTTGCACTTTTATATTTTAATACCCGCTACAGTTTTCAAACAATCTCTCTCTTACTTCTCGTACAGAAATATACAAAGCTAACTATTAAAGTGATTGACTGGTAAAGCAGTTTCACTGTCTGCTTAAAACTCTTAGAAAACTTAACTTAATTGCTGATTCACATGGCAGACATCCAAATTGCGTTGTTTTCCCACTGCTCGAACGATTCTTGTAATTGCCAACATCTCTACTGATTTATGCTGCGACATACCAGATAGTGGTACGACTTACATACGTAGGTATGCTGCTGCTATATACTACATAAATTCAATCTATTTTAAATGTAAATTAGCTCAACGGGTTGCTTGCCCAAGTGGCATCAGCTGAGCTTAGCTGTGCGGAGCATTCACAAAGGCTGACCCAATTGATATTCTCAGTAATGCGACCTTTCAGTTGAAGTTTCTTCATTGTCATTGTTCGCGATACATCCAGTCTCTAACGCTTCTTTTGCACACGATGTATGCAAATGAGCTCATATTAATTTACATGTGTTTGCCAACAGATAAATCTGGGATATATTCGAAATAACATAAACTAGCCAACTAACAATTCTATAAAATGTGATTTAGCATTAAAGTTATTGTTAATTTTTAAACTTCCTTTTCAACCAAAAATGATTGGTATTTTGGTTCAGCTTAAATTCAATTATTATCCATTAAAATTGATTTTATATTCAATAAAATTTTCTTCATTCTTATTCATTCATTTTATATATTCACAAAACCATGATTTCGGTTTTTGAATTCGGCTCAATTTCAATTACAAATTCCATCACAAAAATGATTTTATATTCAAGCCATTAACCAATTTACACATTGTTGAAAAGAAAGAGCGAAATTAGGGAATTTCACAAATATTCCGCATGTCATTTTGCACATTGGCACAAATCATATGGTTACAAACGCATAATGAATTCTTAAACATATTCAAAAAATCATTTTTATTTTGTCATTTCCTATTGAGTTTCCGGCCAGGCCCAAACCAGAACACAGTAGCCGTAACCATTACCGACACTCGCTGAATTTAGCTGTTTATCAATGCATAATTAATTACTAAGTATTTCCATTGGCAAGCCGAACAGCCACACAATCATAAAGTTCATTATTAAACAATTGGATATTGAACGATTGCCAACTATTTGAAAATGTGTGAAATGTGCTTTTATTTGTTAGTAAGTTTGAGAAGTCGTTGTAAATCAATTTAGCGCTTAGCTTTTTACTTTTTGTACTATGGGATGTATACACAATCTAGTTTGTCGTTATAATATATGTGTTGGTTTTTTTTTAAGATATGTACTAATAGTTAGCACATTTGAAGGATTTGGTAGCTGGATTTACATACCATGCATAACAATTCTAAATATAGTTTGTATATATGCAAATATTTGATTTGTTTGATTTTCATTATTCTCTTAAATGTTTTCAAGAGTCACGCCCACTTTTTGCTCAACACATAGCTTAAGCCAGTCTGACAATCACAAGTTTCGTTTCCAAGTTAAGATTTATTTTATTTTTATTTATTTTTACCATAGTGCATTATGAATAGTATTTGTATGTGTACACAGAATGTCGGTTTATTTTCATAGATACCACAAATTCTCATACAAAAACACTGCATAATATATTTGTGTATATATGTATTTCGATATTTGATTTTTGCATAATTGCCACAGAGTCAGAAAATTTCGAGTGGATGGAAAAACGCATAATTGAAACAAAATAAGAAGCGCTTTTCGCTTTTCGCTTGCCTTTTGTATTTGCAGATTTTCATTTAGCTTTTAACTCAATTTGCAACAATTTACCAATGCACAATATATTAATAGCTGAAAGATGCTTAAAGTGGAGAAAAATTAAACGTAAATGATAAAATATTAAAGTATCGTATTGCTAAGATTTGAAGTTGCAGTTTTTTTTACTTACTTATTATGTAGTATTCGATAGAGTATTCGATAGATAGCTATTCAATTGAGTAAAATTACAAATTGCATTTGTGTGCGAACCGAAAGTCATTGTGAAATGGAACCAGAAATTGCGTCTATAATGGCAACGGAACGAAAAAGCTTTTAACTTGCGAAATAAAATGTACAGAAAATGTTTCAGAAAAATGACTTTGCATAGGAATGGTGTGTGCTGTGTCGAAATGTGTATGTCAATGTGTGTGTGTGTAAGTGTTACAATGAGCATGAAATGCTTTTTATATTGTTCAATATTTAAGTAAAACGAAAAAGTTTACACAAATAAAAGTAAAGTGACGCACGACATTTTGTGCAAGAATTATGATGTGTGTATGTGTATAAATTGTATGTGTGATTTTATATATATTTATACATTGTTGTACATTACAATTTTGGGTTCCATGCTTGATTTGTTGTGCGCCTTCGTTGATTTCATTAAGATGCTCTCACTCCTTGCTGCTTGCTTGTGCCACAATATTTTCTCTTCTCCTCTGCCTCTGCCTCTGCCTCTCTCTCTCTCTTTCACTCTCAGTCTGTTGCTTTCTTGCCTTGTCAATCAACTGTTTTGCAATTGTAATTTCTTGACTTTTTAATTACTTTGATTTTGATTTCGATATCGATGTTGATTTCGATTTCTTCGGATTTTGGCTCTCTGGTTTATTCAGTTGATATGCTTTCCATTATTCAAGTTGACAATTGTAATTTTTTTTTTCATTTCTGCAGCTGTTGATTCGCATTTAACGGCATTTTTCGGCACTTTATTTCACAATATTTATTTTCGATTTACTCTCCCCTCTTCTTTTTGTGTAAATTTTTATTTGCAGTTCAGGCGAAACCGTTAAATTGAGTTTGTTGCTGTTATGGTTATTTTTGTTCTATTCTTTGTTGTTGATTTTATTTTGTTTCGAATTTGTTGTTTGTTTTTTAAGTTGTATTTAAGTTACAAAAAAAGTTTACTATTATTTGTTTTGTGTTTTTTTTTTTTATTGGTGTTTATTCAATTGGATTCATCTTTGATATTATGTACTAATAAAATGCATGTAAGTCAGTCCGTCGTTTCACAAATTGTTTGCCGTTGAGCTGTAACTGTAATATATTGAATATTTTTACTGTTAGACCGACATACACAAAATCAAAACATCTTTCGCTCTCTCTCCCTCTCTCTCTCTATCTCAAACAATCTTAGCGCAATTAGAAACAAATTAGCAACTCAATTGTTGCAGTCAGCCAAGTTGTACTCACACAGACACACACAAACTAGCCTTACGCTCACACTCATGCACAATTTGAACTGCAGGCGCCATTTGAATGGCTTTTAAATTGCTTGCTTCCTTTTTGCAAGTTAAAGGCGTCTAAGGGTCTTCCCGTTGCTCAATTGCAGCTCTGCATTCTCCCACCACGCCTACAAACATACCAATTTCTCAAATCATTAAGCACACTCTCTCACACATACACATACACGCACACAAACACACTCGCATTGATAAACGCACTGCACTTTATGCTCGGACATTTTTCTTTTTTTCTTGTGTTTTCTTTCACATTTATTTTTTTTTGGTTTGTTTGTTGCGACTAGTTTTGGGTATGTTTGTTGAATTTCTTGTGTTGCGATTGTAGGCGCATCGGTACGTGGAATGCGTATAATGTGTGGCTCCAAGTCCAAGGCGTGCACAGCGCTCGGCGCTCAGAGGAAAAGACAACTTGATCACAGCATGGAAAATGTTCAACTGACCGAAACGCGAGCCTGCTGCCACGCTTAGCCAAACGCTTTAGCAGCAGTAGCAGCAGCAAGCAAGCAAGGCAGCCGCTGGCTTTATCAGTTCGTGTCGCTCGTGGAGCCACCACTGTCGTATGTGCCACTCGGCTCTCTTCGTACCACAGCTCGGCTTTTCACTCGTTCGGAATGTAGGTGGGGTGGGGACCGAGTTTGTGGCGGCAACACCAGCAGCAGCAAATGGAAGCAACATGTTGAACTCACTCGCAGCATCCTTGGGTGTTGCCTCTCAAGGCTCACTCAATGCCCCAGCGTCACGTGTTGCACGGCATTTTAAGTGAAAAAGTGTTGACAAAGCTTTTACTCAATGCTGCTGCTGCTACTAGTGCTTGCATTTTTTGTTTTGAGTGCAAGTAATGTGGCAAGAATCACGCTATCTCCCCTTATTGTCCCGTTGTTCTTGTGTTCTGCTTTTCCTGCCTCGCCCCTTTAGGCAGCGCAGAACGGAAATTATGTACATATACATACATATATGTTGATGATGATGCCGCATCGTGTGGTATGTTTATGGATATGCCACGAAGAATCATTATTTGTGTAAGACGCATCAGAAATTTTATTCACTCCTTCTAAAGCTGAAAGTTGGTATCAGTCGTTTGCTAATCGAAGACAGTAACACCTGCTGTCTGCGTCTGTCTGCCTGTCTATCTGTTGATGTGTGCACACACATACTACCAGTGTGTGTGATAACGTTGCTACAAAAGTTTTCGGATGTAGGACTCTTGCAGGTGCATTCACACATGAGCGCCCAGCTGCATATGAAATTCGGAAATTAGAGAAATGCACAAAGACGGGGGGATTGTCAGCACGCTTACCATTTTAAAGAGTTGCTTAGTAGGTCGGGAAAGGGGTGTGGCACAACAGTCAGACTTGAGACGTTTGTAATGCAATTATAAAATGCTCGCAGGCGCACAACTCTTTGTTAATAAGCACTCGCAATTTGTGTAATGACAAAAGACACACAAGAAGTAATAATAGTTAACAGTTTTTTAGCAGTCTAAAGCCTAAACATGAGCTATCCACCCGCACAGCCTCTTGCCCCACTTCTCCATCGCACTTGTACAGAGTCAAGTTGGCAGCATAATAGACCTACGGCAATATCCTATTACTATGTAGTATATGAACTTGATGCTCATAATTCGTTCACTTTGTGCATTTTATTAATAAAGTTTGCCAGCTGGAAAGAGTCCGAGCTGCTTGTCTGCCACACAATGTTCTATGTCTGGTCCGAGCAACATGATTAACATATATAAATGAATATACTTATCAATTTACAAAAACTTCTTAACGCTGCATATGCGGATTGGTCCTTAACTAAAGTTTTGCTTTGTTTTAAGCTGCGTTTTATGAACATAAAACTTTACATTTTATTTCAACTACAAAGTTTTTCGCCGTTTTATTCTCTGTTTATCAAATGCTTAAACTTGTAAGAGTTTGGCAGGATCTCGCTGTTTGAAAAATACTCAGTATTGATTATTTTACTAGAGTTAAGTTGGCCCTACATTTTTATTTCAACTGCAACTTTCTGGGAGTTCTAAAAACTTTTTATATCACTTTTACTAACATCTGATTATCTAAACTGTTTATGTTTATTCTTGCAAATAGTAAAAAATGTTAGTTGATTTTCTAAATGTTAAGTAACGTTAAACATTGGCAAACAAAATAATTCAAAGTTAAATTTGTTTACCCTGAGTGAAAGACTATAAATGGAAGTACAACTTAGGAATTTTTGGAAAAGTAATCTCTGAATAAGTGTTGTCAGTTTGCAAAAACCATTTGTAAGAAACATTTTTCTTAAAAATAAAAAAAACTGATAAAATAATGCTTAATCAACTGAATGAATAAGCATCGAAATCGGCATACCATTTTCCTGCAAAACTCAGAACCATTGGATTGTGTTGCATTAAGTTGTTGAAACATAGAGTATCCAACGTATAAGCAAAGACAATTTCAAGCACAAATTAAATAATTATATCATTTATAATCGCATGCCGAAATTTATTAAAATTTTGCGCAAATATTTAACTATTCTACTATATCCCAAAACATTGAGCAAGTCGAAGTCCAACGAAATCAATTAGTTAAGTCCATCCTGGTTTTGTCCACCATTCTGTGGTGGTGGTGGTCCACCTGGACCCCCCGGTCCACCTTGACCGCCCTGACCGCCACGAGGTGGTCCACCATTATTCCCGGCGCTGCGCTTCACGAAACCGGAGCTAACGATCCTATTGAAATTCTTCCCAGGCATTTGCGGCATTTGTGGCATGGTTGGCATTTCTGGCATCATAGCTGCCTACCAATCGTATTAGAAAACATATAATAAAGAAAATGAAAAACTCTTTCTGGAATTTTGACTTACCACTGCAACGGCCACGACCAAAAAGAATACTCCAAAGAATGCGAACTGCTTCATAGTCAAAAATGTAATTGTAACTGATATCAAATTGCACAACTCACTGAACTTATATAGTCTCTACATATATGAGTGGATGCTTATCAATGGAAAACCATCAACACTGAATTGGAAACAAAAAAAACCGTAGATTAAATACAAAAAAAAGGCAATTAAATACTTGAAGCCAATTGAAATAGCGAATAGTTTTAATTTCAATATTGCATGTCGTCGAAACAAAAGAATAATTTGCTTTATGGCTGCATAGCTGTTTGTAAATAAATAAATAATATTTGTGCAATTATTTTCTAGGCTAATGACGCTTAATGCAGCACTTATTGCTCGTATATCGATGCAAATAAATATAATTAAAATATAGCTAAAAAACTTAATAGCCTAGCATTGGTGCTTTGTGTGAATTAAACTGAAATGATAACAGTTGGTTGCAAAACAAATTAAATTAATTAAGTAAATTTAAAAGATAAAATCCATATCCAATAATGGCATCGGTTATCCAAAATATAGCAACACTTTCAAATTACTAAATGGAGACAATGTAATTTTTATTTATTTAATGAAAAGAAGGCCAACAATGAATTCTTAACCTACTACTTAAAAACGCTAGCTGCAAGGCTTTCGGCTCGAAAAGGATATCTGTATAAAGTTTCGATTCTAAGCAGAACAAAGTGTTAAGTCCAAAAATAAAATAATTTGACGAACATATTTTTGGTTTCAATATTGCTGCTTTTTCTTTCATCTTATCAAAATGTGTTGTGCAGTTTCTCTAGCTTGCGTAAAGTTACAATTTAACAAATATGTCTACAAAAGTTTACTTTTAAACTTCGGCACCCTGAAGGCGCTTTTTTCTTAGTTTCTTTCTGTGTTGAAAGAATATTTCGGAGTAGAAAAAAACTGTGTAAAAACGGAATCATTTTTTTTTTTTTTAAATGTTGCATAATTTTCCAATGCGACATTCTCATAAATTTCTAGCTAGTCAAACCAACGGCAAACTTAACAGAAAATAGAAACTCGTTGAGACGGACACATTCACATACACGCACTTACTAAAACACATAAAATACTCAATTTATGAGTCATGAAATGTGGGAATACAAATATTGGTTTAAAAATGTGTATCAATTTGTGTCGGAAAATGGTCTTCGTAAAGCATAGCGAGTTTGGTACCATTTACAGTCACTTTGTTTCAAACTTACCTCATTCTGCTTACCTAGTTGTGAAAAAATGAACGGTGTCGTTTTTCCGTTATTTTCCCACATGAAATGTCACCTTCGGCATTTCGATAGGTGGGAAAAGCAATTTTGCTTAGCACCACTGTGCAAAATGTCCCGTCAATTTAAGATTAAATTTTTGCCAGGCGGTTTGCCAAACAAACAATTTCTAGTTGGAAAATGGCAACAATAGGTTACGCGACACCGACCCCACCGACACCACCGGCCCACCCACCAACCACCACAAGCAAGAAAATCACCCCAGCCACCCAATCAATATATGTCTTCATATTCACATGTAAACAAACGGATGTAAGCGAGTGCACAGGTGTGTGTGTGTTTGTTTTCTTTTAAGGTAATAAATATTCCTTTTGCTGGAAAATATGAATATTGAAGATGCCTACAGTCGCTACCGTTCTCATAATAAACCGCAAGAAAAGCCACCGACTGAATGCTTGCTAACCGGCGACTGAAAGACGTTGAGCGGAAAACTACTAAAAAACAAACTACCTAATTTCAAATTCACAGGTAAAATAGCAGCATGTGTGAGTGCACTGCGAGAAAAATTTAGACAAAAAGTTATATTACTAGTTTATAATTTGGTATTTTCCAGAATAGTAAGAAGCTAAAGTCATTGAAGGTTAGAAAACTTAAATAACAATAAGATCTTTAGCAAAATGTAACTTTAATCGAACTGACTTTAACTGTCCTTAAAGACGATTATTAAATTGTATATACGAAATATTAAAAGTTCAGCACTTCCTTCAGTGTATTGTATGTGAATGTTAGTGTCTGGCCTGCAGCTCTCGTGTGTTCTTGTACATAGTAAATGAGATGAGTTGAGAGCCAAGATGAGAGGCACTAATGAAGTTTCGGTTCGTCCTTTAAAGGACTGGTTGCCTCATTGTTTGACTTTGCCGCATTCATGAAGCATACCGCCTGCCGCTGTGCCTACAAGTCAGAGCTCATAATGTTTACACAGCCGACGAGTTCTCTGTACGCTCTCTGTGTGTGTGTTTGCCCAGTTGCTGTTGGTGTGTGCGGGCAAGCCATTTGCCTGCCCCTACTGGCACTCTATTTATTTATTTTTATAATAGGATTTTTATCAAAACTTTTTGCCGATTTCATTTTGTAATAAGATTTGGAAAAAATACGCAAACACACACACAGACATTCAGTTGCTTGCCTTACCGCCGACTGACAGCTGACTTGCAGCTGCTGGCATTTGTCCTTTTACACGCTTTCGCCCCTTTCCAGCCGCCAACTGTCCACAGCGTTGGCCCGCAGAACGTGCGGCAAGCAAAGTTTTTTGTGTCGCTTCTTATTCACACCAGCGAAGTTTTTATGTTTTACACTCATTTAGCATCATTATACGGCATTATACTCATTATGTTCGCTGTTGGACTTCAAACCGCTGTCGAAAACCAAAATCTAAATAATTGCCAAATATTTGTGCATGTTTTTTTTGGTTCTTTTGTGTTATTCGAGCGCATCTATCTCATTTTGGTTTCACACTGATGAATCCACTTCAATCTGCGTCTGGGTTTTCGGCTGTGGCTTTGCTTCTGGACTCATTATCCGCAGTTTGCTTCAGGGTAGGCTTTGCCAACTACAGAGATAGGAAACTGCTGTCCATCTATTTAAAATGTCTGCACTGATTATACATTTAAAAGCTGAATTTTCACTAAATTCACTGCTTAAATATGCCTAATTTCATTTGCCATTTCCCGACTTAGCAGGCACTTTGCCAAGTCACTTACTTTTGCCACGCAATTAAAACAGTGGCCGAAAAGGAAACCAAACCCAATTGTACAGCGTTTAAAAGCTATGAGCTCGAAAGTCAAGGACCCTACAGACAAAACTTTAGGAATGATGGAAATGGCAATACGAAAGCTTTACAGCTCAACTTAAATGAACAACTTTAAAAAGTTGAATGAGTTCAAGAGCTATAAAGTTTGAGAAAATATTCAAAATAAAACTAAGTTTTTTTCTGAACACAAAAAATTTGAATTAAATTAATATTTATATGATAATATATAATAATTTCAAATCCTAATACTAGAATTCTCAACTAAATTGTATAATAGCTTTTCAAATTTAAAGCCAACAACTATTCATATGGGATCTGATAATTCTAGTTTCAATTTAAACTCTTTAATTCGATCAAAATATCTTGGCAGGCAAAACAGTTTTTGGCGTGTCTCTCTTGGATAGCTTTAACATATCTTTTCCTAATATATCAGCTTTAAAACTTTTTTGCTTAAAGAATTCATATGGAAAAAATCACTGTTAACAAAAGAGATTTAAATGTAAAAAACAATTTTACTATACATATTTATTTGGAATGGGTGGAAATAGATAAAGTAAAGATAAACAAACAAAATGTTTACAAAACTTATATATCAAACAAAAATAGGTCTGCAGGGAGGAGCAATGGGTAGGCAAAAATTGACAAGTTCTCAAAGCATCATTAAACATTAAAAGTTCACAAGGACTTAATTCATGACAGTGAGCCGCAAAACTAAGTAATCCAGGCAATTGGGGGCAGGGAAAAGTAGTCTAGCTGTCGATATTTGTTTTTCGGGTTGCCCAAATTGGAAGCAGAATCTGATGAAAGTTGCTTTCTACTTATGAAAAGAGCTTTCCTCGGTCTGCAACTCAAACCCGATAAACAAAAAAAGCCTGCACATTTCAAAGTAGGCTTTTATGTTGTTTTTTTTTTATTTTTATACTCGTTACTGAAGTTAAAGAGTATATTGGGTTTGTGCAATGTCCGTCATGGTGTCTGTATGTATGAACGCAACTTTTTTCCTACTGGCATCCCCATCTGCATCGAACAATTTTTGAACGCAGTGTACACCCCTGCCGCATCCGTACCCCTTTGCAATCAAGCCTCTTTTTACTGGTTTCAATACAGGCAACGAGTATAACGCAGTCGGATGCGTCCGACTGCAACGTTTCCACTTATTTTTTTTGGCTTTTCGGGAATGTGTGTATGTGGTATGATATTATGTTTCTCATATTTGTTTGGAATGCTTTTTTGTTGTTAGTGTTGTTTTTGGTGTTTGTTGGTGCTGCTAACCGCAGCCGTGGGCTGGGAACAGTGACATACACAAATACTCAAAAAAACCTACGCACAGCTAGGAAATTCTCTTTGTGTGTGTGTGTATGTGTGTTGTTATCTCCTACAAACGGTGACTTTAGCTTTCAGCTTTGGCCACGACTTCGTCCGAGTCATGCAGATTGCAGAGTTGCTTGTTTGTTTTGCCTGCTGCTCGCTCGAAATACTGTAAATATTTTTAATTCTTTGCCAGCGCCAAGGGGCAATGGCAATGGCAATGCGTTTTCTACTACAACAACAACACAACAGCAATAACAACTAAGAAGGGACAGCTCATACAGTAAGGCGCCATCGTCGCCGGCATTTCAGCTTTTAAGCTAAAGCTATGAAAGTAATTTGGTCCTGAAATACTTGCGTCTTTTGCTGGGCAATCGGAATGCTTTTTGTGGTCCAAACAACTCAGCACAAGCGTAATTTTACAAGTCAAAACGTTGCAGTCGGGCGCAGCCGACTCCAAAATACTCTGATATTTATATTAAAACATGTGGCAAATATATTGCTTACATTGGAGGGTAAGCCTGTTCCCCAAACATTTTTTGATGCGTCATTTGCGAAGGTCACCAGCATTTTTCCCACCAAATTTCGTGGCTTTTGCTCAAAGCCTGTGGAAGATATAGGCAATTCGGTTTTTAAAAGGCGGGAAGGCGGGGTGGCCTGCAAATTTGCTTGAAGATCTTAGGAAATGTGTCCAGCTATCTTGCTACCAATTTGGCATTTCCGTTTTTGGGCTTGGCATCCAAACTTTTGATTGACTTGATTTTTAGGGGAAATTTAGCTATTAAAATGTGGGAAATATGTGTGCTTTTTCGATTGGCACCCTAAGGTGTATCGACTTGTTAACGATTTCCCAGTCTCTGAGCGTAGCGCAAATAGACAGACACCATGACGGACATTTCACAAAACCAATATACTCTTTACAACTTCGGTATCAGAGTTAAAAAAAAAGGTACGTAAAAACAAAGAAAACCAAAAACAAAAGACAACAACGACATCGTTTGACGATGACGATGATCACAGCAGCGTGTTGATTAAGCCTGCAAAAAAAAAATATGTACACGGGCAACGGGGCACATTGTTGTGAGTCTTTTTGCTTCGCTCTCGCGCTCTCCTCTTGCTGGTTGGAGCCGAGCACAAAGTGCCACATAGCAAGTGGATAATAGCCATGCGGAACTATGTGCATTTGTTTTATGCAGCAAGTAATGAAACAAAAACAAAAAACCAAAATAAAAAGTGCACAACGGCAGCAGCGGCAGCCAACCAAAATGACAACGCACTCAGCCCGCGGGCGGCGCAGCGGTAGCAAAGCCAGCTAAAATATGACGAACGGGAAATTGTGTGTGCACTGTGGGCAAAACTTTACTTTGCTGGCCTCTCTATCCGCAAGTCGCCGCCCCTTCTCTCCCCTTGACCCAGCATGGTTAGCAAAGTCAAGAGCGTCAGCGACGTCATCAGCATCTCAGCATTTTCTCAGCTGGGTTCTTTGCATTTTTGAGTGCCCAACACACACACAAACACTGGAACATTTACAGTTAGTGTAAAGCAGGCAGGAAAGATGTCTTTGTGCCGCGGCGGCTTTGTCATTTGCCGTTGATTCAACTTAAGAAATGCATAACTGCATTTTACATTTTCCTACACAGCGCACAATGCACCAGCAGTGCCAAAAGAGCGCTCGTGTGTGCAAATATATGTATGTATGTGTGTGTGTGTTTGTTTGTGTGTATGTGTGTGTTTGTCGAGCATGTTTTGTTAAGGGGGAGAATGCTGGCAACCCCCCAAGGCGAACACACAAATTAGTTTTAACCAGGCATTGTCACGCTGTGGTGCAACCCATTGTGGCGACCGTGGTTGCCGATTAAGTACGGTTACGACTCTGACTGTTCCTTCAAGGTGCCACGCCCCCCGCCCGGCCTGTTGACATTCTGGCACCCTTACAAAAATTTGGCTTATCGGACTGGTTGCAGCAGCAGCCTTTGACTGCATTTCTAATTAATTTCGGCACGTGATGCTTAACAAAATTGGGCCAAGCTGCATGCAACTTTGATCAACACTACTCAACACTTTGGTGGATGAATGTGTTTTTGAGTATCTAAGCTCTGGACAAAAATAACACTTAATTGTAATACAATCAAAGTCTTGTAAATACTTAAAAGAAACTCCTAATTTGTATCTCTTAAACCTCGCACACTCTTACAGACAGACTTACTTAACTTAGATGGCAGATTTTCGACCACGGTTTGAGCAGCTCAAATGCCGCATAGCACATGCCAGCTAGTATATAAATATTATTTTACCTACTATGATTTGGCATTTAATGCATTTTTTAACTGGTTTCAAATAAATATCAAATCTTTATATCTTGATATTTTTTCAGTTATGTAAGTCACAAATTTTGGTATCAGAAATTTTCGGCTAAAATTGCGGGTGTTCCGAAAAGTGGTAATAATAAAAGTTTTTCGGCTCGAGCTGTAGAATATAACAAAAGTATGTTATATCAAAACCCTTAAACAGCGATTTGATTCAAACAAACAAACAAACAAAGGGAAAAAAAGTTACATTTTGAAAAATCCAAATCTTGTATATTGAATAAATTTAATGGAGTATCGTGGGTCGTTAAAAATAAGGGGAGATTTCGCCTCCAACGGCGCCATATGCTTAAATATATTTCCCTTTGAACAGTTGAATATAAAAATCCACCAAGGACTGCCAGGATTTATTAATTTATTTTTCAATTGCTTTCAAACAACAATCACGCTGTTAAGCTTTTGGGGCACTGCTGGTAAATCTTGGATTAAAGCAGTGTTAATTCTTTAGCATAAAATGATCCGAGACATCTCTGGTGTTCCATATTGTGTTAGATGGTTAGATGATATACAATGGCTCTTATTCGCTAACAAATAAGGAGCAAATTAATAGCCGTACTAGTCGGTACAATGACAACATATTGTCATTCTACTATTTTATAGCCTTTATTAATTTACTGTTCTTTATTTACCTTAATTTTTGTACATACATTTAAAGCTTATGATACTTAAGTCCATTATATACAGGGGTATTGCTTTTCAACTGAAATATTTTGTTAATTATTACAATGAGTTTTTTTTGTGTTTATTTTCAAAATGTAATTGCCAAAGAAAAGTGGGTTGAAAAACCTTGAATTGTTGTAGCCTTTATGCAGCTTAAACAATATTAAAAAAATATTTGCATAAAAAAAAGCCAAACTTAATTGAAAACTCAGAAAAGTTTTATATTCAAATATTTCGGGCTTAATTACAATTTTAATTTGAAGTGTTAAATAAAAACGCGAAAATATTCAAAGATTAAAATGTTTAAGCTGGTGAACTATAATTGATGGTTGATGCTGGCAACTGACAGCTGGTAATGGGTTTCGTATGAGTCATTTGAGAAGATTGGCTGGAGAATTGAGTTCAATGCCATCTTTTCATGCTACCTTGACAGCCTTAACTGATAGCAACAATGCAAATGCGAAATGCAACCAAAATATCGAGCATAACGCAAATCTATGCCAAAGCACAATGCACTAACACACACACACGCTGTCATGCAGATTGTTACTGTGACTGGTATAATATTGGTATGAGTGAGTGTGTTTGAAATGCAACATGTGATACGGTGTCCTAGTTCCGCGGCTATTACTGTGCTGTTATGCAACACAATGCCACACATAAACGCATGAAATCGTGAGCAACGGTCATTGAGTTTGAGCTTCCTGTGAGCCAAAGCTTCACTTGAGCAAAATCTCAATTAAAGCTCTGCCCTTACCATCCAAAATTAAGCAGAGGCTCAAGCTTAAACGCAAGCTCAATGCTGTTGTGTAACATAAAGCTCTGTAAACAGTAAAGCACAAACTAAAGTTTTAACATAAAGCGCCAGCTTAATACTAAAAGCTCTTAGAAACTTATTATAACAGGTCAACAATAAAAGCTTTTTACAAAAGCTAGAAAATTGGTTGTTGTCTAAGGGCTTATGATGCTTTTAATAATAGCACATACTGTTCCATTGCAGATATAATTCACATATAATAATAAAACTTGTACAGCTATCTCAATGTTATTATTTTGATAGGATAGCAGAAATTTTATAATCACCAAATTTTTCATAGCAAATTTATGATTTTTACACTCGATACCAAAGGTAAAGAGTATATTGGGTTTGTGCAATGTCCGTCATATTGTCTGTCCGCCCCAACCTTTGAACGCAGCGTACACTCCTACCGCATCCGTACCCCCTTTTGCAATCAGGCCTCTTTTTACCCGTTTTGAAACAGGTATCGAGTATACCGCAGTCGGTTGCGTCCGCTGCATCGTTTCCACTTGTTTAATATGAACTCTGCTACAAAATCAAGTACTCGAGCGTTTTTTATCTTTTTTTATGTGATTGTACTTACGTTTTTGTAAGAGACACCATAGTTCAAATATGGGAAACGGATAATAGATATGTTAAAGAGTTTAAAGAATAACCGGCTTGGTACATTATGCGACATAGATTTATGCTTAGAGTTCTCGTTCAAATAATGTGTATTTACAGTGACTATCATGCGAAGCCCAAAAGAAGGATATTGCACACACTTAAACATACATAATATTCAATCATTTAAAGTATATCAATTCAAAAATATGCCTAAAACTTGTTCCATTAGAGTTGCATTGCTTAAAACTAGAGGACTGCTTCACAGGCATGGTTTGGATACATACATGGCAAAAAGCACTTGGAATATTTGAACAATGTGAAGGATCTAACATCACTTACCCATATCATCAATAAAGGGTGCCATCCGTAGTGTTACGCCAATTAGCATTAGGCACATCAGCAACAGAAGGCAGGCAGTTGCAATTATTGTCCAGCGTGCGCGCTGCGATAGATCATGTGGATCTATTACCTGAAAGAAAACCAAAATAACAAAAACATACATATATGCACATATATTACTACTAAATAGTTTGGCTAAGTTAATGGTTAACATACCTTAACAACTTCTGTATCCAAATCCTGCACAAGTATTTTGGGTTTTTTATGACGATGACGTTTTTTGTGTCGATGCCTGCGAAGAGTGGAAGACAAAGCAATAATAAATAACCACAAATAATTTTGTTTCTCTAATGTTCGTTTCTCTTCCTGTTTAAAGGGGTACTATACTTTACATTTGCTGTGGCTCCAAGAAGTTCTTATAAAGATATTAATGATTTGTAGAAATTTCAATGGATTCATGTCTGAATGTAAAGCTTAATCAATTACTCTGAAAGTCAACACACCCATACTCCAGCCCCGCCCCGCCAGCTGTCGTGTCATCTCAGCAACAAGAACAACGGGAACAAAACAACAAGAGCAGCTTAAACCTATTTGCTCTATTTCCGTTCGGGTTTTGCAAAAACTTCCGCATTACAAAGCTGCCACAATTTCCCCGTTCGCTGCACGCCTCTCCATAAGCGATACAAAAACAACATGGCGTTTGGCTACCGTTACTCGTTTCACAACGGAAGTGCCTGCTGCTCAAAAAAATAAAAGAGATAGAAGAAGAGTCCCAGGGAATGGCAACAGCCCTTACGGGTAGTCATTTGGTCGGGTAGCGAGTTTTTGGGTTCGTGGAACGGCCCAGGTGGTGACAACGAGTGCCCTTATTTCTCCCACTTACACACTTACAACTCACAGCTGGGGCGCACAAAACTTGTCAATCAATTTTTGGGCTTGAAGCAGCTGCGTAAGGAATGTGGGGGGAAAGCATTAGGCGACGTCTGACAATCGCTTTTCAGCTGGACACATTTATTATTGCAGCTCAAGGACAGCAGGAGGAGGCCATTGTTGTTGCTGCTATCGCACTGCACGACTGACCGTCTGGCCAACTGGCCAACTGCCAAATGTCCATCAATGGGACTAATGCGCATTCATTTATAAGTTTTCTAATCATTTCTTAGCTGGGAAACACAGTGGATGCAGAAGGTGAGCAAAAGGAAGAAAAATTATGCCGTTGTACACAGTAACAGCGACGTTAACATAAGTAGCAAAAAGGAAAACATAGGCGGCCATTTATACAGAAAAAATTTAGACCTTGCGAAGGAGCATGTGGAAGTATATATGTCTCTGCCTTTTCAACTCATTCTGCCTAATCGTTGAAAGCTGGAGTAACAGTCACTGTTTTATCACATCTAAAAGTTACCCTTCAGTTAAAGATTGTAACAATACTTTGATTTGGACCACTGTACGTTCAGTAGGTTTGATGGACGTGATGCGATAGAGCGTGCGACTCACCGATGCTTTCTACGATGTCGCCGATGACCAATGCCACCAGGCATCATGTGCTCAAGGTCGTCGATTTTATCGGCGTCAGTGTCCATGTCCAGCTGCAGGTCACAGGGCGAATCCTCAGCGTAGGGGCATTGTCTGCGGGTAATAAATGACATTAAACGACAGTCTACGCTTTTCATGTGCGTTTTGAAATATCTTTATATATATATGTATATATGTACAACAATATACAAGAACAAATGATGCACAAAATCTGATTTCTTTAGGAAAGGCAAGGCAATAATTTGCTATTGTTGTTGGTGCTGTTAAGTGAAAATACTTGCATTAAAAATAAAGAATATCAATGTCATTTAAAAGACTAGACAGTGGAGTTTCAATTAAACTTAGAAATTACTTTAAAATAAATTAAAAACATATAAGTTTATCTTGAGGTCAAACCATAAGCACAACTCGAAAATATGAAATCAAAAATACCTTCAATGAAAAACCAAAATTAATTACACAGTGAAAAGGCTGTAAGTGTATTTTCTCTAAGTGTAGCTTAGCTTACATGGTTTGAACATCAGGTGTCACACCAAGAACATGCACACAGTGCTGCAGGTCATTTGGCATGGGATACACCAGCGCGGGATCCGAGCAACGATGATGTCGTTCTACAAACAAAAAAGGAAACAAATAGTTTTACTTGGTGGGATTAGGTTGATGGTACTGAAACTTACTGTACTTCCGTTTGCGGCGTCGGTACTCATCATCGCTGCCGGTGCTTTGGAGTGCCGTTGCCGCGGACATTGGCAGCGTGGGTTTAAAGCTCTGAAAATTGTTCAACTTGGCTAATTTGGCTGCACTGCAGAAACCAATGGGTGCCAGACTGGTACCCGTCGACGTTGAGGTCATGCGATGCAACTTCTCGGCGAGCTGGGCCGGTAACGGCCGCTCATCTTCATCCGCATGCTCAATAGGAATTATAACTGCCTCGGGTGTTAACGGGCGACGTATTGCTAGTAGTCCAGTGCTGCGAGATTTAAGGCGTCTCGGCTCCCGTGCGGCAGGGCCTGCTGGCGTATTTGAGTAGCTGGGCAGCGCATGCAGCGATTGGGAATCGCTCTGGGCCAGCGCTGTGCTGACAGTCACATTGGCACTATCCTCGGACGTGTTTTGTCGGGAGAAGTAGCGTGCATAGGCAGCCGCACCATCGAATTCACTGGCACCCGAATATCCTCCCGAGTAGCTCTCAGTGCAGGATAACTGCTTGGGCAGGAGTCGCTTGCGTTGTGGCAACACCATTGCCGCTGGCAGACCGTGCTGCTGCTGTGACTGAAGTTGTGGCAGTGGCAGCGATTCTATTTCCACAGCCACATGTGGAGGAGGCTGCGGCTGCATCGGGGGCTGCGGCTGGGGCTGAGGATGCTGCTTGGCTAGACTGGAGGGAACATTCACGTGTAACCGCTTAAATGACAAAAAAAAAACATATCTCGATTAAAGAGCAAGTTGTTAACATGAGAGCTGTTCAATTTTAGTAGAATAATAATAGCACTTATTGTAAAATAAAGGATTTAGTCGTCCAGTTCTAGAATGTTTACTTAAGATATTCTGATAAGCATAATTGAGTTTCGTAGGGAAAAACAGCACAAGAAAAAGTCTTAATACATTTTATAAAGGATATAAAAGAAAAGAGGAAATATTTTGATTTAAATGATACTTACCGCCTGCTGCGGCTGTGGCAGCAGCATCGAACGCACCACGCTGCGCGGAAAAATTGGGCTGCATTGAGCGCTGATGGACTTGGCCTCCAGGATGCGCAATCGCTTGGCCAGACGCACTCGTTCGCGAGTATCCGCATCGCCATGGGCCATCGCAATAATCTCAGCGCCACCAAAGCTGACCGTGCAACGTGAACTGGAATAGGAAAGACTCTCGAGACTGCCGCGCAACGAAGCCGTCAGACTGTCATCCGCCAGGGTGGAGCTATGCAGGTTACGTTTGCCACCAACCACAGTTGCAGTCACAGTCGCTGTGGCTAGGGAGGTATTGTCGTAGCAGGAGGTGACCGGTGTGAAGTGATCCGGTTTGTCGCCGTTGGCCGTTGTGTTCATGGAATGTCGCATTTCGGGTGGTCGGCCTCCACCTCCACCTCCATCGTCCACCTTCTCCTCGTCGGAGCTATCCGCCAGTGGTGGCGCTGGCGTATGAGTCTGCGCCTGCACTAGCAGATTATGACTGTGCCTGGGCAGCGATGTCTGTCGACCCGACGAGTTGCTCAGCGTGCTAGCCACGCTGTCTTCCGTGCTCTGTACCACCTGCCTTGAGCTAGAAGGCACCTCAATGTTAGCGGCAGTGTTTGCTTGACGCAGTCTATTGCTTATCAGTTCCTCTTCAGGCTCTACCTCGGGCTGCTCCTCCTTGCTAGGCCGTCGTCCGCCAAAGAGCTTACGGGGCAGCAATATTCGGCCAATGGACTTTCGCTTCTTGCGTTTGGCCCTCTTATGCTCCTCGTAGTCACGTTTGAGCGCCTGCATCTTGTGCTCTACCAGGGAGCTAAACACCGCCTCATAGGTAAGCGCCCGCTGCAAATCCAGCAGTATATCATTAGTGGACACCGCCTTGTCCAACTTCGTGAGCAGCTGCAGTGAACTGCGACGTGATTGCAACTCATCCCTCTGCTCGCTGCTGCTGCTACTACTACCGTCCGCATCGGCCATAACGCTCTAGTTTTATCGTCAGCTCTGAGAGTTGCTTGATTTTAAGGCTGCTGTTGTTGTCGTTGTTGTTGTTGTTATTGTTTACAACCAGTATTTGCATTATCCTCCTTGAAATCTTGGCGCTTGTCATGTGAATGCCACACCTCTCTGTACTCTCGACCAAATCGATTTGTGGCTGGTGCAAAGCATATTTGCCCAGTTGTTGTTGTCCTTTTCAGTTGCCAGCTTTTTTATTTCGCTTTCTCTATCTGCTTTCAATTGCCACTCAATGAATCTTTATTGTGAGCTCAACCACTTGAAGTAGGATTAAGTGGCACTTACGGCCAAATAGCGCACACCTGCAATTGCAACCAAAGACAAGAACCATAAGACAAGCATACATATATATATATATATTTTTTTCACAAAACGGTTTAATAGCCCGTCAAATAGACAAGGACGCAATCCACTCCGCCAGCAGCACCAATAGTCTACATTTGGAATGCTGCCTGCTGTGTTCTCACATTTACATTCGAGTACCGTCAACAGTGTGCCAATAGTTTTGCACATTTTTTCTGATTCAAATTCTGATTCAGAATAATTCCCCCAAACCACTCCGTTATTCATGGATTGTTCTGCTTTCTACTTGTTGCTCACACACACAGGGCAGGTGTGCTTGGCTTACATTGGTTTCAATGTAATTGTCAAGTGGGCAATTCTAAAATTTATCTTTTACCGTAATCAATTTCATAATTACCACAAAGAACTTTCCAAAAACTTTTCTAAAGCACAAAATTGCATACGAAACAAATTCAAAATCGCTAAAAAATTTTAAAAATATTTTAAACTATGTTTCATTGAATAAGAGCTTAAAAAAAAAGCTAATTGTATACAAAAAATATAAAAATATTAAAAATACAAATTGAAGGACTTCACCATTTATTTATTATTTCTAACATTTATTATTCTAAAACATTTTATTTTTAGCTAAAATAAAATCAATATTATATGTATATTTTGGCTATGCATTGCGCTGATTCGTGTCCTATGGTTATATTCAATTTTTATTTTTCGATTATTTTTCTAAAATGTTTAATACAAAATTATTTTTCGCCAGTGTTTTACACTGAACTAAATACTTTTCCTTTTCGTTAACAATTTATACACATATAAAAATGATAAACGCGTTTGAATTTCTTACAATTAGCATTGAATTCATTTATTTAGAATTATTTGGGCCTTGTTTAGAAAGGTTTGTTTATTGTTTGCAGCGCATTTTAGCTTCTAGCGACTGTGAAAAGTTTTGCATATTTTATCTACAAATTTAAATGAGCCAAAAACTACCGCTAAGACAAACATATACATATGTAGGTACAATTGTAGACTTGTTTGGGCAAGACGAAGTTGTCTTTGATGTTGACAACTCTTTGCCGCTGGGGATACAAGTAACTGCAGCTGACTGGTCGATATGATGGCACTGTTTTTCGCTGTGGCACTGGGACACTGTGCTTTGGGGCCGTTGGGTGTGTGCCAGTCGACTTCGATAGCGATGGCGACGGCGACATGTTTCCCTTATGGCCGTTGCGCTTTTTGTCGCTGCTGTTTGCAACTGCTGCTGCTGTAGCCACAACTGCTGTCGTTTCCAGCAAATAAAAATATACAATGGAAATGGATATTGTTTTCATTTCCGCAGTCACAGTTGCAGTCATAGTTGCCTGTTCAGTTATGTGCATGTTGATGGCGACACATTTGAAATATGCACAAATAAACTCACACACACACACACAGACAAAGTAACACATATGTTTGTGTAAGTGTGCGTGTTTGTAGGCATGCCACTGGCACTGATGCAAATGGCGCACAAATAGCAAAAAAAAAAAGTCACAACAATGGCGCCATCAACTGCTAAAAGAACAGCAACTATGTATTACGAAAATGATTAAATGCAAAACATGGCAAAGGCGGCAACCGCCGCAAACAGCCCTGAGAAAGTTGCATACTTAATGCCATGTGGCTGGGCGCTAATTAAACGATACGGCAGGATAATAGAAAAAGTTGAAGCCAGCCCGTTTTGCTGAATGCATTCATTTTCACTTGCTTCATGGACAAACTTAACCGCATTACTATTACCATAGAAGAGTTCTTAATAATCGCACAACCAAGCACCTGACGACAGCCATGCTGCCTACTGCCAGCTGCCTGAATACCTGACAGCCTGACTGCCTAAGCATCTTATCTGCCCGCCTCTTAGCTGCAGAATACAATATCAAACAAGCCAAGCGTGCAAACACAAGCTGGCAGAGAGTACCGAGTGCTGGAAGAAGGATAGGAAGCAGCCTAGAGTGAGAGCACGCATAAATCTAAACACACACCACATGCCTTAACTCGGCTGGGGCACTCCTGGCGTCGCAGCCAGTCCAAAAATAAATCATCCGAGGACATAAAGAGAGAAAGCAAGCAAAAATTATAACTGTTGCCGCCGCAAATGTCAATAACAGCTGCTGCAGTAGCAGTGCTAACAGTACAGAGCACGCTCAACAGTTGAGCATAAGTAAGTGAGTAGGAGCGAAGTTCCTGTTGCTGAGCTCTCTCTCCTACGCTATCTCCCGCTCAACTGCTGTTAAAGCGCTGTTAATAGAAAGCCAACGACTGCTGCTTGTTGCTCTGAGTGTTACTGAATGTGAGTGGGCGGATGTGCAGATGTGGGTGAATGTTTGTTTGTGTGTGATGCTATCTGTTTTGTTTGTTTTTTTTTGTCGTCAGAACTTTTTTTAAGCCAATCAAGCACTTGGCACTTTTTTACCATTACATTTTATTGAATTGTATTTGCGAGGCCGGAACTTTCCGTTTCAGATGTCAATGACAAGCTTTAATAATGCTTAATTACTCCCCCCAAAAGTGTGGCACGTGTGTCGCTTACGCAATAAATGAACTTACTTTAAATAAAAACAATACACTAATGCTTTTGGCCATGACTTGGACTTGGATAAATATTAATATTAATGAGAAGCAATTATCCGCTCAAATCTGGCATAGAATTCTAAATGCCGTTGGCATAGCCCACAGCGAATCGTTAAATTTAATCAACATTTCACTAGCCGATCCTTCCCTTTTGGGTATTGAATTATTGACGCCTCTATCGGCGCGACGGCCTTCACACAATTTGACGGTGGGCGTGGCATCAAACGCAGTGCTTATACACAAAAGGCGAATTACAAATAAAACATGTACATGGCTTACAAACACATGACACCGAAACGCAAGGAGCTCAGCGGCCAACAAAAAAGAGAAAAACACATTAAAACAAATAACCCAGCAGAGAGATACCGAGTAAAACATTTAGATTTTATTTAGGAAAACGATATAAAAAAAAATCGGAAATTAACCAACCAACATAAACTGTTAAAGCAAAAGCAACAGCAACTTTAATGTTAACAACATTTTAATGTTAATTATGGTATACATTTCTGGGTTTTAAGTTATTTAAGATATCCTGATGCATGGCACTTATATTCGCATTCTGGTTTTGTTTCACTCAGTTTTCTTTGAATTCGAAATACCCATTCTTTCGTTACTTTTCAATGCAGGGTAGGTAAATAAAAACGAAAAATAGAAAAAATACTAGCACGACCTTTGAAATTAGAGTTCTGAGATGCGCACGTAAAGTTTGTGTGTGCCCTAGTGTCTTTGTGTATGTTTATGTGTGTGTGTGTATATATGAGCGTATACAACAGCACATTCAAAATGAGTCCTTGGCCGCAACGAGCACCAGCAGCATCAGTATCTACTGTCCCTGCACCACTCCCCACAGTGCCACAGTTCACTGTTTCTGTTCACAGTTTCAGTTTCGGTGTCAGCCCCTAGCATCGTGTCAGATAATTAGTGAAAACTGTCTGTGAAGAAGAGTCTGTAGCCAGGGTCCGACTACGAGCCTCCACGTTCATATTCATGTCCACGGCAATGTTATACTATACCAATACCCATGCACCCATGCACTCACCCTCCACCTTCCTTCCTCACCTTACTGCCCTATTTCACCTGCCTTTCGCCTTCCCCTGTGACAGCGTTCTTCCGAATGAGCGATATGAAATGCACCATGACAGTTTTCTGACACAAACAAACATTCATATGAGTGTATTTGTATGAATGTGTAGATGGGCTTATGTGTGCGTGTGTGTGTGTGTGTCTGTGAGTTGATGCTGTTGTAACTGTAGCAGCTGACAGCCGTAGACAACATTTTGTGTTGTTGATGCTGCTGCTGCGACTGCAACAAGTTCAAATGTTTGTCGACATTCTTCGAACTCATTTGCAGTCATCTTTCATGACTGTGACTAAAAGTAAAGCTCTGCACACATCAATAATAGAGATGCTTTGAGCTGACTTCTTGTTGGCTTGTTAAAAACAAATCAATTTTATTTTCAATAATTGGTTTAAATATGTATATGTGTATGTTAAATATTTTTACTAACCACACACAAATGTAGGTTACTCTGAGATACCAAGAATGTCTTGGAATGGTCGTTAAATTCTAGTAAATATAAATGTACTAGGTTTGCTTCCCTTTAAATTCATGTATGTGTGTGTATATATGTTTTTATTGATTTCCCAACACCCCACTGGGTCAGCTAAAACCATTAAACAACTCCTCAGACAGTAAAACAGACGAACATTGGAAGAATATTAAAAACAAGCACCTACACTCATATAAATAATAACTTGGTTTTTATAATTTACTCAATACAAAAATTGTCGAATTTTAAAGTAGTTTTTTTATATTTTTTTTTTTTTTTTTTCATTTTTTTTTTTTTTTGGGTTTGGGGGGAATACCCCCCCCCCCCTCCCCCTTCTTTTTTTAAATCCCCCCCCCCCCCCCCCCCCCCCCCCCCCTTTTAACTCCCTTTTTTTTTAATTTTTTCCCCCCCCTTTTTTTTTTTTTTTTTTTTTTTTTTTTGGTTTTGGGGGTCCGCTGCAATATCCACTTGTTTCTTAAATTTTAAAGGTATTTTTATTGATATCTTATCAAAGAATTCGAGATTAGCTCTTAAGGTAACACGGATATTTAAAGATATGTATTATATTTTTGTATAGCTCGAGTGTTATTAAAATAAATTTAAACAAGGTCAATATGCCATTTACATATAAGCCCTTGTCGATTATAAAAACAAAAACTTTTAAAACTAAAATTCCAATCAAAAATGAAATTTGCTTGGTAAAACCTATAATTTTATTGTTAAGTCTGTTTTATTTGTCGCAACACAACACTATGTTTATTTGGTTAGCGGCGCGTATTAATAAGTTTTTTTTAATGCTATGACATTAGGCAATCAAGGAATTCATACACCACAGTATGCTATATAGTATGTACATCTGTATGTATATCCGACAGTCGACTGATATTTTTGTAGTTGTGGATATAAACATGCTATGTGATGTGTTAAATGTTTACAACCGTTTGGAATTTGTTTTGATTTGGATGGTTCTGGTATTCAGTTCCCAATGTTTGTTGTTGTTGTTCATGTGTTTTGGCATTTTAATGAACATGCGCTGATGCCCCATTGCCATTTTCGAGCAACAACAATAAAAACCGTTTAATTTTTTCCGGCTAATTAACCGTCTCAATTGACTGACAGCTGGATGTCCGCAATATTAATACACAAATATTGCGTATACGTCCTTGCAACGAAAGTTGCCCGTTGTGTGCCTCGTTGTCCATTAGTTTCATGAACTACCTATTGAAAAACATGAAAAATTGCTTATTTATTTGGGTGTTTAAAGTTTCTTTTCAGTTCGGGTGTTGCACTTATTGCTTTCATTATAGTTGTTGTTGCTGGTAATGGCAAAACATTTGTTCATGCTTCCAAACAAGCTGACCCTTGCATGACAATCGATTTGAGTTGGCCCAGAACGTAAATACAAATCAAATATGCAATACAATTGGAAAGTTCAGGCCTTGACCCCGCCCGCCAGCCCACCTCTCCCAACGCTCTTCGCCTCATTCTTTCCCATTTCGTACCCCACTCATTGGCCGAAAACTTCTGTTGCTTTTATTCCGTGCATTTTCTGTGCCAAGCAACACTTGTAATTTAATGACGCGTTTGCTTCCAGATCACTTGCAGGGCTCAGCTGCACAACTGCTGACTTGTACATGTTTTCTACCTTAGCCCACAAACCATAAACACACACACACAAACACACACACACACATAGAAGCAGTCATTTAGCTGCTTATGTTTTGCAACTTTGCCGACTCGAATGAAGTTGCTGGCTGGCAAAATATTTGTTAAAGGGATGGAAGTACAAAGTTCACATACTTTTACCACTTTTAACTACCTCTACTTTTACACCCTTTAACCTCTAGAAAGTAGTATCAAAAGGGATATCAGACGGTTTTGCTAAATTTAACTGATGGGCGAAGAGATCGCTTCAGTCTTGTGTATATTGTTTTTGATAAGATATATTTATGAAATCCTTACTGCATTTGTATTCACACATCCACAAACCTTAGCACAAAGTAATTCACAAATTTTCAAAAGTATTGTTTGGATATTTTTAAGAGCTGTTCTATGTTTGACATTAAGGAATTGAGGTTCAGCGTACCATACAATCTTTCTTTCCTGTCCTAAGAACTTTCAATAACTTTTCTTTAAATATTTCAACTGCACTTAACAAATGTCCTTTTGTCTTTAAATAATAATATTAAATATTTATTGCTACCCTTGCACCAAATCATTATTTAAATTAAAAAATTACATTAGTTTTATTAATTTATATTTAATCACATAATTTAACTTTTAAGCAGGTAACTTTATTTTGCCAACCATGCTAATAGAATAATTACTGAACCTCGAAGTTTTCTCAGCAATCCATGCATTTGTTTGGAGTTCAATATAATTTTCATTGCTGACTTTTCAAATGAAAATGACTTTTCTTCTAAGTAAAACTGTTAACTCTCAAATATTGCTTAAAGGATACTAAAAATGTAAAGTGAAAACCCGAAGCATTGCAATAGCTTTCAAATGCATTTCAAATCTCACAAACTTAACATTTATAGCTGCTTTCTCAACTTTTCTCCTTGCGAGCTAAGCAAACACTTAATTTTAGTGCAAATCAATTGCACAAACATGAAGTCAAACGATCGGCGCAAGGGAGATGCGATGCAAGGCGGCAGCGAGGGGTAAGACATGTGTTAAGCTACTAATTACAATTTAGGCGACACACACTTACACACACATACAAGCTCATGAGCTCTAGCTGCCGCACACACACACACAGACATAAAGTGAATGGCAAACTTATGGCTTTTTATCGCTGCAACAAGTTTATCTCGTGTTCCTGCTTACTGGCGCTCATTACGAGCCAGTCAGTGTCTCAGTGCTCTGGCTGCTGACGGTGCGAATTTGTTTGTGTGCGAACAACGTGGCGTATGAGTAATCAAATACGAAGCTACAAAGCTACAGCATTTTTGTGCCAATCACGCATTAAAAGTTAATGTGGTCATAAAATCACACACAACATTTCTAGATTCCAAATAGTGAGTTTTAAGCAACAAAATCTAATCGCATAAATCTTTATAACAAGGTGCAAAAAATGCAATTGTTGCACTTTAAGTATGTTGCAACAAGAAAGGCAATTTTGGCAGCGTGTTGCTGACACCAACCACAACAACAGCAAAATCTCATTTTTGATTACATGTGCTTGGGAAAATGGGGCTCATGCATATATCAAGATGTGTGGTGTGAAGCCGAAAAAAATAACGTGAATATGCCAAAAGGCAGCTGAGAGTGTGCAAGTGTGTGCGTGTGTGTGACTGACTGACTGACTTTAGGTGGCGGGGCCAAAGAAAAACGCCAAAGACGCCGCAGCAGCAGCAGCAAACAGTAGCAACAGCAATGGGAAAACGGCTTATCCTTGAGATATAAACTGACATTTAAGCAACTCAGGCAGGCGTATGCATAACACACACACGCACACATACATATATACACAGACAAAAGTAAACACAGCTGCCAGGCTTGCCCTTGTGCCGCACCACCACCCTCACCCAGTCACGCCCCACTCTAGCATTCAATGCAATTGACTTGAAACAAAAAAAAAATTGCTGCGTAGAGGCACTGCTTCCCTTTCAACAAGCAGCTAGCTACACTCCCACCTCCCACCCAATCCCTGCACCTGCCTCTTCCTTTATCTCGTCCTAAATGCAACTATTAAGATTGCCTTGCCACCTATTTGCATTTAATTTCATGAATAACGTTGCACAGATAGGCAGCTAACAGCAAATGCAGCAAATGCGGCAAACGGTTGAAACACAAGTTCAGCAATTAAATTAAATTCGCATTTTATGTAAACACACACACACACACAAAAAGTTTATGAGCACTTTTCATTAGCGGTGCGTTTTTATTGAAATTAAATTGTTCGTGTTAGTTTCACTGCAGCACAAATTGTTGAGGTTGTTTTTTTTTTTTTTTTTGCCTCTGAGCCTATGTGTGTGTCTGTGTGTGTATCCTCTAGCACGTGCATGTCACACCGTTAGTCAATGTCATGTTGCCTGCCAACACCAACACTAGCATACACAAAAACAAACACCATTACATTCACATTCTCACTTACACACCCATAACATAAAGCATGCTTGCAAGCATTTTGTGGCGTTTATTTTTTTTGTTCTCATGTGCTGGCGTTTGTTTTTGCTATTTGGACATTTTTTTAAAATACCCATTACACATTAGTTGTGCATAAAATGGGAGTGATAAATTTGAGTGTTAAAGTCATCTCATGAGATTGTGAATTTTTTCTAGAACATAGAGTATCTTTTAGTCGCGTAATCTCTAGCATTTTGAATGGTTCTTTTTATTTCGACGCAAACTGGAAACTTATAACTTTGGCATGCAACTTCCAGTTAACGGACAGAAGCAATTTATGCGCTTTTGTAATTACACTTTTGGGACTTAAAAGAGCTTGGATAAAAAAAATGACCGCAACACCAAGTTCGCGATAGGTCAACCAATACCATTTAAGGATCTTAAGCTGTTAATGTTCGTTGAAAGTTAAAATGGTTTATGTAATTTTAACTATTTATTCCTTCACATAATTTGAGTATTTGGGAGTCGTTGCAAGCCACTTTCCTCCAGATTAGCTTACTCACTTTGTCAGTTTATCACATTATCAGTTTTTCAATGACAGCTGGCAATTATTGTCGTCTGTGTTATTAATTGCAATTTTCATACTAATTTATCAAATATCGTATCGTATCGGAATACGTTTTTAATTGCTTTTAAGCCTCGATTTTTGGTTGCCAACCACAAATGCAAATTTTTTTTTCTCTTTGGTCGCTCTTTTAATTTGTTAATTTAAACATATTGTTAATGGTGTGTCTCTATAGTTTCTTTAGTTTCAGCTTGTGGCAGCTACGGCAAAGAAATGCCACAAAATGCTTAAGTGCGGTCGCCTTCATCCATCTTGACAAAATTGTCATGCTAATTGCATTTAGTTGGAAATCCGCCCCAAAGGCGTTTTATATTCAAGTTGACAAAATATGGCGCAGCTGCTGAACAACTTTTGAGTGTCGCTACCGACTGAAGGACGCACAATTTTCGGATGCGGATGCAGATGCAGATGTCCTGGTATATTACAACAACATTTGTTTGCACACTGATTACCCACAGATCTGCTCAGTCTGTCATCTTGTTTAATTATAACCAATTGACAAACTTCAAATTGTTATCTAATGATAGGTGTAAAAGAAACTATCTTAGACCAAATTAAGTCGAGGATTATAAGGAGTAAATGACTTTATGTATGGTTTTTTTTCTAGCAAATATTCAACCTGAAATGCATAATGTTATACATACATACTTATATATTAATATTCAGATAAAGGTTATCGTTCTTGTTTCAGGAACTAAGTAAAGAGTATGGCTATAGTCGAACAACTGTTTGTCAATTATTGTAATTGATGTTGTGTATCGCTTTACGCAATTAAACACGGCGTGCAATGAGGCAAAATTTACGATTTATGATTGTGGCTGTGACTTGCATTTGCATTTCCATTTGCAATAATTTATTAAAAAGCTCATCAATTAAGCACAATAAATGTGCACAATAAATATATTCAATGCCATATTAAATTTGTTATTGCTGTACTGCACATAAAAAAAGAGCAAGTCAGACACAGCCAGCAGCAGCAGCAGGATCAAGGAGCTAAATAAGCTACGTTGGCTTGAGTTAAATGTTGGCCAACGACCATCCGCAACACAACTGTAAAAGGGGAAATTGCTTGTTAATGCTCTCCGAAGCATTCATCTATTAATGTATGTGTTGAAATGTGTTTGGCTTTGATTATTTGAAAATCCACGATAAAGTCACAACAAAAAACTATTTTCCTGCTGCTACTAATGGTGATTTATATGGCATGTATGTCGAAGCGTTGGAACCTGGTTCAATGTCATATCGATGATTAAGGAGTTGTCATTTGCTAACTACAACAATGGCAACCAAACAATAATATAAACCTTTTGTGTTGTTTGGCTTTGTGTCAAAATAGGTGATGACGTTTTTCATTAATAAATAGGAAATAATCAATAGTAAATCGTAATCTCTAAGAGTTTTTGAGATTAACGAGACAACTTCCTAAAATATACTTTTGAAATAAATATTTATCAAATGCATTATTGATTTTGAATGAATATCAGTAGCCAACTACACTAAAAATTTATGAGTTTTCTTAGAATTTTCTACTTCACTTACGATTTGCTCAGTTGAGTTAACGTAAATTCATCGGAACTCATGTTTGATTTGGCCAGGGTTTTTTTCCAAGTTACCAAATTCGCATGCCAAAGCCAAGCAGATTGTATTATTTATGCTGCGAACACAATATGCTGTCATATGCTATGTACATAATATATTATGTTTAATGTGTTTATGTACAAATGTAGCAACCAATATACATACATACAGGCATGTGGCAGACCTGCACATGCCGCGTTCCCAAACAAAATTCGCTGGTCGGCGAGGTGAGCACGAACTAAGCAAAACACCCAAATACAAAATACACATTGGACCCGCGTTTACACAATAAACAATTCGGCCGATTCGGTTTATGGTTTCCTTTTTTTTGGTATTGGAAACAATTACGGTAACGTTATAGGCACACATGCTAAGATTTATGCCAAGCTTTAAAATACATTTTCATTGGCAAAGAGGGAAAAAGGGATTGTTGAAATTCTTTCGGCAGAAAAAGAGGCGTCAATAGTGTCGCATACATATGTCCATAAGTGTATGTATGCATACTAAAACATTGTGTATACATATGTACATACATTTTAATACATATACTCTTGCAAAAACTTTTCAATAGCTTATAAAAAGCGAGCTTTCAAGAAATTTACAGTTTTTCGTTACTCATACGCCATGTGGCCAGAATAGCGAGACACGGCATTGTAATGTAAAAGGATGGCCTAAGCTGTGGCCAAAAATACATCAGCAGCCTGTGGCAGAGATAAAAGAACTTAAACACACGCACACATACACACCAGACTCACAAATCCATCAAATATGCGTTTGCTTATACATTTGAGTTTTAGCTTTTTATAAGAGAGAGAGAGAGAGTTGTAAGAAAGCTGAAAAGCTTAACTCAACTTACTAGCGATATACAGTAGGACCTCGCTCAACGCAACCTATTCTGAGGTGGTTGCAAGAACAGAGGGAAAATTTTCTGTTGGCCACAATACCTATTTCCAAAAAGAGATGCCTTTAAAATTAAGTTAAATTGAATAAATCTGTGTTCAAAGCGAGGATTTCATTTTATTTTATTCATTTTTTGTAAAATTGTGGTCTGTTCTTTTTTACAACTTATACTTTTCTGAAAAAAATGTTTCGCGTTGAGCGAGGTCGTACTGTATATGCTTAAATTTGGCAAAACTTTAAATAACAAAATAAGTGAAATCAATACTTACATTTCGTTTGTAAGAGTATTTAATCCGATCCTACAGTTGGTAAAACGAAGGATTGTTTAGTTTATTATAGCCTTCCTGAGAAAAACCATTACTCATATTTGATTTTTATTAAAACAATTTTTATAATCACTAACACACGAACACTGCAAATTTTGTTAGAAAAAGTTTAATTTCAACTCGATTGAATGTTATTAATTTTTTATTTATTTTTTCATTTAGTATATGCTATATACTAGAAATTCACAAGAAGACACAGGTTTTTTTTAATAAAGATTGTTAATTTTTTTGTTTAAACAACACACTTTCACGTAAACACATTTAGTTTTGCTGCTCGACATTTGTTGAAAAAAAACACCCTGAATTGATATGAAAAAATAAACAAATAGATTTAGTCTTTGCAAATTTCAGTCCCTTGGGAATTCTCGATGTTTGGGAAGTTCGGTTTTGTATATAGACTTGTTTGTTATGTACTATGTAGATTGCAGCCATTAACACCTTCACATACTTATTCACATCAAAGACCAACAAATTGTTGATGATTCTGTTGCTCAGTTTACTCTTATGTGTACAATATATAGTATATACAACACGTACACAAAAAACACATACGATTCGTGGTGTGTTTATTTGTACAGAAATGTTTTTTGTTGTTTCACGTTTTTGTTCTGTGTTGTTTTCTTGGTTCCGGGCAACGAAATTTCGCCGTTGTGCCAAGCATTTTGCTAACAATTAAATGTGCATTAATTTTAATTAGGTCAAAATAGTATCTTCTTCTATTTTGTTTTGCTCCGAGCCAGCTGCCTAAGCAACGGTGAACAATGTGACCAGCTAATTATAAAAAGGGTCCGAGCTATTGTGCTTGGCACAGCACAAATTCTAACTAGTAGCATCACGTGGAGCAGACATTTCAATTAGGAGTATCTTTTCCTAGCACAAATGACAAATACATACATATCACATACAAACATACAAATAGTAAATACTGATTGTGTTTGTGTGTGTGTGGCAGGGTGTGTGACAACAGGCCAAATTGTGGTTGCCGAAAACGGAAAATGTGGCAGAAATCGAGTTACAAGCAGGCAAAAAAGGAGCAATTGCCAATGGGTTACAGTGGACATTCGCAAAGCAGAACGTTATGGATTTAAGGAGAGTATTCGACATAAATAAAATCACTCACTGCTTTTTCTTCAATAAAAAAAACAAAACCTCATTAACAATTATAAATGCATTGAAAATTCTAAAGGGGAATAACTATAAAGTATTTTATTGTACATACTGTATGTATGTATGCGTCAGTATGCAATAAGCAACCAATACTCAGACACGGAGCAACAACGGCAATTTACACTCATAATTTATCTGTACCAAGTATAGAGCCTACACAAAATTTTGACACACTTCAAGGCGCTACTTAAGACACACACACAGACACATAGAAAGAGAAACATAAAGAGAGAGAGAGAGAGAGAGAGAGAGAGAGAATGAGAGAGAACCTACCCACGAAAAAGTGAAATTCTGGCAGCGGCAACAGCTTCAACTTGTTGACGTCGCGTCGCTACGTCGGAAGCAGCCGCAAGTAGTGGGCGTCAAATGTTGAAAGGACGCGCAACAAAGCAGGAAAAAAGTAAAAGTAAAATAAAATAAAATCACAAGGCGCTTGCTGGATTCAACAATTTGTTGAATGTACATACATACATACACACACACATGCAAGTATGCTTAACTGTGTGTGTATATATGTATATTATATGAAATGAACATATACAAATAAAAGTATGTGTCGGTTTTTTTTTTGCGCTGTATGTAGAAACGAAAAACACACACATACACATACAGAGAGAAAATTGTACCTTGAGTGCTGGGCAAACGCGTTTGCGGCAAGTGTATGAATGTGTATGTGTCTTGTAGACGCACACACACAGAGAGAACGTAACGGCATGCGGAACGACAGACTCCAAAAGCGGAGCCCCGATTCCAGTGTTGTAAATTTGAAACGTTAAAGAGCAAATAAATGCCTCGAAACAAACAAAAACGATGAAAAGATGAAGAAAACCAAAGCATAGCACACACACACAGAGAGAACAGCAAATGGCTTACCGTCAACCGTTAGCCGCACCAACAGCATCGAAATGCGTGCGTAAAAAGCATTCAAGCTTTACTGTAGTCGCATGTGTGTTTGTGTGTGTGTTTTTTCCTTAAGACTATTCGCGCTGGCCGTGCTTTATTATTATTGTTAATTCAATTTAAACAATAATTTTATGAGGTGTGTGTGTGTGTTCTTCTTTTTTAAAGTATTTTTTTATTGACGCACTTTTTATTATATTTTACGTTGACTTGTTTGTTCATAAACATTTATTTATATTCTTCTTTTTGTGTGTATCGCTCTAGGATATTTTATCTCGTTGTTGTTTTTATTTTGTTGACTGTTGAATATTGTATGAAGTCGCAAGCAAGGAACACACACTGACTAGTTTGTAGTTCCTGGGTAGAAGGGTGGGTCTAAGTGCCCGAGGGGGCGACTACGCGCAGTTTTCGACTGTCCTCTGTCAGTATACGTGCCGTGTGTGCGTAGTATATGTATATGTGTGAGTGTGCGTGTGTTTGTGTCAGTGTGTGAGGGAACGCGTTGCCGACGATGCAAACAGATCCAAATCTCGCCCAACACTGCTGGGGATGGCTTCTGGGCGCTGAAGCTGGCTACAACTGCTTACAGCGCTCTGTTAACCTAACATAGCACCGAATGCGGGGCAATGGGTCATTATTAACATTGTGTGCTACTGCCGCTGTTACTTTAACAGCTCGTGGGAGAGCGCCATGGCGCTCGTTAACATTTTAACTGTAGTCGGCATCGTCAGCAGACTAAACTTTTCCTTTTTCTTTGCTGTTGTCTTTTTTTTACAATCTGGCTAGCCTTAGTCTCTTATTTATACGATACTGTTGCATGTTTTAGCCCAAGCATCTGTTTTCTATCACAAAACTTTGTTGTGAACGTTTACAACGACCTATAGTGTCTGTGCCTATGTGCGTTTCTGTAAGTGTGTGTGTGAGCGTGTGTTATTGCGTATAGGTGTATGAACACGTATGACTGGTAGCGTTTTATGGCGCTGCTTCCGTTAACGAAGCGGAAAAATGTTAACTACAAAGAACACCCAACCAGAGCAATATGCAAAATGGCTTTTGTCTGTCCGTATTTGTGTGTGTTCGTTCATTATTTTGTTCTTATTCGACTTGTTATGGTTGCTGTTATTGTTCTTGTTATTTTTGCTATTTTTATTTTTGTTATTGTAATGTGTGATGATTGTCCGGCAGTGTTGCATGCTCTAACGGTAATGCGGCCATTTCTTATGCATATATTTAAACAAAGCATATAAAAAGAACATTTGTATGTGTGTTTGTGTATGGAAATTGTCAGCCTCAGCTTGAGCTCATATAAAAAGTAGCTGATGACGGAAAGTTAATTAGCTGAGTAAGTGTGCAGCTACCCTGCCAAAGTCAATTAAGTTAGCCGAAAGCTTAAATGAAACGCAACAACAACATCAACAATCGACACACAATTACGCTCACAGACTCCACTTTGCTAATGTAGCTGGGTGGTTAAATTGGTGTTGTTGGCTCTGCCGCAAAGGGAATACGCATGTTCATGTTTCCATATCCATATCCATATACATATACACCCACACACACTAACGCACATACACATACTAGCGCGTTCAATGAGCTGTTGCTGCTGAAGCACGCGCCACTTTGATTAGCCTACTTCGAGGCGCATTTTAGACAATTTGATTTGCATTACAGCGAGATATCACAAACCGTTTTTCTATTTATTTTTTTGTAAAGCACACATACGCTATGTATATTTTGCCTTTCTTTTAAGTTCATTGTTTATTCCTAACTGATTTGGCTTGGACGAGAGGTCTGGGATTTAGAGAGCTTCGCTTGGCAGCGACAATTGAGCGCAACCCGTCACCTGCGAGCGTGTCCAGCGCACGGCGTAAACTGTTCGGTTTTCTCGTTCAATGCGACAACGACAAACGTATCAGCGACCGCAACAGAAAAGAGAGCCTTGAATGTTGAGTTAACAGTGCGTTAACAGCGAGACAAAGTTGGCCAATAGGTCAGTTACACTGCAGCTGCATTGCATTGCCGCATCGCAGAAATCTCAATATAAAACAAATTAATTTTCATTAACATACACTAAAAAAAAACTTTCAAGGCCCTTTTTTTAGATAGACACAAATGATCGACTAGGAGAACACCGCTAGATATCGGGAGACCGATAGAACTATTTTATAAAAAACAAATAAATGTACACTGAAAAACAAAATCAAGAATCTGTTCTGTGTTGTTTCTCGTACAATAACCAATTTCTTGAATCGAGCTTAACTGCTACGCTTTTTAGATTATAAGTTCTTAAATCCAGTATCAAATTTCTTAGAATTTAAGATCTGACTAACTATAAATAAGAATTAGCCCATTTCATGTACGAGATGCCAATTCAAAATAATAATGAAATGAACTTAAAAGTAAGATGAAAAGTTTTTGATTGTTGAGATTATAATTCTTGAATTAAGTATTAAACTTCTTACTATTTAAGATTTGACAATTTGAAAATTAGAACAGAACTTGATTTTAAGACTTGAAAATTTCAAATAAGAACGAATTGCAAAAGACATCAAAGCTTGTTTTAAGTTGAAACCATTTTGAATAATAAATTTCTTCAAATTAAGAATATAGTCGTCTTATTAATCCCATTAGTTTTTTAAAATAAGAACAGCCCAATCTTGATTAAGGTTTGTGTGGTTTAATATACGATTTAAACCCAAGTCGCAAGTTCTGGATATCAATTCGTTATATAGAAAACTTCGGACTAGTAAGACATTTTTTTGTTTTTTAATAAATCTTATCAATCAATGCCTTTAACATCGTACGACCAAAATGGCTTTTAAATTTATATATATGTTTTTTCAAATTAAAATGCCAATACTGCTTGTTTCAGTAATAATTTTGTGTCAATACGTTTCTACGACAAGAGGCACAAATTATCATTAATTCTGTACCTTCTTTACGGTCATGACGAAACTTTGAAAATTTTAATGAATATTTTATTGATTATGTATACGAAGGGTTTTTTCTGCTGGATATACTTACCATATATACATACGTAAATTTGATGACGTTTTTCAAAAAGTTTTCTAAATTTTACAAGTCGGTCTATATTATAAAATCACCAGTCTTCATAAAAGCGAAGCACTTAATCTCCAATTAGTAAAGGCAAAAAACAAACAAGCTTCACTCTTTTCAAATTAAAATTGTTTAATTTCAGAACATTTAAGTTAAGGTTAAACTTAAAAGTAAAATTAAAATTGTAACAAATAATTTCTTTGATTTATATGTATTTCTATATATTCTTTGTATAATATGTTAACAAAAGGACATGCTACATACATTTAATCACAGTTTCCACGGATACACAAAAATATTGTCCCCACATACTAGCTTTTCAGCAAAATAAATAATGAATATTTATGATGTTGCGATAAGTGCAAACCTTAATGAGAAACTTTCTTTTACGCCCTCATTTAAACTGAGCAAATTGGCAAAATACATATTTGAGTTTGCTTGTGAAAACAGATTTGAAAAAAAAAACAGCACATTCAACTATAACCATACTAAGTAAATATTATGTTCTACTGTTAAGTATTTACTGACTCACAAAACGCTGTCATCAGACGGTTTAAAACTTCATTGTGCATGGTTCCACAGCTTCCTATACTTTCTGTTATTGATATTGATATTGATGTTGGATGTTAGAAAACAATTGTATGCCATCAGTTGGGTATAAGACTTAAGTATCTTATCTATATAATAATTAAAGAAGTTAACAGTAAAAAAGGTAGGTCACGTTTTCTTATTTATTTATTAAATTTATCAAATACAAGTTGTATTTGATTTGAAGATGTGTCAAAGGAGTTGCAATTCTCATTGTACAGCGTATAATAAAAATATGTATTGGTTAAGCCAAGGCACTTAACGGCGATCGGTTTTACCGGTGCCACGCTTGCCGGAATACAAATGCTTGGGCATCTTGGTGCCAATGAAACGATCCGCTTCACCCTTGAGACCCATTCGTGTGACCTTCTTGGCAATGTCGCGTTTGGCACGAATTTGCGCCTTCTTTCGAATGGCAACGTCCTTGATGCCAAGGGTATCGCGACTAGGTGCACGCTTGAGCGGCTTGCCTGTCCTCTTGACCACCGCTGATTCCTCTTTGTCCAGTAGCGGATTTATCTTGCTGCCAACAATAACAGAGTTACGACGAATATCCACCACAGATTTTTTGAAATTGGCATTCTCTGTGCCGGACATGTCGACGCCCAGGCCCTCCATGGTCTCCACCAATTTGTTGACGGAACGATCGCGAACCTTGGGCTGTTTGTGACGCGGAATGATGGGCTTGTTCTTTCTGGACGAGAGACGCTTCTCATCGCGCAACTCGAAGCGTTTGCCACGAATTTGTTTCGCCATTTCGCGAATCTCTTTAAGTGTCTCATCCATAGACATATCGGGCACATTGTAGACGCCACCAGATTCGCGCAGACCCTCCTCGCGTTCCAATTCTTCCAGTTTCGAGAAAATATCGGCATCAATGTAGTCGGCAATGTTGCGTCCTTCCAAGAATTCGGGTATAACATCGTGGCGCTCATCTTCAGGTATTTCCGCATAGTTCTTTTTCAGATCCAGTGTGTAGTCATCGCCCATCTCCTCTTCAATCTCCTTCTCCAACTTGCGCTTACGCTCTGACTTGGCTGCATTCTGTTCGAGACGCGCCGAAGCCCGTTCTGGTATACAAGGAGGTCGAACCTTGTCGTCACGCGGAGCTGGCATTGCAAGGTGCAAACGGTTAAGAATGTTATCCACCTTCTTTGTGCGCATCTTTTGGTCGACGCGATAGGATAGCAGACGCTCACAGGCTTCGGTTTTCACCTCCATAACGCCCGTTTCCTGCATTGTGGACAGGTACATAACAGGCACCTGTTTATCTTCCTCCAGTTTGGTAATAATTGCCCGTCGTTCTGCAGGCAAATCCTCAGGCGTACATATGTCCACTTTGTTTATTGCTAGAATCAGTGGCTTATTTGTAAAGAGCGGCTTGATGCTCTCGAACAGCTTAACCTGATCCTCCAACGAATGGCCACACTGCTCCGAAATGTCCATAAAATACAGAACGCAGGCACGCAAATGCGCCAGAGCGGTAATTGCCTGCATTTCAATAACATTACGCTCCTCGAGCGGATGGTCGAGTATGCCGGGAGTGTCGATCACCTGCCAGCGCAGGTACTTGTAATCTGTGTGTCCCACGTACAATGATTTTGTAGTAAACGCATACGGCTGCACTTCGACGTCTGCGCGAGTGATTTTGTTGATAAACGACGACTTGCCCACGTTGGGGAATCCGCAGATGATAATGGTGCGTGAGTAAGGATCGATTGTGGGCAGACGGGACAAGTGCTGGCGCACTTGCTCTAAATATGTCAAATTGGATGCCTGACGCTTCAGAATTGTCGCCATGCGACCCAAGGCAGCCTTCTTAAGCTGTTTACAACGATACAATGAGTCGCCGTATTTCAGCAGACGCACATAGTCCTTGGCAACGCTACAGAAGTAGTATTCGTAAAAATTATAAGTTTATTTTATAATTGTTTGTTTACTTACTTGTCTACCAAATGCCTGGCCGTGTTAAGCTGACCCAGCGCCAGTTTGTAATGGTCCTTATCGTACAGAACGTTCATCAGATCTGCGTAGAATGGATGCACATCATCCAATTTTGGGAAGTCCTGAATGATTTGCGAAAGACGATCGTGGAAGTTCTGTTGTGTGTATTTAACTTTTCGCGTGTAAAAGGCACGAATTCGCGAGATCTTGTAGCCTTTATGCACGACCGTGGGTGTCTTTCGCTGTGTCTTCGACAGCATAATGTCGATGAAGTCCTGCAAAATTATACACAATATTTATTATTTAAGAACTGCGTGTTTGTAAACAGAGTTTCAGTGAGGTTATGTCAGCCGCTGGGGTGATCCGACGAGCATAAACAAAATTAACAGGATTTCAATCCTTACCTTGGCTGGAGGAACCACCATTATCTTTTTAAAGTTGTACAAACTCATTTTTGTGGTTATTTATTTATTTTCTACGGAATTTCGAGGAAAATAAATGGGAATCGCTAACAAAAACACCACGCGGTGCCTGCAACAAATTCCAAAAAGAGCTGATGTTAGGGTGACCGCGCCGGCAATAACGAAATATACTATTTTGGGCCCGAAATAATACCGAAATATACTATTTGAATATTCAGTTAATACCATGAAAATACCAAAAAGAATTGCAGCTAAAAAGCTTTAAAATTTGAATTTATTTTTGCAATTTATAAAAAGAATAAATAAATAAACGCAATTGATCGGTGGTTTAAAAAGAAAATGTTTTTATATAATTTTTATACAAGTTTACTGAACTAACATCAGTGGATTCGTCAACAATTATAGAGAAAATGGGCTTTCCAACAAGAGAAACGCAGCGCCTTATACTCTCCACCAACTGCTCTTGGATAACCGGTGCCAGCACATTGTAGGTAAGCGCAGCAGTTTTTGTTCTTTTACAATTGAATGCTTGTGCAATTGCACTGTCTGGAAAAGCCATTTTAACCACTTCAGAAAGATGGTCCATAGCCCGCCTAGGTATGTATGTAGTGTTCAGCGACTGCAGCGGCAAACATAATTTCCGCCTTTTTGACGGCGCTAAGCAGTGTTTGGTCCGGGGCTTTAAAAAATTCATCAACTTTAAGGAAAGGTAAATTTACAATTGTAATTCAAAACTACTTTAATATACCACAAGTAATTAAATACCAAAAAGTATTTAAAATACCATATTCGGTCACCCTTAGAGATGGCTGCAAACATCGATATCTACATAGACGAAAACCATCGCAATGCGCCCAAGCATACTAAAAATATATCGAATATCCGTCGATAGCTTTTCGACTATCAACATTGCGTATATATGTGTCCATATTTTAATAAGTCAACAAGAAACTGCAAAAAGGATAACAATCTTTTAAACTTCTTACAATTAGTGCGTTTTGAAATCGCATATTATTTGAATATGCTGGCGCATAACACCTCCTATAATAATGCTGGAAAACGCGAGCTGTAGACTTTTTGGGTGTGATCAATGCGACTATACGTCAAATCGTTCCTTTGACCTGAGACGTCACAAGCAGCGTCATACCCGTAGGAAGACCATCGAGGGCGTTCATTATAAATGCAGCAAGTGTGAATTTATTACTAAATTTAAACGCAATATGAAACGCCACATGCAAACACATTCAAAAGTAGAAGCCTCAGACGAGGGGGACCAAACAATTGAGGAATTTATCGTGGAGGTGCTTGAGACCTCGGAGACGGAACTCGATAGCTCGGTGAAAGCAGAAAAAGATTCCATCATAGAAACGTCAATAGATCAAACTAACAACGATTTAACAATAGACAAAGTTGCGCGGATCTTTAAGTGCGACCTCTGCCACTATACGACGAAACGCTCCTTCGACCTGCGACGTCACCAGCAGACGCATTATAAAGTAAGGGTATTTGACATCGGGTCGCATCAATGCCCGAAATGCTCGTTTGTAACAAAGTGGAAACGCAATATGAGAAGACACATGCAAATACACAAAAAACACATTGCTGAGGAGGAAGAGGATACACTACAATCGGATGAGGGACTGTCAACTATTGAGTATACCGTGGAGCTAATGGACTCGGAAGAAGTTTATATGTATAAATTTTTGGAGCCAGTGGACAGTAAAAGTTATTTCGAAAAACCTTACAAATGCTGGCTTTGTAGTTATGAAACTAAACGTTTATTTGACTTGCGACGCCATTTGCTAATGCATGACAGGGCGAAGCCCATTGAGGGAACGGCATATCAATGCAATAATTGTTCGTTCTCATCGAAATGGAAACATAATATAATGCGCCACGTAATGCGAAAGCACCAGCAAACTTCAGCTGAAGGTGACGCGACGGATGAGGATCTATTTTTTAAACTTTGTGTTGAGCCAATTTCCAAAGAGGAATCGTATGTGGATGAAATTGAGGCCTTAGAATCGGAGGAGGAAGAAACGAATCCCGAGGTACTGCCAAGCCTTTGGATTGCCCTACCGCCGACAGAAGAGGCATAAAAACATACACTTGAAAACCAATGAAGGTTGGAAAAGCTACACCCTTAAAATTCATCATATTTTTTTCAAGAAATCCCTAGTGGATTATATAAAATGTATTAATTAGTTTTTGAAATGCAATATATACTACTAAAGTATAAATGTGTAATAAGCAGTTCTGGAAATATTTTAACATTGAAGGTCGTATTATTATTAAGCAATAAATAAGCAGAAAATTTTCATGGAAATTCAACAGAATCACATTTGGTTTTTTTTTAACTTTTAACATTGCAAATGCAGTGAGAACATTTCAAATGCTTAACATCGGGCTATCAAAATTTAAAAAAAGGGTAAATTATTTGTTATATAACAATAAAAAAATAAATATACAGTTTGGCATTAATATCATCGATATATTTGGTAATAAGTTATCGATGCAAAATGTTTATGTATTTAATCGTAGGCACAAAAAATCGATGTTCATATATCACTTGTTTCGATGATTTTTTTACACAGACAACCTCGCGGAATTGCTGCCTAATTTTACTTAAATTTAGCAGAAATAGCTTTGTCAAAGTTCAATATATAAAGGAAAACAGACAAATTCATAAAAATGGCCGACGACTGGGGTAAGTGCACTTGAATGCGTCATCAATAAAATAAATACGTAGGCGTTGCGCATGTGGCGGCGCTCATTTCCCTTCGACCCACCCCGCATTCCCACACCTTTTTTGCTTTGTGATACGACAAGAAAGGAGACGCGCAGCGCTAGCGTATGGCGAATAGTAACGTGCACCCAACCTTGATAATTGTATATTTTTAGCAAGTTTTAGTGCCATATATGTAAGTATGTTTATATTAACCAAACTTTCTGTTAACATGATCCATACAGAATCCGCCGCCGAGAGTGAAGTTGTCATACTTCCGAATGCAGCCAAAAATATAAACAAGTGGGAGGGCGAGGATGACGACGAGGATGTTAAGGTGCGTTCTGAAAAAATGACACTTTTCTCATACATTTAACAAGCCCCCCTCCCGTTAACTGTTTAGCAGTCAAAACTTGTTTTCAACATTTATTGCTTTTGTCAAACTTTTACTTTCATATTGCCTCTGTACACGTGGTCACATTGTGGTTGCACTTTGGCTGTGAATCATTTGTAACGAATAAAATATGTTGATATTTAGGAAAGCTGGGAGGACGAAGAGGAGAAAAAGGATGAGGAGAAGCCCACGAAAACAGAAGCAGCGCCAGCCAAAACAAAACCGAACAAGGCGCTCAAAGCTAAATTGGAGGAACAAGAGGTAATTGTTTTACTTCTTTATTGCCCCACATTTCTAAATAAAATATTTTTGTACATTTAGCGTCTAGACGAGGAAGCGGAAGCGATACGATTGGCTACGTTAACACCGGAAGAAAAGTTGGCGGAAAAGCTGCGTCTGCAAAAAATTCAGGAGGAATCCGATTTGAATAGCGCCCTTGAAACATTTGGCGTTACGAATATAGGCGTTGGCGTTGGCGCTGGCGCTGGCCTCGATGCCTTCAATCCGCAAAGCAAAGAGGAATTCAAAGAGTTCCATACCTCACTCAGCTGGAAAGTCGGACAGTACAAAGAAAGCCCACACTTTCCGCAGTTTATTGAGGATCTTGTGCAAGCCTTGTGTGCCAACTGTGAGTGACGAAAACACGCATTTCGTATAGTTTAATAATAATTATGACTTTTTGATCAAGTGAGCGCCGCTGACATTAAGAAGGTCAAAATTTCCGTGGAGAGCTTGCACTCTGAAAAGTTGAAAATGGAGAAAGCCAGCGCCAAAAAGGCAGCCGCCAAGAACAAGGGAAAAGTTTCGCTGCGCACAGAAAACGATGTAAGGATTAATTAATTTATTAATATATTTTATTTATTATATTTGTGTTCTTTTTGGTTCCTATTTTCAGGATATTGATGGCTATCAAAAGTATGGAAATGATTTTACCGACGATTACGATGACTTCATGTGAATAGGAATCAATAGTTACAACCTTATCTTTAATTATTGAACATAAATAGTTTGCTTGTTGATGTAGAAGAAGAGTTCAACGAGTTCGTCTTGTTACAGAAATCGCGCAGGAATTTAAATCCATTTTGTTAATTGTGAGAATGCTGATCAAAGGCGCCATATAAATATATGTACAGATATATTGACAGCACACACCATTACATATATGCATGTAAAAAATATATATATGTATAAACATAATAGAATAACTAAAGTCGAGTCAAGCATGTTATCAAGAAACCTCAATGATTATTCAGATGACGAAACAGACGGAAAAAAATACAAAAACTACACAATGAATAAGGTACATGGAATAGCTTCTTGTAAATTGAATTTTGTATAATATTATAAAGCGATATTAAATGTATAAACAAAAGCACAAATAATTATTTTTCGTTTACATTTGAAGAATGCCTGCGATTTCGTTGGGCATTCGATAGTATTGAGCTAGTGACGTCAGCAACGCAACCTTGTTTTTCGCAACTATTAAACGAAGCAACTCTGCTGATTGTGTTGCAGCCCTGCACAGGCACGTGCGTTTGCATTCGACAAACGTAAATATGACGGACAGCATTAATGCGTATATTGCCGGTATTGTTGTTAAAATAAATTACAAATAATGTGTAAATAGAGTAAATCAGACATTGCAGAGGCCGCTGCCAAGGATCTGGTTAGCTCCGAGGATGAGGAGGACATTGAAGACGAGGACACCTGTAGCGCCCAGGAATTGGCAGCCGAATTTCGATTTCAGTACGCACAGGACGAGGCGTCACTCACATTGAAGCGCGACTACGTATTGGGCTTGTGTGCGGACAGAGAATTCACACGCCTAGCAGCGGGTCTGTCCAATACTGCCGTCAAAATCTACGATCTTAATACAGCGGGCGCTCTGAAACAAGTTAACGAGGAACGTGTTCCCAGTGTGGCCAATTCGGATCATGATGTCACCATTTGTGGCGTGCGATTTCTGGCCGATGATGCCAATATGCTGTTGGTCGGCACCACAAATGGCTTGGTGCGTCTATTCGACTTGCGTGCCACCGGCGAACAGGCGCGTTTTGAGTACAAAAACGAACCGGCTGCCGCCGATTCGGAGTTGCCGCCAGTGCCAAGATCCATAACATGCTTCGATCGCAATGCCAACAGTCGCATCATATGCAGCGGCACAGAGCAGCACATGGGCAATGTCTACTTGTTGTTCTTCGATGTCCGTGAACGCAAGCAGTTGGGAGTTTATTACGAGAGTCACGAGGATGATGTGACGGCGGTGCGTTTCCATGCCACGAATCCGGATCTTGTGTGCACTGGTGGCACAGATGGCCTGATCAATGTGTTTGATATTCAAGAGAAATGTGAGGAAGATGCGCTTCTAAATACAATCAACACGGAGAGCAGCGTACATCGCCTCAATTGGCATCGAAACAATGCCGACGATAAGGACATTATCTCCTGCATTACGCACACCAATGATTTCAAGAGCTATGACTGCCTGGAAGGCGATGAAATTCAATCGTTTGATCGTTCAGCTATTACAGCTGGTATCCGGCGTAAAAATGCCGGCAACTTTAATTTAATTAATGCTCACAACATGGAAGACAATAATATTTTCTTGTTAGCTGGCACAAACTTTAATCGTGGGTGAGTCTAGAATTGTCTTCAAATTATTTACAAAAGAATGTTTCTGATATTATTTTCTATATTGTAGCGAGGTTCTGCGCTCTGTGACTGCTCAGACAAAGAACACACTAAAACCGTTTACAAACTTTGTCAGCAATAAACAAATAGTGCGCGAGAGTCTCTACGATGTCAAGCGGAATTTGCTGGTAACTGGTGGTGAAAGCGGCATTATCTCCATCTGGACACCGGATGCATGCAGTCAGAATATCAGTAATAAGTTAAAGAGCAAATCAGTTGCAGCTAAGAAACATAAGAGTACCCCATATTAAAGAAAACGTCTAATAATCAGAATTGATCATTTGTTTATTTTAATTTGAAAATTTAGAAATGGCTCATAATTCTGTTATTGCCAGATGTTGCGCTTTCGGTGCTGCCATACGCTTTTGTAGTAATATTGCCACTAAGTTGAAACATTGTTGCTCGCTGACAAAATGTGCTTGTTTTGCAAGCGTACGGCGTACGGCTTACGAGTGATCTAAATAGTTAACGTACTTACGTTGTTACGTAGTAACAATAACGTATTGGTCAAGTGTGCGTTTTTGGGGTTGAATATTTAAAAGATGAAATGTGACCTTCTTTTTGGAAAAACTACAAATTTTATTATATGATAAGAAATCTGAAAATCTTGTTCCGAAATCATTAATATTTTTGCTTCATAGGGATAAATAGTTACACTTTACTAAATAACTTGTTACTGAAAAATAATTCGAGTTGAAAGTATCCGTTTCACAACATTGAGCTTTGCTCAGTAAAAAATTAGCACATCCTTAACGCACAGGCACAGTATGCAAAGTTTCGTTTAGTAATTTCTTAGTTTTGTGTCTTGGCCAATTAGTGCTGCAGTAGGCATTTCGAATGCTTGCCCACAAATCGTATAATCCGGTGCCACTGCTAGAGGTCCTCTATGTCTAAATGTTGACAAATACAACACCTACAATACAAATAAAATTGCTACAGAAGTACCACCTAAAACGTAGCAGCGAAAGGACTAACCGTAACGACTTAATTTTCACAAATTTACGCCAAGCCAAGCGACGGCGATGGAATAAAAACCCAACTTGGACGGCAATCGTTGAGAGCAATCGTTGCCGCCACTGTTGCAACTTGGTCCTGCGGAGCCACATACACAAACACAGCGCAGGACCTGAATATCTCAAATACGCCACTTACCGTAGCTAATTGTTGATGAATAAATTTTCGGTGCTGCTTGGAATTCCATCGAAAATGCATAGCTAGAAGCTAGACCGAAACGAAGACCAGTCTTCCATAACCCCTCGCTCACTCCCTTGCTCTCATTCGCTCTGTCTCTCGCTGTCTCTTTCTGTGTGTGTGTTCCTTGCCGAGCAACCAAAATATTATGGTGTTCCCTGCTGTTAACGCACAGTCAACGCGAATTTGCTGCGGTAAGTCGATGCTGCTTTTGGGTCTTGCGAGTCCTTTTTGTTTTGTTGGTTGGTTCTGTCGTCGGCTGTTGTCCTGTGATTTGACATGTTTGTTAGCAGGGCGCTTGACCCTGAGTTTTGTGTTCCACTTTGATGTGATTCGTCAATGCGGTGGACTACCGGCTACCGACTCACAACTATCCGACTTTGGACATTTCTCATCTTGCGGATGCCCAACAGCGTTTGTTGGCGAATCTGTGTCGGCGAGTATTTGTTTTTTGGTTTGGTTTTCGGCTGGAGTGGCATTCGTCAGGCTCGGCATGGGCTACCCAGAATAGTACATGGAAGCCCCCTAGTGGGTTGCATACCGCAATGCGCTGTATTTATAGTAAACGTAGCCGATTGATTGCGGTTCTGCTTACAAATACAAATGAAGCAGTCAATGCAACTAGGGAGGAAGAGAGCGGGAGAGATATGGGGGTAGGTAAGAGCAAGAATGGAGTCGCTTTGCATGCGCCATATGTATGTACATATATATGTTGACTTTTCGTGGTTTTGTATTTAAACTGGAAACTCTAGACAATTATTTTAAATTTGCATCCATCCACAAAGAGAAAAACTTGCGTTAGGGACACAATTTGTAACAGAAGTCCCCCTCCTAGATATTTTCATTATTTACAACATATTTATTTATAGCAATTATAAAATTTCTTCGATGAAAAAGTAATGTTATTGCATCGAGTTAAGATTCAGATATCCAAAATATTTGAAATCAAGAAAATAGTCTAGTTCGCTTTACAAAACATATCTAAAGAAAAGTGTAATTTATTTATAAACTCATATTAAACGGAACTTTCTGTTTCTCAGAGACAAAAGTCTTGAAATATTAAAGCTTGAATGTTGTACTATAATTAATAATAATAAGTTCAATCAATAAAGTATAGGGACCTTTTGCAAAACTCTACATTAAAAACTCTACATACGAGCTGTGCAGTTTTCTACAATGTTTATTATATAACCTAACAATTATACAGTTTAAGTTACAAACAAGGAACAGTTCATATTAAACTCTTTCTACTAAACCGAAGCTTAGGTCAAAGTAAATATGATCAACTAAAAGCTTTAAGCTATTTGTACTCCTGCGGCAACTGTGAATGGTAAAATCAAAGACTAGGTAAATATGCGATAGTCAATCTTATATTTAATATAAATAAATTGTGTGAAAATGTAAATTTATTCATCTGTCAAGAAGGTTTTTACGTTATTATTCTAATCGATTAAAATTTAATGGATTATTAACGAATTCAATAATTTTTGAAGAAATTAAGGTAAAGTTTAACATTTAATAAGCTAGTTATTTTTTGAAGTGCATTTTTTCTTCATGTTAAAAACTCCTTTTTGGGTTTTTTATGAAGAACTTTCGATTGGCTTTTGCGATGACAATCATTAAATCGCAAGGCCAATCGTTGGAAATCAGTGGGACTTTTCTCGATGCTCGCTATTTTTCTAGCAAGATCTAACTATGGTTAATTAATAAATATTTAAAGCTCAACACTTTCTTCAGCGACCCTTATATGAACAGGTACACGAATAATTTGACCCACTTACTCATTCAACATATCGAAACAGTTTAGGTCTTAAAAAAAACAAGAAACCGCTAATCATTGCGGCCACAAAACATTCAACAATGGCCCACCTAATTATTTGGCTCAATTGTAGGCGGCTCTTGGCTGTTTTGCTTTTGTTTGTCCTTTTTTTTTTGTTTAGCCTACAAAAAGCGAGCTAATTTTTAAACGATTCGTTTCTCTTTTTATGAGTTTTTTCCATTGTACACATTTTTAGCAGTGTTCGCTGCTCTACAAACGTCCTAATTGCGGCAGTTAGTTGTTGTTAAAGTCCTTGTCCCTGATGCCTCAAGGCATCGCCTCGTGCTTCCTTTTATTGCGCGCTCGCATTTTCACTAAAAATTATGCCATTTTTTTTCGCTTCGTGTCAGCCAGGGATTTAGGTAGTTGTTTGTGGGACGCGCCTTTTTATTGGTGCAAGTTCCGCGAAAATAGCGCAACAACCGCAGCCCAGCAGCGAGTGCTTCACAAGGACGAGGGACCTGCAAGCTCAGATCTCGTTTGAGTTTCCTTCGAATATATATGTATATGCTACAATAAAAAATAAACACTTTAAAAATAATACAAAAATTAACAAAAAAATATTGCATACAATAAAAAATATAGAAAAACAATAATAGTATGTCATTTGTATTAATGAACAATAAATCGATAAACAATAAATCGATTCGCATAATAATAGTAACAGGAATCTAGACCAATGCTCTGCTCTGCATAATCTATGAACTGCTGGCTGCTTTAAAATATTTATTTATTTACTGCAATTCAAAAAAAAAAAAAAATAGTTGACGAAAAAAGTGTATTGGTCCCTGTTTGGTTTTGGTCCCGTTTTGCATTGTTTGTGGCAAAGAAGAAAAATTGTTTGTCATAAATTTACGGGACGAACAATGTTTCTGGTCCTGTTTGTTCGTTGTTTGTGGCAAAGAAATGGTTCAAAAATTATGCAGATTTTTATGGGCTGTGTTCCGTTTTTCCGATGGTTCGCGGAATTTCGGACGTGTCCTGTCGTGCATTCCGAGGACCGTATTAGGAAAGTAGATCAATATTTTTTGTTTTCATTGTTTCATTTTTTCGCTGCGCTAGTTTTTTTCCCCGAACACATCCCGACTGCTCTAATTTTTTAATTCTTCACGGGTTTTATGATCGCGCGCTGGAAAAACAGTGGAAAACATAAAAACACACACTGAAAACTGAACCATTTTTCACAAGGTTACTGAACACCATTTATACTCTATAGAGCCAGGTCTCTCTATTTACCTGTTAACTGTGGCCATAATTCAATGTTTTTAACTAAGTTCTCGACCATCCATCCATATTTTTATTAGGGCGTGCCTATATGTTGTTGTTTACGATCGTAAATCTCTTAAACTAAGCATCGAACAGAATCAGAAACTATCCAACGCTTATAAGCCTTATCAAAATCCGAAAAAACTTTTTTTATAAGAAAGCTCTATCTTAAGAAACTTAGATTTAAAACTTGTCCGGAGAAAGCATTAAAAAATTAAGAAAAACCTTTCCGACTTGTTCATTCTAAGATTTTATTCCAGGTCTTGCATTTGTTTGCCAGCTATATGATATCGTTTTCATATCATTCCGATTTCGACGGATGCATCCTTCTGTGCGTTACACATTTCATTACAAAATTGTAATACTCTTTTTGAATATTTACCTTTAAATTTAACTACAATGATGACGTACATATTTTAATGCACGTTTTTTTTAGATTTATGTAACCAAAGCTATAATTCAATATTATTTTAATTTATTAATTTTTTTAGAAAAAGTATTTACCATTTTTTTATGTAACATTTTATAAAAAAAATCTGTACAATATTGTGCATAAATTCTGTTTTAAATGTGGCATATACTTGCATGTGTGTGTGTGTGTGTGTGTACTTCCCATAATCAGCATAATCAGCGAGATCGGCGCTTTGTATTAGTAAAATGCCAATAAAAGAGCGACAGGCCAACAACAACAACAATAACAACAATAACAATAGCAATAACAATGGCAACAGCAATCACAAAGAGGGCTTCCAAGTATTGAGGTATTGGGCCAAGCCAATGATGCCGAAAGTGTTCAAAAATGTGACAATGCTCGCAGTGATCGGGTAGGGTCAGTAGACAAATCAGGTAACAACAAATCACTCTCTTACTACACTCACTTTCGTCAACGTGAAGTGAAAGGTTAAAGGTGCTGACTGAGCCGCCATAAAGGGTATTTACTGTCGATGCCGCAGCGTCGCGTTTATTTGCTTTTGGGCCGGGTAAAGAAAGAAAGGCTCATTCTGCGCCTCCTATGCACAATAGGCAAGGTTGTGGGTAGGATTCCTCGATTTGGGCAAGGCTTGGACATCGACATCGCCATCGACATCGACTTGGACTTGGCCAGGTCAGATGGCGAGTAGGTAGTTTCGAGACTCGAGGCGAGTTAATGCAAATTGCCGCGCAATATAACCCAATAATTTTAACTAACTCACATCAACAACAACGGGGAGAGTTACTTAGTAATGCATAACAATGACCGAGCAGTTAGCTCAAGTTGAGAGACTGAAACATTCAAATGTTGAAAATGCTGGCTGGCCGAAGGTTTTTGGCCAGGTCGAAAATTGTGTGCTGTGTTAATCCGTTTTGCCATCAACGACATTATTACACTATTTTCATTTTTCCTTTAAATTTTCTCAACCATTTTCACTTTCGCCTGCGGATACGAGTTAGATTTTATTGCAGCATCTTGAACAATCGCCTCAACTCGAACTCAAACTCGAAACTTTGGGATTGGATTGGATGGATGTTCTTGGTTGGGCACATGCTGTGTTTTGTTTTGTCATTATGCTCTAGTTTTGCTTTCATTTCCTCTCTCCCTCTCATAGCTGGTGATTTAAGCCGAATTCCGCTAGAACTCCATTGTCCTTCACTCGCTCTGCTGACCGACCGGGTTACCCTCAGCCTAACTTCTAGATTTCAACTTTCAACCAACGACTTCAACTCCATTTTTCGACTTTGCCAGCTCTGGATTTTCCACATGCCCTCAAAATTGTTTATTTGTTTGTTTAGTGGATTTCGAGATTACAGCAACTTCTAATCTAAGCCAAAACCTCGCTTGGCGAACGGCTTTAGACGCTGATCCCCTCGCGCATTTTCATTAGAATGTCATAAAAATGCATAATGATGGTAACGGGATTAAGCACGCACCCTCAGATCTATGTTTATAACATAATTAACAGATTTCACTTTTTTTGCAAACAGCTCTCTCTTCCTCTCTCTCTCTCTCTGGCTTAACCCGAATCCTTTGCCATTATTCTATCTTAAAGCCTCGAGCAGGTACCCCGAAGCGCTTACACAAGCCAAAACCAAACATACAGAAAAATCATAATAATGTTTCCTTCAGCTAAAGCTACAGCTCCAACTTACAGCCACCCTGTGTAAGTGCTGCTTTGGGTACAGTTGCGCATTTGAGGCAACATGATTATATCATCATAATAAATGTTTGCCGCAACTAAACTGAAACTTTTCAAATTAAGTTTTAACAACTGCGCCCCCAAAAAGTATTTCATTGCTTATGCATGTATGTGTGTGTGTGTGTATATGTGTGTGTGTGTGTGTGTGTGTGGGGTGGTCTCTGTGGGCGTTGTCCAAAAACTTTTGTTTTATTTGCACAGATAAACTTCATTTACTGTTAATGCTACCAACCTACTAAACCCCACCCACTCGCACTCCACCTCGCACTCTTTCTCTCACTCACACTAACGCGCAAGTGTGAGGCCGTTAAACGTGCGGCATAATATTAAGACTTCATAAAAGAGCAAGTTATTTGGCTGGCAACATCGATCGATACGGCAACCTCCACCTCCCCACATCCCAGCCCCAGATGAGGCTGCTACCGCTCTTTTTCTCGTCTCGACTCTGTGCATTATGCCATATCATTCTTTTGCCTGATGAAGCCGATAAAATCCCATTATTAACGGGGCGACTTACGTCTCGTTCGCACCCGTGGCGCTGCCCGCTTGCGGACAAGCGAAAGAAAAGATTCGCTCATACGCTATGAATATATGAAATCGCACTCTCAAAGAGAGGAAACGCTGCTGCTGCTGGCTCCCGCTGCTGCTCCATGATAACTTGATTATGGCTCTGCAGCTTGCGCTTTTTCTTTTGCTTCTGCGTTTGGCATTTTTTTTTTTATTTTCCATGGCTCTCATCCTCGCTGTATGCTTTTTATGTGTATTGTTCCGGCATCGTAATTGCCTTCATCGTCGCATAATTGTCAGTCAGGAGCAGCGTCAGCAGCAGCAGCAGCAGCAGCAGCGTCAGCATCATTGCCAGGCAGCAGCACCACAACATTAGCACCATCGTTCATTGCACCGCAGCAGGCAGTGCGAGGCAACAGCAATATCATAGCTATGGTTAAGAACTAGGGCCATCTCGCTCACACACAGCTAACACAACGTTCATTGGTTATGCGGAGTGGCTGCGTCGGCCATTGCTCAGCGACTTGGTATAAAATAGAGCCGGGGTAGCTGAGAGCGATACACTTGAGCTGTAACCATCGCAGAGTCAACATCGTTTTTACCGTTTTTACCGAGTCGTTTCGAGTCGTTCGAGTCAAGTCGAGAGCACTACATACGTATTAGTTATTTAAAAACAAAAATATATAAATAGAGAACTGATCAAAATGCACGGATACCGCACATACAACATGGAGAGCCATCGTCATGATAATGGCAGCGCCGTTGACCAGAAGCCGCTGGTCGTCGATCTGATCTCAACACACTATGGCAAGCCACAAACGCCGCCACCATCGCCAAATGGTAAGTTTTCTAAAAACTGGAGAGTTATAGTACTTGACAAGTTGACTAACCAAATGCTTCTCCTCTTTTTGTGTTGCTCTTGCAGAATGCCTATCTAGTCCAGATAACTCACTCAATGGCAGTCGCAATTCCGAGATACCTGCTGATCCGTCGGTTCGTCGCTATCGAACCGCCTTCACACGCGATCAGTTGGGGCGTCTCGAGAAGGAGTTCTACAAGGAGAACTATGTATCGCGTCCCCGCCGCTGCGAGCTGGCCGCCCAACTCAATCTGCCCGAGTCAACAATTAAAGTTTGGTTCCAAAATCGCCGCATGAAGGACAAGCGTCAACGCATCGCCGTCGCCTGGCCATATGCTGCCGTCTACTCGGACCCCGCTTTCGCCGCTTCCATACTGCAAGCGGCCGCGAACAGCGTGGGCATGCCCTATCCACCGTATGCACCAGCTGCTGCTGCCGCCGCCGCTGCCGCTGCTGCCGCTGCCAATCCAATGCTGGGCACTGGGATGCCAACGATGCCAGTGCCAGGACATTCACACTATGGCCAATACCGCTATGCGCCCTATCACATTCCTGCACGCCCCGCACCCCCTGCACCGCATATGCACAATCCACACTCGCATTCGCATCAGCATCAGCATCCGCATTCACATCCACACTCGCATTCGCATTCGCATTCAAACTCGATGCAGATGCAGATGCAGATGCCGATGGGTTATCCGGCGGCAATGTTGGGCGCCGCTGCTGCCGCCGCCGCCATGCCACCCAACGGCTACAACGGACAGCTCCAGGTGCCAAAGACCCAAACGCCACCACTGGATCTCCAATCATCATCGTCGCCGCACTCATCCACGCTCTCGCTGAGTCCCGTCGGCTCGGATCACACCAAAGTCTTCGATCGCAGTCTCAGTCCCCTGCGTTCCGCCCCCGCTAGCAATGCAACAACCAGCAGCCCACTGCCCGCTCCTGGCCTGCTCATGCCAAGCAGCAACAAACGTCCAGCGTTGGATATGTCACCGCCACCGCCGGGCACCACAGTCATTGCGGAGCCCAAGCCAAAGCTATTCAAGCCCTACAAGACTGAGGCGTAGGCGTTTAGCCCTCTTTTGCCTTCCTTCCCGCAAGTTGTACAAATTAGCATTAATTGTTGCTCCTCACCGCACTTCATCTACTTTTTCTCAGTGTGTAGACTCACATTCAGTCATTCAGTAATAATTTATCAATTGTACAAATATGTAAATTTACTAGTTTTATTTTAAATATATATGTTTTAAGAAAAATAAAATTACAAACACTTTAAAAATAATATCAACAAATGTTTTGGAAGTATCAGGAAACTTTTTCTTCAAGGTGAATGTATAATAATCGTTTAAAAAGTTCCAAAAACAATTAAAAATATAAATAAATTGATAGGAAAGTAGATAATTCAACAACATTAACAGCTGCATCGGACTTACCTGTTATGTATTTAGTGTAACAACTAACTGCTGGCAATTTTAATGATCATGTGGAGAATCCTTTATCTATAGGGATTTTGCAAATGCAGCTGCACATTTTGCGGAGCATGCTGATTGACCTCGAACACACAAACTATGAAGAATTGAGCGGCACGCTTAGCTCCTGAAGGAAGGCTGGATGACCTTCGAACGGACAACGGGGCCACCCACAAGGCTACAGACTGCAGGAGGGGGTAGGAGTAGAGTAGAGTAGTAAAGAGGAGTGTGTGGCACATGCCAAATTAGTTATTAATGCGATTAAAGCAAAGCACAACGAGAAGAAGAACAAGGATAACGAGAGAATATCTCTCTCAATTGTCACACGCAGCGCAATTGCCAACTGTGTTATGTCCTTGCCACACAGTCAGCATGCAGTGTCCAGAGTCGGGGCATGATTCCCTGCCACGCGTCAGGTTGCATTCAATGGCTATAGCCTGTCAATGCGTATCAGTGTTGCCTAATTAATTGTCGCCGTCAGTTTGTTTGTTTGTTTGTTTGCCTTCGCCAATTGTCATAATTGAGAAATCATCAGATGAGGCACAAGGACACAACACAACAACAAGTGACGCAAAAGTTAGAAAGCCAGTAAGGCAGCAGCAATTCAGCAAGACAGCAAAGCAAACAAAAAAGGGATAAGGCAAAACAACTGTGCTCAAAAAAATCACAATTTGTATTTAATTGCCAGGACCCAAAACATGTGTTTCAAATTGTTCAATTGCCAATGTCGGTCTACAACCAAAAAGGGTGTCAATTGCTTGGCTTATCAACACCAGCAAATCCTCCTTGTGAACCCTTAAATAGACACACATATTATATGCATGAATGTATGTTTGTGTGAACGTTCTATCAAAACATGTTTTGACAGGGCATAAAAAATGTTCGGGCACCCCTTTCGAATCTGTTGGGGGATGCAGCCAAGTGGCAACATTTTATGATTTGATAATGCTCAGATACGCGCACAACAAATAGATACAAAACAAGTGAGAGGGCTCTAGTCGAGAAAGCTCGACTAGGCAATACCCTAAACAAATACTGAACAACTGAATGCTTAACTTCAATCTTTGTTATCTCTCGTGATTTCAATGTAATTTTCACAGATAATTTTTCTGTCTATAGTTTTCGGATCAAGTTTCAATCTTTTCAAATGTGTACATCGGGAACTAGAAGAGTTATCGATAATTCAAATCGTACTTCATCTGCGCGTGTTATACACAAATTCAAATTCGAAATCTCAAGTCTATAGCTCTTTTTGTCTCTCAGACAGACAGACGAACATGGTCAAAACGACTCGCCTGTTGATGCTGTTATATGTATGCATATATATATCTATACTTTTTTGGGTATTTGCTTCCTTCTGTCTGTTACATGCATTAACACAAAACCATTATACCCTTATTACCATTTCATGGGTTCAGGGTATAAAAAAGGAAGACAAGTAAAAGTTTGAGTGGCGAGGATTCCGAACTTATCGGTTGCCCTGTAAGTGGCAGTTGTTATTTATGACGTGAAATATTTATGTTCTAAGCTTGTTATACCATAACTTTTGTTCAAGAAATTTCAGTAACGATCAATATTAATCGAAGCCTCCAGTTTTTTTAATTTTAATATTGTTTTATGTTTCTGCTTTACTTTTAGCTTACTTTAAAAAATGTTCTTTAATGTTTTGCTTTTTTACAGTTCTTAATTGTTTTTAATATACTCTCCAGCCAATCGATAATAATCGATACTTTGATTTTAATCTACAAGATTTTCTACTATTCATCGCTTTACCCTTCTAACATATTTCTTACAACAGTACGGGGTATCTCCAAAAAACACTCTGAGTCCACCCTGGGGACCCTGTTCCTGACTGCTGGGTCCAAACAGCGCACAGTAAATTAAAAAGCGCAAGCGGAACATTTGGCCTCAAGTGCGGCGGAAGGCAGTGGCAGGAGGCGTGTCAGTGGGCGGGGATAAACAACTCGATTAATTTCTGTTTAGGGGTGTGACTGTCCTCGATTTGCAGGTTGGTGTTGTTGATAATTAATCATGTGGGGATTAAGTTTGTAGAAAAACATCATCAAGCAGGTTTATTGAAAAATTATGCGAGCTATAAAAAAATATACAGCACGGGAGGGGAGGTACAGATGAACAGAACAAAAGAGAAGTGAATTACAAGCGAATTGCTTTGGATTAGCGAATGAAATCTGTTCAACAGCTGCAAACAAACTGCTAACAATATGAGAAATTTGAGCAAAGTTGGCTAACAGAGAATTTCGGTAGACACATAAATGTGGTATTATTATCTATTAGGCAGTTTTATATTTTATAATTCCAACTGAAGAGACGATTTTATAATGTTAAATGAATGGCATTTGGCACTCAAATGAATGGCGACCACTTCATGAGAACTTCTACCCACAACAACAATGCATAATTCAAAAGATTCAAGGCCCAAGCCCAAACGCATTTATGGAGCTGAAATCAATCTCACTTCTCGCCTCACTCCCTGCCCCTGTGTTTGTCATCTACAAACAAAATTAAGTTTTATTGATGCGTGAGAGATGGAGATGATGAGTGGGAAATTGAGCGCAGCTGATACCGCTTCTTACTATCTATCAGCCTCTACCCCTCTTAACCCTAAAACAAAAAAATAAATAAAATCCTACACCTAAGATTTCATGTCTTTATGCTGTGCCTCGTTTTTTGTGTCTGATTTCTTTTAATAGTGAATTAGCACCTCGCTCTGTGTCGGCCCAGTGTTTGACTTGGCCTTTATGGCCATCATCTGGCTGACTGTTGTTTGTCTGACGTTGGTTGGTTGGGCTGCCATTTGCCCACTTTCATCACGAAAACAACAGCCAACAAACACTTTTGGTTTTTGTTTTGGTTTTTATTTTTGTTTTTTTGGACTCGAGTAACACACAATCCGTCGGCGTTTGCACAAAAGGCAGCTTGTGTGTGCCCAGGCGACCGCAATTTAGACATCCACATCGCCCCTTCCGCTTCTTATTGTTCCCCCCCCACTCCACACTTTATGATGTACGAAATTCACACTAAGTGTCAATGAATATAAAGTGATCATGGCACAGTCACAGTAACAGTCACTATCATCTCAGTTTGTACACTCTTCAGGCTGTTAAAACTTAAAGATCGGCAAAGATCTGACTTCATCCTCCCTCCCCCTGCCCCCGTTCCACGTTTCGCTTTGTGTTTGTGTTATACAACAGGCTTTGTTCCCAGGGCTTAGTTAGGTATTAGTTGTCTCATTCATTTTCAGCGTTATTGCGTTCAGAAATCCTACAAATTATTTAAACAATCAACAACACAGTTAAAATACCGTTTTTATGCAGCTAACGAATTTTTCAGTTTTTTTTAGAAAATTACTTTTTTTAACTAGACAATTAAAGATTGATAAAAAGTCACATAGAACATAGGAATTGTGAAAAGATATTATTATACCAATTTTTTTTTTCAGGATAAACTTTTTATAATACTATACAAAAATACATACTTACCTATACTGAAACAATTTCTCTGTGACATCAAATGATAAATTAATAAAATTCTAAAATTAATTGTTCTAAAGAAATTTTGTAGAACAAATTACAAATAGTTAACATAATAAAAATAAATCTTACACTTTTTGATTTATCGGATCTTTCAACTATTTCTGATACAAATTATGCTCTATAAGAAAATATTAATATTATAAATGAAAATTCAATAATTACAGAATAGAAACCGGGGTAAATGCAAATTTATTTAAGACTAATAGTTGATAGCGCCTTATAAACTATTGGCTCGGATGGGATATTAAATAATACAGCCAAAAGAATAATATTTAAGAAAGTATGAGTTAGGATCATAAATACTAACTAACTTCATCATAATAACCTGTTAATTTTTGTTTCTTGTTCAATTTAATTAGTATTTTTTGTAAAAATAGTTTTGTTTTTTGTTGCTTAGTGTTCTCATGAATATTGCGCATATGATGTTTTATGCAGATGCCAATTGAGTTTTGTATTGTTTTCAGCGTTTGTTTTGTCTTGTTTTGGGTGGCTTTTGTAGCCATTTGCGGTTTCCTCATACACACACAGAGATACATGCATACAGACGTGTCTAGTTGTTGGCCCGAAACATGGATGAATAAACATCTTTGTAAAATGATGATGCCGGCGCACAAAATAATTTCACACATTTAACGCATACCAGTTAGTCACTCACTCAATCAGTCAGTCAGTCAATCAGTCAGTCAGTCTGTTGGTCAATTAGTCAGTCGTTTGTAGTTTGTCGTTATTGTGTTGTGTCAGAGAAACAGACATAAATTATATTCATACGCATAACATATTAAAATTTGATTGGAACGGGGTGTGTGTGAGAGGGGGTGTTGTCTCCTTAACGTTGGCTGTTGGCCAAATTTGCACGCTATCCATTAACGGGACGGGATTCGCCATGTGCTTATCTGGGACTGCATCCAAAGCATTTTCTGTTGGTCTCATCCTTTTCATGGATATCAACAACTGATAATCGGCAACAATCGAAACTGGGCCAATTTGGGAGGGGAGGGAATGTATGATGTCAGCAATTTTTGCTGTGAATTTCCACATTTCCATATGCGATTCGTTGCGCTCGAAAAATGCAATTGGAAGCGGGTTGTGTGATAAGCTTCCGGATAATTTGCAATCGAATTAAAACACAAAACAAAAACCGAATAACGAAAGCGAGAAATCCCAAATTGCCATCAAATCTGACCAGTCAGAGAGGGGGCAGGGGAGGAATTGAGTATTAGGGTTGCTTAAATAAAGCGAAATAAGAATCAATTGCTGTTGATAGATATATATGCTGCGGCTATACGGAGGAGTTTGGGTCAGCAAAAATATAGAGGTGGAGGAGGCTGGGCTGGGCTGGGCTATAAATCTGCAGCAAAGATAATGAAACTAGAATGATTGCGGCAATCACTGGTGTGGCGAGTAGCCAGCAAAACAGACAGAGTCAGCACGCTTGGAACGTGCCAACAGGATGGGAGTTGTTGGACTGGGCTGGGCTGGGCTGTGGCTGCTGCCATTCAATGCGCATGACGAGAGCACACTTAGTATACAGATAGATAGATAGATACAGAAGAGGGTACAGAGGGGATCTGGTACGGCTGGCCATACATTATGTACTACTATAGTACAAAATACGATGAGGTTCTGGTCCAGGTTTTGACCCTGCGCATTTGAGCGTGTCAATTTTATTGCGGTTTGACTTTGCTGCTCAAAAAAAAGTCAGAGCCATAAGGAAAAGCCAACTCAACTTTATGCTTATGTATAATATATACTATATACTTACTTACATTTTATTTCTTCCTTCTGTTAGTTTACTAACTTCTTCTTTTATTTGGCTTCATGATTTACAGCGCCTCGTTTTTTTCGCATTATTTTTTTAGGGCGTTAATGGCCATCGTAAAGCCGCAGTGGGCCCGACTCGGCCCAAGTTGAAGTCAAGCACAGTCGATTCGCGCACTGATTCTAAAAAATGAAATCAGTTTTTGTGAAATTTTCACGTCGCGGCAAACGATCCTTGTATTCTACTTCGTTGTCCTTTTCCACATTTTCATTTTTTTTTTCGCGTTTACCTAGAATATTTTATGGACAAACAAATGGCAGCGATTATATTCGGTTTCGGTTTTGGTTCTGTTTTTTAGGCCATAAAAATTAGGTGGCATAAAAAAACTGCATTGGAATTCTAGTTCTAGTTTCAGATTTTTAGGTTTTCAGATTTTCAGATTTTTAAGGTATCGCAGTGCAGATTTTTGTTGATTTTTTGTCAACTTTTCGCAGAATTCGGTAGCGGAACACAGGAATCCCTGTCTGACCTTGCCGTTTTTAGAAGCAATTTCTTCTGTACATTGACTTGCTCTGTGGTGGGCGAAATATTTTTTAGGAACTGAGCTTCGTAAAAGTCAATTGTCATTCGAGCTCATCATAAAAAAAGATTAAAATAACGTTCGCTTGACATGATTTTTTTATTATTTGGCCTAAAAAAGTAAAACGCCAAACAATGACATGGTCAAAAAGTCACTGGGAACCACTACAGACTGTCCGGCGGTATGGTAAATTAAGTATGCTATAAAGATTATTTACAAGGTTGAATAATTCTTAAGTTGAAACATAAGTAAGAACAATATGTAACTGTGAATTTTGTGTATTAAAATGGGATTTTGAGAGAATTCACACTCACTTTCTCTATGAGCCTGAATAAAATAAATCGGCTAAATTTTGAGTAATCTCAAACATTACTCAAATTTCTTTTGTTACTTCAAGTTACTTAAGAATCTATAATTATAAAATGGTTTTATAAACAACATCATTTGGAGCTTAGTAGCCCAAGCAATAAAGGCAGCTATTGCCAAATAACTTAATTGTTAAAATTAAATGATATACTTTTTTCGATACCCTCAAAGCTAGAGACCTAAAACTTGGCAAATATCTTTTTCTATGGGCGGTACAGATAAAGTGTCAGGATTGGGTAGCTTCGCCTACTGGGGGGCTGGTAAATCGATTAGATCGATAACTGAAAAGCGATAAATCAACACATTTCCTACATTCTTACAGCTAGAGTTACCAAAATTGGTAGGGAGATAGCTACCGCTTAAATCTTCCACAGTCCTTGTGTCGCCAGCCACCAAATGTAGTTGGAAGATAGCTGGTGACATCCCCCAATGATCTGCATCAAATGTTTGGATACCACGCCCACCCATATCACCAGCCTTGATGTCGGAAACGCCCATGTCCTTAACAGTTTTTAAACTAGAGTTACCAAATTTGGCGACGTACCCCGAGGTGTGTATCAAATCCTTAGACGTACCCGTTTCAATTCGGACACAGAGTCACAAGTTTTCGTTCTAATTTTGCGGTATCTTTACCTTATATAGGATACATGATACATTATATTATCATGCTTCTAACGTCTACGTGGAAAACCGCAGGTTGCAAATAAGAAAACAACTTTGACATCAAATGATATTCGCCGACGCCAATTCCATTGAACATTCAAGCGATTAGCGTCAGTTAATCGTTTTTGCTTCACCTACTTTTTTTTTATCTCACCCGACACATTTCAGAGACGAGAAGCACAGATGCATGTTGCAATGTTGCATCCACATGCAAATTACGCAGATTAATTGAGGCAGCGGTCACGCCCATTAGACACCAGCCGCCTCTCTCTGTCTCTCTCTCTCTCTCTCTGTCTTCCTCCCTGTTGCCTGTTACGTTAACAGGCAGCCATGACCTTCGACCTTTTATTGTCGTTCTTGTTGTTGTGTTTTTTTTGTTTTTCACAGGCAATTTTTGTTGCCTTTGGTATTCGGCTGTCCTTTTTAGGATGCTAAAAATCGCGACATCTTAGCCGGAATTTCTGTGCAGATTAAAAGTTTTATGATATTCGCACCGAAACGGCCCAAAAGCTGCCAATAAAACGCTAAGCGCTCGCCGCTAATCTCCCATCTGTAAATCTGCATCTGAAAGATTTTCGAACTGAATGTTTTTTTTAATGAACGTCCCCATAAAGCAGCTGGGAAAATGCTATTAAAAATGCTGTTCCGGAACTGATCTAAGTATCTGAGTATCTTATGGATGCGGCGTTGCTGCTGCTATTGACAATGCAATCAATTAGGATACAATTAAAAAATGCTTAAACAAGGAAATCAACTCGACGCAACCACAAAAACAGATGCAGATTCTAACAGATAAAGATACACAGACACAGACACAGATACAGATGCAGATGTAAGTGGAATCTGTAGATCAAAGCGACGACGAGCCATTCACTTCACAGTTTTGTGATCACTTCGACATGGCGGCCAGAGCAAACACTTAGTGCTCTATATACAAAATTGTATCTTTTATGTCGCTGCGGCTTGTTGACAGCCCGCAGCTCTGGTGGGCTCTGTGGCGCCACAAGCTCCTTCTCTGACTGCTAATTGAGTTTTAAGTAGTCGAAGCATCCACTTGAACACGCTGCGGAAGTTCCGAGTCCTGCATTTCCTGCCCTTGACTACGTCATGCACGCATGTGTGTGTGTGTGTGTGTGTGTGTGTGTGTGTGTGTGTGTGTGTGTGTGTTCGTGTTCCTTTTTGGGCCTAAGTCCAACACTAATCCACAAATATTTTCAACTCTTTCGACTCTAATCGCTTGCCTCTAATCACTTCCATTGAAAGGCATAATTGTGCCATTGATTTTGATACGCTGCCTGACCTCTGACCTGTGCCCCGGTAAAATTAAATTTTTACCCGCAGCCAAGTGCCAATCCATTCGAACACACAATACACACAGAATGGGCAACAAGTAGCGGCGAATTATCAATCCTATCATCCTTTTATGACCAACTTTCCTCTCTCTCTCTCTCTCGCCCGTTTCGGTCGAACTATGAATTTGCATACCCCGCTACCCGTCGTCCATCTGTCACCCCTTTTTATTGAGTCTGGGCCACTGCCGATAATCCTTCTATATGTTTGCATTAATTTCGAGGCGTAAACGGATTAGGGCGTCGGCTCAGAGGCGTTGCCCGCTGCAGCCAGCAAAACCGCGCCGGCAAACACCGGCAGCATTGACCTGCACCGGCCAAGGAATAGCAGCAGCAGCAGTTACGCCCCTTGTTGTACCTTTAATCCTTTCGCATTTGCGCTGACTTCTGGACTAAGTCTGCGCCTAATCCGCCCAATCCAAGTTCAAGCTGGAAGCCGAAGCTCAAGCGAACGGGTTGCGCCTGCTACTAACGGGATTAACTCCGATTACTCCAGATGATCTGCAGAAGTCAATCGGCTTTCAGCCGGTATTTGCCTAATTGCAAACTCGAAACTCTCCCGAACGAACCGAAACTCCCAAAAACCTAGTTGCTGCAGTTGCTCTGTGTTTATTTGTTTGTTTTCGTTTGTTTTGAGAATTTCAGGCAATTAAGTTTGGCGATTTGTTGCGCCTCGTTTCAGGCGGAGCCCTTAACACGGGGGCGTGTGCAACCAAAAATCCTTTCCAACCATTTCCATACCTGTACAACAACATCAACAACAACACTTTGGTGTTTTTCGTCAAGGCCAAAAAGTCAAAAAGTCAGGAATTTTTTATGTTTCCTCTTTCCTTAGATTATGCGCAAGGATTATGCGTTGATTGCGTGCAATTATGAAGTGCTGCTGCCGAGCCTTTAGGCCAACAATTCCATTTACAATTCACGCTAAATCCTTTCAGCAAACCCCTTTTGTCTAAGCGCAGCACAAAAACCTTGAGCTTGCGTAAAATTTCATAACCCTACGTAAAAAAACAAATTCAGCAGAATCTCTACCTTATCCCTATCCTCTATCCTTTTTACCTCTTGCCAATCCGTTGGCTAAAAAACAGCGACTAATTTCCACGTAACAATCTTCAGGTAAAAAAAAATACAAAACTCAAATGTCAAATGTTTCGCAATAACGGGTTTTGTCTAAGATTTCTGTGTCTATATGAAAGAAGAACTCTTGTTTAGTTGGAAATATACAAAAATAAGTCTCTATCTCAATATCTCTTTATCTATATCTGTATGTGTGTGTGTGTGTGTGAAAATTGACGTTAATTGCAATTGCCAGCAATTATAAACGGCGCAGATGTGCCGACCCAATAAGGTAGGGGTAAAGGGGGGGAAGCGTGGGTGATAAATGTGCGTGATTTGGAATGAATGTGCATCGATTAAAACCGCAAAGGCAATCAATTTGCGCCTTTTACTCGATTCCAAAATCGCTAAATTGGCTAGCAAAACACAACCAATTAATGTCAGAGCAGCAACAACAACAACAACAATTAGAACCAACCCCATGAGCAAAACAATTAACGCAAGCCAAGCCAAGCAGAGCTAAAAAGGGTCACTGTCGGGAGAATCGGGGATTCGGGGATCGGGGGTGGTTAAACCTACATTCCACACGATAAACTTGCAATAAAGTCAAGCCGAGGCGTCTAATTGCTGTTAACTCTCGTCAGTCGGCGCGTCAGGAAATTGTCTCCCCTTTGATTAAACGGAATAAACGCCACACCTGTAATGGCATGGGCATAACGTCAGCGTCAGCGCCAGCAGCGTAACAACGTAACAGCATTTTTATCGTTGTTGTTTTGCATCATATACGAAATATACCGCAATGAATGAGTGCCTATAATTGTGACTCTTAGAGCATTTTGTTTGTGACGCGACGGCCATTTTTGCTGTGCAGCTTTCAAGCTCTCTCAATCTCGCTCTCTCTCTCTCTCTCTGACAGAGCAGCAGCGCAATGCTAAAGTAACTCTCTCAAACAATCTCTCTTTTTCTCTCTCTCTCTCTCGCGTCGACTCACAGACAATGGCTGCTTGCTTATTGGCTGTTGAGCTGTGGAGCCATTGCTCCATTTTGATAGCAGACACGCCCAACATTTGATGCTGGCGTCGACGTCACTCGCTGCCGCTGCTGCTGTCGCTGTCATTGTCGCTGCTTAGAGCTAATAAAGTGAAATGTAATAAAATGCTGCCATAATTGGAGACGTTAGTGCTTAAACCATGAATAACAAAAGTTTTACAATTACTGCTGCAGTTTAGCTTCGAAGCTAATTGTAACAGCAAATTGCATTGAATGACTGCCAGAGTTAACAGTTTAAGTCAACGCTAAGCATATATAACATATACATATGTACGTAAAAAAATACTTAAATACAAGTACGTTTATTAAAATCATTCAAAATTGACTAACAGCCGTTACGTAGCCCCGCCACGTTACACGTAAGTGGTTAGTACAATTTTAGTACATCTACCGATTGTATAGCAGCCAGCTTCTGCAGGTCATGAATGTAAAGCTGCCACTGGTTAAACTCAACGAGAGTCCCGCATGCTGCCAGATAGTTTTTCAGCGTGTAAGTGTGACCATAGAGCTGCAATGCCGATGATTAAACATCGCACTAAAACACAATCGATAGATGGTGGCGTGCGATAGCTAACCGTCTCTTTTGAGTCTAAAAGCGCGATAACACTCGTGGTAATATCATAATTTGCATTAACATTTATATTCGGAAAAAAACATTGGAACGGGTTGGACGCGGAAGCACACTTCTTGATTTTCAGCGGAAAAAATAATTAAAGTTTAGTGCATAAATAAGCGGTAATACAGGGAAAACATACGGTTTGCGTCCACAACCCACTTATTCTATCAAGTCTATATTATTTTCGCGCATCGAAGACCAACATTCGTGCAGACAAACGAACGAAAAAAAAAATCGGGATAAAGTGCGCCCAAAAAAAGTGAAATCTAATGCTAAAAGTCAATTTTCTTATAGTCGAAACGTGATTTATTCGAAAACAAAATAACCAACGAGGATATTTACTATATGTGACGAATTGTTAAGTATCTAAAATGGGAACGAAAGTGCAACAAAACGATGTTGCTGTCGCAGCGCCAGCGGCAGAAGCGGCCGCCACCCACAGCAACGCCAACGCCACAACAACAGCAACAACAACAACAACCACAACAAAATTAACAGCAGCAGCAGCAACAACTACAATAGATGGAGAAGCAGCAACAACACCAACGCAAATAAGCGACCTAAAGTCGAAAACGCTGCCCACACAGGCGACGACAGTGGTAATCATTCCTGCCGCCCAGGCAACCACGATGGCCACAAATGCCGCCAAAAAGATAAGGCGCGCCTTCTCCATGCCACGCAATCCGTTTCGCTGGTCACGAAAATTCAAGACAATTGGTGCTGCCACAGCCGCCGGCACAGCAGCAGCCGGCGGCAGCGGCGATGGCAACGCCGCCAACGTCAGCAGCAGCGGCAGCAGCACGGCCATTTCATCCTGTGTGAGCGGTGGACGCGGCCGCAGCGGCAGCATTGTGTCGCTAAACAGCTATGAGGCGGCCTCAGATGAGCCCATGTCCAAGGACAAACAGACAATTGGCCAATACAACAACAACAACAACAACTCGAACAGCAACAACAACAACAAACATGCACGTGCAATGCGCCGTTCGTCCTTCAGGAAATTTCTCAATCGTATTGCGCAGCATTTGAGTGCAACGGTGAATGTTGGGGTGAGTGTTAGAAAATGCAACCTATGCTTATATTAACTGTAAATACAAAAGCAATACAGGCATACAGTGCCACCTCCGTTAAATGGAATAAGTAATTTAAATCGAAAATATGAACAATCTTTAATTGTGTAATTTATCTGAATATTATTCCAAATATTTATTTTCAAATTTCTAAAATGAACATTCGACTTTTGACTTTTCAATACTGAAAACAAATCATCGAGCGACAACTGTAAATACATTTTAGTGCGTTTGTATGTATGTATGTATGTATGTTAGGGCGAGTGCACTACTGTCAACTGCACTGTGTACAAATATATGTATGTATGTATATGTGTACACAGTTCTTCTTTCTTTGTTCAGCAGCAGCCGTAGTCGCGTCTCAGCAAGTTGCGCCCCCTCTGATAAGAAGCGGGAGTGCTACTGTTCACATATACATGCATATATAGTGTGTGTGTGTGTGTGTGCGTGAGTATTTATAAAAACATCGTTTGCTGTCGGCGTTATCGTTGCTTTTGTTTTGCTCTGCATTGCCGCGGCGTATTTGTCTTCTCGCTCTTGCTCATGCATTTAGCTGCTGCCTTCTTTATTCTTTCTTTGTGCAATACACAATTGAAGTTTGAATAGTTTGACACACATACATACATACATATGTACATATAATTTTTACATTACACATTTTTAAGCATATTTGTTTGTATACACATTTGTGTCCTGCATTGCGTGCCAAGAGTTCTTCTTATTATTGTTTGCCACCCATTGGGCGCCATACGCTGGCCAAATCGGCATTTGCCACGTTTCCATGTTCGTTCGGCTTTTGGCGATTGTTGTTGTTTTTGTTATTAGTACTGTGCCGTCTGCTGAGTCATAATGAAATGCGTGTTGATAACAGACAACGTATCGCCGAACACAAATGAGGCTTAGTAATTCGGCGTTGCTTTCTTTTGTAATACGCCTGAAACAGGCGCGTATGTGTGTATGTATGTACATATGTATGTATTATGTACAGGCAGACAGAAAGAAGGGAGAGACCCAGTGTTGTTTTAACTATGTTAATGACATGTTATGACAATGTTAAAATGCAGACATAGCTACATATGTATGTATGTACATAGATATGAATGGATTTATATGTAGGTCAGGCTTATGTTTAAAATATTTATTTCTGGATAACTGTTATATTTATATGTTTTCGTTAATTATATTAAAAGAGTATCAAATGTGCGACTTGGATGTTTGTTCTTTTTTTTTTTAATTTTTTAGACCTTTTCAGAATAATTACCTCGCGGACAGCGCATGGAAATTAATGTTATTTTTAAACAATTGCTGTCCCATTATTATTTTTATAATTTATTTAGCCGAGGGCGGACTGTTGGCGGCCCAAAAATTTGTTGCAGGTGTATTTTAATGGGTAGAGTGGAAAGGGGGAGGAGGAGGGTAAGCTATTGTTTCATGGCCCAGCAATTGTTCAAACAATTTGTGTAAATGTTGCCGCTGTTCGCGCCATATAATAACAATAAACAAGAAACTACCAAGCGATAGCCCCCCCCCCCCACAAACAACAGCCCAGAACAACAACAAAAACTATAGCACAATAACAACAACAACAAGACAAAAGTTTCAGGTCGTGCGCTGTTGGAGCGTTGCACAGCTGCCAGACAATGGACCTGGGACTCTCGTCCTAAGACAACTCCTCGCGGCAGATTGACAAATGTGTGCCACGCTTCTTCCATACCCAAGACAAACAAAGCGCCAAAGAAAGTGAATGACAGCGAGAGAGAGAAAGAGAGAGAAGGAGACAGCGACAGTTGTTTACTCTCACTCACATATTGAGAATTACTCCGCCCTGAATTGAATTTGAGATCTAATAAGTAATGTACATATGTGTATGTATGTATGTATGTATGTTTGTGTTTGGCACATATAGATTATACATACATACACATTGACATTGTTGCTGTTGTAATAATAAGCGTGTTGATTAATTGTAGAGGGCAAGACCTTAGACTCCGCTGCCGCTTGACCTTTTTACGCGCCTCAAATTCCAAGCAACTAATAAAAAACTATTTTCAAATGCACAAAACGAATTTCAATTGAGGGCAACTATGTACTATGCAACAATGATAAACAATAGTTTTAGCAATGTTTGTTTGTTGGAAACTTGTTGCTAAAAATCAGTAATTCATCTCATTAATTGGCGATCGCATTTAATATGCAATATGTATAACAGTTATGTATAACAGTTATTTGTATGCAATTGTTGTAGATGCTAAGTATTTATCATGTTGTATGGCCAAGTAAAGACCTCGTCTGTCATTAGCCAAGCTTTGGACTGCTACTGTTGTTGTTGTTATGAGGCAATTGTCCATTGTTGCTTGTACTACCGATGCTGTTGTTGTTGTTTTTGCTCCTCAGTTGATTTATGATTCACGCTTCAAGCATCTTGCTTTGATCATTTTTTTTCAAACTCAAATCGCTGGCCTACAGAGCAAGTGAAATACATTAAATAATGCGAATAAACTGCAACCACAATAGCAACAACAACAACAATTCAATTTGGCTTATTAAAATGCCAATTGGTGCATTGCGCGTGGGTTGCGTTGTTGTTGTTGTTGTCGTCGTCGTCTATTGTGCAAAATATTGCATGCCAAACACAAAAATTTGCAACAACAACGACAAACGGCAACGTCAAAATCTATTAAGGCCAGGCAGGGGGTTGGTCAAGAAGGGGGGTGGTACAGTTTAGGAATTTTGTTAGTACTAGTATTGCGCGTCTAGCGTCAAGACAACAAAGTGACACTCAATAATGAAACGTGCAACATGAAATTTACACGCCGCAACAACAACACGTGTTTTTTTGCTATAAGGGTTGCATGCATGGCGATCAGGTGTAATGAGGGGAATAGGGTGGGCATCGTTTTTTTCTTTCTGTCATTTGCAAGCCATTTCCGTAAGGTTTAAGCCTGGCGGCCACCCACCGTTAGATGTACGAAAATACTATGTATTAGTCGTAGTATTGTTGTTGTTGCACTTGTTGATGGTCGCGAGATTAGTACGTAACAGCGTGTGTGTGTGTGTGTGTGCCACTGTGTGCTGATTTTCTATGATATTCAAGTGCCGTAACTGTGTGTGTGTGTGTGTGTTTCGAGTATTTCCGCCTGGCAAAAGCTAACACGTAACTTTTGCGCTTCGTTGTTGTTGTTGCATTTGTACAACAACAACAACAAAAAAAAAGTGTGCGAATTATTATTGTCTGTTGTTGAATTTTGCTGCCGTGTGCACGTTTTCAGCTCGCTCTTTCACATTCTCATTCTCGCTCTATCTCTCTCTCGCTTTTGGTCGATCTCTGTTGCTCTTTTGAATTCGCATTCAAGGTAAAATCAATTGGGATCAAACTAATTGAAAATGTTTTCAGAATGGGTGCTTTTTTTTTTAATAATTTTTGGTTTTTTTCGTGTGTTTATTTTTGTAGCAACATATATTTTCATAAACAAATGTGTGCGGTGTGTAAAAATAGTTGCCTTGCAGCAGCATTAACAACAACAACAAACTAGTTTTTTTTTTCTTTTGCTCTCGTGAACAAGAATAACAGAAAAACTGAAAGAATTGATCAGCAGACGCAGTTCATACACTTAAACTTACCTCAGTGTTGAGGTTGACTGAAATGTTGTCTCATTGTCAGTGTTGCTAAGCTAATGTTGAATTTACTTGTTATGTATTCAACTCGTTTATTTATGTATATGGAGGGCTGCTATCAGTTGACTAGACAACATACTAAGACGACAGATAATCTATCTCTCTCTTTCTGTCTGCATCTTAAATAAAATCAGTTTCAATTTTTTATATGTATGTATTTGGTATTTCTTTCTTGCAAGGCATTTAATTATCTGTTATTTCTCTGAATGTACTTTTAACTCAACTTAATTGTTAATGTGTCATAATAATACTTGAGCGATCAAAACATAACCCTGAACTCTCTTATTATATTGTTTTTAAACAAAGGTCACATGACTAAAATAACCGCCGATTTTTAACAGAAAACAGATTAAAAAAAATTATTCACTCTCAAATTCAAAGCTAAAAGAAAAACACTTGAATGTGTTGCTCGACCAAAACGGTTAATGTACTTAAATGAAATATTTTTAATTATATATGTATACATGTGTGTGTGTGTGTGTGTGTTTTTGTGCATAGAAACAGGCGTCAACAACACTTCAACTTAATTGCACACATAAATTTAAGCTTGCAACACCCATTTTGTAGAGCCACGATACTGTTATTATACATATGTATGTATAAGTATGTTTATACCTAGCTGTATGTGTGAGATAACAAAATAAAAAGTGCAAATTTACTTAACCAACTGTCGCGAATGTCCTTGTGATATCGTACAGACTTAACTGAATAATAACTAGCTAAATACTCGCGCATTAATATTCTCTTATTTTTTTTGCGTATCACGCCACTGATAAGACTTAACAATAAACACACAGTCAAGGTGCTGATTAGAACAAAAATGTGGGCGTGTTGACCACGTGTTGCCCTATTGTCTTTTTACATAACATAGCAACAAATAGATACATAAAAAAAGCCATGTCCACGCAACCAGACGATCGACTTCCCAAACAATTGTCAAGTGCTAAAAGCATTCATCAAATTTCTTACAAGTGTCAAATGAATTAGTTCGATCGCTTGTACGGTTTAATTCAATTGAATTGAAAGTGGACACCGATCGTTTTTTAAAGAGAGAAAATAACCACGCGATTACAGTACGACCTCGGTTAACGCAACCTATTAAAATTTGGCCAGTTGCGAGAACTGAGGAGCAATTTTCTGGTGGCCAGCTATGTACCTTTTTTCAAAAAGAGATGCCTTTTCTAACCATTAAAACTAACGTAAATCGAAAATGTGTTTCAAGCTAAGACTAATTACTTTATCTAATTTATGATAAATTGAGAAATATTGGTCTGTTATTTTTTCAATTTATGCTTCTCTGAACAGCAGTTTTCTACATACATACACGCATCATACGTGGGATTCCCCAGTTTATATTTTTCGACAGAGACGAATGAACAAGAGGACGAAAGAAAAGTGGTAAAAACGAACTAAAACATACGATTTCCTTACGAAGTTGCGTTAAAAGGGGAATTTTTTTTTTTGGTTGCGTTAACAGAGTCATTAATTTTAAGAATTCGGGTGTTGCAATTATCGAGGAGTTGCGTGTAACGAGGTCGTACTGTATTTATATAAAGCTACATATATATGTTTATTGATTCTTGACATTTGCTTGAGAAATTTGCCAATTGTCGAAATTGGCGAATCTGGTAAATACCATATCAATCAGGGGGGGGATGGTGAATGCGCTTTAAGATTTTGTTTTAACTGATTTGAATTTTTTCAGACTATGCTGATGCACTATAAAATGTTAAAGCTTGAAAACAAAAGACCTGAACAAGACAACGAGTTTCTATTGATAATTGGGAAAAGAGAATTATCTTTGAATGTACTTTATTTAAGTACGGAATACTTGAAATGAGTATTCAAAAGCTTAAATCAAGTACAAAGACAAATGTTATTGATTCGAGCGGGTTTTTAAAACATGTTCATAAAATGATTAAAACAAGAAAAGAACAACTTGATTTAAGTTTAAAGTGCATGTACTTAAGAACAAAAGTTCCTAAACGTACTTAAATAAATAACTATATTATCGATTTCAGTATGTCCGTTCTAAGTAAGAAGTCAAGTTTAAAATGTTTGGTTTCAAGTACGAAATACCTGATTATTTCTATCAGTGCGAGAAAGAGAAGCACTGTAATTAATTAGTAATCAATTTGAATGACGAATTGGCGCGGTGTCACGTGATCACTTTCCTACCTAGCACCTGAACTTGGCAGAATACGACGTAAGAATAATGTGTAGAAAAAGGGTGTATTTGGTTGGAAATAAGAAAAATGTTCAAACAGAATAAGAAGTATACGAAAAATGCAAACTCCGATATAGCTCTTAGATTTTTTTTTTGATCAAATGCGAATATAAATAAATCACAGAAATTGCATTATGATACATATGTAAGTATGTTCAGGGTATTAACTCATCAATCACTAATGTCGAAAATATTCATACTCGATACTTATTTATAAAATGCGCTGATATGGCGGCATGACGTGTTAAATATACTATGACGTTGGAAAATGATTCGTAATTGTCGAACTATGTGAAATTCATCTGAGTTCATGAATAGTTTATTGCAACAGTATGTAACAGAACTACATATTTGATTTATAAATTCCAATGCAATAAAATTGACGAACCGGTAGAACAAACGACAAGTCTGTTTAATGCTCCCTGTCTCTGTCTCTCTCACTAGGCCAAGCCCAGTTTTTTAGCTTGTAGTCAAGCTGTGTTATTTCATTCATGCTGACTGGCTTGCAGGTCTGTACCAAACAATAATAATAGCAACAACAACGACGACAATTATCTTCAATTATTTAATATAACGTAAGCGTAACAAAAACTGTTGCTGCAGCAATGCCTGCAAGTGCCAATTGCAGTTACGTAAAAGAAAACACACTCCAAAATATACATTCGCAGTTGTTGTCGTAGAATGATTACTTGTAGCAACAGATAAGTAAGTAATCGAAGCCTCTGGCGTTATCGAGACATACTTTTTGTTTTGTTGCTACTTGCAGAAGTGGCGCATAAACAATTTGGCCAGTGGAATTTTTTGAACACAAACAGAGAGACTCAAAAAAAAGACAGTTCAAAATTCATTGAACAAACACATCGAATGATTCGATACATGCAAACAAAACAAATGATATTCACAAACACCAGTACCAGAAGATAAGTAAATGGTTACAAATACTATGAATACCAATGTGAATATATATCAAATTATATATGTATAATATGTCGATACTTGAAACTCGGCTCGTATTTTAATGCAAATAAACATACAGAAAACAAAAGCAAATGCAAAAAGAAAGATAAATGCGCTAAATTTATAAATAATAATGATGATAAAATTGCTACAGTAAATTGAGACAAGTGGCTACAATAACGTAGACGTAAACACAGACGATGACGGCAACACAGAATTCTAAGACTAACTTGGCTGCTCAATTAACAAATAAAAATATCTATGAAAAAACATATACATACATATCTAGTGGAAAGTTTCTCCCTAATCAAATACCCTGTGTTGTCTTAAGAAGGTTTCAAGTGCAGACAAAATAATATACTACATAGCTATAATGAAAAAATGCCTACAATAAGACATTTAACCAGACATCTTAGATTGATTTAATGTAATTTATACAGAAGCCATAATAATTATTAGTCGGAAATAATAAAGTGTTACTAGATATTAGTAACGGCTTATCAAGCTTTATTAGTTTTAATTAATGAAAATCGTAGACTTTGTGTTAATTAAAATTGACTAAGATCATTGACACTATAAAAAGTATGTTAAAATAACCTTAGCAAAAATTGTTGATATTGCCTTAGAGCAATTTTAAACTCGAATATACTTTAACATAGATTGAACAAGATGAAGCAAACTCGTGTTGCACCTAAGGCAACATACATGTATTAAGATATATTGCACCGTACCGGTTTCTATGGCCGGCAAACGCGGCGTATGCGCAATGCCAGAACGCGCGAGCAAAATTAAAAGCGACGGCAGCGTCGCCGTCTCCAGCTGTGTGAGAAATGCTTTACATTTTGCCTTGCTCTGGCCACAGCGATTAGGTCACTTGCTACCGCACATATGTATATGTATATACAAATATGTATACATAAATTTATACAAATATATTTAAGTATATATATACATATAACTGAACATGCGTTTAATGTACATTCCACTCAATTTAGTTATTGAGGCTCGGCGTTGTCGGCCCGTTGTGCGTTTGAAAATGCTTTTGATACTATAGCAACAACAAACAACATCAGCAGGAGGTCATATTTGTCTGTGCTTTTTTTAGCCAGCTTTAAGCTGTTTCTTAAGCTCCAGCTTATTCGATTTGATTTTAATTGGGCTTTGTCCTTAATGAACTAAGCTGCTTATAAAACGAGTGCCCATTTTCAGCTTATTTTCATATCTCACCTCAGGCATAAGATTTAATTTTGTTTTAGCTTAATGCGTAACAATTGATTCGAGGAAATTAGAAAAAACAATCAATAAATTGTTGTACAAAATTAGTAAAAGTTATTGAATAGGAAATGCATTGCTAACAAAAATCAGCTGCAACTTCAATATCCATAAAACCTTGGTGTACACTTTTTAAGAAGGGTGTACATTGAGCTTGAGTCAACAGCTGGTGACAAGAAAACAATTTGCAACATAAATCCCTTTGACTAGAATATTCTGCCATAGCTTAGCTGTGAACCCATTTTTCGATGTGGGCCAGCTTATGAATACTCAATGCCATTTGTCAACTGCAGTTCGTTCCCAATGCCAGTACAATGTCAATTAAGATAAAGCAATGAATGCCGCCGAGTTCGCTCTTAAACAAAAAAACAATAACAAAAGCAATAACTTGTTGCTGACACACTCGTGAATGTTTTCACACCGTTCGAGAGAGAGAGAGGGGGGAGAGAGGGTATGGTGGATGAGGTAAGAGCATTTACATTTCACAACAATGTAAATAGATCAGAGGTTGCTTAGGATTGGAATTGGTATCACAAGTGATCAATAAATCCCCAAAGACTTTACTTAATCGGGTCAAAAAAAGTATTTAAAACTTCTGGGATAAGATAAGATAAGAAAGTTGAAGGAAGTTAAAGATGTTGTAATATTTATTATAAACATAAGAAAAAATCAACCTTATTTTTCCTATTTATAACCCACTTACAAAAAAATATAACGATCTATAAATATTGCTGCTATTTAACTTTACCGTTAGCTGTGCCTTTTTAACTGTTTCTAACTAATAGCCCTTTCTATTTCTCTGAATCTTTATATCTTTCTATCTGTATATGTATATGTATATGTAACTGTGTCGCTTCAATACAGTCGCCAGAAAGCAACAACAACTCAGCGCATCGTACAACTTTCATAGAAATCGTACCATTCTACACCGGATGTTGGCGCCGAAAAGAGGTATGAGTGCATGCCGAATACCCTTTTAGTTCTTGTTTTATGTTTGTGCATGTGAGTGTGTGTGTGTAAGACTTGAAGTTAAAGTCAACTACACTTCCAAGTGCAACAACCAAACCAAAGCCACCTCTGTATGTAAGTCGTTGCTTTTTGGTCGGTCTGGCCAATTGTGACTTTGTGTCTAGTTTTATTGGCAGCAGCTTGATTTTATTGTTATTTTTTTCGCTTGCCTTTTTTCATGCTTATCTATCTAGCGTGGGTAAAACCGGCTTTTGATTTCGCTGAGCGCTTCTTTGGGTTTTTTGACTTTTTTTGTGTTCCATTGACTGAATCGACTGCTCCATGACGCTATAAGCTCAAAGTGTTGTCCTCCCAATAAACTTTGGCTCACACTTAAGTTGCTTTACTCATCTGATTTTGGATGCATTTCCCAATTCACACACACACACACAATTACACACACGGCCTCACTTAGCATTGACCTCATTGTCGGCACATAACCTTTGACCGCTGCTTGTACCATGTTTTGTTGTTGCTTGTTCACTCTTTGTTTAATTTTTTTAAGTTGGTTGCAGTTTCATAACTTACCAATTTTCATTGCTACACGAAATGCGTTCAACTGACTCGCAAGTGGGGCAAGCACCTTGTTCGCTGCTTGTTTATAGTGTTCGTATATGCAAAGTGCACAAAAGCGTGTTTATAGTATCGTTAATCCATCTCGAACAAAGCTTCTTTTTCCACGACACGTGCGTCCCAACGCTTATTTTTTACAAAACAAACAAATGTATATGAGCGTTTTTCAAGTACTTTATATCGCTCATTTACTTGAAGATTATCATGCTAAGTTAAAAGTTATCATTTTACTTCCAGATTGTAGAATAAATTGGGTATAAATATAAAATTTAAATACAATATAAATCATGACGCAATGAGCATTTCTGCATCATTAAATCAATAATCGCTTTTTTGTGTATGTATGTATAGGTTTGTGTGTATTGAGTGCTGTTTTTAAGTTTTTAATTAATTGAACTTATTAAGCTTTACCCTACCCTATCCTATCTTTTTCCATTTTATTGGGCTTCGATGTATACAATTTGGCTATCAAATTACCAGTACTAGCTCAACCTCAAAAAATATAACCATGCCCTAATGGCACAAGTTCTCAATATCAAGCATATCCTTATTTTTGTTAAATCATGCTATATTATTCCATTCAGCCCTGTTGTGTTTAATTCTCGATACCGAAAGTAAAAGTATTTTGGGTTAACAATGTCGTTTTGGTGTCTGTCCGTCCGTCTGTATGGACGCAACTTATTTCGACACCCTTCAAGCTAGAGACTTGAAACGATAAATCCATATATTTCCCTCACCCTTACAGTTAGAGTTACGAAATTTGGCAAGAAGATAGATAATGGCATCCTCCAAAAAACTGCATCAAAAATTTTGAATGCCACCGATACCGCCCCAACGCCTTGTTATAAATGAGCGTATCCTTCTCAATTTTTAAGCTAGATCACCTAATTTGTAGGTTATTATCCCCAAAGATCTGCATCGTAATTGCCACGCCCACCGATATCGAGTATACCGCAGTCGGTTGCGTTCAACTGCAACGTTTCCACTTGTTTTTCTCTATCTTTGTCACGTAGTTGTTAAACATAAACTCATGAAAAAGTTCTTATAGAAATAAGCGCAAACAGTGTTTGGGTAACACATTGAAATAGTTAAATCATTTCAATATAAACTGAATGGTCAACATGAAGTAGTAAATATCAAGTCAGTTGATCTTTTTAACTGCTATTACTAATAGTATAAACAACATCCAGCCCCCATTTAATTTCATAACAAATCTCGAACCAATTTACTTTTTCTGTTTGTTTTTTTTTGCTTTGATTTCAGCACTGTTACAAAGTGTATGAATGTGTTTCCTTGTATGTATAGCATTATCACCTATAGTTCGTATATTAAATATTTGCACACCGCTTTGCAGATTATATGCATTAACAACGTGATTGCTCTGTTGATAAGCCGGTGGCCAAAAATTGGCGTTTTGTGCTTTCGTTTTTTATACCCTTAACCCAAGTAATGGGAAAATGGGTATATTAGTTTATCAGTCCGTCCGTATGTATGAACGTGTCGATCTCAGAAACTAGTAAAGCTACAGACTCCTGATTTTAAGCATAAGCTCTTTAAACCATATCCAAAACAAGTTTGTTACAAATAATCGATAACTCTATCTGTTTCCGATATACTCATATAATTGGCCAACAAAATGGATTTAAAAACTATAGACAGAATAATGATCGCTTGCTCCCCACACCCACATACATACAAACAATGACTGATGGCGTAATTTCTATGCTTTAGGGTATCTCCAAATCGAGCTTTCTCAACTAGAGCTTTCTTACTCATTTATTTCCTAAATATTTTTTCATTTATCGTAAATTGGTACAATTTTTAATTGGCAACGAAATTGAAGCCCAATTTCACCCAAACACCCCGATTTCATCTATTTATTCTCCACCCGATTAAACCGTTCGCTTTTTTGCAGTTTATTTTGCCGGCAACCGCTGAAAACAAGTTTCGTCGTCAATTCTCTCTCTCTCTCTCTCCTCTCTCTCTCTAGTGACTAATCTTTCCGCTCTACATCTCACTTACAGGCGAACAAACATGGTCAAACTGGCATGGAAAATGCGAATGGAATGGAGCGTGTGCCACCCATTGGGGGCTATCAGTGGCCGTCGGATCAGACGCCTGGCGTCATGGGTCTTAAGAATCATGGCAACACCTGTTTTATGAACGCGGTGCTGCAGTGCCTCAGCCATACGGACATACTCGCCGAATACTTTGTGTTGGATCAATATAAGGTAGAAGCGATACTTAAAATTACACTTGCGCGTTGATGTGAATATGTTTTATCTTTTTTTTAAGGCGGATCTAAAGCGTCGCAATAAGATCAATTCACGGAAATTTGGCACCAAAGGCGAACTCACCGAACAGCTGGCAAATGTTTTGAAGGCATTGTGGACCTGTCGCAATGAGAGCGATCATAGCACCAGCTTCAAGGCGGTCGTGGATCGTTATGGCACACAATTTCGCAGTTCCACGCAGCACGATGCGCAGGAGTTTCTTTTCTGGCTGCTAGACAAGGTGCACGAGGATCTGAATACAGCTAGCAAACGACGCTATAAGAGCATTAAGGTATATATATATTATTTAAATCACTCCTATTATACTGTGTATCCTATTAATTGATAGCTTTCCTCACAGAACTCTTACGGACGCTCGGATGAGATTATTGCAGCTGAAACTTTGGCGAATCATATACGCTGCAATAATAGCTTTGTTCAAGCCGTTTTCCAGGCACAATTCCGCTCCTCGTTAACGTGCCCGCGCTGCCAGAAGCAGTCAAATACTTTCGATCCGTTCCATTGCATTTCCGTGCAGCTGCCGCAGCTCACCCAGCTGACGATATTTGTGACTGTCGTCTTTATGAAGCAACAGCCGCGCCAGCTAAAGATGGGTCTGCGTGTGCCCGCCGGTTCGCCAATTGTCGCGCTACGCGAAAAACTTCAAGAAACGGGCATTGCCGCCGATCGCATGGTGTTGGTGGATCTCACCTCGGAGGGATTCACGCGCGTTTTCTATGACACTCAGCCGGTGGACACGCTGAGCAGCATCGAGAATATCTACTGCATTGAGGTTCCCGAGGTGAGCCCAACGCCCAAATCCTCTTTGAATGCGGCCCCCTTTGATGCTACAGAAAAATCTGTAGCTCCAGCAGCAGCTGCGACACATTCCACGGATCTGCTGTTGCTGGTGGCCAATGTGCAAAGAACGCCGGCGAGTGAGGATAAAGATGCCAAGGATGTTTGCAAACGCTTTGGTGCGCCGTTCAGCATGAAGGCGCCAAGAGATTGTAGCTACCAGGATCTGCAGAAACGCATGCTGCGCGAGATGTCCTTTCTGTTAAAGCCCGAAGTATTTTCTTATGCGACACCGTTGACGGATATGTTTAAGATACGCTTGCAGGATCCATCTGCCGATCCGGACACGTATTTGGAGCAGGTGGAGCATCCTTTGCTTACCGAAATGATTGATATGGCGCTATCGGTACTCTCCTCGGAAGCGGGTCCCACGCACATCAAGCTGCTGCTGGAGTGGAGTGCACCCGAAACGCACTTTGTCAAGCTGCAGCCGGATACGGATGCTGTTGTGGAGCACGAGAGTGTGGCACGTTTAAGTATTAGCAAACCCAACGATACCGCTGCTCTGACGCTGGAACAATGTCTGGAACATTATACCAAAGCGGAAACGCTCAGTGCAGAGGATGCCTGGCGCTGTCCGCATTGCCAGCAGTATTTGCCTGTGGTTAAGACGCTGGGACTCTGGTCACTCCCAGACATTCTGGTTGTGCACTTTAAACGGTTTCGGCAGCATCAAGCCAAAGGACCGCAGGCGGCCAAGCTGACCACAATGGTAAAGTTTCCGCTTACCGCATTTGATATGTCGCCACATTTGGCGCGCGGAGTACGTGAGAGTGGGAGCACCTTGAGTCATGCCATGGATCAGCCGGCAACAAAAAAATCTCGTTCTAGCGACTCACGGTCCTCGACTCTCAATTCACGAACTGAACCCAAGGACACGCGCTACGATCTGTATGCTGTTTGCTATCACCAGGGTGATACGCTGGAAACGGGTCACTATACGGCCGCCTGCAAGAATCCCTACGATCGCCAGTGGTACAAGTTTGATGATCAGCGTGTGAGCAAGGTGCCTGAGTTGGACATTGAACAGGATATCATCAACAATGAGGCTTATATGCTCTTCTATCAGCGACGCAGTGTTGACGCTTCTGCAGAGTGTTCCGGCTCCAGTTCCAATTCGGGCGATCATTGGGTCTCGCGCATTGCACCGCCAACAACAACAACAACGATCAGCAAAGAAAAGGAGCTTGTTTCAACAAGCACTGAGCCATTAGAGCCCGTTGCACCGGCAGCAGAGAAGACAACTACCAAAGCTGTGGCAATACCCGTTTCTATACCAATTGTCTCTTGTGAAATTGATGATGGGGAAGGTAAGTGCCGTATATATAATTTTTAAATTCTTTTAGCTAATCGTTACTCTCTTGCAGTTGTCGCGGCAGTAGATGCCAAGGTGGCCGTTGTAACGCGTACATCGCACGAGGCACTTAAACTTGAAACTTTGGCCTTTGCCGATGCAGACCCAGAAACGGAGGTGCTAAAATTGTCAGTGTCGAGCGTTGAGTCTGCTGAACCGATGCCTCAGGCGATTCAAAGCCCACAGCCAGCACCGGCAACTGAAGTTGCAAAAGCCGATGTCGAAGCGGATGTTTCGCAAATCTTTGCCATGGACGAGGATTGCGCTGACAAACAAAAGAGCGAGGCAACTGTTCTGGAGCACACAATACCCAATACAACTGCCACAGCGATAACCAGCGACGTCCCCAAATCCGCTGGAGTCACCACAAATGGGCATGCGGCCAGCTCAGGCACCACCTCTTCAACCTCTAGTTCGGCCTCATCGGTTAGCTCACTGTCGTCGCGCTCCTCGCCACGGTCACTAAGCACTTCGGTAACAGCTGCGTCCACGCTGCAAAACAAATTCAATGGTCATATGAATGCCGCCTCAGCTGCAGCAGCGCTACTCAATGGCAACGCAACGCCGCAGTTGTCTTCCAGCCTGCAGCTGTCGCGTCACGCGTTCCACAATCACTGCAATCACAATTGGCACGGCTCGCGTAGCAGCGTTTCGGCCATTGAGAGCATTACACAGCAGCAGCAGCAACAACAGCAGCATCAACAGGCAGCCGCAGCTAGTCTTAGTTTGCGGCACTCTTTCTCCACCAGCTCCAATTATAAGTTGCGCGAATGCAGCGAGACATTGTCATCGCTGCTGCGCAACTCAGCCAATACATGCAGCAAGGATACGCTGCTATTTATAGATCAGCAGAGCCATCACCACACGAGCGGTCTTATCGAGGACGATGATGATACGTACATGGGTCGCTCCCTATGGGTAAGTCTTATGTGATACAGTTAATTGAAATTTATAACTTATTTAACTTGTTTTAATTTTCAGATTTCTCCCGTAACACCACACAAGCTAATTACCGTTTCGCCCAAGAATTAATGACGATATTCATTTATAATTCGTGTATTCAGACTCTTACACACAAACGCACTATAGTCATAAGCCTAAAGTTTACTTTACATATTATACATGGAATATTTCTATATAACAAACGATTGATGCAGTTGCATAAAATATATGTACACAAACATATTTAAATATAAGCTAAATGATGTTATACAAAACGTTTACTTTAACAACTTATATAATTATATATACATACATAAATGAAATTTTAGTTAAGCTATTTGCAATATTGCATTAAGTTCAAAAGTTATGAAGCTTTTTAATTTTGTTTTAAGTTAATTTATTGATGGCAATTCCTGAAACCCTGACACAACTACAAATATCAAACAATGAGAATGTTCTTAGCAAATGACATTGCACTATTAAAATATACATATAAATATTTATTTATTTAAATATGAAAGTACAATATGATTTGATTACAGTTTCCTTTCATGCAACAAAGGCAATAATTTTAAAAAGTTATCTTTTTTTTTATCTTTACAATGAAGGTCTATGGCATGTATAAGTAAACTTTAGTTTATGTATTTGTACGCGAAACCAAGTTTCAAAGTACGTATTTATTTATGGATAAGTGTGTATATTCATTTCAATTACACAACTAGTATTTGTATTTTTTAATATATGCAATACATTTTATATACGTATAAAACAAAAAAATTCTTGGCACAGCTGCATATTTCTTTTTCTTAACAAAATATATATAGTATGTATGTAATAAGAGTTATACTTTTGTAATGTATATGTGTAGGAAAGCATTAAACCAAAACATTATATTGATAACAAATGTTTAAAGACTTTGAAACATTGTTTTTGCATAATGTACACTTTATTATTATATCCACATCAATATATACATACAGATATATACATAAATATATACATATATATGTATATGATTCAACTCTTGTATGTTAAGAGCATGTTTATAAATTGATGATGTGTTTAATGTACATTGTATTCATGAATAAACGTGAAATTGTTGGACATAAAATGCGATGTTTCAATAAAATCATAGAAAATTAATCTTTAGCGACGATCCCTTTTCGAATCATCCACAAAAGTAACGAGTTTCAATTGCTGCAAAGTTGTTAAAAGAGCATTATTTTAGAAAGACCTAAAAGTATGCTACAACATTTTATTATTATTACTTACTTTCATAGGCCTTTGCAGAACTCTTAGCCAAAGCTTTCTTTCCACTTTCCAATCGTCTCTCCCGGTCTCCCTCTCTCTCACTCTCTCTATGTATATATTTATATCTCTTGCTGTTGGGCAACTTTAAAAACAGAGGTTCAATGTCTGCTGGTTGCGCATCCAGAGACTTAGTTCAGTTACTACACTTGCCGCGTCGAGTTCTGTGAATCGCTTGTAAAATAGGTAAATTCTTTTGAGTGACTGAGCGAAGTTGTGCTATTAAAGTTGGCCGTTTTGGAGTTTGGTGCCAACATGGATTATCGCTTACTGGTGGTAAGTACACACATGTTTGTAATGCTTGGCTCTCATCAAGTTCGTTGCCCAAGTCTTTTGTTTTACACTACGTACAGACATTAACTGTTAGCATATTCTGGATTCTGGAGCAACAGTATATGTACATATATATAGACATGCTAATGAATTAAAGTGACGGGCCAATCGGTTTTTTTTGCTACACACACCGCAGAGTGTGCCTGTTGGGTGACTGTGTGTGTGTGTATGATTTAAGCCTGGCATAGAGCAACTTTCCCGTTACTTAAAATGTATTTAGAACAGTTTTAAAGCACACACGCACGCATAAACTTACGACAAATTCCGGCCCCGTTGTTAAGCGGTGCTTTGGTATATATTCTACTTTTAATATAGTCATTAGCTTGGCAAATACAGTAATATTATCTGCCAGCTACACATATACAGTTCTTGTAGTTGCAGTTAGGTCGCGGTCATTACTGCTATTGGACAGCAGTTGAACTAAAAGAAATCCCAATCATAAAAAAGGAATACACATTTCGAAATTCGGAACAAAACGAGTTTCACATAACGAGCTGGAAGTGACAAAGATAGCAACAACCAAGTCGACGAAACATTCCCTCATTAGAATAACAAAAAATAATATCAAATCTAAAAATCAACACCAGCTGCGACTGACCTAATTTCGCTGTTTTTGGTTGGAACTCCGTAAATGTTGTGCCGTGAATCATGTCACGAACGAGATGCAAAGCAGCATACCTCAAACAATCGCATCCACAAATGAAATTGCTGAGCCATGGCCAAAACTCTCCCAGCTGCAAGTCAGAGAAATTTCATTCCAAAGTACTGGCCTTATTTCAGAAAAACAATGTGGCATGGAAAAGTCGTGCTCTCGCAACGCCCACTAATTCGAGTAGAACCAGTGCCAGTTGACCTGAATCCCCCTCGACCAGTCAGTCACAAATCCAGATAAAATCTGTGGAAAAGCCCAAGACAACTTCTAAAACTTTTAATTTCATTCGAATAAAATTCAAGTGGCTGGCAGAATTTCAGGGAAAGTTTTTTCTCTCATCTGCTTCAAGTACTCAACAATGAGATTAAGATGCAAAAGTCACAAAATATCTGGTCAGTGCCATACGCTGTTGTTGTTGTTGTTTTTATTTTGGGTTTGTTTATTTTGATGCCGCAGCTTGAACAACTTTCGCGCTTTCGCCAAACACACAACGAACTGAGAGCGCGTCTTTGTGTGCCCATTGGGCCATGGCCATTTGGTCACATTGAAGACCCACAATGCTATCCATTCAAACGTCGCAACGTTGGCAATTAATTTGATTTATGCTCGATTCTTTATGTCCGATCTCAGAAAAAGTTGATATAGTAAATAATACTATTAACGCTAACTTGTTTTTTTTTTCGTTTTAGAAAATACTCAGCTTCTTGCTGCTCTCTCGGGCAACGGTTTCGCAGCATCAGCAGCAGCAGCAGCTGCAACAGTCGCCATCGTCGCCGTCGGCGGCGGCGCAGTCGCAAACAGATTACGGTGAGGAGCCACCAGAGGGCTATTATGCTTTTGTGGAATCACCGAATGCCGTGCCGCCTCGTGTGCGTCCCCCGCCCTACACGTTCATCAATGCGGAATGCAAGGATGTGGCAGCGGGCAAGAAGTCAGCGGTGTCCGTGCACAATATTTGTGGAGATTTAAATAAGGGCCAGATACCCAAAAATCCACTTGGTCAGAATGTTCTGGGCGAACCGTATCCCTTGTAAGTTAACTTAATATCAAGAACTTATCCAACTGGAACTCCAGAATCCGTAAAATTCTTTCCATAGCGAGCTGATACGCAATCAGACTTTGAAATTTCTGTCCAAAACGCTGCCCGTTCTAAAGGCGGACGATACACTGCCCAAGGTAACCCAAATTATTCGCGATGAGCCTGTGGAGCAGTTGGACAACAATAACATCGATCGCCACTATGCTACACGCGTCACACGCAGCCTGCCCGATGGTGTCGAATCGAATGAGTATAGCTACTTTGATCCCGCCTTGGACGAGGAGCATCACCAAAAGCAGCCTGAACAGCGACGTGCCACCGAAGAGCGCAAACCACGCAAATTCTGTGATGGTGGGGGAGTGTTAGTTCAATATTGTTATATTTAATTTCAAAAAATCTTTGATACTAATATTCGTTTATTTCTTTAACAGTTTTTGCACACTTTACCGCGCTATTCAGGGCGACACCAGCCCCGCTGTGCCCGCAGCTCAAACAGCTGAACGTCGCGAGGAGGTTGGCCCCATCCGGTATGAGGGACCACCAACACCGTGTCCAGCCAAGGTTGAATATGCGACGCCTGTGTTTGCCAAGAACTATCAGGGTGCATGGCGCTATGTGGTGCAAATACCCTACGAGGGTTACTTCACCCAGACTGTGGAGGTGACGCGCTGCATCCAGGCACGCTGTCACTATCTGGACGGTGGATGTTTGTCGTCGCCACGCTGGGTCAGCCTGCTGGTAGCGGAGATCTTCTATCCAAACGCCGAGGATACAGTGCCAAGTGCCAGCAGCAGCACCACAACTCAGACACCATCAGTGCAGGATTTCCAGGCCTACCAGCAGTATCTGCAGAAGAGAGCTGGCGTGGCCAACGCATCCGATGGCAGCACCGTTGGCCAGGCTGCGCCGACAGATGCCCATTGTGATGGTCACGACGAGCTGGGCTGCTTTCAGGTGCGGCTGTACTACGATTGGTTTTTGATACCCGGCAGCTGCAAGTGCTGGCGTCCCGATTACTTTGCCAAATATGTGCGCCGAAAGTCGGTGGCTGACTTGTAAAAAACTAAACTAAAACTAAAAATCAAAACAAAACTATTTTTAACTATAATCATACCTTTTGGAGCGAGGCACGAGTGAGTGTGTGTGGCATGAAATGCTCATTCTAGCGTTCCATTAAAACATTGGGAACGCGCAGAGTTTGCATTTCTTGCAACAACAACAACAACATAACTAATGCACCCATACATCCATATATTGTATGTGTGTTAAAGTAAGCAATTAGCTTTCCTTGACTGAATACCACGCGAATCGCATTGAATTTCTACTAATAAAAATTTCTGCTATAATTGTACCAGTGTATGTTTTTTTTTCTGCCGTTGCTTTGTTTTTTTCATCCAGCATCTACAGCTCATGGCACGCGCTAGTGTATTGGTAATGTGTGTATTGTATTGGTGTCTGTGTGTGTGCGTGTTTTGTAGGAAAATCAAAACCTGTCCCGCCATCCACTCAACCAGTTGCGCATGCGTACGCTGTTTGGCTCTGCAGTCTTCCCAACCAGTAGGTTGAGTTTGGATGTTGCGCGCCGCTCTTTAAAGACAAGCTAGCTGCATTACATAGCCACAAACAAAAAATCACAAAAAAAAAGAATTGTGCAAACTAAGCAAGCGGCAAGCGCAGGCAAAAAAAGCCTTGACGAACGGCCTCAAAAGGCTGCCATAGAATCGGGTTTCCGCATCAAAAGTTCCCCGCTGCAAGTGAGTAATTGATGAAAATTGTTTTAAATGTTTGTTAATAAACAACAAAGCAAAAACATCAGGTTTGTTTATGTTGGATAAATAAACAAAACTCCAACACTTGCGTCTTAAGATTAAAGTTATCAAAATATAGAACATTTAAAGTCAAAATATATTTCCATATACCACATACCAAATTTTAAGCTATGTTTTTGTATGTTTTTGAAAGTATCAAAAATTAATTACAACAAAAATATTTAATTTCTTGAATATGTTTATTAATTAAGAATTTCCTGTGTTTGCAAGTTTGTTGCCGAAGTCTTTCGACTTTTGCTATTTATGGAAATGAATTTATATTTTATACAAAATATATGCATTGAGCGCAAACAGTGTGGGTGAAATCTTTGATATATATGTATTGATCAGACTTTCCATTTTATAAAGCTTTAATAAGATGCTCTCCAACGGCAACAGCAGCAATAGCGGCAGCCTTAGCTCCCTGGATGCGCTGCCCAAACAGTTTGTGCTGTCCATGAAGAAGCTATTCGATATTCTGGATGATAAGCAGACGGGTTATGTGCGGTATACTGATATTGAGAAGGGCTGGCAGGATGATGGGTCCAAGGGACTGCCACAGGGTGTGCTGGATTCACTGCATCGTGTTACGCCACCGAGTGGACTTTTATCCTTTGAACGTTTCTGTGCTGGACTGAAGCTTTGCCTGCTGCGCAATCAACAGCAAACACAAAATCTACTGCCAGTCCATGAAAAATCCATGAGAAAGCCATCGCGACCGCCATCAGCACCGCAGCTCCTAAGTCTGGTGCTGGAGAATAGTGCACCCACAGCTAAGGTGCGTCCACGTTCACAGTTGACACTGAGCACGCCGCCATCGCTGAGTCCGGAGCTAGAGCCGGATGATGAATATGGGACGCCAAAGCCGCCGCCGAAACCACCGCGCCAGTCAACGACAACTGCTCCGCCGCTAGCCAAGGCGGACATACGCAGTGCGCTGCAGAACTGGCAGCTCTGTTTGATGCACAGTGAGAGTGTCAAGCAAAAGGGCTTGAAGACGGCACACGAGCAATTCGAGCATCGCGGCTCAGCGGATGGCGGCTCCTCCTCCACCTCGGCAACGGATTATGCGCTGGGCGGACTAACGTTGGCTTTGCCACCTAAGAAGTCGAACAACAAGCGTCGGGAGTCGCGCAGGCACACATTGCAGCATGGCATTGACTACAACATGCTGAAGCGACTGAAGCATCTCGAGGAGCAACGGGAACTGCTGCTCTTCGGTCTAGACGGTGTGGAAAAGGCGCGTGATTTTTACATGCAGCAGGTGCTCAATGTGCAGGAGCAGATCAAGTATTTTGGTCGCTTGGGCACTCGTTTTGTAAGTACATAATTCACAATGAATTGATATTTCCATTTTTAACATTTAATTGCTTCGCAGGAACAATGGTCGGAGCTACAGCAAGAAAGATTAAACTATCAGCGTGCCCGTGTTCTTGAAGCCAATCGCAGTTTGGCTCTGCTGACAGACACCTGGGAGCATGGTGGCTATCCGCTGCACATTAATCTCGCACTGCCCCGCAAATCCTTGCAGCATTTTAACTTCAAGGCCTATGCAGCCAATGATGCTGAGTTGCTGGCCTGCGAGAAGCAGGCGCTCATGTCGGAGCTGTACGAGCAGCAGCAGCAGCATTTGCGTGCCACACGCACGCGAAATATAACAGATTTTGTAATCAGCCAGCCATCGCCCCTAAGCCAATCCTCTGCTGGTCTCGGTGATGCGGATGTCGTCTACTGAGTCGGACTATACGATATACGATCATTAAGCATTTTGTAAATACAAGAATATTTTAATAAGTGGGCTCAACAATGAATATATAGATATTAGCGAATGGAAGCCATACTAATTGGGATTGGGAAACCGTCTCATGTATTTGTTCAACTGTTTGTAGTTAAGATTAGTGCCGGGTTGCACAACTCCCTGGTTAACTGTCTTTTTCGCCTCAAACTTGCGGTCCATGTAGAATTTGTAGCATTTTTGAAACTGATTGATTTCCTTGTTGCAATACTTTTCCACAAACTCGTTATCCTTAAGGCAGGCGAACAGCACGCCCATCTCCTGCAAGCATGCCACATCCGAGCCAGAATCGGCCTTGCCACTGACTGTGTTTTTCAGTCTCAGTGGCAATATTTCCTGAAACGGCACTTCCTTCTCATTCTGTGGGGCACGGCCACGTGCAGCAAACAATGCTCCTGGTATACGCATCTGTAAATTAATTGTTGTTGTTTTGTGCACATTTTCTTTCATTATTTACGAATTTGTGTAAAATTACCTCAACTTTTTTATTTCTGCGTGCCTCTGCAATCAGCTGTGCACTGTTACGTCAAAAGTAAAAGCAGGCGTTTACCAATACTGAATAACAGAAAATTAAAGCGTTAGGCAACACAGTCGTGTGTCAAACTTTGGTCAACTAAAAATTTGTACAAATAAAAAATACATATGGTAGATGTAAATAATACAACAAAATATGGATGCCGTTGAGGACAACCACCACGCGCCGCATGTAGCTGACTTTGCCGGCGCCAATGATGCGGACAGAGAAGAATTCGATGCCGCAGAAACCATGAATGATGCAAAACTCTCTACAACTGGTGATGGCGGTGCGTGGGAACGTCAGCTCTTTCGGTTTCATCAATACCACGGCTCTAACATACGCTTAGATGACGATGCTACAGTCGCCTTTCGCCGCACCAGCTTCGCCGACGCACTTACATTCTCGGAGCGACCACTGGTAAGTTAAAAATGCAGTTGGAAACAAATGCACGTCTTTATTCAAACATACATACAAATGTACATATATGTTTACGCATATGTGTGTGTAAATGTGATAAGGCGGTCCTACGTTTCGCAAGTGATGTTAATTGATTTATTTCAGGCACCAGGTGAAATATTCCTAGTTGAGATTGAGAAAATCGAACGCGGCTGGTCAGGCCACATGCGACTAGGCCTAACGGAGCTCACACCAAATGTTATTGGCAAGCGTAGCGAAGGATTACCACACTTTGCCTTGCCTGACTTAGCCAATTTGGGCAACAGCTGGATATATCCAATCTCCAAATTTGAGTTGAACCAACGACAGGAGCAGTGTGGTGACAGTGTGGAACCGATTGCAAATGAACCGCCACATCGTGAGTATTAATTTGACTTTTTTTTTTAGTATTATTATTGAAAAATACGAAAATCGTTGCAGGTAATCTTCTGGGCGATGCGACGCATGTGCGTACGCCGCGTGGCTTATTACCGAAGAGACTTCTGCGACCCGCGATGGACAACGGCACCTCGGACATATTGCTAACGGACAAAGGTTCCCGCATCGGCATTATATATGTGCCCACAGAAAATGATGCGACCAAGTGCGAATTACACTTTATCATAAATGGCGTGGACAAAGGTCCAGTCTCAAAAGAAATACCACTGGATCGGTCACCGTTATACGTTGTTATTGATGTTTATGGCACAACCAAGCAAATACGCATTATCCAGTTGGAAGGCAGTAAGTATTGATTCATCTTTTAACACAACATATATAATCTGTCAATTATAATTATCCATCTAGTTTTGTCCTTGCAAAGCGCTTGTCGCAATGTCATATTGGAGCACATTGCAACGGGCGCCATTGCGCGGTTGCCACTGCCCGAGAGCATTAAGCGTTTCTTGCTGCGCCGAGATTAGGAACTGACACACACACACTTACATAAATAAACAGACTCACTCTATGTAATAGAGTATTGTTGTCGTGTCGTTGCTGTGATGGATGTGCATGAGCGTGCGCCGTGATAGCCTGTTTACCCATTTATATATTACATTTTTTACGCATTGTAGGCAACTGAAGTGCCGTGCCGTTCATTGACTTTTCATTCCCATTAAGCGCGCTTCTACCGGTCTTATAATTGCTTACCAGCCTTCACAGCCGCCAGTGTTCCCAAGAGCCAAAGGCATGCGCAGAGTATTGAGGGCGAAACAACAGTTTCACCATCGGACTACACTCGAATTTTTATATTTGTATTTTTATTCTGTAGATATAGCGTAATACTTTGGTTCCGTGATACCAGTTCTATATATTTTTTCCATTTATATATACTTATAGAATATGTTTGAAAGCATCACATGTATTTTACTCACTGTTATACTACGAATATCTTTTCCGTTTTCATACATAACGTATGTGTGTGTATGTACATACCTTATAATATGTACAAAACCGCTTAGCTTGCAATGCATTAACAAAAAAACAAAAAAATAAGCAAAACCGATCCGCAAGAAGCTCCCAAAAATCAAGCACCGATCTGCCTTGTTGTCGTATCGGTCTATCCCGGGGCGATTTTCGTTTCCGTTACGTACCTATAAGAAAATTGTTGCTAATTGTAAACTAAGATTATAATAATACAATACATAGTATATAATGTAACTTGACGTAGTTATTCTAAGGGATAAATTGTACGTGCATCGTATGCAATAAAGACATACTACAAAAGGACTCCAACGTGAGACAAATGATTTTCGTAAAACTTAACTTTATTCAAGCACCAATCTTGTGACATGTTTTTTTTGTTGGTCTTTGTGTATAGAATAGTATTTATGGATTATTAATAAGTGTTAATCTGTAACTACTTGGAGCGATTCTCGGTCAGTTTGGCCTTGAAAAGCGCCTTGAGCTCCTCGGCACCTTCTTCATTGGTATCCTTGTAGTACGGCAGCTCAGCCAGAGTCTTGAGCCAGGCGTGCACTTTGGGAAACTTGAACTCATCGATGGGTGCAACATCATTGACAGATGTCACAGTGGCCACACAACAGAAGTCGGCAATGGTGAGTTCATTGCCGCACAGGTATGCCTGATCCTTGAGGAAGCTTTCCAGAATCTCATAGCACTTCTGAACGTAAGCAATCTTATCGATGGAACAGTCGGTCGAGCCATAGTAGAGGACGGGTTCATATAGAAAACGCAAACGAGCAAACAGATGACCCGAATCCAAATGCAGGCGAGCATCGACATTGGCACGCTTTACCAAATCCTTGGGATATAGCGATTCATGTCCCTTGCCGTACTTCTCAACCAGATAGGAGCATATGGCATGCGAATCTATGATGCTAACATCACCATCGATCAACGTGGGAATGGTGTGCTGCGGATTCACTTTCAAAAACTCGGGCGTCAAATGTTCACCTTTCAGTAGGTTAATTGGCCTGCAATATTGTTGTAAATGTTAATTGGCTAAATGCATTTTGAGGTGTTGGGTTTGGGGAGGGGGTGTTTTGCACATACCGCATTTCAAGTTCAAGTCCAATTGCCTTGGCAGTCAGCATAACGGCGCGAGAGGGTGGACTCAATGTGGCATAGTAAAGGGCTGGCTTTGACATGGCTTTGTCTGAGATGTAAGAAGGATGCAATAAAAGTTAGGAATTCAACTGCACGAATTTTTTGTTTAGCTCGATGAGTAATTGCTAGCTTAACGCGTGATGTAACTACAGTCGAACTACCATACAACGAACTTCCGGTAATCTTCAGATTCGTTATATGGAGGTTCGGCTGAACCTATGTTTATGTCTGAATGCATTAAATACTTTAAAGGTAATCGGGACGATTTTTTTCGTAAGCTTTAGACATGCACATATGTACATATGTATGTACCTCATGTATGTGCCTCCATTTCACAACAATAACTGATAACACACAGCACACAGCTTAACAATAAACCGATATCAACACAATTCCTTGAATATTTGTTGTACTACATACATATGTACATACACCTGAACAAATGGACGTGTTATCTGCATGCATGCATACATATTTATATACACATACATATGTACATACATATGTAGTTGCTGACCGGCAAATGTTTTGTGTAATCAGTGGAGATAGGTAGGTGCATTTGTGTATATGTATATTTATATGGATATATTTTTACATACAAACACAAAGCAGCAGAGCGCAGCACGAAAAATATATATGTGCATATGTATATTTAATTAGTAAGGGGCCAGACTTATACACACACACGCAAACAGTACGTGAACTAATAGGAAAAATACGGCCAGATCTTGCTTTTTTTTAACGCACACAATAATAACATTAACAGTGCCGGCAATTCGTTGTTTTTATAGCAATTATGTGAACCTGTGTGTGTGTGTGTGTGTGTGTGTGTGTGTGTGTGGTGGGTGTACAACTGACTGGCGTGAGAACAAAGCAAATAAACAAGTAGTATATAATTTAGAAGTCGACTCCCCTCAACAAATATGTTTGAACGTACATACATATGAACATACATACATGTATGTTTGTTGAAAAGAGATTTTGCGCATCCAATATAGACTATAACAAATAACAACTTACATATAATATAAGTGGCAACAGGCTTTTTCTTTTATGACCGCTCACTGTGAACTCGAAAACGTGACTAAAAACGAAACGTTACGAACTAGCGCGAGCAGCACTCACCAGTGCTGACAACTTAGCCTTTTACCGGCCAGATCTGGCCTTTTTTAAAACGTGATTGCGGGAAAAATTTTCAAATATTGTATGGGACAGCTTTTTTCTGTGCGAGTCATTTCGTAATAGCTTTTTTTGCTTTATTTTTTCGCCTGTCTGGCTTTTTTTGCTCAACAGAAGTTGGCAGCACTGGCACTCACCAAACGATAAAGAGAGTTAGTAGAAGAGAGCGCCAAAGCTGCTTAGATCTCTGTGACAGTGTTGCCAATTCCGCTTTTTTCCCGTCAGATCTGGCTTTTTTCAAAACGCGATACGGGAAAAATAAATTAAAATAAAATGATATAGGTACATATTTAAAATAAATATAGTTTCAAAAAACTAGAAATACGCTTTTTAAAAACATTGAACTATAAGTTAAAAAATAATTTCGAAAATAAGGTTTAAGATTATAATCGAAAAATTCCAGTAATATTGTGAAAAAAGCGTCTGGCGCTCAATATACGAAAAATATAGCACAAAGCGCCCACGCTGTGTTTTTAGTGTTATTTTATTTATAGATGTTAAAGCCCAATTTACCAGTTAGAGTTTGATAAAAGTAGATAATTAGAAACGAGTGGTATTTAATGGGAACAAAAGTTGTTTGTCTTGATTTATTCATATAGTTTTGGTACACGTTTAAACGAGATATATTAGAGCCACGTTAACGAGTATGTGATTACATATACAACTATTAAATATGAATACAATAATAATGAATATAATACCAGCATTTCGTATTTTGCTTTCGCCTTAGACAATCAATGGAATATTAATATATGATGCCATACAGTCGTCACCATGGAGCAAAAATCAACTAGGTAATAACAATTGGAAAGCAAATATTTTACAATTTGGAAAATTAGTCAAAAAGGTAGCATAATAATATATTATATATATATATATATATATATATATATATATATATATAAAGGTGGATTCAGCATACACACAAGTTGTTATTTTAGAGATTGTTCGTTTGCAACATCACATTCAAGTCTGTTGTTTCACTACATTAGGGGATTGTGATTATTCAGTTGTCAAGCATGCTGCGCTTGAGCGCCTCCTCCAAATCGGCATCATAACTCTCTGCTTTTGAATAGTCTGTTGCAAACTTATCCACTGCCTTGGGTAAAGGCTCTTTGCTATCCTTTACACCAGTGACACTGCCGTTGTGTTTGCTTTTGTTCGCATTGCTGTCATCGAAGCCATCTCCAAAATTATTGGAAAAGTTGTGAACATCGAATGCATCAAATTTCGCAAAGTTGTTGTCTAAAATCGTCGAATTTGTAGGCTTGTTATGTCTAAAACTATCCTCAAAGTTGTCATTAAAAGCATCAAAGAGCTTCGTTTCCGTTACGGAGCTGCTGCGACTGCTTGTCACGGGAAACGCATCAAAAGCGGCCGCTTGAGATTTGGTGTTCAATGGATCATGAGTTCTAGTTTTAGTGCCGCCAAGGTTGTTGTCATTGAAGTCATCATCATTAAATGCATTGAAAAAGGAATCATTGAGTTTCTTAGCATTTGTATTACTAAGATTTGTCCTTGAGGATGTAATTGTGGTATCACTTGCTATAGCGCTCTTGGCCAGCGCAAAGTCGTCAAAGTCGGCGAATGCATCCAACGATTGCTTTGGAATCGATACGTTCGAGTTATGCGAAGGCGCCGGGCTCGCATTCAAGTTGAATGCATCGAATTGTTGCAACAAATGGCTATCCAGCGGTGTTGCGGTCTTTGATTTGTTGTTGTTGTTACTAAATGGCTTGCCTGCTAGTTCATCTGCAAGTGAAACATAATTATTATTACAATAGATGAATTTAGAATCTTGTATAATAATCTTACCTTCTGAGCTAAAATCCTCGGCAAAGTTCTTTTTGCTAGCTCCAGATGTTGTCGTGTCTGCATCTTCATCTGCAAAGGGATCCTTTATATTAAATGGATCTTCATAGCGATAGTCCTTAAACGGATCATCTTTGAAATCCGTCGGGCCTTTAATAATTGCTGGCAATGTAGCTTTTGCCGGCTTGCTGTCAAATGCATCAAAGAGTCCTGATTCTGATGTTGTTCCATATGTCTGCACCGGTGTATTGGAACGCGACAAATGTTTATTACTTGTGCTGATTGCTGTCACAGCTGATGCAGATGCTAAAGCTGATGCTACTGCTGATGCTGATGTCAATGACAATGTCGATGATGGTGGGTGCAGTGGCAGTGTTGGAGTGCTTGTGCTACTAGCTGCTGCCTTACTCTGACTCTGGCCTTGACTCTGAGGATCATCAAACAACGAGAAGCCATCGAGCAGCGTTGCATTTATCGCTGGTATGAGTGTGGTCGTGTTAGGACTGATTGGAATGTTTTGTAGCTGTGTCGAGCGGGTAATAAGAATAAAAGAAAAAAAAAAAAAACAATTGTGTGTGCATGTGTGTAAGGGAGGAATTAAAATATAATTAAAATAAAATAAATTAATTTAAAAAAATATGGTGTTTGCAATAAATCGGTTTATACTATATGTATATTTACAGAAAATACAAAAATTTTAGGGAAATTAATATACCATAAACCAATAATTAAAATAAAACTTTAGCTTAAGTTTAATTACACACGAGTAGCTGCTGTAGAGATAAACAAAGGGGGAGTGAGGAGCTCCTGCATAAAACAAATATGATTTAACCGGATGCGACAAAAATGTTTTTTTATTATCGTTATATTTTGTTTATCATAACTCACTTGTTATATGTATTATATTTAACTATTAATATTGTTATTATTACAAATGATGTCGAACATAGATAATTTTGTTGTTTTTTTTTTTTATTTATGTTATTCTTTGTTTAATCAATGCAAAACTCTTTGTGTTACACATTAGTAGGGTTCCCATTATATGTATAATATGTATGCATGTATTGAACATTAAAACAAATATACGGGAAGCATTTTGTTTCGGAATCTAAACAGTTTCATGTATTGTATGTTAGAAGTATAAATAACCATGTATACATACATATTTATGTATCTACATATGTATGTACGCAAGTTATTCAAACAAATGTCGATAACAATCCCTTATAGGATCTGATTACTATTACTGGCGATCCATTTTTGTTTGTGGTTAAATCCTACTTTTCTAGTCGATGGCAACGTGTTGTTTTTAAGGTATTAACAATTTGATTTCAGCTGTCGGTTGGAGGATTCAATCAAGTATAGCGCTAGTTGGAAAGCAGTTCGTGTAAAAGTTCAATGCAACTTTCCTTAGTGGAAAATTAGTTAATCAACAGTAAAGCAATTTTGGAAGTAACATGCCAATAAAACTCCAACTAAATGCGTGTGGACATACATAGTTGTATATGTTTCTATGTAGATGTAGTATTATGTATTGTAAAATTGCTATAAACTTTAGTATCATATGCAGAAACAACAACAATTTGCATTTAAATTCCTTATTTGAGTTAAACATAGATCATTATATTAATCACTTTGAGACTAGCATTTGTTCCAAACTAAAATGGGTTCGGCGTGCACTTTGTGTTTTTTTTTTTTAAGAATTATGGAATATGCATTTTTGGTCATTTAACGAAACGACGAGGAGTTTGCCAAAAAATCTCAATAATTATGCTAAGAAAAATACAATATTGCACAACATTTCAAAAAATTAAGTTCTTTAAATTTAAAGTTTAATTTTTTACTAGTATATTGAACACGACATAACTTTTTATTAAGATGGGCAACGGGGGCATTTCTTGACTTGATATCAATTGTTTTAGTTATAAGTTTTCGATTTCGATTTAATACATTTATCTAATAATTAGGCATGAAAATGCAAGTATTCTAACGGCCTCTGTGCAATACGAATACGCTGACGAATCAAACTCTGATATATATATATACATATATATATATATATATATGTGGCTTATATGTTATGATTATATATATGCAATTAGTTTTTGTACGCTTAAAAATTGGGTTTCTTCATGTTGCTAGGCTCAACTTTTGACTGAGTATGTGTGTTTGTATGTGTTAGTAATATTATTATTAATTGTTGTATTATATATATATATATATTTGTATTTATATATATATATATTTTTTTTATATGCATTAGTTGATATACTATTTATGATAGTTATAAGATGTTCACTGAAAGTAGAGAATTGCAAAAGATGAAAGCAAATAGTTAGTTTCGTACGTTCGGCAGCAGAGTTAACGCAATGTGGATAAGGATCAAATACTAAGTACCTCTAGAATTGTTGGCCAAATCAATAAGCAATCGAAATCATACATTGTACCAAAAGTAAATTAAAAAGTTCTACTTAATAAACAAGTGCAACAAATTATTTTATTAAGGTGGTTTTTAGCGGCTCGAAATTAACACAACTACATAAAATTTTTAAATAAAACGTGCAAGTTATGATAATTAATAACTATTAATTAGTAAAAATTGAATAATAATATAAATATACATAGTATGCATACATGTATATTCGGAATAATGTTAATGCAAAAAAGATCTTTACAGCCGTGATCGTATTAGTTAATTAACAAAATTATTATTATTATTGCTATTGTGCGGTGTACATGCATTACCACCGTTCCCAATTTACTTTTAACTTGCTACCAACCTTATTGTCAAAGTCTTCAAAATCAGCAAATCCTCCGCCGCCGGCACCGCTGGAACCGAAACCGCTTGATGGCTACAAATAAAGGAAATATTAGCTTAGTATTTATTACATTAGTGCTTACTTTTATTTTACCTGTGTTGCGCGTGGTGGGGCTGGTCTGGGTGGCGGCACTTTTGATTTCTTTGGTGGCAATGCTGGACTAGGTGACTCCGGTCTAGGTGGTGGGCCTGAACGCTGGCTATTTGGACTGAGCACCTGACCCTGGCCAGTTGGAGCGTGCAGAGATGCAAAGGGATCGCTGCCGAAGTCATCTTTGCCAGGCTACAAAATATATAGTTTTATAAGATTTATACATAAATAGATATTAATGCTCCCACCTCTGGCGTTATGGCATTTGTCTTGTTTGCACTAAATGCATCAGCACCAAATGGGTCGCGTTTCGTTTGCCCAAAGCCGGTGGTGGTGCTTTGGCTAAAAGCATCGAAGTTGCTGTCAAAGCCGCCACCAATATTGAAACTATCGTCAAAGCCGCCGATGGCAGGGGCCGGGGCAGGGGCAGGCGCAGGTTTGGTGGCCTGACCACTAAAGGGATCGTTGTCAAAGCCATTAGTTGCCTTGTTGGCAACACCGCTATTATTTTCCCCGAATGGATCATCATTGGAAAATTCGACATCCTTCTCTAACGTTTTGCGCGCATCACCAAAGTCTGGCTCAATTTTAAGCTGATACTCGGAAACGAGCTCAGCATTTTGAGTGTCCATAGCAGCGCGACAAATAAGCAGCGCATCTGTCATCTGACGTTGCGTTTCCATTAGCTGGGTGACCATGGAGCGCACCTATAATAAACGTTAGATTTTAGCACAGTTTTGTTTTTCAATGTTATTTGAGAACTGTATATTTACGGAGCTAATCTGCAGCTGCGTACTTTGCAGATGTCTAGTGAGTTTGGATAGCTCGTTATTGTTGTCATCGTATTCCTTTTGCAGTGAAGACTCTTCATCCTTGAGCTTCTGCAGCTCTGAGCGCTTTGCATTCAGTTCGCCCTCCTGTTCGTTGATGGTCTCCTCCTGTTTGTGGCACTGATCGCGTATCTTGTTGACCTACAATAAGATAAATAACAAACTGAGTACTTTTGCAATATCCGATTATTTTCTGTGCAACAAACAACGAACCACAAAACAACTACAAACAATGAACATAAAACATACACGAAAACAGAAATACAAACACAATATAAGGATAAATAATAAACAAACCTGGACGTTGGTGTGGGATATGTCAAGACTTACGTTGGCCAGCACGGCCAGATTTTTGGAAACCTTTACGGAAGTATATAGTTTTTTTTTTTTTTTAAAGTGCATTCACCAGTTTAGTATGAGTAATTTGAGTTGGGATAATACCAATTTGTGTTAACATTGGGGAACATAATAAATAGAAAAGGGAAATGAATATCAAATTAAATAAAGCCCAAGTCAAAGTTAAAGTAAAATTGTAACGGCAGCAGCTAAACCCATAATTTAAGCTATTAAAGCAAGGTCTAAGTCAAGAACATGCAATTATAACTACTTGAGCCTGCAGATCATCCAGACGCTTCTGTGCCTCGCCCCGCTGATTCTCGAGCTGCTTCAGTGTTGCCGTCAACGTGTCCAATTCGCTCTGCAATAGACGCACCAATTACCATTTAAATATTGCCATCTTTTATGTTGGATATATATTCAGTACGAACCTGCAAGCTGCGAACTTCGCCGTTCTTGATGCGCACATCGGCCTCTTTTTGTGCGATTTCCGTTTCAAGGGCGCGTCGCTCTCGTGCCAGTTCCTCGATCTCCTTTGATATCATCTCCAGCTCGGGATTCGAGTAAGTTGGCTTTGCCTCTTGTGGTTGCATATCGGTTCCGGATACTGTTGCACGCATCGAAGGCGGCACCATGTTGGCTGTAAGCACTTGTGGCGGATCTACGCCGCGCTGCTTGCGTTCAACCAGCCACATGGCCAATGCAAACTGCTCTACAGTTAGTTTACCCGATTGAAAGGTGTCGCATAGTGCCCTATTAAGGGTTATACGTATAAGGATTAGTCCTTTTTGTGGTTAGTTAAACTGCCTATTTTATAGCTTACCAAATATCTGCAAGGCTGCGTTGTGGTATACCCGATTTAATGAATATGTCTTTTACTTCAAGACCGGAAACCAGGCCATCTTTGTCCAAATCCGACTGCCGGAATATTTCTTCGAATCTTAAAAGCTCCACAGCGCTGACCACCCAATCGGCATTTGCTGTCACCGATGGTGGCGCACCAATTGGTATCAGTGGATCAGTTTGTATCAGCGGCTGTGAGCTAACCGCACCTACCGGGGGAATGCGTGTCATGGGCGGCACAGCTACAGGCAGTGGTGGTATAGCTACCGGTGGAGCAATATCTTTGGGAAAGTTGGCTACAAAGCCACCATCGCCAAATCCTTCCCCACTCGGTGCCCGCGGCATCGCAGCGCCAACGCCAGGTCCTGCTGTGGCTGGGTGCGGTGGCGGTGGCATGGCGGGCTTGGGAGCCTTACGTAGCTCGGGCGGCAGAACGCTCGGCACCGTGCGCTTCTGAAGCGTCTGATATACCAGATGCATGGCCACAATAAACTCGTGCTTATCCAGATTGCCATCCTTATCCTGATCGGCCAGATCCCAAATAGTACCCAATATGTTCATCGGCAGTTTGGAGTCCATGAGCACACTTTTTACTTTGTTGCCTGGCAGCATTCCGTGTTCCGGATTGAGCGATTCAAACAGCTGCTCGTATTTGAGTCGATCGATGACACTGATAGTCCAGTCGCCACCACTAGCACCGACTCCCGCAACTGGCCCTGTTTGTACTCGCGCAGGTATCGCCTTTGGTATGTCACCCTGTCAAATGGTTGACACAGTTAAAATGGGGATTGTGTTATTGATTTTTGAATACTTACCACTTTGGGTGGATTGGTTGTGTCTATGTAGATGTTGTTCATGTTGGCCACTTGGCCCGCCTGCGACAAAGAGACCAGTTTTAAGGCCACAAAAAAGCCAGGTTTATCCAAAAATCCTTTGCCGTTCGGATCCGAAAGATCCCAGATGCGACTGAGCACCACATCGCTGAGTCCAGACTTTTTTAAAAACTTTGCGGCCGTCATTGCTTCAATAGCACCCGTGCCCTTTGGGTCAATCTTAAATAAAAATTGGGCACAAGCGCAAGTCAAAAAAATCAATAGGGGGTTGAAAAATCTACCCGCCTTACACTACATTTCAGCGAACACTTTACCTGTTTGTAGTAAGCCTCGTAGATGAGATTGTGCTTTCCGCACACTCGAGCAAAATCCAAATTCATTTTATTTCCGTTTCTTGTATTTAGTGTTCGAATTGAATGCAAAAAAGCAACGGCCGCTGCCTCGCGCTGTTATCACTATCACAAAATCGATTTTTCTTCTCTTATTGGAGGTATGGGTTAAAACGAGGACGGAACTCGTTCGCTCGCTCGCTGGTTGGTGGTGCGAGTGCCTTTACTTCTATTCGCCGCTTTTTTCACGTACAGATATAACAGTTATAGTATTGCAGTTGGGCACATTACGGCTGAAATTTAATTACACACTCGAAATTTAATTTTAGCTTTTGCCTTTTTCAGCATCGGCCTCTAAGTTAAGTGTTAAGTAACAGACCAATCACACTCAACTTCGAAATTAGCCAACACTTCACACCAGGGCTGCAGTGAATACAGTTTGACAGCAACTAAGCATAGTGAAAATTTGAAACTTTTTAAAGATTTAAATAATCTTAACATTTTATTTTAAATTCCATATTTAATTTGTGTATGCTTAATTTTTAGGCTACTTATCGCAGCTAGCTACATTAATACGTGATTATATTGTTTAAAGTAAACGTATTCGACAATTCTGGGCTCCACATTGACAATAAAGAACTTTGCCCGGCACCACGCCCACCTCGTAATTGTAGTTCCATGTCAGCTCAGTGCCAGAGCGTATGTGAGTGGCCGAAAAGAAGGCGACCCAAGGAAATCTCAGATCATGCGTGTCAACAAACACGTTCTGCACAAATAAATTGGGTGCACAAGAATGCTGCAAATGAAATGATATCAAAATTAAAAACTATAGCTCATGCTCGTCACGCACGCACTCACATTAAAGTAACGGCCCAAATTGCCAGTTGTCTTTGCATCCATGATGTAGGGTGCCTCATCTTTGCCAAAGAGCCGCCGCACTGAGTTTTCGCGTACTGTTTCATCCAGATCGGCATTGGGATTGAAATTAATTACGGCCCGCTCTTGCGAATCCGGCTCATTGGATTGGTTTGAATGACTGCGGGATGCACGCATTTTATCCTTTTTGCGTGGCTGATAATACTTGGCGGGCGTAAAGTCGGCATCGTCCTCTGGATCTGGCGCATAGGGATCTTCTTCCTCTTCCGCAGCGGAGTGTTCAACATCCGATTCATAGCCTTCCTTTAGTTGCTCGGCCACCTCAATGTAATCCAAGTCGGCAAAGTACTCATCGCCTGCATCTAGTCCACCTTCGTTGGCCATTGTTTCGGTGAGCAAGTGGCCCGCATATATGCATATAAATGCACCTTTTGGTATATCGTTGACGCATCGCAGACCCCAGCCCCGGTTCGAGGTCTTGAAGACCTGCAGCTTCATTTCCAGCGAATGCTGCACAACACGATTCAGGCAGTTCTTTTTGCACTTACAGCGTGAGTTGCATTCATAAATGCCCGTGGGTACATGCTCGTGCAGGCGCTTGTATTGATAGCCAATCTCCTCGATGGGCTTGTTGGGATTGCAGTATCGGACACCGCCAACAGTTAGCTGCCAGCAGGCGCACTTTGTTTTGTCCTGCGAAAGAAAAAAAAAGGAGCTTAAATTGTTTAACTTAAAGAATCTTTGCCTTCTTACCGAACAATCATCTTCACAGTCGCAGCCTACCAGGAATTCTTCGTCGAGATTTAGATGCACACCCTCTGTGGGTATGCGCTGTTTGGCATAAGTGCATGGCGGCGGCAATGTGTTGTCATAATAGTTAACCAGCGGTATGGCCATTTTCTCCTGTCCCTTCGATATGTCCGCTTCCTTAACAATAGTCGGATCAATCGAGTACTCTGCCAGGCAGCGCAAATCCGGTGTAAAATCAAAGTTTTCAACATTTAGAACATTGTCCGTAGCACGTAGGTACATGTGCACTTCGGCCAGATTGCGAAAACTCTTGCCACAAGGTGCACGATAGACGACGTTGCGCTTGCTCTTCTGCTTAAACACCAAACGTTCCCAGCCAGACAGCAGCGGTTTGGCCAAAGGACTGTAGCTATCGAGGCGATGCACAATTTTGAACAAACACGCTGGCGTGCACTCGTGGGGGGAATACATTTTGGGTGGCAGATTGCGCTTGGCCGTAAAGTAGACAACATGCCCCTTGGGTCTGTTCTCGTCATCTACATAGATAGTTGAGTTGTTCAAATGGCGAACGGTGTTCCGCGCTGCAGCTGCAGCAGCAGCAGCATTGGCAGCAGCCGCCGCTGCTGAGGATGAGGATGACATGTTGGCATTTTGGGTGGCGGAGCTACTCTTACGCGCAATCGCACGCATTTGCTGGTTAACCTGTCTGCTGCTCGTCTCCATCTCCTTGGTGTAGCGTATAAAAGGTTCAGTACGCTGCAAACGTGAAAACGTGACGTGATATTATAACATTCGATGTAAAATACTATATAAATCAACTTACGCGCGGCACTCGATGCTGTTGCATGGCATTGGCGCTATTCAGGGCATTTTGGGTTTCCTTAAACACTGGCCCCAGACGAAGTGAGCCACGGTATATCCACTCCGTGTGATTCTTGTCATCATCGAATTGCATTTGCACCAGACTGCAATCAATATCAATAACACGTGCATACAGCCAAGTGCCGTTTGACTCAGTGTTCATGTTTTGGCCACGAGTGCATTGGACCATGGGTCTATTCACTGAGTATTTTTCCACATACTTCTGTATGAAGTCTCGCGAGCCCGGATGCACATCCTCCCACACTTTCTCCGATGCCAGGCAAACTAAACGCACATCATTGTGTTGCACATACTGCGTGTAGCCATCATCGTAGAAGACTAAATATCTAAAGCGGTTGGCCTGCTTAAGAGGCTCAGCTATGATGCCTGGATAAAAGGCACTGGGAACAACAGCTTTCTCTTTGCCGCGCGACAAAGTGCTACCATTAAAGTAGGCAATAACACGAGTGCCTAAGTAAAGTAAGGAGTATCAATATTTATTATGCTGTTAAAATGCGAACTGTTTTGTTTTACTTACCAATAGTTAGGCGCACTGGCGGCGGCTCAAAGTAGGCTAAATGTTTGGCTGTAACCGTCTTAACCATTTGATATGGAGTGTTGAGATACTTTATTTTATAGCCTTTTATCATATTGCCGCCTACAGTTGTTACATCTGAGAACTCAATCACCTTGACCGACACCCAGCTGGCAATGGCTTTGTTCTTTACAGCATAGTAGGTTTCGTTTAGTTGAATAGCGGGTCGCTCGATCTCACCAGCTGGTGGCATTTGCTGCAAAGAGTAAGAGCCACGTTAATGCAAGGGTTATTTGTAATGGTGATGCAGATACACTCACCGCATATTCGAGCATGTTATGATACAAATCAAGTGCTGGCATGTGCTTGTGCACCACCTGGCAGGAGCTGTACAAAGCAAAGTGCATTTTGTCAGCCCTATTCTGTAGCTTGCTCAGCTCTTGATTAGCTAACTCGATTTCGCGTCCGTTGCGCTGTGTTTTTGACTCTAATATGGTTTTGGACCAAGCCATCTGATCATCCATTCCCACTCGGTCCATAACAGTTTTAATAGCATCCTCCAATTCGTCTTCGATCAATTGTAAATCATTTGATGAAAATTGGGGCTTGTCTGCTTGTCACAAAATTCGAGATTATAAGAAGCTATTTAAAACTGCACTCAATAGTCCTTACCCTCCTCTCCATTATTTTCCTCCTCGTCACTGCTGTCCAATGCTACAAAGTCTGCGTGCTCCTGCTTAAAGTTACGCAACAGAAGCGGCTGCTTGTCCACCAGATAACCAGCAAAGTTCTGTTATATATATATATACATAGCTTGTATTAAATTATATCAAAGTAAAGTTCAGCTACAAACCTCGTACGTATTCATTGCTGTGTCGTAGCAGCCCATGCATATATATTGTCGCTTGTGTGCCTTTCTGGGAACCTTGTAAAAGTTGAGCTCTGCCAAGCTTGCCAGCATATATTGTTTATGCATCTTCTGGCAGTTGCAATTGAGACAATCCTTTTTGTAGAAGACTTCGTTATCGGTTGAAATTTCTGGCGGTTTATTTGTGTCGCATTCTGGTTTCGATTCCGTTTCAGCTTTCGTTTCTATTTCCATAAGGCAGCTGTTGCAATTGAGACAATCATTTTTGTAGAAGACTTCGTTATCGGTTGAAATTTCTGGCGGTTTATTTGTGTCGCATTCTGGTTTCGATTCCGTTTCAGCTTTCGTTTCTATTTCCATAGGGCAGCTGTTGCAATTGAGACAATCATTTTTGTAGAAGACTTCGTTATCGGTTGACATTTCTGGCGGTTCATTTGTGTCGCATTGTGGTTTCGATTCCGTTTCTATTTTTATAAGGCAGCTGTTTTCTTCACTATATGCCTGGGACACTTCATCTGTTTCCATGGAATTCGAATTTTGAGGTTCATTTACTGCTACAGACCCGGCTGCATTTTCTGCCATCTTTTCATCGCACGTGGTTTTTTCATCTGTGTCGATATCTACCGAGGATTTAGGTAAACTAAGAGGAGATTCTTCAGTTGTAGATTCAGATGGTATAAACATATTTTCTAGTTGGAACGTGGCTTTAGATGCTTCCGTATCCAATGAATTTACTTCTGTGATGTCATCGTTTTGAATTCCTATTTGCTCTTCTTCCTTGCTAACAGAAATGCTGCTATTTGATATTTCCTTATCTTTAGAACCCAATAATGCTTCCTCATTTGACACATTTTTTGTCAGCATCGTCCTTGCATTTACTAGGACTACTGATTTGCTCAACGCTACTGTCGCTGTCAACTGTACTTTTTTTCAAAATATCCTTATCAGGCAACTCTTCCAATGCGTGGCACTCGATTAGCTCAATGCTACTATCCAAATTCATTTCTTTTGGATCGGGTGAATCACGGTTAGCTGTTTTGTTTGTGACTGCGTCCTCTTTTGTCGTTGGGATCTTAGCTTCGATTTTATCCTTGTCAGCAGAATCTTCCTGTTCAGTGTTGGGGCTACTTATTAGTTCAATGCTGCTGTTGTCAATTTCAATTGGTTTAGCCGAGTCACGTATTTCTATTGAAGAGTCTGTGTCCTCTTTGGAACTCTCAACAGCTGTTGTTTCGCCCGTGCTCTTGTCTTTATCGGAAGCATCACCGTCAACGATTTTGCTGTCGTTTGTCTCCAATATTTTCTTTTCGTCAACTTCAGGTGGTGGTTTAACGTCCTCCTCAGTGTTTGGATCCATTACCGGCTCAGCCTGTTTGTCATCCAAATCCATAGGTTCTTCGCCAGCATTAGACTTCTCTTCCTCTACCACCACCTTTTCCATCGGCATTGAACAATTTTCTTTCTCAGTTGCCGGCAAAGGCAATTCACTTGCAGCTGCGGCTGGCAAATCGCCAACTAATCTTTCGTTTGCGAGATCTGAGCAATCCATATCAGCAGACTCCGAGGCCATAATGTTATTTATAATTATTTACTTTAGTTTCACTTTAATCAAAACAGTTAAGTGCTTCAAACAAATCTACAGAAAAGAACCAGAGCAAATGGATAAGCGGTGCTGCACAATTTTTTGAAGCGTTTTTCAACACTGTAACAAGAAGAAGCATGACAAAGCATTCTCACCCACCGATAACACCAACAGCATTTAACATTTTAAAAAATGAAAGAACGTGCCAAACTTTGACTAGAAACAAATTAGGAACTTTATGCTAGACCAGTGAAGTAAATCAATCTTAATGAATAATTGCGCGTAGGATTAACATTCAGCATAACTTTGTGTTAGTTAACCAGAATAATAAAACAAAAGAAATTTGCTGGTGCTCACGATATTTATTTGATTAGCTGTTCATTTAAAAATTACTGGGAATGGACAACGGGCTGGTAACCGTGTTCGTCGGCTGTGTAGGTGACCTTAACGGGTTTGCCTTCCTTCGATATGTATTCGAATGATCCCTTAACAGAAATCGTATGAGGATCGGTCAGATGCCCCTCCTGGTTAACATTGGTGCCGTCGGATGTTTCCCAGTTGTATTTGAAGCTCTCAGGACCGACATCGTTGTGTTCGTTGACAATAACCGAATCAGATGCATAGGCAACGGCCAAAAGGCATGCGAGGACAATCTAAACCGTGAAATTTTATTTAATAGTAAATGTTTTAGATTTAAAATTTGAAGTATTCGGTCTCACCACAAACTTCATGTTGAGGGATATTCAGTTGTTGGTCAGCAAACTGCAAAACAGAACTAATGAAACATTGTGTTTAGCTGTGCTTTTATACTAATCATCCGAAAGTCAAATGACATTTCGCAACTTGACCGCCGATTCTTATAAATTTAATTAAACTTGATCTGAACGAATGAGCTTGGTGAAACAATAACTTTTGATGTTGTTAACTAATCAGTGTTTGATCAAAAAGTTTGTGATTAATTATTAGGTATTTAGCTAAATATTAACTTTCTTCAAGGAAAATAATGAGCACAATATTAAGGCTGTATAACAAAACTAGTTATCATTAAATTGTTTACATGATGAACTGATAAAATATTTAAAGGTCATAAGTGCCAGAATTTCAATTTAACATAATGTTGTCAAAAAAACTTCTTTCTTATCATAAGTTATCATTATCATTAGATGTTTTGGCAATAAATAGAATATTTCCATAATATTTATATGACGCGACCGGTTTGTTCAACAAAATGCAACCGACACATACTTACTAGCCGGTTCCGCAGCCGGTTTCGCAAAACAAAATATAACAACAAATAATAATAAAATATAACAGAATCGCATGCTATCAAAAGTACAGATCCATACTTCACATTAGCGTCAAGTTGCAAGATAAGATAAGTAAATCAAATTAAATAATGTTGTTTGAATTTGGCGCCATATGCTGTCTTTTAAGAAAGAGGAAGCATGACTTTATTAAAACAGACATTCACAACGAAACGACCAATGTCACACGTGCAGAAGTTGATTGAATTTGATTTTGGACTGTTTGCTTATTATTATTGAAAAGCAATGGCCGGAAAAGATAGTGATTCCGATTCTAGCAGTGACTACGATGTGGAATTTTACATAAAACCCAAAAAAGTTCGTCGATCAGCCAACGATGACACTGCTGATCTGCTAGGCAACTTTGATGACGAGAAACGTAAGGAGATTTTCGAGGGAACTTATGTTGACAAAGAAATTGTAAGAAACCCCAGCGAGTCGTCGGATAGCAACGATGACGATGACGATGACGATGAAGCTGATAAGTCAAATGAAAATGCCGAAACAGAAGGTAACCAAGTTGCCGATGCTGTGGGAACTGGCAGTGAAGCTGCCTCTGCGTCTGAGGAGGAACCCAATGAGGATGGTCATATCACAAGCGACCAGTTAGACAGCTTGCTACGTGGTTCCTCCAAGGTGAACCGGTTCGTGATTTACGTGACAAATCTTAATTTTGAGACGTCAAAGGTTGACCTGGAATCTCACTTTGGAGTTGCTGGTGCAGTGAAATCAGTTCGCATTCCTAAGAAGCGACGTGGCGGCTTTGCCTTTGTGGAAATGATAGACTTGGCTGGCTTCCAACAAGCCTTTAAGCTGCACAACACTGAGTTGCACAACAGAAAAATTAAAGTGCAAATATCTGAAGCTGGCACAAAAAAGTCCGCCAACAAGAAGAACATTATGAAGCAGAAAAATCGCAAACTGGCTGAGATGCGCAACGAACAGAAAACGTTTACAAAGAGCGGAAAATTCTTCGATAAGGACCTGAAAAAAGAGAAGGCCAAGGAGCTGCTAGCACGCAAGCGCTGGCGCAAGAATCCTGCTCCTAGAAAAAATTAATAATCATATCATACTATACCTACTAAGTAAGGAACTTTTATTTAAATATAGAAAACTTAAAACAAAGTTGTATAAAGTTTAACTATTGCCAGCGAACAATGTAAAAATTCCGTTTGCCCACACGTAATAGGGAGACTCCATTTCGCAAAATGTGTATGCCGGTTGTGATAACTTCAGCAATGTTTTGCACACGTTTCTGGTTTATGTAAAAGCCACCGGCATTGATAATACGCATGGCATCAGCTATAAAGAATTGCATATTGAATACAATTGTTTCCTTGAGTTTGAGATTAAAACATACTTTCTGTGGGAAAACACTTGGCCTTCATGGCCAACTGTAGGATTGACATGCCTGGCTCTGTTAGGACATCGACAAGGGCAGCACCTTGGAACGTTTGCTTGATTTCGGCGTAGTTCAACTCAGCTAAGCCATCAACGTTGCCTTTGTAGAGCGCATTGGTTACGCGTTCAGCTTGCTTTAGGCCATTTTCTGTGTACCAAAAGTGGTTGTAGTTTATTTTATTGAAATAAAAACAATATTAAATTCTGTTCACCTCCATGAACCAACAGTGTGACATCTTCCGCCAGTAGAGTTTGTGCTTTACGATTCTCCGGCTCTTTGGCATGCTCCCGCATCAGTTGTTCCACCTCGGGCAAAGGAATAAATGTAAATAGTTTCAAGAGCTTCTCCACTTCGGAATCGGGCATACGCAAAAAAAATTGGTACAGTGCAAAGGGCGATGTTTTTTTCTCGTCCAGCCAAACAGCATTTCCCGCGGATTTTCCAAACTTGTCACCCTCTTCGGTCGTTACTAATGGCAGTGTCATGCCAAATACTTCTCTATTACGTTCAACGCGACTAATTAATTCATGTCCAGTCATAAGATTACCCGTCTGATCGGAGCCACCCATTTGAAAGCAGCAGTTGTGCTCACGCAACAAATGCAGCCAATCGTAGGCCTGAAATATCTGATAGGTAAACTCCGTAAAGCTCATGCCATCCTCTGACTCCAAGCGCGATTGAACGGAAGATCTGGACAGCATGGAACCCATGCGAAAATGTCGACCCATATTGGCAACAAAATCAATTATATTCAGGTTCACATACCACTCGGCATTATTAACAATTCTAAATAAATAAATATATATATATATATATATTATAGCAAACTTCCATCATGTTTAATTATACTCTACTCACGTAAGGGGCTCGAGCGCAATGCCTTTTTCCCGCGTATCCCATAGACAATCCTCATGGTTTTTGAACACTTTGCGCAACTGTTGCTCAATGGCCTGCAGATTTGACTCGATAATCGACACGCCCATCTGATTACGCTCTGTTTTTCGACCACTTGGGTCACCAATAAGGCCAGTGGCGCCACCTACTAACGCTATTGGCTTGTGCCCTGCTCGTTGGCAGTGCAACAGGCCCATGATCACAAGCAAGTTTCCAACGTGCAGGCTGTCAGCGGTGGGATCAAATCCGGCGTATATGCTCTGAGCTGAGCTCTTAAAGAGCTCCTTCATTTTTGGCCTTTAAAGGTTTCAATTTTAATACAGAATATGGCAGTGTTTTTTTAAGCTAAACTCACCCGGCAGTGTCCGGAAAAATGCTTTGGAAGAAACCGCGCTCTGACAGGTCCAACAGATTTTGATGTGTTAAAGTGCGTTTAAAGTTGGAGCAGCTGCTGCTGTTTAGCGGCCGCAGCAGGCGACACCTTAAGCTAAACATTATGCAAAAGACAAAAAATATGTTTTTAAAATTGTGCCTGCAGCAACGTTACGTTAAGAGGTTAGGCTAATTTTTTTTTGGGTATTTGAAACAGCTGCTGAATTGCTGTACAATATAAGGTTGTTGTCTGAGCGAAAACACATGACGTCACATATTCCAGACAATTGTGTGCTGGAAAGTCATTTATCAAACGCGACCTTATCTTGCTCACTCTATGTGTGTGTGTTTGTCATATCAAAATCAAAACAAAGAAATATTTGAGTGCTCATTGTTTTATTTGTTTCTGTCCTGTAATGGCGTCGATTTACTAGCTTTAACGCTTTAAAATGCTGCTAAAAATACGCCATGCCCTGCTGGAAGTGACCAATCAATCGGCAAAGCAGTCCGTCAAGCAATCGGCAATTATAATCAACAACGAAATCATAATAAGCTCCAGCAACATATTGCTGCCCTTTGTTCGTTCAGCTGGAGATGGAAACACAATCATTCAAAGCCTGCAGCAGTGCAAACTGGTTGATGCTCAGGATGAAAACTGTGATGAGGGTAAATTTCTGCGCACTTTCAACTATATGGTAACCTTTGATCGACAGCGCCGCCCACTTTCCGATCGCAGTGCACATCAGAATTCGACTTCGCACATACTTACACGGTATACGGCACAGCCATTGTATGTATTTTGTGCCAGTGAGGTGTCGCGGAATCTTCACAAAATACTGATAAATGCCGACTCGGATGAGCAAAATGTGCTGCGCTCTAGTTTCTTGGTATTGACCATGCAGCAGCCAAAGGAGCGTGAATCGTTTAAGCGTTTCATTGAGCACATCGCTAGCTATTTACGCTACTTGCAGCCAATTCATACACTTGATGATGTGCTGGTTATGTGCTCACCCTTTGGCTTGGAGAACTTTTACAAAACCATCAGCATTGGCAAGGTATCCAATGTAATGGGCGCATCTCTGTTTGGGCTGTCGAATGCTCTGCCCTTAGGTTGTGAGGGGGCAGCTGTCTTCAACAACAAGCTGTAAGTGAGAGAGATATGATGGAAATGCTGAAATTAATACATACCCATTTATTGCAGGCGTCTCATTGGCATTATTATTTGCACATCATTTCAACGCGTACAAGAGAACGTAAATTTGACTTTGGCTGCCAATTTTGGTTATCTACTAAGAGATTTTATGGAACAGCTGGGCACGCCCATTACTATGTTAATCCTACCACCGCGAGAGTCATCAAGCTTTGCCTGTATTTATTGTGTCAGCTAGTTTTTACCAAAAACAATAACAAAACATTTTTATTTCCAATTCGAAGGGGAGCGTTCAATCGTTGTGATTGGGTCAGCTGGCCAGCAAGGCTCTGGAACATTCATTAAAGTGCAGAACAAACGTTTCATCCTAACATGTGCCCATGTTGTCGGTCGAGTAAATATACTTACGTCTAACTGAAGAGTAGTTTACAAACAATCTCTTTTATTGCAGCCCAATTCTCAAGTACAATGCCGTGCCATTGATCGAGAGTTTAATTCGGATGTAATTTGGTGCAATCCAGATGAGAATCGTCCCTATGATTTGGCTCTACTCACTGCACCAGAAAATTTACCAGAGCAATACTGTGTGCGGATGGCACGTAATCGGGCCACCTTGGGTCAAACTGTGTACAATGCTGGCTTTCCATACTATGTGAATTTTAACTTTAAGTATGATTTCAATCCGTCCATATTTCAAGGACGCATTATTAAATGTGAACAGGGTGCCATAATGTCCGATGGCAGCGTGCAAGCCGGACAAAGCGGTGGACCAATGTTTGACCAAAACGGTAGCATTCTTGGCGTGTGTGTGTCAAACATAAAACATGAGGATATTGTTTATCCGAATATAAATACAGCCATTCCTACATTCGATATTCGCCAAACTTTACAGGATTTTGCTAAAACAAGTGGTAAATATGCCTAATATTAAGGTCTATAAATTGTTTTACTACATTATCGTAAACTCTTAGATATAAAGGTGCTGAACAACCTTGTTGCAAATCAGGATGTTTGCAGAGTCTGGTCGCTTGACATGCCTCCCATACAAAGCAAACTTTAATGGATTTCCAAAATGTTCTGATCTTGTAATATATGTATCTATGCTTTTGTATAATGTGCAACTAATTATAACAAAGTTATCTTGTGTGCTTAAATTAAGAAATACGTTACAATATATTTATATATTTGTTTTTTACCAAAACAGCGTGTTCTAGAAAGGCTTAATTCTTGTCCAAGCAATCATTGACATGACTTTGCAGAACCGATAGGGCGTAGAATTTCTTTGAACAAATAGGACAGCACATAGCAGTTTCCGAAGTCTTGGCCGCTGCGCCTGTCGGATCCAAGACCTAGAAAAAGTAAAAAAAACCAATATATTAATTTCAACGTTTTTATGGCCGGTAGTCAATTGCGCACTCTTACTGGTCGCTGCTCATCACGCAGACTGGTTTGAACGGCGCCTGTCGAGGTATGAATGACCTTTTTGGATTTGTGCACTTCGGCTAAGGCTTCAATTAGCTCTTGGTTGCGTCGCTGTAGTGCACGCAGATCGACTAAATATTGCTCCTTTTCACCAGCATTTTTCTCCCGATCAGCGCGCTCCATTTCAAAATCACGTCGATATATGTCGACCTGGGTCTTCAGATGTGTAATCTCGTCATCTTTTTGTGCATCTTTTGCTTTAAGCTCGGCTATATCGGCCCGCATTGCATTAATTATCTCTTCAGCGCTGGTCAAATTCACCTTAAGGCAATTAATTTCATCGACATAGGTTTTTCTCTAAAATAATGTGTGTTGATAAGCTAATCCGATTGAAATATACATTTAAACGTTATACAAACCATGTCTTTGATTTCCAGGTTTTCTGCCAATAATTCCGAGACCTGACGCTGCAGATCCTTGACTTGGCTGTCGTGTGCTTCGCGCTTTATATTTATAGTAGGCTCGACACTTTCATCAGTCACATACTCATAAGAATGCTGAAAGTTTTAAAATTGTTTACATTAGAAATAACTAGAAATTAACTTATTAAAATGCTATTCAATGAGGTTAATTGAATTACCAGGTTGTTTTGCTGCAGCTTGTCAATTTCAACACGCATATTACTAATAAGTGATGATTTTTCTGACACACTTTGCCTTAGCTCATCGTGCTCTTTCTGATGTATTTCTTCCACCAAACGTATTTGCTCAAGGTTTGTCTCAAGTTCACTTTTTAGCTGCCGATTTACCAGGACTAACTCTTCAATTTGAACTTGACATTGTTGTAGTTGCTCTTTATACAGATTTTCTCGCTCAGCTGCTTCTTGTCGCCATTGCTGTGTTATTTTGTAATACTCCTGCATTGTATGGTTGACTTTATCCAATGTATCTATATAAGAATATACAAATATTAGAGAAGTTGGTTAAATATAAATGTACATATATGTTATAATAAAGGCAAGCACTTAAATAACAAACTTAATAATACAGAACATACTCTTCAAACCGATGTACTCGGTCAACATTGCTTGTAGCTTAACGACATCCTCAGCGCAGGCCTGCATCGAACACAGGCTGGGAAACTGCGAGTAAACGCTGTTCTGCTAGAAAACGAATTTGTATTACTTATCGGCGCATTAACATAAGTGCTTGTGCTGTTAAATGTTTAACATACCTTTAGCACATCAGGCTTGAGTTCGCCCATTAAAAAGCTGGCTGCCATCGAACTTTGCTGAGACGGCAATGTCGTGGGAAGACTTCCCTCCGTAGACTTCCTCTGCTCCGTTAAAGAGCTCAGCTGACTCACGCTTTTAGTTGCTTCAATATTACTTTTTATTGAAGGTGCCCCTTTCACAACGCTTTCATTTGCATTTGGTTCCTTCTCCAGTGCATCAGTAAGCAGTGAATTTCCGTGAGGGCAGAGCGAAGGCAGAGGAGAACTGCCCAAAATAACGAATGACTCTTCGTCGGACATTGCGCTTCGACTGTCGTTTTTTCACTAAATAAAGAGAAACGTATAAAATTACTTAAGCGCATTTGTGTGAGGCAGTATAAGGTGGGGAGTCCCGGTATTAAAATTAATTTTATTGATCTCGATTAAATAATGTATCACAAAAAAAAAATCGATAGCTCCTCAGCTATGCTCCATAAACCCAGGTGGCTGGTCGGTTGTTTGTGAATATGTATTCTGCATAACATATACACATACATACATACATATATGTAATTGTCTTATTATATTTTGTTTTGTGATTCATGGCGTTCTGTGATCTCTAGGCTTCCCCGCTTGCTGCGTCATTACAATTCTTGCTCTTTATATTGCACATTTCAATTGTATACAAACCTTATTGAAAGCTTAGCTTGCACCGGCTTTTGATAAAACTGTATTAACTTATTTTCACTCTTTGCTGCTTTAAGGTAAGTGCAAAATTAGTTATTTATGTATATATTTTTATAATCTGTGGTCTCTTGTGCAAGTGTGACCAGAGTACATTAGCTAAACAGCTGTTTGTTTACCAATATTCGTTCGCATTAGCTCGCATAAAAAGAAGAAGAAGCATGAAATTCACTTTACAGCACTAGTCGCTCAGGGGCCGGCCGTTGGCATTTACCGCTCAATCGAAAAAAACAAGCCTTTATTTTTCGAAAGTATTTATTATGCACTTGAAAAACAAATCAAAGGAACACCAAATAAACCAGTTAATTAGAATTACATGAGATTGTAATTGCCAAATTCAGTTCAGAGTTGACATCATTTGAGATAATACATGTACGTGTTTCAGAACCGGATTCGCCATAAATGACACATTTCCATTGTTTCCATTGTTTATATAATATGGGTTATATAAACTGGATTCCAAGTATTTACAGCTGACGATGCTTTGTTATTGAGATTGTTAAAGTGGAGCATTTAATTTATATATATTTTGTTTATTTTATAAGAATCTCTATTTCAGCTTAAAGCTAATGCACACAAATAAATAAAATTATAGAAAACTTAAACGTTGTTACATAAGTTGTACAAATACAAAATTCAATTAAAGCTCAAGTGCATCGAAACCACATTTACACAGATTAACAAAAATATTCGCCATGCACGATGCACGACCAATAATTATCACATTCAAAACTCTCTCTCTCTATCTCACTCGCTCTTTCACTCTCTTTCATTCAGACCCGCGATACACTTTATCTTTATGCTTAAGCCTAACTAGGATCTAGTGAATTGTAAACATGGAAGCCACTGGACAGACAGCTTACGCCTGTCCCTGGCCATAGTAGTAGCCAGAGCTGATCATCGGCTTCGATTGCGTCTGACGGAACTGGCGTCGCAACTGGCGTTGTGGATGTGGAGGCTGCAGATCTCGCTGCAGTGCGATGGCCGCAAAGTGTTGCTGCTTGAGTGCATTTATTGTGGCTATTTTACGGTGTCTGTTGGGACGCGGCAAATTGCCGCTGTTGGCTAAGCGGTATGTGTCCAAATCATCATCACGCGGCAGCGGCCGATGTTTATCCTCTTCCACAGGTGAGCCATCCGTACGCAGTCGCATCACCAGCGGTCCATTGCGATATCTTTGCGGTGCCTCGGCTGTGAGTGCGGCAGCAACGGGCAGATCACTCGATTGTTGAACTGCTGCTGCTGAGGAAGATGCTGCTGGAGGCTGCTCGCTGCCATAGCCATATGCCATATCCATGTCCATGGCATATTTGTGTTTATGCTCGCTGGCGCTCTCAAAGAGCGGATTTTGCTGTTGCGGCTGATGGGTGAGTATGATAAGGGATGAGGCCGGTGGCGTTGGCAGTGGTTGCGCAGGCATGCGGGTAGTTATCAGCGTTGCGCTCGGATGATCCCGCATTATCGACGACCATACTGTAGAAAAAGAGATGTGAATGGTGTACGATCAAAATCACGTTGAAAACACCTTCCTATAGATGCTTATGCGGAAGTCCACATGGGATGGATTCCCACGCGTATGTCTGCAATACTTACTGAGCTCATTAGCATCGCGCTGATATGGATCGAGTGCCTCCAGCTGCGCATCGGAGAGTGTCTGCAATTTCTCATAGCCATAGCCAAGCAGATTATGTTTACATTGGTTCACTGGCAGCCCACCGCCCACCGTCGTCTTGCAGTGCACACTAACCAGCTGCGCGAACGTCGAGTATAAGTAAGACATCTGTGGAGAGAGCAAGACGAAGAGGAGAGAGACGTGAAATTAGAGATGGATTTGGGAGATAGCATTGGGCAACAATAAAAACAGCCAGTCAGCCAGCGGCTCAACAGTGCGTATGAGTGATGCGCTCAAATGAAATGCATTTCAAAAGTGTGTCACGTTGAGCAATTCGCTCAAAATAGGAATGTAGAGGCGGCGGGGAAAGAGTTATGCCCGCTGCTGTGCTCCAGTTTTATATATACATATACACATACATATGTATAGGATGGTTTTTTCTCTACGGTTCAGCAGCCAAAGCAGCACAATTTCCAAGTCGTATTTGTATTTAATTGTTGCTATTCTATGCGATCAGCGAAGCGTTGGTTTTTTACAATGTTTTTCTTCGTTTTTTTTTTCCTATGTACATACATATGTCAGAATATTCTACGAACAGATGACACATTCTTAAGATGTGCTGACGTCAAACGTCAAAGCTACGCGACTGACATGCTAATCAAAAGAGATATTTTATGTTAATTGAATAAAGAAGTTGCCGAAATCCGGCATTTCTTATTTATTAGCAAAAGTGGGCATTTTAGCGAAATTCTATCCAGTCCCGATATTCTGTGTCAGTATTTTTGGCATTGCACCTTGATCTGGTTACAAACATTCAAACCAAAAAATATTCATTTGCATTTGGTTTTTAATCGTTGTAGTGCGACTTCACATTTTGGCCAGTTTTACAATTTAACGCAGTTTGCATAATGATATATGTACTTATATATATATATATATATAGTATATATGAATGCATGCCCGATATGCATAAAACGCTGTCTCAAATTACAAATAACCGTTAAGCCCACAACAACGAGCAGCGGCAACAACCTGTGGCGGCGGCGCATATGTTTATTGACCACAAAACGTGTGCAAACTGTAAAATGCAATTTGAAACCAAAACACAAACACATTCATACTACCTCTTCTTGTATGCCAAATGTTGTTGTTTGTATTGTAAAGCAATTCGTGTGCAACACAAATTACTCAATTTACCCAGCACAAATTGTACAAATTGTTGATATTTGTACGTGTATATACTATATATATGTATAAACTTTATGCTAATCTTATACATACATATATTCCTTATCTGATTGTTAAGCCGTTTTATACTTTGACACAAGCTACGCTTCCAAATGGTCCAGTCCCTGACACAAATAATTAGCCACACTTCAAAGTCACATACTTAAATAGATCTTAAGTTTATAAATGCCGACAAAATAACTAAGATCACACTTGCCGATCTCCCAGTTGTTGGTAATTTATAATCATACAAGTATAATCATAATGCTAAGTGATTAATGACCTGACATCAGTTGTAATTAATTAAGAAATCACATACTCTTATATACACTAGCGTATGATTGAAATTGATTTTAGAATGCAAAATGATTTTGTGTGGGAAAGCTGAGAAATGTGTTTTAAAAAATAGGCAAACCTTGATAACTTGAAAGGTATTGAGCAAGTTTTGTTAGAATCGCACTTGACCTTAAAACGTGCACTCCAATGAATAATTATGATTGTAAATTATTCTAATAATAGTATTTAAGTACTATTTGTGCTTGCTAATAAATATAATGGATGCCAGCTCTAGGAAATTCCATGCTGTTTAAAAAAAAATGATTAAACAAACAACGATTCTAATTGTTAAAACCAAACATAGTCGTCATTTTGGAGCATGCCCGGAACTGAAGTGTTATAAAAAGCCAAGCAGTTTTATATGTTTTCGTGCCATACTCTTATATGGTGTGTCTGGTTCAATAACCTGCTGATCTGCGCGGTTTTTATTATGAAACGAACAAGAAATCAAGTAAAACAAGTAAAAAGGGTAAACAGTATTTCAACAGACCCCAAAAAAAAAAAACTAAAAAATATATAGAGACTCGCTCAACATGATTGCCATTACCATTGGATAAGTTGATACCGATTCGGTGTTCATAACATAATATACTGATGACGATGCTGCATTTTTGCTTATGTATTCAGATACATACATACATGTAGTATACCTACACATTTTTTACGTAAAAAAGTAATGCGAACTTTATTTATTTATTAAATAAAGTTTCGGGACAAACCGGCTAAACGCGTTTGCACCTCAGCATTAAGGGCAAAAAAAAACAAGATAAAAATATACTTACTTATATAAAAAAAAAAAGTAAAAAGAAAAACAACAATAACATTGTTTACTGATTGGACTGTCTGCGTATTTTTGCAATCAAAAAACGAAAGCGATAGAAAGATGTGATGGAACGGTAAACAAAATTTGATTAAAAACAGAGATTCACTATACGAATCTACTATTTAGACGAGAAAGTATCCTATACTTAAAAACATGATACGAAACCTAATGCATAGTGTTATACTATTATACATATACTGCTGTATATACTTGATATATATATTTACTTTATATAAGTATATATTTTAAATATAATTGGCAGTGTCTAACATATTTTTTGTATCGCTCATTCTTTTGTTTTGTCTAAGTTTTGACTAATTGCGTTTTAGAATTCGAACATTTGCAATTAATTGTTTTTTGGAAATTATTTTCTCATTTGTCTATATAGTAGATACGGGTACCGGATGTACATACAAACAGTTCAGACAGTATCGCATTACAAAAGCAAACTTTGCCTCCATTGTTATATTCTTGCTATTATATAAGTGGATTAGAATAACAATGTTGTTGCGGGTTTTTAAGGCGCAGTTGACGAGTTTGTTTCTAAAATTGATGCGGTGTCAAAAACGATTTTTTAAGTAGTATGTAGTCCGTGACCAGAGAGGCTCGGCACGGCTCGGCTCGGCTTGTCTTAAGCTGGTGGTATTAAGTATACGCATAAAGTGTATTTGATTTTACAACAGTTTGACTAGCCGCAAAGTTCATTAACTGTTTACGAGCGTGTAACGATCACCGAACTGCCAACATTAATAAAACAAATGCCACGCTGGTGTCCGAAAACCAAAAAAAAAAAAAAAAAAAAAAAAACAGATCCAAAGACTTTGCATTGGCGCCTTTTGTTGTCACGCTTTGTTGCGCAAAAAAGTGAAAAGCTTTTATTTTCAAATATTTTTTTATTTTTTATTATGTACAATCCCCTTTAACCAACCACTCTAAAGCAATTGTACATGTAAATGAAAAAAGCTGTTATTGCTGTTTTTGAGTTTTGTTTATCATTAACGAAATTTAGCGTTTTGTCTTGTTGTCATCGTTTCGCTCCGCTGGCTGCAGTGCAGCTCATTTGGTTTTATTGTTCACTTTTGATAATTGCTTTTCATTATGCTGGGAAATGTTTGCTGTCATTTCTGGCAATGTTAAAGTCGTTTCAAACTCAATTGTAGCTCAAATAGTTAAGAGATAGTCTTTGAATGCGTTTTAATACTTATAGAACTGATAGATTTATTGCAAAATTTCTCGACTCTTAAGCCAATTCTATTAACTCGGTAAACCTACGAAATATACCATTTAATCTCTTTATTTATATTGAATTCGAAGAATATATATTTATAGCGCAGCGGACAACTGACTTAACGCTTGGAACGTGTTTTAACCGTTGTAAGTTTGCATTTAAGTACTTTTCAAATAATAGCTTTGTATTTAAAAACAATTCAATGCAAAAGTTGACTCTTGGTACACATTGTTAACAAGACAGACGACAGACGATAAGAAGATAAGTTTATACTTAAACGTTAAGTAATTTACACACAAACTTGCCTTAAGTTTGTAGCCTTTCTAAATTTTCGTTTCTTGAGTCTTCCATAAAAGTCTTGAGCTTTTCTGATGAAACTGGCATTAAATGAAGCCTGCTTATGTAGTTATTTATGTACAAAGACATATACATACAAACATGATTGTGTTTGCAACATGCAAACACTTGAAGACAAACACCCAGCTTAGTCGTAAAGAGCGTTTTTACCAAGCGAATCAAACTAACTGTGTAGACCGGCTAAGCCGGTATCTATTATTACGCTGAGCATTCGCTTTCTAAGGATTTGTACTACATTACACTATAATTTAAAGATGTGATACGATTGATAACGTTGACAATGTTAAGTTCAGACATTTGATTTTCATATGTATGTATGTCAAGGATGGTTAACGCCGATGTTCTTCAGCTTTGATATATGTACATATATCAATACAAAACTGAAGTTAAAGTATCTCGAGTATGTATTGTTCGAATTGTGAATCAGTTAACTATTATTTGTGTGTTGGCAACGAATGCGGTGCAATTATGCAAATAAGCCTCAAATACCGCTTACCGACGATGTTCGGCAATAATGTCGGCTCAGCTCTATGCATATTCAGTATTTAAATTATTCAACTCGCAAACGACAGACATAATCAAAAGCGCCGTTAAAACTTACACAAACAGAAATATGCATGAGTATTCAGGTATCAGGCTCAGTATTTATGGTGCTCATTGGCAAGTTATCAAAAAATTTAAATTGAGATCTTATACAAAAAAAAAATAATATTTTCATAATTATGTACGTCATTGTGCGAAAAAAAAAACTGTGCTAGTTTTATCGGATGCCTCAATGCCAAGGACGTGTGTGCACCGTTCCATTGTCATTGCAACTGGAGCGAACGTTGACGTATGCGTAATGTGCATGTATTTATCATTGTGAATATTTGAATGCAAATGAGATTCAAGTTACGTTCGACTACAAAAATATAGTACATATATGAACTTACTTTTTCGTTACGCGACAAAAACTCCCAAATTGGTATGGCCGATGCTGAGCTCATTTGGATAACCACAGCGCTTAGCAGGCAGCTGGCCAAGAAAACTCTCGCAGCGTTCGTCATGTTTGTTGTTGTTGTTGTTGATGTTGTTGTTGTTATGTTATGGCAAAGGTGGCTTTATTGCCTATGATCCAACCGGTCACCTGTGTCAATTGCACACCTTTAACGTTCGTTGCGGCAAATTGCCAGACTTTCTTTTTTGCCTTTGGTAGCCCTTTTTGTTTTTTAAATAAACACAAACTTTCTTTCTTCGAATGGCTCGACTTCAATTTGTGCTCTTTGTTTCGCACTTAATTGCATTTAAGTAAAAAACAAGCTTCACTAATTCCGTTTTATTTGTTTTGTGGTTTGTTTTTTTTTTGTTTGTTTGGGTCTCAGCTTAAAACGCAAAAGCTCGTTTCACACCCACTGTTGAAATTCCACACTTATACACACACACGCTCGCTCATATATATTGGATACTCTTGCCGGCTGCGTTCGCAACTGCGACTCGTCTTCAAATGAAGCAACAATCAACAACGCGCACGTATTTAAGCTCTGAGCGAGGGTGAGCAGGCGATGAGCGCGTGTCACGAACTGCGCTCTATTTTTGTCTTCAAATACAATTACTGTTAACCACGCTCAGATCATGATACAATCAAACAGGTGGACGCAAATTAGACAGCTCGCTCAATTTGGAGTACCAGCAAGCCCAGTCGCCATGCTGAGAAGCAAACAGTTATCTATCAATTTCGCACTCACAGAGTTATGTGAGCCAAGAGAGCAGGAAACTTCCGTTACCTTTCGAAATCATATGTTTGATCAGTTGGTACCCAGCTGGCATTAATGAGCCCACCTTTTTGATTCAATCATGGCTCAGACACCGCGCTGTGCTTCAGCTGAGCAGTGAGAGCAAAACTTTAAAGAGTGCAAACAGGTGATTTCGCTCGTTGTGTTTCTCTCATATTAGGCAAGACTCACACACACACACACACACACACACATACAAACGTAAATAGCAAACTTGTTCTACACGCTTGCAGTTCAAATAGAAATTGAATAAAAACAAATGCAAAAAAATACATTGCAAATTTTCAAAGTCAAGTTTACAGGCGCCGCAACATTAGGTCTATTCGTGCCTCACCAAAAGTGGTTGAGCTTCAGAATGCGCGAATGTACGTAATAATGTTTTTAATTATTAAATATGCACATTTGATGTCATTATTTTGAAAACATTGCAATTTAGCTGCCTCTGTTGTCAATACAAAATGCGACAATCAAATGCTAATCAAATCACGTTTGTAAATTTTATTGAAGAATCACAAACGTAATGCGAGCAAAACACAAACAGCTTGGAATTTGGGGTATTTGGGTAGCAAAAACCAGTTTAAGAATTTTATGGTTAGTGCCAATTCTTCAAGGATGGAATTTCCAAAACAAACAACACATTTAATGTTCAATATTTCATGACAGCCAAATAACTTAACTCAGCGAGTCTTAATGGAGGCTCGAATGGTACAGTCACCACTCACCAACAATGAAGAGATTTAAATGAAAGCAACCAAAAACCGTTAAGCAATCTGTCAAGCAGCTGACGTTTTTCCGGTTTCTTGTTGATAAGAGTGCAACGAAAGAGTTTATATAATTTGTGGTTTTATTTTTACCATTGCGCACAAAAAGTTATAACGGGGGGAGGGGACACAGGCAATACATAGTAGAGTATTTATTCTGCCTCCACCTACAAGCGATTATATTGCAAAAAGTTGCGATCGAAGCGATTAGCACCACCGTACAAATCTCTGTCGTCCTTGTTATACAGCATGAAATCGTTGCCTTCCTCATTGTTGCCCGGGCCAAAGATCGGAGAAAAGCTGCTAAAGTTGAGATCCTGCTTCAAACGCTGATCCGGATCGCGTCCCAGGTGTATTACCTTTGCGTACAGATCCGTGTCAGCCTGCAGGGCCCGATCGAAGTCCTTCCAGTGGACAAACTTAACATGCTTGGTGGGTATGGCATTGCGATCCAATAGTTCGAGCAATGTATCCGAATTAACTGGCTGCACAACATTTAGTTCACGTTCCACATTGGCATTGTTGGAGAGACGACGCTTGCTCAACTGTGGCTGAGCCATTTCCATGTCCAAATTCCACAGCCAGGCTAGCAACGGAGTGACTGATGCCTGAAATAAATAAATTAAATTAAATTGTAAGGTTGAAGAGGCTTTACTACCAACCTGGGGATCATTCTTCATGTGAGATCCTTCGTTACGCTTGCCCAGACGTGGTACATTCTTGGTTATTTTCAGAAAGAATCCGGGACTCTCGTCGGCCTGACCATAGCACCCGAGCTCAGCCAAAAGCAGCACAGAAATAAAGAATATAGTGGGCGAATTCATGTCGCCGTCGAACTGTAACAGGTCTAGGCCTTAAAGTCCGTATTTATACAAAACTTCAACCCTCATGCATGCAAGAGATCTGCCAGCAGAAACCGCTGCTCCAACAATTTGCATTATCGATCGAAGAGAACTCAATTGACCCAATTGCATAGAAAGATAAGTTTATTTAAATAGTAATGTAATAAATTAAGTTTAGAATTAAGGAATGCATTTTTTAGTATTTAGATCAACGAACTTTGCGCCCATTGTGACACCTCGGTGGGCAGTGCCTGATAGCGTTGCACCGCCTGCTGAATCTGTCCATATGTCAGGCCCAGCTTGTGCATTTCGAACTCCTTCTGCACTTTACCCAATCCGCTGCTCGTTAGCGGCATGATCAACTCCACAATACGCAAATGCTCAAAGGCTTTAAGTACAATGGCCCGTTCCACGCCCTGCATGGTTGTCGACACCTTGGCGAACTTGGTGAAGCGCGCGAAGATGATTTCAAAATTGAATGGATCCCTATCGTAGATGTTTGAATGATGCTTGATGGCAATGATGAGACAAACTTCCAGCACAGAGAGGCCGCAAAGCAGCTCAACTTTATCATCGCTCTCGTATTGTGCGGCTAGCAAAGTCAGTTGCTCTGCAGTTATGTGTGGCGCTTCGGGTTTTAGTTGGGTTACCAGCCGGTATATAAAGGTCTTGAGAAATGCCTGACTTGTATCAAAATCATAAAGCATTTGCAGAGTCTTCTGGGCAGCTGGTGTCTTGATAAGTTTGCCAATTTGTTTGTTCCAATTATCCACAAATTTCTTATCAAAACTATACTCGACACTATCGAAATGGTTGCGGTGGAACGTAACCGCTTCCGACTTGAGGAGCTGCAGGCTGTCAATGCGATCAGCCGTTGCTGTCAGCTCCTTGCTGCTGGGTATGCTCATCAGCAGCTGGAACAGTTCGACATATTCGTCAAATTTGTTTGCTCTGCTAAAAATAAACACTTGCCTGCGAAAAAACCGAAACACAAATCATTAAAATAATCATTAATGCAAAATTCACGGAACCAACCTATGAGAGAATCGGGATTTGACTCGTTTCTCGAGCAGCTCAATGACATCGAGGCGACAAGTGACGCCCAGCACACAGATGGGTGCCTGTGCCGACTGCGATACATCGAAAAGATTGTAGAGCAGCGTTTGATTGTGATGCGTGCAGAATAGATCGAACTCCTCGAGCACGAAGACAACGCTCTTTGACTTCTTGTCTCCTCCCTTTAGGCATTGCAATAGAAATGCCAGATTCTCGGCAAATGAGCCAAACACTTTGCCATCGGCTACATTCTCTAAACGCATTTGCACCGTAATCGATTTGAGAGCAATGCGATCGTCTGTATGCAGATTTCCATCAAGGTGCACAATAAGCGTGTTGTCCACAAACGATTTGTTGACCAGCAGATCCGTAAGCACGGCATTTATAAGCTGAAATTCAGAATATTAGTTCATGCAAGGCTACAATTCATTTGCCACCTACTGTAGTTTTGCCAGCCCCGCGGGGCCCTATAAGCAGCAGTGAATTCGATTCGCTCATTTCAGCTGTGCGCTGCAGCAGTTGCCGCACATTAGAACGCTCGGTTTCAAAGCCGCGCAGTGTTGTGTAGTCGCGCTGCAGACGCTCTTTAAGAAATCTACGCGCTCTGATTAACTCCTGTACCGAGTCGTACATAATTAAGCAGCTTAAGTTTAATCACTGGGTTTTGATTGTGTTTTGAATAGAAATTGCCGCCAATTTATCAGCTGTGCTGGTGGCGGCCAAGTCGATAGTTTTAACTATCGATATTAGGTGTCGGGCGTTCAGGAAGCAAAACTGTTGTGCAACGGAACTTAACGCTAACACTCCTCACTTGACGAAGGAAGAGGTTTGGTTTATTGGCCGCTACGAGTCAAAACAGATTTAGAAAGCACTAAACATAAAGGGTGTTCAACAGTCGTTTCAACGTTTCAAAGTTTCAAGTTTCAAACGTCAAGCAACAACAACCACATAGAACAATTTCTTGAAACGTTGAAACACCCCAGCCTATGCATACAAAAAGTGTTTCAAGTTTGAACAAAGTAAAGATGGGAAGAGCACGATATTTAACCGATATTTGCTATCGATGTGCAGTATTTATCAGTATATTTGGTGTTTTTTTGTGAAACGATGAAACGATTTGAAACACAAAATCCTGTTCACAAGTTAATCGTTTCAAACTTGAAACTTTGAAACGTTGAAACGACTGTTGAACACCCTAATAGTAAACATATCTACATATATATATATATATTTAACAAAGCTAGCATAAGATTTACATTATTTTCTAGTAGACATTACAACTCTCAACACAAAAAACATTCAAAAGTTCGTCTACAATGCCAGTCGATGTGATAACCACGGATCAGTTGAAGTTCCATCGTCTGGTGGGCAACAAGGATGGCAAGTCGAGAGATCGTTGGGTGAAAAACTTTGGCTGGTATCCGGGCAGGCAGAACATCGATTTCAGTCGCGTGGCTCAAATCTACTGCGACAGCTATCACCGGTATGGCAAGGAGGTATTTTTGAAGTACGCCGACCGAAAGCGACTGAATGGAAAGCATTGCTTCAGACAGTCTGATCATGTTGGAATGGCGGAGCAGCCAATTAAAGAAGAAGCAGTTATAGAAGACGTGATCAGTGGGGCAAAGGTGCCACCCACCGAGTATGGCGAATATGGACGCTTCAAGCCCACACGAATGCATTATTGCTAATCCCAAATTACTATAAGCCAAATTCAAGTCCAAACGATAAATAAAAAGACTGAAGCATTAGTTCAATTTACTTATACGAAAGATTATAAGAGTATACTCTTTGCTAATACATATATTTTCGATTGGCTAGTTTTTGCTCTCTAGCGACGAAGTTTGCAAGCGAAAGGCAATGCATAACAACAACAAACCATGAAAAACATGGCGGCATGTGTATTGTAAACAAAGAAATAAAATATGTAATTTATATTAATATTATAGAAAATCCAAATAAATATATTTCAATACTTACAGAGCTGCTTAGCAGCTCAGCTTGCCTTTGCTCATCCTTCTGACTCCTCCATCATCCTTCTAACTCAAATGTTTGAAAATATTGATATATATTCGCTCGCAGTATAAACATAAAAATAAATAAAATATGTAATTTATATTAATATTATAGAAAATCCAAATAAATATATTTCAATACTTACAGAGCTGCTTAGCAGCTCAAATCGTCTCATTTTGTCATCTTTCCAGTGTCATCCCTTCTTGGGGTTTGTTCTCGATGCCACGCCTACCCATACCGCCCAAGCTAACCCCAGCCGCCCCAACTTTTCGTTAAAAACGGGAATGCGTGTATCTTTCAAGAGTTGTTGAGCTAGAGTCTCTGAATTTGGTAGAAAGATAGCTAGTAATGAACCCCAATGATCTGCATTAAAGTTTTGGAGTCACGCCCACCCTTTCCGCCCCCAGCCCTACCGCAGTTTCAAATCAGAAATGACTTTATCTTCCTCAGTTTTTGAGCTACAGCCACAAAATTTTGCGCCAACATAGGTGATGACGATCCCCAAAAAACTGCATCAAAACTTTGGATGCCGCGTCCATAACTGGTAGCGACAGCCAAAGATATTTTGTAGCCAGGCCCACCCATAACGCCCACAGCACCCTTCCCCAACCTTTTACAATTTTTGAGCTAGAGTCACCAAATTTGGTAGGAAGATAGCAATTGACATCCAAGAAGATCTGCAGGAATAATTTGGATGCCATACCCACCCATAACTCGCCCAGCCCCCTTCCCCCCACCTAAACTTTGAGCTAGTGTCACCAAATTTGGAAGGAAGATAGCTGAAACTGTTGCTGCTGTGGCTGCAGCGGCTGCATATAAAACTGTGGCAGGAAAGCATATAAAACTGTAGCAGGCAAAGCACCCCAATAATTTTGTATGTTCATTCTTGTATCACTTTTAGAAATAAAATGAAGCAATGCGCAAATGGCACACTAAAGTAAAAATTGTAAAATTCCCTTAGAGTGAAAGAGTTACTGTTATTTATGTGAATTGATCTCATCTACAGAACAATATCACATTTTCATGCTCTTAAGCCAATCGCATTCCTCTTAGTCCTCCTTTGTTGTTTCAAATTCGTGTGTGCATACAACGGCTTATAATAAGCCTGAAGCGATCGACAAAAACAGCAACAACAAATCTTTTGCATTCACAGTTATATTTATACCCTGAAATGGGTAAAAAGAGTATAATTGTTTTGTGCATAAGTATGTAACAGGCAAAAAGAAGCATCTCCGACCCCATAAAAGGTAGATATATTCTTGATCAGCATCAACAGCCATATGCAATATGAAAATCATACCCAACCGGTCACATGTGACGTCACGCAAAACAGCTATTTATGCGCAATGCGTTATCGGTATTTTTGTATCATGGTTTCGGATCACTCTCTTATGTATACGCGCGCTCTGCAAGTCAAAAAAAGAGCGTAGTATCGCTGCCTTCTTCGCACGCACTGAATCAAAGCAAAACATATCTAAGAGGCTGCAGTTAAGTGAATTGCATAGCCTAAACTCACACGTACTTTAGCCTTTAGCTTTGACTTAGTGTGTGCGGAGGAAGTAGGGTTATTGAACTTTATGATTGACATGCAAAGCGCGCACATAAAATAGAGAGTGAACGTAAATGAGCAACAACAGAGGAGCATGATCGGAGCGAGATTTGAAATTATCTAATTATCATAAGAGCAACGCGCGCCTCTGTTAAATTTTAAGCGGCTATTTGAGTTTGTGACGAACAACGTACATAGATTTGTGTAAAAACTAATGTGAACGGCCTTTGCTTGTTCGAAATTGTATATTATTAATGTAAGTGTGTTACGTTTTGTCTAAGTTATATTAGCAGCAAGTAGGCAAATCCACCCCCACAACATATGTATTTTGGTGTGCAAAATTTTTCTACACGCACCAAGTTATGTTTTGTTGTTGTTGTTTTTTTTTTTAATCAACGACACCAACAAAAAGTAGCAGTGCGGGCCCAACAACAACACTAACAACAACAACAAACGCTACTTGGGTCGTAAATGAATTGTCAAAGGCACACAAATTTGAGAAAAAAAACAATGTGCACTGTGCGAAAAGATTCATTTACATAAAATATTGAAAATTATTTTCAAGCGCATTGTTCACTTATATGTGAATGCACTTATTCATTAAGAAGCGGAAATCCGTTTCTTTTTTGCAAGTGTACGAACCTATTTTTACTTGTTTGAAATCTTGTATATTATTAACTAGTAAGTGGCCCGCTTACTTCGCTGCGCGGATAGTTTATATAAATTTTAGCAACAGAAGATATAAAATAAATAAATCAGAAAATATTTCACAAAATATTAAAGCAAAGTAAATAACATTCTCTTTTCCACGCCACCATTGAGGTAGAGAATCAGGCGCGTCATTATACTCGATATCGAAGGTATAGAGTATATTGGGAGTATGTCCGTCATGTTGTCTGTCCGTCTGTCTGTATGAACGCAACGTTTTTCCACTTAATTCAAGCTAAAGGCTTGAAACTCTTCAATTCTCTTTATCTATGGCATAGTAAATTAAAGTGTCAAGATTGGGGCTTTACAAAAACTGGGGGGCTGGCAAATTGATAAATTAGATAACTCAAAATCCACCTATTCGGCACACCCTTACAGTTAGAGCTACCAAATTTGGTAGGAAGATAGCTACTGGCATCCCCGAAAAATTGTGGAGCCACGCCCACCCATTCCGCTCCCAGCCCCCCGCGGTTTTAAATCAAAAACGCCTATAACTTCCCTCAGTTTTTAAGCTCGATCCACCAAATTTTGCGCCAAGATAAGTGATGACGATCCCCAAAAAACTGCATCAAAACTTTCGATGCCACGCCTACCCATACCGCCCAAGCTAACCCCAGCCGCCCCAACTTTTCGTTAAAAACGGGAATGCGTGTATCTTTCAGAGTTGTTGAGCTAGAGTCTCTGAATTTGGTAGAAAGATAGCTAGTAATGAACCCCAATGATCTGCATTAAAGTTTTGGAGTCACGCCCACCCTTTCCGCCCCCAGCCCTACCGCAGTTTCAAATCAGAAATGACTTTATCTTCCTCAGTTTTTGAGCTACAGCCACAAAATTTTGCGCCAACATAGGTGATGACGATCCCCAAAAAACTGCATCAAAACTTTGGATGCCGCGTCCATAACTGGTAGCGACAGCCAAAGATATTTTGTAGCCAGGCCCACCCATAACGCCCACAGCACCCTTCCCCAACCTTTTACAATTTTTGAGCTAGAGTCACCAAATTTGGTAGGAAGATAGCAATTGACATCCAAGAAGATCTGCAGGAATAATTTGGATGCCATACCCACCCATAACTCGCCCAGCCCCCCTTCCCCCACCTAAACTTTGAGCTAGTGTCACCAAATTTGGAAGGAAGATAGCTGAAACTGTTGCTGCTGTGGCTGCAGCGGCTGCATATAAAACTGTGGCAGGGAAAGCATATAAAACTGTAGCAGGCAAAGCACCCCAATAATTTTGTATGTTCATTCTTGTATCACTTTTAGAAATAAAATGAAGCAATGCGCAAATGGCACACTAAAGTAAAAATTGTAAAATTCCCTTAGAGTGAAAGAGTTACTGTTATTTATGTGAATTGATCTCATCTACAGAACAATATCACATTTTCATGCTCTTAAGCCAATCGCATTCCTCTTAGTCCTCCTTTGTTGTTTCAAATTCGTGTGTGCATACAACGGCTTATAATAAGCCTGAAGCGATCGACAAAAACAGCAACAACAAATCTTTTGCATTCACAGTTATATTTATACCCTGAAATGGGTAAAAAAGAGTATAATTGTTTTGTGCATAAGTATGTAACAGGCAAAAAGAAGCATCTCCGACCCCATAAAAGGTAGATATATTCTTGATCAGCATCAACAGCCATATGCAATATGAAAATCATACCCAACCTGTCACATGTGACGTCACGCAAAACAGCTATTTATGCGCAATGCGTTATCGGTATTTTGTATCATGGTTTCGGATCACTCTCTTATGTATACGCGCGCTCTGCAAGTCAAAAAAAGAGCGTAGTATCGCTGCCTTCTTCGCACGCACTGAATCAAAGCAAAACATATCTAAGAGGCTGCAGTTAAGTGAATTGCATAGCCTAAACTCACACGTACTTTAGCCTTTAGCTTTGACTTAGTGTGTGCGGAGGAAGTAGGGTTATTGAACTTTATGATTGACATGCAAAGCGCGCACATAAAATATAGAGTGAACGTAAATGAGCAACAACAGAGGAGCATGATCGGAGCGAGATTTGAAATTATCTAATTATCATAAGAGCAACGCGCGCACTCTGTTAAATTTTAAGCGGCTCTTTGAGTTTGGGACGAACAACGTACATAGATTTGTGTAAAAACTAATGTGAACGGCCTTTGCTTGTTCGAAATTGTATATTATTAATGTAAGTTATACGTTTTGTCTAAGTTATATTAGCAGCAAGTAGGCAAATCCACCCCCACAACATATGTATTTTGGTGTGCAAAATTTTTCTACACGCACCAAGTTATGTTTTGTTGTTGTTGTTTTTTTATTTTATCCACGACACCAACAAAAAGTAGCAGTGCGGGCCCAAGAACAACACTAACAACAACAACAAACGCTACTTGGGTCGTAAATGAATTGTCAAAGGCACACAAATTTGAGAAAAAAAACAATGTGCACTGTGCGAAAAGATTCATTTACATAAAATATTGAAAATTATTTTCAAGCGCATTGTTCACTTACATGTGAATGCACTTATTCATTAAGAAGCGGAAATCCGTTTCTTTTTTTGCAAGTGTACGAACCAATTTTACTTGTTTGAAATTGTATATTATTAATGTAAGTGTGTTACGTTTAGTCTAAGTTATATTAGCAGCAAGTATGCAAATCCACCCCCACATTATTTTCTGGTGTGCCAAATTTTTCTGGACGCACCAAGTTTTGCTTAGTTGTTGTTTTTTTAATTCAATGACACAAACAACAGTGATGCCGATTTGGCCTTTTTCCGGACAGATCTGACATGTTTTTAAGTCCCTTGTCCGGAAAAAATATCAAACATCCCTATCCGGAAATCTGGCCTTTTTTCAGATTTTATTTGATTCATTTATTTCAATATTTTTTTCAAAGTTTTCTTTAAAAACATTGTGGCATCCAATCTATTAAAAATAGCGATCTTTTTACATACTTTGTATGTATTTTCGATATCATTTGTAATCTAATGTACAACAAAAGTGAAAAATAAACTTAAATAATGCCGAAAGATTCGTACAAACAAAAATTTCGTGATTGCTGGCTACAGCAGCCAGATTTTAAAGTTTGGATAAGCCGCGATGAAGCGGACACCAATAAGGAATACTGCAGATACTGCATATGCTTCTTTTTTATTTTCTGGGATTTTTTGGTTTTTTTTTTTTTTTTTGGGATTTTTTGGCTTTTTTTTTTTTTTTGGCTTTTTTTTTATTTATTGGCTTTTTTTATTTTTTGGCTTTTTTTTTTTTTTTTTTTGTCTTATTTTTATTTTGTGGCTTTTTTTTTCTATTTTTTTGGTTTTTCTTATTTTTTTGGCTTTTTCTGGCTTTTTTTTTTTTTTGGCTTTTTTTTATTTTTCTGGGATTTTTTGGCTTACTGAACAATTTGCACGATGTTTTATCGAGTTTGCAAATTTCTTATTCACACACATGCTGGACGCTGGGACTGTTCCAATTGCCGCCGCATCTTCCGGGTGGACGACGCTAATAGCTACTCTCGTAAGTCGTAAATATAATTTCAACACAACAAAAAAAAAAAACAATGTGCACTGTGCGAAAAGATTCATGTACATAAAATATTGAAAATTATTTTCAAGCGCATTGTTCACTTATATGTGAATGCACTTATTCATTAAGAAGCGGAAATCCGTTTCTTTTTTGCAAGTGTACGAACCTATTTTACTTGTTCGAAATTGTATATTATTAATTAAGTGTGTTACGTTTAGTCTAAGTTATATTAGCAGCAAGTAGGCAAATCCACCCCCACAACATACATATGTATTTTGGTGTGCAAAATTTTTCTACACGGACCAAGTTATGTTTTGTTGTTGTTGTTGTTTTTTTAAATCAATGACACCAACAAAAGTAGCAGTGCGGGCCCAACAACAACACTTACAACAACAACAAACGCTACTTGGGTCGTAAATCAATTGTCAAAGGCACACAAATTTGAAAAAAAAAACAATGTGCACTGTGCGAAAAGATTCATGTACATAAAATATTGAAAATTATTTTCAAGCGCATTGTTCACTTATATGTGAATGCACTTATTCATTAAGAAGCGGAAATCCGTTTCTTTTTTGCGAGTGTATGAACCTTTTTTTATGACTTTGCTTGTGCGACGCGAAGGCGTCACTGCGCATTTGTTTTGTTTTTGTATTCTCGCTCGCGATCAAACTCTCAGCTTGTGCGACAAACAGGCGGCAGTAGTGGAATGGGTAATTTGTTTTGTTTTTGGAGTGGGTAAAAGTGCTCCAAAATGTTTTGTCTGGTTCGGAAAAAATTTTAAACATCCTTTCCTAGGTCAAACTTTCACATTTATTTCAATATTTTTTCAAAGTTTTCTTCACATAAATCTATTAAAAATAGCGATCTTTTTACATACTTTGTATGTATTTTCGATATCATTTGTAATCTAATGTACAACAAAAGTGAAAAATAAACTTAAATAATGCCGAAAGATTCGTACAAACAAAAATTTCGTGATTGCTGGCTACAGCAGCCAGATTTTAAAGTTTGGATAAGCCGCGATGAAGCGGACACCAATAAGGAATACTGCAGATACTGCATATGCTTCTTTTTTATTTTCTGGGATTTTTTGGTTTTTTTTATTTTTTTTTTGGGATTTTTTGGGCTTTTTTTTTTTTGTTTTTTTATTGGCTTTTTTTATTTTTTGGCTTTTTTTTTATTTTTTTTGTCTTATTTTTATTTTGTGGCTTTTTTTCTATTTTTTGGTTTTTCTTATTTTTTTGGCTTTTTCTGGCTTTTTTTTATTTTTTGGCTTTTTTTTTATTTTCTGGGATTTTTTGGCTTACTGAACAATTTGCACGATGTTTTATCGAGTTTGCAAATTTCTTATTCACACACATGCTGGACGCTGGGACTGTTCCAATTGCCGCCGCATCTTCCGGGTGGACGACGCTAATAGCTACTCGCGTCGTAAATCAATTGTCAAAGGCACACAAATTTGAAAAAAAAAAAACAATGTGCACTGTGCGAAAAGATTCATGTACATAAAATATTGAAAATTATTTTCAAGCGCATTGTTCACTTATATGTGAATGCACTTATTCATTAAGAAGCGGAAATCCGTTTCTTTTTTGCGAGTGTATGAACCTTTTTTTTATGACTTTGCTTGTGCGACGCGAAGGCGTCACTGCGCATTTGTTTTGTTTTTGTATTCTCGCTCGCGATCAAACTCTCAGCTTGTGCGACAAACAGGCGGCAGTAGTGGAATGGGTAATTTGTTTTGTTTTTGGAGTGGGTAAAAGTGCTCCAAAATGTATGGGAGGTACTCGAAGGAGTTGTCCAAAATAAAATTCCTTTCTTAGGTCAAACACATTACCTGCATAAAAAATTGTGTGAAAATTTCAGCCTTCTAGCTCTTTTCGTTAAGGCCGATATGCTATCCATTTTAACGCGGACGAACTCTTTTATATTAAAAATATAAAAAAAATTCAAAAAAAATAAATTTTAATATTTTAAGTGTTGCTTAGCAGCTCAGCTCGCTCTCATCCTTCTGACTCCTCCATCATCCTTCTAACTCAAATGTTTGAAAATATTGATATATATTCGCTCGCAGTATAAACATAAAAATAAATAAAATATGTAATTTATATTAATATTATAGAAAAACAAAAAAAAATTTTTTTAAATACTTACAGAGCTGCTTAGCAGCTCAAATCGTCTCATTTTGTCATCTTTCCAGTGTCATCCCTTCTTGGGGTTTGTTCCTGTAATAATTACGTTTAATTATTATAAATTACTTCATTATTTATTTTATGCGCTTCATGCGGTGTATTCTATGTTACATATATATATATAAGAGTCCGAGATGGTTCTTCCATCATCGATAGTTTATGTTCATATCTCGTGAGTATCGATACATAACCAGGGGTGATATTTTACTTATTATGCTATTATTACATGATTTCTATTTTTTTTTTTTTTTTTTTTTTTTAATACTTATTATTTAACAATTTCTTAAAGTTATAAATTTAACAAATTAATCCCATCCATATCTTTGTGGTGGCTTTACAATTCGTCCACTTCGAGTTTTTTTTATGTTTGGATGAGATATGTTATCATTAGTATCAAAATCAGAATCACCACTAGTGGCTGTTTCATAAATTTCTGTTGATGAGCTATCAGGTGTATTATCTATATCTGATAAGCTTTCTTCCGCATTATCTTGATTCGTTTCATTCAGCTGATTATTCGCTGGTACAATTTCTATCTCTTTCATATTTTCTATATTTATGTTATTATAGTTACTTTTAATATTTTCTTCAAACATCAGGTCACTTGCATTAAAATCTACATTTTTTGTTTTTGCAATGAATCTACGGTTACGTCTATAGAAATTATTAAAACTATCCTTAACTATATAAGACCTATTGTTTACAATTCCAACAACAGTTCCATAATGCCATTCCTTGCCATTTTTCTTAAGTATAATGAGATCACCAATTCCAAGCATGGACAGTGACTTAGCATTTCTATCAAAATAATGTTTTTGTTTATTTTTCTTATTTTCTAATTTTAGCTGTATATGAGATTCCTTAATGTTGCTTCGACACAATGATTGACCCATAACTGGTAATTTGGTTTTAACCTGACGACCAAAAAATAGATCTGCAGGTGTAAGTTTCATGCTTGCTACAGTAGTTGTATTGTATTCTAACAATCGGTATTGAAATAAATCTACCTCTTGTGCTGCGTAACATCTTTTAAGTATGTTTTTAGCAATTGCTACACCTTTTTTGCTAAACCATTGCTTTGTGCATATCTTGGACTTGAAAATTTCATATTTACATTTGCATCCTCTGCAAACTTTTTGAATTCAAATGAAGAAAACGGACTATTATCACTCTTAATCATGGTTGGGTAGCCTACGCGATTAAAAACGCTTCGCAACTTGGAGATGATGTGACTTGATAATTTATTATTAAGTTTCTCACACATAACAAATCCAGAGTACGCATCAATTAATGAAATGTAATTAATTGCGGCGTATTCAAATATGTCCATAGCAATTATTTGAAATGGGTAACCTGGTGCCGTCTCTTGTACCAATGGTTCTTTAACATTATTTCGTGTGAATGTTTCACAGACTGAACAGTTTGAGACCATTTCCTTGATTTGTTTACTCATCTCGGGCCAAAAATAATGCATACGAGCTCTCGAAAGAGTTTTCTCAATTCCCAGGTGGGGTGCATGCAGCATCTTGCAAATTCTATTTTGTAACTCTTGTGGAATTATCAGCCGATGGTCACGGAACAGTAGCCCTCTTTCACAATGAAGTTCATGTTTGTATTTATAAAATATTCTACCCACACTATCAAGTTGATGATAACTTGGCCAATTTTTTTCTTCAACAAATTTAACTATCTTCATAAGACTTTCATCCCTTTTTAACAACGTGTGATAGTATTGAAAATTATCCTCTGACATACATACAGTTTCCACTACGTTATGTATTACCATTGTCAACTCCTCACTTTCACAAACGTCTGTAACTTGTGCACGGGACAGGCAATCTGCTACAAGCATTTGCTTTCCAGGGACGAACTTTATTTCTAGTTTAGGATACTTTAACAGAAATAAAAACATTCGTTGCAGCCTTGCAGAGACATCATCTATATCTCTCAATACAAGTGTTTCAAGTGGTTTGTGATCACTCTGCACAGTAAACTCCCGTCCATAAAGGTAATAGTGAAAACGTTCACATGCAAATACAATAGCCAACAGTTCTTTTTCAATTTGAGCCCATTTTTGCTCATTTTTTCCAAGTGTACGTGAAGCGTACGCTATTGGTTGACCTTTTTGCATTAAAACACATCCCAGACCATCCTTAGATGCGTCTGTTTGAACAATTACTGGGAGTTTAGGGTCATAAATCGCGAGAACTGGTTCAGAATTTATAACTTCTAAAATTGCTTCCAATTCTTTTGCATGATTTTCTGTCCAATTAAATTCCACATCATTACGTGTTAAATTTCGTAACTGGGCAGTTTGTTGTGACAAATTCTGAATATATCTACCTAGGTATTTTAATAAACCCAAGAGTCGCAATACATCATGTTTGTTTTTTGGTGTTTTGAGATTTACTATGGCATCACGATATTTGCACTCTGGTTTAATTTTTCCTTCTGAGATGACGTTCCCCATAAACACTACATTTGATTGCCTGTACTGAAATTTTTTCGGATTAAATCTTACATTATTAACACGGGCACGTTCGAGGACAGTCATTAATATTTGGTCATGCTCTTCATAACTTTCTGCTGCGATTCCAATATCGTCAAAATAAACCATAACTCCTGGTATATCTCCAAATATTTTAACCATTTTTTGTTGAAAAATTTCTGGGGCACTGTTAATACCGAATGGTACCCGGTTAAACTTAAACCTACCAAAAGGGGTCATAAATGTGGTGAAATCGGAGCTATTACTATCTAGTTCAAGTTGCCAGAACCCACTTTTGAGATCAAGTATAGTAAATACCTTTTTGTTTGCTAACTTGGACGTAAAATCCTCAATTGTAGGGATTAAGAAATGCTCCCTTCTAATACATTTGTTAAGGGGCTTTGGATCCAAACACAACCGTATAGATCCATCTGGCTTATCTGCAATTTGCAAATTATTTACCCAATCTGTTGGGTAACTTACAGGCGAAATGATTTCTTCATTTACCATTTTTTCTAATTCTAATTTAAGTTTTTCCATTAAAGATATTGGAATTCTTTTACGATAATGCAGTTTTGGAACAGAATTTTCTTTTAATATAATTTTAACAGTTCCTGGAATTTTTCCCACTCCAGTAAACAGGTCCATATGATTTTCTAAAAATATTTCCTTCTCATTAGGCAACAACATTACAGACTTGATGTCAGCACGTTTAACTAATCCAAATTTAATACAGGTTTCCAATCCCAATAATGGTTCACATTTGTTGTCGACAACCAGAAATTCAGCTTCATTGTTAATTTTCTGTGTTTTATCTAAGCATTCTAAACGTACTTTTCCTAAAACCTTAATTTTATTGCTGCTATAATCAAATATGGAAAAATTTGTATCTTCATTATTTATCTTAACTTTTAACTTTCTTATTACAGACAAAGGAACGCAGTTCACATCAGCCCCTGTGTCAATCTTAAAACTTATTTTTTGATTTCCAATAATATATTCTTTGTTCCAGCGAGGCTTTTCTACCCAATTTATTCTAGATGAAAACACGGTTTGATTGTAATGTCTATTTGCGTTCAAATTAACTACTTTACCATTTTCTTTCCAGTTGATTGACTGACACTTGCCCTCCTTGTTGTTGCTGTCATTCTTGTTGTCGCTTTTCCCAATATGTCGCTGCCCATCATTTTCATTCTGCTTTCCTTGTTTGCACCATTTACTAAAATGTCCCAGTCGACCACAGGATCTGCAAGTGACACCAATTGCCTTGCAGTTACGAAGGTGTGCTGGTGTAAATGGGGCCCCACAGTTGTAGCATAAACGTTCCTTTGCCGCCATCTTTGATTTGCCTTGATATATTTGATCAACAGCATGCACTGCTGTTATTGGCCCACTTTTATCCAAATATTGTTTGTTGATACTTGCTGCCTCAAATGTTTTGCACTTTTCGATGACAGTTGCGAGTGACTCATTATGAGCATCCAACAGTTTGAGCTGTAATTTTTTGTCATGTACTCCTATTATAATGCGATCACGTAGCAAGCGATCTTCATATAATTTGCCACAGCTACATTTGAATTCACAGAATTGCATTTGTTTCCGCAATTCAGTTTCAAACTCAGCAAATTGTTGTTTTTCCTTTTGTATTATTGTATTAAATTTAAACGATTCCATTGTAATATTACGCCGAGGTAGGCAATACTCGTCGAACGATTTTAAAATCCCATTCAACGTACGTTGTGGGTAATTAGCTGGAGCTGCTGCTTGTTGCTGTTGCTCTCCTGACGCTGCTTGCTGCTCTTGTTGTTGCTCTCCTGACGCTGCTTGCTGTTGTTGTTGTTGTTCTCCTGACGCTGCTTGCTGTTGTGTATTTAATCCCAAAAGTCCCTCTGATGTGCCATCATTAGGATACAACGTGTTGTAAATTTCTAGAGCCTGCTGTCCACTTAGCCAAAGAAATGTTGCTATTTTCTTTGATTCCGGTTGTTCGTTTATCCCGTTTGCCATTAAATACATGAGAAATTGCCGTTTCCATGCTGGCCACTTATTTGGCAAGTCAGCACAATCAAGCGGCTCAGGGAGTCGGTCTATTGTAGACATCTTCTTGAATTATGCGTAATTTCAAGAAATAGTTATAGATCCGTCTATTTCCAGGTCCGGTGATCCTTTATTGATCTCGTTTAGATCATAAGAATCACGGATGGCTCTGATTTTTCCAGATTAGTGTACGTGCGTGCATGTGCAAATGTTTTTTAATGTAATTTGCACCACGTTTTCAAACCCACTGCAATGTTCGCAGTATACTTTCACTTTTATTTTATTGTTCTTCCACTCTTCTGACACCATGTAATAATTACGTTTAATTATTATAAATTACTTCATTATTTATTTTATGCGCTTCATGCGGT